>OY829327.1:45122489-47585383 GCA_963691655.1 Toxonevra muliebris
GCATGCACCAAGTGCCCAGTACCAAACTAGCATCCATAGACTCGGGCGCAATACTCAAATTCTTTAGGGAGACTGGACTGGATGAGGTACTCTAGGCAGATTAGACTAGATAGAAAATGTATTTGTACACAGTGCAACCTATCTATCCTATCTTAGATCTGTAGCGCCCTAATATCTATTGTTCTTACTATGGCCTTAAATATGATTAGCAGACGTTAAATTAGGTGTACCAAATAAATAATGATATGGCTCCAATATAATCATAGTGTCTCTGAAATTAAACAGTTCCTATATATTTCCACGACCAAAGGGCTACGCTGGAAGCATCGATTTTTAATTGTTTTTTAACATCTGCATATTCTCATTCAAAATTTTATATGAGTCTGAACACTCGTTTCAAAGTTATGTGTGTTCAAAGCTCGCTACCTGGGATCGCAGCGTGCAGCTGCTGGTTAATAGACGAGCGTTTTGTGGTCACTAGTAACTGGAGACCGCTACAGATGCAGAAGGGCTTCTATATGGTGCTGGTATACATGAGTCCATATAATTTGAAAGAAAATAATTGTAACTATGGAAAACATGATTTTGAAACTTTAAATTCGTTGGTCAAAATTTCACTTAAACTATGAGACCAATCAATTTCAGATTTTGTATGATTATTTCCTATGATAATGAGCGGGGCTTTAATGAAGGAATTTTAAATTTTTTTGCAGTCTGTATAGATACCCACTTAACATTTGGCCTTCTTACCTTTCTCAATACTAAGTATACACTCTACTATATTTGGAGGATCGTGATTCGTCTAGGTAGAAAAAGGAATTAGTATCTTAAATTAGTGGTGTTACTCGTGTTGATTTTGACCTAACCTGAGATAATTTTTGTGAAGATTTTAAAATTTTGTTTTGACGTTGTTTAAATTGAAGTCTAGAAATAGATATCAGATATCAGGTACATATTAAAAATTGTCTCCGTAAATTACCAGTGCAATAATGGGTGCACATTATCACAGCATTTCAATAAATGAAAAGTACACCTACAAATTTAATAGCATTTCTGAGATACTCATTTATGTATGTATTTGAGTGCAAGCAGAAGTAGAAGCAATAGCAACAACAGCAACAGCGACTACTTGTTGTTGAGGTTTCAATTAATTTCGTATCAAATTTTCAAAATGAAATTTTCCTAAAAGAAAATTGAATGCACAAAGCTTTCATTAGAATGAGGAAGAAGAAGAAAACGGGAACTATAGAGAAGGATGATGAATGAGGAAGATGGAAATAAATGAGTTGCATGCAAAAGATGAAAACAATTTTCAATTAAAAATCAATTTCAAGCACACAAACAAAAAATACAACCAGAAGCTGCAACAAAAAAAAAAAAAAAAATAATAATAACTGACCAACAAAATACAAACAAACAACAACAATAGTAAAAAAAATTGCTAGCTAGAGTGTAGAATTTTTTATGTTGATTGCAATTTTACCACGAAAACGTGGCATGGTTTTATTAAGTTTAAACAACAATGCAGTGGCAGCAAGACCAATAGCAACAAAACACGGTGTAAAAACAACAAATAGCAGCAACTGGCAATAGTAACCAACAGCAACAATGACAACAACCAACAAAAGCAACAACAACAACAGCAGTTACTAATTTACAAACCAGCGCCTGGCTGGCATTGCGAATGTGTAAAAAACACACACACACACACACCTAAACATACAAATTCACCCGCGTAAACATACATACATACATACATACATGCAACCATAAAATATTTTCTAAATAAGTGTAATAAAAAATAAACAACAAAAAAAACACACCACAAAAAATACACGAGTAAATAAAGTATGCAAAAGTAATTTTAATTTGTTGCTATGTTTTGCATACAAAAACTTTGTTGTTGTTGCTCTTTCTTTAATTTTGCAAAAATTTATTTAAAGTTGCAAAAGCAGACAGTAACAAAAACCATTCTTGTTGCTGTTGTTTTTGTTGTTGGGGCTGTTGTCAATTTTGTCGCTCTAAAGTGCGATAAGAAGTTTTTGTTTTAACACACACACACACACAATTGTTGTTTTTGTTCACTCGTAAAAATGTCACTAGAAAATATTATTAGAAATGACGAAAACCGACAACCAACAACAACAACAACGATTGGTATGCAAAAGTGTGAAGTTGACTGGTGTTGGTGAGCTGCAGTTGGTAGGAAACGGAAATGAAGCAAAGAATTTACAAGTGAAAAACCATACACAAAGTTGTAAAATAATGAACAAAAAAAAAAAAAAACTATGAACAATATAAGCAAAAATGTAGTCAAAAAATATTTTGAAATTTTTCAAAGAAAAGTTAGAAATTGAAATATTTTCAAGTGGATAAAACAAAAAAAAAAGAGTTCAAGAAAGTTCAAATCGATTGTGTATAGCTGTAAATGAAATGCAGTTTTGAAGTTTGGGGTTTTTTTTGTCATACATAAATGAAATATAGCAATTTCTGTTGATTAGAGTATATAAAAATTAGTAAAGTTTGCCAAAAGATTGCCAAATTAAACTTAACGTTAAAAATGTAACGTACATAAGGGTGTAGCATTTTTCGAAAAGAGCATTGGCTAGGGCCATAAATTTTGTATAATGATCTCGCGAATTAATAAAAGAAACGGTTTTTAACCCCTGCCAGTATGACCAAAAATGTTTTTTGGTGGCAATTATGATCGCAATTACATTTGAATGCAATTTTAGTATCAATTGTGACGACGATTGAACAAAATTTAGCAGCAATCAACGATTTCCATCATCAGCTACAAAAGTATTGTTAGAAAAATTCAAAAACTTTACAGTAAGTACAGGAAGTTAATCTTATTTTGTTGATATCAGAGAAAAATTTATATTAAAAAATTAAAAAAAAAAGAAAATTTTCAAAGTTGAGAGAGAACCACTTAACCAATTTGGATCAAATATAGGTAAAAATTTACGGAATTTTATTTACTTTAGAATTTTTTATTTTTTCTCTAACAAATATTAGAAAATCGATTACTTGAAATCTAATACATGCCACCAAAAAATCTTTTTTGTCATATTGGCATTTGGCTATCGTCATTTAAAAACCATTTCTTTGTTTAATTGGTTTAATGGTTTCTTATTTTTGCTACACCCTAAAGTACATTGCCTACTAGATATATAAAGTGTGCAAAGTTTGATTTTTTTCCTGCTCCTAGTGGATTTTCAGAAAAAGAAAGATAAGATTTTGAGAAAAATAAGATTTTGAAAAAAATATAGAGGTCTCTAGTGGTAAATAGCCAGTCGGGTTTGAACCAAAGGCTTAAAAATAGGCTTTAAAAAGGTAAATGACTTTAATCGTTGATAACTTCTAAAATATTGAATTTCCAAATTTTTTTTTGTTAAATTTTTTCTGGCTCCACATGCCTAATATAATTACAACAACAAGCGATTCCATTTTTTTTATTCACATTGTGTGAGTGGCTCGATTCCAATGCAAAAAAAATTCGGTTTTTGCATTATTCTGGAAAAAATGTACCTCGTTTATTATTCTGAAGTTCTGACAGCTCCTATAATTTTTAACAAGAAACATTTTCTCAAGACAATAAAAGAGTTTTCTCAACTGTTTTTGTTTTATCGACCATTTATTGAAAAAGGGGGTTTAAAACCCCATTTTCGAGAGGAAGGGTAGAAGATGGAGGAAAATTGTGTACGCAAAAATTTTTTATCTCTTTATGCTTAGCAACTTTGCTTCAGACATCAAATTTGTATCTTTTGAAATAAAAGAATTTCTTAATAGCTTCTGAAGACCACATTTTTCCGACTTCAGGTCCATATTGTGGGAGAACTAGATGTGACTAATATAAAACTGTTCGAAAATCATGCGCATTATTAGGGGCTAAACAGACCTTGTATTGGAAAAAATACGATATAGAGACCAAAATGTATGGAATTTTTGCGAATTTAAGTGATTTTTTCCAACAAATTTTTGAGATTTTTGAATTAACGGGGTAAATAAATAACCTCAAAATTAAAAAAAAAATCGATTTTTTTAAACTTTGAGATGGCATATTTTTCTTAAAAATAAACATTTTTAAAATCTTTTTTAAACCCATTCACATTTAATTCTCTATAATATAAAAGTTTTAAACAGAAAATACCACCTCTAAAAAATTGAAAAAAATTCGTTTAAAGAATTTTTCCCATGGAAATTTTCTACAAAATTGACATATTTTCGATCAAAACATGGCTAAATTTCACTCGTAGATCAAAACTTTCTAAGGACAAAATATTGCCTTATTCTTAAAAAAAATTGTGTTTGGAACAATTATTCAAAATTCATTATTTTAGAAGTTATCAACGATTAAAGCTATTTATATTTTTAAAGCCTATTTTTAAGCCTTTGATTCAAAACCGACTGGCTATTTTCCACTAGAGACCTCAATATTTTTTTCAAAATGTTATTTTTCTCATATAATCTTTCAGAAAATTTACTAGGAGCAGGAAAAAATCGAACTTTGCACAGAAGGGCAATCTAATATATATATGGGACATTCTCTGTCAACGGGGGACCCCCGCCTCCCCCCTTTCCAAAATTGGTTAAGGTATTTCAGTTTAGGCTCAAATTAAAGCTTATTATCTCTAGTTTCGAATACAAAAACGCCATTTTTGATTTGGCATGATGGCGGACCATAATGCCGGGGGGTCTCCCGTTGACAGAGAATGCCCCATATATATGTATATACAGGGTGACAATCGTAAAGTGACGCACACATCTCAGCAGTTATTTTCAAAAGGACATACTTCCATTAAGTACAATTAAGTGTTAACATTGCTGAATATATAAGCATTCATTTGAACCCCACCTCATTCAATATAACCTCCTTTAGCCTGCACACATGCCTTCAATCGATCCGGAAATAGTAGGACTGTTCGCCGCAGGACTTCCTGATCAATTTCAGTCCAGGCTTTCTCTAATGAATTTGTCAGCGACTCCAGACTGTGGTGTTGAGATGCACAAGCCTTACTCTCTATGTTTGCGTTAATTTTGCCATGTGAGAAGGTGTTTGCGTTAATTTTGCCATGTGGGAAGGTGCAGAATCTTGCTGGAAAGTCCAGTTTTCATTTCCAAATGTATCTTGGGCCCAGGGAAGAACATGTTCATTTAAAATGCTCCGATAAACAACCTGGTCAATTTTAACACCCTCTTCAACGAATATTAGAGGGGTTCTGGCATTAGCGGAAACTCCAGCCCATACCATAACGGAAGCTGGCTATTGAACTCGGCCAACAGTCCTATTTTGTTGCGATGATGATGTTAGCCACATTCGGTCATTTTGCGCATTGAAATGTTGTTCAACCGTGAAAATTTTTTCATCTGTAAACAAGATATTTTCAACATTTTTTTAACACGGAGGAGCGTAGCAACGCCTTGCATCTTTGCAGTCGCAAATCTTTCTTTTTTTGTGTCAGATCTTGAGCTTTTCGGAGCTTGTACGACTTAAGATTAAGCTTTGATTTTGCAATGATCCGCACTGTTTCACGGCTTACTCCCACTTCCTTAGCGATTTTTCTCATTGAGCGCCTTGGATTTCGCTTGATTCGTTTACGAATTTTTTCTGTTAAACCAGTAGTGGCAACTGTTGAAAATTTTCCCCGGTCTCTATCTCCAAAACCCCCAGTTTCATTATATCGAATAATAGCTCGGTCTACCGTACGACTTGACAAATTTAAAGCCTTTGCAATTTGACGGCTACTATAATTTGCCAAATGAAATTTCATAATTTCATTCCATTTGTCCATTTTTATGGAAATTTTAAAATGTAATAACAAAAATTCAAATGAAATTAAAAGCAAAGCCAATGATGAATGAATTTGCTTTTTAAATTAAAGTTAAGGTAAATGGCAAAGCTTGCTGCAGAGTATTAAACTTGCGTCACTTTACAATTTTCACCCTGTATATTACATTTTTAACGAGCTACATTTATACAACGGAAGTTATGAGTTCTTGAAAATGAATCAAAAAATTTTCTCCGCCGGGAAAAAATGATCAAAATCGAAACTGTGTCTGAAACAATTTTAAACGAAGGTTGCTGAAATTATCCTTTGATTTTGATTTGAATCTAACTACATTAATATGACTGCCAATGAATTGCTATAAATTCTCCTAGGTTAGGTTAGGTTGGAGTGGCTGTCGAGAGACACACTTAGGCCTGAACGGCCCATTGTGGTACCACATAGTTGGACCTACAGTTTAACGCCGATTCCGAACGGCGGTGTGGCAATTTTTTATCGGCTTGGTGGTTTTGCCATTACCAACCAATGTGTGTACTTGTACACTATCTTATAATTCTCATACACTTCATATTGATAGTGAATATAAGAAAGTAATGAAAATTAACCACCAGACGAAGACGGGAATCGAACCCGAACCTCCCAGATAAAAGTCTAGTGCACTACCCACTAGACTATCGAGGTCGTCTTAAATTAAATTAAATTATCCTAATATCCTACGTTTTGCTTCGAACTATTTATTTTTGTCTTTTATTACTTCACACTATATCTCGTCGATACTCTGATTGGTTTTATCTGCCTTTAATTGTCTCTGACAGCTTTTAACACATTCTCATCGCTTTCCATAGTTTCTGTCTGCCTCTATTAACCTGTAGAAGCCTCTTCTCCCCTCTGGCTGCTTCAAATGCTTCAAACTACCTTCAACTTTTTTAAACAAATACTTGCAAGCTTCAACAACACAACAGAAAATTGCCTGGAAAATTTTAAAAGCTTAGCAAACAATATTTTATGTCAACTTCAAAGTCACAAAGTCAATTTTACATAATTCAAAACTCAATTCCCCAGTCATAGCATAAAAAACGACAAGTTTATTAAATTTATCTTAATTAAATTGCAAAAGTGGGGAGGGGAACAGAAGAGTGTTTCAACCTAAAAATAACAATACAAACAAGAAATATCAATTTCTATTTTGAAATACATACATTCATTCATTCATTCATTCAATTCAATGAAACATTAAAAGACACACGCGATCCAAATCGAAAATTTATTGAATTTCTTGTCTGTATGTGTGTGTGTGTGTCAGATAAAGAAAGCAAAAATTAGAAAGGAAAGAGTAAGAAAGCACAACGTCAGAAATGTCATTTAAAAAGAATACAATTACGTGTTTACAAACTTCTTCTTCTGTTCTTGGAAAACTATTACACAAAACAAAAACAATATTAAAATCAATGCATTTTTTTTTTAAATATTGCACGAAGGTAAGTAGTAAATACATATTGCGCAACTTTAAGTATCCCCTTAAGTAACTATACCTGGTAACCTCAAAAGCAGAGCTTCATGTCTTTATGTTTCTTTTTTTACTTTCAACTGCCAGTAACAATAACTTGCAACAAGAATTGCAACAATTTTAACTAGCATATGGCGAGACAGATAGCCAAAAAGAAAACTATTAGTATAGGTTAAAGAGTTACTAGTTAGGAGTACAAAGAATAATCAGTGAGCTATTCAAATAAATATTAGCCCGAATTTTCTCAGAAAAAAACTCATCAAAAAAGTCTTAAATAATGCAAATTCAACTTTTGGCTGTGATCTATAAACTGATTTCATAGATATGGCATGAACACGCTAGGAAGAAGAAAAAGGGAGAGGTAGAGAACAATATTAGAAGTTGAGAGAGAGTAACAAAGGAAGCGACGATTGTTCTGCCATTACGAGCAATAACTTGTCATCAGTGTGGCCAACTTTTCGTCGCCTGAGAATTGATTTGGCGTATGTGTATAAGTATTCCTATGCCTATACTACTATATAGGCGACGTTTTTCAAAATCCGCTAATATGAAGAATAAAACGCGTATTTTCTTTAAAAAAGCGCTAAAATTTTTCCTTTTAAAAGTGTTAAAAACTAATTTTTTATATACCTATTAAAAAGAAAATTAATTAAATATATGTATTTTTAAAGTTTTTAATTCACAACATTTCTTAATTATACAATCACAAGAAAAACAAAAATAAGATAATGGAAAAAGAGTATTTTATACACTTTGATCACAAAAAAATATACAGACTAATAATTTATAACTATCACATATCGATGTCGATGTCCATATTCGCTTCATTACTATCAGCTTCTTCTGGCCATAACACACTCTTTAGTCTTAATTCAGAAGCATACTAGTGCTGAAATGGATTATTTAGCGGAGCATTTTTATTATTATATGTTTACGAGGGGAGCCCAAACAGGCAGGCACTGCGACCTAAAAGATCTTGTGTGTCAACCGCCACTTATGAAAAGATGTACCAAAAATTCCTCCTCTGAGCCGAGCCAAGGGCGGACATTCGCACAGAATGTGAGCTGTCGTTCCTTCGAGCGGAGCATTTAGTGTCTTTTAAATTGAAAAAAATGCGCCAAAAAACCCGCTGACCGCTAAATCACTTTTTTCCCGCATTTTAATTTTCAAAAAGCACTAAATTTAGCGGAAAAAGCGCTGAGTTGGCCACACTGCTTGTCATGCATGTTTCTCTCTCTCCTTAATTTTTTTGTGTTTCTGACTGAAGTAATACTAACTTTCTCATCAATATATTTAACGAATTGTTCTAATAATTAATTTTTTGTGTAAGTATAACAACTTAAGCTTGCAATCTTAACAGTTTTATTTATTGCGTTTGACACGAGTATCTACTATTGATTGTTAATGTTCAAAAGAGACAAGAGAGAGGGAGATCGTTTATACCCACAATGATATTAAGGATATAACTACACAGAATGAAAACCGGAAATGTAGTTAACGGTAATAAACAAGTACGTTAACAATTGATAATTATTTTTTTTTTCTTTTTGTTATGCACTCGTATTGTAGTGGCCTCGCATTGATAGGAACGCATTAAATATTGAAAATGACGTCTGCATTTTCAAAGATTAGAAAATAATTTCGGTTTGTAAAAACGTACATATATATAGTTGGTAGTATATAGTTGGACGTTTAAGTAGACATGCAAGTAACGAACACGAGAAAAATAAATGCAATTTAAAAATTTTCCATTTCTTGAAGACAAACAGATATAAAAAAGTAATTTTAAAACTAAAAAACATAAATTACACTTTACAACAAAGTTCAACGGTTTTACTTTTAAAATGGACCAGTAATACGGAAAGAAATATATCGCCCACTAACAATTACTGAAGAAAAATCTCAGTTTAGAATTTTTTACCGACTGGGCTATAAAAAAGTTAGTGAAAAGCATGCCTAATAGACTGACTTACTGCTTTATTGGAAAATGGAGAAGGTTTAACTGATGAAATAAATAGGTTTTGAATTATCATCAAATAAAATTGTAAGCTTAATTTTTTTTTAATGGAAAATAGGGTGGTGATATAGTTATGAAACACGCTGTATAATTTGTGCTTGTTCAACAAAGAGTCTTTTTGAAAATACTATATTTTTTTGTTCACCCCGGAACTTGTGTTGACTTTTGAAAAAAGTATTTTTTTTATTATTATTATTATTATTTATTTATAATCGGTAGTACAATAAGAATTAGTTCTTTTAAAGTACATCAAGGATTAAAAAAATATAAAAAAAGGAAACAGTACAGTCAAACTTAGATGCTATACATAATACTTATAAACTAAAATTATAAGTTAATTATTGAAAATTAGGATAGAAGACAGAAAGATAGTTAGAAATAAAAAGGAGTGAGTGAGAGAGAGAAAAGTATAGGTGAGAAATGTAAAATTAAAGAGTTAAAATGTAAGTATAGGTGAAAAATGTAAAATTAAAGAGTTAAAATGTTTTGGAGTAATGTTGGAAGTCTGCATTCTTGAAGCTACTTGTATTAGCCATTCGTTGAAGGTGGGTTGGAAGTGAGTTCCATAGTCTAATGGCGTTAATGAAAAAGAATCGGCCAGAATTAAGATGGTTAAACCTAGGAATAACCAGTTGAGGCGACCTAGTGGATTGGAAGAATTGTAATTTATTATACAAATATGTTGGAGTTTTGGAGTGAATGATCCGGTGCAGAAAAATTAAATTACGAATGTCCAAATAGTCAGTTAATTCAACTTCAAGAATGCAAGTAGCTCTATAAGATATATGGCCAAAACGTTGTAGCCCATATGCATATCGAATCGCATTGTTAAACGCTAGTGTAAGTTTACGTTGTGAAGCGGAGTCTAGTTTACTAAAAACAACATTAAAATAAGTAATATGGGGGACAATTAACTGTTTTACAAGGTTAACTCTAACTGCAGGAGGAGTATATACAGCAGAAAACCGAAGTGAGCGTAGAGCATAATAGATTTTAGATACAACGCCATTTATGTGGTCACAGCATGTTAGCCTAGAGTTATGGATGAAACCCAAGCTCATGGCCCTATCAACAAGTTCAAGTTGTGAATCCCCAATAGAAATAGGTGGAATAACCAGAGAACCTGTAGTTTTCCTCGAGATAGGCAAGATTTTGGATTTCAAAGGGTTAATACGCAAATTGTTATTGTCAGCCCAGGTCTTTAATACATGGAGGTCAGAATTAAGCTTACTGATCTTATCGTCAATGTGTGCAGGGTCGCAGGAGATATGTACTTGAATATCGTCAGCATAGGCATAAATCTTAGAATGCTTACATACAGTTAAAATGTCATTAATAAATATTGAAAATAGTAAAGGTCCTAAAATAAACCCCTGTGGTACACCAGCAGGGATCATAGATAGTGATGAAATATTATCTCCAACTTTTACTTGCTGTAACCGGTTATTAAGATAGCTAGCAATTAGACTAATAGCACCTTTGCTGAAATTAAAATAATGCTTCAACTTGTGACAGAGCATGCTGTGACATACAGAGTCAAAAGCTTTGGAAAAGTCAAGGAGGCAAAGAAGAGTTAACTTATCTTGGTCAAGCGGGATACGTATATCGTATAACTTTTAAAATAGCAGTAGTGCAGCTATGGCCAGCACGGAACCCAGATTGCAGGCACGAGAGAAGCTGATTGCTATGTACATAGGCAGTAATTTGATCAGCGATCAAGTGTGCACAAACTTTACCCAAGGCAGGCAGTATGCTAATTGGTCTGAAGTCCTTGGGTTCACGAGCGGCAGTGTTTTTAGCGATAGGGATAATGGTAGCAATTTTCCATGAGCTGGGGAATAGTGAGCTTGTAAAACAATGATTTATGAGATGTGTTAAGGACGGTAGTATAAAAGGTATAATTATTTTAATAAACTTAATAGGGATACCATCAATTCCAACGGCATCGGAAGAAATCCTTAAAACACATTTAGCTACGTCATCCTCACTAACAGCAACAAAACGAAAAGCTTTGTCTTCATTAAAAATTGAATGAACTATTAAGGTGGTAAGAGCTATATAATTTTTGCATTTAAAAATTTTGTTGAGTATGAATTCAAAATTTGGATTCCAAATTGCGATCAATTTTTCTCCCAACACAAACGATTTTTTTTTTTTTTATATTTGCACTGGCTTCCAGCAAAATTAAACTTTGTTGCACAGTGTTATATCAAAGTTTAAATTTCCTTTGACGCAGCAATTTCTATAAATTTTTGTTTCTTCTCGTTAAATCCCGAAAACTTGAAACTTTTTGATCCTTTGAAATGACATCACTTTAGCAATAATTTTACAAGTGAAACTATCACAAAAAAGTTTTTTGTGCTTTTGCACATTTAGCGTGGTGTAGCCGTAGTGGTGGATTTGAATGTGTGTGTGTGTTGTCTTTTTGCAGAGTAATAACAATATTCGTAATTGGAATTTTTGCTAGCTAGAAGAATAAGTGTATTTTTATAACGCACTAACAGCAAAACTTTGATTCTACTTTTCTATCTCTATCTCTCTCTTTCACTTTCTTTATGTCTATTGTGCATATACCACATATATTTGTTATAGCTAAGCTAATAATTTTCTGCTTTCTATGTATTTTTTTGATTTTTTTTTTTAGTGCGGAAATTGGTAACAATTGTTGAAACCACAAAATGGTAGCAATAAAAAGAGTTTTATGAAAATTTGCTCAAAACGTTTAAAGTTCTTGGAAAAACAATCAATTTACCAATTAGATTCAAGTTAACATTTGATATTGTTTTTAAGAGTTGCACACAGAGGGAAAACATGCATGTGTGTGAAATTACAAATGAGTTTGTATGTATGCGGATGGGTTCCTGTATGTGTGTGTGTGCGCATTTAACAAGTGAATATCCTTTGCGGATTTATGTTGTGGTTTTAGTGTAAGTTAACTTGAATTTAGTTAAAGATATATTATTAATTTATTCTAAATTGAAAATTACAGTATTTTTCGCTTATAACATATTTATTTAAAAAGAAATTCTAGTTAAATTGATTCAATAGGAAATTACAAATTTGATTCTTACTTAAATTGAACGAGCTTAAAGCGAACTTTCGGCTGTCACGAATCATTTTTGTCTGATCCTTGAAGTTTACTTTAAGAGAAAAATTCTTATTTTAATTTTTTTTTTTTTGAACGAATTCGTTACGTACGGTAACGAATTTTGTATAGTAAAATAAACCAAAATCTCATTAGTTTTGATTGTTGGTCATCAATCAAAAAAAAATTTAAAAGATCGAAAAAATTAACACCCCCGATTATTCGCTATGAATTCGATGGATTCACTAGTGGATGGATATGTATGTATATAAAAAACATAGGAAAATTATTGAAATCATGTACATACATAGCATAGTTCTAGTTTACCGCGTCTTTTTGAGTATTGCATAAAGTAGCGATAATTTCATTGTGCGACAGTAAAAATATGAATCCAAATCTCTCAACGGTTTCCAATAGCACTAAGTACATATTGGAACAAATATGTAAATAGATAAAAATGGCGTAAAATTAGAAAGTAACAACACAGAAAACATTTTATTCATCTAGACGAGCACACAAGAAAATAATGTTCGAAATTAAATAATATCTAAAGGCCATGCATGGTTCTTGATCAATTTTGTGAGTCATTGGCTGCATTCACGAAACTCATCAATTCCTAAACAGTTGTAAAATTCTATTGTGAATGGCAACATTTTTAGTGAGCAAGCGCCATTTTTGGTAGGTAGCGAAAAATTTGTATGATACTTTTCATCGGTTGATTTTTGTACAGCGGCTTATGTTTATCTATTTTTTCTATATATATTATTTTTGTTTATTATGGCTGTCATCAAGGCCGTATTTAGGGGGTTCTGACCTCCCCCGAAATGTGGAAACTTTATTCTAATTTTTGAGATTAATTGCCAATGGATGGGGAATAAGTCAAAATAAAATCTATTTAACTATATTTTTTTCTTCCATCGGTTATTTTTTTCGAAAAGGTAAAATATAAAAAATAAATTTGAAATCTTAGTTACACTATGCGATCAAATTCGATTTGTTTTCTTCGACATGAGGTTTGACTACGGATTCAAAAAGAGAGGGTGATACTGAGCACTCCTGCATTCATAGTTTTTCTAGGTCAGTAACTGTTTTTGAGTTAAAGTTCCGTCCTGAATCAGTTTGAAAAGTTTGAAAATTAATAAAAAATAGAAAAAATTATCAGATCCTTGTAAAATTAGACTTGCTTGAACCCCATTTTTTTCATACAACGTGAAGTGATGGGAAATTTTTGACCTTTGTGTTCAACGTGAAAAATTCTTTCTCAAAAACTTCATTTTATTAGCAAAACCCATGCAGTTTTTGGAGATAATCTTAAAATGTAATTAATTTTTAACCCATTATTGCTCAGAGCACCACGACTAGAAAGATCTCTTTCAATGCTGTGACTTCACGAATTTAGGAAACATAAGCCAACCTCATCCGGGTTCCTTATCATTGATAATGGCACAAATTCCCAATGATGATCATTTGAAAAAAAAATGAGCCTCTACTATTTTTTGTAATTTTTTTGAGGTTGGGTACATCATCAGTAGTGGGAAGTCAATGAGTTACGAAATTATGTCATTCACGATAAAAAGAATGCATTAGAATGCACATTGATTAACATTTTTTTGTAACTTTTAGACATTTTTTTTAAATTAAGATTAAAAAAAATCGGAAAATTGTTCCTAAAGTCTTTTATCTGTTTTTGTCCCTAGTCTTATAGTGCCCATCAAATGTAACATCGATTTAATTTATTGTATTTAAAAATCAGTTTGATAAAAATTATTTATGAATATTTTCTTTTCAAATGAAACTTCCCCCCGCCGCCCCCGAAAAAAATTTCTGGCTACGGCCCTGGCTGTCATAATTGACAAAACAGATTCATATTAACGACATAGTCAAACATACTTTGCAAAACCATTAAATTATTTATATTCATTATTTAAGTTGTTGGTATTGTCAAAGGCGAAAATTAGTAAAAAACAATTCACAATAGAATAGTTAACGCTAAAAAGTAGCAGCATGTCCACAACACGAAAATTTATGAGCTGCAACTGTTTAGCAATTAATGAGTGTCGTGAATGCAGCCATTGTATTTATGTTATGCTCAATATTTCATAATTTTACACTTTTGGGGCAAAACTGACCGGTTTAGGTTGATTTTTCGGAGTTACTATTTTCAGCAAAATTGTAGCCGGGTAAAAAAGGAACATTTTCATGATTTTCACTTAAACGAATATCCTCACGGTTTAAAAGAAATGATACAAAACCTGGTGTGTCATGCGTTTAGTCTCAAATTCCTCACCCTGTACTAACTTTTTGCTGCTACAATGCTCTGCAATATTGTAGCCCTATTTGAGAGAAACAGCTTTACCGAAAACTCCAACACGAAATTCCTTGTGGTTTATGAGTTAAGCGAATTGAACTATATGACCTCCATTGCAGACTTTGACTTTGAAAAAATCGCTTATTTGACCTAAAGTAGCGAAACGCCGTGAGAGTAGTATTAAGTAGGCCTAGTGCTATTGGAAACCTATTGGAGAGATTTGGATTCATAAAAATCAACCTTCATTTTGTCGCATAGTGTTTTTAACGCATCGGAATAGTAGTCAAAATTTTATTACATAGATAGTTATGTAGCACACTTCCGTTATACAAAAAAAAACACCAGTGCAATTGCAGAGTAAGCATGAAGTGTGAGCAATAATTTATTATAATTTTTTATTTCCCTTTTTTGTACGTAAATTAAAAAAACACAAAAAATAACCTGCAGTGTTTTTATGCAGCGCTATTAATTGGTTGTAATAAAATAATTTTATTTATCAATAAAACAAAAATGAAAACTAAATTTAATAACTTCATTTGAACAACAAACCAACCAACCAACAAATAAAAACAAATTAACAATAATAAAGCAATAATAAAAACAACACTGCAAAATTAAAAAAATTAAATAATAATAAAAGAAAAAAAATAAAATAATCATAAAAAAATATATACATTTTTTTTGCATGTGCAAGCGCGCGCGTTGGCAATTAAAACAAGAAAAATGACCACACCTCTAGTTTTCAAAATTCAAAACGCTGCACGCCCGCCCGCCCTTTCAAAAGGAAAGAGCAGCAGAAAAGGCGTAGAAAACAAAAGAAAAAAATAAAACAAGCAATAAAATGAACGCAAACGAACATCGAACGTCAAAGAAATTAACAGAAACATGACATTTTACATGTTGTTGTTGTCGTTGTTTTAGCTGTTGTTGTTGTTAAAATTATTATTAACAAATAGCCAGCAATAATCAGCAGAAATTTCAGTTGACTTCAGTTTGTATGTGTGTGTGTGTGCAATATGTTAACAACAAATGCCAAACCCAAATTGTCGTCGTATTCGCATGTTGTGAAATGACCAAGCGAAAACTACTACAATAAAACGTGGAAATGAAGGAAACACCAATTCACATACAAACACACACCCTTACATGTGCATACATACAAACATATATTCACATAAGAATTATGACGACAATTGCTTAAAAGATGTACAACATTTTATTGTGGTTGTTGTTGTTGTTATTATTCAAAATGTTGTGTTCATGCTAAATGTCAGCGACCGACCTAAACTGAACCAAAAAAACAAAAGAAAAAACTATAAACCGACCTGGCTGGGCATTCTCACACTTACTCTCTTTCTCACTCTCTGTCTCTGTCACACACATAAGCTCACAAAATGATTTGAGTTTGTTGGTAAAGTTTGGTCTCAAAAACATGAGCACACATTTATTTAGTAGAGTGGAAAAACACGCATATTTAATTAATTTATATATTAGTTAACATTAATACATACTTGTATATATCAGGGGGGCTCACAAAATGTTTATTGATTACCTTTGAATATTTTAATAAAAAACGTTGGGTTCGATTCGTGAAGTTTTAGTCAAGCTTCGAGTAATGGAATTTGAGTCGGGAATCTTAGACACCAAATTATATAGTTCTAGTCATATAATTTGAGTTGTAGAGCTTGAATTATGAGATCCAAATCATAGAGTCCATTCAGTAGAATTTTAGAATTTAAGTTGTGGATTACAACTCATACAGTTCCAATAACTAAGTTCAAAGTGTAAAGAGTTTAAATCGTTGAGTCTAATTGAAATCATGAAGTCAAGAAGTGTTAGTTATGAAATATGAATTAAGGAGTCGGAATTGTGGGCTTTAAATCGTAGAGTCAAATTCGATTCGATGTGATTTCCCTATTTACATTTATGTGATGGATAATGCGGTACCGCTTTGGTTGTAAATAAATGCTTTTTTTGTAAGAATACCAAAACTGTTCACGTGGTATAAGTAGTTGGCGCGTGACCAAAAGGTCACGGCCTCAGAAGACTAACATCCGAACAGACGATGTAATATGAAAAATAAGTTTGAAGCGCTAATTCAAAAGTGCAGAAGACCTCCCACAATGTAGAGTTATATACCGAAACTTTGAATAGAAGGCTTCGTGACTATAGACTATATTTGTATTGTTAGAGAGGTTTTTGACGTTGTACCGCGACCTGTAAGATCTATTATACGTCTCTCTTCTATATCTAGTCGAATCTGCCTAAAGTATCTCATCCAGTCCAGTCTCCCTCAAGAATTTGGGTATTGCGCCCGGATCTATGGATGTTAGTTCTGTGCTGGGCACTTGGTACATACCCTGACATTTCATTCTTTGGTGGAACAGTGCTCCACACTGAGCTGAAATATGTTCTGATGATTCATCTTCCTCATTACAAAACCTGCATATTAAGCTTTCCTCAACCCCTATTTTACCAAGGTTTTTCTCTGAGTCCGCAGTGCCCGATCAGAATACCAGCTAATATGCGCAAGCTATTTTTGTTGAGACCAATGCAGAATGCGTATCTGCTCTTATTATAGAAGCGTTAGAAGCGCTTTGGATTGCCGAAGTCTCGGAAGACTGGTAGATAGTTCTTCCTTCTTGTCTCTATCTTGCTGCCACAGAAGGGTTTAGGTCCCACGAAAGAGGCCGATTTGCCCTTTTTGGCAAGCTCATCTGCTTGCTTATTACCGTCTTTTCCTACAAGTCCAGAGACCCAATATAGAGCGACTTTATTGTCCTTGTTGATTGGTGCTCAAGCAGTCCCACACCAGTTTAGAGCGGATCTCGATGTTGCTTGAATGGCTGCCTGGCTGATATGATAGTGATATCTTGCCGTTTGTACTTCTCGCCCAAGTTGAATCACATACTTATATTGATTGCATGAATTTCAGCTTGAAAGATGCTGGGATATTTCACCATCGGCTCAGAGTTTTTGATTCTTGGCCCAAATACTCCTGCCCCAGTTCGATCCTCAGTTCGTGACCCATCTGTATACCACTTAATCGTGTGTTTTTTAAGTGTGTAGTTATATTCTCCACCCTCCCATGCGTTCTTATAACTAAGTTTAGCAGACTATATGGAAGACGACCGGCTAAAAAGCTCCTATTGACGAAGCGAATGAAAGCAAACTGCTTTGCTTGGGTCAAAAAAAAAAAACTGGACCCTCAAAGAGTACAGAAAATTTTTATGGTCCGACGAAAGCAAAAGCGAAAAATTTTCTATACGCAGATAATCTTCAGTATGTTTCTTCGTTCAGATGGTGAAAGATACAAGGAGCCAGATGGTGTGGGGCTGTTTTTCCTTTATTCCATATTCAAGGAACCGTGAACACTGGAAAATATAGACGAACTATTAGGGACCAACTTCTGCCAGCCAATAAAAAACATTTATCTCACAGTAATGAGTTTGTTTTCCATGACGATTTTGCGCCATGCCATCGTGTCAAATAAGTAAGTAAAAGTTTTTTTTTTTGGTTTATTAATGTTTAATAATTTGAAAAATAATAAAAAAAATTTTAATATTAATTTTTATTTTTTTTGCAGATGATAAAGTATTGGATGATATTGAGATCCGCCCACTGGAGTGGCCCGGAAACTTCCCAGACATACTTGAAATGAAAAGTGGCTGAGAATAAGCCAAAGAGTAAAAAATCGCTTGCTGTAGCTTTGTAAAGGTCTGGTACGAAGAAATTGCCGATGATATGCTTTAAGCCCTTGCTGACTTAATTCTATCCAGAATAGAGGCCGTAATAAAGGCAAAAGGAGGAGCAACACGATACAAATATTTTTTTGTTTTTAGTTCTGGTGTTAAGCCGAGCAAAAATCATGAAAAACTTTCAATAACTTCTATTTTTACTTAATTTTCTTTAATAATTTTATTTTAACTGTCTATTTTTTAATATATTTCTTGGTTTGGTTCTCAAAATAATTAAAAAATATATTCTTTAACATAAAGCGATCTTAAATCTTATAAAAAATTTTCTTAAAAAAAAAAAAACTAGACATGAACTGAAGTCATGGCTTTGAAAAATTAACACCTAGGTTTCGTTTTCATGGTCTTCTAAAAAATCTATCGTAGAGATGGACTGATTGACCATAGAAGGCGTTGGATCCAGAGAAGTTTATATTCAAAAAACTGGAGCCAGAAAATTGTTAACTTGTAAAATAGAAGACATGAACTTTGAAGAGTTCTGTATTGAAAGTGGGAGAAGTTTTCATTTAAGGATTTCGAAGAACTCTGTACATATACGAAAAAATTGGGGGTGAAAAATTTAATATCCCAAGAGTTGCGGTCAAAAATAAGCCAGGCAGGCGTCACAATCGAATTGCTCTGTTATTGAGAAATTAGGGTGTCTAATTTTTAGTTTGAGAATTTGGAACAATTGGGGATTCAGAAGAGTTACAAGTTTATATGTTAGAAAACGGAAACAAAGAGCTACAACAACTTGAAATATCGCAGTCAGCAAGTTCTGTGTTAAAGAGTCGGAGTCGTAGAGTTTGATGAAGTCGCTATGTGAGAAATCGGAGTTAAAAAATATCTCAGGTGTCAAAGTTAAAAAGGTAAGTATCGGATGATATAGTTGCAGTTTTAGAGCTCAGTTCTAATGAAGTTGGTACAATTTCGTTTTAAGGGAGTCAGAATCAGATAAGTAGTACTATATCTTCAGGATTGTTGTCAAAAAAGGTGAATTTGTAGCTAGGAAATTCTTTGGAAGGGACTTTTCTAATAATAAAGTCGGAGTCAGGAAAATAGTGATCTTGAGAACTTAGAGTTGACTATCAAAAATTTACTTCAAATTTCCCCCAAATTTCGATTTTATTACCGGGCTTTCAGTTTGATTTTCTTAGAAACTATTTCTGGATCATAATTCAAATTTCGAGTTCTTATTAAATTTGAATTTATTTGCTACGCCTCTTTTGCATTACTTTTGTATTTTGTATATTCGTACCATATTTTGACTTCTTGACTTCATTTTGAATTCCGAAATTTTAAACGAACCGGCTATAAGGAGTAAAAGGTGCAAGGTCCAAGTAGAAGAAGTTTTCGTCCATAGTGAATATCAAACACGAGCCTGAATTAACTTTCGTTAGACACTCCGTTTACCTATAAAAAAAAAACAATACTTAATAAAATGCCATGTGACAAAAGCCACTTAAAGGCTACTTACAAAACATACACACATACATGCATTGTGTGAGTGCCATCATTATGTGTGTGTGTGTGTGTGTGATTGAATGAGTGTTTGTGTAACCGAATCGAAATAAGCTAAACTAAACCAAACCAAACCCTTTTGTGTGATTAATTCACGCAAAGTTTTAAGCTTCCGGCTAGTTGGTTGCCATTTTTTATATTTTAATTTTAATTTTTTATTCTCCATTTCTGCCTTTGAGTTGTTTATGTAGTTAAAATGGCACCTCTACTGCTACTGCTGTTGCTATTTTTTGCACTTGAGGTGCTTAAAAAAATAAAATAAAATAAAAAAATATTAGGCGGGTATGCTAGTGAATTGATTGGGGAGTACATAGCAAACACACACACACACACACACACACATTACAGCTGCTTGGCTTTAAGTGAAACTATCACACACACTCATGCACTCATATATAAAAATGTTGAAAAAAGCTTATACACACAGCATGTGTTTTGGTTTATTTCAAAAAGTTTTTAAGATAAGCTAGAAGAGACGCATGTTCTCGCATGACGTGGTGGGGTAAGGTAGGCAGTTAGGCAGGCATTCAGCAATATTAATATGGAAATCAAGCTCACTTATCTTAATTAGCAATTCACATACAACAACAAAAACTACACGCACCACGCAATATTAATAATTTTAACTTGTATTGGAATATGTATGTATATGTATATGTGTATGTGTGTGTATGTATGTGTGTGTGTGCTTCACTGCTGTTGCTGCTGCCTTTTTGCTCATGTAACAAAAATTTGTTAATAATATGTCAGAAAATACAAAAAAGTAGTGTTACATTTTACAAGCTGCTAGCTTCTAGCTTACTTTTCAGCTTGTATGATTGCATGTATGCATGCCTGTATGTGTGTGTGAGTACGTATATGTTAGTGTGTATTCCCCTGCGTTGTGTAGTAGCGACACGCCGCGCCGCGCTTCAAATTGTTGTAATTAAAATAACAGCTTAGCTAACAAAACTTTAGATTAGATTAAATGAAAAAAAAGAGAGCAACAAAAATGGAAATAAAAAAGCTATATACCATATATAAAAAAAATTAATAAAAAATAGTAGAAAGTTGTAGAGGAAACATGCTCTTGAAACACGTTTAAGGAAAATAAAAAATAAAAAAAACACTGAGTCCCACATAAGTATCTGCTTGAAGGCTCTGTCGCGTTTTCTTTTTTTTTTTGCGTTGTGCTTTTAATTTTTTCTTTCTCCTTTTTGCTTTTACGGTGCTTGTGAAAAATGCTGATGTCAGTCAGTCAGCTAGTCAGCCAGGCCGGGGAACAGTGGTGTCGTTAGCTAAATGTCTCCCCAAACGCAGCAGTCACACACTCACAAATTCATACCAATAAACAAAAATTTAATAACGTTTTACAAAAGGTGTGTGTGTGTGTTTCTAATATTGTTATTGTGTGGCGGTTTTTGCTTTTTTCTTGTTTCGAAACCTGACGTGTTTGTATAATCATAGAAATGTGTATGAGGCAGCAATTCCCGTCAGTGTCACTGTAGATATATTTTCAGGTTAACTTGGTTGTTAGAGTAACTGAATCTTAGCTAACTTAGAACTTTTTTTCAATTTCAAATTTACTATAGTAATTAGAATGGTAATCATTACTTTTTACAAGTATATGCAATTATATAAATATATATAAGCCCTTTAGTTCCTGGAGGGGTATGTAACCTCCTTCACTGTAGCCAGTTTCTTTAGCTCTCTGAAACACTTCCCCTAGAAGCATATTATAGGGCGGCAATACTTCGGATGATAGCTTTTGCAATGTGTGTGGCTTAACATATAAGAATATTATTAAAATAAAGGCTTCAAATCAGAAAGCTTTAATTGATCCTTAAATTTTTGACTAAAACTCATGATTTTCATTGAATTTCTACCAGGTGAAGTTACCAGCAACTCATTCTTCTTCTTTTTTCGTAGTCAATATCATAGGCTGTCAAAATCATTGTTTAATTTTGATTGTTTGTTTACGTTTGCTTTCAATTTTTTCATTCTTTTCACGCCGCCATTATGGATGGTCGCAACAACAAAAATGTGCTGTTATTATTTTGTTGTACGGCTGATTTTGACATTTTATGATATCTGACGCAACAACAAAGATGTGTTGTTTTTGCCATGGTGAAATTGTTGTAATCTTGCTATTACCTTCTACATGATTTCACCATGGTTGGAGTCAAAAAGTTCTGTGTTGGAGGAATTGATGTATTTTTCAGTTATTTCTTCAGAGGGCGCGCTCTGAAAAGTTACTCGAGAGGATGCGCCGCTGCAATTTAGCCGCAAGGTGAATTTCATAGTGTCGACTGGAATTTTTCTTATTTATAGCGGAAACTAAAACAAGTGAAATAGTATGAATAGTATTTTGAAAACACAAATTAAACAGTTTGCGGCTAATTGGCCTCGGCGCGCCCCACAGTGTAACGAGGCGGTCAAAAATAAGAAAAAGTTTAATGATATGTAAGAGATAATATTTCAAGTAAAAAGTAACTAAATTTTCTTTCCGATTAACCTATGGGTTCAGGCACACGGCAATCACAAAGCCGAACTTTTATGAACACTTTTAATTCGCGTACTTTTAGTAGTTGCGTCATATCTTTTATTACTAATTGAATTGCCATATTTCACTTATTAACAAATAAATGTAAGCAAAATGCATATGTGGGAAAAATATAAAATCTGCACAATGTGGTAACACTACTTTTTTGGCTCTATGTTTAACCTTGTGATTTTTATCGTTACTTGAAAAAAAGTATTTTTTTCACATCAAAACATAGTGATTTCTGATGGCTTTAAAAAAGTTAATGAACAAATGTAGTCATCACAACAACAATGTATATAGAGACGGGCAAATCAGACGGCCGTTTCGGAATCCGCCACGATTCCTCATCACTGATCTTAGTGATAGCTCTTAACTTCAAAAAACGAAATTGACATTAACTTAAGTCATGACTTTGAAAATTAACCTCTAGATTTAATTTTCATAGTCTCCTAAAAACTATCACTTTAAAAAAGATTTAAAAAAATATATATCAAAATATATTTCCAATTTTAACATATAATAACGCCACAAGTATGCTTTCGCTAATTCAAGAAAGATTGTCTGCAGAGAGCTGCGATTTTTAAAGTTTTTTACAATTTTAAAAAATTAAACCAATAATATGCCGACATAGTCGAGCACTTCAGTTTGCCAATTGGAGCCCAATCTAAGGAAGCCTTAGAATCGCGCCACAAAGATGTATGAAAATTTTGATTAAAATTTACATAAAAAACTTCCCCTGAAACATCAAATTGTGATCTGATGGTTTCTCTTCTCATGTTATCAGAACAAATCACCAAGATAAAAAATACAAGATTACCTTTTAGATGAAATTTTGTTTGGAGAGAAATATCAAGTATTGAATATCGAATAATATTGATGATAGCGACTAATCGAAAAAATTTCTTGCATTTTCTTAATAGCACTGTGCCACAAAATTGAGTTTGTTCCATCAGACAGGTAATTTAACATGTAATCTAGAGTAATTTGGGGCCGCTGAGCTCGAATCTGAAGACAATTTCTCTCCATCATTTCAGATTTTTGATATAAAGGTACATGAAGTCATGAAAGACTGCACCAGAACATTATTAATTTATGTTTTATCGTTTTTGGTGTCTATAGAAAAGTTGTTTAGAAGAAAAAGGAGCACATTTTTTGGGAACACAAGAATCCTCCATCTAAGTTCCATACTCCGAATTTCGGGATTTTTTTAAGTGGCATGTGGCAGCTTTATTATATTGAAGGATAGTATATGGAGCTTCAATTTCTGACATTTTAGCAATTTTCTTAAGTAGGCGTGGCAGCACATCCATTTTTTTCATTGAACAAAGAAGTTCTTATAGATCTACACACCAAATTCCGTCATTATGCAGCAGATATTTAAAAAGTTTTTGCAATTTAAGTCCAATTGATACCATTTTTGGCATACGACTTTGCTTTAATTAGACTATCTCGACTACCAAATATTATTAATGTTAAGCTACGTTTACTATTTTAGGCCGCAGTTTATATAGGATCGTTACACTGTGCGCCCTCCGAAGGGTAATAGAAGTTGGTCTTAGAAATTTCTCAGCTCAAAAATAATAGTCCAAGTTTTTTTTTATGCAGCAATTTTATGATAAAGTAGTAGGAAGAGTTCTAGTTTTGAGCAGCCAAAGTTAATTTTTAAAAATTCAGTTCCTTTTTCAAGCCATCATTGAAAGCATTTGAGAAAGGCGGAATCCGATCAATTTTGTTTTCAAAGGAGATTTCTGTATCCGCAGGTTTGGAGGGAAGAAATTACACTATACAACAAAATTGCAACACTCATCCCCAATGTGTATGGTTTCTAATATTTTTTGGACCACTGAATCTGAATCAGTTTCGTCGCAGCAACTCAGGTTTTTGAAATATAGCTAATTTTTCGACATGGGTCGCCATTTTGATCAAAATTTCCATTTTTTTTTTTAATGAAAGGAAGAGCATCTATATTTTTTCAAAAAGGCGATTAAATTATCTTTAATTTAATTATTTAAACATTTCTCTTTTCCATTTCTATCAAAAGTTATAGAAATTCGAGGTTGAAATTCTGACCAAATAAACGTTTTTTTTTTTTTGCGAATTAACTATTTTTTGTCATTACTAAGAGCTGAAAACGAAATATCCCATCACTGAATTTTTTATGAGTCGATAGCGTAAATTCTGGCGCAAAATTTAAATATTCATCGATGGATTTCCGAACTCTTGTTTGAGAGCTAGAAATAAAAAACAACGATTTCATTAATTTGAATACATAACATTGCTTTGAAATAATCAGAAAATTGAGTAGTTTTTAAATTTTGTCTGTTGTATGTTTTGGTGTCTCTAATGGTCATCCAACCATAATCGGCTAGCATTTCTTCATTCCATAAACCTTGATACCGAAATTCCATTGATTTGAGGTCTTGGTGAAAGCGTTCACCCTGTTCATTACTGACTTCAGCCAAGTTTGATGGA
Source organism: Toxonevra muliebris (assembly GCA_963691655.1). Lineage (NCBI taxonomy): Eukaryota > Metazoa > Arthropoda > Insecta > Diptera > Pallopteridae > Toxonevra > Toxonevra muliebris. The sequence continues at coordinate 45,147,447 of OY829327.1, forward strand.
AAAAAGCTTAGATGAGAATGAAGGAAATGAATGCATCTTCAACGTATTAGCACCAACATCTTCGAAATCGTTAAGAAATCTTTTTACAATGCTCTTATAGTTATTGGCTTTTGCATTTCCCAGAAAACCTTTAACGATTTCTGTGAAAAATTTCCAAACTTTTTTGTGTTTAGTTGGTAAAAGTTTTGTAAATTCGTCATCCTTCCGTATTTATGGCCCAACGAAAATGCCTGACTTTATCTTCGAGTCACTGAGTGATGGAAAAACTTTTACTAAGTGTTCAAAAACTGAACCACATGAATCTAATGTCTTGATAAATTTTTTGAAAAAACCCATTTCTATATGAAATGGGGTTTAAAAATTTCAACCTCGAATCTCTATAACTTTTGACGGAATAAAGAAATGATTAAATACTTAAATTATAGATATTTAATAGTTATTTTTTGTAAAAAATATTGATGCTCTACTTTTCATTTCGAAAAATGGAAATTTTGATAAAAATGGCGACCCATATCGAGAAATCAAAAAATTGGCTATATCTCGAAAATCTGAGTTGCTGCGATAAAACTGATAGCAGATTCGGACTCAGCGGCTTTGGAGATGGTTAAAAACAGTGTTATATAGTGTTATATAATAGACTCTTTAGGGGGAGAGAGAAGAGAATTCTATGTCATAATTTTTTTTTTAATTCCATTTTTTTTAAATAAAATTAGAAGGAAGTTGGGAAATGTTGGATGCAAAGAATTAGGTACAGGAATTCAAAAACTTATGTACCAGAGGAGTCAAAGACATAATTTTAGGTGCTCGGAGATTCTCAATCGTCGAAATTTTGAATATTTCTGTGATCAACAATTTTGCTGAAGAGGAATTTTCACGTACTCTTCAATTCAGAAAATACTCAGCTTGAGAAACCATTGATCAATTTCTCTTTTTGAAGCTTTTTTGATCACAATCAGAATTTTAAAATTTTAAGCCCTCTAATATTTACTAAAGGTATCAATTTCGTTGGGATTTTTTGTTTTTTCTCCAAAAAAAAACAAAACTAAGGTCCAATTGGAAGTTTTAAAACATTTTCGGCAAACTTGTTTTCAAAGAAGTAATTTTGCAATATAACAAAAAATTAGTGAGTCACATGTATTTCGTTTAGTGTCCGACCGAATGTTCAGCTTCGGTTCTAAGGCCTAAAATTGCACCTTCGGCTTCGGCAAAAAATGGCCGAAGTATTTTGACGAAGCCGAAGATTATAAGCATTTTATTTATAATAATTTTTACTATAGATTGGCAGTAAAAATTTGTACAAATAAATAAATGTGAAGTGGTTATATAAAGTATTTACATTACAATTTCTGTGTTATATTTTCTCCGTTTGCTTGTTCCATTTTTACTTTTGAAGTAACCCACAGATTTACAACCGTACAAACAGTTATCATTAATTTTTTTTAACGAGCAACCTGCTAGAGCTAATACAATTAGAGGCAACAGAAGCAAGCCGAACTTTTACTTTTTAAGGAAGACCTGAAGCGTTTTGAAAAGAAGCGTGAATTGTTAGAGAATCCGACATTTTCCATTACTGGCGCTTCACTTTTTTTTTTTTACTTTTAAGGAGATCAAAAAAATTGAAAATTGTTTTGGCTAAAATCGCTCTAGAATATATGTGTAAAGGGATTTTTTTACAGATGTTTATTTGCAGGCCCTGATGCAGCAGTCATGCATACTTGAACTTTGAAACTAGTTTTTCACAAAACAGCATTTTTCGAAATGGCTGTCACGATATCTCCAAAACTAATGAACAGATTGCGCTTAAATTTTCATCGTATCTTCAATGAATCTTCCCGTCATACCAGCCAGATAAAAAAACAAGCTAGGAATTTAAATATTTTATACAAAATATTTAGTTATTTAAAAAAAAAATTGATAAAAAGTTTATTCAACAACAAATACTTTTAGTCACTCAACTTTTTCGGTTTCATAAAACCACGCCCATTAAATTTTATAGTGTTTTGAGATCAGATTTATGCTTTTTACATTAAAATTTATCAATCCCAATTTTTTTTAAATCAAAAATTTGGGAACTAGAGGGTTAATTCTGGTCTATCGATTAATACGCTGATTTAGTCTTTGATTTTAGATAAGCAGAATCATGGCAGCCATGGGCTTTTTTTGACACAGGTTTCGTTGAACGACAGTCGTTCTACAGATATATGGCCGATGTAACTGTGAACAAATTTTTAAATGATTCTTGAAATAAATAATATTTGTCAGCTCCTTCGACAGTGAACAGTTATTTAGTGTTACTGGTCAGCTTTTTATTTGGAGTATCTACTATTTATATATTTCTGTATATGTTTGCAAATACATAGGTAGACAAAATTTACTTTCAGAATTTTATTTTTTATATTTTAAAAATACTTCGGTCTTCGGCCGAAGGTCAGATGAATGGCCGAAGTTCGGCTTTGGCAGAAAAATCACCTTCGGTCAGACACTAATTTCGTTCTCAAAATCTTGCGAAAAGTCAATACTATTTATATTATGTCTACTTTATTTAAGCTATTACATATAGGCTTGCAAAAAATAAATTGAGTTAACTATTATATTTAGAACTCACCTATGTGTTACAGTAATTTCCTACTTTCTCATTTACTCGAGAGCTGAATAAATTTGTCCCACTGTTTTCTCAAATTTCTCAAAACTTTTTCTGTTTTTTTTTTTCTTTTTTTTTTGGTTATTGTTTTGCATATATTTCAAACAGCACGATGCCACTATTCATGGTTAAAGGCAAACCATGTTTTCTATGCTGCGCTTGTAGTTTGTACAGTTATGTAACCGTGTGTATTCATTGAAATTCATAACTTTTGTTTTAGAAAATTTCGCGTGTATGTGGTAACATTTTGGCAATGCTTGTATGTATGATATGTTATATAACTACATACATACATGAATATTATAGATGTATGTATTGGAATATGAATATACATGTAAATGATATACATACAAACATATAAATAAATTTTAACATGCATACACAATTAGTGACTTATATAATATACAACACAATTGTAAAATCTTCCTATATGTGAGTGAATGTATATTGTTGTTGTTGTTACTATTCCATTGCATGTGCTGAACTGAACTATATGTACTTCTGTTTAAATATTGTCCACGCAATTATAGTGAAATTTGTAACAGAAAATAGATATATAGGAAAATAATAATATTGTAGAAAAATAATAAAAGTTAAAGAAATCGAAATGAAATTTTATGAGGGAAAAAGCCTAACACACAGTAATTAGGGCCAACAGCTACCAACTTCGCTTGGCATTTTGTTCACCATCAAATCTGTTATAACTTGGAAGTATAGAATATCCAACTATGTAACTTATGATAATATTCTTTGAAGGTTACTTTACACTTTAACTCTAGAATTTACATAATTTATGTCTCCGAGACTCGCAAACGTTATAATATTATTCTATTTTACCACGTTTATATCAACTCGCTTTCAATGGTGTCTGTCTGTCTGTTTGTCTGTCTGACAGTCTGTTCGGTACAAATTTTGCAATCGATTTTAAACTAACTTCCCGATGAGCTAGAGACTTGAAACTTTAAATATAGTTCAGAACTGGAAGACAATGCAAATATGAGTATCTAAAATATATATAAATATAATAATATTTAAAATATTAGCATCGGAAGTTTTTCCATTTTTTTCATAGATCAAAGCATTGAATTCATCGTTGTTAAAATCATTGCTTTAGCGGGAGTAGAATATATGTATATGTGTATACATACACAAATTCAAAGACAAATGAGAGAGAGAACAAAAACAAGCAATAACGAACTTTTCTTTTCGTTTTGTTCCGCTTACAAAGAGTATAGATTGTAAATAGATCGCAATTTGCTCTTGCTGGAATCGAAACAAAAAATCGTAGAAACAGCAGCGATGTGCAATACCGATGGTGTCCAGCAGTCAAAAATTTATGAATGGATGAGTTTGACGTGTTTGATGAATAAATGGGATAGGGAATCTTTATGTGGTTGTGAATCTGTATGGGGTTTGAAGAAATTATTTTATACTTTTTAGTCCATTTTGAAAACGTCGTATATTAAAAATATTTTTTATTTAAATTATTTTTTAAATCAGTTAGAGTTGTCCACCTGAAATTTGCGATATACTATAATAAAATGATTGTATTTTTTACAAAAATATTGTTTTTTGCATAGTGTTCTGTGCCAACTATTCCAGACTAAACCGTATCTTGTAATTGTGGGTTGTCAATGATATTCGCATAGAATATAAAAATATATCCAAGTTTCAGCCAAATTGGAAATGAGAATATGGAGTTTAGGTTTTTTTGACATGGATTGCCCCATATACATATATCTTACAAATTTTAATTCATTTTAATTCACTCACTTGTCAGAGGCAAATTACTGGCATAGCAAGTCAACTTTTCAAGATATTCCCTTTCTATTATTTTCAATTGAAATGCAAGCGAACTATTTAACAAATTAGTAATTAATTTATTAGATTAAAAAAGAAGATAGTGAAATTTTGTACTTGCAACATTTGGAAGCATTTCAAACAATTAAAATCGATTGAATAATAAATTAATAATATGCTTACAAACTACAAATTGTAAATAATACTTCAAAACACAGATACTTTTAAATACTTGAATGTATAAATGCATGTGTGTGTGTGTGTGTGTGTTCACAAGTGCAAATGAATGCAGCAAATTAAATAATAATCATTGATTGATTGATTGATTACCACCAACTCTTCACTTTATGCAAAATAGTTTTGAATACGGGCACCTTAACGGGGAAAGGATGTGGCACTTTAATCGGAACATATTTAACCACAGGATACGGCACACGTTTCTCCACTGGTACAGGGACATGCTTCTCTACCGGAAATGGAACAACACGTTCCACAGGAATTTTCAGCTCTTTCTCAACCGGCACTTGTATCTGTTTGGTGACGGGAATGTGTATGGGTACGGGTTTACTAACAGGTACAATGATGGCATGAGACACAGGAATCTGTACGGGTTCACGTACGGGAACATGTAGTTTTTTCACTACTTTATACGGTACATAGTTGATGACATCAGGTGGTGGATTTGCAGCGCCACCACCGTGTGCTGAGTGTAGATAATTAGATGAATCATCGTATCCTCCTCCACCATCACCACCGCCACCACCGCCACTGGGATGATGTTCCTCGAATGAAGCTTCTAGGTCAGCAGCGCCACCATCATATGCTGATGATGCGGAATCAGAATGGGGGGATGAGGAGAAATGCGATGAAGTACCGGAGGTACTCTCGTGTGGCGTAAAATATTGTAACGATGGATGCTGGTGTTGTTGTTGGTGCAGTTGTGCTGTAGAATGATGATGTTCATATGACGATGCAGGTGACGATGATGAAAGTTCATCGTAACCGGAATTATGCTCGTAATGATGTAGAAAATTGCCATCGGAGATTTTCTCATTCGAATGCAACTGCTGCTCATGATGCTGCTGCTGCTGCTGCTGTTGTTGATGTTGTTGTTGTTGCTGCTGATGGTACTGGTGTTCCGGCTGCTGTTGGTAATTGTAATGCTGTTGATAGCTATAGTAGGAAGGTGATGAGTACGATGATGATGGTGACGACGATGACGATGACGAGGATGATTTTCCATAACCTCCTGATGATGGCAGGAAACCATTGTGTGCTCCAGCTGCATGTAAATTGTATATCGCTGTACTAAGCGCGTCATTCGTCGCAGCATGACTGTTATGTTGCTGATGCTGGTGCTGTTGTTGCTGGTACTGCTGATGTTGATGATTGTTTTCACCAGACGAGAAGGAATATCCTCCTGTCGCAGCAACGGATGCAACTATTGCGGCCTCATAATCGTTTTCTTGCTGTTCTTCGTAAATTGGTATTTGTTGTTTTGCACTAGCAGCAGCAGCAGCAACTGCTGCATGTGCATGCGGATTTGAAGTACCATAACCGCTAGTAATGTGCCGCAAACCCGAGAGATTTGTGAAACTATTAACTGCTGCAGCTAGGTTGCTGCTGTCGCCACCACCACCATTGCTGCTGTAGCTTCTTCGTGTTGATTTTGTACCGCCACCATCAAAAGCACTAGTAGCAGCAGCAAAATAATTTTGATTGCCATTGTCATAATGATAACTATGATGAAGTTGTTGTTTTTGCTGTTGCTGCTGTTGCATACGATTTGCATAGACGACGTTTGTGTTTTTATGGGCATGACTGCCATGCATTTCCGTTGCCGAAGTGGCTCTTGCTCTTCCTGCTCCCGAGGCTGCTAATGCTCCTGATGCTGATGAACTTTCAGTCATCGTCGTTATTGCTGCTGCTGTTACTCCTGTTATTGTTGTTGGTCCACAGACAATTGACATTAATGTTGCCGCTACCAAAATGTGTAGCATTTGCTGTGTGACGAGACAAAAAAAAAAAAAAATTGAAAAAGTATAAAAAGAAAATCGAATGGAAATATGAAAATGTGCAAAAATGAAAATTTATATTGTTGAAGTCGTTGAAAGTTTTTGTCATCGAACTGTCGAAGTGTCGTTGCTGATGTTGAAGTTGTTATTGCTGGAGTTGCATTTGCGTTGGCTCGAATGCACAGCTCTGTGTGAGTTATGAGTTTTGAGTGAACGTGTGAATTTATGCTGAATTATGTTGCTGATGATGATGCCTTGCTACTTGCTGCTGTCGGTCATATAGCTTACATCATACATATGAGCTCTAACGTGATTGATTTAAGCCGAGGCTAATGTGGTTCGATTCAGTTTCGATTTTGCTATCGAGTTTATGCGTGCTTGAAGTTTCCGATTCTTTTTGTTCTTGTTTCTGCTTTTACTTTACATTAATCGATTTTCAATAAAGAGCAAAATGTAAATGTATAGAAAAGTGATGTGTTTACAGGTAAACGCATGACAGACAGACCGAGAGACAGACTTAATTTTCGTATTAAAATTTTAGCTGTAATGCCAATGTATTAAACGTTTTATAACATTATTTTAAGGGCAACATAATTTAAATGAATGAGTTCATTAATCATGATGTAGTGTCGTAGACTAATTTTCCGAAAATGTCTGGTTCTTTTGACATTCGTATTTCTCGTTAATTCATCGACTTCTTCATTACCTGCAATGATCCTATGACCTGAAACTCAGAATATTTAAGCCAAATATTAGAATTGCCTTGAGAAACTTAATATGTTTGGCTTGCAAAACAGGGTCTGGATACTTTGGATTCAATGGCAAAAAAAGGAAGATGAAACTCTTTGTGGAAGAAGGAAAAGAACAATTAGGAGCATCGCACCGCATCATATCATATCGCACTGGGCAAAGCTCTCGAACGCATCATAGAGGACAGACTCCAGGAGTGGCTTGAAAGGCCAGCAGGGCATTCAGCACGACAGTTTAGATTTTGAAAAGCCCGCTCCACTGTCGACGCAATAAAAGCGGTGATGAATATTGCATACGAGGCCACCAGCGGCAAGCAATGGAGAAACGGCAAGAAGTAGTACTGCGCCGTAGTGACGTTGACCATCAAAAATGCCTTCAATTCGGCGAACTGGCCTCAGATTATGAGTGCACTGAGAGGATTTGAAGTACCGGAGTACCTGGTGCAAATAATCGGAAACTACTTCGACAAAAGGATTTTAATATACGATACTGACGACGGGCTCCGTTCTCGTCCTAACGCTGTGGAACGCAATGCACGACAGCATCCTCAAATTAGATCTCCCGGAGGATACAACAATCATTGGATACGCAGATGACATCGCGATAGTGTCAGTAGCCAAACAACTGGACTTGCTACAGGTTATATCTAAATGTAACGACGTCATCTCAAGGGTCAGTACAACTCAAAGCTGGAATTGGCGGAGCAGAAGACGGAATTGTTCATTAGAAAAGCACGTGAAGAGCTGGTCATTATGGTTGGTGATCATCACATCACCTCGTGCCCACATATCAAGTACTAAAGAGTACTTATAGAATCCAGAATGTCGTTCAAGGATCACCTGAAAGCTGCTGATGAATAAGCAGTACGAATAAACTGTGCATTATGCCGAACATAGGACGCCACGCGAGGGCAGGCGCCGGCTGCCTTCAACGGTTACTACGTCAGTAACAGCAGACAGCAAGAAGACACACCAGAAGAAATACGATGCTATTTATGTCATAGCAAGTAAGGTGCCCATCGATCTACAGGTACAAGAGATGATGCGATTATATGGTCGTGACACAAAACCAACCAAATGCATAAGAGAAAAAGAAAGGCAGCGTACCATCATGGAATGGCAGCGAAGATGGAAGTCATCAGAGAAGGGTCGATGGGCTGAATGGCAGCGAAGATGAGAGTCATCAGAGAAGGGTCGATGGACCTACTATCTAATTAGGGACATATCCACATTGGATATCACGCAGGCATGGTGAGTTGAATTACCACATTACGCAATTACTTAGCGGTCATGGGTGTTTCAAGCAATATCTGCACAGGTTCAACCTCGGAGAGGAAGACCTTTTTTGCCCGAGCTACTCAGAGGAATTGGAGAACGCGCAACATATACTATTTTACTGCCCGCGCTTCAGCAGTGACAGAAACGATTTGGAGATAGCTTTTGGCGAACCCTTAAGAAAGGAATCTGACGACACGATGTGCAATACAGTGGAAAAATAGAATGCAGCATGCAAGGTTCCTGCAGATATGATGACCACGCAGAGCGTGCGCGTAAAGTCGAGCGCACGGGAAACATCAGAAACATGGAGCCAGATATCGTCAATCGGCGATACAACTAGACAGAATTGGACAGAAACCAATACTGACAATTGAGCACCAAGCTCATTACGGCCTTCCGACGTAATACCTAACCGTGGTTCCGGGAGGAATGTCCGTACGGACGACTGGCTGGTCTTTTTATGATTCCTCCTGGTTAAAAAGAAAAAAACTTCAATCAAAAATATTTGAAGAATGTATGAATAAAACAAAACGCAACAAAACAAAACAGAGTATCAGAGTATCATAACAGGTATTCTGGCAGGGCACTGCAAACTGAATTAATACATGACAAAGCTGAGAACCCCCAAACCTAGTTATAGGGTGTAGGGATGTATTAACGCTAACGATGAATATCTTGCACATTTTGGTCGTTGGGCGATAAAATCCAAACGTCTCGGTGCATCTCTGTATTTTACGATTCTAAATCCTTTTAAAAATATAAATATGTACAATTTATCATATCATACTACCATAAGCAGCTTGAAAAAAGTCAAAGCCAGAATTTTGCTTGACACTTTTACAGCATTGCGATTAGGAACATTACATTTATTGTGGTTTCCTTCGATGTTAATACTAAGCGTAAAGCTCTGATATGAATAAAGGTATCAAATATCGATAGATAAAGTATTTGAATTATACGAAGAAGTTTCAAAATTAACATCTTCAAATTTGTGAACACCCAACAGACCTAGGTTAAAGTTACAGTTTGATGATTATGGAACAATTTTATAAGTTTAGGTCATATTTAATTTTGATTCTAAACACATTTATTTTAGAAAACTAAGACTTTATTAACACGGGTGCATTTAATGCTTCGAGAATAACCATAAAATTTTCTTTTTAGAGTAGAAAGTCTAAATAATTATTTATGACTTTTTAAATCATTGTTATACATATTTCGTTTTTCACTGGTACCTCGTTTTCTTGTGATTATGTAAATCCGGTCACAACCTTACGTTTTGGTAATAAAAATATCCTTCCCATAACACACTACTCCTACGATACACATATCCTTTTCCACAAATATAGACGCACTTTCAACTCACCCAATAAACTGCAACCATGCTCCAACTGTTTCTGTTAATCCTTCAATTCCAATTGTGTGGCCGTTAAAAAGAGCGACCTTGACTTGTGTATGACTTAACTACAATTGTGTAACAAACTAAATGTGACGAAATCCTCAAACTGCATAACATTTTATATCATTTTTTTTTCTACACACAAAAAATATAAATAAAGAAATGAAAGATTGCAACATTTTTGGCAAGCGAATGGCGTCATAGGACTTTAAAAATTTTGCAGTGTACACCGTAATAATAAAAATGTATTATGATCAGTGCATAAAAAGTAAGGCAACATTCATAGAAAGGAAACTCACACACACACACAAATAAAAAAAGTATTTAGTATGCAATAGTTTGAAATGTTTGGCACATAGCAGCCAGCACTCCACAAAATTTAAGAAAGTAATTCACAATTCACCAGCGTATTTAGTTACAAAAATAGTGTTTATATTTGTAATTTGTTTCGAAAGGGAAATTAAAAGCGAAAGGAAGAAAGTAAAGAGTGAGAGAGAAGGAGAGAGTTACAGTGGGGGTGAAAATATTGTGTCGAAAAAGACTTTCACAATAGTTTGGAAAGTTTGAAGTTCAAGCTGTAGTATTTCTTTGGCATTTTGCGTTGTATTTTGTTAGTTTAATTTACCGGGACTGGGAATTAGAAGGGCTGAAATCCTAAACTTAAAAAAAAAGCTGGGGCAAATTATTGAATACATAACTACGAGTCATTCGTTCGTTTGAATTGAGAATTGAGACAGACCCCTTCCTCTAGAGCTTGAAAATATTTTGGAGTCAATAATAGCTCGAAATTAGCAGTAAGAATCCATAACAATTCGTTGCAGATAATCCGCAGAAACAATAATTTTAAAATTATTCCATGCTTAGAAAAAGTTTTTATCGTTACAATCAAATTAGAATTTGTAAGAAAAATTTTTATAAAATTATCTGAAGTGCATTATTCTGAAATAAAAATGCAGTATTCTGAAATCATATTTAAATTTCTAGAGCATTGTAGAAAAAGTATAGTTCAGAGTTTGGATTTGATGAATACACACAATATATGAAAATCTCATGTATTGTGTGCGTCGGTCATGAATCGGAAAGAGTTTAAAAAGGCGGAAAATTAAAATCCTACATTTGGAAATCAGTGAAGAAATTAAAAAATCGGCGTAACCCTTTTAGATCAGATGCTTAAAATAAAAATGTGAAAATTGCACGTATACTAATTTGATGCCAGTTAACACGAATCTGCAATAAAATCTCATGTAAAGTGACTCATATGACCGTCAGGTTATGTCCAATTAGGGTTGCCAGACGGCCTTGATTCGTCTTGATTGTCCGTGTCCAGAGTCCAGACTTTCAGAAATTTGTTCAGATAAAATATTTAAAATTGTAGAGAAAAAATTTTTACTGATAAATTTGAGCAAACACATTTAACAATTTAAAAATGGATCAGAACTCTCAGGCGCTGAAAATATTTATGCATCGTCTCAGTAATTTAAAGTTGAAATGGTGTGCTACACTGTTTACACAGTGCAACAAAAATTTTATGCGCAACATTTTCCAATGCTTTTCGACTGCGTACTCTATTTTTCTCCTTCACATCTAGTTCTCCCACAATATGAACCTGAAGTCGGAAAAATGGGGTCTTCAGGAGATATTAAGAAATTTGTTGGTTTTACAGATACAGTTTTGTTGTCTGAAGCGAAGTTGTTAAGCGCAAAGAGATAAAGAATTTTTGCTTATACACTTTCCCTCCAAAGGTAAATCTCGCGCATAAGACAAAAGTTGAAATTTGTTGCACTGTGTTATCAGCTGTTAACTCAATAACAGAAAAAAAGCAGAATTGAAAAATGAAGTAAGAGGTTTTTGAAGATGGTTCAGCGCACTAACGGTAATCGCTTGAACTAAAATATTTTGGAATCATCATAAAATGGTCCGAAGTTCACTTTTAGAGGTGTATATAACAAGACCGATTTTTTGTGTATGAGACTCGAGACACTTTAATGTACAGTGATGTGAAAAATAATAGGGACAGTGAGTAGTTTAACTTTCAAAGCTACCTAAATAAAAAAATATTTACTTTTATAATACAGTAAAATTTTTAATAGCTTGCTTAAAATAAAGTTAAACGGAAAACAATATATATTTTCAACCTCCCATGGATCCTTTACAAATAACCAAAGTTGATTAATGTTTGAAGGGTTCTTACCTCTTAAGGCTACTTTCACTTCCCATTATACATTGTCTATCGCTTTGAGGTCTGGAGGTTGAGAACGCCAGCATGAAAGATTGAGGTGTTTCTCTTCAAATCATTGTTTAGCACGCTTTGATGAGCGTTTCGGATCATTATCTTGCTGAAACACTCACCGAAGTGACATATTTTTCCCGACAAAAGGGAGCATGACGTTATTGATTACTGAAGTAAGCTACTGAAATTAAAATAATACCAAAAAAATATTTCTCTTGCCCTTCAAAGATTCAAAATGTTCGGTCTTTAACGTTACACGAAAAAGTCTATAACGTTACATAGCGATTTTATTTTGAGAAACAAGAAAATATGATGCAATAAAAAACTAAAAACTGCTAGAAGGTGAAAAACTTTCATCGTTCTGTTTGTTTTTCACTGGTTTCCAAAAACCAGTTTTGCAATATCACATTGTAGTGCTCTTAATCCGCCATCACTCGCGCGGGGTGTATTTTGCACCCCACTACTTAAAACAATGTAGAGCATTTCGGGTTTTTTTTGCTAAACTAAGTTTTTCTGAAAGTTTGAGTTTTATATAGAAAAGTAATTTTTCAGTTTTCCCAGGTTGGCGATTATAAGTGAATTTTTTCATTTTGAAGTTGCTGCTTTAGTCTATGGTCGCGCCGGAGTATTATCATTCAAATGTAAATATATTTACCATCAAAAGACTTTTCTGGGGGTTTTTGGGTACGAGGAATCTGAATCTGTAGTTTATTTTTACCAATAACGGCCGCTAGGGTGCGCTTTGGTGCAAAAAACATGAAAAATCCATATTTTTAAGGTTTTTTCGGCCAAGAAGGTCTTAAAATCAAATAAAATGTACGTTATATTCATTTATTTTATTCTTTTCATTAAGTTAGACAACTTTCCAAAACACATCATTGACGTATCTAAAAAATCAATATATTGGACTTGACTTAAATACAAAAATAAGTACATTTTCCAGATATATATAGATTTTTACTTTTGATTATAAGCTCACTTTATAAACTCATTAAGCAAAGTCTGTTTCTTTCCTTCCTCTAAAAAGTGAACAATAAACTGAAAGTTCTTTCAGTGGAATCGAAAAAAATTTACATATTTTCTATAGTTGGGAATTTTACAAAACCTGTCTAGTTTTCATTAAAAGAGTAAAAAATAGATAAGAATTGAATGAAAAGACCAAAAATAGTATTAATATTACAAAACTCAGTACTAATATAATGCAAAATCCAAAAATAGCTAGATTTCAGAATTTTAAAATCAATACTTTTAAAGTAAAAATCCAGGAAAATCAGTACATGTACTGACTAAATCAGTACGTCTGGTTACTCTATGCCTGGCTCAGTGGTTTCTGAGAACAGTAAGTTATGTTTTTATGCCAAATCGCAAAGTACAATTTTTTCAGAGAAATTGGTCTTTAACGTTACACAAGTTTGATGGCCAATACAATTAAAAAAAATGCATTTTTATCTAGAACCTAGGTCAAAAGTTCTCAAAAAAAGGTAGGTCCATTCCAATTTTTGTTTTGTTAGATTTTTCAGAAAAAACTTTTTGTAAAAAAAAGTCTTTAATGTTACAATAAATCAACAGAAAAAAATTAATTGAACTGTATTTTGAATTTCTTTATTAATTTAAGTCCTTTTCTACTACACAAACCCAATTGCATGAAAAAAACTAGAATAATATAGTTATTTTTACGCTTTTGTTGCGATTTGAATTTCGGCCCATTTCGATCAGATGCGCGACACAAGTGAAAGAACGTGCAAAGTGAATAGCGAAAGCAACCGATTGATTTGCCATTTGTGTTTCCCGATGCTATGGGATATATATGAATGGAATTTAGTCGACATAGTGCAAAACTCAAAGAATTTTTTTTTCGTGCATTACTCCTACAGAAAAAATTGACCATATGTAGATTGATATAAAATTTTTTATATATATTGTCTTTTATTGTGTGGAAAAATCTTTTTTCAATGTTCAGATGAAAGCAGGAATTGTATTTGGCAACCCTATGTCCAATATATTTGACACTGTTACTGAGGGTATCACGATTTTCGTCACATGTTCTTGTCTAATATATTAGACAAATGTCTGAAAGGTTTAAATTTCCAATTAATAAATGCGTTCTTTCAATTTCATCACCGAATAATAATTCTTGAAATCTTAAAGGTTTTTTTTCTCGCCACCACTGTTGTTTCCTTCTTTCACCCAAATTAAAAGTGTTACGCGATCACTTTAAATCATAATCCAAATGCATAACAATCATTTCATATTATACTAAGTAAATGAATGAAACCAGTTTTTTTTCCCCAAATGTTATGGTTTTCTTTTTATGGTAGTTGCTGTTGTTGTTTCTGTTGCAGTTGCAGTTGCAGCAAACAAATGAGCGTTGCAATAAAAATTTTGTAATGCAACAACAGCGAAGTTCAAAGTCAGTTTCAGGTTGTTTTTCTTATTTTTGCAAGCATGCAGCATTGTAATAAATAAAATTACAATGTTGATGCAACAGTAACAATAAAAACGACAACAGTGAGTAAGCAAAAAAGCGACGTTAATGACAATGATTAACATAATCATGATGATCATGATGCTTGCTGCCGCTGGCTGCTGCTGATTATTATGTTGATGATGGCTCATGCACTTGCAACACTTGAGAATGAGAGTGGAAAATAGAGCGTTTTTTTTTTGTTAGCCATATTCAATAAGTTTTTAGTGGCCGTAATTAAAGTATTTCTAGGCTTAGGCACAAACAGCAAACAGCTGCTGGAGCTGCAGTTGATTTTATTATAGCTTGTTGACTTTCAAGTTTCCTTTGGTCACTCGAGAGCACACATTCATTTTGATTTTTTCTTGGTGCTCTCTTATTGCCTGTCCAGTGAATGTTTCTTTCTTTGCTTCTGTAGTTTTTTTCTGGCTAAAACCTTTTCCTTCTTTCATTGCCCAAAAAAGGGCGTTAACTATTGTTTGTTTCATAGCCTGCAATTTATGCAATTGCAACTGAAGTTTCAATTTACTTAAATCAAAAAAGAAAAAAATGATTTTTGTATTAAGTCTAAAATGCTTTTTTGACTTTTGACCAAAATAGAAATTCGTATTTTTGTACTTTTTACTTAGTTAAGTAAGTAAAAGTGAACGCCTTTTTCATATTGTTGCACCTGCAACAGTGCTATATCGTCATCGTTAGCCAACATCAACGTTAAAGTGTCCGTCCGTCCATTTATTCGCATCCATTCCACTTCTGTTCAGTTACATATATAAATATTTTTTTTTTTTGGTGAAGTGCACCTCTCTGCTACACTACCTACTTGTAGTTAAGTGTTTCTTCAAGTGAATTTTGTTGGTGTTGTTGTTTGTTTGCGGTTAGTTTTAATTGAAGTAGGAAGTAATTTTGGCTTGTTTTTTAGCAAAAGTTTTTTATTATTTTCCAAGGCGCCCATTTACTTCTGTTTAATTGCAGTTGAAGTTTGAATTGATGTTGTTTAAATTAAACCAAAAAAAAAAAAACAAAAAATAAACAAAGTGCATTAGTTTGGGTACCTACAGCCACAAAGGTCAGCGCGTTGTTATTCGTAAATAGTTTTAGAAAATTTTAATTTAATTGCCGGTAAAATAATTTCCGGTAAATAAAATTTCCTTTACCTTTTCTACCTTTTAGTGAATCAAAATATTAATTGAAATTACTTTAAGTTTAGAATATTCTTTTGGAGAAAACTTAGGTTTGGTTATGTTTAAGCTATTAAAGAACAATTATGCGTAATTGTAAGTAAGACAAATCAAAATAGAGGCGAAAAAAGGGTCTGAACTTATGCTCATCACTCATGCAAGTGTATTTTTGTTTCCATATTGATTCCCAGATGCACAAATAATGAGATCTCTTTAAATGAGCAATGGTTCAATACAACAAAAGAAGAAAAAAATGGGGCTCGATGAATACCTTCTCTTTATCGAACCTGAGAAAAAACAATGTAGAAGCTAAAACA
This sequence comes from Toxonevra muliebris, assembly GCA_963691655.1. Classification (NCBI taxonomy): domain Eukaryota; kingdom Metazoa; phylum Arthropoda; class Insecta; order Diptera; family Pallopteridae; genus Toxonevra; species Toxonevra muliebris. The sequence continues at coordinate 45,163,518 of OY829327.1, forward strand.
ACACAACCATAACCAAAAAAAAAAAAAAAAGTAGCTAAACTTTTCTTGAAATGGGCAACTCTTCATCATGTTCTTTTTGCTCATTAGTGTTTAATTTTCTTGCTCAGTTTAAAGCAAAGCGATTGTTTTTAGCAGTATAAACATAAAGAGAGCAGCTTTGTTCCCCATAATGGAACAGCAATCTTCTTCTTTTTTTATAGCATAACAATCTTTGGAAGGCCCAGACCGAGCTTTCACATCCATTCATGTTGTTTTTTGTACACAAATGGAAGAGACCGACAGTTTTATGCCGAATTCGAATAACGAAATAAAAAGGTTTTCTTGACAATTTTTACACTTGGAGATTTGCCATTGCCAGCCAAGAGGTGGTACTGCATAGCACTCCAGTATATTAACTACTTGGCTACTGCGACCCCAAAAACAGCAGTTGTATACTCTTTTATTTTTTCTCTTGTAAGGTCAAATAAATACTTTATGCCCTAGGAAATACAATGTTAAAAAGGAGTATAAAACACAAGGCCTCTGGAGCAATAGGGAGTAATCCATTGCTCGATTTGGATTTCTCGATGATTGCTCCTACTATGATCCAAAGTTCAACTGGGTTGTAAATTTATAGTATAGGTGGAACGATTTCAGATTAATAAGTTTGACATCTTTCGGTCTAAAAACATTCGAAAGGCTTCTAGATATTTACTTACGGAAGTTGTTAGGTAATTCTAGGTATATCTACTGTCCAATACGCTTACCTCAGAGGTAGGTCCACGGAAACGGCTCTCCATAAGGTTGTGCAAATGATGGAAAGGTCTCTAGAAAACAAACAATATACGATGCACTGAGGCAACCCAACAGTCCAGTCAACAGCTGGATCGCTACTATGCTAAGGACAAGAATCATCAGTGCAAACTTAGGAAATACTCATCTTGTCAAACACGTTAGTAGGAGAACCCCACAAGGAGGGGTAACAGGGGTAACATAACCGCTTTTCTAACTGTGCGTTATAAACGGTATTCTAATCAAATTGAACAGAGGTGTTTCAGCGGGATCATAAAAAAGGCACTAGAGGAACTCAGCCTCTGGGACTGATGCTTTTCACCAACATAATCAAAAAACAAAGACTTTTACCCTCCTCAACTCAATGGTCAAGTGCTAAGCTTGTCTACCAGTGTTAGATACCTAGGAGTTATCCTGGGTCCTAAGCTGAACTGGGGGATAAACACAGAACACCAGATGAAAAAAGCGATCATCGCCTTCTATGCCTGTAAAGTAATGATTAGTAGGAGATGGGGCCTACAACCAAAACTAACCTTATGGATGTACAAAGCGGTTATATATCTAATCTTAATTTACGCAGCTTTGGTGTGGTGGAAAGCCATCAACAAGAAATACACCGTAATAAAATTAGAACGTATTCAATGATGAGTGTGCTTAGGAGTTACAGGGGCAATACGATCAAGCCCCACTGCGGCCATATCTCTTTATTGAACAGACAGCAACCATAAAAGCCATAAGATTAAAGGATGCGGGCCGCTGGACAGAGAAACCTTACTGGCAGGGAAGTCTGCTTATGCCACAAGGGCGACAAATTCTAAACAAATCAGATTACATTATCCTGACCGTGACTTTCTCCGGGAACTTCAAGGTATTAATTCCATCCTGGATAGAATCGAACAACGGTTTGACAATAAATAACTTGGACATCACAGTATTCACGGACGATAATCGATATGTTTGCTTCCCTAACTCTGCCAGTGTATTTCAGGCTGAACTGCTGGCAATAAAGGAGCCAAGCAGAATGCTGAAGACAGACCACACCTTTAAGGCACACATCGCTATTCTTTCGCAATCGGGGCTTTTGGTCCCTATGGGTCCCGGGACATCGAAACAAAGAGGGTAATGAAAAGGCAGACGAGCTGGCCCGTAAAGGCTCTACTTTGCAAGAATCCTTGGCCAAATCGATATTTACACCACTAAACTCGGTCAAGCCAGAAATTTTAACAAAATATCTCGCAAGAGCCAATAGGAGATTTACTTGGCTGCCGACCTGCAAAATAAGCAGATGGATATGGACCAACTACAAATGAAAAAAAAAAAAAAACCGGAAGGACATCTCGAGATTGATAACGGTTTCTGGCTTATTAGTGAGCAAGTAGCCAAAATGAGAATCCCACTTGATGTAGCTGCGACTATCCGGAGGAAAAAGAGACTATTTCTCACTTTTGCGAACTAGGATGAAGATCGTGGGTAAACCTTACTACAATAACCTTTGGGAACTATGTGAAATAAATTTAAACGAGCTCCTATGCTCGTCTACAGAATCAACCAAACCAGAAATAACTGAAGATGTGATATCAAAAGGGCGCGTTAGCGCTAATTGGATTCGTGGTACGAACCACCATTTTAACAACAACAACAACAGTAATCTGGTATAAATGAGGGAATTTGAGAAGGTTTACAATAAACGAGAAGAGGAACTTGTGAGTGGAATTCGTCGACCGAGTGCCGCACTTTCTTTTCGTTTTTTATAGATGAAGTTGTTCGCGCTCTTAGAAAAAGTGGAAGAGTGTGCGGCACTCAACTGGTGACTCCGACTTAAAACATTTTTTTTTTTAAATATGCAAACATCAATACGTAAGGCTACCAGAAACACAACAGGCTATGTTGAATTGCAATAAGTGAAAGGTATGACGTCAGGGACGAAAGAAAATCATATTATACTATCTCTGCGGTTAAAAGGAATAACAGCTTAAGTGCATTCGGCGCCTTTGCTAGCTTGGAATAGAACAATTATAGAGTCAGTTATATTAATATTCCACAAGATGCTTCGTTCAGATTGTAGAGCTTTCTTGAAAATATATATGCTTCTAAAAATTATTTAATAATTTGTACCAGTTTGGTATTTATATTTAAAAATATATAATAAAAATGTTTCATCTTAAGCCGAGTTAGGTTTCACGAGGATTTTTCCACAACGCGAGAAATGAGAAGTTTGAATGCTTTCCGTCTTCCTTTGAAAAATAAAAATTGTTTTGCTTTTCTAAAATCATTTTGTCTTCCTTTTATTTATTTCCAAAAGTAAAGACTTTTCTAAATTTTCAGAAAATTATGAATTCGGAGAACTTATGTAATTTTCTTAGCATTAAATATTACGAAAAATTATTTTGAGCATATACATAATTTATAAGAGCCTAACTGTTGACAAAAACTTATAATAATTGTCTAATACATTTTTTCAACTTAAAGGAATATTATTCTTTCAAAAGCTATGGATGTACAAACGCCATATATTATTGGCAGTGTGGCCAACTCAGCGCTTTTCCAGCTAAATTTAGTGCTTTTTGAAAATTAAAACGCCGAAAAAATGTGATTTAACGGTCAGCGGGTTTTTAGCGCATTTTTTTCAATTTAAAAGACACTAAATGCTCCACTAAATAATTCATTTCATGAATAATCCTAACAAAATTTGAATCGAAACATTGCAATTTTTTACTTAATTTTACAACATTTAAAACATTCAAGTAAACTGCTGTAAGTTGAGAATATGTATTATCTTCGAAAAACCAAAAAAATTTTCATTGGCTAGAAGTAGCAAATGTGTGCGTGTATTAATGAAAAGGTTTAAATGTATTGAGAAAAAAAATTTAGCGCTTTTTTAAAGAAAATACGCGCTTTATTCTTCATTTTAGCGGATTTTGAGAAACAAAAGCTGGCCACACTGATTATTGCATAACACAGTGAAAGTAAATAGTCTTCGTTCGAACTGACATACTTAGTTATCCTTAGATTTAATTTATTGAAATTATGTTCTCTGTGCAATGACAATAACAACAATACATTAGTGTCCAACTAATATACAATAATATACAATGACATTGCAGACGACACACTCGTCGTTGTCCTACGTTCGTACGTTGTGTTCATGACAATGATAATGTGATGATGATGAAAACGATGATGTTGATGACGATGAAATAATGTTGGCAACAGTCAAGCAGCTCATGTTGCCTTGAGATTATATGCTACTATTACAATAATATATAAGCAGCTTCTTAGAAGACGAACTGTGGAGCTAAAAGTCTTTATGAAATCAAATCAAACTTAACTGACAATATTAAATTGCATAGAATAAGAAAGAAAAGCAACACTCAACATTCATTCACAATAGCAGTGGTAATAGTAAGCAGAGCAATACAGGGATACAATGTATGTGTGTAAGCAATGAGAAAGGACGACAGTCATGCCAGAGGCTCCCGCAACATAAAAAGGGATCAACACATAAGTGGAAGCATTTTAACGACTTCTTTTTTTTGGAATATGCTACAGCGTACTTGTAGTTACAGCAGACAGCTGAGTGAAGTAAAATATGCCCTCCTACCCTAGCCAAGGACAATAATAGCAGCATCGCAGTTAAACTTAAGTGTTATGCGAAAAATATGCAATTTTTGCTTTTGCCTTTGTATCTTTTTCTTTTCGTTGGCCATCGTTGTCTTTTGTTGCTAAAGTTTTTATAATGTTTGTCCATAATTTATATATAATTTAAATTTCACCATTATTCTTAGAATAATTATATAATACGGTTTGTTTTTAGCTTTTATTTAATATTTAACCCGGCGTCAATTAACATACTTTTTTACACCGCCAATGAACTGGGTGTGTGACACCCGAGAAACCATAAATCTTTAAAATAAAACTAAATTTTTTAAAAGTTTTTTTTTTTAATTTTATAAAACATATTTATTTTAAATGCAAAAAAAGAAAAAATTAAATAAAAATATTCTCTTTTTAAATATTAAAAAAATAAAAAAAACTGAAATGAGTCCCTTCGGCACTCGTCACATGATGTGATAACATACTTTACCCACTGTTGGTTACGTCATTATAAAAGTTTTCGTTTTTATTTTCCAAAAAGTGCAACCATGATTTTTAAAAATTTTTCAACGCACTTTCTTCGCTTTTTGTAAGTCTACATCGCCTACTATTGGTATTATTTTGCAATTCCAATTAGGAACAAATAAACTATAAACTACGATAAACTATGCCAAGTATATTTCGCAACCGTTTTTGATATAAAGTTATGTGTTGCATACTTTTAGGCCTAAAGTAAAATATATAATAATTTGTATTTAATATAACTAGCTGGGCTTCGCTGTTTCTGAGATATTGTCATTTTTTCAACTTTTTTAAAAATTATATCTCGGGCTAGAAATGTCCGGTTGTTCTTGAAACAAAATGAAAGATATTGTGATAGGATCTGATTCAAAAAATTCATAAATAAAAATTTGTTACGTTACTAGGGGTGGGGTCCTTTTTATTACGATGTGTTACGACCATGGGGGGAGGGGTCAAAATTAGTCAAAAATTGCGTTACGTAATATGTAAACGGCCCCTAACTTTTATCCGCATTCGTTGACGTTAAGACAGGCAAAAGCGGATCTTAAAAATATAAGTGCCGTATTTATATTATAATGATGTCGTATGCATAAAAATGTAAGTCAATTTGTTAATTAAATATCTCTAGAAGAGAAGCCCATCATTTTGTTGTTGTAACATGTTGTTTAATTCTATTCATTTTCAATTTCACTTAAATTTCTATGAATTTATGTATTAAAAAATAAGATTCAAGACAAATTAAATAAAAACTAACTGCAAAGGATTCCTGTATATTAGCGCTTTAAGAAATAGGGTAAAATAAATTCCCATTAAATTTTCAATAAAATGAGATTTGGGATCGAAAGTCAATGCCCTCGTTTATGCTTACTTGTATTTTTTTTATTTAAACAGATTTCATTAAGTCAGAAATTCATTATTTTAACATATAACCCAGCTGCACTTAGGATCATCTCTAGGGTAATCATTACGTGTTTTAAAACGCGTAAAAGATTACTTGCTATTGCTCCAAAGCAATGATGGCCACCTATACATTCAGTATGATCGATTCAGCACTTTTTCTATGGAAATTAGCGCAGTACATGTGAAATTTCTTATGCTCTTGTGAACGCCCCAGAAGGAATATGAGGAATGAATGACTTTTATCATAAACGAATTCGGTCATGAAAAAATCATAAAGAAAAGATGAGGGAACATGGAATTCACAGATTTCTTTACTCATAGCTTTGCTTCAGTTTTTACACAATCGAAAATAGTAAAGAGAAAACATATCTTAACAAGTAATGCAGCTTGAAATGCAGCAGCGATGAGCAACGAAATAGCAGAATTTTTCGTCGAAAATTTGCTTTTTTTACTCTTGGCGACACTTGTCGCGCGTCTGTGTACTTTTTTGTTTTTTCAAACTTAAGTACAGTAACTTAGTCGTTTTGTGAAAGTTGAACAATTAACACTTCTTCAGCGTTAAATTATTATCGGAAAATTAAAAAAAAAAGGTGAATTGGTTTGAATTCACTGAAAAGCAAGTAATTTTTGTTATATAAAATTTATTCTTCTTAAATACTTGGCAATGCTTTTGTTTTACAGGGAATGTTGATGAATGCCAAATTCTTCTAGAAAATGTCCTTAAAACCCAGGGTAAAAGCAACATATTGGGGGAAAAATTTCTTTCCCAGAAGAAAAAAAACAGTACAAATTTCCTATTAATTGAAATTTTTTAATACTCCTCTATCGGAATCCAAGATTTGATATATGATATTAGCCGGGAAAAAATAATGTATAATTTCGACATCGATTCTTTTATTTACGATAGTTATTGTACAAAATTGAAATGAAAACTATTTTTTAAATTCCCAGGTAATGCAAAGTAAAAAGCATTACTTTCATAGGACATCGCCGTGTTTAAAATCATGTATTCTAGAAGTTATAGCCTATAGAAGCCATGCAACGTTCATTCCTGGGCATCCCATTTTTCTTCTGGGGCGGGTTACCCTTTGGCCAACTCTGCTCCAAAGCCTTTGCATTTTGTAGGGTATAGTGGGGTACCTTTGACACTTAATTTTTAAAAGCCTGTAATTCCGAAAATTATTGATAGATTTTAAAAGATGTGACTGTTTTTAAAACATTGATTTTTCTAGATCAAACCTCAAAAAAACTATATTTTTATAAAAATTGCATCACTATTTTTTGTTTGGACTTTTATCAAAATACCTATTTTGTCAAAAGTGCCCAAGCACGGGGCATATTCAACAAAGGTTATTAAATTTGTCTATATATATGAATAAAAATTAAAATATCTGTATACCACCTTGATCAAAAACTTTCCGGAATAACCACCGTGTGGCGCTCCCATCGTTTCGATTTGAGCTCTGTTTTTTTTGTTAAGTTGGTACATCTGTTGTTGATATTCCCTCTAAATCTTAGCGTCATAGCTTGACATTTGCAAAAGTTACGTAGCTAAGAGTACATCTATCTGTGTATGTGTTGGCGATTTTTTACAATTTTAGAAATGGATTTAAATTTGCAACAATGAACTTGTATTAAATTTTTGGTAAAAAACAGACTTAATGGTGCACAAACGTTGGAAAAGTGTTTCAGCAACGATTCTCTAAAGAAAACAGTCGTTTACCAGTGGGTACGAGCGGCAAGTGAATGGCGTTCACCAAATGCCGAGACCAAAAAAACCACGTCGTTTTCAGTCAAAAAAGAAGGCAATGCTCACGATTTTCATGGATTACAACGGTGTAGTGCATCATGAATTTTTACCAGACAGTAAACAAAGAGTATTATATGGGCGTTATGAGGCGTTTGCGTGAAGCAATTCGCCGAAAGAGACCAGAATTGTGGACAGAAAACTCGTGGATTTTGCACCATGATAACGCACCGTCGCACATTGCCATCATTATTCCTAGTTTTTTGACGAAAAATGCAACAAATGCCATCAAACAGCCACCGAATTCACCTGATTTGGCTCCCTGTGACTTCTTTCTGTTCAATCAAGTTAAAAAGCCATTACGGGGAACGCGTTTCAGCAGCCGAGAGGAAGTAATGGAAAAATCGCAGGAAGCACTGATGGACATACCGAAAACCGAATATAAAAAATGTTTCGAGGATTGAATCAAGCGCTGGCATAAGTGTGTTGCAGTCGATGGGGATTGCTTTGAAGGGGACAATATAGATTTAGATGAATAAACTTGTATTTTTAATTTTGCTGAATAAATTCTGCGAAATTTTTGATCAAATAACACTGAAAACTTAGCAGAGACTGGCACAAATTTGTACAATGATGTATTATTATTTTATTACTATTATTTTATTTTTCTGTTCTGACTATTATTATTCTTATTTGCTCTGCATTACTTGGTAAGATATGTTTTCTCTTTACTATTTTCGATTGTGTAAAAACTGAAGCTATGGGGAAAAAAATCTGTGCATTACATGTTCCCTTACAGTTCAATTCAACTTTTCTTTATGATTTTTTCATGACCGAATTCGTTTATGATAAAAATCATTCATTCCTCATATTCCTTCTGGGTAGTAATCGCTTTGACATGATTGATCTTTCATTGTGTGAAACAAGTAGCTCTCTCTCTTTCGGTCTCGCTCCCTCGTTATTCAATACAACAAGTTCATTTTGTTGTTACTAGTCGCGTTGTGCAAGAGTTGATGCGAATAGCTGTTTTTGTTGTTTCTCAGGTTCAGGAAAAAATCGCCTTATGGAGTTTCTTTCTTTCCTTTAAGTAAACTAAATTTGCTCAACTGGGATATTTTGAAAATAAATAAATACATTGTTTTTTTGTGAATTTTGTTATATTTTCTGCTTGTTTCTTCAACGTCTTGCTCAGCTCAATCACCTGGCAACTCTAAGATGCTTTTCAAAACTTCTGGGTTGATAAAGTATATTTCATTATCATATAATGAAAAAAAAAAAATGTTTGTTTGCAACATAAAGTATCTTAACTTCTTTTGCTTATTTTACTCGTTTGTGTTTGCGAAAGAAAAAATGCTTAAACTCATTAAATTTTAAAGTACTTATTTCAACATAAAATTCCTATAAAATATAATTCACATACTCCCACACATACACAGATACTTGTATGTATATGTATGCATATCAAATGAAGTCACTTCAAAGTCATTTTAAGTGTCTGCACAGAAATCATATAAAAAAATATATATGTATATAAAAAAGAAAAGTACGTAACGAAACGAAAATTCCTTCTAAATGATAAATAAAATTTATAACCACAGTATGTAATAACAACAACAACACGAATAATAACCAACAATAAGTATATAAGAAACGAAAAAAAGTAGGAGGAAACGTAAAGGAAAAAACCACATACTGCAAATGAACATATTGTAGTAAGTAACAAGCGCGAAAGATAGCAACAACAATAAAGAGACAAGTTGAAAAGAGATATACTTGTACTCGTATATGTGTAAAAAATCAAGTAAAGAAGCATAAATGGGAGAGACGTAGGGAGCCACAAAAAAAGAAAGAAAGAGTAACAAGAATGTAATAAAATGCAATTTAGACAACGTGTGGGTAAAGAAGATATGCGGTTGGGGGGAGAGGGGGGTGGACGTAAATGTGATATGTGTAAAGACATAAAGAAAGAGAGAGATATTAGTAAAGTGTGAGTGGCAGAAAAAAGGAAACCATCAAACAGCAAACAGCATAGCCTAGACATCAACCACACACAGAGCACACAAGGCAAACACATATCGCTCGTTTGCTGCAAGAAAGTAATAAGTCAAAATAAAAATAATTTCAAGTTTTGTATACAGAAATAACTGTTATTCAATTCTTTATCTTGTGTAGAAAATCATAACGGTATTTTATGAACTCACCTCGTGAGACAAGTATGTACTGTTACTGCGTCCAACGGCATGGTAATACATTGAAAACTTCAAATACGATTTTCTCAAAAATGTATTTTTTTCAACTTGTGATAGTCTTGCAACAAACGAGCAATATGCATTCACTCACTCACTTCTATAAACTTGTATGTGTGTATGTAAATTCCAAAATATGTAAAAGTATTTATGCAGAATGTCGCTTGTTAAAAATGTCTTCATTCTGACATGATGATGAACGTACATACGTATTGCTGTTGTTGTTGTTGTTGCTACAGACTTGAGTGATAGATACATTGCATGTAAAGCTGTTTATGTATTTGAAATGTGTAATAACGAATGTGTGTGAGTGTGTGTGTATAACCAAAACTAAATTCATTTCTTCTTCTACACACAGTCAGCCGCAAATGAATGACTCTAATTTAATGATATTTTTATTTACGTTTCATTCTGTATCTGTTGCTTTTTTGCTTCTTTTAAAATTTATGTTAAATTGTGGCAAATACCAAAAAAGAAGAGAAGAAATGAAACGAAATTTACTTAACATTTTCATGTTTTGCTTGTAAATTCAATTTAAAAAAGCTTTTCCAACTTGCAATTTTTTCTTTGAGTCCTTAAATTACAGTGGAAGAGAATTTTTCTAGCAGTAGAAAAATTATGCATTAAGTGCTTTAAAGCTTTAACTATTGAAATGGACTGGAAGATTTTAATGCAGTCTTTACTGCTAATTTTTCTCCTTCTTTATAATTGTACATTAGAAGAAGAAATGCTGGAAAGGGAAATTTTGATGCAATTCGTCATTCATTTTTCGGTTTATTTTTTGGCCTAATGAAAATGAATCTAAAAAACAAAAAAAAAAAAAAATGTTTGGTATTAGAATTTCTTAAAACTTTACTTGTAATGAAGAGTTGAATACAAGGGGGGAGAACAGGGGGAAAGTTCCCCTGTTGAAATGTACTGAAATAATAATGATACCTAAACCAAATAAACCTGAAAACTCAATGCCCTCATATATACCTATAAGTTTGCTGGCAATATTTTTAGAAAATATTCGGAGTAGTAAATTGCTAATAATACAAGAAAATAAGATTATAGTTCTGAATCATTAATCGTCATAAGCACGGTACTCCTGAGCAATATCATCAATATTGTCACTGACTTTCTGGAACGCAAAAAATATTGCTCTGCCATATTTTTGGACATTCAAGAAGCGTTCGAAAAAGTTTGACATCAAGGGCTGTTATACACATTAAAAAATTTACTTCCAGCTCCTTTTTATTTGGTGTTAAAGTCCTATCATTTTATATCAAAGTAAATGATTAAACATCAGCCAAATGTCAAGTGAAAGCCGAAGTACTACAGGGCAGTATTCTGGGTCCTGCTCTTCATTCGATTTTTACCTGCGACTTGCCTGAAACTGATGGTGTTGCTTTAGCTACTTATTCGGACGATACTGCAATTTTAGCATAAAATGAATCTCCTACAGAAGCTGCTAATCTAGTTCAGAAACAGCTTCTTTTTTTAACGAGGAGGAAAGCATAAAAAGCCACAGTCAGTGCGTGATATTCTCACGCTAAAACCACCTCTCGTCCATACGGATATTCCTTCCGAAACCACCGTTCGGTATTACGTCGGAAGGAGTTCAGAAACAGCTCGACGACGTTCAACAATGGTTACTTCGTAGATGAGTGCTTGACTGGAGTTCCTCAGGTTCGATTCCCAGATGGGGTTAAATTCTTAAAAAGTGTCCAAATGGACCATTTCTGTGATTTAGTTCTTAAATACGTGACTCAAGTATCAGTTCAACGGGTTCTATTCTCAGATAGAGAATTCAATCCACCAAAAAAAAAAAAAAAACAAAATTATAAGTTTCGGGGTCGATATAAAGAAAATCCCAGATGGGAAAGAGAAAATTTTAATACAGGGTAGGAATCAGCGACCTTGAATTATTCATAAAATTCTATAATGCTCGACCCATTATAAACCAATCTAAAACAGAAAACTGAATAAATGTTTCCTATAGTTATATTTTCCACGATCCTTTACCTTGGAAATAGGTCATAGAAATTGTGAAATGCTTTGCTACCAGAACAGGGTTTTCCCAAAATGAGTAAAGTACCCGTAAGTTTTGAAATTGTTAGTCATCGAAATAAAGTTTATGAATAAGCAAAAAAAAAAAAAAATGATACACGAACTTGAAAATAAACGCCCCAGCCCGGGTTTTGGTTCATATGTAGAATTTCCCCCCCCCCCCCCCAAAAAAAAATGTTTCCTGTATCCGCCACTGAAGTACCAAACCTTGATTTGCGATTTTAGGAAAATTATAAAATTAGAATTGAATAAGAACTATGAGATTTTATTTAAAAAATATACTCATAGAGAATTTGTTAAATCAAGTTCATTTCTTATGAAAAATTTCAACATACAAAATTTTGATAGTAACCCACTGTGCCTTTACCGGTAATCTTACTATTCTCCTCTTCTCTTCCGTTTTCTAACTTTTTTTCCGTTGATGCCACTTCCTTTTTTTCTCTTCCACCCAACAATCTTACAGTTTTAAATCTAATTTAACATTTTCTCAATTGAGAAAAAAATTAAAATTTAACGCATTCACCCAAATTCGCATGTACTCACACGCACACACACACACACACACTTACATACATTTGAGAGCGCGTTTTACTGTTTTTTGCTTTTACATTACCACGGACGAGTGCGCATCATGAGGAAGAAGGAACTTCAACACCAGAGAGCAAAGCTATACAACACAACAATTACAACTACACTACTGGCACAACACTCGCTGCACGAGGAGCAGCAACATTAGCAACACCAACAAAAACATTCAAAACATTCCAATGCGTTTTTGTTTGTGTATTTGTGAATCGTAACAGATTTTTGCGTTACCTTCTTGCTTCCTGCGGATACTTTTTTTTTTTATTTTTTTTACTTCCGTTTATGTTTTTTTAATTTTTCTATTCCTTTTGCTGGCATGTGATTCTATCTTTCAGTTTTTGTGTGTGTGTGTGCTTTTTTTTTATTTCCGTTTTACGTGTTGCTGTTTTTTTGTTGTTCTTGAATCTTTTGCTGCTGTGTTAATGTGAAAGGTGCGCACTTAATTTAATTAGTATACCACCCTCACCAACAACTATGCATACATACATATGCAACCACTTTCACCTCCACTACCAGTGTCAGTGCCTAGCAATGTCAGCAGTAGCCACTGTTTCACCTTGTACCACCCATTTCCTTCCCCAAGTTTTCATTTCAGTTAGTACTACGGTACTGCTGTAAGTATAAATCCACTGAACTGAGCTTGTTGTTGTTGTTGCTTCAATGCTGAGTAGCGTAGAGAACAACATAAAAGATTTTCCGAAAAAAAAAATTCTTGTTTTTATGTGTGTTTAATTGCATTCATTTAATTTAACTTAAATTAATTTATTAAAAAAGTGTATGCATATCATATGAGGAACTCTTAAATTAAATGGAAACTAAAATTAAATTAAATTTTCTTGCTTTTTGCTTTTCTGTATGTACATATCTATATAGTTTCATGTGATATTGCAAAAATATAAATACATTTGTCCAATTCGCAAGCTGTCGTATATTGTCGTATAATTTTGTATAAAAATGAGAGAGAAGCTTGCGAATTGCCCAATTGATTACTATACCAGGATTAGGTAAGGTCAACCTTCTGAGTTGTGAAAGTTTACAATTTTAAAATACCATACAAGGTAAGGAAAGTCCAATGAGGGCCGCACTCTCTTTTCGTTTTTTTATATGAAGTTTTTACACTTTCAATTTAGGAGATCGAAAAACTTCATACAAAAAAAACGAAAAGAGAATGAATTCGCTTTCACTCTATTAGCAAAACCTATCAAAATTTCTTGGCTAGACTTTATTTCTGAGATGTACATCATCATGAGTGCGTGAGGTTTATTGCTTCCGGAAGGGCTTTGCTTTCAAGACGGCAATCTTTTAATATTGTAATGGGATCAATACATTTGTAGCTGTGGTCGAACTATACTCTGTTTCTAAGTAGACGGTGGCAAAATGAGAGCAGAGAAGTGAGAGCTAAAATTCAAAACATAAAAATAATTAACTACCCCCTCTTAACTACCAACACTAATTGAGATTGGTTTCAATTATATACTTAGTCGGAAACCTTATAATTGTTAATTGTCATTCAGTCAAATTGTTTTCCTGTTTCGGTCTCCCCCTTGGGATTGTGCGACGAGGTGGTCGTACTGTACTGCATGTTAGCTAGTTGCTGATGCTGTTGATTCAGCTGGTACTCCCATTCTGCAGCTCGAAGCTTTGTTATTACCTGACATCCGGCTTGCCACTTCTCTTTTTATTCGCCCATATGTGACAGCATGCTAGATGTTGCCTGTTCCATACCAAAGGCCTCCAAAGGCTTCAAATCTTACGCAGGAGCATAGAACATGCTTTGCAGTCTCTTATTCCTTAGAAACCTCGGGGCAAAACTGGGTGTCTAGAATTTTAAACCGATGGAGATAGTACCGGAAGAAATTATCGAGGCATATCTTTTATGAATTGCATAGCAAAAGTAACGATGGGAATACTCAATGAGAGGTTGTCGACCTGGGCTAAAAATAACAAAATATTAAATGAATATCAAGTTGATTTTCGCAAAAGTTATTCCGCAGCGGATAATATCTAAAATCTAGCGTCCATAGTTCATTTTAATTTCAGTGAAAACAAAAAAACTTATGCATCCTTCGTAGATTTTAAAGCTGCATTTGATAAAGTATCCCGAAAGTCATTGATATACAAATTACATACTATGGGTGTATCTTTCAAAACAGTAAGATTGATAGAAAGTATATACACTAATACGAAGTCAGCGGTTTGGAATGGGCGTGAACTTTCAGAAACTTTTGATGCGTTTACCGGAGTGAAACGGGGGTGTTTACTTTCACCTTTACTTTTTACATTGTATATCAATGATCTGTATGAACATTTAGAAGGCGGTATACAAATACCGGATATTGGATGCAATATATGATTATCATTATATGCTGATGATATTGTAATCCTTGCAGATGATGTAAAAGTATTGCAGAAGAAGATAAGAAGGCTCGAAGAATATTGTAGACTGTGGAATGTAGAAGTTAATTTATGTAAATCGAAAATCATGATTTTTAGAAAAGGAGGGAGAATAGCTAATAAGGAAAAATGGTATTCCAAAGGCGAAACTATTAAAATTGCATCCGAGTATTGTTATCTGGGGGTAACATTGACCCCTAAAATGACATTTAAAAGACATGTTGACGCTAGAACTTTGGCTGCAAAAAACAGTATAAGTAGTGCATGGCAGGATTTTTTGAGAAAACCAAATGTGTCAAAGGTCAAAATGGAAATTTTTTTTTTAGCAATTTGCAAAGCCATACAAACTTATGGGGCTCAAATATGGGGTTTCGCGCAATTGGAAGAAGTGGACAAATTAATGATTTTCTTTATTGAAAAGGTTTTACAATTACATCATAATGCTAGAAACAGAAGCTGAAAGTGGGCACATCTAGTCTGGATTTGCATTTAAGATATTTATCCAGAACTATGTTTGAGTATGATGAAGAGAGATTACCGCATCAGCTATCTAAACTTTTACTTAATAGAAATCTTTTATGGGCAAGGGAGTTAAATCAAATGGGTAATGAATTCAGTATTAAATGGACGGAAAGTAATGCGAACAGAAGGAATTGGGATGAAAACCGTTTATGCTTGATAAAAGCGTTAAAGGTTAAATATTGTGGGAATTGGTTAGCAAGAGCCGAGCAAACAGACCGGGTATATAGAAATCTTAATCATAGGGCAGGTATGTTTTATATAACTGACAGTTATACACAAGAGGAGATAATGTGGATTTTTAAGACACGTAGATTTGATTGATTTTGCCCCATTCATCCAAGATGACGCTCTTAAGCTTTTCTTTGGAGGTTAAGCTGTGCTCTCGGATCCTGCGCTCCAGTAAATCCCACAAATGCTCAATGGGATTGAGTTCTGGGGATTGGGGGGTGTGCGCAATTGGGGTTTTGTATTATAGAGCAACCCAAGCTTCACATTGTATGCCGCGTGTTTGGGATCATTACCATGCTGAAATCAAAAATCGTCACCAAGCCCCAACTGCTGAACGCTTTGCTTCATATTAGCCTTCAAAATATTTAAGTAAGCGAATTGCTCCATTGTTGACTCTATAAAAACAAGTTACCAACTCAGTCCGCCGCCATACACCCCCAGACCATCACACCACCTCCGCCGTGTTTAACAGTTGGTACAAGATTTTGTTTTTCGAGCGCAGTACCGCTCTTACGCCATACTAGTTTTGTTCCTTTAATGCCAAATATACAGGGTGACAATCGTAAAGTGACGCACACATCTCAGCAGTTATTTTCAAAAGGACGTACTTCCATTAAGTACAATTTAGTGTTAGCATTGCTGAATATATAAGCATTCATTTGAACCCCACCTCATTCAATATAACCTCCTTTAGCCTGCACACATGCCTTCAATCGATCCGGAAATCGTAAGACTGTTCGCCGCAGGATTTCCTGATCAATTTCAGTCCAGACTTTCTCTAATGAATTTGTCAGCGACTCCAGACTGTGGTGTTGAGATGCACAAGCCTTACTCTCTAAAATACTTCAAATAGAGTAGTCCATTGGATTCAAGTCTGGGGAGTATGGTGGACATTGTTGAGATGTTATGAATCCAGAAAAATTGTCTTTTATCCATGTTTGCGTTAATTTTGCCATGTGGGAAGGTGCAGAATCTTGCTGGAAAGTCCAGTTTTCATTTCCAAATGTATCTTGGGCCCAGGGAAGAACATGTTCATTTAAAATGCTCCGATAAACAACCTGGTCAATTTTAACACCCTCTTCAACGAATATTAGAGGGGTTCTGGCATTAGCGGAAACTCCAGCCCATACCATAACGGAAGCCGGCTTTTGAACTCGGCCAACAGTCCTATTTTGTTGCGATGATGATGTAAGCCACATTCGGTCATTTTGCGCATTGAAATGTTGTTCAACCGTGAAAATTTTTTCATCTGTAAACATATCTTGTTTTCAACATTTTTTAACACGGAGGAGCGTAGCAATGCCTTGCATCTTTGCAGTCGCAAATCTTTCTTTTTTTGTGTCAGATCTTGAGCTTTTCGGAGCTTGTACGGCTTAAGATTAAGCTCTGATTTTGCAATGCTCGCACTGTTTCACGGTTTACTCCCACTTCCTTAGCGATTTTTCTCATTGAGCGCCTTGGATTTCGCTTGATTCGTTTACGAATTTTTTCTGTTAAACCAGTAGTGGCAACTGTTGAAAATTTTCCCCGGTCTCTATCTCCGAAACCCCCAGTTTCATTATATCGAATAATAGTTCGGTCTACCGTACGACTTGACAAATTTAAAGCCTTTGCAATTTGACTACTACTACTATATTTGGCTACTATAATTTGCCAAATGAAATTTCATAATTTTACGACGAATATTTTCCTTGTCCATTTTTAAGGAAATTTCAAAATGTAATAACAAAAATTCAAATGAAATTAAAAGCAAAGTCAATGATGAATGAATTTGCTTTTTAAATTAAAGTAACGGTAAATGGCAAAGCTTGCTGCAGAGTGTTAAACTTGCGTCACTTTACAATTGTCACCCTGTACAAAACTTGCTTTCGTCCGAGTATAAAATACGCTCCCAAAATTCTGTAGGCTTGTTTATATATTCGTTTGCAAAATCCATACGTTTCTTTCTGTTGACTTCCGAAATAAATGTTTTGCCACGAGCTACAATTGCGTGATACTTATCTTTCTTTAGTATTTTACGTACAGTATCTGCATGGGCATCCTGGCCAAAAGAATTTTTAATGTTTTCGCATATTTGAGGAGCAGTAACTTCAGGATTTTTTTTTCACTGACTGAAATATTGTTCGTTTTTCGCGTATAATCAACTTGCTAGGTCGACCAGAACGTGGCTTTGACACAATGGAACCAGTTGTATTGAACGTTTGCACAACATACTGCACAGAAGAGTGAGTTCTTCTTATAATTTGCCCTATTTCGCGATGAGATTTGCCTTCTTTTCTAAGTTTTAGGATAATTTTTTTCTCGCAAGCATTAATTTCTTTAGTTTTCGGGGACATCACGAATTCTTTAGCACAAAAACTTTAAAGTAACTCCAAAGTAATGTATTCACAGCAAGATCTACTACCAAACTAAAATACATCCGTTATTGGGTCTGTATATGGCTGGGGAATTCCTTGTTTTGATGTGTACGGATACTTTTTCTGTTTCGTTTAAGTGAAGTTTTTTGTTTTGTGAAATTTAATTTTTAAGGATATAATCAGGAAAAAATGTATTGAAAATGTAGTAAAATTACTGAATAAGAATTATTGATAAAACTTTCAAATGTAATAATTTTTTTACATGAATTTCTTAATATGTTGTTTTCTTTTTATTGTGTACTGATACTTTTTCTGGCAAATGTAAAAAGCGTTGTTAAATATATAAGAGTAGGCTTAGAATACAGAAAGTTTCTTATATCAGAGTTTAATTATAATTGAAAGAAATTTAAATTATTTAAAGTTCCGAAGTTCTATTTATACAAAAATATTTTGTGAATAATTGTACTACAAAATTGAAAGTAAAGTGAAACTCTAACTAACTAACTAACTAACTAGTACCGGAAGTATCCGTGTCCGCTGGCTAGTTGTGTGAGGTGAAAGTTTAAATCGCCCTGTTTACATTTCAGCCACTCTTTTATTCTGGGAATAAGGAAGAATGTCCAATGTTCTTTCGTGGACTGCTCCTATCTCTTCTGCTACTCTTCCAACGACTTGGCTCTTTCCTCCGCTTTGCGCTCAGCCGTTGGTGCATGCTGCATCATCTTAGACCGTTTTATATGCGCAAGTCACACGCAGTGCGCTATGACGGTACACGCGACGCACCGCTTCTAGGTGTGTCGTTCTTGCATTCGCCTAAATTGGCTCCGCAAGAGCATCTGCCTAGTGCCGTGTGCGCCGCCAATGTTCGGAAGTATTCGGTTGAGGGCCCCATTAATCACTGCTGCTTTTTTACCACAGCTAAATGTTCCTTGAAATTCATCCGCTGGTCAATAAGGACTCCGAGGTAGCTAATGGCTGATTGGGACACGTACCCCACCAGCGTTGCATCTATCGGTAGCTCCGTCTGCAGGATGCTACATTCCAAAGGATTGGTCCCAGTACTGAGCCTTGTTAGTCGCAAGCCATATGACTGGGTGCGTGGGAGCCTCTCTCTGAAATCCCAAGATCCTTTATACGTTCGATGGTTGTGCTGCAGCATTAGTTAATTCGTATTCATTGAAACCCAAAAATAAATATACTGATTCTACATTTTTGTAGGCTTCTCATTTATACCCATGCACTTCTATATTTATACAAATTTCATACCCACACAAATTTCATTTCACTTTTTATTAAATTTAATATTTTAATTGAATTTTTGAGAATGCATGTACACGTATAGAATAATGTTAACATGATATTTGAATTAAAATTTTTATGTTTTTTTGGATTTAGCTTCAAGGCTAACATGGCAGATTACTAACATTTACTTTTAAACTAAATGTACAGTGCATACATAGATATTTAGTTGTACAGTTTTCATGCTTATATATTTAGCACTCATACGCACTGTTGTACTATAATCGAATTTTTTTTTTTTATTAATTAAAATTGCATTTTTTGCTGAGTTCTTGTTGATTTTTGTTTTATTTTTTCAACATCTTATTTCGTAAAATTTTGTATGAAAATGTTTTGAATTAATTTTTAATTTGATATCTTTAAATACCATCGTACATATTTCTATGAATTATGTACATAAATACTTGTTGAATTTTAACCCTTCTGTTGGCACCACTTTTGTTTGTTACGTTGCTACCACCACGGCCCAGCCAGACCGTTATACATTTATACTGCATTTATCTGAATTTTCAATGAAAATTTTACGAAAACACGACATATTATGTAAGATATAATATATATAAAAGTGAAAATCTGTTTGTATGTCCGATTGTACTTCCTGAATGACATAAAAGTTTATATAATACTGCATTATGTCTTTGATCTTACTATTGGCTTGGTAAAAGTTTGTAATTACAACTGGGCGGGGTACCTTCCATACAAACTGTATACTTTTTTAAGTACAGTGTTGCAATTTACTGCGTCCTGCGTGTAAAGATGCTGGCTGTCAATACCACAGTAAGAATGGGAATGGAGCTAGAAAAAGGGGTGTGGCACCTATATGTTAGGTTAGCCTGAATATTTATTATGGGGTATCTCAAGCACTATTTGTTGTAAGGAAATATTATTTGCCGAACACCGAGCTTATACTGGAGTTTCAGATCTGAATTTGTGTTCAAATTGGCGTGGCACCTCCTATGCAATCTTCATGCTATTTTGAGTATATCCCCGAAAGCACACATATTATAGTACTGAGATTTGGGGCAAAGGGGCTGCTTGACAACGCCATGCTCCAGAAAACGTATGTGTGAAATTGAAAACGACGGAGGGGTGCAAAGTTTTTTGTAATATTTTTTGAGCAGCTCTCATACAAAGAAAATACTTTAAGCGGTATATCTGAGAAGCCAAATCATGAAGATGATAAAGGTTTACTTTCCTACGATCATTTATGGTTTCGAATTTTCAATTTCAACTCCAATGGTCGGTTGTTTGATGTTGTTTGTTGATTCAAAACTTTTTTCATAGTAAAATAAGTTTAAATTTCAAAAAGAAAGGATGATAATGTTTATATACATACAAACAATACGTTACTAATGACAAAGTAACGCAAAAATATCGGAGAAACTATGAGAAAATGCATATGTTCTGACCAGATCGACTAAGATTTTGAAATCACTCTGATTTTTTTTATAAATCTATTTAGAAATAGTCATTTAAGGATATCATGGATTTTGGACAGCATAGTGATATTACAAATAATAAAAAAATCTCAACGAAGTTGGAAAAGGTCTCGCCAGACCGTGTTGCCAATATAAAGGTTAATAACGGACACAATGTACTATTTAGCTATGTATATAAATTTTGTATGTAACTATATAAAAAACAAAATTTTTCTAAATATAATCGGAAAAACTGAAAGAGATTTTGGTTCCGCTTCTAAGATCAATTAGACCTACTAAGATCAGTTCTTTATTCTTCAATGCCATATTTGTGCTTTTAACAGCAGTCTATGCTTTAAATTTTACTTTAAAAAAATCATTGTTTCAAAGATTTTCAAAAAAAACTTTAAATATGTCTAGAGAATCATTGCATTCTAGGTTCCGATGTCGATGATGAAGTTCCCCTCTTTTTCGTCTGGGACGCAAATAGCTTTATTAGTGGCTTTGTCTATTCCAGTCAGAATATAATTCCCTGCGATGCCCTTACCTGAGATTATAACACAGTGCAACACATATTTTCGGGACAAAACCAAACTAATTTCAAACGATAGTATTTGACCTCAGTAAAAAAAGCCCCATTCCCTTTTTGCTCTACTACGTCACAATTTTATTTTTATTGTTATTGTTACTCAATTGTAAGATTTATTTTTATTCCACTTGTATTAGTCTGTAAGGATTTAATTCCATAGACAAAATAAATAAATAAAATAAATAAAATTTTTTTTTTACAGTGGTTAGAAATTCGAAGCAAACAAAGAGAAAAATCATATGAAAAATTTTATTTAAGGTGGTTCTTGTTTTGGCCGACCTATATTTAAATTTTCCGAGGAATATTTCTTTTAAACATTTTAACCCTCTAACTCCTACAGAAATGGGTAATTTCGGGCCCTTTTCTTAAAAACTCTTTAAAAGCTAGGTTTAAGGGGAGGTGAAGGGTTAAAACATTTCACAGAAATATTCTCCAGAAAATTTCACTAAGGGCCACCGAAGACAAGTAGTCTCTAGGAGTTAAAGGTAACACATAAAAAACGAAATTAAGTGTTAAGAAATTTATTTGTAAACATATCTGTGGGCACAAGGCATAATAACACAACTCGAGTTTTGTCGAATTCGAGTTATTATCATAATTGAAATCTTCATATCCTTTTTCATATTGTGTCAAAATTTTATGAATATCGGTTCAGTGGTTTACGAGTTATTAAAGGAAAAATAGCACAACTCAAATTGATTACTATTAGCATCTGAATCTTTGAAGTGCTCTCCTGTAAATTTGTAGAAACATACTTATACTGTTATGCCTTGTGGCCACAGATACATTGCAACGTGCGGTATTAAATATGATTAGTAATTTCCTTGTAATATCTGCTGTAAGTATGGAACGTAGAAACCTTTGGCAGCAGAGAATCATTTAATGATATTGTCACGTAATTTATGGACGGCCCCTTATATTGCAACATTATTTCTATGTAAAGTTCATACTACAATCATCATCACTATCAAATTTAACTTTTGCGAAATAAAGATTCACGACACTGTTAGTTACATTTTCGAATAAAATTACTCAAAAATCATCAATTTTGAAGTTCTCAGCTATGCTACCTTGATGTAACTTATACAGTATTATATAATTATAGCAAATTACCGTTGTACCGCACCGTTACATTATATTATTAAATGACTAAATACTTAAAGGACATATTACAAGGATATTACTAATTTTTCTCACTGTTTAATTTGGTTCTGGAAAATATTTTTGTGAAATGTTTTAACCCTTCACCTCCCCTTAAACCTAGCTTTAAAAGGGTTTTTAAGAAAAGGGCGCAAAATGACCCATTTTTGTGGGAGTTAGAGGGATAAAAAGTTCTAAGGAAATATTACTCGGAAAATTTAAAGATAGGTCGCTGAAGACAAGAACCACCTTAAATAAAATTTTTCATATGATTTTTCTCATTGTTTGATTTGGTTTTTGACCAAAAAATAAAAATTTCCAACCACTGAAAAAAATGGAGCAAAAAGGGGTTGGGTCTTTTGTTACTGACGTCAAATACTTTCGTTTGAGATTGGTTTGGTTTTGTCTCGAGACATTGACTCTCAAATTGTTGCAAAGTGTAATCTTTAGCAGTTTAAAATTGTTTTTACATTGATTACTATTGCTTTTATTTTACCAGTGCTGATCTTGAGCACGGCTTTTGCTGACTTCAATGTTCACTATGTTATTAGAAATAAATGAAGCAAGTTTGGACGCTTTAAAGAATATGGGATCTGAAGTTGCGTGTGCTGGATTTTTATTAATGTTTTAAGCCTTTTGGGTATTCTTTTAGAATAGGGACCTGTTTGATTTAGACGAGAAGTATCACTAAAGTGAGAGAGAAGCAGAGGTAATGTGGAAAGTAAGTGTGGTTTGTTGTGTTCAAAAAAGGGGCAAAGAGAGCATCAGCAGACAATTCGTTTGAACAACAATTGTAGTGTTTTTTAGCTTCTCCTTCTATTCTTATTTCTTTCTAATAATATGCTCTCTCCTTTGTATTAACTTACTATCGACATATGGTAGTAACCATTGATACCATTGAGAAGTTTTAGCTTCACAAAAACAAAGAAGCTTTAATGATAGCGTTAAATTTATTTTAAAGCTGAAATTTACTATTTGAGAGTTCAATTTAGTTTTCTAGGATGGAAAATATTAAAAAGTGATATGATATTAATGTCACCAACTGTAAATAATTTACACAAGAATAAGTACCCATTTACTAACTATGAGCACATATCATAAATGCATACTAGACTTTTACTGCACTTATATATACACATACACATGCAAAAATAACGGAAAAAAGCAAAAATAACAACACCAACAACAAACCGAGTAATGGTAACAAATAATAATAAAGTTTGATTATAAAGTTTTATTAATTATATAAAGTTTGATAATACTAACTATGTATGTATGTATATATAAATAAAACATGAACAATTTTTGAAGTATTGCAAATAAAACGCACACACTCTCACACAAATACACACACACACACTTGCAAAAAGAAACATGCACTATGGCAATAATAGATGATTTAATATGCATGCGTTCCATATGTGCAAAAGTGTGAATATGTGTGCATGTGTTGATGTCTGTCTGTCTGTTTGCAATTTTATTAAAAAACTTTGCCTTACCATTATATATTATACATATACGTATAAACCAAAAAAAAAAAAAAAAAGAGGCACAGAGTAAGTAAAGCAAGTGATAGAAAAAGAGTGTGAGTTTGAGAGTATAACATCAAATTGCAAATACTTTGCTTTGAAGTGGCTGCCTGAACTATTTATGAATTTATTATATGTGCAGGCAGAAAAAAAAACTGAGAAAAAAATAGAAGAGTATAAAGCTTGAGAAAATTCACAATAACAAAACTAAGCTCGAAAAAACTAGAAACAATAATCTAAAAATAAAAATTTTCAAACAAACAAAAAAAAAACAGGAGAGTAAAAATAGTTAGAAAACTCTGCTTGCTATAAAACTAGCACTAATTTGAAGATAAAAGTTTTGTTTGTGTATGTATATACTGTTGCTTTGTTAAAGGAAACACACACACACACACGGCTTTGTATTATATTATAATTATTACTAATATAAACAAATGAAAATTTTAAGTTCGATTGCTGTCTACGGATATGAGAGAGACGCAGCTTGTGCTGAGCCAAATTGTGCGGCTGCATCAGAGATGCCAACTAATTTTCTCTGTCTCCCCGATAACGCTCGAGAAATTCCCAGATTTTCGATCGAATTCCCCGCACTGTTATAATTTCATACGCACTTTCCATATAATCATTTTACAAAAACAAATTTTTATGGGACTGACTCCGGAATTCTTAACATATAAGCTTCAGCCCACTTTAGGACATCAAAGTTTTCAAAGGAAAAGACATGGGATTTCTTTTGACTCAAATATAAAATGGCAGAAACTTTGTTTTGAGAAAAACGGGTTCAAAGTTTTGACTATCGGTTTTAATTAGTCAGTAATGATTAAAAGTTAATCAGGAGGTGCTGGACGAAGGCATAGTTAAGCCTTTCTAAACGGCCGAAACTGAAGTCGAAGAGCCGCGCGACGGTTTTGACACTCGTCGCTATAATCGTCTATATCTACGAAAGCACTCTGCGTTCTCTGAAATTTTTACAAAATATTGTAGAAATATAATACTTTGAAATAGCACACTTTTCTAAAAATCAATTTCTCCAAACCAATAAATTGCAGGGCTTGCTTAAGAAAAGATGATGGTTTTAAGACCCAAAATATGAAGTATTTCATAAGTTAAACATTTTACATTACATAAATTTTTGACAAAAAGTATTCTACAGACTTTAATTACTAAAAGCTGAACGAATTCAAATTCCCCGCAAAAAACATTCCGTTCCCCGATTCCCCGCACCAAGTAAAATTCCCCGCAAATCGGGGAATTCCCCGCAAGTTGGCATCGCTGGGCTGCATGGTCAACTAATATTAAAAGAGGGGAAAACAAATTTATAATTTGTAGGTACTTTGTATCTACAATTTTTTAGATTGCTTTAATTTTTTTTGTACACAAAAGAATGCAAATTCGACAACTTTCTCTTGAATTTCTAATAAAAAACAATTGCCAGAAACTAGAAGCAGCGTAGAAATAACAATTGTGGCAATGTATGAATATAATATAGAAACCAGAAGAACAACACACTAACTGCATGATTCTACAAGTGAAGTGGCAGAAAGAAACTTCTTCTTTCTTATCCAGCAAACGAAAATAAGGAGATAAAGTGGTTGTTATCATGAAGGACCATCTTTTCTACACTGATCGATGCAGAGGGTACTAAATTTGCGGTCTAAAATGCATTAAAAATTGCGGATTACAGTTGTTTTTTTTTAAGGGACTATCCTATAAATGCAAAGCGCTTTGTGTTGATTATGAAACAAAGAAAAGAAGAACATCTCGAGATCGCTCATCCTCTCCAAAATCGATTACGAATCGTCGATATATGGTCACTGTGCGAAAAGCAATATAGGACAGCTATTCGCCCCCTACCACAAAGCTATCTGCAAAAGCCTAGGTGCATTTCCAACGACGCCAATTAAAAACATCTATGCAGAAAAACCGGACAAAGCGATGGACGCAACATTCCGTCTAATCGCCAAGCTTGTGCTTTCAAGAAATCCTATTTTAGCCAAAGATGTGAAAAATGCGTTATCCCGCAAACGTATAATAAAAACAAGCTCTTCAATCATGAGGTGCATCTAGTTCGGAAGAGAACACTCTCTACCGCTTACACCCATACGTCTGAAAACTATCTCCCGTCCTCCATGGATGCTCAAAAGTAGTTCGATCGTATCGAAACTTACGAGTTATCATAAGGAATTTACATCTAATGACGTATACAAAACGTTGTTCCTAGACGCTGCAGCGAAATATAAAGCTGTGGAATGGAATTTGCTCTTCACTGACAACACTAAACCAGACATCATGTCAGGTTTCGCAGTTATCAGGAAGACTGGCGACTTAATTAGCCAAAAGTCGCCAATTATACTAAAAATTTCTAATATTCACAGACAGCCAGTCCTGCATAAATGCTATCCGAACGCCTGCCAACAACAACCATATTATAAATGAAATTAGAGACTTAATAAGTCGAGGTCCTAGATTCCCGGCAGTGGCGGGCCTAGCATTTACTGATGAGGCAAGCCCAGTGAATTTTTTTTACCAAACCAAAAAGGCTAAAATTGGCAATAAGGATAGAATGTTCTAGATTCCGATTGAAGCATTGAAGAAGGAATATGGGAGCTCTGTTTGGACTTTACCAACGTTTTTCGACGATATTAACATTAAAAATACAAAATGAGCATATAAATTCAGGAGGTGAACTAGGAAAGGACATTTTTGGACTAAAATCGTTGAGAGATATACTATTTTTTAAACTTAACGATAACTTCTCTTAATATAAACCTTATTAATAAAAATGTAAATTATCAAATATAAGAAAAATGTCAACGAAATGAAAAAATGCAAATTGCAAAGTAACTAAATGTATTGATGTATGTAAATATGTTTAGCTTCATTTTTATTTGAACCTGAACCGGAACACACTGTTATTTTTTGCTTGAACCTGAATCTGAACACAAACCCAAATTTAACCGGTTCGAAATTCTGCTAAAATCTAATGGCGCAAAAATATAGGAGTAAAAAAAAGTGGAGCAAATACTTTCCGAATGGCCAACAAAAACTGAAAGCCAGCTTTTAAGTTCTACATAAAATCATACATAGTAGTAGAAAATTGGTATGCTGCTACTTTTTTTGAAACGGCACATATTAAAAAAGCTATTGAACTTCCTATAAGAATAAGCGAGATAGCATGTTATGAAAACATACATTTTTAAATTTTAAAAGCCTCGTAAAAGCCAACTTGATGAACTGCGATAGCGTGAATGCTTGTGTGTATTCTATATAATCCACATTTAATTTTTTATTAGTACATATACGAGCTATTGAAAAACAGGGTAATACAAATACAAAATTTTAAAAGAAAATTATTCTTTAAGTTAACACAAAGGTAGTAATTTTGTAAGTACATATTATACAAATTTTCAGTTACCAATTCTTAGGCAAGCTCGGCTTTTGGGCTTATATGAACGTACCGCCACTGATTCCCGGCCATGCCGGTATTCGGGGTAATGAACTTGCAGACACAGCAGCCATAGACATGAACACTACAACATCACTCGTAAACCCTGTTTTTGGAATAAAGGATATTCATCATTCAAGCAAACTGGTCTTTGCTGGCCTTATTGCAATTACATAGCATATATTGATCACTTATTGTATAAAGGATATTCATCATTCAAGCAAACTGGTCTTTGCTGGCCTTATTGCAATTACATAGCATATATTGATCACTTATTGTGCTCTTGTCCTCAACTAAGTGCAAAAATACACGGAATATTTCAGAACATACACCTTTTCGACATATTTAACATCCAACAAGCGATAACATCAATAAAATGTTTACTTTTTAAAAACTTCTAAATTACTAGATCGTATTTAAATTTTATTGTTACTTTAACATTGAGGGGTCGTAGTCGGGGTTTCCATTCGAAGTCAGGACTTCACAATACCTGACAGACATTCACTAATGCCTAACAGAATCTGCAAAGATCTTGATTTCGAAGGGGGTTTGAGTTGCTTTATTTAGTTTTTTACATTTGTTTTTATATTTATATAAAATAATAAAATAAATGAATAACAAAAGAAGAAGATTGATAAGAATTCATACTATAGCCGACCTCAGAGAAAAAAGTTTTTGTTATTGATGGTAATCACAAGAAACCTCGATTCTTTTAGGATCACTTCTTTACAAAGAAATCTCTGGCCAATATAACCATTAAAACCTAAACTGTCTAAAGCTGATTCAACGTGCTTAAGAGACAAGCAATAGTCTTCAAGTTAAACTCTGTTGAATGGCACGACTAAGTTCATGAAATAGCTGAATTGTTAGCTGAATTGTGAACTGAGCAAATAATGATAAAGATACCTATAACTAAATTACGAAATCAAGTTTGGACCAGAAAGCAAAGAAAACAAGCAAGGTACCACGTTTAGGGGAACTGGTATGGGCAATGGTCAATGACCACGTGAATTCTCTTAGAACTTCCCATTAGTTCAGCTCAACCTTGTCTAAGAAAAAAATTTATAAACATTTATTCTTGTATTAATTTAAAAGAGTTCATATATTATAATAATTTAAAAAATTATTGCATGCTCTCTTTTTTGCTCACATTTATTTAACTATTTGACTCATGCTTTTGCTTTCTTCAGCGCAACAAAAGCCTTGAAGTTTACTAGACAAAATTCATGTGATATTCATGAATATGTAAATAGTAAATACAAAACTTTTTTGTTTTAATGTAGGGTATAAACTACCCACAGAATTACTAAAAAAAAAAAAATTAATAAAAACAGTGTTTGCATATTGGTGCTAAAAATCGGGTGTGTGTGTGCCTTTGATGTGAGTGTCCCACATAACAGCACACAAAATATGTACGGAATATCCTGTTGTGTATTAATATAAGTTTTGCCACATAACCAGGCAATGCTAGTTGCAAAAACATTGCAGTCAAATGACCCTTGAACTATCTAAGTACTACTACATTCACATATTTGTAGCTAGTATGCATGTGTTTGATTTTTAGTGAAGCTCTCTTTACTTTCATGTAGTGGTGACTTTTTCTGTAGTTTTGTCCTTTTACAGTGAGTGAGTTTGTGAGTGTATGAGTGATGTGATTTAATGTCATTTGCTATTTTCAGTTTACAAACTTTGTTGCTCTTTTTTCCTTACATAATTTCTTAACCGAAAGCGGATGCTAAATTTTCCATAAACGACGGCTATACCAAAACGCTCTATATTATATATTTGCTTATATTATATACACACACGTATATGAAAGCGACATGTAATTTAAATATCATCACGCTTATAGGGTTTACTTACCTATGTGTATACTTATTTACTTATGTGCAAGCTACATTTTCCTAATGCCTGTGTATTTCCTTTTTGAAGACGACCTCGAGAATCTAGTGGATAGTTGCACTAGACTTTCATCCAGAAGGTTGCAGGTTCGATTTCCGTCTTCTTCTGGTTGGCAATTGCAAAACCACCAAGCTGATAAAAAATTGCCACACAGCCGTTTGGAATCGGTGTTAAACTGTAGGTCCCACCATCGCCCCTGTGGTCTAGTGGCAGAGTGCCAAACTCTTGTCTCTGGAGACAAGAGTTAGATTCTCGGCTTGGGTATGTTTCTCATCTATCTTTCTTTCACTCTTCTTCTTTTTTTCATAACTTGGGGCTTTGGAACAATATATTTAATAGGTCGCAGTGCCTGACTTTCGAGTCGTCCTTCCTTCAAATAATAATTTCCTTTTTGAAAGCAGCAATAGTTATGAGTAACAATTTCTAGATATTAATAACCGAGTCCTGGTCGACGGATTGATATTTAGATGCTTAATAGACACCTAGAAATAAAAAGAATTTTGAAAAATATTTTCATTTCAAACATAGGAGATTTTTTGTATAGAAAATAGGAGGAACTTGAAACAGAAGTTGAACTAGAAAACTAAATAGGAATTGAAGATGAAGAGGGAAAAAAGGTTGAACAATAAGTTTGATTGGAAAATGAATAAGAAGCTGAACTAGAGCTTAAAATAGAAACTACGTAATAGCTGAACCGGAGGTTCAGCAAGAAAGGAATGGAAAAAGATAAGTTTAATCAAGAAAAACAGGAAATTAAAAAAAACGTTAAAAAAAGTTGAATCAGAAAGTGAAAAACTCCAATAATGAGAAGAGAAGTTGAACAAGAATTAAATAAAATGTTGAACAAAAAGATAAATAAATATTTAACAAGAAACAAATTGAAGTAGATGCTAATCAAGAGATTCAATCAAAAGTTGAACAAGAAGCTGAGCTGGAAAAGATTTAAAGAAGAAATTGAATAAAAATATTAGCAACAAAATAACAAAACTGGCTGAATAACAAAAAAGTTTTAAATTTTAGTATGAAGTAAAGTTGAAGTAAAGCATAAGAAAAAATGTTTAAATTGTAATGTAACTTTTTTTTATGGCTGGGGTAGAACTCAGCGGCCTCCAGAGGTCCTTTCGTTACAAAATTTATTGATTTGCAGGGAACCCTCATTTTCATTATTAAGACACACTATTCAATTCACAATTCTCTTTTGCAGAGCGTTGACAACGCCGTGGAGATGCGACAAGTAGCGAGAGGCTGGGTACACCACTACGAAACGTCACTCTGCCTGATTCCCACTATCAGTCGATTTGCGTTCGTAGATTCACGGTTGCGAGAAGACGCTGGGTCGGGTGAACCGATCGAAACGTCTGTACTCGTTCCGTGGTGTGCTCACCAGTCAGATAGCGGCAGGTGGCGAATGGCTGGGTACAGCGCTGCTCGTTTACCTCTGCTAATTGTTTTGCGACAACCTTCTTTTTTGATCGCTTTATCACAACAACCCTCACTAGATGTTGTGCGTGTCTGGTTTATGCGTGCGATTCTTCTTCTTCCTTGTTTTTGCTTTCTATCTCCAGCAGTTGATGCTGTCGCTACTGTAGTTGTAGTGTTGTTGCCCCGCTGTCTTGCTGCTATTTGTTGGTTCGATAGCGTGATGTCTGTGCGAACAAAATTTAAAATTTCCGATCGCAGCAGGCTGCCTTATTTTCCCTTCATTACTGTCGACGTGGCGTGATAATGCCGTTATGTGTGTGTGTGCGCTGGCGATAGCATGATTCGTAGTGTTTGATGTTGTTGTTTTACATGGCTGATGTTATGATGTTTTGCTGTTACCAGGCCAGCTTTGTTGTTTCTTCTTTTTGTGGCTGTCCCAATGGGAAAAACACTGGGTCGTCTCTTTTTTGATACAGTGGACGCTCGGAATTTTTTAGTAGTCCAAGAATAATTAAGAATTCAGAATTCTTTTAACTTTTTTAAGAAAAATATTTTTTTATCACAATGCTATATAGCCGTTACATTTATTAATTATTTTTCTTAGCTTAGTAGCCGTTTTAAATTACTAAAGGCGTAAAATATTTAAGAAATATATACATACCTACATATGACGAGTTTCAGTAAAAATAGGTTTGTAATTTTGTCTGTAAATCAAATGTTGAATAAAATGTTGTTCATAAATTGAACAAGAAATTAGGCAAACACTGGCAAAACAGTAGCGAATGAGGAAGAAATTGTACAAAAAGTGAATGAAAAAAAAAAATGGATGTGTGCAAGGCACGCAAGATATTTGATGTGTAAACAGTTAAGCCAACTGAATGCCATATGTATAATCTATATGCTAGGTAAATAATTCAAACTAAAATAATTCTTTTATAAACTTAAAAATTTATTAGATATCATTATCTTTTATATATAATAGCCCAATTCACTATAAATTGCAAATGGTCTTACATCATTGCAAATGCAAATTTTTATTCCATATCGCATATATTTGTTGTTGTGATAGCAAAAAAATTTTGCAATTGCACCAAATCGTAGTTGCATCATTTTTCTTTTACTCAACGCATCGGGCACGATATGTTCACACTACGCAGCTGTAATTGCATCTTTTTTCCGCGCTTTAAGTTTTTCTTCCTGTCGATTTGAAATTTTATTAGATGTGAAAATTTTACATAACGTCGCCTGAATGCATTTAACAAAAATAAGAAACAATGCATTTTTATTGAATTAAATAACTGATTTTTTCTGTTTAACATTTTTGCTATTTACATAGATAAAAAAAGTGTTGCCTTTCTAAGGTTAATGTACAAAGCAAAATTTTTATAATGCCGTGGTTTGCTATCATTATCACTACATTTTGTTTATACATTTATTGAAACCTAGATTCTTTATTACTTATCATTTTGTATTGTTTTTATATTTTAAAAAATATTTGCTGTTAATGCAATCTAACTAGCCGAATGCAAAACCTATCAAACGCCTGTGTTTGCTGCGGCGACTTCTCTGCTTGTATGTTATAGACGGTCTCCACACGTTTAACACCAACAAATAATTCTGCCACGAATAAATGTACACACACATTTTGTTTTCGTATGTACATGTATGTGTGAGTAAATTGATCGAAACATAAACAAACAAACTCCGGTCGTAGTTTAATTTCTGCCTCTCTTCTTCTCTTTGTTGGTTAGAGTAGCACAGTCATGCCGCGCAGTAGTGTGAGCGAGAGGGGAACTGGACGTTACAGTTATCTTATATCTTACGATACAGTTATTCTTACATTTTACACATTTGAAATTTTGCCCATACCGTGAGCTAAAATGTTTACACATCAAAAATTTAATAGTTGGAAAGTTGAACAAAAAGTAGAACAAAACTTGAAGGAAAAGTTGAGCAAGAATTTAGTGTGTTAAGACGAGGTGCTGGCAGTATTAACTGTTAATAATATTGAACATGTGAGAGTAGATTTATCCATGTAAACGATATGAATGATAAATGTAATATAATATAAATAAATGATTAGATTTGAATCTGAGGTTGCTACGCTCTTAAGGTAATTTCTTTTCCATGTGATTTTTTGTTATAATTTTCGTATTCCAGAAATTTTGCTAGGGCCAAAAAACTAGTTGATGAATTAATTTGAAATTTTTAAAGGAAACATTACACAATTTAATTGAAATTTTCATCTTAAATCGCTTATGTTCATAAAAAATTACAAGAATGAAGGAAGTAAAACTTTCTAAATATTTAAACATGCTTTTAAAAAACATTTTCACAATTTAAGAATGAAATCAACTTCCGGTTTAGTAAAAAAAAAATGTATACAAAAAAATAAATAAAAACTTTAAACAAAAAAAAAAAAAAAAAAACAAATGGAAAAAATATTGTAAAAATAATAAAATCGAAAACAAAAACATCATAAATCTGTAAAGCTGCTTATTTACTGCTTACTAACAGCAAGCGTATGAGAGCTGCATCCTTGAAAAAAACATACAAACATATAAGCGAGTACTTGAAAATATTGTAAGAAACAAATAAAAATAAAATGCGATTTTGGTGATTTTGGAAACTTTTTTCACTGTTTCTTGTGTTTCTACTTTTTTATGAATGTTCTATCCATACACCCATATCCGATATTAATAAGTTAGGTGTTGATGTAATACATAACTAGTACTAACTGCTATTAACTCAAGCGATACTAAAGAGAGAGAAATGGGGGGGGGGAATAAATGTTAGAGGTAGTTAGTAGAATAACCTTCAAGTGCAACTTTTCAACTTCCGTTTCTGCTGTTCGCAGTTATTGCGCACATTGAAATATTTATTTTCGCCGCACTTCCGTTATGCTTTTCGTTCTTACGTTTGCTTTAACGTTACAAATGTTTCTGCTGTGGCTAGTGCCACTGGCTCGCTCGCTTACTTACTTGTTATTTGAAGCGTTACTATTCGCCACTGTCTTCAATTAGTTAGCCACAATTTTAATCCTATTGAATATAGTCCCAATTGGAAATAATTTCACTACCCGAAAACTTGAAACTACTTATATATGTACATGTACTACATATTACTCGTTTTCCACAAGACTGTCATAAGTCAAAAAAACAAATTAGAGAATAATGAAAATCGAAGTTAGATTCTGTAGAATACAGCAGATAGAGCATTAAATAACAGTTATGGCAGTATTGCTGCAAACGGGCGATATGATTACTAGCGGAGCTACTAGAGATAAAATTATTTCTTCCCGAAGAAAATATGTTATCATCCATTAGGTTCGTAGCCTTTGAATTAACGGATTATTTGAAGGAACGAAAAAACTTAAAACCACTACAATATCACCAGACTTTTAGATTCTGCCATGGTAGTCTCTGAAGTCTGCTGAAAATTCTAAAGTGCTTCTGAAAAGCCATACAGTTCTTTGAAGGTATGATGACTAGGGTGCAAAAGTTTTCTCTATATGTAAAGTATAAATTTTGGCAAGGAAATAACCTCTCATACATTCATTTCACTTGACCACCAACGGTGTATGTATTCTCTGAAATAAAATCCCCTTTTTTGAGCCTCTAATGATCTCTCTCAATTCTGCGCTGCTCATGATTTTGAACTTGCTCAAAAAATTGTGTTGCAGTAATAAATTCTCAGTTTATTTGATAAATGATTTGCTGATGTTGTTTCTATGTAGTAGTGCTAGCTCAGAATTCTGAATTACGATGATTCAAATGAACTCCTGGAGGACAACATGGAACTCTTGTAGTTCCGGAGATGTTGATATTTGCAGCTCGCTGTATGTTTCAAAGCAGAAGATTGAAGGAATCGGACGATAGGGAATAATCTTTTTTGAAAACTCGTTTGAACTCTAATGCCCAGTTCTAACTATGACGGTATTGGCCAGTGTTATTTTGCTAAGTCGAATGAGCTTTGCAGTGATACCATAACCAGTAATTGGAGAGGGCAAGAGATTCCTAATCGTGTTGTTGTCGGGGGTTTTAAAATCGGCAAAAAGATAATAGGTTTTGATCAGTTTTTCTTTGATCTTAGTCGTACAAGATTTGGAGTGGATGTCTGGTCAATAGTAGACTCAAACCTGAAGCCAAACTGATAAAGTCAAATGAGTTTGTTAACAATGGTATTCTGTCTTTCGATTGTTGTTAAGACCTCGTCATACTCAGAATGCGGTTAAGGTTTCTGGAAAACTTTTCTCATGCTAAAGTAGCTGCGAATGGTGTTTTTTCCATTACCTCATAATACCCTGCATATCTGCCACCAGATTTCTGTTTTCAACCATCATGGTGCTTCATTCTTTTCACATCTGCTTCTTTCGCGTCTTCTTGCGCTTAAAAATACGTTTTCTCTCCTTTCCTAACTCTCTGCATTGCTTCTTAATAGTTAGTTTTTCAATTAAATTCAGAGTGGTTAGATATATTGCATTTTTTCTACAGTAATACTGCAATACTTTTGTTCGGTAAACAAATTTATTCATCGACAATGGTAGCCAAGCATCTATTTAACAGCCTTAAGCATAGAGCGGAAGAAGTGTGTCTACTGTGCGCATGTATCCTCAAATTTAGGAGTGTTTTACTTTAAAAGGAGTGAGAGCGGATTGACGAGGACTTCGGCTGTGCGGTGTTTGCAGCTTTTCGAGGACCAGCCTTCTTCTGTTTTTTTTAACGAAGAGTAAAAGCATTGAAAGTCAAAGTAAGTGCGAGACTTTCACCCACTAAAAATCTCCCCTCGTCCGAAGGAAAGCTTCTCCCGGAACTACCGTTAAGTATTTCGTCAGGAGGTTGTCCAGTTTATTGTCGGTCTGGTTCGTTACTGTCCGCTGTGGGGTAAGGTCACCCAGGTTTTTACATTCCGATGACCTCTGACGCTCAATGAAATGAAGCGTTGTAATCTTTTTTGCTGATGCTGTTTTTACGGTTTGCCCTTCTGAGGATGTATCACACATATAGGTTACAATCTTTGCCATGAGGCGTTTACAATGGACAACTCGTTTTTCCTGCCGATGGCTTTTGTTATTTTTTGTTATGGCCTCAAAAAAAAAAAAAAAAAAAAAAATAGTACGCCTAAAATTGCTGCTTTCCAGTCGCTAATTTCGATTAACCGTGAGAGTCATAATTGGTCTGTCAGCGGGGTGAAGAGACGGCTGGAACAAGGGCGAGAGCAAGCCTTATAGGCGAGAGATTGCTCCTTTGGGAACACACATTTGACGTCTTACGCTTTTTATTGTGTCCTTGTGACATATTAGTCACGCCCTTCACCTCTGTGGGGTATTTTAGTCGCCTCTAACGACAGGCATACCTTATTGCGAGAATATTCTAGCCCTCTTTCCGCAGCGGCAGCTTTCTTCTTTGTGTATGTATACGAGCTTTTGGACAAAGGCGTGTGCGGTCTTTGGTTGTAAATGAGTAGCAGTCCAAATTAACGTAACGTCTCATACACTGGCAAATCAATTTAATTTTTTGTTTTTAGATTATCTACCCTTGTTGCTTGATCTTTGCATATTTTCTTCGATCTGCGTTCTTTATCAACTAACTTCTGTGCTTGTTAGCTTTGTAACCCATTCTGATCTCTTGTCTATTCTGATTTCTAGTGCATTTCTATAAGCCTAAATAATTTATATGTGCGTATGTGATGTCACATGGCGCAAACATATTCCTATTGGGTTCATTTACAGAAGTTCATACATTTTAACTTAACCTGCTAGTTAACTATGTGTGTCTCAATGTATGTCTCCTTAGGTGTTTGTTTTCGTGTTAGTAGAAGCACGTATAGAAAAACATTTATGCCACAAACGTGTTCACACATTAATTTCCATGTGGTATGAGGTCTCTACAATGTATGGATATTAAAAACACCCGCAAAATGTTGCTGCTGCATTTTCCTGCAACGTTTGTCATAGATGGTTACGATGTTCAACGTTTGTCTCTTTATATGTATGTGTTTATATAAGAATATATTTGCTACAAGGTTACACTATATAACAAACTTCATGAAAGTGAGCAAAGTTACCTTATAAGCATATATTCTTTATTTTAAAATGACTTTAGTTCAAAGTTTTATTTACTTTATGTATAGTTGTGTACATGAAGGAGTAATATATGTATATTACTGTTGTTATTTTCCGATACTAAATAGTTATTGGCGTGTATATATGCTAAAGCATCACTACAGCTATTGGCATATTCACTAAGTAAGACCGACAGACAGACACGAACGTTTGGTTTTCTACCTTCCACTCACATGAAAATATTTCAAAACGCATAAATATTTCTGTTATTTCCTTTTATTGTTACCATTATACATGAATTTTCCTTTGGTTTCATTTATCGTTGCATAGCAAGCGGCGCTTTACCTGCAACTTGCAGTCCTTTTCTATTCACATTTACATATACCATACAAACACACTCACACACTGCCACACTTACATATGTCTCTCTGTATTCATACGAAGGTATACATATTGCATGCATTATGACCCAGTACAGGTACACCGGAAGCTGTACTCGAATTGAATTTTCGTTTGCGTTTCAATTCGAACGTGCAGCATGCAACTTGCAACGTGTGACCTTATTTTATATATACATTTTAGCTGTTCTTGTTGTTGATGCTATTGTTGTTTACTCCAAAATGGAATTAGGGTGCACATTTGGTGTCATAATTTTGACATTTATTATATAAATAAATATATTTATGCATGCACCAAGTCTTTTAAATCCTTACGGACTACCAAAGCAAAAGTGTTCATATTTTTAAGATTTTTTTAAAATATATTTTATTTGAGTAATGCTGCCGCTGTCATAGCATTGTTCGCTCATTTCTGTTACTTCCGTTTCCTGTTATTGGATTGTGCACCTCAGCCGCATTTAATAACCAGTGCGCGCGCCAATTTGCTATAGTGTTTTGCAATTTTTGTGCCTCTCATTTTCTTTTTTTTTTTTTGCTTTTCTAGTGTATATTTCGTTGAAAATCCCAGCGATACGTTTTCGTTATCTTAGCTACCGTTGTTCTTGTATATTATTTTTGCAGCTTAGTTGTATCATTTTTTCCAATTCTACTTCCAATTTTGGTGTACCGACCAGTATTGCTTACTTTTTTCATTCTCTCTGTTTCCCCTTCTTTCCTTTTCCAGCTGGATTATCTTTAAAATACACTTGTGTATAGGTGTGCGCCTAAGTGTTTGTTTATTTGTTTGTATGTGTAAATGTGTGTTTGTGTGAGTATTTGCAATACTTTCAAATCGATATTGTTCACCTGAGTGTTTCGATGTGAAACCAATATTTGTGCAAATATAAATGAAAATATGAACAAGATTTGCTGCATCACATGCTAACACCACACAGCACATGGTTAGATCCATTTTATGTTTGCTGCATTTATCATGAATTGGTTTTTATGTTTGATATTAAAAAAAATTATTCGTTTTATCATTTAAGCACATTCCAGTTTGCTTCTTTGTACAGTTACACTAATTGTTTTAGAGCACACGACAAAGCTTTTTAAATAGTAGAAAATGGAAAAGATGCTGGAATGATAAATAAGGAGTGAGATTGAAAAAATCTTAACACACGTTTTACCTAATAATTTTTTTTGGGTGTAAAATTTTAAAATTTCTTTGAAAATAGGTCAGTTGTTATTTTTAATGACAAACATGTTGATTTATTGTGAGTTTGATTAAAATAAGTGAAGAAAAAAAGTACGTCTTCAAATTATTAAAAATTTTGAAAAAAATCCAAATTGGTCCTACAAAAAATTGGCCAAAAAATTAAAGGTCTGCCGTCAAACTGTTTCCAATGTTCTTAAACAGTTTCAGGAGAATTTGACCATCGATAGGAAATTTGGTTTGGGAAGAAAACAAGGACCACATGATATTTTCAGAAAGCCAAGAAAATAGAAAGCATATTCAAAAGATCTCCAAACACATCTGGTAGAAAAGCTGTCTGGTTAGCCCAGTGCTCTGACTATTTGTTGCGAAAAGTTAAAGCCAATTCAGGTTTGAAAACATACAAAGTCCAAAAAGTTCCAGACAGGAATGCTGCAAAAGTTTAGATACCAAAAATGGGGCTCTGAAATTAAAATCGAATTTCATACAAAAATATTCATGTTGTATAATGGACGACGAAACGTATGCACTGGCAGATTTTACGAAGCTTCCGGGTCAAAATTTTTATGTTGCTGATGCTCGAGGAAATTGTCGAAGAACAATCTAAAAAATTTCCGAAAAAATTCCTGGTATGGCAAGCTATATGCAGTTACGGCAAAAGAAGCAAGTCATTTGTTACAGTGGGCTCTATAAATACCGAAATATACATCAAAGAATGTTTGAAAAAAAGACTTCTTCCTTTCATAAGAGAGCACAATGCGTCCACATATTTTTGGCCCGATTTGGCGTCATGTCACTACGGCAGGAAAGCTGTGGAGTGGTACCAAAGTAATAGCATAAAGCGCGGTTCACGCAAAATTGGCACGCAGGAAAGTTGCTGTATCTTTTTAACCAGAACACTCAGAATAACAAATAATGCATTAAATGATAAGTTTAATATTGTGTTTTAATACTGTAATATTATTCCTTTTAATGGACCCCATCAACCTTTGAACATCCGCTCTGGATACTTTTGCGGCTATTTGGTTCCATTTTAGTAACATTGAATTCACATTTTTGACAATACCTGCATTTTTTCTTCAACTTATATTTTGTAATAGCCCAGTAATTTTCAATCGGTCGAAGCTGGGGGCAATTGGGTGGATTCATATATCTGATACCAATCCATGGTTTTCTTAGAGTAGTGGCAACTGGCTAAATTAGGCCAAAGCTTCACTGGCGAATGGTGGTGACGAACAAATGACAATAGTCGTTTCGAAAGGCACTCTTTGATGTAAATATGAGACGTCATAGAAGACGATGTCACAAATGCCTTGGATTTGAGACCACAGCTGCAAATAGCCTGCCACAAAATTGCTTTCTTTGCAAAGTTATCCATTTTTATGTACTTGAATTTTGAGGGTACATTACCACGATTCGTTGCCATATAAAATTTTTGTTTAAGATCAAATTTTACGTATGATTCGTCATCCACAATAATGCATCCATTGAATTTGGTCAAAACATTGTTACAAAGAAGACGAGCACCTTTTTTAGCCAGCAAATTGTGTTTGTCTGTTCTATTTGGATATTTTATAGCACGATAGCACTTTAGCCCAGCTTTTATGCGCATTTGTCTAGCAGTACTTTTGCTGGTATTGAATTTTTTGGCACGATTGCTATCTGATAATCCGGGATTGCTTTTGATGGACCTCGAGATCTTTGCCTTTAATTTTAGGTTGGTGGTTCCCGTTTTGTTCACAACTTTTTTAGCTCTTTCAACACTAAGAGTTTCTTTATATCGTTTTATAACTGTACATACCGTTCTTTTGGATATATTTAACACTTTCGCAATCTTCGAACCAGGCCACGACGGATTTTCAATAAATTTGTTCACAATCAATTTTCTATTTGCAGCTTCCATTGTGCACACAATCACTAACTTGCGATCAATTAATATGAAAAATGTATCAACTAACGGTAACGGTATTGTAAACAAATCCCAGTAAAAAATTTGTTGTTCTTATGACTAGGGGCGACGTGGTGACCACAACAAAGCGTGCCAATTTGGCGTGAACAGCGCTTTAGTTTTTGTATCAAGAGAGGCCAATCCTCCAAATTGTCTGGAGCTAAGACCAGTGGAGAGATATTGGGCTCTTGTGAAAAGAAACTTAAAGAGCATAAAAAAGGTGTCCCAAAATATCGAAGATTTTAAACGGAGATGGGCAAAAAGGTGTCTGAAACAACTATCAAATCTCTAATGAAAGGCTTACCAAAAAAGGTCCACGAGTTCATAAATAAAAATAATTAAAAATATTTACTTTTAATGCAATCTAACTAGCCGATGCAAAACCTATCAAACGCCTGTGTTTGCTATGGCGACTTCTCTGCTTGTATGGTATAGTCGATCTCCACACGTTTAACACCAGCAAATAATTCTGCCAGGAATAGCTGTACGCACACATTTTGTTTTCGTATGTACATATATGTGTAAGTAAATTGATCGAAACATAAAGAAACAAACTCTGCTCGTATTTTAATTTCTCCCTCTCTCCTTCTCTTTTCTCTTCTCATTGTTGTTTGAAGTAGCATAATCATGTCGCGCAGTAGTGTGAGCGAGACGGGAACTGGACGTTACAGTTATCTTACATCTTACGTTACAGTTATTCTTGCATTTTACACATTTGAAATTTTGCCCATACCGTGAGCTAAAATGTTTACACATAAAAAAAAATCAAAACTCTAAGAGCAACCGTTTAAAAATTAATGAATTTTATATATGTTAAGATTTTTTCGATCTCACTCCTTAAGTACATTGGAATTGGTTCTCAAGAGTTGCATAGACACTAGCTCCAAATTTATCAAAATGAGAAGTAAAAAGTAGGTACCCTAGGAGAACGAGATATGCGTGCTGAAACAATATTTTTAGCGCTAAAGTTCTGGTCTTATTTAATCTCCTCTCTCACTACATTTAAAGCTTTTTCGATTAAAATATATTTGAGTTTTCTAACCTGCCAATAACCTTTTACAGGTTATAAACAATCACATATAAAGAATAATTCAGTTTTAATGTTCAGTATGAGTTGATAGCGGTGGTTGTTCGAAGTAAAATTAATTAATTTATTAACTAAATAAACGCAAATAGTTTTACTTACATAAACAACAGTTTAATGTTTTTATTCACATATATACAAAAGCAAAAATAAAACTCAATTTATTTTAATATCATTAAAATGTTAAAAGTGTCATTAAAAAATACAAGTAGTAACAACTTCAAAAAAAAAAAAAAAACATAAAAGTATTTAAATCATGTTAACGAATTTTGAAGCGTAAATTTAAAAAATTACTATGAAATAATCACCAACAGAAATAAATTCAATCAAAATAAAAACAAATAAACAAACAAACACACATAAACAAGAATAACAACAGTAATGCAAACACAAATAAAAAACATATGGAAGCGGATGAGTGTATGTGTGTGTATTTAAATGTGAAAAAAATTTCACCTCAACATGAGATTATTATGTTGGCGAAGTAGCGAGTGAATGGCAAATAAATCAGTGGCGGATATAGGATTTTGACTGTAGAGGAACCAAAAGGCGGATCAAAACTCTGGCCAAATCCAGACAAAAATTTAGAACAATATTCAAATAAAAAATTACGTAAACCAACAGAAAAAAATTCAGATTAATAATTAAATCAACCAAAAACCAGAATAAAAATAAAACCAAATTCGGACCAAGAATTGGATCAAATAATAAATAGTTAAGACATTGTTCAATCAAAGCCTAATAATTTTAATAATATTTAATAGTTAGGACCAAATTTAGATCAAAATTAAGATAAAAATCGAACCCAAAATTGTGATCAGAAAACTCAAAACAAAACTCAGAACAAAATTAAACCAAATTCGGACAAAGAAGTGGATCAAAAATCAAATAATAAATAGTCTGAACCAAATTTAAACCAAAATTGAGATATAAAATCGAACCCAAAATTGTGATCGGAATTTAGACCAAAACTCAGAACAAAATTAAACGAAAATCAAACAAAAATTCGAACCAGTATTCAGACCAAGAATCGGTACACAAACCAGATAACAAATATGACTGAATTTAGATTAAAAATGGGACTAAAAATTGGACCAAAATCGAATCAAAATTCAGATCAAAATTTCAATTAAAAATCGGGCCGAAGCTCAGGGAAGAGTTCAAATAAAAATAATAATGATTTCAAATAAAAAATAAGTCCAAAATTAAAAAAAAAAAATTGAATCAAAATAAAACCAAAATTCAATCTGGAATTCAAACCAAAAACTAGACTAAAATTTATACAACAAATATGAAGAAATTTGTACTAAAAATGAGATCAAAACTAAACCAAGATTCAGATAAAAAACGGACCAAAAATCAAATAACAAGTAAAACTGAATTCGGATTATATCTCAGACCAAAAATAAAACTAAAATCAATCCGAAATTCCGATAGATCTCAGAGCAAAAATCTGGCCAAGTTTAAAACATAATACTTAATAAATTTAGACAAGAAATTCGAACAAAAACTTACATCAAACTCGGACCAAAAATCATGCGGAAATTGAACTACTTAAAATTCACATAAGAAATTTGGTCAAAATGCAGACCAAAATTCAGGTTTAGGTTTTGATCAAAACTCAGACCGAAAATCAGAGCAAAAACCAGACCTAAAATAAGACTAAAAATCTAAGCAAGAAAATCGAATCTAAAAATATATTGGGAGTATGAATGTATAAACTAGTATTTTTTTTCGTAATTTGGACATTTATTGTGAAAAAGTGATTATAAATTTATTCTTTAAAGTATTGTCCATTGTTACCCACAACCTTTTCCCATCTTTCTGGTAGCATACGGATTCCGCGTCGAAAGAACTCCTCATCTTTTGAGGCTATCCACGAATCGACCCATTTTTGGCGTTCTTCGAAAGAACGGAAGTGCTGTTCAGCCTGGCCATGTGTCATCGATCGGAACAAGTGGTAATCAGAAGAAGCAATGTCTGGAAAAAACGGCGGGTGGGGTAGCACTTCCCATTTCAGCGTTTCCAAGTATGTTTTTACTTGCCTTGCAACATGCGGCCGAGCATTGTCGTGCTAAAGAATAACTTCGTCGAGTCTATTCTCATATTCTGGCCTCTTATCCTTTAATGCTCGGCTCAAACGTATCAATTGTAGTCGGTAACGGTCGCCAGTGATCGTTTCATTCGGTTTCAACAGCTCATAATACACGATACCTTTCATATCCCACCAAATACACAGCATGAGCTTGGATCCATGGATGTTCGACTTTGCCGTTGATGTTGATGCATGTCCGGGCGGTCCCCATCATTTTTTAAGGTTTGGGTTATCGTAACGTATCCACTTTTCATCGCCAGTCACAATACGATGCAGAAAACATTTTCTTTTCTGTCGTTCAATCAGCAGTTCACATATGAAAAATCGTCGTTCGACGTCTCTCGGCTTCAATTCGTACGGCACCCAATTTCCTTGCTGTTGAATCATTCCCAATGCTTTACATCGTTTAGAAATGGTTGATTGATCAACTCCTAAAGATTCTGCAAGTTCTTGTTGCGTTTGACATGAATTTTCT
This sequence comes from Toxonevra muliebris, assembly GCA_963691655.1. Taxonomy (NCBI): domain Eukaryota; kingdom Metazoa; phylum Arthropoda; class Insecta; order Diptera; family Pallopteridae; genus Toxonevra; species Toxonevra muliebris. The sequence goes on from OY829327.1 coordinate 45,207,439, forward strand.
TCGAGTAATGCCTTCAATTCTTCATCTTCGAACTTTTTCGGGCCGCCTGAACGTTCCCTGTCTTCAACATCAAAATCACCACTTTTGAAACGGGCATACCACACCTGACACATTCTAACGTCTATAGCACAGTCAGGATAAGCTTCAGTGAGTAAACGATGTGCTTCAGTTGCGTTTTTCATTAAATGAAAGAAGCAAATTAAAACTTCCTGCAAATGTTGTTTTGTTGGCACGAAATTCGACATTTTCAGCTATAATAAAACACTTTTGTAAAATTATGAAAATTATTTGACAGATCAATTCTTATAGTATTTTTGGCGCTCTTCGAGATAGACTAGCTGTCAATGTCAAACAAATGGCGCGTATGATAGATATGAAGTTAGTCACAATTACGAGTTTATACAATCATACTCCCAATATCAAAACAAGACCAAAACCGTTATCAAGCTCTTCATTGGTAAGAGATCTGACCTGGAAATTTCAAATTTATTATAATCGAAGTGTATATAATAAACAGTTGGGCTAAACTTTAAAACTTTGCATAAGCATTTATATTTTAAGGAGTGGCTGTAGGGCACACATTCCCCCTCTGGATCTACCACTCACAAACAACTACAATAAAATAACGAAAAGAAAACAAAACAAAAAAAAAAGACACTACAAGCAAAGCCAACAATAGTGTATGCAAAGTCAGCAAAGCAGCTCATCATTATATTTACCACTTCCGGTCGCCATGTTGTGTTGCACATTTTTAAATGGGTTTATTGCAATTTCAGCAAGTTTGAGTTTCTTCATTTTTTTTTTCGCTTACTCTTTCTATTTAAAATTTGTGAGCGTGTGTGCATTTAAATCGCATTTTGTATATGTATGTGCTATTGGCACAAATTTTTTTTTGGCAATAAATTGTTTTCCTTCTCGTTTTTTACATATGTATAGTTTTCGTTTTTTTCTTGTGTATTTTCCTTACATTATTGCGGAACGTAAACTTTTATGAAATTTGTTGTTGACATTTTAAATTTTCGCATATATAGAAAAATATTATAGAGGCTGAAGCGAACACTTATTGTAGAAACTGTTGTAGTCGTGGTTGTTGAGCAATATATTTTTTATATACTGCTGTTGCTGTAGTAAATAAATGAAACGAAACGAAATCCAGAAGCATTTGTCATTTTATACTAAGATAATAAAAAAAAAAAATGAAATAAAAAAAAAATATTTAAAATTTCGTATTCAGTTTTTTGGTGTGTTTTTTTTTTTCTCAACTATTGTAGAATTGCCACATGCAGCAACAGCAGTAGCAATAATATTTCCAGTACTCAAGCAAAAGCAAGCAATTGTTGCTGTCATTCAGTTGTCAATTTTATACAATTCGTAGAACGAATCGTTTGCAATTCGTCGAACGAATTGTACTCAATATTGATGTTGCACATGGTTGGATGTTGCTCGTCGTCATCGTTGTATGTTGTTGCTACTTTATGCTGTTATTGCTACTGCTGCTGTTGCTGTATTGTCAATTTCAGTTAATTGGCGTAACGAAAATTGCATGCACTTACTCGAGGAGCATACTATGGAGGAGTGAGCAGCAGCAACACTTTTTTTTTTTGTACAGTGTGGAACGGGGAAAGGAAATCGGGGGGAGGCTGCTGGATTTGGCATTTGGCTAAACTGAAATAAAGTGAAAAACATACCCTACTATTTTTATTTTTTATACAGAATATTTAGGCTTAAAATGAAAAACTTGTTGGTTTTTGCTAGCACAGTGCAAAAATAAAAGCTTTTAGAGAGAATTAATTAAAAATGCTAGAAATACTCCAGAATAAATTGCATATTCAAATTGAATTGCTGTTACTACTACTATTTTTATTGCTTCTGCTGTAGCTACTGCTTCGATTGCACTCGATGACAGTTCATTAGCTAGTTGTAGTTGTTGCTGTTCTTTTACCTTCAATTGCTGTTATTTTGCTGCCTAATGTACTGCTGTAGTTTTTTTTTTTGGTAACTGGTTCTGTTGCTGTTCTTGCTGCCTATATTTTTTTCCTACTTCTTGTTGTTATTTTTGACAGCACAACAACAACACATACTTTACAAATTAATATTTTCACTTCTACTTCCTACAATTTTCACACATTCTCTGCTGTTTTCATTCTCCCTCTCTCTTTCTCTCGATTCGGAAACTTTGCACCCTCTTTCAGAATCAAATGCAATGTTAACGCTTAAGCAATACCACAAGTGCATTTAGTTACTTTTTTTTGGAGAACCAAAAATATTTCAAAAAACAGCATCAACCACAGCAACAACAAAACTGAAATTTGGTTAAAAAAAAAGAATAAATAAACTAAAAACGAATGCAAGCGCAGGTTGAAATTTCTAACTAGAAAAAGCTCAAAAATTTGTGTAAATGGCTTGGAAAACGTAAATGCATTCAACCAGCATTCGCACATGCACACACACACACACACACACATGCTATCATGCCCTTGCACGTTCATTCACCCAAACACAGGTACATATACAGCGTACATTGACACACATGCTCACATAATACACTAGCTTATACTAGAGCAAACTCTTCTTAACCTTATGCATTTCACTTTAGATTAGTAATTTAACAGCAAATGAAATTTCGCCGCACACATATGCAGCAAGCAGTAAATTTACTAAAATAAGAGAACGCAAAAATCAATAAAAACAAAATGCTGTTGAAAAAATAAAACTCTGAAAATTTTGTGTGGTCACAAAAAAAATAAAAAAAAAAATTAAAAAAAAAAAACAAAGTATTAGTTGCAGTTAGATTGAAAAAGTTTGATGTGTTTTTCTTTTTTTGTTCGAGCGTTGAAAATTCACAATTTTATTGAGTCATTTTGCTTTTAATGAAGTGAATTTTCATTTCATGGCAAATAATTATTCATGTGAAAATAGCTTTTGTGCAAATTTTTTGTTTTATATTTTTTATTTATATTAAAATGAATAATTAAAATTTGTTCATACGCCATGAAATATCTGGAAAAAATATGTATGTGTTTCCATTTATACTAAATGATATTAAGTATTAAAGCTATTAAGTGCTACTGTGGTTAAGCTTTTCTAAAGTCAATCAAAAGTTTTTGATAGACAATTTAATTCAACGGTAAAAAGTTGAAAGGGTTTTAAAGAAAAAATAACTTTAATTACAACACCAGCGGCATAAAGACAAATAGGCGTTGAAAATAATAATAAAAAAAGGGGAATTTATTATTATTATTAGTTCGGGGATTAGCCAAATCATGGGGGTCCCCTTTCGTCCCCTTTTCGTCCCTTTTCGTCCCCTACCGCCTGATGCCTCTACTGTAAGCACACGTAAACGAGCATGCTCCGAGTATTGGCATCCTGCGTCAACGCAAGCATATCCTTATAGGCCAAGTGGCCAATCTCAGATTCATCAACGTATCGATGACCCAAGATTGCCAAACTTCTGCTCGCCAACGCTGGGCATTGGCATAGTAAGTACGCCGCCATTTCCAGCTCCTCCAGACACAGCCTACAAGTAACATCCTCAACAAGTTTCATCTTCTTGAGGTGATACCTGAAGGGACCGTGACCCGTAATCAGCGCTGTTAGCCAGCTCAAAGTCTTCCGGTTTAGTCCGATGACTTCGGCTAACTCACTGCACGGCCGCCTTTGCCTGCCTGCAGTCAGTGGCATCTTTCCATCTTTTACAATGTTCAGATTTAATCCACTGTCTTGTCAGGCCTTCCATCAATCCATCACCAATGGCGATGCATGGTTCTGGTCCGCAAAATTCGGCTGCTGAACCTTTTTTAGCCAAAAGATCAGCAGTTTCATTTTGCTCTATGCCTGAATGTCCCCTCACCTACATCAAAGTAAGCTCGTTTACACGAGCGTACTCGTTCACTTTTCGGACACATTCCAAGGCCAACCTAGAGGTTATATCTGTCCGTTGCATGCACTTAATCACCGACTGATTTTTAAGGGCAATGACAATTCTCTTGCCATTGACCAGATTCTCAATAAGGTGGTCCAGTGTATGCACTAAACCCAGCATCTCTGCCTGATAGACGGACACATATTCTCCCAACCGTAGAACACAGGACAAATTTAACTCATCTGAGAAAATACCTGCCCCAGCTCTACCTTCCAGTAGAGAACTATCAGTGAAAATGCTGATATCGCTGTCCTCAACTTCCACGTTGACGGTTCCATCCGCTATCCGAGTCTTATAACGTTTCTCAATTATTTTGACTTTTTTCATGCCATCCATAGGCATACGCGTCTCCTGAATATCTTTGTATAAGATATCCAGGATTCGCATGTGTCCATGCAGGGCCGTCGAGTTATGCCATGTGGCATTCCTTAACATACTAAGGGCTGTAGCGGCTGCCATTTTCTTTATTGCTAAATCTAGTGGCAGCAAGCCTATCAGCACCTCCATCGCGCTCGTTGCATTGGACCAGTTATACCAATACACGCCAACCGTTGGACTCTATCCAGCATACTTTTAATGGTTATCTGGTTTACTTTCGGCCACCAGATAACCGAGGCATACGTGATGATAGGTCTAACCATCATAGTGTTGACCCATTTTGAGGCCTCAGAGGATATACCCCATTGTGGTCTCAAACTCGTCTGCACTGAAACAAAACCCTCTTAGCCTTCTGAATCTTGCCCTTAACATGATGGTTCAAAGTAAGTTTACTATCTAAGGTTACCCTAAGATATTTCACCTTCCTGGACATGTTAAATTCAGATCCAAAGAGTCTGAGTGGTTAGGTTAGGTTGGAGTGGCTGTCGAGAGACACACTTAGGCCTGAACGGCCCATTGTGATACCACATAGTTGGACCTACAGTTTAACGCCGATTCCGAACGGCGGTGTGGCAATTTTTTATCGGCTTGGTGGTTTTGCCATTACCAGCCAATGTGTATACTTGTACACTATCATATAATTCTCATACACTTCATATTGATAGTGAATATAAGAAAGTAATGAAAACTAACCACCAAACGAAGACGGGAATCGAACCCTAACCTCCCAGATGAAAGTCTAGTGCACTATCCACTAGGCTATCGAGGTCGTCGTGGTTCTCTACTCAAGCCAACTCTCTTACGAGTGAAGAGTATGTTGTCTGACTTCCCTGTGTTGATGGTTGAGGCCTTGTTCCCCGCACCATTCCTCCACCATTTTGAGTGCTCCTCTCATGATGTCGGATATGGTGTCAATGAACTTGCCACAGACAACAACCGCAATATCGTCGGCAACCGCAATATTCATCGTTAACCTTTTGGTCTATACACTAACTTTAATCCGTCACAACTTTTCATGTCAAATTTGGATCAGTTAGTAAAAAGCACGGTCTTTCTTTTAACAGTAGCCCAGTTAAAGTGTGCGGTTACAAATTCGAGCCTTGCCTGTCGATTCTTTCAAGGAGTAAATGACATTTTTACGCTTTGGTATATTGCTAAGCCACCCTCCACAGCTTATAGTTGGATAAACTTGTGTGAAATGTTTAAACGCAATTTATTTTCAAGATATAATTATAAGGATCTTTTTTTATAACCCGAATGATGGCCTGATCTTCACGTTTGGTTGTGCCTCGCGGTCTGCCATCGCCATATTTAATATTTAAAAAATGAGAAGAGCGAAAACGGCTTAAAGCTCGGGAATTAACGCAATAGCGAACACAAATTTTTTTTGACAATGCATGTCACTGATTCAGCTTTATTAAATCTACTTAGAATATTTTCTCTAAATTGTGCAGAATACTTATTTCGAGCCATTTTGGGAAGCGAAATTTTGAAATGAGAACGGTGACGGTGAATGATAACCAACAACTTAAATGCGCTTCCAATTTTTATTAAAACCTGCTTTTTGTAATCCAAAATAATGAGTTTCTAGTTTAAAGATGGTTGTTGTTGTTAATGTTTAACAACCGATTGTAACAGTAAGCGAAAAAGATTATCATTTCATTCATCGATTATCGTCATTTTTTAATTTTTTTTTCAGTAAGAACAAAAATATTTTCCCTAGGAAAAAATATTTTTTAAATCCGATTATCTCAAAGCTGTAGTTTTTTATATACACTAGTTCGTTTCTAATGTGACGATATATGTGCTACTGGGTGATTTGACTGCATATAATGAGACTGCATTTTCCGTATAATGACTACTGTTACTAGGACATCGAACTCTTGAACGCCTCTTCATCGTTGGTGCCAGTATTTTATACTTTCCGAAATCCTAAGGTAATTTCAGCCTAGATGTTTATGATGTATTTATAAATATAAATAATAGGTTTTATCAGGAAAACTTGACCAGAAAAATTAAGTTTTCATACAGTTGACGGCAGAATATTTAAATTTATAGTGTAAAACAAATAAATTTAAAAAGCTCTTAAAATTGCTGTGAGCTCTTGAAGTTGCTGTGATAGTTCACACAATTTTTGTTCTCCTATTTCTAAATGAATTTTTCCTCCCAATTTCTTTAATTTAATATCACCAATATTTCACTTGCAGTAACACATAAATATAAAAATAAAAATCGAAAGTAATTTAATCTTATTAACGTTATTAATAATATTTTTCCTTTATCTCATACCAACACAAAACGAACTCGAACTGAATTTTTCCATAAACTCAATACAAAAAAAATCTTAAATATCTCAAACTCATTAAATAAAAGTACCAACAGAAAAAAAAGAGGAAAGAATGAAAAGAAAGAAAAAAGATATGAGAAAGATGAAATTCCGTGCTCATTAATATCGTCAACTCAAACGAACGAAACATAATGAAAAAAAAGAGAAAACAAATTCCAAAAAACAAAAATAAAACCACACAGAAAAATGCCACAAAATTCACATTAAAATTTATTAATAACGTAATTTGGCATTTAGTTTAAGCAAAATGTGCATGAGCCAAAAACAAAGAGCTGGAAGCAAAATAACAGGGTCAATACAATATAGCATTAAAAGATATACATACATACACACACACGCACACACAAATATTTACACAAACATAAGTATATATATCTACATAAAAATAAACTAAATAAATATATTTGTTGTAAATAAAATGGCCAAATGAACGGAAATTGGGTATAAAACTTTTTTGTTTTTGGCATTAACGAAATTTTTGTTTTGGTATTTTATTTAGATTATTTATTATTTTGTAGTATACTTTTTGGCACATATACAAATACTCGTGCATAGCAATTAAAAATATGTGTATGTGTGGAAGAGAGAGAGGCAGAGAAAGAGAAAAAAAAAATCATGCAGAAAACAAATAATTCTGAAAATTGAATGACGAAGCTGATGATGATGACGATGAGGTTGTTGTTGCTGCTGATGTTGTTGCTGCTGATGTTGTTGCTGCTGATGTTGTTGGCAATGATGATAGCAATGATTATTTAATTTTGATGAGGCTGTTGCCGGTTGTTTGCCTTTTGTGGCCCTGTACGACAAAGTGGTGGTTAAAATATTTACATTTATATTTTAAGTATTTGCTGTTGAACTTGAGTTTTGTGGTTTTCTTTTACAAAATTCCTCCTTGTTGTTCGTTCTTAATTCGCTATTAATGTAAAGTAATTAATAATAAATATTTTAGTAGCAATCAAAAAAAAAAAAATAAATAAATAAATAAAATCGAAAGAAAAAAAGAAATGTATATGCAATCATCATGCAAAGAGATAAAATAAGTAAGCAAGCAAGTAAAAGAGAGCATCACTCGAATGCTTTACGGCTATGGCAGAATTGACCACTTTTGAACTTTAGCCCACAAAAAGAAAAAACAAAAAACAATTTAATAATATTAAATATATTTTTGTATGGGTAAATGTGTAACTGTGTTTGTATCTCGATTGGTGTAACTTATTTTTTTTTTTACTAGCGCTTTCCCCTCAACTTGAAATGTAACGATGAAGTTTCCTCTTTTTTTTCATTTTCTGTTTTTTTTTTTTTTTTTCATTTTTGTTTTTATTGAATGAGTGTTTGAGAGATACTTTAGTGGTTAAGTTGATGCGGTATGAGAATTATGTGGTTTTGTTCAGAAATTGTAATTTGCCACAAAGATTTGGTTGTAAAAAAAAATAACAAATAACCGAAAGAAAAAAATTACGAGCGAAAAAATTAAAAACTTTATCGTCAAAGTTGCGCTGTGCAGCGTGTTGCTGCTGCACAGTGTGACGAAATGCTTCGAGTTGGAAAATGTTAGAAATCATCAGCTTAAGAGTTTTCCGCTACACCATTACTGCTGCTGTGACACATTCACTCGGACTAGTAATGAGGGGAATTAATTTTATTATTGCTCATTGGTAGTAAATTCTTTTTTGAATTAAGAATTTCAATCTAATTAGCATAGCGGAAAAGTTGAATATTGAATATTTCGTTATAGTAAAATATTATAAAATGAGCCAGACAACACAAATCTCCAGAAAGAAAGAATATTCTTCAACATGCTCTTTCAAAGAGATTGATTTTAAATATTATTGTTTTATTTTACGTATAAAATAGTTATACTGATATATCGCGCTATGAGATAAGAAGAGTCGGGATTTCCAAAATATAGTTTTGAGATAATCGCATTTCAAACATTGTAATAGTTTGATGTTTCATGGGGTGGAAAACTGTTGTTGGCTAAATAGCGTTTAAACGGTAAGAGATGGAAGTTTCGGCTTGCTCCATTGAAAAAAGCGGGTCAAAAACATTAGATTCAGTCATAATCTGAAAATTGTAATTTTGGAAGTTACCACATTTCTATTCTCAAGGGACCTATATACCAGAGCTGTAAAAGAGTGCAATCAATTGAGGATATAAGTCACAAATGAATAATAATTCTTGATTGCAGTTATTGAATAATATATTTGACTCCAGAATAAAAAATGCAGTTGGAAGTCTTTTTTGGAGTCGCCGATTGGTTATTCATTTAGAAAAGTCATTTTTAGAGTCAGGGAAGTGCAGTCTTTTTTAGAGTCAAGGGAGTGCAGTCTTTTTTTGAAATCATGAGACGGCAAGTCTTATGACTCCAAAATCATGACTGCTTTGAAGTCACTTGAGTAACCTTGAACTCAAATGTAGCCATTTGGAGTCAATTGCAATTTGCAGTCAATTGGAGTCACTTGGAGTCTTTTGGAGTCAATTGAGATTTTGAAGTCAATTGAAGTCAGTTGAAGTCTTTTGGATTTAATTGTGAATTTGAAGTCAGTTGGAGTCACTTGAAGTCTTTTGGAGTCAATTGGGGATTTGAAGTCAACTGGAGTCACTTGGAGTCTTTTGGAGTCAATTGGGATTTGAAGTCAATTTTAATATATGTGATATTTAATATTTAGTTCATATCTTCTCTCATAAATACTCAGGTCTCTCAAACTGATTCTTTCATAAATACTCAGTTTTCCACAAAACACACGCCAGAAATAATATAACAAAATCACAAATTATTCACTTCAAAAGGGTTTGCACTTTTTGCGGTAATTCCATGAAACACGCGTTTCAATATAATAATGAATACTTTTTACTAATTTATTTAATATTAAAAAGAAAATGTTTTGACAATAATTTCTGTGAAACTGACATTCGAGTATTGTAAATGAAATAACAAAGTGTATTACCCTAAAAATTTATTAACAATATCTAAGCTATAACTCGTAAAAACAGTGACTCCAATTGATTTCAAGTCCCCAATTGACTCCAAATGACTTCAAGTGACTCCAATTGACTTCAAATCCCCAATTGACTTCAAAAGACTACAAGTGTCTCTAATTGACCTCAAATTCCCAATTGACTCCAAAAGACTCCAAGTGACTCCAATTGACTGCAAATTGTAATTGACTCCAAATGACTGCATTTGAGTTCAAGGTTACTCAAGTGACTCCAAGTGACTTCAAGTGACTCCAAGTGACTTCAAAGCAGTCATGATTTTGGAGTCATAAGATTTGCAGTTTCATGGTTTCCAAAAAACACTGCACTCCCTTGACTCCAAAAAAGACTTTTCTAAATGAATAACCAATCGGCGACTCCAAAAAAGACTTCTAATTGCATTTTTTATTCTGGAGTCAAATACGTTATTCAGTAACTACAATCATGAATTGTCGGTTATTAACTGTGACTTCAATGTATTGCAATTAAATTGATTGCATTCTTTTACAGCTCTACTACATACTTTGATTGATATGTAACTATCTAGACTAGCTGAATCTGCGAAATATGTTTGCTAAGATGTTAGATAGAGCTATGCTGATCAAGAGCTATGCATTAGAGGAGGGCGCGTGAGTATTTTTCGACTCACGCTCACGCATACTCATGGTTTTGATAATACTAACGCATGCTCGTATTTTTCAAGAAAAAAATCACGCATACTCAAGCACGTTGAAAATTTTCTAAAAAATTTCACGCATGCTCACGCACGCAGTCTTTTTATTATTATGTTTTTATTTATGTAAATAAAAAATAAAGTTCTTATATAAATAATATGCACAAACCATATGTTGCATAGTGATGCCAGATTTCAAGATTCTTAGGTGAAGGTAAACACAAGGTTGCATTTTTAGCCACCAAAATTAAATATTTAAGCAATTGTGAATCATAACGACGTTTGATTATGTCAAAAGTAGCTTATACTCACACAGTTTTACGTCGAAATTATGTCACGCTCACGCATGTTCACATAGGAATTATGGAAATTAAATCACGCTCACGCATGCTCATGTGGAAATTATGTCACGAGCGCGTGTGTTCACGCATGTTACGTAAAATTCATGCCACGCGCCCATATTTTCTGTGAATGATTGATAACGACGTTGATTAAGAATAGCGATGAAGAAAAACGAGAATCAACCATTATGATGGTCAATCATCTTGATGATTGAAAAATATGGTGACCGAACGATACAACGATCGGTTGTGATGATCGAGAAATCCAATGACCCATAACTATTGCTACGGGAACTAAAGCGATTCAGTATTTTGAGGATCAGGTATTATCATAATTGAGAGTAATGATAATTAAGAAATAGGATGATCGAGCTCCACGATGATCGACAAATGTGATTAGCGACTCAGCAAAAGGCTAATGGAAAGCAATGCTGGTGGGAAACTACGTTGATCACAATTCACGGTGATCCGCTGATTGAGCATTGAGATCTACTATGGTTGACTACTTGATAACTATGAACTACTAGAAAGTACAGTGATCGAGAATTATTTTTGTTCAGAACTATGATCCCTAGCTACCCTGATTGAGAACTGAAACGATTGTGAATTACTATGAGTAACAACGATAACTAAGATTTATGTTCATAAAGAACTGTTATGATTAAGGAAAACTACTCAAAAACTATTCAAAAGTCGAAAATCGATTTTTCTTTCCAGTTGCACATCCCTATTAGGATGAGTGCTAGATGGAGTCTTACTTTTTATAGGGAATATAGATTCAAACACACCGATGTGGCTACAGTCAATGATGCCCTTTCAAATTTTGGAGAAATGCAAAAAATTAATTCAACGAAATAGTTGATAGAGATAGACATATTTAAATTTTTTTATATCGATTTAAGCTTTTCATTGAAACTGGAAAACCGAAGTGTTTCTATGAAAGAGGAAGTGACGAAGCGTCGGGCTTGAAAGTAAAGTGACTTAGAATTATTACGCGTACATTTGAAATCAACGCAGTTATTAAGTTATTTATTAAGTTATTTTCCCATTTTTTTTAATTCTTCAACCCACTGTGCATGAGTAAAACAATGCTACACATGTTATATTACCAAATGAATTTCTAAACTGTCACAGCTGTGTGAATATGATGGTTCGAGTAGAGACAGAGAGAGAGAGAGAGAGGAGACACAGTGTAAGGAAGATGAACTGCTGTAAAGGAGTGGCAATGTAAGGACATTCGATAGCCTAATCTTATGTAAATTTATGCTATTCTGGTTTGTTTTTTTTTTTTGTTTTTTCTTTCCTGTTTTCAGATAGTGAGCAACTTTTGATTGCGTTCAACTTTCAAGTGTATTTAAAAGTAAATTTTGAAAATACATACGCAAACTTTTTGAATTAATTGCATGAATTTCAAATACTAACTTTTTGTAGAATGTAGAGTGTATTAATTTTAAATTAAATATGTATGTGTGTGGAGGAGTTGCTCATTAATTGCAAATTACTTTGGAGCTTGCTTTGTTTTTTTTTTTTTTTGTTGTAGTTGTTCGCTCACTTTCTTAATTCCCCATTAACATTAAAAAACACTATGCCGGAGAAGTACGAGAAAAAGCGCATCCACTTAAAAAACTTAAGTGCGTTTTTTTATATTCACCACTTCACTTTCCATTAACAAATTAAAACCTACCAAACAAAAAAAAAAAATTATATATATGAAATGAAAGTAGCACAGAAATGAAACAAAACAAGGATGTAAGAAAATTGCAGTAACGCTGCACTTGGCAACTGGCAACATCAACCGCTGTAATAGTAATTGTTATTTTACGAAAATTACTATACAACAATACCAAACAGCAAAAATATTTTTTTTTTTTGGGCTTCGCTATACAATTCTATAAGAAAAAAATTTTTCACATATTTAAAAAAAAAAAAAATATTTCAGATATTTTTTTTTTTTTTTAATTTCTTTGTCGAGTTACTGCAATTTTTTGTTTCCTCAAAAAAGCAATCGGGAATCTCCTTGAAAAAAAAAACTTAAGTTGAAAATTCCACAAGGATTTTCAATTTTCAGTGGCGGCACGTGTAAATACAGCAACCGTAGAAATTGCCAGTTGAGAAATGTTGTTGTTGTTACTTTGTCTGAATAACCGTTGCCAGCAACAAGAAAAGAAAAATGAAAAATGTTAAAGAAAAAAAAAAAAAGAAGAAAAACTGGAAGAAAATAATCAACAAAAACGTTGCAACAGAAATTGTGGCTTGTGTGTAGTGCTAGAAAAAATAACTGAAAAGCCAAATTAAACTCTTCAAAGTACAATTTTAGAAATTCGTATAGATTTGCTTGTGTGAGTATGTGCAAATATATATGTATGTATGCGTAAGAGTGTGTATGTATATTTTGAAGTGCTTCGTGGTTTTTTAGTCTGACAGTCTATTGGCGTTGTATAGATGAAAGACGCTTAATGCTGGCAGAGCATGCAGGCAGGTAGCAAATGCAACCTAAGTAAAAAGTTTCAGTGAAATTGGAGTTTGGTTTGCAGTACAGTGAAAAAAATTTCAGTCATAATTTACAAAATTTTAGAGATTTTAATTTAATTCTGGGTAGGTATTTGAAAGGTCATAACCAGCATATGAGCATGAATTTTGTTTACATACTTCGTGTGTATTTATGTCAGCCACTGGCGTATCCAGAGATTGTCCAAGAAGGCTTTATTTTTTCTAGCTCACAATATGCTTTTTTTAATTTTGCAGCAACGATCATAATGACTTAAATTTTTGTTAGTTTCACGGATACTTTATAATTTATTAATTGCTTAAATAATTATTTATAAATATAAATCAAAAAAACACAACGCCGCAGATCCCTAAAATACCCAGATCAATCAGGCATATTCCAGAATACGAGTGAAAATGAATTCGAAAGTGAATTTGAAATCAAGTGAATTGGTTTTTGGTGTTCTAGAAACCGAGTGAATTCATATTCAATATTTATTTTTTTAACTCGTTGTAATGTTTGCAACTCGCTGTAATTTTCAATCAGCTGATTGTTGGCGCAAGGAAAAAAAAAACAAAACAAGTTGTAAAAATTAAAAAATATTAATGCTTTCACAATTATATGCGCTAAATATTGAAGCCAAAAACCAATATTCTAGAGTAAAAATTAAAAGGCGAACATTAACAGCGGCAGCGTTGGCGGCCGTGGTAGTGCCGGCAGCGGTACTAGGAGCAGCAAAAGAAGCAGCAGCAACCACAGCAGCGGCATTTCCTCATCGGAGTTTGTGCTGTCTACATTTTCAAAAGTGGAAGGGAGGGCAGTTCCGGTTACACCTTCAATTACCGTGTAAATTCCACATTTTTGGCAATTGACTCTTCTGTGGAAGACAAAACAAACTTATTGAAGAGGCCGTCGCCGGTCACTCTAACCTTGGAATTGCGCGCTATTTTCTTCTTAATATTTGTCCTCTAATCTATCCAAACCTATCTATTGATGTGTTTAATTAGAAAAATGCATACAAAAATATATGTATAAAATTACCTTTTCCAAGACGACCTCGATAGCCTAGTGGATAGTGCACTAGACTTTCATCTGGGAGGTTCGGGTTCGATTCCCGTCTTCGTCTGGTGGTTAATTTTCATAACTTTCTTATATTCACTATCAATATGAAGTGTATGAGAATTATAAGATAGTGTACAAGTACACACATTGGTTGGTAATGGCAAAACCACCAAGCCGATAAAAAATTGCCACACCGCCGTTCGGAATCGGCGTTAAACTGTAGGTCCAACTATGTGGTATCACAATGGGCCGTTCAGGCCTAAGTGTGTCTCTCGACAGCCACTCCAACCTAACCTAACCTACCTTTTCCAATCAGATACAGGTCCGTTTTCAATTGTCGTCACAGTGTTTCTACTTTTGGTTGGTTGGTTAAGGAGGTTGAAATTTTTAATTTCGTTCATATTTTTTATACTTGATTAATTTAAATATTAAATTTATTTACTTTTTTGCTCCGACTGCTCTATTTCACATGTTCCTGCTAAAGTGAATTCAAATCACTTTTTTTCGGAGAATTCGGTCTCTAAAACATGCGAAATGGTTCGAAATTCACGGAAACGAGTAAGAAAAGAAAAGTGAATTCTAGAACACTAAATAATGAAATCAATGTGATTTCAATTCACTCGAAAGTGAATTCTGGAACTTGCCTGAATATTGGTTTTGCCGCTTTCACCGGTTATTATTATTTTTTTTTTCTCCAACTTCTCTTGAGAGCTTAGGGTTTCTACTAAGCATTTCCATCTGACTTTGTTTTGTGCAGTCATTTTCACGTTTTGCCTTGTTGTATTTTTGTCTGTCGGTTCTAGATGTAAGGAACGCCTCCAAGTGTTCTTTGGTCACCCACATCGTCTACTTCCTAGTGGGTTCCATTCAAGCGGCATTTTTGTTTTGGGCTGGCTTTCTTAGGGTATGTCCTATCCACCTCCACTTTCTTCTCTTTATCTGAGTTAATATTGGTTCTTTGTTTGCAAAGATCCAAATGTCCTCATTTCTTATTAGATTTGACCAGAATATTCTGCATATGATCAACAGTTATTTGTAAATGAAAACTTGTAGTTTCTGTGTGATGTTGTTTGAAATTAACCAGGTTTCACGTTTAATTGTGAGGGTTGACTTTACACATTCGTTGAATATTCGGATTTTTGTTCCTCTGGAAATTTTCGAATTTCTCCATATTGGCTGTAATCTTCCAAGCGCAACTCTGGCTTTGTTGAGTCTATTATTGACATCGTCTTTTGCTCCACCATCTGTTGCCATCATGCTGCCTAGATAGCAGAATTTTTCTGCGTAGTCAACAGGCTGGCCTTTGATTGCGATGAGCTTATTGCCATGCAAATGGCTTTGGTCTTCTTGATGTTGATTTCTAGGCTCACGTGGCGTGCTGCTCTGATCAGATGGTCAGTTTTCGCTTGCATGTCACTGAGCTTGTGCGAGAACGAACATATGTCATTTGCTATATCTAATAGTGCAAGAAAAGAACATAAAAATGCTACTCTGTCAGAATCAGGTAATTTGCAGGGCAACATTCCCACCCCGCCATTTAATTGAGTGCAAAAGTGTTACATTTTTCCCCGCTCAGAAGGCAAACATTTTAAAGAACGCAATACTCTTGGAAAGGGCTGCCTCTTTTTCAGAAAAAAACACAAAATTTGACAGAAAAAATGCAACATTTTATCGAGAAAAGAAAACACTATAAGTCTTCGAGTTGACGGGTGGGACTCCATGTTATTCCTCTTCTTTCGAAGCACTCGTATGCCATAACTTTTTCTTATAGTATTGCAAAAAGAAAGGGTAAAAGTGGGCATCCTTGTTTGACCCCTGCTTTGGTGGTGAAATGAACTTCAAAGGGACTCGGCTTCTTTGTAAAGATCTCCATATTGCACAAGGCTTTCTTAAAGTCGATAAAAAGCATGTATAACGATTAACGCCATTCGATGGATTGTTTGATAATCATCCGAAGCACTTAAGATTGATCAACGCGACTTGTGAGGGCCAACACCTGCTTGTTCGTCACGGCTAGTGATGATTCGCTACAAGTAAGTACAAGTAAAAACTCAATACTTTTCATTCGATTTAAGTACTTTTTTTACTCGATGCTATACCATAAGTATTTTACTTAGTATTGGAAAAAAGGATCAGTATCGGATACTCGATACTTTTGGAAAATATTTATTTAAAAAACTGAAATATCGCTATACAATATTTAAAATTGTGGATAATTTTACAATATTTTACAGCAATCAATAATATATTTCAAAATGCTACTGCAGAATTATTCAAAATATTTCAGTCCATATTGCAATATTTCAATGTATGACAATATTGCAGTACAGTATTGAAGTTCTATAAAATATTTCCGACCATGCATGTAGAACATAATGTTTGTTGAAACCTTTTCATTAAAATAAAATATTTTTCTATTATAAATTTTCTAGCGATTTGCCAAATTAAAGTAATGTTATTTCTATATGATTCACGTGTTTCCAGTGGTAATATCTCAAAACCATGATTTATAGGCGAAAAACTCGTGTTGAGTAGTGTAAACTGTAGGCTCAACCATGTTGTATCACAATGAGCCGTTCTGGCCTGAATGTTTTCCTTGACAACCACTTAAAAAAAGAGTAATTTGTCTCTTTAAACGAGTATTCGGTACAAGTACATATTCGATACTTTTTTCCGATATTTTCGGTAGCATCGATACTTTTATTTGATACAAATAGCATCAAACGGTTACAACTACTAAAGGTAATATCACTCGGACACGGCGTATTTCTTGGAAAAACCACTGAAAGATGTAGGAGATTTCTGCTTTTAGTAGAACAAAATATAAATTTGTAAGGTGAAGAAATGAATTTGACTTACAATGCTGTAAATCGTGAAAAAATAAACAATTTCTAAACTAATATCTATTTATTTTGACTACAATTGAAAAACAAAATTTACAAAATTATTACACTCAGATAATACCAGATAATACCAATGAACATAGAATGAGTTATTATTATTATTTTTCCCGTGTGTGAGACTGGAGAAGACTATGGAAGGCAAAATAATAAAGTAATGAAGGGGATGATTGGCAGGTTCTATACAGCAGGGGAATGAGAAGCAACTTAAAGGTTGAAGGCATTTCGACCTGTTAAAAGGAAAATATCTTCCTATAACTTCAATGACGAAACATAGACAAAAATGGTGATGGAAAAAAAGGCATTCCACTGACGCACGATATTCCAACGCATTTCAGAGAATTCTACCTTTTTGTGTTGCCTTCAGCAGCCCTACTCGGTTCTCTGTCGCCTTAAAGAGAAAACTAGGAAAACGTAACTTTACATGGTTTTTATTTTTAACATTCATTCCTTTTTCACAATAACTAGAATATGCTATAAAACCTTTGTCGTCGGTTTTCATTATAGAATTAAAACCAGTCAAAGGATCTTTTTTGGTTAACTCTCTTACCATTGGTTAAATCTCGTGCTTATTTTCGGTTTGTGTAAGTGGAGCACTTGACCTTTTACTCTTGAATATGTTCATTAGAGTAGATTGATTTTACATTCCCCTTTGGGATCTTCATTAAGCGTGTCTGAACTTTAAAACTGAATAAAAAGAGTTATGCGTGAGAAATGTATCTATGACTCTATCCGAGATGTCTAATTTTTGTATGACTCTGTTTTGGTTTGTTGGCATAAACCAGCGACTTAACGTAGCCTTACAGAAAAAAGTTTTATCGGCCATTCCACATCGCCTCTGAGAACTTTTCTTTCAACAACTCCAATGTAACGCTCGCTGTGTGACACGTTGCCACATGTTGTCCAGGTCCATGCCATCCAATTGAGATCACAAAAAGTCAGATATCATGGCGCGATACCGTTCGTCATTGACAGTCACCGTATGGCCCACTGACGCAGCCTGACCAAAATCCACACCAAACAGTTTGTTTCTCCGGATGTAAAGCGGACTCTTGATACTGATGTGGAGTACTCTTTGCCCAAATGAAGCAATTTTGCTTGTTCAAGAAACTGTTCAACCAAAAAAGTGCTTCATCACTGAAGACGGTTTTTTCGCCAAAATTTTAATCCGTTTCCAACTGCTCCATAGCCTAATCAGTAAACGTACGAGAAGCTCTTGGGGCTTCAGTTTTTGTGTCAATTGAATCTTATGCGTATGCATGCCCAAGTCTTTTCGTAAAATTCGTCAAGTTGCGGTCTCAATAGGTCAACTCCTTGTGCTTGGTGAAGAATCGAGAGGTTTTAGTCTTCAACCACACTTTCAGCAGCAGCATTAATATTCTCACGTTTCGACGTAGTACAGGAACCGCTTTGCTCCAATTTCGCGATATTTGAATGCTCGATTCAACGGCTATTTTGGCCGTTCCATGGTAAAATGCTGACTATAATAGAGGACAAACATTGAACAATGATAGTATTGCCACTTGAGACGTTAGCTGCCACAGTTCGGGCATAGCTATTGAAAAACTATTTACATGAATTTTTGAGAAGCATTTTGTAATTACGAAGGTAATAATCAAAAAAAAAAAAAAAAAATAACTTGAGTTCTATTAGAGTTCGGTTAGAACGAACGATTTCGTAAATAAATTTCACTTTTGAAAAATACAAAAATTTAGAAATTTCTCACAATTCCTTCAGGACAATTAACTTTCACTAAATTGTGTTTTTAATATGGATATTTACAGTGGGAATCTCGAAATTAGCATTAAGACAGAAGTGATCTTCCTGGGGGAACCACAAATCAACGATGTACGTGTTGTTTTCTCAATCATGCACTCAGCTCTTGCTTTTGCCATCAAAGTAATGGATCATAATGAATTTAAGATAAAAGTAGCAGCAAAAAGGGTAATCAAATCTTTTCAAATTAGATTTGAGTTGAAAGTGCGCAAGAGTGCGTTAGAGCTTCGATAGCACTCAGACCATAGAACCAATGTACTTTACACAGATGGAGGAAAAAATTAACTTTAATTTTTAGAAAGAACAGAGAATTTCTTAAAGTGTATGACAATTGTTGCACAGTAAAAAGTATTGCTTGTTCCTCTTCCTGCTGCTGCTGCTGCTGCTGTCAGATTATTTCGAATCACAAAAAGAAGAAGAAAAAAAAAACCCTTAAACTATAATGTTTGTCTGATATTGGTGCTGTGGCTGACGAGAAAAACGACGACGTTGGCGTTGATGTTTATGTTGACGACGATGATTGTATTGGTGTGTTAGTGTTGCTGCTGCTGCTGCTGCTTCGGTTTCTGTTGCTGATGTTAATGACGATTCAACAGCAAACGGAAAACCCAGCGAACTATGCCAACAGCACAAAAGCAATCAAAATTGTCTGCATTCATTTTTGATGCTTACGGGTTTTTTCTTTCTGGTTTTGCTTTTCCTTTGGTTGTTGCTGTTCTTGTTGTTGTTCTTGTTGTTGCTGTATTGAGTTAAGTTCAAAAGTGCCTCATTTCATAAGTAGCAAATTTCCAACAAAATGAAAGAATTTATTTAGGGAGCAATCTCTCCTACATATATATGTATATGCTTGCCTCTTGCTCCTAAGTAAATGCCACAACAATAGCAGCAACGAAAATCTGCACGTAAAGTATTGAGTAGGGTCCCCTACTGCAGGTACTCGTACTTACTCTAAATAATGTACGAGGGCTGTACAAGAAGTACGTAAACCACAATTGAAAAACGTATACTCATACACACATACATATATACAAACATACATACAAATGAACTGAAGACGAAACGTTAGTGTGGTTTAAAAATCACAAACCGTAAATATTATTGCATGACTCGATTAAATTCGCATGCAACACTGCCACACACGCAGTCAACAGTACGTTGCTGTTGTTGTAGTTGTAGTTGTTTTGCTGTTTAGTAGCTACAAGTTTTCTTTTTGCAGCCCTCACATTTTTACCTTTGCTTTGTTGTTGTTCTTTTTTTGTGGGTTACCTTTGTTTGTGTTTTGTTTGCAAACTTTTTGTGCTTTTTTTTCTGTTTTTGCGTTTATTATTTCTTCTTTAGGGCTTTCTTGTTGAGTTTTTTGATTTTTTGTTTTGTTTTTAACGTAACCGAAAACCGTAACCGAAACAAAAAACACAACAACGTAACGCCGTAACGTGACTTAATGAAGTTTCGACTGTTCTGCGGTGCCTATAGCTAGTAAGTAGCTGAGTACAAAGCGATGGCTTAACATGCCATCATCAACATCGCCATCGCCATCGCAAGGCTATATGCAATTAATGTTCTGATGTACTGACTCTTTATGTTAGCTGTGGTACATGGAAAAACGGGGGTTCGGGAGGTAAATATTTGAGTCGCCTATTGTAAAATTATGGTGGTAGAAAAGTGACTAAAGTTGAAGGAACTGAACTTATTTGAGGGAAATAAAGTGAAATGTTGAGCTTTTGAGGGATGAGCAAAACTTTCTATATTAGTTTAATTCGAAGATGAGGATAAAATGATTTTGGGAGCACTAGAGAAGAATATAGAGCCCTTGAGCCCCAACTACAATTTTAAGGTTTATTTTTTTGTAAAAAATAATAATTTGATTAACCGCAGGTCTGACACTGCACTCCTGTAGCTTTGCATCAGTTTATATCGGAGAACATGAACTTAAATACGATAGTATTATTCACGGATTCATTAAATATGGAATACCAAGCCGCTGTGAATAACTAACAGAAGTTTCATATTCATAGCAGCAAAAGTCAAAATTTTTAAAATATAAAACAAAGACTTTCTTTCGACTTGCAATTTTTTAGATAGGATTTGACTTCGGATTCTAAAACAGAGAGGACAACTGAGAGATAGAGAGTTCACAGTTTTTCTGAGTTAGTAAAGTTGAGAACTTTTCTTTTGTTTAAATTTTCGCCTTAGTGTTCTATTGAGTTCGAAAAGTTTAAAAATTAAAAAAAAAAATATAGAACATTATCGGATCTTAGTAAATTTAAATTAAATTAAGTTTTGAAGGTTAGAAGATTAACAATATTAATTGAAAGGGAGATTAAGATTAAGTGAAGGGGCAGAGAGGCAAATACTTTTCTTAAAAAATGATCCATAATATTATCAATAACACTGCAAAATTTTGTCCTGATAAAATTATTTTTTTTTTTACATTTAAGTTAGTTTTTGAAATTGGAATGTTTAGAACGGAGGTTCTCAACTGTGCTCATCCTACGCCCCCCTTTTTGAATTATCGGCAACCCGCGCCTCCCACTGTGATTTTCACACAACAGTTTTTTTATGCTGGTTTAATATTTTTTAAATTAAATCTTAACCGCCTTGATAAAATTCTGGGTTTTCCGTAGTTTGGATGAAACTCTGGTTAGTTTGCGTCAAAGATAAACTAGGCTAGTAAATTTATTTAGTAGTTGAATTGTTCCTCGTGAGGAAAACTAGGATGGTAAAGTTTTTGTTGGAAATTCGCTCGCTTAAACTAACCAAATAATTAATAAATAGATTCAATCATGCATTATCTTAAGTGATTTCTAATGTTAAAGTTTTTTATAGTAAAAGGTAGTCGAGAAATTAACCAAAGGCAAAACAAAACACTGTTCAAATTTATTTGAACTAAAGTTCTTTGAAAATGGTATTTTACATTCGATTTTCTTTTAATAATAGTTTTTAACAATTTGTCGTATTTTGCGGTTTCAAGCTATTATCGATGCGAATTCGGACCATTTTTGATGCGTCTCTGCAGAGAATTTAGAAAACGCTAAGGGGCACACTGTTGCGATTTCTTCGCGTTTAAATCGCAGCAGCTGATTTTTATTTCTTTCTGCCGCATACAAGGGATTTTTAGTTGAGATATTTACCAGTTCAATTAAATATAAATATTAAAATAATAGTATTATTATACAAAATAATGTCAATCATTTCTGTTTCTTTTTGTTCACTTTTTTCATTTCACTTTCTCTTCTTCTTTATTTAATTACTTGTCGGTATGAAAACGTAGCATTTTGCGTTTTCGGGATGACAAAGAGGGGAACTGTGAATGTTCGATAAAACGATGCGTCAAAATCGCAGATGTGTGTGTACGCTTTGTTGTAATTTCTTACGTTGCGGATTCGCACCGATAAAATCGTAACTGTGTGTGCTTACCTTAAGTCAGAAATGGCAAATGTGAAACTAAAAGGTGCATATTGTTGGTTTTTAACATATACTTAATATGAAAGAAAAAAGAAATTATTTTGTTGAACACAAAATATTATGATTTTGGTACATTACAGAGTACTCAAATATTTGTTTATTGAAATATCTTCGCGCCTCCCTTCAAATCCGTCTACGCCTCCTCAGGGGGACGCGCCCCACCACTTGAGAACCACTGGTTTAGAAAGTTCTGTTTTTTGGAGTGATACTTCTTTTCTCTTGTCCATCCGGATGTGACGTCGCGCGTAAGTTTGCAATGCGAAATAATTTTGTCGAGCAATGTGCATGAGGGGCTAAATATCAATATTCCGTAGATGGCGCAAATGTCCAAGGAATTACATGAAGATGTCGCACACAAAAAGAGTTCGTCTACAATTGTCATCGACAACTTAGCGCTTTTCCCGCTGATTTTAGTGCTTTCTGAAAATTAAAACGCGGAAAAAAGTGATTTAGCACTCAGCGTTTATTTTTTAATTTAAAATATCTTCGAAAAATCGAGGAAATTTTCATTGACTAGAAGTATCAGATGTGTGCCTGTATTAATGAAAAAGTTTAAATGTATTGAGTTTTCTCGCACTTTTATAAGAAAAAAATTTAACGCTTTTTTTAAGCAAAAACGCGTTTTATGCTTTATTTCAGCGGATTTTGAAAATCAAAAGTTTGCTACACTGGTCATCAAAGTTACCGGTACAGAGTTGCAATTTTGGTTCTAGCATTAATCCCCCAAAAAAAAAATTGGTTGTGTATTAACGAACACAAGGCAGAAGCGAAACTTCTTCTAACACTGTCGAACAATCTGACATACCTGATCATAATCATCATCCTACTATCTTCGGGTGTGCGAATGTTCCACTTGACAACAACATTTGGATAAGACATACCCACATACCAATATTGCTTATTATGATCATCATCATGCTATCGTCGCGTGGCAGTGAGAGCGATTCTTGCAACGCTCGTTACAACAACAACTAACTCCGCATCTTTCATCCGCAGTCCAAAAAGCACCATCTGTTCCTTCACTAAACTCTCTAAATTCGATGATTGGAGTCGGCGTCAGCGCGATCGCTTTATTTATTAGAAGAATATACGTAATAGACGCGAGCAGCTTCGTACTAAAAATTACACTGCCCTGCATGGGTTTTGCGAACAAGATGATTCCTTCTATTTCCGAATGAATTTTTCATGCCAAACATGAATTTGGGGTTAAAAACTAAAAAAAAGCGTTTTGGGCCATTTTTGAAAGATTGTGGAGCTAAACCCTGACGAGTTACAAACTTTACTCAGAGGCCAGAAATTAAAGGCCGAGCCATGCCCTTTTAAATGAACCCTAAGCCAAATTATTCGCATGCCCTCTTAGATCAGACGGTGTGCTTATGTCTAGGGGTGCAGGAAAAAAATTTACACAGAACGGATTTTACCTTACTTCCACCCACGGCCATATATAATTTAGTTTTAAGGGCCGTTGGTTATACATCTGCAGTCAGATTGCAAACATTCCAAATGGCGGATCAAATATGGCGGTCGAGTTTAGGGTGTGAGATAAAATCAGTGCTGAGTACATTAGTGTGATTATGTATTTTTAACACTTTTTTCGTTAAAAAAAATTGTTAAGGGGAAGCGCTGGATTTTGGGGGAAAGCGAGCTAGCCATCTAGCAACACTGATCTTGCCGCTTTAGTTTTCAATCGGGGGAACAGAACCCAGCTCTAAGTGAGCCAAAAAAAGTAGAAAAAATCGTGAATACATAATTTTTTCGGATTAAAAAAAAAGAAATTGTTTAGAAAATAAAAACAATGTAAGGTGCTATAAAAATTATTTATTTACTTTTTGACCAACTTTTTTGGTTCACTTAGAACAGAATTCAATATTAAAGAAATCAAATTTTAGTTCGATTCATTAGGTCGTTTAGTTCTTTAGCTAACACGCTCTCCCATTTAGAAAATTCGCCAAAATAAGAAATAAGGATAAAACGCACTTCAAAAGATGTGTATGCACCAAGAATCTGAGCAAAATACAACCGTTGATGCTTCGTATTTTAGAATTGGTCTCTATAACTTTGAAAATATATTCTTGAATAGTATATCTATCGATTTAGGCAATAAAAAAACAAAACGATTTTTTTTGACCTTCTAATTTAAGATTTCATTGAGCACTAGAGTCAAAGTTACAGCTGTCAACAGCGCGCTACCTCCGACTACCTGAACATGGAGCTGAAAGTTTAAACGCGATTATATCGAAAAGTTGTGTTTCAAAAAGTTCCGTTGCGGTGAGAAAGGTTTCTCAAGGACTATTTCACCAATCGATCTGAATTCTCACTGGCTAGTTTAACTATAATAGCCTTTTAGTGAATCAAGGAACAAAACTTTTTTTCTGGCTACCAGAAGCAAATTTCCAGACCCTTAAAAAGCAAGAATTTGAAAAATATTATCACAATTTTTGTAGAAATGTAAATTTCACAAAATCGTTCGCTCACTAAGAGCGTGACAATGAAAATTAAAATGTGTTCTACATTTATTTCATTTCAGATAAACTGTTCTTTATTTATCGTTCTCACCGCGAGGGGTGAAGAAAAAAATATGTTTTGGCACAATGGCTGTATCGTCCCCAGTTGTCAATATTTTTTGTTGAAAAAATTCATGAAATGCCTTGCGACATCAACAAATAGATATACGATGACTTATTTTGATAAAATTGTATTGTCTTGGCAAAAAAAAAAAATTATAATGAAAATACTTTTTATTTTCAACAACAAGTGTACATTCTGTCAAATAAGTACCCGGAAATTCTCATTTTAAATTTTCCCTCTGAGAATATTTCAGAAAATTTTTTTCCCAGGTTGGCACAACTGACAACCACTATTCTGTGAATTTTTATTGCTATGTGTCATTTAGTTTGGTTACGGCGTCATTAAGAACAAGTCAACCTTTTGTGTGCGTTGCGATTTTTACTATGGATAAAAATATCGAACAAAGAGTTTGTGTGAAATTTTGTGTTTCAAACCAAAGTAAATCGAAAATCAAGGTGATGCTGACCATTTTCTTCGATATTCGTGGTGTTGTTCATTCGGAATTCTTACCGGAGGGCCAAACCGTCAATAAAGAATATTATCTTGGCGTTATGAGGCGTTTGAGAGAGAATGTTCGTCGCAAAAGACCAGATTTGTGGCGGAACAACAGTTGGATTTTGCACCACGATAATGCACCAGCGCACAAAGCGATCATTGTGAACGAGTTTTTGAACAAAAATTCAACAAATATCATCGAACAACAACCGTACTCTCCAGATATGGCCCCGTGTGACTTTTTCCTGTTTCCAAAACTCAAATTACCACTTCGTGGAACCCGTTTTGAGAGCATTGAAGACATCAAAACTAATTCGCAACGAGAACTGAAGGCCATCCCGGAATATGGCTTTAAAAAGTGTTTCGATGATTGGATTGTTCGTTGGAAGAAGTGTATTGCCTCAGAAGGGGCCTATTTGGAAGGGGATATAATAAATTTAGATGATTGATAAGTTGTTTGTGTTTTATTTCAAATTTCCGGGTACTTATTTGACAGAATGTATATACCCCCTTAAAAAAGTCCTTAGCTTCACTAACACTAACTAACTAACACTAACATTAAAAATCATGCCAAAAAATATGCAGCACAGTGTTATTAGCAACAGACTATATGTATATTTATACGTTTGTCGTCTGTGTTTGTTTTTCAATTTTCTTGGTAGCAACAAATTTATGATTTATCATAATTTGCTTGATTTTATATTTTTATACACTCGTATTTATGTGCGAATGTATATACATCAGTGCAAAACACCAAAGTCACAGTAAAGCAATATACGAGTATATAATTTATTGTTGTATACCAATTTATTTAAGTTTAGTGCAAAATTCACGAAAAAAAACTGGAAACGGAAGTGATTTAGTTGATTGTTTGTGAAGGCATAAATTAAATTAAATTATTTCTGTAGCCTGTCTTGGTGATTTCCTCTCACTCTTTATAGAATAAAAGCGGCAGTATCCGGCGGCCGGTCGATAGTAATAATACTCCTATAATAATATCATTATTATTATTAGAATTGATTGAAATTTTCATTCAATTAAATGTAGATGCTACAACTACTCCAATTCACTTTGATTTAGTGAGTTTCAATTCTAGGAAGGAGGTATCCATTACTCTTCGTTTAAGATGGTTGCTATTCATTTTGAGTATCAAGGAAAACATTTTTTTCTTTTACGTTTCAAAAGCAGGTGAAAAAAGACCAAAATAATCTGAACTAAAAATAAATGGAAAGCTAAGTTCAATCCTAACCTTACCCAACTTTAAATGAAAATACCATAGCTGGTTTCGTGATTATTATTATACGAATTTGAAGGTTCTTCACGAAGTATTTCATTTATGAGGTAAAATAATTATAAGATTTTTTATTTCATTTTGCACTTTAAAAGTTTTATTTGTCTTAAGGGAAGGCGTGGTCATTACTCCATGTCAAAAATTTTAGACGTCAGGTTGGTTAGTTGGTTAGAATGGCTGCTTTTCTTTTTGATTTTTGGAAAGGACACACTTGGGCCAAACTGCTCATTGTGATACGAAATAATCTTTCTTTGAGCGTGCTCAAGGGGTCTTCAGTTTTTATGCTGAATCTGAACGGTTCTGTAGGAAAGCTTACAAACTGTAATTTGTTAACATTTGGTTGTTTTGCCATTGTCTACGAAGAGTCGCACTTGTACACCCTGATTCCCTTCATGTCAGTAAAAACTTAAAAAACTTGAGAATCGTGCACTAGCCTGAGACCAGTGGCGGCTCTAGGATTTAGGTTTGGGGGGGGGCAGAATGATTTTACTAAATTAAATAATAAATATCAGACTCACTATTGACCAAAACTCAGACCTAGACCAAAAACTAGTGCAAAAATTTTATCAAATACAGGTCAAAAATTAAAAGATAATTGGAACAAAACTGAGACCAAAATTCAAACTAAAATCGGATAGAAATTTAGGCGGAAATTTCGACCAAATTTCAAACTGAAATTCAAATACTTTTTTCAGATCGAATTTCAAACCAAGCAAAGAACCAAATTCAGATCAAAAATCTATATCAAAATGAGACCAAATCCAGATTGATTTATATTGTTAAATGATCTATTTTAAGAAAACAATTTGAAGCTAATTTGAATTTGCCCGTCTCTATATACATTGTTGTTGTGATGACTACATTTGTTCATTAACCTGTTTATATATAACTTCAAATAACGAAATTGACATGAACTTAAGTCATGACTTTGAGAATTAACATCAAGATTTAATTTTCATAGTCTCCTAAAAAACTAATTTGAATTTCCTTTGAGAAAAAAATTTGATGAAATCATTTGATACATCTCTATTTTTTGAGTAATTTTTGTTCGAAACAAAAACCCGATAAAAAATTAAATTAAGATAACAGTTTATTTGGATAGTAATTTAAACGAATTTTTGAAATATATATTCATATCACTCTTAGCTTTGATATCATTATTAATATCGGCCTGGTGGTGAGTTTACGATCTTCGGGACAACAACCGGTTAAAAAAAAACAATGTTTAGACCACGAATCGGACCAAAATTCCAACAAAAATCGACAAAAATTAGAACAAATTCAGGTCAAAACTCAGACTAAAAACCCAAAACTCAGACCGAATCAAAACCAAAATCAGTTTTAAAATTCATTCCAAAATTAAAAAAAAAATTTAGACCACAACTCAGACCAATAGTTAGACAAAATTTTAGGCCAAAAGTACAGGAAAATAACCCAAAGTTCAGACCAAAAACTAGTGGGAATAACTGAAAAATATTTACATCCAAAATTTTTAGCTTAAATTAAATAAAAACTAGACCAAAATTCCAGACGAATTCAGACCAAATTTTAAAACAAAATTCAGACCGATTTTGGACCGAAATTCAGACCAAAATTGCATCAAAATCAAGTCAATTCAGACAAAAATATTGACTACAGCTCACACTATGAGTTAGATTAAAACTGAGGCGAAAAAGACGCTAAATACAAATTAAAAGCAAACCAAAATTCAGATCAGAAATCAGATCAAACGCTGGAAAGCAAATCAAAATTTAGACCAAACATGGATTAAAACTCAAACCAAATTCAGATTAGAATTCAAATTAAAATAAAACAAAGTTTTGACTTACAATCAATATAACAATATAACAATGGAAAAATCTATACATTTTTGATTTCTCAAAAATGACTGTTTACTATAAGATTGTTGAGCTCTGGGGGGAGGGTTTCAGCCCCTATACCCCCCTGCCCCCTCTGGATACGCTACTGCCTGAGACGAGAATCGAACTTGCGGTCTCAGGGATGAAACCCGAATACGCTACTCACTCGGCTATCGAGGTCGGTTAGAAGCTAGCTTAGTCCTCAATTTGAACGTTTTGTTATCGATTGTTTTTGTTTTTCAAGAAATGCTGATCCGCAAAGCAAATAGACTCTCTCAAACTTTCTTTTTTCGTTTTATCTCGATCCACTTGTGATGACAATATAACGCATTCAACTTTAAACCATTCATTTATTTTTAATGTGATTTTTTATTTGTTTTCATAATTAATGTTTGCTACCTTATCATATAGAAAAATAAAAATATCAATCAAATTCTATTTTCGGTAATAGATAATAAATAGCATTTGGGAAATTATTTTAAACTCTTCCACCTAATTATATCCTTTAACATTCTCTTGTAATAAGATATGTTGGTAAATATTATTCACGCGACAAAATATAAGACAACAACTAGCAACAACAACTTGGAAAGAGTTTCAGTAGAACTATTAGCTACCAACTTCTTTCCGCCACACATTACTCAAAATATACAAAGTGTAATAAAACTGCATTTTATTTATCGTTATGCCACACAAGCTTTCAACTTCCGTTTTCTGTGCGATGAGCAAGTCAAGGGTAGCGCGTCAGTGAGCGAACGAACAAGCAAGTAAAGCAAAATGTAAGTGTAATTTAAAAGCCTCACACAAGCGACGCTAGCAAGCATCTTCACCTTTTTCTGCTACGCTTTCTCGTATAGCTACTGCTGTTGCTGCTTTGCGGTGCAACAATGTTTTATCTTAACTCGACACTTTGCCACACACATTTAAGAAAGTCCTGTAGCTTGCAATAAAGTAAAGCTGAAAGTATGTACATACAACAACTTTGAACATTGCACTCAACACAATGCAATGCTACAACAACTTTTCGAATATGTCTGTTGATTCGTCGCTATCGCTCTCGCTTTCTGTCTGTCTTCATATTTAACCGCGACGAAAATGTTGCTGCAACATTGTATTCCATTCGGAAATTGGTAGAAATTTATGCAAAGTTTCTTTTTCTTCTTCATTTTCTTTTTCTACCTCGTTGCTGTTGTTTGAAGTTGTTGTTAGTTGAGTTTAGTTAGGGTGCTCGCTTGAGTCATAGGAGTGTGCGCGAAAAGCGACTCCGTCGACTTTATGGTTCGATAACAATGAAAACTTGACAATAAGTTTGCATGTCACCTTCCACACATACATACATACATAGACATTTATATGCACCTACTTACTACATACACATACAGTCGCACGCTCACTTTCAAAAAACGCTACAGTATGAAACACCTTTTTAAGCGCACGCGGAGCTCATCCATCATCTCGCATTACACACATAAACTTGTAAACCAAAAAATTTTAAGTAAAAAAAAAAAAAAAAAAAATCTGAGAAAGTCTTGGCGAAAAGTTCACGAAAAGTTTTACTTTTTCTTGATATTTTGTGTGTTCGAGAGAAAATGGCTTAAAAGCATTTCAACAATTGCAGCTTAAGCGTGGTTAAATGACAAAATGCGGAAACGATTAACCCAGGAAAAAAACCAAAAGTAAAATAAAATTATGAAAAAAAAATTGTAAGTACGTATTTAGCTATTTGCGCTCAAAAAAATTTTCTCTAAACCCTCAATACTTTCCGGCATGTGTTTTTCTTTTTTCTTTTCTAATATTCAAGATTATTTCTCTTTCATAATTTCTATTTGAATTAGGTAAAACGAATATTTAAATTCCTTTTTAGGGAAACTGTAATATGTTGTTAAGAAAAAAATAAAATTTAAAAGAAAATCCCAGCAAGGTAAATTTAATTTCCTTTTAAGGGAAATTTTTGAAATGCTTTGAAACTGGTAATACTAACCTTAAATGAAAACTAAGTTGAAAAAAAAAATTTCGTCAAAGGAAATTTTGTCTAATTGCATAAGAAAGAGTTTAAATAGGCCCAAAATTTTGAATTCATTCGTATTGGGTGAGAATTCGAAATGAAATGAATGAAAGGGATCTACTGTTTTATGCCGAACCCGAACTCCAAACTGAAAAGCTTTTCTTAGGCAATTTTTACTCTTGTAAGTTTGCCATTGCCAGCCAAGGGTTGGTTCCGTGAAATACATATATTATATTGGGAGTATGAATGTATAAACTCGTAATTGTGACTAACTTCATATCTATCATACAGCTATTCTATCTCGAAGAGCGCCAAAAAAAGCCAACAAAAGTGTTTTACTATAGCTGAAAATGTCGAATTTCGTGCCAACAAAACAACATTTGCGGGAAGTTTTAGTTTGCGTCTTCCATTTAAAGAAAAACGCAACTGAAGCACATCGTTTACTCACTGAAGCTTATCCTGAGGTTAGAGGTTAGAATGTGTCAGGTGTGGGATGCCCGTTTCAAAAGTAGTGATTTTGATGTTGAAGACAGGGAACTTTGAGGCGGCCCGAAAAACTTCGAAGATGAAGAACTGAAGGCATTACTCGAAGAAGATTCATGTCAAACGCAACCAGAACTTGCAGAATCTTTAGGAGTTGATCAATCAACCATTTCTAAACGATTAAAAGCATTGGGAATGATTAAAAAGCAAGGAAATTGGATGCCGTACGAATTGAAGCCGAGAGACGTCGAACGACGATTTTTCACATGTGAACTGCTGATTGAACGACAGAAAAGAAAGGGTTTTCTGCATCGTATTGTGACTGGCGATGAAAAGTGGATACGTTACGATAACTCAAAGCATAAAAAGTCATGGGGACCGCCCGGACATGCATCAACATCAACGGCAAAGCCTAACATCCATGGATCCAAGCTCATGCTGTGTATTTGGTGGGATATGAAAGGTGACGTGTATTATGAGCTGTTGAAACCGAATGAAACGATCACTGGCGGCCGCTACCGAATACAATTGATGCGTTTGAGCCGAGCATTAAAGGATAAGAAGCCAGAATATGAGAATAGACACGACGAAGTTATTCTTCAGCACAACAATGCTCGGCCGCATGTTGCAAGGCAAGTAAAAACATACTTGGAAACGCTGAAATGGGAAGTGCTACCCCACCCGCCGTATTCTCCAGACATTGCTCCTTCTGATTACCACTTGTTCCGATCGATGACACATGGCCTGGCTGAACAGCACTTGCGTTCTTGCGAAGAACTCAAAAAATGGGTCGATTCGTGGATAGTCTCAAAAGATGAGGAGTTCTTTCGACGCGGAATCCGTATGCTACCAGAAAGATAGGAAAAGGTTGTGGCTAACGATGGGCAGTACTTTAAAGAATAAATTTATAATCATTTTTTCACAATAAATGTCCAAATTACGAAAATAATACGAGTTTTTACATTCATACTCCCAATATTTTCAATTTTTGATTTTTAACTGTGGCGAGCATTGAACCTGTGCAACCAGCAACTAAGCCTCGGCGACCTTATTAATGAAAATTGTCTAAATGCATTAAGATTAGTTATGATGCTTTGAAATAAAAGCAAATCTAATTTCCTTTTAACAAAATGTTTCCAAATGCATTTTAATATGTTTAAAAGGAAGATAAGTTCAAATCAAAAATTTTCCATCAAGGGAAATTTAGTTTTCTTATAGGCAAATTTTATTTTAAAATGAATTCATATGTGATTAAAATGATTTAAATGAAAAAGATTTTAAGAAGAAAAATTTCCCATTAAGTGAAAAATAATTTCCTTTTAAAAGAAATTTATTTTTTAACTTTAATTGAAAATTTATTTTTAAAAATAGTTAAATTATTTTATTACTGGGTCTTTCGGCTTCTGCTACTACTACTTCTTTTATTGCTTTCTGTCGTCTGTTATCATTTCGCTCTGTCGCAATAAAAAAATTGGGCTTCATTGCGCTTTTAGTTCCTGGTATTTGCAAATCCTTTCACTAAGTTTTTCTTAAATTATTTTAAAATTAACTTGAATGTGTTATGGTATTTCTTTGGCATTTAATACTACACTTTTAAATATGGAAATATAGTAGCATATTCAAAAGGGATGGGAATTTATCCTCTTAACCGCCCTTCTTCCCTTTTTCGGAAAGCTGTTTCATACATTTTCCATGTAACAAATTAAATATTTTAGGGACGAAAAAATTGAAAGCATAAAGTGTCCAAATGTGAGACGGTAATAATGATAAACTATAGTTAGAGGTACTTGTCAAAGAACTGGCAAACGACAGTCTACTAATAGTATTACCAGGAATATTTAGAACCAGAAAATCAATCGGTCTTGGAGAGTGAGTCCAAAGTTCGAGCTCTACTGTAGTGCAGGAAATCATCAAGAGATAATGGTTGTTGGTTCCATGGAAGATTATTTTTGATATGACCTAGGGCATAATATATACCTGAACCACTGAGATCCGCTGCATTTACTGTTACTAATGAATCCAAAATATTTAAAATATTTATCTTTAAAGTACAATAATTATATTTAAAATGTGAGTTCATCAAATTGACCACATAGGTATGTAGTAAAACGAGTGCAACGAAAAAAGAATGTGAATAAGAAAATTAATGAAACTCGCGCGAACTTTGCAAACGTCAGCCCAAGTGTCCACCTCCATAAAATCCACCCGAACCATGCAACACCGACGGTGCATGCATGAGATGAGGATGACGATGCAAATGATTGTAGTGTAGCGGTAAATGGTGATATTGCTGATGCTGTAAATGATGATGATGATGCTCCAATTCATTGTGCGGGTGATGATGCTGATGAGGCAAATGATGGTGATGATGATGATGTGGCGATGATGGCAACTTGTGCACTATTGTCTTCAGAATGGGCACTTTAATCGGATAGGGATAGTAAATAGGCTTGGCAACTTGTTTCTCAACACGATATGGTACACGTCGCTCAACAATGAACGGCACCGGCCGTTCCACAGGATAAGGTTTCACTTTCTCAATGGGAATGCGTACCTCCTTCATTTTGGGCACTGCCACTGTCTTTGAGATGGGTACATGTATGGCGTAGGGGCGTGGAATGGCCGTGATTATGGGGCGTGGAATTTCAATTGGTACGCTGTGATTGTAGGGTACATGTACTTGCTGATACGAATGAACGGTGGGTATGTGCTTAGTAACTTGAACGTGTTTTCCAAGTGGAATGCCAGCCAAGGCAGCGGCACTGCTGGGCGTATGGTGAACGGTGGTGGTGATGGGCGGCAGTCTGGGGTGCGCGGGCGAGTGTGTATGCTGTACATCATGTGTTAAGTGCTGAAGTGTTGGATGCTGTTGTTGTTGGTGGTAGTTGTCCTGTTGCTGATGTAATGGCTGAAAGTGTTGCTGTTGAATGTAATGCCGTTGTTGCTGCTGTGAATGTTGATGTTCCTGCTGTTGCAGCTTCTGTAACTGTTGTAGTGGATTGTGATGGTGATGGCGATTGTGTTGGTGCTGCAATTGCGTATCAGTTTCCCCGTCATCAATGTCATTGCTATTGCCCTGAGTATAATAATATTGCGATAGTGAATTTATATTGTCAGCAATATTATGTTCATTGTCATTGTGTAAATTATTTGTAGCTCTTGTAGTTTCCATTGACGTGGGAAAAATGCTGCGTCCAGCATTGTCAGTTACCTGCAATTCATATTGCGATGGTGCTGATGCCAGTTGTTGTAGTTGGGCATGCTGCTGTTGTCGCGCATATGTTACTTGCAATGCATGCTGCTGCTGTTGTTGTTGCGGTTGCTGTGCATAATATTGCACTTGTCGCAATTGTTGTTGGTGCTGCTGTTCTTGTTTGTCATTTGCATAATTTTCGATATTTGTATGTTTATTAAATTGCTGTTGCAGTTCATTATTGCTGCTATCGCTATGCGGTGAGTATGTCGCCTGCGGTTCTTGTTGAAGCACTTGCTGTTGTTGCTTTTGTTCCTGTTGCCGTTGCTCTACTTGTTGTCGATAATTAGAAAATTGTTCTGCGATTTCATATGGAGTCGTAAAATAATTTTTAAATGCATCTAAACGACCCTCAAATGCATAAGCATCATCGGCAGTGCCATCAACTTCACCACCACCATCACTACCACCAACTAATCTGCGTTGGATTGTATTGAAACCAGTTAGAGTGGTTGCAGTGGCACCACCAGTCCCACTCCCAGTATCACCAGCAATATCATATATTGCCCCTGCATATTCATTGTTATCGCTGTCATAATTTTCCGCATTGATTTCGTAATCAATTTTGCCTTCAGGCACCGCCACTGTGTAACCGCCCACATTGCCACCCTCGTCGGCAACATTATTCGTTGGCACCTCGTCTGTTGGTGTTACCCCTTCTTCGCCGCCTGCTCGTCCTCCTCGTGCTGCTACATAATGTTGCCCGGCAGCTGTCATTGTTGTCGGTACAAATCCTGTTATTGTTGCATCTCCCGCCGCCGTCAAACGAAATTGCTCAGCTTGATCGCGTGTAATTGCAGCTGCTGCTGATGCTGCTATCCTTGCATTGTTAATATAATTTTCATATGCTGTTGTTGGCTGCTGCGATTGCTGTGATATTGCTGCGGCATTCACTCCAGTAGTTTGAGCATTTGCTGCTCCCGCATGTGTGCGATAATAATTTTGTGCATATTCTGATGATAATCCAGAAATTGCTGCTGCATCGGCTGCTGCTCCTTCGTAATTGCTGCTTTGAAAGTGATTTTGTGCTGTTGCTATTGTTATTGCAACCACATATTGTTGTTGTTGTTGTTGTAATGTTATCAATATTAATATATTGATTAGTAATGAAGTCAAAGTCGCATAGTGATTGTGGTGGTGATTTTGCTTCAGACAATTTAGAATTCCCTTGGGCAACAGTAGCAACAACATTTTGCTGCTACTGTTTGTGTTGCGTTCGTTGCTTTGATTTGATAATCCTTTAATGTTCGGTCTGCATTTGTTGTATCCTTGTAACTTAATTTTTTGTTGTTATTTCCTGCGCGTGTTTTGCTAGCAAATTTCTTTCGCTTCGCCCGCTTTCTTTACAATTTCACGTTTGAATGTTTGACTTCATTGCTGTTGCAACATTTTTATAGCATTTCTGCGTACTTGAGCAATGATTGTGCAAAAGGGTTTGCTTTTGTTGTTATTGTAGCAGTTGCTGTATTACTATTGCCCTTTGCAATTGCCGTAAGTAATGCGATACACTTCAAACACAACATTGCAAGCTTGAGTTACAATTATTGCTACTGTTACGTTTACAATTGCTTGAATTGTGCGGTTGAAGTTGATATGTTGTTGGCTGGGATATGTTGTTGCTTGGTTGGCATCTAATTTTGGTCAAGTTTCACTAAACTTTATACATACACACGCAGATCGACATCAGCTTTGGTAAAATGTTTCATAAAGTGCAATGCACCATTTACGCTTTATGATTTATTATTACTAGCCCGAGTGGCGATCAAGTCAGGGACTAATAAAGGGTCTCATATGTCACAAATAACAAGTGCAATGCTGTTTTCCAACGCGTTTATTGTCGTTGCTTTGTAAGCATAAAAAAATGGTTTCACATTGCTGCAGCGGAAGTAATCGAGAGGTGACAAAGCGTGCGATTTTTCGGGAGCCTGTTGATTTTAATAATTCAACAGTTTCAGCATTTAGCGCCATCCAGTTAAAATCACGGATCAACGTTGTTCATATTTTCAAAGAAATTTTCCATGTAGAGGACGGCGGAAAAAAGCTACAATTCCCGCGACTTACAAAGATTCGATAAATTAGGATCTTCCTCCAAATTGCAGTACAGGTACTAATTTTTACAAAAAGTACTGTTTCTTGCAAAAAGTGCTATTTTTTGTTGTTGCAAAAGTACTGTTTTATTCCATATCCTGCAATCAGTAAGCAAAAATTATGACTTTTTAAGATTTGTACCGTTTTTGTACTGTTTTTGTACTATTTAAATACAATTTTGTTGACTTACGTATTCGCCCATGAGAAATAACCCAGACTGAGATTTTTTTATTTTTTTTTTTTAGCTTGCCTCAAGGCAACTTTCATCCACCTAACATACGCTCACTTCAAATTACTTTGCCCCTTGACTTTAACTTAAAGTTTACATTTGTATTAATATTCCAAAGTATGCGAGAGACGCAATTTCATCATAATTTTTACAACAAGCATCCATAATGAAGGAAGAAGTAAAGAAAAGCTACAACACAAAAAATATTTAATAAAATACACAATCGCTCACGCCTAAAAGTATGCCTTTATTTGTTATGCAAATCAACAATGAAATTTACAGCAAATTTAGTGCCTTTTTGGCTTTTGTTTTTCATCAAAATATTAAACAAAAATTTATTTAAAAAAACAAAAAAAATTGTTTCGTTGTTAAGTTATAAAATTATATAATAAAATTTTGTAGCTGGCTCTTTTATGTTGTGTGTGTATTAGTTGATTAAAGTAAGTGATTTTATGTGTGTGTGTGTGTGAGTTAATAAACTTTGGTGTTTTTGCAAAACTTAAATTTATATTAAAATTTTTATTATAAATGTACCTAAATATTATTTTAAGTACTTGAATTGTTGATTTTACAATGTCATTGCACTTTCATTTTCATACATGAAGATTATTATCTAATCGCTGACTGAATTTGTTATACAAGTTGCATTCGCCTTAAATGGTCAGAAGAAAACTTTCATTTTATGTGTTGTAAATCTTTGACAATGACATTCATGCTACCCGCATCATATTTCACTTACAAGCAAGCAACATATATGCTGAGCTTTAATTTGCTGCTGAAACTGTTGCCACAGCATCTTTGATTACATTTTATAATATAAACTTCATGCACAAGTATGTGCAACATGGTTAGAGTACGCACCATTGCTGTTACTGTTGCATATCATTTACAAACACACATACATATGGTTTAGGTTTTGCATTGCTCTTTTTGGCGGTAATCTTCTTGACTTTGACTTTTACATATTATATGCATGCATGACTGGCTCTTGCAACTTGCTTGCTGCTGCTTCGGTTTCTTCTTGCTTCATTTTCATAGTAGCAATTGCCGCACTGCGTAATTTGAAACTAATTTCCGTTTGTGTCTTCATATTACGAGTAATGCACACATTAATATACACCCACCAAAACGTATACTCATACACACAAACACACACACACACTCATTCACATACTCATATGCACTTGTATATATTCGCACATTTGCTACTGTTGCTGACATTTGTCACAATGACTTTTGATATTTGTAACACTTTCGATTTCGTTTGAGGCCTTTTGCTGCGGCTTCGGCAATTATTAATTGAGCAGCGCAGTTGCAGCTAATTTAAAATTCTTTAATATTTTTATTTATTTAGCATGACTTTTTTATTTTTAATACATTTTTTCAGATTCTAGATCTGAACGTGGTGCACCACATTTCTCTTTATGGCTTTATCAAAGAAACAACTATTGATTTGATTTGTCTAAAAAAACTTCATTTTATATTGAAAGTATGCAAAAATTAAGTGCATGTTTCTCTTTTCGATAGCAGAGCTTTTTGTGTTTGGTTTGGGTAAAATCTCACGGAGATTTCTCAACTACTACTATTATGGCACTACAGCCCCTAGGGGGCCAATGCCAAGCTTTTCGCATCCATTCATGTTGTGTGAGTTATATTTATACACGAATGGAAGGAACCTGCAGTTTTATGCCGAATCCGAACGGCGAAGTGAAAAGTTTTTCATAGGCATTTTTTTACTCTTGGAGGTTTGCCATTGCCAGCCAAGAGGTGATGCCGTGTAGAAAAATTTTTATTTTCTATTTTTGATTTTTGAGTGTGCCGAGATTTTAACCCGTTTTGCATAGCAGTCCAACACACTAACCACTAGGCTACGGAGATTTCTCCTTCATATCAATTATTTAAAACAATTTTTTTTTAAATTTATGGAATTTTTTTTTTTCATTTTTCAATTTCAACCCGCACCAACTTTTCAGATTTCGATCTAATCATGGCAAATTTGAGCAAGTGCATCGAATTGTTTATGAAATAGGAAGAGCTTTTGAGAACAAACAATTTGGTTCAGCAATCTTTCTCGATGTTGTACAAGCATTTGAAAAAGTCTGGCATGAAGGGCCGATATGTAAAATTAAGCTTGTGTTACTAACAAATGATTCTGGGGTCAAACTTACTGGGCTGAAAATTAAAAATAAAATATAAAAACTTTGCTTCAAAAAATTTCGATATGGATGCCTGAGTCGCCCAATGTAGTACTTGCAATATATACTAGACTTACCCATAGCAATCAGGTTGTAACCTCCACCTTTGCGGTTGATACTGCAATCCCTAGGTTAGGTTAGGTTGGAGTGGCTGTCGAGAGACACACATAGGTCTGAACGTCCCATTGTGATACCACATAGTTGGACCTACAGTTTAACGCAGATTCCGAACGGCGGTGTGGCAATTTTTTATCGGCTTGGTGGTTTTGCCATTACCAACCAATGTGTGTACTTGTACACTATCTTATAATTCTCATACACTTCATATTCATAGTGAATATAAGAAAGTTATGAAAATTAACCACCAGACGAAGACGGGAATCGAACCCGAACCCAGATGAAAGTCTAGTACACTATCCACTAGGCTATCGAGGTCGTCTAGCAGCCATCGAAATCCCGATAAGGCTTTCCGAGTTCTCAATGATCACTTTAGATCCATAAAGAGTTAGATGCCGGACTAGCGAAACAGGGTTACTGAACTCAAAAGCATACATATCAGCTTCATATTAAATGCAAAAAAATGCTTGCCCATTAAACTTAACCAGCAGAGAATCCCACAATATAATAAAGTAAAATACTTGGGAATACATCTCGATAAATGTCTAACTGGGAAAAAACACTTAGCAGTACAAAATTCAACTATACAAAACAATCCTGATGCCAATATGGGAAAGTACAAGAAAAACTAACTTCAAAATTATCCAAAAATCGTAAGAGCCAACGCTAACGCGCCTTGGTTCGTCAGAAATCTTAGTATTCACCGAGGTTTTGAAATCAATACTCTCAAAGATAAAATACTTCACTGTCAACAAAAAAAAAAAAATCCCAAAATCTTCAGCAGCAGCCAAACCCTTTAGAAAGAAGAAAGTCTTAGACACGTTCAACAATTTAGTCGTCTAAGAAGACTAGTTTTACCTCTCACTTCCCAATCGAAATTATATTTAATTTACTTATATTAAATTCAAAACTGGTGTTATTCTTTTCACCAGGAGTAGAAAAATTGATGGTCTCATTTTACCTGTACTCAGAGGAATCACTATTCAGCTATCCCATGAAGTGAAATATCTGGGAGTCATTCTAGATACCAAACTTCTATGGCATTCTCATATTGAGCTAAAGGTATCCAAGGGACCGGCTGCTTTTTGTCAATATAAGGCTATATTTGACAAAACATGGGGTCTATCACTTCTGTAACGCAACGTTCTTCCACAGGCCGGGGTAGAGCTCAGCGGGCTCCAGTGGTTC
This sequence comes from Toxonevra muliebris, assembly GCA_963691655.1. Classification (NCBI taxonomy): domain Eukaryota; kingdom Metazoa; phylum Arthropoda; class Insecta; order Diptera; family Pallopteridae; genus Toxonevra; species Toxonevra muliebris. The sequence goes on from OY829327.1 coordinate 45,247,538, forward strand.
GTTGGCTACAGAATTTTTTGATTGCAGGGGACCCTCACTATATGATTATATTATAGGTTATATTATAGAGATACATTTTGTTTTTAATTTCAATATTCTTTAATTCACTTTTTTCTAATAGTAGGGTGTATAATTTCACTAACAATAATATCACATACACAAAACTGCATACACTGTTCCCTCTCGTTCTGCTGTTCCTCTGGTAAGCTAGAGAGTAGAGTATACAGAGCGTTGTCTTCGATGCGTATGATGTGCGTCATAAGGCGAGCAGAAAGTACAGAGCGTTGTCTTCGATGCGTATGATGCGCCTGATAGGGCAAGCGAGCAGCGGTTACAAAGAAAATGAAAATCCCGTTTACTGGCGGCGCAGCGACTACGGGACGCGGGTGGAGTAGAGCGTCCGTAACTGTCCTGCTATTCTCTATGCTACCTTAAGCTTCCAACAGTCCGTCTGGGGTCATATGGTAGGGATTATACCATCCAAGTGGCACCACACGGTCTGCTTAAAGAGCTTGGTACTGTGTTGTGGGGGTTAGGCCAACAATACACTACCAACCACCCGGTTACTCGTTCCTAAGAGATGCTATTCTAAGTTTCCAACTGGCCGTCTGGGATCATATGGTAGGGATTATACCATCCAAGTGGCACCACACGGTCTGATTGAGTATTTAATATTGTATAATGGGGTTAAGTCCACTACACAATACCAAATACTTGGAACCTTATTCCTAACCTTGGAACCTTGTCTTCTACTCACCCGAATGTATGCTCTCGCGATGCAGTCGCCTTGCCGGTCTGCGAAATCTGATCTTGATTTGCATTGCGCAACCCTTTTTATACACCGTCTGCTTCTTCTTCCTTAAATTCCAGTTGCCAGAGTTGTCATGCTCTCATTGGCTGGCTCGATCGCATGATTATTCAAAATTCAAATTTTGAATTATCATCGTAGTAGGCCGATTGCGTCGTACGATGATACCGTTGGATTTGTGTGTGCTGCTGTCAGCATAGAGTTTGTTGTTGGTTTTGCTATGCTGTAATTTCCTATGGCAGTGTTGTTGGTTCCTTTTGGTGTACGTGATTTATCCTTCGTGGTTGTCCCAGGGAGGAAAACGCTGTGTCGTCCCCTGCCCAGAGGGAACAATGCTACGTTGTGCGGCACAATTTGGTTAGCCCAAAATTGTGCAGTCACACCTCATAAAGTCTTATGGCTTTATAAGGCTGTGATTAGATTCATCATCACCTTTGCATCCATAGTCTGGTGGAGCAGATTTAATGTTGACAGTATTAGGAAAGCTCTTGCCAGACTTTAAAGGACTGTGTCCATTTGTTGTGTTTCCAACACCTGGCCCATCCTTGGATGCATTGCTCATCTTACCACCCCTTGATATTTTTGCTTAGGGAAAGGCTGTCAAAATCATCTGTAGGCTTAAACGCAATGGGTATTGGTATGACACTTGCTGGGATATTGGTGACACTGTTGAAGGTACTGATATAGACCTGACAGTTCTATCAATGCCAACAATTTCAGTTTTAAAACAACGGTATACAATACAAATTCCATAGGCCCAAACTTGGTTTTTTGCCGTGACCTGGGCCGGAAGTTGATTGTAAGCGTATTTTCACTGACGGCTCCAGAACAGAATTCGGTTCGGGTTCTGGGGTCTTCATTGAAAATGCTCTTGGCTTGTATTCTTCTGTTTCTCAAACAGAAATTTTTTCAATCATCAAGACAATGGACCATGTAATTGATAATGGTTGGAGAGAAAGGGGCATCTGTGTATTGTGACAGTCAGGCTGCGCTAAACTGGTTATGCATTGCAATCCATGCTTGATTGTGTTGGAAAACACAATAGCCTGCTGTTGATATGGGTTCCTGGACACTCACGAATTTCAGGAAATGAATCTGCTGACCTCCTGACCAGAAAGTGTTCGGAAACTGATTTCTTGGGCCTAGAATACATACTGAGGCACTGTAGGTCAATTCTTTTGGTGCAAACATTTGAATATGATTGGCATGGGAGCTAGTGCCTTCTGTGCTTTATGTGATTCGGAGCAAGAATGTGAAGAGCCGGCAGATCATTTTCTTAATGTCTGCCTTGTTTTTTGTTGGGTCAAAGTTAGCGTATTTGGCACTAGAGTGTTAAAACACCGCAGAATCTGCTCAAATTTATTAATAAATCTGGTAAATTTAAGGAATAGCAAAAGAGAGCGCAGAATAAAGTACAATGGGAGTAAAACTCCTCTGAGTTCTTCACATTTCTATTGCAGTTCAAAAAAAAAAAAAAAAAAAATTTGATTGTAATTAAAGTATGAATTACTCTCAGCATTAGTTTAATTTTAGGTTTAAGATTTTCCACTTATTATTAGGCTCAGAAATATATAAAAAAAAAAACATATTTGAAATTGAACCTTTAAAATAAACTTATTTTCAATTCGGTTCTATTGACATATGAAAGGGGAACATAGGGAAAGAGGTCGTTCGGAAACCATCCACCCCTGAGATCTATTTGTATTTTTCACTATTTAGTACATCACTTCATAATCAATATCAGAGCTGTAAAGTACTTGAGTGTTTTCAAATTTGTGTACTGTTACTCGAGCATTTTCAAGTATTGCTCTATGCCTAAAAGTATACACCATTAGAACGATTTGAAAATGTTTAATACAACATTTTGGGAAAGAAAATGTTAATATTTCTAAAAACTTGAAAATTATATACTGAAAATGGAAACTGAAACAAATTCTGATATTAAATATTTTTCAAGTACCAGTGCAATAATACTAAGCCCACTAAAAGTATTTTACTGGTGTTTGTACTTGACATACAACTCTGATTAAAACCAATAGTAAAATTTCAACTTCTTCAACCTCGACTTCTCTTTTATATTTCACCTTCATTAGACGTAAATGTGCAAGTAATAAATTACATACTACACTCACACATGCACACGTGCACACACAAAGAAAAATATCAAACTTTTGATAATACTTGAAAATTTATTTAGCATATTTTAGAGCGCAATTAAAAGTATGTGTGTCTCTCTCTCTATCTCTTTCACTTTCTGGAAAACACAAGACACAAAGACAAACACGCAGAAGAAGAAGAAAGAAAATAAAAAGGGAAGAATGAAGTGAAATTGGAATTGGCTGAACTTGTGTCAATTGAATGCAATTTCATTAGCTTCATTCATGCCACACAACCACCAAATCAAAAGAAGATGTCGAACCAGCAGCAAAAGAAGAAGTTTGAGAAATGGAAATTGTGATTGTTGTTGGTGTTGTTGTTGTAATCCCTGCAGAGCATACACAATGAACTACTATTTCTTTTTGGTTGTTGGTTGGTTAGTTCGTTGTTTGGACAATGTTTGGCTGCCGTGTTACCAGCAACTAGCGAGCGAGCAGAAATGACATTTTGCAATTACTTGGTAGCAGTAGTAATTGAGAGCGTTGCTATGTGCGCGTGTATGTGTGTGTGTGTGTGAGTTGCATGTAATTTCTGCCCCGCTCTCCCATTCTCAATAAATTATTTATTAGTTGCATTTTCTTAGATTTTTGCTCAATTAGAAAAGTTTTACGTTTTTTTATTTGGAAAGTTTTTTAATTTTTTCTTCTCTTTTTTTTTTTGTTTATTTTCTTTGTATAACTAATTGCAATTTAGTACCAGTACGAGTAATCATTTCTTAGAGAAGCACTACACTCTTGAATATTGCATCTAAATACTTTGAAAGAAAGTATCAAAGCTATTCGTTATGAATTGCAAATTAAGTGCAGGAAAAAAACTCTTTACCATGTAGTAATATTAAACTTGGAATTTTTTTTTGGCATTTAGATTTGTGTGCTCAACGCATAAGTGACTGGAAGGACAAGAATGAATTTAATCTTGTATACGGAGAAACTTTTTATTTTGCATTAAGTTTTATTCACATGATGTATATGCTGTGGATAACGTGAAGATAAGAAAGCTTTTATATTTCATAATTAATTCACTAAAAATTAGCTTTGACGAATTTTGTAAAAATATTTCTAAAATTTTCAGAAATATCAATAAAGACATGAACTTCACGACCATTCTAGATAGAACGTAACATACAGTCGTACTCTTTTAGATTTAGCTCAAATTTTACACATAGTTTAGTTTGAGACTAAAGCCAAAAATAATAGCCATAAAAAATTTCAGCAGAAAAATCGACGGGCAACCTCTTCACCAGGTGGAAACGTATGGAACAATTTTTATTTTCTATTTCTGGTTTTTGAGCGTGCCGAGATGTGAACCCGGGCACCTCTGCGTAGCAGTCCAACACACTATCCACTGATATCCGAAAATTCTAGGGTCCACCTCTGACAGTCTTCTAACATTCTCTGCAAATGCTACAAACGTCCGAAATAGGTTAAAAAACAGGAATAGCGTACTAAATGCCTTAGCTGGTAGCACATGGTGGAAAGATAAGGAGACGCTAACATATACAGCTATTGAGCGCTCTGTTGCGAACTACGAGGCCACCATTGATCAGCGACACGCAATGAACTGGCCTCCACACTTGCCAAAACGCAATCGTGGTAGGTGGCAGGCCACTGCTTGTTACGATATCAGATGCACATTCATGCAACTCCAATCCGGGCGGAACTGAATTCCTGAATTCCTATCTCTCCAGAATCGGCAAAGAAGTGTTGAACAATTGACTCGACTGTGGCCAGAGTCCGCACGACACAGCACTCCTCTTCAGCTGCTCTATCCACCCAACAAAGCTTACCCCATTGTTGCTATGGACTCAACCAATTGACATGGCCCGATTCCTGGGCCTAGACTTGAAACAATCAACGGACAATTAAACACAATGACATACATGAACGAATTCAATATGTGGTTTCTACACTCTTTATTTTAAATATTTGTTTTATTGTAATTATTATAATCAAAATCGAGCATTTCTGAAACATACTACATATAGGACATTAGGCATAGCTGGGTTAAAAAAGTACTGTTAGAAACCAAAAAAAAAATACTATTGGGAGTATGAATGTATAAACTTGTATTTTTTCGTAATTTGGACATTTATTGTGAAAAAGTGATTATAAATTTATTATTTAAAGAATTGCCCATCGTTAGCCACAATCTTTTCCCATCTTTCTGGTAACATACGGATTCCGCGTCGAAAGAACTCCTTATCTTTTGAGGCTATAATTTTACTTTAATTTAAAAAGCAAATTCATTCATCATTGGCTTTGCTTTTAATTTCATTTGAATTTTTGATATTACATTTTGAAATTTCCATAAAAATGGACAAGGAAAATATTCGTCGTGAAATTATGAAATTTCATTTGGCAAATTATAGTAGCCGTCAAATTGCAAAGGCTTTAAATTTGTCAAGTCGTACGGTAGACCGAGCTATTATTCGATATAATGAAACTGGGGGTTTTGGAGATAGAGACCGGGGAAAATTTTCAACAGTTGCCACTACTGGTTTAACAGAAAAAATTCGTAAACGAATCAAGCGAAATCCAAGGCGCTCAATGAGAAAAATCGCTAAGGAAGTGGGAGTAAACCGTGAAACAGTGCGAATCATTGCAAAATCAAAGCTTAATCTTAAGCCGTACAAGCTCCGAAAAGCTCAAGATCTGACACAAAAAAAGAAAGATTTGCGACTGCAAAGATGCAAGGCGTTGCTACGCTCCTCCGTGTTAAAAAATGTTGAAAATATCTTGTTTACAGATGAAAAAATTTTCACGGTTGAACAACATTTCAATGCACAAAATGACCGAATGTGGCTAACATCATCATCGCAACAAAATAGGATTGTTGGCAGAGTTCAAAAGCCAGCTTCCGTTATGGTATGGAGCATTTTAAATGAACATGTTCTTCCCTGGGCCCAAGATACATTTGGAAATGAAAACTGGACTTTCCAGCAAGATTCTGCACCTTCCCACATGGCAAAATTAACGCAAACATGGATAAAAGACAATTTTTCTGGATTCATAACATCTCAAGAATGGCCACCATACTCCCCAGACTTGAATCCAAGGGACTACTCTATTTGGAGTATTTTAGAGAGTAAGGCTTGTGCATCTCAACACCACAATCTGGAGTCGCTGACAAATTCATTAGAGAAAGCCTGGACTGAAATTGATCAGGAAATCCTGCGGCGAACAGTCCTACGATTTCCGGATCGATTGAAGGCATGTGTGCAGGCTAAAGGAGGTTATATTGAATGAGGTGGGGTTCAAATGAATGCTTATATATTCAGCAATGTTAACACTTAATTGTACTTAATTGAAGTACGTCCTTTTGAAAGTAACTGCTGAGATGTGTGCGTCACTTTATGATTGTCACCCTGTATACATTCATACTCCCAATATTAAGATTCCCAAATATTTACTTAGAATTCAAAATTTTTGTCTTATGGGCGCAGCCACTGTGCAATATGAAGAAGAAGACTTTGACGGATGCGTGCCGGCTTTAAATATTGTTATTAAGTATAATTAAATATAGTAGATGGGGACGTGCCGCTTTTCCCCCTCGGAAAACTTTTCAATTCTCCAATTGGTAAAATATTATAACGGATTCCTCTTTCCCCTTTAGGAATCGTTAACTGATCTTAGCTCATAAGTCTTTTACGCTCTAGAGACTTATTCAACTATACCTAGCTAGTGTTTTAGTTTTAACCCTCTAGTTGTTAACATACCGATTTATTCCGATTTATTCCGATTTATTTGCTACTTTCTTCCTGCATTCATAAAAATTCGTAGCTAAAAATTCTAAACCTTTTCGTAATCCTTTTTTTATACATGAGTTAACTTCCATTTTGTGTTTTCTCTTAAATATATACTATATAAAAAAACTGTACAAATCAAATTTGATCATTTCCAAACACGTGCATTTCTGCATGTCCCGCCACTTTCAATTCATTTCAGCTAAATTAAATTTTTACTACGATTCGTTACATTTCGTTTAGACAGAAAAACCCCTAAAATTTTTATGTTTCTTACGTTTACTTACTATGTAAAAGCTTAAGTTATGCTACTTCTTAGTTCAGAGGATGCGGAAGGGGGTACTGCCATCTTAGTTCGGGTTATGAGGTTTTTTAGTTTCTTCAAAATGTCAGCCTTTTAATTCAGCAGTAACGATTATAGTGGTTGAGAGGAGTTGGGTTTATTCCTAAAACAACTCTCCCCTATTTCGATTTGCCAGCGCTATTATAAACAAGTATTTCTCCAACATATTTTGTCTGAACATTTAATATGAACGACAAATTTTTTGTAGCTTCGATTTTCAATTGCGATAAAAACGTGACCATTTTCAAAATGAATGAATGAAATGGCATGGTATGGAGAGCGAGTGAACAAAATGTTTTTAATCGTTTTTGGATATCAACTCAAGAAGAAAATTTGATTTTCATTGTTATTCCAAATTGTTATGGAGTAAATAATAAATATTTTTGCCTTTTAGTTAAACTCTATGGACAATAGGAAGAAAGGAAAAGTAAGTAAGAAGTAAAGAAGAGCGGGGAAGGAATGGCATGGTATAGCATTTTATATGAAATCGATAAGGTGCTGAAAAATCAGTAGTAATGCCAGTTTCATTTTCATTTTTTTCTTTGCCTTTCTTGTATTCGGAAGCTAATGGCACATTTGCACAAATTGGATTAAATAAATTTGTTTTACTTTTTTAATACAAAATATAGCTTTAAGTTGTGCGTATGTGCCACGTGACTTTTTGACGTCATTATTGCTTTATCACTTTTGCAGTTAATGCCATTAAAGTATAAATTTCTGATTTCTGTACATCTTTGCATCTCAAATGAATAAAATTCCTTAACATTCGATAACTCTTAGCATTCATACATAGAGAGTTATTCAGGAGGCCGTATCTAGCACATTATTGCATAAGTAATTAAATATTACATCTGTGGCTCTAAGTGTGTGTGTGTGTGTGTATATGTATGTGCGCGGCATTCTCTAGTAGTAGTAATAATAATTACTGGTGTGGTTGTTATTTTGTACATTGAAACATTTCACCAAATGCTTTGGATTGTGCTATTAACTCAATAAGTTATAGGGTAAGAGTACGAGGAGAGCCGAACCGAGATGTACAGAGCAGAGTAGCGTACGTACACATACATAGGAACAGAAGTACGTGCTTTTAATGCCTTTGTGGTATTATGCCGCAATATGAAATTCAAAATACCAAATACCAAATACCGATACCGATTTTATGATTATGTAATTGTTTGATAATTATCGATTATTACTCGTATGCTTGCATTGTTATTCCAGTTCTGCTGTGTATGCAGAGTAGAAAATGTGATAATAGTTTGTGATGAGCAAATAATTATTATTATTGCGTAATGATATTTTCCTGCTCCCCGCAACTCCACACTTTTGGCTGCTAGCATAGCATGCTAGAACTCATCTGCCATTGTTGTCATTTCTGACTTAAATAATTATGCAACACTTGTCCGATTGGTTGCCCTCAAAATTTCATCAGTTGAAGATAATTTAAATCAAATTAGTTAATTCGCATGAATATTCTAATATAAAGAAGCTATGTGGAGTACTCATGTTACGCTAAACAAATGATCAATGTGGCTTTTTCCCCTTTCTCTTTCCAATCTCTACTCTTGATTTGGGTTTACAGTACTTTTCGATTATACAGCCGTTCCAGATTAAACGTAACGAGCGATCGACCTCATCCTTTCACATTTGTTTCAAACTTTGTCCATGGTTTTATTTTAGGCCAAAGCCAACAAAAATGTATACAAAAAAAATCTGGTGCAGTTTTCACCGGAGTTGCCAGAGCGAGCCAAATCTCCAAAATCGACAATATTGTTTTACAGAATCGTCCATAACTCAGTCATTATACTACCATTATATGCAAATGTGGGGTACCACTGGAAAGGTAATAAAGGACTACAAACCTAAATTAATTTTGTTAATTTTTAAAATTAATTATTTTTCAAAATAAATTCATTAAAATTTAACTTGCAAAACTCGTTCCATAGTCCCGAAATTTAAAATTGTGTGTTTCGTAAAGAAGACTAAATTACCTTTCCATTGGATTTTTATACGAAGTGGTGACTCAAATAGTTAAGGACATATGAGTATTTCAAAATTTCATCAAAGCATAAAATTAAAAATTAATATCTTTTTTGTTTTTCAAACCAAATTTCTTCTTTTTTTTTTTTTGTTTTTTTTTTAGTACTTATTAGAATAATAGTCAAAAATTAGTTAGTTGATAAAAATACTTATGTTAGGAATACTTTTGTTATGATATTACATCAATTTAAATTCTTCAAACTCCTTTGAAAATGAAATACGTTGCGCTGCTATGCGATTATGATCGATTGGAGTAAAGCTGTGGAGCTTCTGTGTTCCTTTAATTGCCTTTACTTTATCGAACTTTGTTTTTAAATATGATTCAATTTTGTTGTATTCACTTATTGTACAATAACGATATACAACGTTAGACTGTTTGCAGATCGCCCAATCGTACAATGATTTAACATCGGTGATTTGCTTTTCATTTACAATTAACAAAATTAACTTTTTCTCTGATGGTGCCATCGCATGGCCCTTTACCATGGGATATGGCAAAAAAAAATGCCGTTCGGCATCAAACCCAAATTTTTCCTCGAATTCACACAACGTGAAAAAGTTTTTCTTATTTTTATACTGTGTTAGCAAACTTCAAGGGACAAGTAAAAATGTTATGCTATTATCGAAATTTTTGCTTTAACCTGTTTCGGTTTGAGCGGAAAAGAATGTATCAACGTAAATGAAAGTTTGATAATTTCAAATTGGTTCACTGTGTGACGAGCCAAATTTGGCAACAAATTATGTCTGCACAATACAGAAGCCTGTCCTACCATATGCTGGGAGAAGAAAACCAACCGAACAATCGCGTCACAAATGTGCTGCTCCAAATGTGCTACAACATCGAAAGATGCGTACAGACATCTACGTGTGTGTGTATACGACGAAAATACAATTGGCAGAAGCAACAAAACTACAAAACGATACATTCCAGTGGCGACAGTCTGTACAATGGAATAACAGTATAGCTGGCTGTGTGCTATAAAAAGGCGAACGCAGCAAAGATCTTTATTTTTGGCTGGCAGCTGGCATCGGAACAACACGTACCTCTGGTAAGTACAAGTAGTGAGGAAAATACAATAGTTAGTTAGGAAAATTAGAATTCGACACGACGGACAAAATTTGGGAGGACAGAAAAACTCCAAGTCTTGTAACCTGCGAAAACGTGTGCGGCTTGCCGTTGAACGTCGGAGGAACAACAAGCCGAACTGGTCTAACAGACAAGATATCACGACCGACGCAAGACACCGCATGGAACGTTCACTGTACGCCAGTCGGGCCACAGCAGCGCTACGCCAGCGCGATCCATCGTATTCACCAATTACACGCCAGTCTACGCACAGCAGCGTTAAGCCAGCGCGATCCATCGTATTCACCAATTACACGCCAGTCTACGCACAGCAGCACTACGTCAGCGCCATTCCAATGCATTCACCCATTATACGACAGTCTAGCTATAGCAGCGCATTCGCCCGTTATACGCCAGCCTAGCCACAGCAGCGCTACGATAGCGCGATCCATCGAATTCGTCAGTTACTCGCCAGCCCACACACAGCAGAGCTACGCCAGCGCAATCCATTGCATTCGCCCTTTACATGCCAGTCTACGCATAGCAGCGCCACGCCAGCGCGAAGAAGAAGAAGTATATTTTATATGTTAAAAAACCTATAGTTAAAACTTTAAACCAGTTTTTCTCAAAAGAAGGTTTTTACCATTGGCGTGTACTTTAACTGAAATTTAAATATGTTCTTATACACAACAATGGCCGCAAGATGTTTGGTTAATTTTTCCCCAATTTGGAACTTTGTTTTTACTAAAAAAATTCAATTTTTGCGGTCTGCCATTTTGTGAATTGTTGGTCAAACAAAATAATCTTATTATGTCCTGAGAGTACAGTAATAATTTTTCTAATCGTATTTTTATAGATGTTCCAGTGAGCCGAAATCACGCACGCCATTGCGTTTGACGATTTTCAAAACGTTTTCCATGAAGCTGCAAAAAAAAACTTCATATAATTTTTTATTAATTGCTACACAATTTTTTCTTGAAGTCTTTAAATAGATGGCAGAAATTTTTTTTTATCAATTTATCAATTCAAAAAAAAAAAATTTTAACCAAGAAAAGTATAGGGCCCCTTAAAATAACTCTGACCGAGAGTAACTCTAAGCCTACGTAAAGGGTATTTTTCGTTTATATAAAATGTTTATATGAAAAGTGCATATCGTACTGTTATAATATGAAATTATTCGGTCGAATATCGGGGAATTTCGCGAGAGTTACCGGGGAGAACGAAAAAATGAGTTGGCATCTCTGATCTCCATACATAAATAACAAAACAAACACCAACGTATAGTTTGCTTCTCTTTTAATATTTGTTTTTTTCATAAAGAGATTTCTTGAGCAAAAATAATAGCCCCAGTTACTGGGTATATTTTACTATTGGTAAGGTTGAAAATCTACCTTCCGAAATAAGTTCTTCCATGAATTTATATGAACTATAATCTTCTACCTAAATGCCAAACTAATTAAGTGTTTTCATTATGTATTTTAAATGAGTACGACAGAAGCACTAAACATATTTTCTCATATAATTTAAAAAACAAAATCACAACTTTTTCACATGATTATAAAAAGTACCTACAATAGCAGTAATAGTAGTTTCATAGGCACTTAATAACATACGCACAGAGTTAAGATTTGTGTTTTCCTTTTTGTCCTACTAAATCCTACTTCCAGTTTTTGTTGTCTTTATAATATAGTAATGTGCATGTTTGTAGTATTTTCATGGCGTTTGCGTTGCATGCTATTGATGTGTTGTACAGCACACATACCTGCTCATTATAGTACATACATCCGCACAAAACACATATTTAAACATAACAATTTTATGCTGCAAACCACACCAACGCCAACATAACCAGTTGTTACTCCACTCTCAGTTGTGAGTAGTGAGCGTTGCCAGAGTGCAATTATCGCTTAAAATGGCATTTTTTGTTGTTGTTTTGTTTAACTATGTTCTCGTAGTAATAAACTTTTAGCTTGTAATAAAACTCACATTGTCTGATGACAATAACTAACAACCTGTTAAAATTCCCATAATCGTTCAGAGTATAACAAGAGCAACAATGGCAATAGTGCTACAATTATGCAATTAAATAGAACAAATACTAGGAAAAAATAGAAAAAAATATACAAAAAAAGTATAAAATTAAATTAAATAAACGAGAAAGTAGAAGGGCGTGAGGGGGAAGTTTTATCAACGCAAATGTTTGCACAGAATGAACGTATGAGTTGGTGAAATTTTGCTCATGTTGTCCTTCACAGACATACACATACATAATACATTTGTACGTATGTATGTATGGTATGTACTATGTATATAAAAATTGCTATGCAGAAAACTTTGTATTAAAAAAAGAGAGAAGTATAAACTTAGTTTGAGGAATTTATCAACTAGTGTCCAATTTTGACAGAATTCGACTACACCGTGACAATTCTCATTGCTTATATATGTGTGCGTTTAATTTTCCATGTTCGACATGACCACAAATGTTTGTATGTGTATAAACTGCGTCATAAAACTGTTCAGAAGGTACAACATTTTTTGCGGCACGATAACTTAACATAACTGTTGGAAAATCACCAAATGTTATTCAACCCGAAGGATACAAAGGAAAAAAATTTTGAAATCCAATAATATCTTTAGGTAACGCATAACTTTTAAAAATACCAAAAATTTTACCGTTATTGCCGATTTCATTTCATTTTTAGCCATACAGTTTTTGAAATCCCAGTATTGTATAATTGCTCTTTATCAATAAAAAAAGAACAGATTTTCAAATTAAATAAAGTTAACTGTTCTGCAAAAGGTTCAAGTTGTGATGTTTTTTAGAAATTGTAGGAAGATTGTATATTTTGATAATTTTAATTTGCTGCATCAATTAAAAATATGCTATTTGAAAAATTCGTTTAACATTTACTTTTTATTGATAAAGTGACGGAGTGCTCCCGGGTATGAAACGGGTTTTCACTGATTAAACCAAATCGGGTGTTTTATATACTGTGCGAAAGGTAATGAAAATACGCAATTTTTATCCGAAAAAAATATAGCGTTTCCATTGCCATGCAAAGTTGTATGACCAATTTTCTGAGAATGTGTATTTTTGCAAAAAAAAAAAAAATTTGCAACCGGGTATGAGACACCTCGACGACCTCGATTGTCTAGTGGATAGTGAACTAGACTTTCATTCAGAAGGTGGTTAATTGTCATAAACTTCTTATATTCACTATCGATATGAAGTGGATGAGAATTATAAGATAGTGTACAAGTACACACCTTGGTTGGTAATGGCAAAACCACCGAGCTGATAAAAAATTGCCACACAGCCGTTCGGAATCGGCGTTAAACTGTAGGTCCTACCATCGCCACTGTGGTCTAGTGGCAGACTCTTATCTCTGGAGACCTGAGTTCGATTCTCGGCTTGGGTTTGTTTCTTATCTATCTTTCTTTCTCTCTTCCTTTATTTCTTTTTTGAGGCTTTGGTACAATAGATCTTATAGGTCGCAGTATCTGACTTTCGAGTCGTCCTTCTTTCAAATAATAATGAGACACCTACAAAAATCCACTGAAAATTGGGAAATATAAAGTAAAAACCCCAAAACTATTTATAAATATAAATTTATTTATTTTGTAGGCGTTCAGTAGCTACAATAAAAAGAAATGGCAGTTTTTATTCATCATCACCCTCTTAGTCATCGTCTTGTTTGCAAATAGATCGCGTGTGATGCATTCGATGGGATTGACATGGCTAAAATACAAAAAAAAAACAAAAAAAATGGATCAAAAAAGTAGTTAAGTGGCGTCTCATATCCAGTGATATGCTGTGTCTCATACCCCGAAAATAATGTAATTTTGATAATACAAAAAACAAATTGTTTCCAACCATATATATTCACTACGGTGCTACCACAAAAATGGCTCATGTTAAAAGAAAATTTTGACAGTAGCCAGATCGGCAATATTGATATTACATGATGTAAACAATTGACTGTCTCATACCCGGGTACGCTCCCCTGGAAGTACATGCATATTTTTAATACATACGAAACGACGACGGCGAGTGGTCACACACAAAACACGGTGAGACAGTAAAAAATACCTGGGAAGTGATACTATTTTTCTTGTATGTCTTGTCGAGGAAAACAAGAGTCTGTATGTGAAACTTTCTAAACACCCCCAAAATCTTGATTTACCGTTAAAAAACCGGGTTTACGTACCTTTGCGCACTTATAAGCCTGTAACTTGGTTGATTATCAACAGATTTTCAGTTGCTTACCGGTTTTAGAAAAAATAAACTTAGACCTTTTCAATGATATATATTTTATTTAAAAAAATTTGAGGAAAGACACACAGTCTAGGAAACACAATTTTTTTTTTCTTTTTTCGCCTTTTAACTTCGTTGATGTTTCTACACACTATTTTACAAAAAAAAAAAACAAACTACATGTGAGTTTATTCAAAAAATATGTTTAATAACAAATACAACGCATATTTGTTTTTAAAATCGGTAAAAAAAATTACTGTACTTTTATGAAAACAAAATTTTTACAAAAATACAATTTTTGGCCATTCAACTCAAAAATGTTTGCTTGTAGCCATTCTTGGTGAAAATGTTCGTCATGTTCATCGTTGAACTGGCCCAGGTTATCTGAAAAGAAGTCCAAATGCGAAAGCAGAAATGGATTTTTGTGGATATGTTGCAGCCAGAGAATATGTGAAGAAACATCGCCAAAGTTGAGAAAAGGCGAAAAAAATGTAACAAATTGTGTTTGCTGGATAAATACACCCGAATTTCTCAAGTTTTCTTAAATAAAATATACATCATTTGAAAGGTCTAAGTTGCTTTCTCCTAAAACCGGTAAGAAATTGAAAATCTGTTGATAATCAACCAAGTTACAGGCTTATAAATAAGTGCGCAAAGGTACCCAAATCCGTTTTTTTTTTTGAACGGTAAATCAAGATTTTGGGGGTGTTTGCCAAATTTCACATACAGACTCTTATTTTACTCGACAAGACCTACAAGAAAAATAATATCACTTACTAGGTATTTCTACTTCACTAAATTTTGTAATACTGTGTAATCTATACCTCTGGCACTATCTTTTACAAGAGTGTCATGCTGCTAGCATATGCTGATGATATTGACATCATTGGCATCAACGCGCGAGCAGTCAGTGCAGCATTCTCCAACTTGGAGAGGGAGTCTCGTCGAGTGGGTCTAGTGGTGAACGAGGACAAAACGAAATACCTTGTGTCAACAAACAAAGAGTCACGGCGTCTTGGACAAAATGTCACTGTTGACAATTACAAATTCGAAGTCGTCAAGGATTTCGTTTATTTTGGATCCGGCATCATTACCAGCAATAATGTCAGCCTTGAAATCAAGCGAAGAATAACTCTTGCCAAAAGGGTTTACTACGGGCTCAGTAGGCAATTGAGAAGTAGGGCCCTCTCTCGACGTACGAAAATAACACTCTTCAAGTCACTCATACTTCCCGCGCTAATGTATGGCGCTGAGAGGTGGACATTAACCACCAACGATGAGAGGCTGTTGGGAGCGTTCGAGAGAAAGATACTTCGCAAGATCTATGGTCCTGTGTGCGTGGACGACGTGTATCGTATAAGATGGAACCATGAGCTGTATGAGCTGTACGCTGACATTGACGTATTCAAGCGCATAAAACTCCAGCGGCTTCCCTGGCTGGGTCATGTTGAGCGAATGGATGAAAGTGCTCCGGCTAGAAGGGTATTTTATTCGAGCCACGGAGGTGGAACGCGCAGAAGAGGAAGACCTAATCTCCGTTGGAAAGACCAGGTACAGGGGGACCCGTCTGCACTTGGCCTTACTAACTGGCGCAGGCGCGCGCATTGCAGAAGAGAAGATGCAAATAAAAAAATTGGAGAAAAAGGGTTATCCAGTGATTGTCTATAGCTCCATAGCTATGTTTTTTTTAACCTTTAATAAAGAAAAAACAAATCAATGTAGAGGTATGAACTTTCGTGTGATGATTGTGGAAGTCCTAAGCAACCATAATTTTAGTACAAAAGGTTTCTATCAAGCTCCATTAAAATTCGGGCATGAAAGGGTTAAAATAAATTTTAAGTTTTATGTAAACCGACTAGCTTAACTTTTAAAAATCCACCAGCAAAACCGAGTGCTATTAGACGGAGTATTAGACGATAGGAAAGCTGAAGGAACTTTAGAGTCTTTGGACAAGATTTCGATTTTATCTGAATCTCATTTTGATCAAATGAAGTTTTTGGCAGAACTATCAACATTTTAAACTTCAAAGTCGTAGCAAATAATTTTTCAAGTTTCTCTTAACCATTACGAAGATTTTTCATTGGGCATAATATGATATATACACTATATAATCATACATTGAAATTAAGCAGAACACATATTCAAATAGCTTAGGAAATGATTTTAAATTATTATTGGGCATTCACAGTAACAACAACACTAAAAGTTTAGAATCACTTAAACACCTACTTAGGTATCCCTTTTCCGTATTTGGCACTAGTATGATAGCCTTTGTGGAACATTACGCGCTACGTGTAAATGTGAGTGTGTGTGTGCGTATGCGGCGCTCTGTGTCACACGATAAAGTTATGTAGTTATATGAAATTTTATTATAACACAAAGATATTTTATACGAATTTGCTATAATCTTTAGCAGCAGCAGCAGGAGGAGCATGAGCAGCACACTGCCCTTGTACCAACACGTAGTGTATGGGTACTTACTTCTACTTCTACTACTATTACTATTACTACCATTACTACTACGACGAGCACTACATATTACTACTATATTACACTTTTCCCTAAATCTGTTTTTTTTTTTTTTTTTATTTTAGTTAAAGTAAGTAGTATGCTTTTTCACTTTTGTGCTTCAGAGATTTATGACACACTCATTTTGTGCTTAAGTCATGGATGGCATGCATAAAAATGAGGGACATTGCCAACTACGTAGACTCATTTTGTATGAGGGTGCGGGCTTTACACACACTCACTATGAGATTTCAAAAAGTTTTTCACCATTTCTGGTTTTCATTTTCGTTCGTTCGTTTTCTGTTGGTTTTTTTTTTTGGTATCTCGTTTTGGAAGGAGGAAGACAAACATGTACTCAAGCGGATAATTGCCATTAAAGTGCGCTTAAAATGTGTTACCATTTTATATTGTCTCTTTCCTATACTTTCACTATATCTACATATCTCTCTCTTTTCTCTCTCTCTCTCTTGCATATACTTTGAACTCTACCATTTTCCATTTTCATTCTCTAATACCACAACATGCAATATCACTACTTTGAATTTAAATTTTTTTTTTGTTTTTCTTGTTTTATGTCGCATATGAATATTTGAGTAAATTGCTATGGTGGTCACTTGTGTCTATGTGTGCGTTGAGTAGTGTGTGTGTGTGTGTTAGTTTCGTATTCAGTACAGTTCCTAGTATCACATTTTGTGTAATGATTGCGTGTGGGAGTTGGCCGTCGCTGTCCGTGAATTGAACTGAATGAGTTGACACTTGTCGGGCAATTAGAAAAGTTTTGCACTTCAAACGAAAGTTTTCTTTAGGATTTTGTTGTTTTTTGGGAAAAGGATTGAAAGAGTTTTTTCCAACACCTGCGTTGTGCCAGCTTTGATATTGATCGCGTAACTTTGTATGTATGTGTGTATCAGAGAAAGTGATAAGTGCTAAACTGTAGTTTCAGCTGCCTCAGGTTCGATTCTCAGGTGGGGGGTAATTGTAAAATGTGATATTCAAAATTTAAGGATTAAGTGTTTGAAGTTTTTGAATCGCTTCCACGACACTTGAACTCATATATTTATCTATAGTGTACTTTAGAAAAAAGTATGATAGAAACCAATCGAGAACCAAGCAATCAGAAACTCTTCACTTCTTCCTGCCATTCCATTCAAAAACAATTAGAATTAACCTTATTACGAATTTATTACGAATTTTCTCAGAAACACGAAACCGAAACCCTAACATGACCGAAAGTCACTGTTAATAAAAAGTTAATAAATGTGTAGAGCTACTTTTCATAAATGGCTGATTGTATAAGATAGAGCGATAATACATTTAAATATTGGTACTATGGGTCAAAGGTCAAGAATCCTTATTCTCAAAAGATTTTCCACACATTAAGGGGGTATTCTACCCGAGATGGTCCGAAAAATCGAAGAAGAGGAGGCAATGTATGGTCCTGGAATCGCTGATTAACCGTAAGTTACATTATTTGTAAGTACCATGTTTGTAAATCTTTAAACTCGTTTTTCTAGAAACCTTTTTTTTCGGGACGGTGGACACGATTCACAAAAAACCACTTGTCTAATTGACTTGAAATTTTACAAGGCTACTAAGCAAATGTATAGGTATGGCCTTATCTAGGATTATGGCGAAAGCATTTGTTTAACTAATGTTTTTAATGCAAAATATAAACAAAAACAGTGCAAAAAATCGTATTTTTTTTTCAAATATCTGAAATAAATTGAATTGATTATTTTTCTTATTCCCAAGATGAGGCGATAGCAGGAAGTCTCACGATTACAAAATGTGTTACATTTTGTGTTTCAGAATATTTAAACCGGAGATATCATGTCCACCATGGAGCAACTATTTTCGGCAGGCTCAAGTTCGAGGCGTCGAATGAACCCTTATTAACAAAGATATTTTTAATATTAAAAACGAAAACTATTGTTCAAAACCTGTAGAAAAACTTGCAAAAAACCTCGAACAAAAAATTTTAAAACATCGATATTTCGCACCATCTCGGATAGAATACCTCCTTAACTTGTGACGTCCTCTATAGCTAGTGGGCTTGATGACGTAGAGTTCACATTTTTTTAATGATGTGATCTAGTTCGGGAACTATTTTCGGCAGGCTCAAGTTCGAGGCGTCGAATGAACCATTATTAACAAAGATATTTTTAATATTAAAAACGAAAACTATTGTTCAAAACCTGTAGAAAAACTTGCAAAAAACCTCGAACAAAAAATTTGAAAACATCGATATTTCGCACCATCTCGGATAGAATACCTCCTTAACTTGTGACGTCCTCTATAGCTAGTGGGCTTGATGACGTAGAGTTCACATTTTTTTAATGATGTGATCTAGTTCGGGAACAGCAACATTAAATAGAGCAATTTAAAAAAAAAAACTAGCTGAGTGGAGAAGAAATCGCGTACTTAACTCAATATTGCCAATCATTTCGATATTCGGACGAAGTCGGATCAGAAGCGTCTACAATTTATTAGCCAAGTGTCTATTAACCACTTCACAGTTAAAAAAAAATTAACATTTCGTGTCAAAAATGGCTTGAAAAATTGAGGTCTTCACAAATATCTCAAACGTTGTCTATTTAGATTTTTAAAATTGTTGAATTTGAATTTGGTACCAGGCTTCAAGAACTCCAAAAAATGGGGGATAGAAAACATGAAAAATTTTTGTGACTTAGATGAAATTCGACCCACCATTTTGAGTTCGCCATTTTAAATTTTGGTAATCTGACATCATATTCCAGTCGGTAAAGTAAAAAATGCACCAAAAGTTCATAAAAATTCTTAACTGCGATTTTTTTCAGATGGAAAAACCACAAAAATCAGTTCTGGGGTTGCAGAGCGACCCCCCAAAAAAACCCCCCTTTGGTGAAAAAAGCCTTTTTTTTACTAATAACTGGTTTGGGGTTTATAATATAAAATACGCAGCAGGTTTTTATTCGAATTCTGAGTTTAGCTTTTATTCCTTATTGCCACAGATATTTGCTTAGAACTTTTGTTATAAAATTTTCTATAAGATAAAAAGGATAACTTTTTGTCACTCATATAATTATTTTGAGATATAGAGCTTCAAAGTTGAGGTTTGTTGGAAAACAAAAAACGAAAAAAGTGTTTTTCTTACCTTTTTCGATCATAACAGCAATATTACTGTTACTATTGGAACTTTTTATACCTCAAAATTTTTGTCTGACACTCATCTAAAATATACAAAAATTTTAAATTCATTGGCTGAAAATTAAAGTTCTGAAATGTATTTATGTGAAGTACATATGTGCTCTCAACAGTGAACTTTTTTCAATTTTGCCATTTACATGTAAAATTGGGGACAATCGAAAAAAATCATTAGGATAGTTTTTTTTATTAACAAAAGTAATATACGTACATAAGATAAGAATCTTTTCGCAAAATGATTAAAAACAAAAAAAAGGAGAAATATAGACTAAGTAAATAGAAATGATTAAATTATGCTTAATTAGAATTTAAATTTGTTTCTGTTGACAATACAACGCATGTGATTAGGCAGTGAATTCTACAGCCTAATGGTGTTAATGAAGTAAGACCTTGACGAGTTCAAATACTTGAATTTTGGAAGAATCAAGCAATTCGTGCGACTAGACCGGCTAAATTGTAACTTGTCAGAAAGATTTTTAGGAGTCTCTGTCACAATAAGCTTGTGTAAAAATATGCAGTTCCTGACTTCAAGATAATCAACTAGATTGCAGCGAAGTACTTGATTTCTGCAGTTTGATAAGTGGTCAAATTTCCTAAGGCCAAAAACATAAAGTGTGGCATTGTTGAATGCAATTTCAAGCTTATGCAATGACTGGGAGTCCAATTTGCTGTAGACATGTTCCGCAAAGGTTATAATAGGAACAATAATTTTAACAACAAGCCTTTTCCTAGTTTCGATAGGTAGATATTTAGCAGACATTCTTAAGCAACGTAATGTTATGAAAATCTTTTTTACTACACTGTTTACATGATTAGTACAACTTAAAGACGTATTTACATGGATACCAAGATTAACAATTTTACTAACAAATTCTAAAGCAGTCCCACTTACATATAACGGTAGAAATATGACTCTACATAGTGGACTTCTACAGATTGGCAATACAAAAGATTTGGTCGGGTTCAGGGATAAACCATTATTGCTACTCCATTTACTAAGAGCAACTAAGTCCTCATTCATCTTAGAGCACAGGTCATTATTAACAAGCTCTAGGGGGCTGGACATATAAAGCTGAATATCATCAGCATAAGCATGCACAGAGGAATGTAGGCCCACGGAAAAAATATCATTTATAAAAATACTGAATAGCAGTGGGCCAAAAATTGATCCCTGTGGAACACCTGACTTCATGGAGATGTATTGGGAAGAGACATTGCCGACTTTAACTCTTTGTACCCTATTTTGTAAATAACTATTCATAAATGAAACTGCATTGGTGTCGAAACCATAAAGTGATTTTAGTTTTTCGCATAGCAGTGAGTGACCAACATTGTCAAACGCTTTGGAAAAATCCAGTAAGCACAGTAGGGCAGTATGATCATTGTCATACGATATCCTAATATCGTCCATAATTTTCATCATGGCTGTAGAACAACTATTTCCGGCTTGGAAGCCAGATTGAAGTGGTGACAGAAAATTGTTTACGTGGATATATGCGGAAATTTGCTCAGCCATGAGATTTTCGCAAACTTTTGACAAAGATGGGACGATGCTGATATGTCGAGAATCATTTGGTGCAGAAGCTGAAGAGATTTAATGTTTTGGAATAATAGTTGCTATCTTCCAACCTTTAGGAAAGCATGAGGAGGCAAAGCAATGATTTATAATGTGAGTGAGGGGGCTCAGAATGAACGGCAAAATAATTTTAATGAATTTTATTGGTATGCCATCTTCACCCATTGCATTAGAACCAATTTTCATGATACATCTGGCCACATCACATTCATCTACTACAGTAAAAGACTCCGGAAAACAGTATGATAATTTTTTTTTAGATTTTCTACATTTCACAAAAGAGACATATACATTTGGGTCAATATTACTTATAGAGTTTCACTTTTCACACACACCAAGTTTTCTTAAATTGCCCCAGAGAACTTTGGGCGGAAGGGCAGGATATTACTATAGAAAATGTTATCGTCATTCGTTGTGGTGAAAGTTTTTGTAATTTTGTAGAGTAGTGTTATTATCCAACAATTTTTTATATTTTTAAACAGTTTAAAACTAATCTCACTATTAGTTTCGTAGAATATTAATTTCAATTTAAAAAACTTTAATTCTCGCTATTTACTCTCACTCCAATTCTCTTTTAAGTGGTGCATTTTTCTATGCACTCTTAAAGAGTTAAATATTTTTTGGAACTAATTTATTCTAAATGCAATAAAATATTTGCTTTTAACTTAACTACATACTTACAACTAAGTACGTATAAATATTTTAAATAAACAAACCATAACCAAAAATTCTATTAAGTGTTACCTACTACCATATTATAATAAACAAATTTCAAAAATGAAAGAAGTAACCATAAATTTGAAGATACTTTCAACTTCAAACTTTTATTATATTGAAACAATAAAAACTGAAGGGGCAAGATACACAGAGCCAGAGGGAAACCGAAAAGTGGTAAAGGCAAATAGCCAAAGTGCTATTAAACATTAAAAACATATAGAAGAAGATATACTCTTTCACTCTTCCAGCTAGTATAACTAGTAATAATAATTATTATTATAAGCAGAACAACAAAAACAACAACTGAAACAGCAACAACATAACTCTTTTGCACCTGAGTCGAAATTTATAGTAACTCTACACATACACACATACACGAATACAAGGAATCCAATCTTAACCCACCAACACTACCATAATTTTTAAGTTTAAAATTCAAAAGCTATAGCTATACATATACGTACATTCACTAGCGGATCCAGTAGAGGAGATTTTGGGTGATAAAACCAACCTTTCCCTTTGAACTCTTGCTCATTAGGATCGTTGCTTGTTTCTGAAACTTTTTGGGGAAAATACTTAAAACCTCCTACCCTTACCTAATTAATTCATACGTTAGTGTTCATACTTGTATGTGTACAATGCACATACAGTCTTAACTTTTCTAAAAAGTATGCTTCATTATTTTTGGCTTTTAAAAGATATACACAACAAAAAAAAAAAAAAAAACAAAAAAAGGAAAGGGGTAAAAGTTTCACACGTTTATTTGAAGCGACTGACCGAAAAAATTATGACTGTAAAACATTGAGTTGAAAACTTTAAAAATTTGTTAATTAATCTTTAATTCTTTTTTGTATGTGCATCAAAATATTTCGTTGTATGCAGGTACATATGCATGAGTTTATCGTAGGATTAATTGACTGTATGATTTAATGCTAGTTACCTAAATTACTGCGGTAAGTAATTGGTTAAATTCAAAATAAAAAATCAAAATCGCATTATAAAATTATCGTATTTATTGGTTTCATTTGATTAAAATAATATTTTTTAAATAAAATAAATACGATTTAATTAAGCATGTAAAGCAGAAAACCTTGCGCTATTATATTTTCGCAAATCTCGCATGACAAACTAACAAATGAATATAATTTCATAATTGCAGGAACCGCAAAAACCACTTCGTTAATGTTACAATACACTCACATTCATATACCTATACTATATACATACAGTCAGGCACACAATTCAAAGAGCATAGCTATAGACTATCTTTATATACATATCGCTCATTTACTAAAAGACTGACATAACTCAAAAAACGCGATTTTGCAGAAAACGCATTTAAAGTTTTCAATTGACTCCCACTTTAAAGAAAAAAGGAGAAATCTTATAATTCTCACGCGCAGAGTATACAAGATATTAATATGAAATTTTTACACAATATGAAGCGTGATATAATGAGTAATTTTGCATCATTAACTCAAAATTTGTGTTTTTTGACTTATGACAGTCTTTTAGTAAATGAGCGATATGTATATAATCGTAGAGGTTTGTATGACATCGTGTAACTTAAGAATATAGTCTCCTGGGCGGGAGGATGAAACATACCTGTTCATAATGGCTTTCGGGAAAGTGGGCGTGGCACCTCCCATACAATCCTAATAGTTTTTTGGCTATATCTCAAGAACCATTTATAGCACAATACAGAAATTTGGTACATTGACGAGAATTGACAATGCCATGCGATAACAAAAATATGGGTGGGATTGACAAAGGGGGTGGGGCACCTTCCATATATCCTGAATTTGTATTATGAGATATCTTAGGATTCAATTATGGTACGGTACTAATATTTAAATTCTTTCAGTTTGTTGGATAAGTGGGTTTGGCTTCATGCTCCATTTTTATTTTCTACTACTATTTCTAACACTATTTTCTACTACTTTTAAACTTCATTTTTTCTACAATTTTTTCTTATTTTCTACTACTTTTTCAACCAATATTTTCGACTACTACTGTACTACTTTTTTTCTACTACTTTTTTCTTATTTTCTGCTACAATTTTTTACTATTATTTCTACCACTTTTTCTACTCCATTTTTACTATTTTTGTACTGCTATATTTAACTATTTTTCTACTACTTTTTCTGCTACCTTTTTACTACTTCTTTACAACAATTTCTAATAGTTTTTTCTATTCTTTTTCCTACTACCTTTTCTCTACTATTTTCTTCTACTTTTTTACTGCTATTTTCTACTACTTTTTCTATTTCTTTTTCTACTATTATTTCAACTACTTTATGAAATATCTTAAGATCCTGCCTAGCTATCTTAAAATCCAATAGGTGGCGCTGTAACAAATTCTATATTTATAATAAATACGAAATTGTTTCAAACTTTTATACAATTTCAAGAATGGTCTTTGATATGAATATAGAGCGTCCTGAAATAGAAAGTTTGTTGGATTAGTGAGTTTTGCACCATGCTCTACTTTTATTTTCTACTACTATTTTAATTTCTTTTTTCCAACGTTTTCTTCTTATTTTCGACTATTTTTTTACTACTTTATCTACTAATACTTTCCACCACTTTTTTACTATATTTTTCGACAACTTATTGTAAGTTTTTACTACTTTTTCACTGTTTTTTCTAATATTTTTTACTACTATTTCCTACTACCTGTTCCCAATCCTTTTTACAATTTTTTTACTACTTTTTACTACCATTTCTATCACTTTTTTACAACGAATTGTAATACTACTTTCTATTCCATTTACTACTATGTTTTCTACTACTATTTTTACTGCTATTTTCTACTATACATACTATTCTATTATTTTTATCATTACTATTTTCTATTATTTTGCCCATTCCTTTTTTCTATTATTTCTACTAATTTATAAAATACCTCAAGAACCTGCCTAGCTAGGTGGCGCTGTAACAAATTCTATAATAAATTCTATAATAAATAGGAAACGGGTTCATATTTTTAAATAATTTTTGGGTTAGATATAACTTCTAGAACGGTCTTTAATATTCTTCTGCAAATTAAATACTTTTAAAAATGCCAATTTTGATGCCTCAGTTTTAAATCCAGAATTTTTACCAAATTCAATGTACGTCCTTTAAGCTTGAATTGACATTACCAATGTCCAATTTTAATCAAATAAACTTACATTTTTCCGCTTCCGCTTTCCGCCGGGTCAGCTAGTAAATTATATAAAAAGGTTAATGTCGTTTTGATATCAAAAAAATGTCTGTTTGGCGAATGTTTTGGATGTTTTGGATAATTACACTGTGCCACAAAATTGAGTTTCTTACATCGGACTGGCGATTTGACATGTAGTCTTGCGTAATTTGGGAACGCTGAGTTCGAATCTGAAGGCCAGGTTTTTGAGATAATGGTACATGAAATCATTATTAAGACTTTACCAGACATTCTTAATTTATGTTTTATTGTTTTTGGTGTCTATAGAAAAGTTGTTCACATTTTTTGTGAACACAGCAATCTAAGCTCCATAACCCAAATTTTTAAAGTTTTTTAAGTACAGCTTAGATTGGTATGCCTAACAGGCTAAATGAATGATAAAAGTATTATAAAGTATTTGGGAAAAGTTTGCTTATCAAAAAGTATGTGGGGTTCTAGAACATCAAAACACCGGTCACCGATTCATTTTTGGAAAAATAGCCTCACAGAGTCAAATTTCATACTTTTCTTAAATAAAGTTTGTAAAATTAAAAATTTTTTGTTCTTTGACTTTTACAAAATTAATTTAAGATATATATGAAATTTGGCTAAGGTTATTTTTCCAAGAATAAGTGGGTGGAGGGTGTTTTGGTGTTCTAAGACCCCCCAGCCCCCCTCCCGCCCTACTTTGTGATAAGCTAACTATAATACTTTTATTATTCATTTAGCCTGTTAGCCAGTTGGTCCACGCTGTACTTAAAAAACTCCCAAATTTTGAAGTATGAAGCTCAGATGGAGGATTTTCGGGTTTACAAAAAATGTGCATCTTTTTCTTCTTAACAACTTTTCTATGGACACCAAAAACGAAAAATTAAAAACTAAGAATGTCCTGGTACAATCTAAATAAAACCATTTTCATGATTTCATGTAGCGTTATCTCAAAAAACCTGGTCTTGAGATTCGAGCTCAGCGACCCTAAGTTACTCCGGTTTCGACTGTTGCACAGTGTTGTTAACTATCAAGTTTAAATCTACACGTTTCGTAGATGGAGTCAGCTACTTGCAGGGGTCGGACAGTCTCAAATTAAGTGTACAATGGTTTTCTTCTGGCTGCTTTCATTGCATTTTTGGAACTGTTCATTTAATGGGAAGACCAATCTAGAGATCATTGACCTGAAATGTTGTAAGCCATCGCACCTTTTATGAGTTAGTTATAAAAAATTTTCTCCAATATTCCTCTGAGCTCGTTGTGGCAGGATGAGAACATGTTCCGTATAGTGAATTAGCAAAAAACTATAGGGAAGAACTGGGGACTTACTCCGAATATCTCAGTGTCTATAATTTCTTATGCTGCATCCATTTGGTAGAGCAAGGTAAACATCGCATTCTAAGCACAATAATAATTCGAAGGCTAAATGGTGTAGTTTTAATGCACTACTATAAAATTCTATTAAGCTAAATCTGAAAAATTGGTTAGTTAACCCTTTCAGTACATATTTTTAATAGAGCTTGAAAGATAACTTTTGTGCTAAATTTATGATTACCTGTAACTTCTTCTAATTAAAAAATGTTTCACACCTCTGCATACCTTGTTTGTTCGTTATTGAAAGTTGAAACATTAAACTTCTGAAGTTATAGACAAAAAAGGGTTAAGACTTTTTCCTCAATTTTTAGATTTTTATATTCTTCTATCTTTTGCTATAGCTTTTTAGATTTTTTTTATTAAAATAACGCAAACAGATTTGATGATCAAATTGCATACAGATCTTTGACTTGACTTAAAGAACAAAACTCTTTTAAAAAAAGCGTAAGCACTAAATCTTAAATATTTAGCAATCATGGAGTATACCTAACATATGTTTTATGCCTGATTAAAGTGAGTGTTACCGTATGGTAACAAATTACTGAAAGGGTTAATTAATACAATGCTATACTAGATAACTAGATGAAATAAAGTATTCATGCTAAACATTTGCCAACGTTGTGCGAAAAATCTCCTAATCTAAGAAGAAATAAAATCCGAATTGTCACAGGGCTCTGAACGGATCATTGTAGGGTTTAGAAAAACTCACAAACTCACACAAACAGGGCTTATCTATTTTATTTTAAGGCAAAGGCCTAATTTAGTTCCGAAAATTCAACCTACAATCTTACAAACTTCACAAAGGGATATTACAATAAGCCATAGTTGGCGGCAGTGATCATCAAGCGCACTTCCTTCATATAAATAATCTAATTCAAGATGCCATAGATGCCGTTACTTAACTAGGTCATAATGATACGAAAAAGGTTGTTGCATAAAATCTTTTTTCAGAAAAGCATCAGCATTTCCAAACATTCTATGCCCTCTCAATTTTGTTCCTGACTGTATATGAGCATGAATTTATGTGCGAATTTGAATTTTATCTGTATGTGTGTGAATGAAAATGTAAATTTTTGACCACTGCAAGTTGTAAACGCCACAAACATGTTAGCCAAAATGTCAATCATGACAAAACGATAGCGTAAAAATATCAACCAATGAAAAATATAAACAAAATAAAGAAAAATTAAAGTATATTTATTATGCATTTAAACTATTTGCTTTTAAATTATTAAAAGCAAATAGTTTAAATGCAAACAAAAACTATTACTAAAATTATAAAAGAAAAAACTTACAAGGAAGTGAAACCTACGAGTGCGGGTATATCAAATGATGGCCCAATAAATTTTGCTAACTTTTTTTGTTCCACACAGAAAATAAAATAAAATAAAATAGCAAAACTTTTGAAACAAAAACGGAACCCTTTTCGATTATTACACTAACACTTACACTGTGTACAACATAAACACTTTGGCTTTGTGCCACAAACTACATTGTTGCCACCATTTTTCTTTCTCTTTCATTTAGTGTATAAGAGAAATAAATAAACTTGGCAAAAAAAAAAAAAAAATATGGCATTAACTCGAGTATGGGCATGGGCATGAAAGGGAAGAAGCGAGAGATAAAATAGTTTTTAATGTTTGAGCTTAAAGAATTTTTTTTTTATTTTTTTTTTGTTATTGGAATTTTGTTTATTTATGGGTTAAGCAAACATTTATTTGTTTTTAATCATGTAGTTTTTGTACATGAACCTACCATTCTTCATCATTGTTCGTTATAATTATAAGGTACTTCAAATTGGTTGATATTTACACTCTGGCTCTAAGATTTCAAATGGCCAATCATAATTAATGATTTTCAAAACAAGAAAGTAAAATTTCCTTAACCCTTATACTAGACAGGAAACTAAACTGGAAGCAAACCATCCAAGACAGAGTATAAAAAGCCTCAGTTGCGCTCTATTCTTCCAAAAGAGTCATTGGCAGAAAGTGGGGCTTGTAACCTAGAGTAGTTCTCTGGCTTTACAGAGCTGTAGCCATATGTTATGGTTTGGTGGACATCTCTTGAAAAGGAATTTAGCGACTTTTTAAAAACTGACTCAGCGAAACAACTTCTACCCCCCCAGTTTCTACAGTTAAGAGAACCACAAAATTCATTTAAAGATTAAGGAATAGAGAATTAGATCACGTGGTATTACGACGGGCTTTATTGGCCTAGGGATGTCCTCTTAGCATAGGACAGCCAATCTAACCTAACCTAATTTTTTTTGCGAAAAGCATGCGCCGTGTTCAGGCTATTCATTTTTTAGAACATTCACTTACATTTTAAAATGATTAAATATTTACGAAATCGTAAAAAAACAAAAAAAAAACGAGACGAGCAATGCCACCAAATTTGAGATCGATTCGAATTCAATTGACTCAAAAATACACTGAACACAGAATAACTCAGAATAACAAATAATGCATTAAATGATAAGTTTAATATTGTGTTTTAATACTATAATATTAAAAGATTTAAATTTATTTGTTGTGCAAAAAGTTCCGGGTATTCCTTTTAATGGACCCCATCAACCTTTGAACATCCGCTCTGGATACTTTTCGCGCTATTTGGTTCCATTTTAGTAACATTGAATTTACAGTTTTGACAATACCTGCATTTTTCTTCAACTTATATTTTGTAATAGCCCAGTATTTTTCGATCGGTCGAAGCTGGGGCAATTGGGTGGATTCATATATTTGGGCACTACATCTACTTTATTTGTCCGATACCAATCCATGGTTTTCTTAGAGTAGTTGCAACTAGCTAAATCAGGCCAAAACTTCACTGGCGAATGGTGGTGACGAACAAATGGCAATAGTCGTTTCGAAAGTCACTCTTTGATGTAAATAACAGACGTCATAGAAGGGGATGTCACAAATGCCCTGGATTTGAGACCACAGCTGCAAATAGCCTGCCACACCATTGCTTTCTTTGCAAATTTATCCATTTTTATGTACTTGAATTTTGAGGGTACATAACCACGATTCGTTGCCATATAAAGTGTTTAACCTGGAAGCTGTTTAAGATCAAATTTTACGTATGATTCGTCATCCACAATAATGTATCCATTGAATTTGGTCAAAACATTATTATAAAGAAGACGAGCACGTTTTTTGGCTAGCAAATTCTGTTTGTCTGTTCTATTTGGATATTTTATAGCACGATAGCACTTTAGGCCAGCTTTTATGCGTATTCGTCTAGCAGTACTTTTGCTGGTATTGAATTTTTTGGCACGATCGCTATCCGATAGTCTGGGATTGCTTTTGATGGACCTCAAGATCTTTGCCTTTAATTTTAGATTGGTGGTTCCCGCTTTTTCACAACTTTTTTAGCTCTTTCAACACTAAGAGTTTCTTTATATCGTTTTATAACTGTACATACCGTTCTTTTGGAGATATTTAACACTTTCGCAATCTTTGAACCATACCACGACGGATTTTCAATAAATTTGTTCACAATCAGTTTTCTATTTGCAACTTCCATTGGGCCCACAATCACCAACTTGCGATCAATTAATATGAAAGATGTATCAACTAACGGTATTGTAAACAAATCCCAGTAAAAAAATTGTTGTTCTTATGACTAGGGGCGACGTAGTGACCACAACAAAGCGTGCCAATTTGACGTGAGCCGCGCTTTACTACTATAATGAAAATAACGTCAAAAACAAAACGTTTTCGCAAATATTTAGTGCGACAAAAGTTAAAAAATTTACAGCGCGTTATGACTTGTTTAATACAAGTAAGTGTTGCACATAAAAAACTATTTATTATCTATTATTAACGTAGTTTTTCAATAGAAACGCCAATGCAAAACATAAACAATATAAATATATTTGAATCTACCTTTTCATTTACATTAAAAAGATGACAGTGCAAAATCAATCTGAACAAAATTTCGGTAGCAATCAAGCTGGTGTGCATGAAAATCCACACTCTCTACCATGGCAGAAGAATTAAGAAGGTAGATGCAATTTGACAAGTAAGAGGAACTTTGACAATTGGGAAAACATTTGTTTTTGCAACAGAGTTGTACTTTCATAGTTAAATTTTTAGGTGAGAATTTATAAGGAAATAATTTGTATAGTGTTGCATGAACATAAGGAGAAATAGTTGTTGCTTTTTATATTATTTTTTGACTCTTAACATGTTCAAGGTATTTCCTAATAAAGAAAACTAATTTTAATAACAACATTTATACATTTTTTATTATAAATAAAATTTATAATTTAGTCCTAAATAATAATAGTAGTATTAATAATCTTCTATCAACTCACTCTTTTCTATCTATTTGCACCTCTAAAATGTTCAAAATGGCTACTTAAAGCATCTACCTCTTAATACTTGTAACATGGGTAAAAGTATTTAGAAAACTGTTTTTGGAGACATTTTGCGAAGAAAAAACAATGATAAAGTAAGCCAAATCCAAAATAAACCAGTTTTACCTTGGACTTAAGCACTTTTGATAAATACCATATGGACCAAATTAGTTTTGAAAAAAAATCATCTGGACTTAAGCACAAGAAAACATAAAGCATCTGTATGAATGCGGCCATGTGCAAAGCCAAAAATTTAAATTTATTACAATGCAGTAGCAGAACAAGGAAAGAATGCGATTGGCTGAAAGGGACTTAAGCAATTTTGATTTACACTTACGATGGGACTTAGTCACTTTTGAAAAAATAGTTAAATTAAATAGGTTTTTTAATCGAATTAACATTAATTAGACTCATTTCTTTTGTTTAAACTATTTATTTGTACGGTCAGTGTGTATTGCATTAAAAATCTGGAAAATGTTTGTCTATAGCCTTGGCACTTTGGATATGTACTGACTCATATTAACATTTTAAATGCCATGTGCATACATATAATTATCTCTACCAGTCTGCTGTTATTGCACATATATATTCCCAGTCAAAAGCCTACCAAAGAAGTTGAACTTCCTTCGAGTGCACTAAGTTGCGCATGTGAGTTTTTTTAATTTATATATAATGCAGGGTGCGCTATGAACATTGGCAAAACTTAAAAAGTCAATAGACAATTTAAAGGCAGATCGAATTAAAAAATTAATTTGGACCTGGTGATTTCTGCTGGAATGCTCACAATACAATTTCACCGTATTCGACAAATCTCCCCTCCCCCTTGGATCCGCTAGTGCTCCCTCGTATTTCCAGTTATTGTTGCAGCCACTTAACAGAAACACTCAACATATGCAACACTTCTAAACTAGCTGCTGCTAAACAATGTTGTTTGTTAATAATTCTTAAGAAAATCTATATTTAAAATTAAATTGCCACAACAATGGCTTAGCTGCTTACATGCTAACAACTCGTCATCATACTCAAAAAACAAAACAAAAACAAAAAAAATTTAATGAAACTGCTGCATTCAACACTCAGTCTTCTTCATCAGCCTTTTACTTGGCTGCCATCGATACAAAGAAGTTGATGTTTTTTTTACGTCTTTAAAATGTTGTTGCAACATAATTGCTACTGTTTTGTTTGTTGTGGTTTTGTTAACCGACGACAACAAAACAAATATTTTTACAATATTTTGCTACTTTGTTTACACATACTCGAACAGCATATGCGAGAGTATGGATGTGTGTGAGTGTACGTACATATATTTATAATAATTGATATTTTATAAGAGCAGGAAAAAGGAACAAAAAAATAAAATTAATTTTTGTATATATATATATATGTGTGTGTGTGTGTGTGTATTTTTGCAAGAGTATGTATGTAAGTTTCTATATTTATGTTGGGAAAGTTCTTCTAAAAGAATTGAAGTCTTCGAAGACAAAGTATTTTCTTAAGATTGAATAAGTAGCAACAACAAATAACAATCGTTGCAGCAACAATATCAAAACAGAGACTTGAATACGCCATATTTTCTTAAGAAAATGAAAATTGTCAGAAATATAAGCAACTAAGCAGCAGCACGAGAAATATTAGTTGTTTTCATTGTTGCTGTAGTAAAATAGTAAAATATCGTTGAAAATTAGTTTACAAAGTAATAATTAATTTTCATGTGTGTGTAGATTAGAAAATTTTGGTGTTTATAAAGAAATTGTGAAATTTATTTATGAGCAGCGAAAGTTTTCCTATACGAGTATCACACACTTACAGTTGCAATTTATGGTTAATGTTTTTTAAATACCACTTTGATAATAATAACAGTTTTTAATAAGATACGTTAGGAATATTTTACATTGGATCCTTATACTAGCGTTTTAAAATAATGTTCAGCTATTTACTTGCATTTCCTCAAATTTATTTCTATAGAATAATCAGGGATTGCAGAACGAATTGAAAAATTAACGATTCCCAATTGTAACGAACCGTTTCCCGGTCTTACGCTGGGGTAGTCTCAGCGAGCTCCAGAGATTTTCCGTGTTACAAAATTTTTAGTTTACAAAGGACCCTCACTTTTATTTAAACACACAATTTCAATTCAACAACAATTTTTAATGGAGTTAATAACTTAAATTAGCAATTCTTATAATAATTTCAGTTTCATGTTAATTTTCACTTATCACTAATATTTCTGCTGTAGTGCTGCTGTACGTAGGCTGGCGTGTGGTAAACGAATTTCACAGATCGCACTGCTGTGCATAGACCGGCGTGCAGTAAATGAATAAGCTAGATTGCGATTCTGTAGCCCTGCTGCCCGTAGACTGGCGTATAGTAAATGAATATTACTAGATTGCGCGGCTGTAGCCCTGCTGTGCGTAGACTAAAGCGCGGTTCACGCCAAATTGGCACGCTTTGTTGTGATCACCACGTTGCCCCTAGTCATAAGAACAACAAATTTTTTACTGGGATTTATTTACAATACCGTTACCGTTAGTTGATAAATTTTTCATATTAATTGATCGCAAGTTGGTGATTGTGTGCACAATGGAAGCTGCAAATAGAAAATTGATTGTGAACAAATTTATTGAAAATCCGTCGTGGTCTGGTTCAAAGATTGCGAAAGTGTTAAATATCTCCAAAAGAACGGTATGTACAGTTATAAAACGATATAAAGAAACTCTTAGTGTTGAAAGAGCTAAAAAAGTTGTGAACAAAACGGGAACCACCAACCTAAAATTAAAGGCTCCATCAAAAGCAATCACGGACTATCGGATAGCGATCGTGCCAAAAAATTCAATACCAGCAAAAGTACTGCTAGACGAATACGCATAAAAGCTGGGCTAAAGTGCTATCGTGCTATAAAATATCCAAATAGAACAGACAAACAGAATTTTCTGGCCAAAAAACGTGCTCGTCTTCTTTATAATAATGTTTTGACCAAATTCAATGGATGCATTATTGTGGATGACGAATCATACGCAAAATTTGATCTTAAACAGCTTCCAGGTTAAACATTTTATATGGCAACGAATCGTGGTTATGTACCCTCAAAATTCAAGTACATAAAAATGGATAAATTTGCAAAGAAAGCAATGGTGTGGCAGGCTATTTGCAGCTGTGGTCTCAAATCCAAGGCATTTGTGACATCCTCTTCTATGACGTTTGATATTTACATCAAAGAGTGCCTTTCGAAACGACTAATGCCATTTGTTCGTCACCACCATTCGCCAGTGAAGTTTTGGCCTGATTTAGCCAGTTGCCACTACTCTAAGAAAACCATGGATTGGTATCAAATAAATAAAGTAGATGTAGTGCCCAAATATATGAATCCACCCAATTGCCCCCAGATTCGACCGATTGAAAAATACTGCGCTATTACAAAATATAAATTGAAGAAAAATGCAGGTATTGTCAAAAATGTGAATTCAATGTTACTAAAATGGAACCAAATAGCCGCAAAAGTATCCAGAGCGGATGTTCAAAGGTTGATGGGGTCCATTAAAAGGAATACCCGGAACTTTTTGCACAACAACAAAATTTAAATCTTTTAATATTATAGTATTAAAATACAATATTAATGCATTATTTGGTATTCTGAGTGTTCTGGTTAAAAAGATCCAGCCACTTTCCTGCGTGCCAATTTTGCGTGAACCGCGCTTTAGCGTGTTGCTAATGAGCATAATAGATTGCGCTGCTGTAGCACTGCTGACGTGTAGACTGGCGTGTTGTGCAGTACAATACGGTGCCGCGCGTCGGTCGTAGTGTGCGGTTCGATAGACCAAGTCGGCTTGTTGCCCCTCTAACGGTCAGCAGCAAGACGCACACATCTGCGCTGGTTACAAAGCCGCGTTGCTTAAGTCTCCCAATCTCTTTACCTCCCTATTTTGTATATCCCTTAATTATTTTACCACTCTAATTTTACTTACGAGTTTTACGTCTGGTTCCAAAGCCAGCTGCCAGCAAAAGAGAAAGATCGTTGCTGCGTTTCTCTTTCTATATCCCACAGCAGGCTTTTCCCATTATTCCAGTGTGCAGATTGTCGCGTTGCTGTTTGTTGCCTCTGCAAACGGTATCTTTGCAGATGCGATTGTCTGTAAACACATTTTTGTGTTGTAGCACATTAGTGGCGTGATTTCGCGGTTGTTTTTTTCATCACTCTTGCGCTGGCTGGTCGTTGCTATGTGTGTTTTGTTGTTGTTGCTTTCCACGCACTGTGTATACGGTGGTTATGCTGGTTGGTAGTTGCTATGCGTGTTTTGTTGTCGTTGTTCTTTTCGCGCGCTTTATTTTGCTCCACCTTTGCGCCAATCTTCCTTTTCCAGCATACGCTGAGGCAGGCTTTTAGTTTAATCGAAGCGTATTTACGCCCCACTTAGATGCAATTATGCAGGTATAAATTGATTTCAAATTTGGTTCGTCACACAATGCTTCGCTGCGAATGAAACAAGGAGCTGGAACTTTAAGATTTTGTTCCATCCAATACTTTTAGGTTTATTAAACCGGACCTTTTCCGAGATTTTGGAACTTGTTATGATTCTTTCATGAAATAAACTTGTGTAAAAAAAAAAAAATACATTGCATTCTTGCTTTGTAACCGTCCTCATTTCAGTATTTGGGGAACCAACAAAACACCGTCTATGGAGAAATCACTTCATCGACAAAAACATCGTTAACGTTGCATCCAGACTACGTAGCCCTAGGGTTTAGAAAATAGTCATATTTAATTTAACGCGAATTCTTGAGTTTTTAGTTTTTTATAAAAATTAATTGTTGTCGACAGGGCTGTCGTTTTGAAATTTTTTTGTGAAGTGAAATTCTAAAAAATCTAAGTGATTTTTAAAAAAGTGAAGTGTTTTTTGAAGCGTAATAAGAAAATCTCATATTTTCAAAATGTATCTGGTTTTTCTTTTGGTGGAGCGCTACTGTGTGGCAGACAAAATAAGGCTCCAAGAAAACTTTTTGAATGAGGGAACATAATTTTTTTAAGGAATTTTTCACGCCAAAAACAAAATGGCAGAATTCTTCGAAATTGTCGCTTTTTTGCATAAAATCATTTAGAAATAAAATCCTCCACTCACCTTCTAAATCGTCTACCTCTTCATTTTCAACCAAATTCTAATAAATTATATGACAGTTCGTCATCAGTGTTGCTACATAATTATTTAAATAAATACAAAAGGTCTCAAAATGTACTAAAGTATGTATGCTAAATAGTATCTTTTTACTTTTTATGGGGAATATAAATTCAAACACACCGATCTGGCAACAGTCGGAGCTTATTACAGAGATTTTAGATTAGATTAGATTTTTTTTAATCGATTTTAGTTTTTCATTGAAACTGGAAAACCGAAGTGATTTTATGAAAGAGGAAGTGACGAAGTATCAGGCTTGAAAGTGAAGTGAAAAACTTCAATTGAACTGACAGCGACAGCACTGGTTGTCGAAATAACAAAAAAAAAAAAAAATAAGTGGAAGGCGGAGGCTTACTAAGATATGCTATTCAAAGTTAACGTTAACTGATATCTACTCATTTCCTTAGCCACAACCAAATAGATAGAGAAACGGCCTACTGATGAGCATAAATTTTGTGCAAGTTTTCTTGACTATGACACACCAAAAACCAAAGCAACAAATCTTGGTATACCATACTTATTACGTTTTCATGACTTTTGTTAATTTTTATTTAAAAGAAAGTGGATTTAATTTGTTCTTAAATGAATAAATAATATAATGGGAAACTTAAAAGTTTGAAAAAAATTTCCAAAAAAAAAATTATTTAAAAAAATCAAAGAAATATGCACTTAGGGCTGTGCAAAACAAAAGCAACAATTTTATGATATTCCTTATTTACATTCATTGCTTCATATTTAGCTCATCCCTGATTTGGAAGTGGTACCCACCCACTCTATGTTCCGATGTTCCGAAGTAGGTTTCAAGGACTTAAACTCGGATGTTAGTGACACTCATGAGAGAAAGTAACCATTCTCTTTGCTAATCAATCTTAAAACAACTTTAATGTGCGTTTTGAGTAGATTTCATATCTAAATATTCCAAAAAGTGGCGAATTCCACAATGGCTGATGAATCATTTGGGTTTCCAGAACTTCCATATGGATTAGGTGGTCAATATTTTAATTTATTTCTTGGAAAGGATAAAAACCATAAACCAACTAATTTATCGAATTGCAAAAACTTTCGCCACCATGCTTGCCAGTGACTTTACAGAGCCATGTTTTAGTCGTCCTCCTTTGGTTCGTCTAATAAGAGACTTGTTGACTTGAATGAATTGATTCAACTGAATTTCGACTCATCGCTATACTTTTAACTTCTGTCTATGCAGAACTGTTTTCCATCTAATTACTGACAAATTGACGTAAGTTTAGTCAAAACTGGTTCAATGAGTCCAAATTTAATTGAATTAATTCATACCACAAATCTCATATTGGAAGAATCAAAGGAGTACAACTAAAACATTGCTCTGTAAAGTCACTGGCAAGCAGGGGGGTGGAACTTTTTGCAATTGCATAAAATATTTTGTTCATGGTCTAATCTACTCGAAACGCACTTTAAAGTTGTTTTAAAACTGATTAGCATGGATAAGGGTTCATTTCTCTCATGAGTTATTACTAACATCCGAGCTTAAATCCTTGAAACCTACTTCGGATTATCGAAACATAGAGTGGGTGGATACCACTTCCAAATCAGGAATGAGCTTTGATAGATTTGAAATAAAAGTGGGAAATGGCACCCAAGAGGGTGCCATCAAGCTGACAAAGCCAATGCCTAGCAGATGTGAAGCAATGAAATAAAATTGTTGCTTTTGTTTTGCACAGCCCTAAGTGCACATTTCTTGGATTTTTTTTAAATAATTTTTTTTGGGAATTATTTTCAAACTTTTAAGTTTCCCATTATATAATTTAATCATTTAAGAACAAATTTAATCCACTTTCTTTTAAATAAAAATTAGTAAAAGTCATGAAAACGTAATAAGTATGGTATGCCAAGATTTGTTTGCTTTTGTTTTGCACAGTACTGTAAGTGAAGAAAGTCTGCTTTATCTTCGATTTTTCGATTAAGAGTAGGTTTAAAAATATATCCGCTTTACGTTGGCCAGGTTCTTGTCCACCTAATGCATCTACTTGTTCATTACTCTCAATATTTCGTATTAGCATGCCTGAGAATCACTCAAAATTTAGTCAACTGATGAAAACATTTCGAAACAATTCCATCATCGGGCGATTCTTCTTTATATTTTTTCGTATGTACATATTTGTTTTGATTAGAATTGATTCGTGGATGTTAATCATTTTTCATTTTAGAAAAAAAAAAAATTCTCATAGTCTTTCGTGAGATTTCATAAAAATTTTTCCTGTTTTTTTTTCTCAAATCTCATAGCTTATTTTAATAACTTCATTTGCTTAAAACTAATCATGTAAAATAAATGTGAAAAGTCTCAATAGCATTTAGAAAACAATCAAATGCCTGCAACTAGAAATTTATCTTGTTTGAAAACTGGATTTATGCATGTGTACGTAAATATAATTGTGTGTATGTGTGTGTATATGCAAAAAGCATTTAAAAATGAACTCACATGCTCCTCAGCAATTGCTTTAATTGCTGTGGGAATATTGCGGTATTGCGATTTTCCACATAAACAACTAAAAACAAAAGCGGAAATACATTTGTATGTACAGAGAGAGAGAGAGAGAGAGAGAGAGAGAGAGAGAGAGAGAGAGATAAAGAGAGATATGCTTGTGGCTGTGTGTGTGTGCTAGCAGCGGAAGTGTTACACCCGCAATAGTATGTGATTTATTTAGAGTATACAACAACAACTAGAACAACCCACATAGGCTTGCAGTTTATTTCCGTTTGTTTGATTGCTTTTTTTATTAATATTTTTTATTTGTTTTGCATATTTTTTTTTTTTTTTACTAAAAGTTTATTTCAAAAAACTGAAACCAATCAATCAATTTAATTTTCATTCACTTTTAGTGAGTGTTTGTGTTTTTTTTTGTCTTTTTTTAGGTATGATCACAGTTTAGTTTGCATAACGCAGTTTAACTAAATTTTAATTGTGAAACAAGTATTCTGGAAAAAATATGAAAATATATATAAAAAAAAAACTCTCAAAATTGATGAAATATGGTAATAAATAGTAAGTAAAACAAAAATTAACAAAATATGGAAAATTGGATGTCCATCATAAACAATGACTACATTTAAATTATTTTTCTTTATTTTAACATGCTGTATTCACTATGCATAAAATAAACTTTAATTTTTGATGAATTTGGAATACATTTTTAACTGTAAGTAAATACTCATTATTTATTTGACAATTATCAAGTATAAGCTTAAATATTAAATGAGTTCACTTGCAGTACGAAGCTTCTGCAACGTGCATCATTAATGTAGCAACTACATACATTAATCCACAACTGAGATCCACTGCGTGAAAAACTTTCATGAAAACTTCCAGCAGGTAAATCGCTAACTTAAATATATAGATTATATTAATGATATTTCAGCACTATGTTCCCTTCTATCGATTGGGTTAGGGCATGGTTACTAATCCGTTCCATATATGGCCAATTTTTTGGTCTTTAACGTTACAGTTGTACGCATATTTTTGCAAATATATCAAAAATATCCCATGAAACTAATTTTTTTTTTACATAGACACGAAAATAGGCCTTAAGGCCTACATTTCATGTCAACAAACTTTTTTTTTAACTTTTGTCGTTTTGAAGATATAACCAGTTTTATGTGGTCTTTAACGTTACATTTTTTGGAAGTGAATTTCGAGGTAGCTCTACATTTTGAAAAAAAATTAGCGAAAGTAGCAATGAAAAAACCTAAAATAAGGCACTATATAGAATATGAGGGATCACATAAACTACTGAAATCAAAATAATAGCAAACAAATATTTCTCTTGCCATTCTAAGATCCAAAATATCCGGTCTGTAACGTTACATAGCGATTTTATTTTGAGAAACAAAAAAATATGAAGCAAAAAAAAACTAAAAACTGTTAGAAGGTGAAAAAAACAGATATTTATTGAAAATATCATCGTTCTGTTTGTTTTTCACTGGTTTTCA
The DNA here is from genome assembly GCA_963691655.1 of Toxonevra muliebris. Taxonomy (NCBI): domain Eukaryota; kingdom Metazoa; phylum Arthropoda; class Insecta; order Diptera; family Pallopteridae; genus Toxonevra; species Toxonevra muliebris. The sequence goes on from OY829327.1 coordinate 45,287,973, forward strand.
AAAACTAGTCTTGCAATATCACATTGTAGTGCGCTTAATTCGCCATCACTCGCGCGGGGTGTATTTTGCACCCCACTACTTATAACAATGTAGAGCATTTCCGGTTTTTTTCTGGGGAATTCGTGAAACTAAGTTTTTCTGAAAGCTTTGGTTGTATATAGAAAAGTATTTTCTCAGTTTTTCCAGGTTAGTGATTATAAGTGATTTTTTTCATTTTGAAGTTGCTGCTTTAGTCTATGGTCGCGCCGGAGTATTATCATTTAAATGCAAATATATTTACTATCAAAAGGTTTTTCTGGGAGTTTTCGGGTACGAGGAATCTGAATCTGCAGTTTACTTTTACCAATAACGACCGCTAGGGTGCGCTTTAGTGCAAAAAACATGAAAAATTCCATATTTTTAAGGTTTTTTCGGCCAAGAAGGTCATAAAATCAGGTTAAATGTATGTAATATTAATTTATTTTATTCTTTTCATTAAGTTAGACAACTTTCTAATACACACTTGAAATAAATACAAAAATCAGTACATTTTCCAGATATATATAGATTTTTACTTTTGATTATAAGCTCACTTTATAAACTCATTAAGCAAAGTCTGTTTCTTTCCTTCCTCTAAAAAGTGAACAACAAACTGAAAGTTCTTTCAGTGGAATCGAAAAAAACTCACATTTTTTTACAAAACCAAAAATAGATAAAAATTTAATAAAAAGAACAAAAATGTTATTAAGATTACAAAACTCAGTACTAAAATAATGCAAAATCCAAAAATAGCTAGGTTTAAGTACTGATTTCAGAATTTTAAAACCCAAGAAAATCAGTACGTCTGGTTACTCTATGTCCGGCTCAGTGGTTCTGAGAACAGTAAATTATGTTTTTATCCCGAATCACAAATTACAATTTTTTCGGCGAAATTGGTCTTTGAAATTACACAATTTTGATGACCATTACAGCGAGGAGATTGAATAATTAAAAAAAATGCATTTTTATCTAGAACCTAGATCAAAAGTTCTCAAAAAAAAATAGGTTCTTTCCAATTATTGTTTTGCTAGATTTTTCCGAAAAAGCTTTTTGTAAAAAAAAAGTCCTTAAAATTACATAAAATTTGCGGTGCATTTCAAAGCCATCACAATCAACAGAAAAAATGAATTGAGCTGTATTTTGAATTGTTTCATAAGTTAAAGTCCTTTTCTTTGATACAAAGCTAATTGCACGAAAAAAAACTAGAATAATATAGTTATTTTTACGCTTTTGTTGCGATTTGAATTTCGGCCCATTTCGATCAGATGCGGGACACAAGTGAAAAAACGTGCACAGTGAAGAACGAAAGCAACCGATTGATTTGACATTTATGTTTCCCGATGCTATGGGATATAGTATATAAATGAAATTTAACCGACGTAGTGCGAAATTCAAAGAATTTTTTTTTCTCGCGCGTTTTCTTACAGAAAAAATTGGACATATACGTTTTCAGAAAAGTAGATTTGGCAGTTCCTTGCACTAAGCCCAGTACATTTGTTTTGGTTTGATTTCGTGATGAAAGATCTACACAATGACAAATTAGCTTAATTAAGTTTAGAAGTTACAGTTTATGCTGGTTCTTTTGACCAACTGCCACGAATTGTGCGAGTAACTGAAATCACTCTGAGGCTTTTGATATTGTTATAAGCCCACTGAAGCTTACGTCTGCTACAACTTCTAGTTCCCACATGATTGCTGAATAAAATTTTTTTTTTAAAGAATCTTCCATTTGAAAGCATCAAGAAACCCTAGTCATCAGTTGTTTGATCAAATGAGGGCTTTGGAAGGTTACGAAGGGTTCAGCACTTTGAAAGACGGCACAGCATGATTTGGGATTTGGGTAATTTTAATTCAGGCCTCATGAATTTTAGTTGTGTAACTGTGAGTCTCAATGATACTGAAGATTCGTTTATAGAATGACTATATTTGCTGCAGAGTCGGTAATTCTAACTCTACACGGAAGTTGTAAATAGGACTTCAAATATTGTCCATATATGCTAAATATATAAAGAGTATATGAACATAGGTCTAGGTAGGGTTGCCAGATGGTATTGATTCGTTTTAATTGTCTAGATTTTTAGTCCAGTGTCCAGAGTCACGACTTTCAAAAATTTTTCCAGATAAAATTTTCAAATTTGTAGAGATAAAATTTTTACTAATAAATTTGGGCATTACAATAATAATCCAAAAATATACCAGAAGTCTCAGGCGCTGAAAATATTTATGCATCGGCTCCGTGAATTAAAGTTTTCACTGATTACAAAGTGCAACAACGGTTCACGCTGATCACGACTGCGTGTTTCTCCATCACATCTAATTCTCCCACAATATGAATCAGAAGTCGGAAAAATAGGGTCTCCAGGGGCTATTAAGAAATTTGTTTATTTTAACAGATACAAATTTGATGTCTGAAGCAAAGTTGTTGAGCAATTTTTTTATATTTTCACCTTTTTTTGTTGTGTGGAAAAATCTTATTTTCTTTCTTTCAGATGAAAGCTGAAAAATCCCGATATTTTATTTCAATATTCAGATGAAGCCCCATTTGCATCTGGCAACCCTAGATCTAGGGTATATGGATATTTCGCACTAGTATAGTAGAAAGGGTGGATCGATATGTGTAGAAAGAGTGGAACGATATGTGTGGGGATAAATGGGAAGGAGAAAGGTCGAAGGTCTCTCAAACTCGAACTTCTTTGTTTCACTGATGAACCTTAGAAGCTCAGAATGTGGCAGAGTATGTAGATTATTCATACTCAAGACATCACTACCCAACAGCCTTAATCTGATTTTCGCGAGCGCCGGTCAGCTACACAGATAATGCTCCGTAGTGTCTTCGCCCTCAAGACACGATTGGCAGGTTGGAGCGGTGATGACGCCCATGTTGATCATATGCTGACCATCTATGTTATGCTCAGTGATGACACCTTCCAGTAATCTCAGGTCCTTTTTTCTCAGTTTCAGAAGAAATTCCGCTGATTTCCTGTTACGTTGTCTCACGAAGCACTTTGCGGTTCTGCAGGAGTCATGCTCGGACCATGTTTCTATATGGATAGAACCCACGAAATCGTTGACCCAATGCAGAACTTACGCCAAGGAAAGTTTCCGGACACCATGGTGTAATTGCAGAACCTTCATTAGCTAGTGGATACAAATTTAGTTACTACTTCAAGCTTATTCAATTTTCTTTATTCAAGCAATGCTTTTGAAAATTCTGACGACTCTCGTTGAAGATCAGATTTTTATTTCGCAAAGGTTTCAAAGCGTGAATTTCGAATTTCATAGGATTTTTAACTAAAATCAGGTTCCGATTAAAATCTTCAATGTCTGTACTTTTTCTTGCATTTCACTTTTCATTATGTTGCGAATGCCATGCGATCCCGAAATGTTTTCTTTCTCCCTCAGTTGCCATGTATATTTCTCAAAAATGTGCTAGCGCCATTCAGGAATATTTTAATATTTTTGTCTTAATTGCGGAAAACTATTTTACGTTATTAATATTTTACATTTTTGACCATGTCTTCGAAACTTCGTGAAGGAATTTTGTGGCTCACAATAGTTATAAATTATATTATTCAATAAATAGAGATTTTGCCTCTTGAAATATAAAAATCATTAGAGTTTAATGAAAGGTTTTTTTTATGTACTTTGTATTACTGGTAATATTATGATTTATTTTTTAATACAATTTATTTATTTATTTATTTTTTTTTATTTATTTTCTGGATTTATTTTTTAATCCAGAATTTAGTTGAATTTGAATGCCTTAAATTATAAAAATTTGTGTTATAAACGAGTCTGTTGTTATTGCATTCTGGGTGCCTACATAACAAATCATGCTGTTGTCGATACCTGGCGCTCCAATGATCACAAACATAAATACATACTTGTATGTACATAGGTGTTTACGTTTATATACACAGTTATACTACAAAAGAGTGGTTAGCATTAATGAAAGTGAGTTTATGTTAATGCAATGATGCCAATAGAAATAGAAACAAGAAGAGAACAGGTAGAAACAGGAGGCAGATGAATTTAATGGTGTATGAAAAGCAATTTATTATCCTTTTACTAACAGCAACAACAGAAATAGCCACAAGCAGCAACAACAAGAAAAATGTGTTGTCAATATACATACATATCTAGAATGCCTATTATTGAAGAACACAAAGATTTAATTTGCAATATGTAGAGACATTTTCATCGACCTGCAGGTATCGAAATAAATGTTACTCATACGCTCAGGTATACTCACTTTGTAAATATTTATGCACATACAAATGAGCTCAAACTTGAAAGAAAAATATTAATACAAATCCCAGCAAATTGCATTTAATTAGGCTATGCTTACATAAATGTTAATTTGTATATTTGGTTAGTTTTGTATTATTGCTGCATCCCCACGTAGCAGCAGCGGCAGCAGCAGGTGTGCTTGATTGAAATATTATATTGCTCATTAAATCTTATAATTTCTTATTAAAACTAATTTCAATCATATACAGCTATTTCTACTACCTATACATACGCACGATTACTTATACACACACACACATAAATATACTTCTATGTCGGTGAATAAATTTACATTCAATCGAACTTTGTTGCCATATAAATTGGCTTAAACGATATTGGTTAACTCACATGCGAATAAAATGTGTAGCTGTGGGCCATTTATTTTTGTTGCTTTTTTTTCTGCTCAACAGTGGCACACATTGGCAGTATTGCTCTATCTGTATATAAATTTGTAAATGTATGTATATAGTATATATGTGTGAGTGTGTTTGTATGCAGGCAATAGCAACTAGTGTATTATATTGAAAATGTTGCTGAACAGCTGACGTCTATTTTCAAAAATTTATATTTTCTGCTTGCTTTTTTCTATTTTCTTTCTTCGTTTTTGTTTTGTTTAGCTTTCCATATATGTGTGTGTGTGTGTGTGTGCGTGTGCCTAGAATCTGAATAAATTCTTTGCTTGCTTCTAAAATGGAGCGATTTCTCTGTGTCTAAATATTTCTTTCTATATATGAGTGTGTGTGTTTGTGGGTTATGTATGTGCCTCTACATATATATGTTTGGGTATAAAATTCAATTTGAGCAAATGCTTCAAGCGTAGTGAAGCAGTAAAATTACTTTTTTTTCTTTGTTTTACTTCCTCTATCATATACAGGAACAAAAAAGCAAAAGATGTTGCGGGCAGAAATCAATTACAGTTTTAAGAAACCAAAAAAAGGGGGGAAAAAGAATAAAGTTTAAAATTGAAAGGATTTCAAAAGTTTCAGACGAATTGTTGCTTTAAAGACATTACATTTTTTTTTCTTTCTCCTAATATCTTTTTCGAATAATGTATTACATTTTTCTTTCAATAATTCACTAAAACAATTTAAAGTTTGTTTAACATAAACTCCAAGTTTGAAATCAGGTATTAAATAAGTATGAACAAAAAAAAGTTTGAAAGTATTAAACAAAAGAAGTAAGTAAGCTAGATAGAGTGCATAAGGTATCGCAATAATTTTTATTTTTAATAGTTTTAGATTTAGTTGAAATCCATCAGTTTACTAACACATTAGTTAATATTTAACATTTTGCATTATTTAGATTTATTTTTCATTTTGGAAATGGAAGAAACGTTTAAGATTCCTGAAGCATGAGTCCAGACCATTCCCAATTGTGTATAAAGCAGGAATGAAAATTACAAATTTTAAATTGTACCTAATGTATCAAAAAAGTTGTACCTAAATGAGCATGAATGTACCGAAAATATTGGTTTAGCGCTTTAGTAAGAAATTTAAGTTTCATTTAAAAGCTAATAATTAAAAAAGTAAATAAAACATGAAAACGATATTCGCTGTATATAAATCAGGTTAAATTATTGCAGCACATATACGGTGAGTCAAACAAATTGGTCATAAAAAATAACATTTTAGGGCACGACAAATCGGAAACTAAGAGAGGAGAAAAGTTTTTAGTCATCTAATCAAGGGGAGACAAACTTTTAAATCGTCATGAAAGCTCCCGAATTTTTGTCATAATTTTCGATTTTTCAAAAATTTGTAGCAAAGATTTGTTTCCAAACTTAGTTATTATTCTGTTATTATTGTTTATAAAAGGAAAAATACAAAATGCAAAAATAATTTTTGAAATCGGATAATGTTTATGAGTAGGTTCAAAGCCATAAGAAGGTTACATTTCATAAAATTCTTTGCTAAATTTCAAAAATATTCTTATGGTTTTGACTTTTTTTGCCAAAAAACTTTATACGATTTGGAAAATTATTTTTGCAATATTTTTCCCTTTATAAACTGCAATATCAGAGCTGCGAGCTTTACAGTTAAGCAATACAGTAAGTTAAATTTAAGTAGATAATTATTTAAATATTTTTTTTGTAATTAAGTGTAAAATTTATTTTGGCCAATGACAAATTGTACCTAAAATGTTCTAATTGTACCTAATGTACCTTGTAGTTCGAAAAAGTCGGAAAAAGGTACAATTGTACTTGCTTTTTCATCATTGGTATAAAGCGAATTCGTTCATTAATTTTTTATATATTGTAGTTACACGAATGGGGAAGAACTAAGTGTTGGCATTGTGTTTTAGTGTCCGTCTATTATTTCTGAAGGCGTAAGCCTAAGTTACGCACTTTTACTCTCATTAGTTTACGTCTAATTAAAAATCATTACATACAAATTTTTTTGTGTATCTACATTAGGGTGGCCCCTAGTTTAGTCTTTTTCAAAAGTAAAAATGTTGCTACTCCTTTGCACTAAACTGGTTCCAATCAAGCAAAAAACGGGCTGTGCACAACTTCTAGGTCACCCCCAAACGCCTTGAAGTTGAAACATAGCACACGCTCCTTTCAAAAGCGGTATAGTTTTCCCTATCTTAACCATTTTCTTGTTTCTTCTTAGAGAAATTTATTTGGACACATCCAGGAAATTGTGTGAAAACCTTCTGAAACAAATTTTTTAAATGTAAATTCTTACAATTCCTGAAACAATATGAAAAATATAATCGCCCACAACTTCTATAGGAGAAACGTATTTTTATTTACAAGAATAATATCTATTTCACAAGAATTTCAACGAAATTCACTTGAAATGCCGAAAGTAACTCAGCAACCCTCAAACAAATTGTTGTAAAAAACTGGAAAATATGATACATTTTTTTTTTTGACATTTTGCACTTTGTCTTCATAACAGCTGCAATATTTCTGTGGTAAAAAACAGAAAAACAGCAGAACTAGAGTTAAGATATTTTTGACTATAAATAATAAACTGATGCGAATTTTTAAATAATTTTTAGAATTATATATCGTTTTAAGAATGATCTTTAATTTGTAGATAAAGTCATAGCTGCGTTTTATTTGCCATTTGCTTCTAGTTATATATAACTAGCAGCGATAATTGTATATGAAAACAACAACGAAGCCGCAGAGATAACACGTATAATTATAGCGTACAAATATTCTTCTTTTCTGTCTTGTGTCCACCTCAATTTGAAATTCAAAATTTGAACGAAATTCACTCTCGTGTATCCGCACTTTAAGAAAGAATTTAGTAGCACTTGAGTATTTTTTTCGGTCTTCGGCAATGATTTGTGTAACAAATTGTTTCTCAGCTTAATTTTTTGTAAAAATGTTATTGTATGCCTGAATAAGTTTCACAGTTTTTTCTGTGACCTTTCTTTGTTGAAGAAATCGGTGCTGATAAAAAATTTCGCAGAGAAAATTTTTGTACCAGGAGTTTCGAAAGTCGTAAACTCAATGTTTATAAACGAAGAAAAATTATTTTTTTTGTAGCCTGCTTCCAATATTATTTAAGCTTTATTTGTCTTAACTGCTGTTGAAGCTTTTTATCAAATAATGATAGAGCCACTGTTTGGGAAGCTAAGTACTCGAGGTGGGTGACAAATTCTGTGGTCAAAAGCAGTAACCGCTTAAGTCTGAATATCTCATTTCGAGTAAACACGGTTTGTGTAATGTGATTGGTTGCTACTCTATATAAGCGAATACCTTTCTTTTTTTATAACTTTTGTTTTAAAAAACATAAAATTTCGGGGATTTCACGTATATGTGCATTAGAATAAGAAGAACACGATAGCATTTATAACTCAATTTTGTCTTAAGTCGACTTAAGCGTTTATTGCTTTTGACCATAGAATTTGTCCGCAGCTCCTTTCTGATTTCTCGATCAATATCCTGACATTCATGACATAATAAATATGATTTTTGATGATCCAGTTATAACGTATACTAATGTGTGTACCAATCAGTTAACTTTTCAAGTTTTGCCAGTGTTCGTAGGGCGCCATGCACTGCATAAACTAATTTCATCTCAGAAATTAAAAAAATGGACTTAGTGAATTCTGCCAGAACGACGACGATATGTAGTTATGTAAATTTTTATTGATCAGTTCAGAATTTTAAAATATTGCGAAAGGCTTTAAAATGTATGCATAAGTATGTCGACAGATCTTTATACACACAAGGACATGCATATCTCTGCATTTCAGCAACTAAAAATAAGACCAAAGATTGACGTTTGACATACAAATGCAATGATAAAACTGCAATGCAATGAAATGTAGACGACAAACTTCATGATAGATAGAAATACGGATAGACTACGGTATATGGAATGGAATCAAGTGTAAAATCCAATTAACGACAAAAACAGACACACATACATAGCAACACTTCAAATTGAACTGACATTTAAAAAGATAGACTCAAATGCACTCAGAAAATGATGGAGAAAAGAGAGAAAGAGATAGAGACTGGGAATAAGAGTAATAGGCTGTAGACGAGAATGCAAATCCAAATGGTAATCCCAAAAAAAAAAAACTACAAACACACACAAATACATATACAATCGATGATGCCATAATACAAAAAAATTCGAACAAAAGTTGCCACTATTGCCATTTTGTTTGTTGTTAAAATGTATACTGAATGGTATTTCAGTAGTATTACACATACAAGTATACGTTTGTTTGAAGTTTGCCATGCCCATTTTTAAGTTGTTTACACAAAAGTGTAAAATGTGTGCAATGAACAACAACATCAGCCAACAGCAACAACTTTGCTATTGCTATTACGTGTGCGTGTATTTGTTACTCTTAGTTATTTTCTCTTTCTACTAATTTCTATTACGAACTAGTAGATATTTTCAATTTTGTATGTACTCTGAATATGTGGTGTTTGTTGCAAAAAAATTTTATAGCAAACAACCAATAGCAGCATATGTGGTTGTAGTATTGTTTAATTGGCTCAAATGTTGCTACTGTTATTGGTAATTATTGGCCTAAGTGCTTTAGCTACAAAATTTCGTTTCTTATGTTGGTTTAAGTTTTCTACTTGCTAGTAGTTTGTTAATATTGGAAAATTATAATTCATGACTTGGACCGGAAGAATTTAATGAAATAAATAGTTATCTGGTTTCACATCATTGCTGTTTTGTTTTATTATTCAGCAAAAGAAATAAAATTTCGTTTTACTGTATTCAGAGCTGTAAAAATTTTGTTATTCAGTGCTACTTAGAAAAGCTCAAGAACCAGTTTTTTCTACGGGTAGCATTTAATTTCAATTTCAAAGATTTTCCAGTACTTTCAAGTATTTTCAAGGATTTCAAAACTATTCATGTACTTCAAACATTTTATAAGATTTTAAACACATTTAAGTATTTTAAATATTTTCACGCATTTTTAAAGACTTGCAAGCATTCACAAGTAGCCTCAATTAATTTCAAGTATTCTTAATTATTTTCAAGTATTTTTAAAAATTTTCAAATGTTTATAAATATTAAGTATTTGGATATATTTTTAAATACTTTTAAGGGTTGGAGTATTTTAAGAAATATTTAATTACCATTTTAGAAAATGAATTAATTTCATTTCTTTCAAGCATTTTCAAATATTGTTTAATATTTTTAAGGGTTTTTTAAAAAGTTTTCAATTACTATTAAATACTTTCAATTAGTTCCCAGTATTTTCAAATGCTTTTAAGTATCTTCAAATAGTATTTTCAAGTATTTTTAGTTATTTTCAAGCATTCAGGAGTTTTTAAATAATTCAAGTATTTGCAATTAATTTCAAGTGTCTTTAAGTATTTCGCAAGTATTTGCAAGTATTTCCATTTTTTTTTATTTATTGATTTCAAGCATTATCACAAATTTGCTTACATTCTCAAATATTTTTAAGTATTTTCAAGTATTTGTAGTTATTTCAATTAATTACACTGTTCAACAGCCAAAAATGAGCAGAGACGGGACAAGGGTAGTTAGGGTAATTGGAGGTCACTGAGTCCGAATCCGTGGTCCGTTTTGCTCTGCTACGTCACAATTTTTTATTGACATCAAAATTTTCAATTCATATTTTTTTTCATCAAAACATCCATTTTTAAAAAAAAATTTTATTTTATTTTAATTATTTATTTTTTCGTAATTTTTTTCATCCTTGTTATCATCGTTCACTTTTATCTCGTTGTTAGCTTAACCCAGCAATGCCTAGCGGTGCCATATGGCACCTTATCGCTAAGCCGTTCTTGAGCCAGGTTCAAAAACAATCTTTTTCTCAAGTTACTTTCTTGATCTATCTAATTTGGTTCCCACTCGTCCTTAATGGGTGTGACGTAGCAGAGCGAAACGGACCACGGATTCGGACTCAGCGACCCCTATTATCCTAAATGAGTTTGCCCCGTCTCTACTCGTTTTCAAAATTTTCCATTTGTAGTGTTATTTGAAAACGAAGATAGTGAAAGAGGAAAACAATTAAATTTTCTCACTTTTATCTAATAGGAATGGAAGGGGGGGACGGAAAGGGGAGGGGGAGAGCAGACAGAAAAGGAAAAGTAGATGAAGACAAAAGTAGGAACTATGATGCAGAAATCTTACCAAATTTCCGGAATAACTTTAAACTGGAGTATGTTGTCAGGTCTTAGTGGGACTAGAAAGAGGTAGTCATATACTTTTTGGTTCCAGAGACATTATAAAACAGCTCAGAAAAAACTCTGGCACTGAAAAAGTATATAAATAGCCAAAAAAGTAATTAGAAGTTATATTTTCGAAAGTATAGCTTATGTATAGCTATAGCCACGATTTCTGAGTATCTCTTTAGAGTTATCTATTGGTGCACATCAGAACTTTCTTAGCCTTTCATATGTAACCCATTATAAGCTTAAAGCTCGCTATGCTCTGAATTGCTCATTGATTATACACAATTCCTAGTAGCCTCTTGTATGTGTAGAGTTTGTAGAACTCAAAAAATTATCTTATATATTTTATCATGATGCAATTACTAAAGCATAGTGAAATTAATAAAGTGAAATAAATAAAAGTGACGCCCTATTTTCTGTTCACTGACGTCTGCCAAATTTGAAAATTATTCTCTTACTTCTCCCAAAACATTTGAATTTCAGAAGTAAATATAAAATTATTAACCCATTGGTACCAGCACAATATATAAATAAAATAGAAAAATTTGAAAAGCCAGAAAAATTTTCCGACATTGATAAACAAGATCTTCGAAGGCGTTTGTAACAATCATATGCATAATGTGCACCAAGGATTTAACCCAAAACTTAAAGTTTTTTTTGTTATGTATGCCATTCAAGTAAGAAATCTGCTTCTCCGAAATTGAAATGAAATTCTTTTGAAATCGGTAAAACTATTTAGAATATAAAGAGGACATTTTTGAAGAAGATCATTTTAAAAGTATTGTATTTTGATTATTTAAATACTTTATACATTTATATATATATATACATTTTAATACAAAATATTTTGAGAGCTTTATTTTATTTATTTATTTGTGTACAGCTGACGAAAATGGGTTAAGAGAATTTTTTCTCATAAACAAAATTATTTGTCAAAATTTATTGAGCGAATACTTGTCATAATTGTCAAATCTCAGAAGACCTGAGTATATTTCAGATTACTGCTGTCTGGCATACTGTATACTGTGTATTAAAGGTGATGTAAATAGTGACAGGCGAATTTTGACACTTTCTTTGCTCAATATTGTATTTTGGAAGTACCGAATTTGGCGAATAAATTAAGGCCTTTTCGTGAAAATGTACTACAGAATACTAACATATTTTTCATGCCAATAAAATATTCGTAAACGTGATTATCAGTAGCATGGAGAAATAAGAAGGTGAGACAACTATTACAAAAACAAAAAATAAGTGTGCCGTCAATGATAAGAGCTGTATTTACCGAACTATTTTGGTGACTATTTTCTGGTAACTTTTTGTACGGATTTAATTATAGGAAATAGTATAATTTTTTTTTATATTGATAATAATTAGCACCCATTTAGATATACACAGAAGGATTTTCTAAAATAATATTTTTACATTTTAATTTTTAATTGATGTTGCAGATTCTTCACATATGATTTGATTTAGGCAGGCATTGTGGGGCTATCATTGTAATAGTTTAGGCCTAGTTTACATTAACGAGAAGACTCACAAGGGGATTGCTAAAAAAATCTCTCTGTTACCCTTGGTATGATGCAGCGTTACCTATGCTCTGCTTTTAACGACACCCCGGCACCTCATAAACGCATTGGACTCGTATCGTTGCCTTCGTGCTGAAAATGAATCTCTCCACTCTCCCGTTCTCGTCGTTTTTTTGCATATTAAAATAACAATGCAACCCCCTTGTTAGTCTTCCAACTAATGTAAACTTAGGCCTTACAAGAAAATGTTCTTGCACACTCTGAAATAATTTTTTAGTTCTATCTCACACGCTTCATTTATTGCCTTTGTCTTTCTTCATCTTTAGAAGCACTGAAGGTTTCAGCATTATTTTTTGCAAATTACGCATGACATTTTTTCTTCACAAATTGCAAAGTTTGAGTCGCTGTTACGTAAAAATAACGTATTTTTCTTCTTTTTTTTTCAATACTCATGTTCGTTTACAATTTGGCAATATTTTACAATTATTTTAAACAAATTTTAAAACTAAATAATTTCCATTTATTTTTTAAATTTATTTTTGATTGATTTTCAATTTAATACTTTTTAAAAATATTAAATACCATATGATAATTTACACCACATTTTTGCTCAAAAACTTTCCCAACAATATGCAACTGTGCTTCTCTATTTTATGTCAGAATACGTGTACCGAAAGAGGGCTGCCATTTGACTGCCTCACCTTCTTATTTCTCCATGATCAGTAGTAAAAAAGATAATCATGTCATATTATAAAAAAAAAATCAGACAAAAATCAAGTTTGATGTCTTTGAAATTAGTCGCATTTTTTATTGTAACGTAACAGTCTAAAATACTAAAAAGTTTTTTTGCGCAAAGTCCAACAAGTTAAGAAATTTTTAATTTTTTTACTTTTTTTCGAGTATTTTAAGTCTGTTTTTGGGATCGAAAAAAAAATCGACAATTTTCTTCCTTCATAACTGTGTAGAAAGCCGTGAAAAATGTGTAACGTAACAGTCTTTTTTTGTTCAAATAAAATGATTGCTACTAGTTTATCATCGACGGCGTTATTCATTCTTAGAAACCGCACATAAAAGAAACCATCATTCTTTTCATGTGGAAGTTTCTTACCGGAATGCAAAAATCGCTGAAGGTTTTGAAAATTTGGAACGACGGACCATCATCGCAATTCAAAAATAAATTCTTCTCAGCAATGATTTCTGTTTTCGAAGCCGAATTTGGAATAAAAATGTTTTCGAACTATTTAGCAAAGTCCCATAGAAAAGGATGTGCTGTTGATTTTGGTGCAACTACAAAAATAGTCGTGCGAAAGCAGGTTCTAGCTCGGAACTGCCTTGTAAATTATACATCAGATTTCATTGCCGCATTTCATTCGGTACGAATCAAAAATCTGTTTTCGAAGCCGAATTTGGAATAAAAATGTTTTCGAACTATTTAGCAAAGTCCCATGTGCTGTTGATTTTGGTGCAACTACAAAAATAGTCGTGCGAAAGCAGGTTCTAGCTCGGAACTGCCTTGTAAATTATACATCAGATTTCATTGCCGCATTTCATTCGGTACGAATCAAAAATCGCCATCGAAGAAGTTGTTGAGGGTAACTTCACTGCTATAAATAGTATGTTAAATGCGGCTGAAATTTTTGCTAATGCAAAAAATATTTGCGACATAGCATTGACCCACCAGATCAAAGTCATTGAAGGAAAAATAGTGGCTTTCATTACTTCCAAACAAGGATAAAATTAATTATCTCTATAATTTTTGAATAATGTAAATTTAAATCTGATATTTAAATTGTGCATTAATGTGCAATGTTATAAAATATAAAAGAAGTAATATTTACCATAAAGTGAATTTAAACTTATCTGATAGGCAAAGAACCAATAAATATACGTTTTGACTCACTTGATATGCTTTATTGCATTAATTTCGCTTCAACTGTAAACAAAAATCGATAAGTAACGTAACAGTCTTTTTTGTGTAACGTAACAGTCCGCACATGTATGCTCTTAAAATGTTCAAAAACATTATTTTTCAATAAATTAATGATTTCAGGCGTTTCTTTGCTCTTTTAGCTTGCAAACAATGCATTCAGATATAAAAGGGATCCACTAAATTCGCTCACTTTTGCTTACATATAAGGCAACCTCCAAAATCACTTCCAAAAAATGTAACGTAACAGTCCACCTTAAAATGTGTATATCTAAAAAAACAACAGGGAATGGACTTTAAGTTCATAAAGGTGGAATTTGAGTCTTGAGGCCTATTTTCATATGCAATCATAAAAGAGTGTGATTTCATACGGTATTGATGAGATATATGCCAAAAAGTGCGTTCGATTGTAACGTGACAGTCTAAATTTCGGCCCATATGCATCTTCTCTCCGTGGTGAAATTGATCCAACTTTTTCTTGTTATTTCGTCCTTTGGGACATGAAACAAATTGATGCCTTCGTTTATCCATGTTTTATGGCACAACACAAAACTAGCTTTCGGCATATTCGGAAATTAATTTTTTCTGGAACCGAATAAATTTAAATTTTTAAGAAAAAGAGCCACAATAAACAATGAAAAAAGTTCCAGTAATGCCAAATTTTTTTCTTTTTTTAATAAAAGTACATTTTTAAGTACTTTTTCAAAATTTTCTTGGAAATGAAAAGTTATGTATTTAAGAAGTATTACGGATTTGCTAAGGGATCAAATGTTGTCAAAATAGAAAGTTGAGAAAGGTTGTTTACGTATATCACCTTAAATAATTCCGTCATGTTTTTTATGAATTTTTGAATACTCAACATTTTTTATTATATTATTTTTTTCTGTCAAAAGTTTTAACAACGATAACTTGATTAATAATTACAAACATATAAACAGGTGTATTTAAGAAAAGTATACCTACATACACTGCCGGTCAAAAGTTTGGAAACCCTGAATAAAAAATCAAACCGATTAAAATAGCTAAAAAAAAAAAAACGAGAATTATCGATTGAAAAACGATCTTACGTTGTTATTTTACATAGAATAGGCAAAACATATAATGAAATCGCAAAAATCTTAAAAATTTCCGTTTCCAAAACACTGAAAAGAAACCTTGCAAAACCTCAAAAAGAGACGATGAAAAAATAATCACCATCAGTAATGCAAATCGTTTTGAAACTGCCCCGAAAATCAGAACCAAAATCAATGAACGTTTGTTTTCACCAATTTCAGTATCAACAGTCCAACGGCGATTGCTAGAAAAAGGATTGTTCGGGAGAGTGGCTGCGAAAAAAACAACTTCTGCGACTCCAAAACAAGAAGAAAAGGTTGGAATTCACCTTGTATCTTACAAAGACTGGACTATTGATCAATGGAAATCGGTGTTATGGTCAGATGAACCAAAATTTGAAATTTTAGGATCACATCGTCGACAATATGTTCGCCGTAAAACGAATGAAAAATACAAATCGAAGTGCATTGCACCTACAGTCAAGCACTGTGGAGAATCGGTTACTGTATGGGGTTGCTTCAGTTACGAGGGAGTTGGTGAACTCGTTAAAATTGGTGGTATAATGAAAAAGGAAGAATATCATCGTATACTTCAGTACAGTGCAATACCATCTGGGATTGGCCTTATCGGATACGGATTCCGCTATCAACAAGATAATGACCCCAAGCGCACTTCTAAGTTGTGTTCCACCTATTTAGATCGAAAAGAAGAACAAGGAGTGCTGCAAAAAACGCTTTGGCCATCGCAATCTCCCGATGAAAATCCTATCGAATTCCTGTGGGAAGAAATGGACCGACAAGTAAGAGATTTGAAGCCAACCCGCCAAATTTCCTTGTGGAACGAGGTTTGGAACAGCTTTCAAGTACAAAAACTTCATAATCTTGTCAACAGAATGCCCAAAATTTGTGCTGCTATCATAAAAGCTGAAGGTGGTTATTTCGATGAAAAAAGCTGGCCTAATTACATTCAATTTTATATCCTTAAAAATAATAATATTTTGAAAAAATTAATGTAAATCATTCAAAAAATATCCAATTTATACTTAATGTATACAGAAACATCGAATCAAATACGTTTAGTCTGCCGAAAACGGCGACAAACATGAAAAATTGATTTTTTATTAAGGGTTTCCAAACTTTTGACCGGCAGTGTATGTATAGATTTTAAATGCTCAACACTATTTAAAACAAAAAAAAATTACATAACGGAACAATACCAACAAATTTAAAGCTTTAAATTAAAAAAGAAACCAGCAAAGCAAATAAACTTTATGTTTACAGCTGAAATTATTTTAAAATCAAATTTCTCTGCCTCTGCGAAGTAAACTTTTCAAACAAATTCAATTCTCAGCAAATACTTGCAACAAATTACACAAATTGCCACACACCTACACATAAATACTTCATATTTAAGTACTAAAAAATCACATGCAGGTATGCAACACATTTGCCACACTGTATGCATTTGTTGCAAGTTGCAATCTCATCCACAACCACAGACAAACAAAGAAACAAATATTTTTGGTGCTGACATGTCTGTCATATACTAACAATAGCAGCAACAGCAGCAACAAAATCAGCAACAGCAACAACAATGCCAACATATGTATGTATGTATGTATGTACCTACGTAACATTTTTGACTTTTAGACAAAACTTCGTTAATGCTGTGTAGATTTACGTGAAATTTTGGGAAAATTTTGAATTTGAATTTTGGAACGTTTGAAAGTTTTTCTTTCGCAAGTTCTCTCAAATTTTGAATTCTTGCGAATTTCCAACACGCATACACACACAAAAGTTTAGTGAGTTTATGTTGATTTTTGGCATAAAGTTGCTGGCAGGCAGACAGGCAGGCAGGCAGGAGCGGTATCAACAACATTTCATTTGTTACCACATACATAAATGAAAAACAAACTCTTTAACACACTCAAGCTTAATGCGGCAAAATCATTTTCAACACATAGTTAGAAGAAAAAGCCAGAGAGGAGGGAAAATAATGAGAACGCTGAACGGAAATGGGCTACGAATGGGTCTGCTATGAGTTCGAGGCGTGATTTCTACTTACTTTATAATAGCTGCTGGATTTTATGCAAAATATAAAGCAAGCACGTTGAAAATGTTGCGCTGGTTACTAAGCGGTCTCTGAAATTATTTTTTCATTTGCTTTAAGGTCGTAATAATTGTTGAAGTTTCTAAGACTTTTTCTGTGGGTTTGACTTCCTTAAAAGTTATTACAAATGCAATTGAAATTATACAAAAACACAAACTTTTGATTTATTTAAAATATACATACTTCAATAAAATCTTTAGTAAGTCAGAGAGATAAGTAAATTATGTAAATAACATAAGACTTTACCTTTGGAAAGTTTAAGAACTTTTAATATTTTTTGCGTACGCCTAAAACTATGCATGTTTATATTTATCATTTTTTAATTTATATAATATCAATTCTTACTAAACAATGTTCTATATCAATATACCAGCATATATTCGAGGATTTATTTTCGCCACTTACATTAACAATGTCTGCTTTACATTTACCAACAAAATCGACCACACTACCCGCACCATAGAACATGTGGCACGTTGACCACCATTAGCCTCTCTTTACATACACACACACTCACACATACACACACACCATATTTCAAAGCATACTTTTTGGTGTAGTACTAAAAGCATGTACATATAAACAGAAAGCAGAAATTTGTTGAAAGCACCTGCTAAAAATTATTGCTACATAAATCTCATGTTGAGTTTTTGGGGTTTTGTATATACATGAGGATGACTACTGCATACACACATACCTACACAGAGTGGTAACTCTTCTACTTAGTAATATTGTTGTTGCTACTGCCAATGTCTGTCCCTAGAAGCAGTTGGTTATTTAATACCTAAAAATATATTTGAGTATATATTTTGTATGTACACATTTTTGCATGAACTCATTTGTTAAAATCTTTTGTTTTAAAGTGAAAATAGCACTTTAGCTTATATATTTGGCATTTTTGAACAGCCTAAAAGTATGCAATTTTCAGTTTGAATACTGCAATAACTTGAGCAACTGAAGTGAGTAAAAAATGTTTCAACTTTCAGAGAATTTTTTAATGTCTATAGTTAAAGCTAAAGTTATCATCAGTATAAAGTTTCTAACTAATATGGCTGCCTAACCGCCTGACTGCCTACTATTATTTATGATTATTGCTAAAATTTCTGTATCTACAATCCCAGTATAGTGTGCTAGATATTTATCTAACAGTGGACTATCTACTTGAATATATATACTATATGTATGTATGAAAAAAAATAGAAAAAAAAATGAATTTGATGCACAACTAGCACTAGACAACACTAAAATTATATTACCACAAATATAATTTATGTGCAAAAGTTTAAATTTCCTCAAGCTTGTACCTACATAGAGTTTGAGTGGTAAGGTCAAATGTTGCATACAATTTTATAGTTTATGAAACTTAAGAAATTCATAATTTTTGCTTTAAGTCTAAACAAAAATGCAAAAATTTTTAAATTTTTTTCTTCTTGTTTTTCTTTTATGGATGTATGCACGTATGTTGTAGTAGTAGTAGTTTCAACATAGCTCGCTGATTTATGTGCTGTTCATTTTCACAAAGAAAAGGTCACGTCTGCTGGGCTCAAATTTAAACCTAAAAGTCACAGCTGCTGTTGGTAGCGTTTAAGTTGAACCGCAAACGATTTACTGCGAATACTTTGGAAAGAAAAAAATACAAAAAAATACAAAAAAAAAATCATTCTTCACATATGAAACATTTTTATGTTTGGAAAAAAAAGAAAAGGGTAACAAAAAAAAAAAAACAAAGAGAGGAAAAGAAAAATTCAAATGGGAAGCGACTTGTACTTCAGTGCAGTTCTACGGATATGAAAGCTCATTTGTTGTAAAAAAAAAAAAATAGTAAAATCATTTCAGTCAGTCCAGACCGACATATGCATATGTGGAAGTATGGAGTTTTGAATAAATAAGACTGATATCAGTTTCTAATACGCTATGGCAACCGGAGCTGGGCAGTAAGGAATAGAAGTACATTTTGACTACTGCAATTGTGATCATTTTTTTGATTACGATTGCAATAATAAGCTCTGATAGCAGCACAGAATAAACCAGAAAAATTCTAATTATGTTCGGTCGAGAATAAGTAAAGCGAGAATTGTGATTTCTGATTTCTAGTCTTCCTCAATAGAATTTTGTGATTCAGCTACTTCAACATAAATTTTTCAGACTTCATGATTTATTCGCTAATTTCATAGAACTGACATCGGCTACTAAATTGCACATATTGGTTTTAAACTCTTAGTTGGTCGTTTATGTACGGTTACCAATGTTGCACCTAAGTTAACATACCAACTTCATTGTAGAGCAAGCAACCAAGTGGGTATCAAAAGTACATGTTACAAAAAAAAATAAAAAAATAAAATCCAAGAAATGCCCAAATTGTATGTAACTCAAGCTCAAAAGAGCGTAATTTAATTTCAATACAAATAAATCCTTGTCGTATTCTTACACCACCATCCAGTACGGGAGCAACATTTCCTGGTGTTCACATTTTCTGTATATCCGCCGCATGTTTGCCTGCTATTTTTGTGGTGTTCTTTTCTTTTTGTTTGCAAACAAGCATAGTACTTTTGATACACAGTTGACCATTGGTCATTGCCTTTGCAGCATTTTGACTTTTATTTTATTTATTTTTGTTAAAAATACGCGTTAAATATCCGCAAGTCACCCACATTTGGCTTTTGTCGGTACTTAGCATAGCTACTTTGAAACGTACACAAAGAAAAGGATTGGAGGGTGGGGGGTCTGGAGGTTACTTGTAGGCAGCTTTACTGTTATGCTTATAGCTTTTTAATTTTTCATTTGAGTATTTTTGCTGTTGTGAAAAGTATCAAGGGTTTAGTCGTTGGCGTAGCTGGATGTGGTACAAATGCTCTTTTTATTCGAAGAAAATTGACATTGACTTGCCATTACTGATGATGAGCCCGACCTCAAAACAATTACCAAAAATACTAAAAATAGTCAGAAGCTCTTTTTTCAAATGATTATCAGTGGGAATTCGGGCCATGATAAGGAATCCGGATGAGGTTGGCTTATATTCCCGAAATTCGTGCAGTTACTTCATTGAAAGAGGTATTCCGAGTCGGGGTGCTCTGAGCAATAATGGGTTAAAGAACTAATTACATTTGAAGATTGTTTCCTAGAACTTTGGAGCTGATCCACTATTACTGCCCTACATGGTTTCTAGTGTTTGTGAATGAATTTTTTATACTGAACACGAATCTGAGTTCAAAAATTTCCCATAAATGCAGAATTGCTCAGCATCACCTTCTCTTTTTGTATCCAAAGTCAAACCTCATGTCAGAGAAAACAAATCAGATCTAGTCGCATAGTGTAACAAAGATTTCAAGTTTATATTTTTATATTTGACTTTTTAGAAAGAAACCGATGGAAGTAAAAAATATTAAAAAACTGTTCAATAGATTTTATTTTGACTTTTTGTTTCATCCACTGGCAATTAATATCAAAAAATAGAAGAAAGTTTCCACATTTCGGGAGGGGGGGTCAGAACCCCCAACCGTCGCCGCCCCCCCCCCCCTAAATACGGCCTTGATTGGGAGCTACCTGGCTGTCATAACAAACCCATACACCTATAGTTCAAGTCCGGGTAATATGAAACAACGGGCACTACGGGACACTCTCTCTTACATGTAAACTACTTTATCGACTGAAAGTAATCCTAGCGCCATTGTATCTGCCAAGTGCTCCGAAAACTGTATAGCGACCTTGTTGCCTGCGATCGTGTTTTTTGAAGTATCACGCGTTGCTTCCGCGAAGCATTAAAAAAAAAAGAGCTTGATACTTCCGGAATACATCGGTTTTGGTGCGAAAGCACCGACATAAAGGAAAATTTTGGCAATCCACAAATGTTACAAAGAATCCTAACCATAAGAAGGGTACGTAGGTGTTTTCATAAATATTCAAAGTTTAAAGTTTATAAAAAACGACTGTCATGTGTATTTTCTACTTTCCGGGTAATATGAGACACTTTTTTTTCGGTATATGTAAGACAGTCGACAAGTCATTGCCAGCTAAGTTTTCACTGTCCAGTACAATAAATTTTGATTATAAAAATATAATAATTGACATATTACGTTTTTTAGTAGGGAACCAGCATGTAAGCAATTTTTGATACTTAGGTTATAAGGACTGTATCGAAAAGAAACTGCACACATTGTTTTGCTTGTAACATGACGGTTTTTACTCCTTTTCACTTTTTCTAAATTAATAATGTAGATTTATTTTTCATTAACTCGCGAACTTTTTGTTCATCCCTTTCATTAAACACTGCACACCTTCTTTTGTAACGGTACTGTCTGCCTTAAGCCATTTTTCTTTTAAATTCCTCGAGGTGACCAGCAACTCGACCATTCTTCTTCAAGTTCTATTTAACAATAACCCATTACTTCCCCATCGGGCGAAACTCTGTAGCGTTTGGTGGATTCTTCTCTTTTGCAACATAGTTGACAATGCTTGTTTCAAACAAATCCAATGTCTAATGGGTGTAGTGAGCAGTAGCTAAATCAAGCTAAAATATTGTTGACATATTGTGTTTTTTGTGAAAAAGTATAAGGATATAAATTTCGGGGGATATGTCACCTTTGTAAAAAACGGAATGGCCTTAAGACCGCAAGAGCAAATAACCTACCAGATGAGAAATTTCTCGCCGAATTTTTCCACACCACTTTGCAAACATTGTTGACACTGTCTTCTTTGTGTTTTGTGTAAAATCAGGAAACCTGGTAATTTTCTTGAGTCCATTTTAACATAGCTTTCATTATCCATTACACGCACTCGAAAACATCTTTAAGCTAAAGGCTGTATAGTTTTCGAAGCCTTGTTTCCCCAATTTTCACTATTCTACCACTTTTTTTTTTGTACTTTTTGCTTGTAATCGATTTTTAAGTTATGTTCTTGCTTCACTCTTTCAATCATAGAGACACTAGTTCTAACTTTTTTTGCCAAATCTCGCGCTAATATTGAGTTGCTTTGAATTTATTCAGGTCCTGTACTGTTATTACAGTTTTCGGATTTCATGGACATTTTTTCCTCCACTTTTCGGCAAATTTTTTAGGGAATAGGTATCTCCAGACTTGATTGTAATATTTACGTTTACACTGTATTTGTCCTGTTTGACCAGCTGTCTGTAAGAAATTCCTTTTCAGTATAAAACTTGTGCACAATTTGCTTAGGCCGTGATCTTTAATTCGAGGTATTGCAAAAACTATAATAAGAATATCAGAGAAAGAAGTAACAATAAAAGCAGAATCGATTACACTTTCTAAAGGTGCTTACTGCATTTTAATCAAACATCTACACTGTGAGAAATATTGAATTTACATATCGTTTTTATGATAAAAAAAGTTCAATTCTACTTAATGATGATTATATATTGAAAAATTATTTTAAAGATTTTTTTATATAATGCTAATGATTCACTAAGTGAGAATAATGTGCGGCTCTCATGTATCATTGCAAAGAGTGCAATAATTTTATTGCAATCGGAATAAAGAATAAAATCCTGTGGTGTCGTAAATGCAAGGCCTGGTTGCATATTACTTGCTCGATTTTCGGCTACACATGCATTGATTACAGGCGGAAAATCATCCAAAACCGGCAATGATTACTTTTATTCAATTACATTATGTAATTGGTGTACTTTATCTTTATTTTTATTCAATGATTCTAATTTTTTATAGCTCCTGTTCAATAACAGAATCTTACTTTATTTGCATACTCAAATTGCTACTTTTTAATTATTTAATAATTATTTTATGTAAACAATTTCGATAAAATTCTTTGTGACATGTTGAATTATACTTCCTTTTCTTATTTTCAATATAAAGTATGTTAAATAAATATTACATTAATTTGGGTGCCGAATTTTCAAAGTGTCTCATATTACCTAAAAATTTGCAGTACCCAAATGGATGGGCAAAACCAGAAGTAATTTAAGCAAAAGAGTGTCATATTACCCGGATTTACCCCACGTTTATTCCTCAATTTATTTTCTGTCACATATTCCAACGTCTTGAGTATGGCAAATACTTAACCTTAGGAAGGCAACACTTTTTTTGTCTACAAAAATAGCAACATTGTTAAACAGAAAAAATTAAACTTTTTTATTATAAAATCGCTTATTTACTTCTATAAAAAACTTTGAAAAAATTCATGTTATTCATTATTATAATTTTAATACATTGTTTTTTATATGAAATGGAATTAAGGCAAATCTCTTTGCTAGTGTCCGGCCGAAGTTTTGGCCGAAGCCGAAGATTGTAAGCATTTTATTTTATTATAATTTTTACTATAGATTGGTAGTAAAAATTTATACAAATAAATAAATGTGAAGTGGTTATATAAAGTATTTACTTGTGTCCGACCGATTATTCGGCTTCGGTTCTTGGGCTATTCGGCCTAAAACTGCACCTTCGGCATCGGCTTCGGCAAAAAATGGCCGAAGTTTTGGCCGAAGCCGAAGATTATAATATACTTTTTTATGATAATTTTTAATATAGATTGGCACTAAGAATTTATAAAAATAAATAAATGTGAAGTGGTTTTATAAAGTATTTACATTACAATTTCTGTGTTATATTTTCTCCGTTTGCTTGGAAAATGGAATTTTTACTTTTGAAATAACCCACAGATTTACAATCGTACAAACAGTAATCAGTGACTTTTTTTTTTTAACGAACAACCTGCTGGAGCTAATACAATTAGAGGCAGCAGAAGCAAGCCAAACTTTTTTACTTTATAAGAAAGACTTGAACCGTATTGAAAAGTAGCGTGAATTGTTAGAGAAGCCGACATTTTCCATTCACTTTTTTGTTTTGCTTTCAACTAGGTCGAAAAAATTGAAAATTGTTTTGGCTAAAATCGCTCTAGAATTAATGTGTAAAGGGATTCTTTGAAATTCACAATCGATTGAAAGTGACAGATGTTTATTTGCAGGCTCTGATGCAGCAGTCATGCATATTTGAACTTTGAAACTAGTTTTTCTCAAAACAGCATTTTTCGAAATGACTGCCATGACATCTCCAAAACTAATGAACTCATTGCGTTTAAACTTTCATCGTATCTTCAATGCATCTGTAGTTTTACTCCGTTCGAAGCAGGATCATTGTGATATCAATGTGTTTTACAATATTTAAATTGAAATTGTTAAAAAAAATGACAAAAATCAAATACCTTTTTCCAAAACTAAATAGATAAAAATACAAACTTTTAATGGCTTAACTAAAAGAACATAAGTACAATAAAACTATCCCAAAAATTGAATTTCCAGTTTAATTACCACCTTAATAGTTTTTTGTTACTACATTTTATCACATCGTTTATTGAATTTCCCCAGCTTTTAAAAAAATGCATTAGTTATGTGTTATTATGATGTTAGCGATAGTTAAAGTCAAAATTTGTTGATAAAAACAAATAAAATACTTCCCTTCATACTTACCAGAAAAAAAAACTATCTGCGAGTAGCTAGGAATTTAAATTTTTATACAAAATATTTAGTATAAATATTTAGTATAAAAAATTTATAAAAAATTTATTCAACAACAAATATTTTTAGGCATTCAACTTTTCCGGCTTCATAAAACCACATCCATTAAATTTTTTAGGGTTTTGAGATCAGATTTATGCTTTTTACGTTAAAACTTATCAATCCCAATTTTTTTAAGTCAATCAAAAATTTGGGAACTAGAGGGTTCTGGTTCCGGCTATAGGTCTATCGATTAATACGCTGATTCAATCTTTGATTTTAGATAAGCAGAATCATGGCAGCCATCGGCCAACTTTTTTTTGACACAGGTTTCGTTGAACGACAGTCGTAACTGTATATTTTGACGAAAATAAATTTTTAAATGATTCTTGAAATAAATAATATTTGTCAGCTTCTTCGACAGTGTACAGTTATTTACTGTTACTGGTCAGCTTTTTGTTTGGTGTATCTACTATTTATATTTTTTCTGTATATGTTTCCAAATACATAGGTAAAAAATATTACTTTCAGATTTTTATTTTTTATATTTTAAAAATCCTTCTGTCTTTGGCTTCGGTCGAAGGTTAGATGAATGTCCGAAGTTCGGCTTCGGCCAAAAAATCACCTTCGGTCGGGCACTACTCATTGCGGTGCTTTTATCAAGAAAGGGGTGACAGGTCATTACTGTTGCCTTCCTAAGATTAAGTGGGGAGCAGAACGTGAAGCTGAAGTGTAAAGTAACTGAAGCACTTCAATTTGCCAAAAGTAAACTGTATGCATCTATTCTAATTGAGTTTGAATACAATATATTGTAAAGTTGTCACTGCCGCTGAATATGAAGCACAAAGTATGAACATTTCAACTTTGTCGCGCTTCAAGCATAACAGCTGATTATCAAAATAAAAAATAATAAAAAATAAAAGAGAAAAAAAAAACAGTGGAAGAATACATTATTATTTACAGAATTTAAAAAAAAAGTAATTAGTTTGCAAACTGATTTCAAAAATGTAAAGAAATATATGATTGCATGTTTTTCTAATTACAATAAACATGAGCTAGAGAGTTGCAGTTTTTTTTTTCCTGTGCTACTACTAGTTCTATTTTCAGTTTTACTCTAAGTACTACTTACAGTTCTACTTTGGATTATCTCCCAAATCTGATTCTAGACCTACTTGCAGATTTACTTCTAATTCCTACTATTATTCTACTTCAAGTTCAAGTTCTGCTTCAAGTTCAACTTCCAGTCCTAATTCCAATTACTTTTCAGTTCCGCCTTCAGTTTATTTTCCAGTTTGACCTGAAGTTCCGCGCCCAGCTCAACTTTCAGTGCAATTTCCAGCTCTGCTTTCTCTTTAACTTTCAGTTATCATTTTATTTCAACTTTCATATTAATTTTGATAACTTTCGCTAGTTCTGCGTCTAGTTTTACTTTTAATTCTAATTCCAGTTTTTCTTCGAGTTCTAATTTCAGTTCTATTTCTAGTTCTACATTGAATTCTACTTTCAGTTCTATTTTAAATTTTTTTTTCAGTTTTACTTTCAGTTTTAAATTAGTTTAAGTACTTAGCTGTATGTAACAGTTATGTTTTCAGTTCTGCTTCTCGTTCTCTCAGTTTAATTTGTACTTTTGCTCCCAGTTCCGCTTTCACTTCTATTTACAGTTCTTTCCCCCTCTTATTTATTTACTTTTCATCTACTTCTACTTTCAGTTCTAACTAATTATATTTCGAGTTTACCTACCAGTTGCACTTCAAATTTTACTCATGATTAAATTTAAAGACTTCACCCAGCTATTCTATTTCTGTTTTTATTTTCCACTCTCTCTTAATCTTTATCTGTTAATCATTACTTTCAATAGTAAATTTTCTCATAAAAATTTATTACTTTATAAATTATTTTTCTCATCACCATTAAAGCATTTTGCTTGGAATACCGAATCAGTTGAAATATTAAAATACGATACACTCAAGCATATACACTTATAAACTCATACACATACCACAAAAAAAAAAAAATAAATTCCATTTTTTACATGTAAGTTTATTTTATTTTTTCATTCCAGGTAAGACTCCAACTCACAGATACAGTTAGTGAAAGGAAGAAAAAAAGGTTAAAAACATACTAAAACTTATATAATCCATAGCATACTTTTAGGCGCAGACATATATGCCTTCAGTGGCATATGAAAAAATCCTTCGAAGGCGCGCATTATTTATCAGCCAGCAACCAAATTATTGTCTTTGAAATGAGCTCAAGCGGGGTTAAAGTGCGATATTTTATTGCGGTATGAAAATTACGCTTACACACACACACACACACATACGCACAGACACTTATAAATATATATGTATATAAAAATATATTTTTATTTAGCTGTTTTCGTTCTTTTTCTCTAACCGTTCAATTGCAGCTGGCTGGTTAAGTAGCAATAGTGGTTCGTAAATGAGGATTGCGGGTAATATGAGGGAGATTTGGTATTACATAGAGATTTAAATTGTGTTGCTGTTGCCTGAGAGTGCTAGCTGTTGTTGTTGTTGTTTCTGGTGATGCTAATGCAACTCAAGTGGTTTCTTTTATGCGTTCATTTCATTCAAATGTAAAACAAGGTAACGCATAACTAGAAAAGCAAAAATTACATTTACAGTTGAAATTATCATAAAAAATGTTCCATTTCCGCAGAAAATTTTATGCAATTTAAAACAAAAAAAAAAAAAAAAATTGTTGAAATGGAAATGTAGCAAAGATGATAGTGTGCATGAAAGATGGCCACATTGAAAAATGTTGGCAGTTGTTTAGCTGGCACAGACACAGTGGAGTTGTCCGCAAAAATATTCAAGGGAGAGTATAGTTACTAAGGACTGCAATGTTTTTAATTTATTTCTTAAAATCTTGGGTACTTAAAGAAGTGTGCCTTGCATGAGCTAGTTATCTGAAATTTTATTATATCCAGCTCGCTTTAAGGGAAATGGTTTAGGTATTTAGCTGGCATTTTTTAAGCAGACACCAGTGGCTACTTGGCTTGGGCTTTTGGTTGGAAATTCCAAACAATTTTTTCTAAACAAATAGTAGCTACAAATAAATTGTGGAATAAATTGTAGCTGAACTGAATTTCAGAGACTCTTAAAAGGAATATCATTCCCTTTCAATCTTGACACTCACTCATTACAC
Organism: Toxonevra muliebris; assembly: GCA_963691655.1. Taxonomy (NCBI): domain Eukaryota; kingdom Metazoa; phylum Arthropoda; class Insecta; order Diptera; family Pallopteridae; genus Toxonevra; species Toxonevra muliebris. The sequence continues at coordinate 45,316,160 of OY829327.1, forward strand.
TCATTTAATATAAACTAAAGTTTATGATTGGCCAACTGAAAGCATAAAAAGGAATATTATCTTTCTGCAAATAAGAACTGTTCGCTTCTCTCTTTCTCTCTGATCTTCATAATCTATTCTGAATTAACTTTTCTACTACTCTACAAATACAACTTTTTTACATAAGAAAAACATTTTCTTACCACCGTCACTGCTCAATCCTTACACTCTTCCTGCAAAAAGAGTACACAAAATGAAAAAAAAAAAATTAAATCTTTATATTTTACGCAAAATTTATTTTGAAAAGAAATGAGAGCAACAACAGAATAAAGAACGAAAACACTTTTATTGGCACTTGATGTCGAGTATGAACAAGAAACACCACCAACAGCAGACTCTCGTACATTCAGCAACACACAACGATGAGCAGCAACAAATCCTTTTTGGGAGAAATATATGGTGGCAACTCACATAAGCTCCCTAGCGCAAAAAGCTATGCTATACAGACAACATCAACATTATTTAAAATGTAATGGCAGCAAAAGAAGAAGCGTCTCTATGTTGTAAAATAATTCAAACATGCAAGGTATAGGCACACAACAGCAACAACAACACTGACATCAACAGCAATAGCAGCAACATTAAATGGATACCGCCGCTATGATGACGACGACAAAAAGAAGCGATGCTTGACAACAACACTAACACCGGCAAATGCTGGGGTGATGCTTGCTGGTTGCGTAATCGACTTGGACTTAACGCAGCTGTAGGTAGTATATCACTCGCCAGCTAGCAACCGTAACCGGCACCACTCTAGCAACCACTTCTGCCTTCAGTGATGCCAGTGCCATCACTGCCGCATTCATTGACTGCTGCACAGTGTTGGAATAGCATAAAAGCAGAAAACGAAAAGCTCAAGCGTGCGTTTTTAGTGTGAAATTGCTCGACGCGCTGCTACTTGGATATATTTACTATATAGTTATATAAGTATGTATGCTCATTTCTTTATTTTTCAGCCACTGAGTGTGCACATATAAACATAACTCAAAAATGGATTTAAACGCATCGTTTAAGCCATAGGTACTTTAAGCCATACCATGCATAGCCTACATAGAAAGTTTATACACATATTTTCTGTTTCTTCTTGAAGATGCTATCTATTTTTCATTCAGCTATAATCTATGTGAGAATTCTTAATGCTTATCTACATTATTACCTACGTTTATTTTGAAGTAGACATACATACATACATACATAAATATATAAATATCTGTATCTATGCCCTTATAAAATGTCCTTATGCCTTCATACCGTATCTTGTCAGCTATACACATTGTTGCTATGTATGCTGCAGAAGAAAAAAAAATTATATAATCTAATGTTGTTGTTTCCTTATTTTACACTTCACAAGAAATTAAATATACGAGAAAAATGTATAAAATATAATAATAATGTTAATAATATAAAAGAAAGCAGCACGCAACAAAAAACTTAAAGAAAATATGTGTGCACACTCATTCTCCCTCCCCTTACCCCTCTGTACACATAATTATATTCAACAAGCTGTGGGCGTTTTGTTTTTTTTTTTTTTTTTTTGAAACATTTCATTTTTAATGAGAAATTTTTGCTTTATTAACTGTACGAATATTTTATTTAAATGCTTCTGCCTCTGTAACTTGTTGGTTGTTGCTATTATGATTTTATACGATATTATTTTATTTTGTTTGGTAATTTTTTGTTAGATTTACTAACAATGTTTTATGGCAGATTTACTGGGCAGCTCACGCTCGCTCACAGGCAAGTTGTTTTATTGTTTGTCCAAATAAAACAAAATTATATTTTATCATTTTACATATTTGAGGAGCATGAATTACTTTATAAAGAAATTTAAAAAATTTTATGAAGACTAAAATTGGTTTAGAAAAACTAATTTAAATTTGAACTTTTAACGACCTATAGATGATATCGATGATATTTAAATTTTAAATTTAAATCATTAGTTTCAAAAAACGTTGAAACGTTTTGCAGAGCTCGAATTTTTGCACCATACACACTTTTGGTTAACCTTTTCGTTATTTTGTTGCCATATGGCAAGTTTTTATCTTTGAAGTCAAGCTAAAAATCTATATGCAAAAAATGATTACACTATACAACACTGTTTTTACCCATCTCCAAAGTGGATGGTTTTCAATATTTTTTTGACCGCTGAAATCGAATCTGCTTTCAGTTTTGTCGTAGCAACTCAGGTTTTCGAGATATAATCAATTTTTTTATTTTTCGGACATGGGTCGCCATTTTTTCGAAATGAAAAGTAAAGCGTCTATACCTTTCCAAAAAAGCAATAAAATTATCTTTAATTTAAGAGTTTATTTGATTCTCTGTTCCATTTCAGTCAAAAGTTACAGAGATTCGAAGTTAAAAATCTGACCAAAAAAACGCTTTTTTTTTTAATTAACTATTTTTTGGTCATTATTACGTGCTGAAAACGAAATATTCCATCGCTGAATTTTTTATGAATCGATAAAGTAAATTCTTGTGCAAAATGGGTTTCCGCGCTCTAGCTTGGGAGCTCGATTTCATTAATCTTAATGCATAAAATTGCTCTTAATTAAACAAAGTATTCAGTACTGTTCACATTTTGTCCATTTTGTGTTTTGGGATTGTTGTCTCTAATGATCATCTAGCAATAATCTGCTAGCATTTCCTCATTCCATAAACCTTGATAAGGAAATTCGTTGATTTTAGGTCTTGGTGAAACCGTTCACCCTGTTCATCTCTACACGCAAAGAAAAAATACGTTTCTCAGAAACGAAATTTTCACCAAACGAACTTCGTTCATGGAATGTTTTCATGATGAACGAACATTTATTTATCATAAACGACTGTATTCGTTTGCCATGAACGAAGATTTATTCATCATAAACGCTTCAATTCTTTCACAATAACCGAAAAACTTTTTCCACAAACGTTTTTATTCGGTTGCCATGAACGAACATTTATTCATCATAAACGGTTCAATTCGTGAACGAATTTTCGTTCATCATAAAATTGTTAATCTTTTGCAGAAAACGGTTTTGGTTTCTGCAAACACGGCAACGTTCCTCATAAACGTTTTTGTTCAGCGTAAAAGTAATATATTCTCCACAAACGGGCGATAAACGTTTTTTTCCTTTGCGTATAACTTCACCCTAGTTTGTTGGAAAAAAGTTTAGATGAGAGTGGAGGAAATGCATCTTCAACGATATATAAGCACCAACATCTGCGAAATCCTTAAGCCATTTTTTTACAATGTTCTCATAGTTATTGGCTCTTGAGTTTCGCAGAAAACCTTTAACGATTTCTTGGAAAGATTTCTAATCTTTCCACGCCAAATCACATCACAAATTATTCACTTCAAAAGGGTTTGCACTTTTTGCGGTAATTCCATGCAACTAGCGTTTCAATATAATAATTAATACTTTTTAAGGTTACTCATGTGACTCCAAGTGACTTCCAGTGACTCCAAGTGACTTCAAAGCAGTCATGATTTTGGAGTCATAAGATTTGCAGTCCCATGATTTCAAAAAAAGACTGCACTCCCTTGACTCTAAAAAAGACTTTTCTAAATCAATAACCAAACGGCGACTCCAAAAAAGACTTCCAACTGCATTTTTTATTCTGGAGTCAAAAACATATTCAGTAACTGCAATCATGAATTGTCGGTTATTAACTGTGACTTCAAGGTATTGCAATTCAATTGATTGCATTCGTTTACAGCTGTGCTAAATACTTATTGTAAATTATTTTCGGACAAATATAAAAAAGATGTGAAAATATAAAAAATTAATGAAAAATTAAAACCAATTAAAAATTAACGAAATATCGAATGAATGAAAGTAATTAAATAATTGGAACACATCGAAAGTAAATTATAAAATATTTAAATGATAAATAAGTTTAAAGTTAGACACAAACAAACCGTTGACAATGAAAAGTTTGAACGTTTATGTAACGAAACTACTTTGGTCTAGTTAAGAAACTAATATTAGGCTGAATTTATATGCATTTAATTTCAAATAAGTGTAGCAAAGTAATGAATTCCAATCATTTTATTACATATACATTACATTGATTTTCCAGAGAAATCGCTTTCAACATTCCGCTTCGTTCGGAAATCACATCACACTAATCAATTACGATATTGCCATACTGCATACATTCTTTGGTAGAGGCAGAACAAGTCACATCACATCGCAGCGTATCGCAACGAATCATGCAATGCGACAATCTGATTTTCTTATTATATTATCATGCTCTACCACATCACGTCAATAGGATTATTATCATTTACTTTGCCTTTTCCGGTCAACAACTTGTTGTATTTCCTGCTTGCAGTAGTAGCAATAGCAGCAATTGTAGCAGTTGCTACAACTGCGAGTATCTATACTTAAAGTACACTGAAAAAATTCAAAAGGGCAACTTGGTTTCTGATTTGATATTTTATAACGAAACTAATTAAACTAAAGAAAATGTTCCGACTCGGACCGAACTTCAACTTCAAACTCTCGGATATCAATAAATCGGAGATTGTAACTTTCATGAACTTGCCGATTCTATTGCTACTTATCTCCTACAAAAACCGGGCTAATCAATCACCGACACAGTTTGAGTTGGAATATGGTTTGAGTTAACATGTGCTCAATGTATCAATTGAATTTTGCACAGTGTAACTTACATTAAAATGCAATATAAATGATTTCCCTTTACATGTCCACTAGAGATGGGCGCAGGACATTAATTTTACGAAACACGCACGCACGTGACATAATTTTTACTTGAGCAAGCGTGAGCATGATTTGATTCACATAATTCCTACGTGAACATGCGTGAGCGTGACATAGTTTTGTCGTGAAAATGCATGAGTATAAGTCACTTTTGGCCATAACGTCGTTCTGATTCACAATTTCTTAATAAATACTTATTTTGGTGGTTAAAAAAAAAAACCCTGTATTTTTCTCCATCTAAGAATCTTGCAAACCCGATATCTGACATCACTATGTATCATATAGTATATGCATATTCATTATATAAGCAATTTATTTTTTATTTACATAAATAAAAATGTTTACGCGTGATTTTTTTTTTTTTAAATGCCAGTATGCCTAAACATGCGTGAGTAGTATTTTCAAAGGCGTGAGCATGCGTGAACGTGAGTCAAAAAGTACTCACGCGTCCATCTCTAATGTTCACAATTCGAATAGCAGCAATAGTTTCAGTAGCAGTAACAACAACAACGGTATTAGAAGCAGCAGCAACATCAGCTTCACAATATTCACATTCGCATTGAGATGCTGTTACTGGTTACTGATATTGCTGTTTGCTATTTGTTTTTGCTGCTTCTACTACTGCTGCTTAGTACGCGACACCATCTCCTTTGTTTTGTTACATTGTCCGTTTTTCTTGCAACCGTCTGGTATTATTTCAATGAATGAAGTGATGTAATTCCAGGAAGAATCTAAAGGAAATTTGGTTGTTAGTATATTTTGCTTCAATGAAGTCATATGCTAATAAACCATATTATGTGTAGCCCCTTTAGCCAAGGAAAGAGAAATTCTTGGAATTTAAATTCTGCTCTTGGCTTTCCCAATCAATAGGAGCAATATACTTTTTGATTAAAACCCTCAATCTTGTATTTGTCAAACCCCCTTTTAGTTGGTCTTGGATAAGCCTATGATTTTAGTAAATGTTGAATGTGTGTGTATTTTGTAGATGTACGTGTGTTTCACTTAACTAAGAGTTAAGACGAAAGTAAAATATTATTTGTCTGTATTTGCACATTTAAGTTGATGAGTTGTCGAGATTATGTTAATGAGTTCATTAAATCAAACAAAAACATTATTTTGGTTATGCTGCATACATAAGACATACATCATATTCACAAACACAGATATACAAATGTGCGAGAGGCTTAAAAAAAGTTAGTTCAGTTAAATTAGATTCATTCTAAAATTCGTTAGAAATCAATTTCATTCATTTAGAAAAAGTTCAAATTAAAAAGTCGATTCGCTTAGTGCAAAAGCTTTCACTCCGTTGCATGAACAAAGTATTCATAATTCTTTTTCTCGTACCAGTTGAACTGGAACACGCCAAAGAAACTATTGAGCTATTTTATTTCTTACTCTTTAGAATTTGAAGAGCTGATTGGTTTAGATCAAGTGATTGCAATTCCTCACCACTTTGGCTTTTAAAAAATGAAGAAGTACTTAGCCAAACAAATACTGCGTGAATGGGCTTGTGTTTCGCAAACCGAGGAGGCAAGAGCACTTCTCCAATTTGCATGTATACAAAAAAAAGGTTGAAGAAGTGAATTACTGAGGAAGTAAATGCATAAGAGAAGGAATTTGGATAAGATAGAAAAAACTTAGAGTGGAATTGTTTAATTATGGAAGATACCTGAAAGGGAAAGGGCTGAGGAAGGAAAGATTGAAGATGTGTAGGGTATAAGAAGGATATGTTAAAAAAAACAAGGGAAGGGGATAAGGAAAGATATTGTTGAGGGTTATAAAGTTAATGAGAGAAAAGTTTTGAGGGAGAGAAGGGTAAAGGGAAGTAATGACTGAGGAAGGAAAAGAATTTGAAGAGTGCAGTTTGCGGAACAAATTGCTTCAGAATGAAAAACAGGATAAGAATGGGAAAAAAGTTGAACGGAAAAAGTACTGAGATTGGTGGATTGCGGCTAGGAAAGGACTGAAGGCCGTCAATAATTATAAAAAAAAAAAAAATTGTATCTATATTATAGGGGAACGTCGATGAACTGGCTAGACAAGCACATTGGCCCCGATCCGTTCTGCGGAGTCGGCTGGACCTCTACGAAATCTATCGTTGAGGAGTGGTATAAGGCAAAATGGCTAGAGTATTGGAACTCTATTCCAGGTTTAAGACAGGCAAAAGCACTTATCATTCCGCTTGCCCAAAATAAGCCCATCTCTTATCCCAAATCTGACCTTAGGCTACTGGTGGGCTACATGTCTGGACACTATGGGCTCAGATATCACCTAAACAAAATAGGTCTGTCTAATGTCGTCTATGTCTGGAAGATGACAAGTCGACACCTCACATTCTGTGTGAGTGTCCGGCCTTGGCTCGGCTCAGAGGAAGAATTTTTGGTATTCCTTTTCTGACGGCTAATCACATAAAATCTTCTTCTACAAAAGATGTCTTGACTTTTATTAGGTCAGCTGAACGTCTTTTTCATAAAATGGGGAATGGAATAAAAGATCTTTTAGGTCGCAGTGCCTGCCTGGTTGGGCCCCCCCTAAATAATAAATAATAATAATACTAGGGGAACGTTGTCCTAAGTTGGCACTGTGGGTTAAGCCGGCACCCCGCGTTTCTTAGAGATGGAGCACGTGGCAGCTTAGCCGTTTTATCGTATGAGAGGTTGGTAGATATGAACGTGATTTACGCTGACAATTGTCACTTTAGTTTTAGCTTGAAAACATGAGTGCGGTATAAATTTTTCTTGCAAACGGAGTTCCATTTTCTTACATTCTTGTGAAGCATGTAAACCAACAATTTTTGTATTTATTTTACATATATACATATAAATTCTACAAACATACATGTCGAGGTGCAATGCCGATGCATGCCATAAATACAAAAGTTATTTGTTTACATGTTATCGTAGTAGCGGTATATGAAATTTAACATGTACAAAAGAATTAACACTGCACCTCATGTTAAAATCTGATTGTAACAGAAAACCAAAGCAAAGAAAAGAAGATGAAATGAGAGTTTTTGTAGTTTTCCTGATGGTTGTCGAAAATAAGCCATTACAGAATTTCAAATTTAGCATTTTCAATCTTCTTCATATTGCACCTCGTTGTGACAGGAATGAAATAAAGGCATTTGCCAAAAACCATAGTACGAAGATTTGTTGTTATAAATGTAAAAAAATGAAATATATACATATAAATACATTCAACTAAAATATTTCAACACTTTACCTAAATATAGTTATTTACATATATTTAGGTAAAATGATGAAAATAGTAATAACAATTTCTTTGCATTTTGATTTCATGACATCAGTAGAAAAAAAATTCAAAAGTACTTATCGTTTACATATTTGTATATAAAGAATGTATAAAATTCTGTAAATATTGAATGTTATTTGCCAAAAGAAATGTTAAATATTTGTTCTATCAAACTCCTCCAACTCATCCATTCATACATTTTTGTCCGCTGGATGTGTTGACAACCATCGCTTTCACACCATCGGTATTGCACCTTGTTGCTGGCTTCTACGATTTTGTGTTTCGATTTCAGCAAGAGCGAATTGTGACCTCTTTACAATATAGACCAGTGTTGATATTTTAGGTACAATTGTACCTTTTTCGGCCCTTTTTCATCTTCAAGGTACTTTCGGCCCTACCGAAGCATTTTAGGTAAAATTTGGAATTTTTACACTTGTGGAAAAAAATCAGAGCTTATGTGTTCTTACTGCGGTGCTTCTTACAGCCATACCTAAATTGGAGCGTCATCGTTGTTTATCTGTCAAAATTTTCTCCGGAAAAAAACTTCATGTGCAAGAGCTCCTAATTTAGTTTTATATACATATGTACTTCAGGCATACCGTGCGTTATGTTTCTATTGTATACTTACGTTCTTTTTAGTTTTTTGTGTAGCCTCCTTTATTTTGAATGGCGGAAAAAATTAGTTTCTGACCCGATTTCACCTCAAAATTGACGAATCGCGTTTTTGAGTTCAATCACGCTATTGTACTATTTCCCCTTTGAATCCACTTTGCCAGAAAGTATGCCCCAAATGTTTCACATAGGGTTACAATCTGGACTACATGCAGGCCTTTGCAGCAACTTGATGTTTTTTTGAGGAAAACGACTCTCTCGATTGCCTTGAAACATGCCTGGACGCATTATATTGCTGGAAAATTAACTCTCTATCAGGCTCGTTTTCATAATAAGACACCAACAATAATAACTAATAACTCCTTGAAGGTTTCAGAATTCATTCATTTTTGTTGTGATGAAGCAAATTTATGTCGCTCCAAAGTACGAAAAAGCTCACCAAACCATTACAGTTCCTCCACCGAAATAGCATTTCGAATGTACTACGCAGTGTTTGTTCAAAACATGCCAATAACAACTGTAACAGTCCGTCCCTTGTTGATTAAACTTTTTTCATCCGAAAAAATAACATTTCGCTATTCTTCACTCCAGGATATGTATCTGCGGGCAAACTCCAATCGCTTGGTCTTATGAGCATGCATCAGTCAAGCGTGGTTTCCCATTTAGTTTTGCCGAGTTTTTGCGTTTAAAACTCGTGCGACATGTCGGGGAGTGACGGAAAGATCCAATTTGTCCTTGATTCGAGCAGAAAACCGATCTCGAGTTCCTTCGTAACGAATTTGTCCTTTATGGCGCAATGTCAGCTTCGTGTTTCCTATAGTCGGAATTTTAGCGCAATATTTTTAAATTTCTTCAAAAAATTTCGTATTACTCCCTAATTCCTGCCGATTCTGTTCGTAATTTGCCTGTTGGAAAAATACACGTCTCTCAAGATTCTGATTATTTGCTATTCAGAATCAGTAGGCTTTGCACCCTCGCCTATGGCTATAACATCAATGAGCTTTACGTATTTGAATTATGTACAAATTTATATCATACCTTTTTTAGGTACAATCAGACTAAAAAAGGTACAATTTTTACATAATTTAGGCCCTTTCAAAAAAATTGAAATATCAACACTGATATAGACTCTTTGCCCCTTTACAATATAGACTCTTTGTATGACGGTATACATTAGGGATGGGGTTTTCGGTACGATTGTAAATTTTTCAGTACACTTTAAGGTTTGGAAATACGTCAATAAATAAGCAAGATTTTCAGTACACTTTCGTGCAATAAATTCTTTTCATGTGATATCATTTCAAAGAAAAATAAATCTGTGCTACTTTTCTTATATTGTTATCAATTACACAGTGCAACACGGAAAATTTACAAGGGCTTAAGGCCTATATAGTTGTTGGATTGGCAGTAAAAAATTTCACACATACAATACTAAAAAGCAGAAAATAATCATGCAAATATTTTCAGACCTACTAAAATTCGCAATAAAATATTTTCAGGACAATTTATATGAAGCTATGAATCTGTATGGGGTTATAAATCTGTATGGGGCTAGGAGTTATTTTATATTTTTAGTCCGTTTTAAAAATGTGGTATATTAAAAACTTTTTTTTATTTAAATTATTTTTTATTAGTTATTTTGTTCTGCAAAATTGGCTACAACGAGCGATGAACGCCTTTGGTGGTTTCATCAGTTTTAACAGTTTTTTAATTGTTTTTTCTTTCTTTTTGAGATGCTTCCATTCTATAACTAGTATTTGACATATTTTTTCACTGCATATGGTTTACATTTGTTCATTTTTTCCTAAAACTTACATAATCTGCACTTTTTCTTGCATTTGGGCAAAAAAAAATTATGTGCGAACTCAGGGCCAGGGGGATGCCGGCTTAGCACCACTATTTTGAGAAATACTAAAAATTGTCTTCTCTTTGCGCTGCATTGCGACCACCAAAATCACTCTACTCTGTCCCGAATGACATAGAATTGTAGACAAAGAATGGTGGTATATGACCTTATGCATTAAAGTGCCATTAAACCCAGTTTACCCCCTGTTTTTGGCAAAAACTCTTACGGTGCCGACTCAGGACCACTCTCCCCTATTAAATAAAATCGGCTTCTTTGAAAGCCTCGCCCAAAATTTAAATCAATTTTAGAATTTTCACTACAACTTTGACTTTGACGCTGACCAACTATGAGCAATGCAATGAGGAGGCAGATGAAATCATAAGTTTTGACTACCAAAATCTAGGAATCTCATTTTTGGTGCGCTATCTAGAAGGCTCAACAATTATTCATGGGTTACATTTTACTTGAAATCAAACAATCACAGTGGAATGAAATATATATTTGGGGAGTCTTGAGGAGAAATAATTTTTATTAGGCATGTTCACATAAATTTACATTTTGTTGATTTTCGTTTACTTGTAATTATTTGAATGGATTGAATTTAATGTACTCACTCCACTTTGTTGATTTGCATATAATTCAATTTATTTATTTTTTAATTACATTTGTACAATGCAACAAATGGTTGCAGTTTTCTTTATAGCAACATGTTTAAAAATTACTTAATTTTCTGTTGCGAAAAGTAAAAAACGAGCAGCCTACCATGAAATGAGCGTGTGTGTCTCTCTCTCTCTCTCTTACTTACTCTTTATCTAATAACAAAGACAAAAGATAAAATAACAAAGAATTTTAATAGTACAAAAGTAATTTAAACGCACAACAACAAAACGAGTAAACTGCAACAATTGCTACTGCTGTTTGCTACTTGACATTGTTGCATTGTTCCTTTCATTTCTTTTCATTTACTTTAGCTTTAACTTCTACTTCGTACTAATTATAATTGTTTGAAGTGTAGCAGCAGCAGCAGCAACAGCAACAGCAACACTAATAGTTGTAGTAGCAGCAACAGTAGCAATATAAGTGGCTGCAACAGCGTAAAGCAGCAGCACTTCATTTGATGCTGCTGCGAACTTTTGACTTTTGCTCATTTGCTCGAAACCTCTACTTGAAAGCTTTGTGTGACAATATTGCCACAGCAACACAGTACTAATAATACAACAACAACAAAACACAAGCACAAACAGTGTAACAGCAACAGTAGCGGTTGAAGGAGCAGAAAGTCACTCAAGCAACAGGAGTAGTAGCAGCAACAAAGCAGTTGTAATAACATGTAGGAGTAAGTGTGTGTGTGTGTGTGTGTGTACTGCAAATGCTTTATGAATGTTGCAGCAAGAACATTTGCTTTTTCTTGTTTGTTCATTGCGTTATTGCTACTGCCGCTGCCGCTGCCTCTTGTGGTTGTTATGGCGGTGCAGTCAAGGTGATGATTGCTCATAATTACGCGAATGCAAATTGCTCAGAGGAAGTGAAGGTAACAAAAAAAATATGAGTAAACATATTCATATACAAAAATACTCTCACACACACACACACAAATAGTAAGAAAGAAAGCCATAAACAGCCGACAAATATACAACAAAAAGAAAAGCAATGCAGGTTGAAAGCATCTAATTACAAGATGTAAAACTTCATTTACATGCATAAAATAAAAGTATAAAATGCAGCAGGCTCAAAGTATAAAGTACAAAATGAAAAAGAAAAAAGCAACAACAAGCAATAAAATGAAATGAAAATTAATGTAAAATTCATTCCAGTTTGTTAATTTTTTTATTTTTATTTTGTTTTCAAAAAGAATTTAATTACTTTAAATTGGCAATTAAAATATGAATAGCAACAAAAACCGCCAGCAGCAGCAGCAAGCAGTCTGTTGTAGGTAACTGCAACTAATAGCACACCATTCAAATACGCGCAAAAAAGTTTGCATGTGACAATTTTGCACTAATTGTGCAATAAAACTTTTCTTCTTCTTCTTTTAAAGAAAATAAATATTTCACTTTGTTTGAACCGTAAATTAAATTGTATTAAAGGAAATACTTAATAACTAACACTTCATTCAAAAGAAATGCAAATTTGTTATGTTTAAAATTTATATAAAGAATAAAGGCTTCAAACTCAGAAAAACTTTAGCTTAAAAGCAAACTATAATATATACCAAAATTTAACTCAAAAAGCAGATCAAAGCTTAGATGTAAAACGAGTTCAAGCACCAAATCGAAAGTTGGAAAAAAATTAGACTAAATGTGAAACCAAAATTAAACCAAAATTAAGACCGAATTTTTGACTACATTTCCGGCCAAGAGTAGACCATAATAAAATTTAAACTCCATAGGTTTACGTACTTCATGTATATCTTTAGTGGCAGCTACTGATTTTTACTATCGACTTATCGTTTAAGAATCAATCATACATTCATATGTTTCAAAATGTTCCTTATAGTTTCAAGAATACTCTCCTAAAATATTAGTGAATTAGTGACAAGGGTTTTCAAGGTCGGTGATTACGAATCTGACATAAGACTTCTAAAATTCAAAATGAAGGATCCAATAAGGCAAACGAATTTTTAAAAATTGATCGGATCCACTTGTAACTTGTTACTCGGGGGTTTCCGGCGACGCTGATTTCGAATCTGTCATCAGATTATTGAAAATCAAAATGGACGACTATTTTTCAACTTCATCGGATTCGGCTAAAAGTGGTTACTCGAAGGTTTTTAGGGTCTCTGATTACAAATCTGACATTCGTAATCAATGACTCCGAAAATCACCGAGTAGTGAGTTGCAAACCATTTTGCATTTCCAAAATATGATGCCGGATTCGTAATCAGCGACCACAAAAACCTTCGAGTAACGCGTTATAAGTTAATCAAATCAATTTAAAAAAAAAAAACTTTCGCCATATTGAATTTGCCATTTTGAATTTTGAGTCAGCGTAATTTTTCTCTATCAAAATCGCTAAAAAAAAAAAAAACGTTGTCAGATGTTGAAAATCAGCGAAACTCGCATAGCTCAAGTCAACAGAAAGAGCAGAGAACATTCTAAAGAATCATGTACAGCGAGAAAAACGCCCAATCAGAGCACCTAAAGAAGTTGACAAAACTTGAAGACCTTCAGTATGCACCAGAGATGGCTCACTAAATTTGCATAAAAAAATTATTTGTTTTTTTTTTTATTTTTAAACGTAAAAATTTATTTAAAAAAACTTTAAACTGGTTTTTCTCCAAACGATGTTTTTTTCAACTGGTTGGACTGATATCTTCAGTTCTACTAAACTGATTTTGAAAAAAACCAAATGCGATTTTTTGTCATCAAGATTATAGGTGAAACCTCAAAACTTTGAATATTCCCTACCCCCTTTTTTTATAAGAAAAATTCTAAGTAAAAATTTGTTTTTTTTTTCGTTTTTTGGAAAAGATATCTTTAAAAAATGAAGGGGAAATTGCACTATTTTGTAATTTAGAATACAGAGACATCTTTGATTAGAGATAGTAAAAAAAATTTTTTCTTTCTTCAATGAGACACTTATAACATTTCTAACCAATTTTATAATAAAGTATTTTTTTTTAAAAAAACTTCTCAAAAAGCCCATTTTTTCTAATTTTAGCAACATCTGCATTTTGTGGGTTTTGTGGTTTGAAAGCGCTAACATTTTTTTTTCGTCAAAACTCCACCATGTAGATTTATTCTATTCTGCCTTAAAAATCATAGTTCCATAAACACTTATATAGGGGGCATTATTCCTGAAAAAACAAATTTTGTCGTTATGTTCTTGGATCGGTTTCATACTTTTTAAACTTATTTCCCTATATGATTGTAATTTAACCTGCAAGTATTAGATTTTTAACCCCACCCCTTTCCCAGTTATAAAGGATTAAAAAGGGTTAAATTTTCAATTGTGTCGACAATACCATTAGATTCAAAAGCTCATAACTTTTTTCTATTCAACCAAATCAAACGTTCAAACATGATTCTGAAAAGGTTTTTCGTAAGCTCATTATAAATATTTTTAATTTATATAGCGAAATTCGTAAATCAAAATTTTATTTAACTTTTTGAATCAATCCGAAACTTTTTTTTTTTAATTTATTTTAAAAAGAAAGCTTGTTTTTTTTGCTACAAACACTCAAAAGGACAAAATGGTAAACCCTGTAGTTTTGGACATACAAGATTTATTGAAGGAAAGACATTCATTTCGCATTGCGCCAACTCTTTTTTCTACAAGTTTGTAGTCCAATCGGTAGAGTAAAAATGCACCAAAAGTTAAAAAAAATATTATCTGAAATTTTTCTTCAATAATTGCTAGTAGGGGTATAATAAAGCGCGGTTCACGCAGAATTAAAAATAATGCATTTAATGATAAGTTTAATATTGTATTTTAATACTATAATATTAAAAGATTTAAATTTTGTTGTTGTGCAAAAAGTTCCGGGTATTCCTTTTAATGGACACCATCAACCTTTGAACATCCGCTCTGGATACTTTTGCGGCTATTTGGTTCCATTTTAGTAACATTGAATTCACATTTTTGACAATACCTGCATTTTTTCTTCAACTTATATTTTGTAATAGCCCAGTATTTTTCGATCGGTCGAAGCTGGGGGCAATTGGGTGGATTCATATATTTGGGCACTACATCTACTTTATTTGTCTGATACCAATCCATGGTTTTCTTAGAGTAGTTGCAACTGGCTAAATCAGGCCAAAACTTCACTGGCGAATGGTGGTGACGAACAAATGGCATTAGTCGTTGTTTCGAAAGGCACTCTTTGATGTAAATATCAGACGTCATAGAAGAGGATGTCACAAATGCCCTGGATTTGAGACCACAGCTGCAAATAGCCTGCCACACCATTGCTTTCTTTGCAAATTTATCCATTTTTATGTACTTGAATTTTGAGGGTACATTACCACGATTCGTTGCCATATAAAATTTTTGACCTGGAAGCTGTTTAAGATCAAATTTTACGTATGATTCGTCATCCACAATAATGCATCCATTGAATTTGGTCAAAACATTATTATAAAGAAGACGAGCACGTTTTTTGTCCAGCAAATTCTGTTTGTCTGTTCTATTTGGATATTTTATAGCACGATAGCACTTTAGCCAAGCTTTTATGCGTATTCGTCTAGCAGTACTTTTGCTGGCATTGAATTTTTTGGCACGATCGCTATCCGATAGTCCGGGATTGCTTTTGATGGACCTCAAGATCTTTGCCTTTAATTTTAGATTGGTGGTTCCCGTTTTTTCACAACTTTTTTAGCTCTTTCAACACTAAGAGTTTCTTTATATCGTTTTATAACTGTACATACCGTTCTTTTGGAGATATTTAACACTTTCGCAATCTTTGAACCAGACCACGACGGATTTTCAATAAATTTGTTCACAATCAATTTTCTATTTGCAGCTTCCATTGTGCACACAATCACCAACTTGCGATCAATTAATATGAAAAATTTATCAACTAACGGTAACGGTATTGTAAACAAATCCCAGTAAAAAATTTGTTGTTCTTATGACTAGGGGCGACGTGGTGACCACAACAAAGCGTGCCAATTTGGCGTGAACCGCGCTTTAGATGGAAAAACCTCAAAAATCAGTTCAGGGGTTGCTAGAATCAAGTTTGAACGTTTATTTTGATTGAATAGAAAAAAAGTTATGAGCTTTTGAATCTAATGATATTGTCGACAGAATTGAAAATTTAACCCTTTTTAATCCTTTATAACTGGGAAAGGAGTGGAGTTAAAAATCTAATACTTGCACCTTAAATTACAATCATATAGGGAAATAAGAGCATAACGAAAAAATTTGGGGTTTTTCAGGAATAATGCCTCAAATATTAAAAAAAAAAAGAAAATCATTTCGCATGGATCATTTGCTTAAAAATCAGTATCTGATGATAGAAAATTGCTGCTAATAAAAATTTATACAGATATGAATGTCTCAATTGATTTTTCATTCATATTATTTATTTTCGTAGCAAAATGAATTTAAATGTAATCACCAGCAATAATAAAAAAAATTAGAAAATCTGCTACTACCACTGCTACTAAATACAATACTAGAGATTTTTCAAATAAAACTCACAGATTGAGCCATGTATGTTTGAATTTTTGGTTATTTATGTATTTTTATTATTATTAGCAAAAAATAAAAAACGAAAGAACTTGTAGGCACTCACTTTCACTAATTATTACCTACAAAAAGTAAAATATTTCTTGCACAACAAATATTCGTGCATTTGAGCTTTAGAAATTTACCAAATGTTTGCAGATTCTATACGAAAAGCACATTAGGGTGGATAAAATTTTATTTCATTTTTCGGCTGACGAGATAAAGTTTGAAATTGCCCTAGCAGTTATCACGCTAAAATTAATACTATTTAAGGGGGAAAGCCACTGTTTTTTGCTATCTTAAATTAAAGTTTATATATTCATAAATATAATTATAAAAATATGTGTAGAAAGTGTTAAGTCAAAATTCCAAAAATTGCCTGAGTTACAGCCATTTTACTGATGGTAAGTAAACTGAAAACTTAATGGACTGAAAACTTTAAACGCGTTTTCCTCGAAGCGTCTTTTTTCGAACTAGTCGCGTCGATAACTCGATCAAATATTAACCGATTTTCAATTTTTATTATTTTCGATTTGTTCGTCTTTGCAGTGACTATCGTTGAGCCTAACCGATTTTCAAATTTTTTATTTTTACTATTTTTTAAGCTCTTTTGAAACAAAAATAGGGTCGAAAACATGAAAAATTTTCAATCAGTCGCCATTTTGTGGAAAATAAAAAAAAACGCTTCGTGTGACGAGAATTATACTCATATAGATTATTAAAAACTAAAAATTATTTTTTTCAGAAAATCCGTTCGTGACAAAGCGACGCGACCATGCAGGGGGAAGTTTTTTCGGGGTCCACGGCAACGCCCATATCTTCAAAACTATTCAATATTTTTTAATAAAAATTAATGGAAATATTGTTGGAAGTGCACTTAAAAAAATTAATATAAAACGACCCAAATATTCCTTTATTTGACTGATCGAAAAATTCCCAAAAATCACTAATTTTTTCAGCCGCCACAGTGGCCTTCCCCCTTAATTTCATTCATCTAAAATGAAAACACACGGCAAGACAACTATGAAAATTCATTTTGAGGAAATGGTCTATCACAGGTTAATGAAAAATCTAGAAATCGGTTTCTTCGATCAATAGTTTGTGTTTGAATCAGGGCCGTAGCCAATATTTTTTTTCGGGGGGGGTGGGGTTTTCATTCGACCAAAATATTAATTTACAATTTTTATGAAACTGATGTTTAAATACATTAATTAAATACAATGATGCATTTGATGAACCCTATCAGACTACGGAGAAAAGTGGATAAATGTCTTAAAGCTTTAAAAAAAAATTTTGTTTCCGATTTTTCTTAATCTTAACCTAAAAAAATGGTCGAAAATGACAAAAAAAAATTCACAGAATATTCAATTTTAATTTTTTCAAATAAATATTATTCAATGTGGATTCCAATACATTTTTTATAGTGAAAGACATAATTTCGATAACTCATTGACTTGCCATTACTGATAATGAACCTAACCTAAAAAAAATTATCAAAAATGCCAAAAATAGTCAGTGACTAATTTTTTTCAAATGATTATCAGTGGGAATTTAGGCCATTATCGATGATGAGGAGCGCGGATGAGGTTGGCATATATTCCCTAAATTCGTGCAGTCACAGCATTGAAATCTTTCGAGTCGGGTGCTCTGAGCCATAATGGGTTAAAGGATTAATTATATTTTAAGATTAAGAACTTTGAAGCTTATTCAATAACACTGTCCTGCATGGGTTTGGTGAACAATATTGTTCTTAGTGTTTGCGAATGAATTTTCCATGCTGAACACGAATCTGAGGTCAAAAACTTCCCATTACGTCACGTTTTAGAAAAATGGGGCTGAAACCCCTAAAAATACCGTTTTTGACTATGTAGCACAACTTCGTACGATTTCAATTTAAATTTATTTTTAAAATTTTTCTTTTATTTGACTTTTTAGAAAGAAACCGTTTAAAAAATATTTAAAAATCGTGCAATAAATTTTATTTTGACTTTTTTTCCATCCACTGGCAATCAATATCAAAAACTAGGAAAAAGTTTTCACATTTCGGGGGAGGGGGGGGAGGGGGGAGGGGGTCAGAACCCCCAAAACCTCTCAGCTAAATACGGCCTTGGTTTGAATTATAAACTATGAAAACTGGAAAAATAAAAAACAAAAAAATTAATCGTGCAAAAAAGTTGCTATTTTTTTATAACAGTTGGACTTTATTTTATGAAATTTTTTATTCCGTAGGGTCAAATTTAGATCTAGAGATATATTTGCTTAGAATTTCATGTAAAACAACTTTATCGCATAGCTAATATAGGTAAAATTCATCCCACACAATTTGATACACCCTAATACATTCAGATACACATACACATCTACATATACACAAATGAATGTACCTGAATAAATATATGTACATATATGTGTGTCTGTGGAAAATCTTCTTTTACTGTCACCTCTCACGGTATGCAGATAGATAATACACATAAGTACCGAGACACCTTAACAAGACTTTGACATCTAATCTGCATACTTGGTCTTAAATTTGCGTATGTTTGAGTGTGTGAGTGTGTTAAATTTGTCTGGATGCATGTATGTGATACATAGACCTCAAAAACACACGCATATCCATACAAAACTTACACTGCAAACAATTTGTTTTTCATTTTACTTTTTCCCACAAATTTGAATGTAAAAATATATAATTTTGAAGTATTGCTGTTACTAATTGTAAACCATTTTTTCTTTGAGTGTAATAGATAAGCATTTATGTCTTTGCTTGTGTGTTTTTCTGTTTGTGTGCGTGTGTATGCTGCTTTTAAATCAACTTGGAATTTATATTCAGTCTAGTAAACGTAAAAGATTTATGGCTGTGATTTTTTTTTGAATTTCTTTCTTTTTTTTTTTTTGAAATGAGAATATTTTAAGATCGAAAGATTTATACTAAAATTATTGTTTTTTAAAGATTAAATTAAAAGCATATATTATTTACATGCAAGCATTTTGTAGTTGATTTAAAAGCGATTTGTTCATAGATATGCATATTTATAACTGCAGTTTAATGAGCGAATTTTAGTAAAAAGCAAACTGCGTGGTGGCACTTGCCATCGACGATGTGTAAACATCAGTGTTTAACTGCGTATACAATTTTAACTGATATTTATTTTCTTGTTTTAAAGAAATTTTTTACGTATTTACTTACAGGTTCAAATTTGTCTCATTTTTTGCGGTCTTCTAACGAAAGTGATGTAGAGAATTTGACAGATATTTTATTGTATAAAAATATTGTCATTTTATTATTAAAAAATAACCCTAAAAGTATGCAGTGTTGTTATTACTTTGATATTTTGTAATAGGTGTATAAATGCATTTTTTTTATTTAATTAACAAAATGAATTTTGTTTTTTTATTATTTATTCAGCATATTACATTATTCAATTATTCTTAAATAGAGTAAGATATATAAATATGCCCTCACAATGCAACTAGTGAACATGTATAATAACTAACAAGCATTTTTATTTTAATACATAGTAATCAAAAATAGAGAGGTTCTTTCCTGGGTTCCTTTTAATATTATCTACCCAACGAGGTCAGCGGGTTTGGTTCTTTTTAGTCGTCGCACTGTATCTGATGGATTGGCGAGTTGAGCAGCTTCTTTATTTATATGTTGTTGAAGCTTAGCTACATGTGATACAGCGAGAGCTTATGCAACCTTCTTTATTGTTTCTACACCTAAATCACGGCGCAGGTCTGTGTTACGCACATACCAAGGCGCATTCACAATGTATCTTAATACTTTGTTTTGGAACGTTTGTATCATGGACATATTACTTTTACTGGTGCAACCCCACAACTGTATGCCATACAGGTCGAAGGATTTGCTTGTAGATAAGTAGTTTGTTGTAGGTCGATAACACTGAATGCCTGCCAATTAGCCACAGCATTTGTTTTAACTTGAGTTCTAACTCGTCCTTTTTCTTTTTCACGTGCACTTTCCATCGGAGTTTTGCATCCAATGTCATGCCTAAATACATTGCAGTGTTGGCATATGGTATTTCAAGCCCGTTAATATATAATTGATGATGCTCAGTTTTGTTGTTTGTAAAATCAACATGAATCGATTTTGTATTATTCAGCTTGAGCCGCCATTGTTTGGTCCAACTGTAGACATTGCTTACAACGGATTGGAGCGCCTTTGTTGTCTCTTTAATGTCAGTGCCAGTAGAAAGCAAGGCAGTACCGTCGGCGAAAGTCGCAATATCACAATTTGCAGTGGTGGGAATGTCATTTGTATATAAAAGATACAGTGTAGGCCCTAGTACGCATCCTTGCGTGACTACAGCATTTATTTCTATCAGATCTGAGTAGCAGTCTTCTTGTTTGTTAAATAAGATTTGAGAAAATCACAATGTTGTTTTGGCAGATCTCTGCCAAGCTTGTGCACAAGGCCATCGTGCCACACCTTATCAAATGCTTGAGATACATCCAAAAACACTGCGAAGCAGATTTCTCTTTTTTCTAGAGCGTTTTCAATTATGTTGGCAATTCGGTGCACTTGTTCAATAGTGGAATGTTTGGTTCTGAAACCAAATTGGTGATTTGGAATCAAATTCCTATCTTCTATTATTGGCATTAGACGCTTTATGAACATTTTTTCCAGCACTTTTGATAGTATCGGCAGTAGAGAAATTGGTCTGTACGAGGAGACTCCCTGTGGTGGCTTCCCGGGCTTAGCTATCATTATAACTTCTGCCACTTTCCAGAAGGTGGGAACGTGTCTCAGCCTGAAGCACGCGTTAATAATATTTGTCAGTATACAAATATTTTTGTAGGGTAAGATTTTCAGAATTTCGGCTGTGATTAACTCGAAACCTGGCGCTTCTTTGGACTTAAAGATTTTATGATGTTTTTGATTTCATGAGCGGAGGCAGGTACAATGCTATATTCTAGATCCTCGTTTACGGTATGTAGTGTATTAGAGCTATCGCAGTTTTCTGGTGAAAACGGTTTTTTGAGATGTTTTTTTGTATTACTTCTGGCCCATCCAGAATTAAATTTTAAGGGAGCGGATTGCATCAAAGGGCGAACAAAATGAATGAACTCAATAATAAAAATATTGGCATCGTTAGATTTGACTTTTCTCAGTACCTCTTCTTATTTTTTGAGGCTAATCATCCATCAAGCCATTTTTTGACTTCTTTTGATGTTCCTAAAGTCCGTGCTGCAGCGATCGAAACAAGTTGTAGTCGGAAGAAGCCTAGTCTACTTAATACAGCGGGCGGGTTAGAACGTACCATTTAATGTTTTCCAAATAATTTTGAATACAATATGCAGCATGGGACCGAGAATTGTCATGTTAAAAAAATACTTTATTATGTCCTTCGACATATTCCAGTCGTTTTTCCTTCAATGGTTGGTTTAATTTGATCAGTTGTGGTCGATATCGCTCATCAGTAATCATTTTACCAGGTCTTAGCAGTTCCTTCACAGTTTTTGTTACTGATATTAAATCACCACTTTTACTCTCTGTAGCTGTTATTGCCAAAATTCGTCATTTCTTTTGAGGCACATAGAATAGAAAAAAGAATTCTGCCTTAGATTTTATTAGGCATTACTGCACCGTTGCATTATTTCAGTTATTATACATAAGACTCAATACTTGAATTAAAACCAAGAAAAAAAGTTAAAAAAAAACTATAAAACTTTTAATAAAAAGTAGCACTAACACAGTTGCGCTAACAGTTTCCCAATGAGAAAATTTTAAGCGTCACCCTAAGAAGCTCTGACGCTGCGCATCGTAGTAGCTATCAAGTAGTTGAATTTGAAGTACTGGCGTTAAACTCTTTGAAAACGATTTCAAGGAAGTGAAGAAGCCCTTCCAATGGAATAAATAGAAAACATAATGAAAGATTCTCGCACTTTATAATTCTCATATCGCTGATTTACTAAAAGACTATCATAACTCAAAAAACGCGTTTAAAGTTTTCACTTGACTCCCACTTTGCCGAAAAAAAAAGAAATCTTATAATTCTCACGCGTAGAGTATACAAGATATTAATATGCAATTTTTACGCAATATGAAGCATGACAAGGATAAGGCTGCGGGTGCAGATGGCCTGCCTGCTGAGTTGTTTAAGACAGCAAGCGAAGAGCTCACAAAACGCATGCACGAGCTTTTATGTAGAATATGATCGGATGAAAGTATGCCCAGTGATTGGAAGCTCAGCGAACTCTGCCCAATCCACAAGAAAGGTGATTCCATGAGCCGCGCCAACTACCGTGGTATAAGCCTTCTTAACATCGCATACAAGGTTCTATTGAGCGTACTATGTGAAAGACTGAAGCCCATCGTCAACAAACTGATTGGACCTTATCAGTGTGGCTTCAGGCCTGGTAAATCCACAATCGACCAGATATTCACACTACGCCAAATCCTGGAAAAGACCCGAGAAATATAAATCGACACACAGCATCTATTCGTCGATTATAAAGCCGCTTTCGACAGTACGATTAGAGATCACCTATACGTCGCAATGTCTGGTTTTGGTATCCCTGCAAAGCCCATTCGTCTTTGCAAAATGGCACTGACAGACACCACTAGCGCAGTGAAAATTGGGACTGACCTCTCCGCGCCATTTGATACCAAAAGAGGTTTCAGACAAGGTAATTCTCTATCTTGCGATTTCTTTAACCTAATGCTGGAAAAAATAATTCGAACTGCAAACATCGACATCTCTGGCACTATCTTTTACAAGAGTGTCATGCTGCTAGCATATGCTGATGATATTGACATCATTGGCATCAACGCGCGAGCAGTCAGTGCAGCATTCTCCAACTTGGAGAGGGAGTCTCGTCGAGTGGGTCTAGTGGTGAACGAGGACAAAACGAAATACCTTGTGTCAACAAACAAAGAGTCACGGCGTCTTGGACAAAATGTCACTGTTGACAATTACAAATTCGAAGTCGTCAAGGATTTCGTTTATTTTGGATCTAGCATCAACACTAATAAAAATGTCAGCCTCAGATCAAGCGAAGAATAACTCTTGCCAACAGGTGTTACTACGGACTCAGTAGGCAATTGAGATGTAGGGCCCTCTCTCGACGTACGAAAATATCGCTCTTCAAGCCACTCATCCTTCCCGCGCTAATGTATGGCGCTGAGACGTGCACATTAACCACCAACGATGAGAGGCTGTTGGGAGCGTTCGAGAGAAAAATACTTCGCAAGATCTATGGTCCTGTGTGCGTGGACGACGTGTATCGTATAAGATGGAATCATGAGCTGTATGAGCTGTACGCTGACATTGACGTAGTCAAGCGCATAAAACTCCAGCGGCTTCGCTGGCTGGGTCATGTTGAGCGAATGGATGAAAGTGCTCTGGCTAGAAGGGTATTTTATTCGAGCCTCGGAGGTTGAACGCGCAGAAGAGGAAGACCTAATCTCCGTTGGAAAGACCAGGTACAGGGGGACCCGTCTGCACTTGGCCTTACTAACTGGCGCAGGCGCGCGCATTGCAGAAGCGACTGGCGAGGCTTTATAGAGGCGGCCAAGACCGACCATCGGTTGTAGAGCCAACTAAGTAAGTAAGAAGCATGACATAATCAATAATACTGCATCATTAACTCAAAAATCATGTTTTTTGACTTATGACAGTCTTTTAGTAAATGAGCGATATGGTCAATATAAAATTGAACAAACGCAGATTTGGTATAGGTACATACTTGAGAAGCAGTGCTGCCAAAAAACCTAAATTAAGAAAAAAAATATCCCCAGCTTGTAGAAATCCCTAGTAAAATCCAATTGAATTTATCTATTTTCGGCAGTTTCATTTCCAAGTTTTGGCGATGAGACAGCATTGGAAAACTTTGGATCAAATGAGAAGGTCGCTAAGTTGGCAACAGTGTTGTAAAGTGTTTCTGGCTTCTTATTGGTGAACTTTGTCTTCCCTAAGAAAACGAATGTTTAATTTATTTTATGCTTACATATTTGTCCTATGTGCGTAATTCTATATTATAAAAATGAAAAAATAAATAAAAAATATGTCGTCCATAAAGAGAAAAGAGTATGCTTCTCTAAAATGCATCTCAAAGATGCTTTTCAGAAGCCATCCTTAAAAGTGCAATTTTTGTACTTAATATGAGCGGTTCCCTCGAATGGCATGCAATGCTTGCTTTCAGAAAACGCCTCTGCTCCGGCACTGCTACCAAATGAATCACAAATGAAAACGCAAATTGATCACTTTATGATCAACAACAAGCAATTGTCATTTCATTGAGCGTATTATTTTTCTGATACTTTTGCTCAACATGCTGCTGAACTGAGGTCGTTTTCTGAACGCAAGCAATGCAAAAAACAAGTTAATTATCATACAAAGAGCGAGTGCAGACTGCTAACATGGAAGCGTCGCAGTGGAAGTAAAAAATCATTTCCGCAGCACTTTCTTTCCCGCTGGGTATTTTTTTTTTTTTTTTTTTTTTTTTTTTTTTTTTTTTTAACGAGGAGTAAAAGCATTAAAAGCCAAAAGTCAGTGCGGGACTTTCACCCGCCAAACATCTCCTCTCGTCCGACGGAAAGCTCCTCCCGGAACCACCGTTAGGTATTTCGTCGGGAGGCCGTCTGAGCATTTCCGCTCAATCGTCAGTAATTATTTTGGTCGGTCAAGTTTGTTACCGTCCACGCTGCATATATCTGTGACGCTCAATTAATCGAAGCGTTTTCATCACTTTGGCTGCTGCTGCTTGAACAGATTGCCACTTCTGAGGTGTATCGCACATATGGGGCACCATGTTCGTTGTTGTTGGGGCTTCGCCGAATGCTTCAGTGATTTCAGCTCTCTCCTTAGTGAAGCGGGGACAGTGTAAAATGACATGTCGAGCGTCTTCAATTTCGTAGGGGCAGTTAGGGCAAAACGGATCGTCCTCGTGTTTAAAGCGATGGAGATATTGCTTAAAACATCCATGCCCACTCAGTAGCTGCGTCAGATAGAAGTCGACTTCTCCATGCTTGCGGTCTACCCATCTATCGAGAAAAGGAATCAAGGAAAACGTCCATCTCCCCTTCTCAGATCTTTCCCACTTTTGCTGCCATTCATGCATACTGCGTCTTCTCTCATCTATTTTCGATGCTCCTGGACCCATTGTGTACATGCGCTGGAGTTCGCGCGCCAATAAATCTATTGGTAGCATACCCGCAATAACCAATATCGCGTCATCAGACACTGTACGAAAGCCGCTGGCCACTCGAAGTGCACTCAGACGATATGTCGCCCGGATGCCCGACATGTATGTGGCCTTATACGTTGCGTCAACCCAAATCGGAGCAGCGTAGAGAACGATGGAAGCTGTCACTGCTGCCAGCAACTTCCGTTTACTTGCGCGTGGTCCACCTATATTCGCCATAATACGTGATAGGGCTCCATTTACTTTTGCAGCTTTATCATTCACAGCAGTCAGATGATCCTTAAAGGACATTCGAGTGTCGATACGTACTCCAAGGTATCTGATATGCGGCTGGGAGATAATTTCATGGTCACCAACTTTGAACGTGAAGACCTCACGCACTTTTCGAGTGCTCAAAAGGACAGCTTCTGTTTTTTCGGCTGCTAGCTGCAGATCTGCGCTGTTCAGCCACCTCATGACCTCAGATGTTGCTTCATTACATAGCTCCTGGATTTTGTCGGTTGTTTTTGCGACTACTACCAGTGCAATGTCGTCCGCATAGCCCACCAGCTTGGTGCCTGCAGGAAGGCTAACCCTCAGTACTCCGTCGTACATTGAATTCCATAATGTAGGTCCTAGCACCGAACCCTGTGGAACGCCTCGAGATACACTGTACTGCCTTACACCGTCATCTGTGTCGTACAGCAGCACTCTGTGTTTAAAGTAATTTGCAATGATTTTCACTAAGTATGTAGGTGTATGCATATTTGTGAGTGCATCTATAATCCTCGGCCAGCTTGCTGTGTTGAAGGCGTTCTTGACGTCAAGGGTTACTACCGCGCAGTACTTCTTGTCGCCCCACCTCCATCTTATTCCACTTGTTGCATCGCGCGCTATATCCATAACCGTTTTCACAGCGTCGACAGTCGATTTTCCTCGCCGGAACCCGAATTGCGCAACAGATAGGCCCTCATTACTTTCAAGAGTTTCTTGTAAACGGTTGACGATTATCCGCTCAAGCATCTTTCCCAGGGAATCGAGCATGCATAGTGGTCGGTACGCAGAAGGATGGTCTGGTTGCTTGCCTGGTTTGAGTAACAGGACAAGCCTTTGACGTTTCCATACTGCAGGAAATGCGCCCTTTTTGAGGCACGTTGTAAATAGTTTTGCGAAAGTTATTGGTTCCGCTCGGATTGCTGCTTTAAGAGCAATATTGGGTATACCATCTAACCCTGGTGTTTTGTTGTCTCTTATTTTTTTCAGTGTTTGACGAACTTCTTCTATGGTTACGGCCGGTACTTCGCCTATTTCCGTGGGCTGGTAATCTGGACTCTCTCCAGATGGTGGGAACAGTGTGGTAATCACATTTCCCAGGAGTACCGGATCTGATGGTTGTGCTGGTCTGGGACCCCTAACCCTGCTCATGACAACCTTGTATGCTTTGCCCCATGGATCGATGTCGGCATTTTCCCGCAGGTTTTTGAAGCAATCATCCTTACTTGCTCGGATCACATTTTTTAGCCGACTACGGGCCATCTTATACTCAGTGTGCAGCTCATCCAAGATTGGGCGGTTTCGCGCACGTTGTATTCTCCTGCGCGCTCGATTGCAGCACCTCCTGCACTCGGCGATTTCTTCATTCCACCAATATACTGACTTTCTATTTGGCCTTTGAGTTCTTCTGGGCATAGCAGCATCGCATGCCTTACGAAGACGTCTAGTAATTTCTTCTGCCGTAATAGAGGTTTCCCGCTGGGTATAGATAAACACATGTGTATGTACACTTACACATGTTCACCTGCAAAAAAAAAAAAACACAATAAAATCTTATTTACGTTGAGGGAGAGTGGAAGGAGGGAGTATAGGAATTGAACTTATTTCATTACCAATTGCTATGGTGGATGAACGGACGGACAGGCAGATGGAATATTCAGATGGACAGACATGCATCCACTCAATTTGATTTGATGGCAATGAAATAAACTTTAACTTGGAATTTTTTTGCCTTGTGTTGTTATCGTTCCACTATGAACACATTTTCTCGTGTGCGTGTGTGTGTGTATGTGAATACAAAATATTTTGTATTGCTGCGCTTGAATGATTGCAACAAACGCGCGCGCATTTTTAAAATACAATACAAACCAACAACAACAGCAGTAACAAAAAATCTTTAGCAACTTTTGTTAGCAAGAGTTTGAACATTATTATTCTTGTTGTTATTGTTATTGTTATTGACCATATTGCTGCGAGCTGCTCCTGGTGCCAGTCACAGTTTTGTTGTATTTGTATTTTGTTTCACGTTTATTATTATTGATGACAATTTCCTACCAACAATATGAGAGTGTGTATGCATGTAGGTGTGAGAAATTGTGTGTATGTGTGCGTTCGGTCATAGGGGAGCGTGTGCTGGTGCTCGGTGACTTAATGACATTAAACTAAATAAAACTTGAAAGAAAGAAAAAAGAAAGCGTAAGAAAACTTTGATGTCAAATTGTGGCGATTTATGTGAAAAGTTTTGACACATTTTTTTTTTTTTTTTGCAGGTCCTGCAAAGAAAAATTATTATTTTATTTTATTTTACTTCTCTCTCGAACAAAACTTCAACTAAAACAAAAATTTTAAAAAATAAGAAATAACATTTTTACATTAACATAAATTTACAATTTTGTACAAAAAAAAAAAAAAAAAGAAAACAAAAAGAAGAAAAGCAGAATAAAAAACAAATCGACTATAACCAAAAGCAAAAAATTTAATTAAAACTTTATTCAAGAGCAAAGAGCAAAACTTTCATGCATATTTATTTTAGCTAACAGCAAAATATTGTAAGTAAGCACAAGAAATGGTATAGTTTTCAATCAGTTTTGCACATACACACACAACCACTTTCTACTTTACAATACTACTCTGAACGTGCATTTAGTCCCCCCTTTATCGCCCCACACACACACACACACACACTCATACCTGCAGCCTGGTGCATGGCATCACATGATCATCTCAGTGCAAAAACGGCTGACATCTGCAATTGATTAACTGCCAAAGCCAAAGCCGAAACTCGTACCAGCATAGATGAAGAAGATGAAGCATTCGAAGTTTAAGCAGAAGGAGAAGTTAATTTGCCAACTTTTATCAAAAAGTTTTTTTTTTTATAAAATTTTAGTTAGTTGGTAAAAGAATGTAGAAAAATTGTTGTAAAACTTGCGGTAAACTTTAGTTACAAAATTTACTAAATGCATCCTGCTGTTTTTTCCTGCTGCATATGTTGCACACATACACACGCACAAACACACACACACACATGCCGTAGGTATCTGTGTCTGTGTCTCTGCATTTGTAAGTTTAAATTTACTTTATATTCCCCATATGAAATACATAGTTGTGCATCAATCAAATACTAACTTTTCATTTTATTTTATTTTTTGTGATTTTTCTTCTTTTTTTTTCCTTGAAACATATCAAAGTTATGCAAATATCGCAAAAGCAGCGTACACATTTCAAAAGTCAATTCAATTCTCACTTAAATGTATCAATGTTGCTGTCAACCTTCGTATTTATACATATTTCGACGAGCTATTCAAAGTTTTCATAGCTCATCTCGAATGAAACTTGCTCTAGAGTTGCGTGGAAAAACATCAAATGATTTTCTGTTATGCATTTCAACTGTTGAAAAATGCAAATCAAATGCACTCTGCATATTTTTTACCATCCATTTGAAATTAATACTTAAGTTTTGTAAGTTTATAAACATTTTCAAATGTTTCATTATTTATTTCAATGAATGAGAGAATTTCTGTAGTCCTTCGAGTCTATCAATTACGGCCTCTAGCTATTGATTTTATTTCTCTAAATGATTTTCCGCTCTTTTGATGATTTTTGAAAAAGAGGATGACATTTTATTATTTTATGATGATGGAATCATTTTTCTTAGCTTTTTAACCCTTCTGTTACATTAAGAAAATAATTTAATTAAAAAATATTTTTAATATACCACGTTTTTAAAATGGACTAAAAAGTATAAAATAATTTCTCCTAACCCCATACAGATTCACAACCACATATAGATTCCTCCCATACAGAAAATACTTGTATATATATTACAAATATTTTTTATTTAAATTATTATTTTTTACTTTTTAGTCTTGTGTGTGTGAAATTTTGCAATCGATTTTAAGTAAAGACCAGAGCTGTAAAAGAATGCACTCAATTTAATTGAAGTCATGGTTAATAACCAATAATTTGCACTAAATTGGAGTGACTTGAAGTCAATTGAGGTTTTGAACTCAATTGGAATTTGAAATTGTTGACACATTGAATCAAAACCAATTATCTAAGCAATGTCACAATTAATTATTGGAGTCGTACAAGTTCATTTTCCCCAGATTGCGAATAGCCCTATTCATTAAATATAACAGAATTCAAATTATATCTTCTCACATAAATGGATACTCAATAAATACTGTTTTTGCATTGCACCTCGTTGTGATTCTACATTTTGAAACAGAAATGAAATAAAGGCATTTGCCAAATACATAGTTAGAAGAAGATTTGTTGTTATGGATGTAAAAATGTACAAGCAGAATAATTTATTTATATATTAAAATATAAAATATGAAAAGTTCTACCATTTACATACATATATTTAGGTACAATGTTGAAAATAGTGATAATATTTTTACGCATTTTGATTTCATGAAATCAATAGAAAAAGATTTAAAAGTACTTATATAAAATTCATAAAATCAAAACAAAACTTTTACATATTTGTATATAAAGAATATATAAATACTGTAAATGTTGAAAGTTATTTGCTAAAAGAAATGTTAAATATTTATTTCATCAAACACGTCAAACTCATCCATCCATACATTTTTGTCTGCTTGGATGTGTTGACAACCGTCGCTGTCACACCATCGGTATTGCACCTCGCTGCTGTTTCTACGATTTTTTTTTTCGATTCCAGCAAGAGCAAATTGCGATCTCTTTACAATCTATACTCTTCGTTAGCGGAACAAAACGAAAAGAAAAGTTCGTTATTGTTTGTTTTTGTTCTCTCTCTCATTTGTCTTTGAATTTGTGTATGTATACACATATACATATATTCTACTCCCGCTAAAGCAATGATTTTAACAACGATGAATTCAATGCTTTGGATCTTTGAAAAAAATGGAAAAACTTTCGATGCTAATATTTTAAATATTATTATATTTATATATATTTTAGATACTTCATATTGCATTGTCTTCCAGTTCTGAACTATATTTAAAGTTTCAAGTCTCTAGCTCATCGGGAAGTTAGTTCAAAATCGATTCCAAAATTTGTACCGAACAGACTGAGAGACAGACACCATTGAAAGCGAGTTGATATAAACGTGGTAAAAAATCACACTTGTTATATTAAGGTCACAGAATGACCTGGCCAGTGTTTTATATGCATATCGTATGAAAACTCATAATTTGGGGTTAAAATTTTAATAGTTGTACTGATTATTCATAAGTTTAATAGGTATATATTTACTATGTGGGCTCAAGGCAATAGGTTGTATAAACTGTAATCGTCGTAAGGGGTTTTGGATACGCTGATTTTTACAAATAGTGCAGTACTCGTACGAGTTACGGCAAATCAAGCTGAATAAACTACGCAAGTTGATTAGCTTTTCTCTTCTTCAGAGCAGCGCCTGCCCAAGTGCTAGGCTCTTGTATCTCTGCCCGAATATTTCGCACAATATCTGCTGACAATTGACATTTTATATGCCGAATCACTCCCTGAAGAAGGTCTAAGCCCATATTTTCCATTGAATATGTTTGACGCCTTCCAGAGGGCTGATTTGCATCCATAAAATGTAGACAATTCTATTTCGTCAATTTGTTTGTATGAACATTTTTTTCATGTGCGCTGTGAAACATACACGCAAAGAAAAAATTCGTTTCTCAGAAACGAAATTTTCACTAAACGAACTTCGTTCATGGAATGTTTTCATGATAAACGAACATTTATTTATCATAAACGACTGTATTCGGTTGCCATGAACGAAGATTTATTCATCACAAACGGTTCAATTCTTTCACAATAGCCGAAAAACGTTTTCCATCATATTCATCATAAACGGCTCAATTATTTTACGATGAACTAAAAACGTTTGCAATAAAATGAAATATTTCCCTGGAAAATATAAAAAAGAAAGCAAAATCAATTTTCATATCTACGTTGGCATTTTATTGTGGTTTTTGTTTAAATTTAAATTTTCTAATTAAAAACTAGAAAAAGTCTATGAAATTTAGACAAAACTATAATATTACAATTTTTGTAAGAAATGTGATGAAATAATTTCAATGCACAATTAAAATTCTTCAATAATGCGTAAACAAATGATACTTCCCGTTATGTTGTGTTGATTTGTTGTTGTGTTGAGTTTGAATGTAAGCAGCGATGACAACTTGCGGGGAATTCCCCGATTTGCGGGGAATTTTACTGGGTGCGGGGAAACGGGGAATGAGCTGCTTTTTGCGGGGAATTTGAAGTCTTTCAGCTTTTCGATTTCTAAAAAAGTGTTCTATTTGAAAGTGTTATTTTCGAAAGAATTTGGTAAAATTTTCAGAGAACGCAGAGTGTTTTCGTAGATACAGACGATTATAGCGCCGAGTGTCAGTCATGCCAAAACAGTCGCGCAGCGCTTCGACTTCCCTTTCGGCCGTTCAGAAAGGCCTAGCAATGCCTTCGACCAGCACCTCCTGATTAATAACTCTTTATCATTGCTGACTAATCTGTAAACTTACAAATTATGGTCAGCCATCATAAAGAAAATTAAGTATAGTTTATATGTTAAAAACCGATAGTCAAAACTTTGAACAAATTTTTCTCAAAACAAAGTTTTTGACATTTTTTATTTGAGTCAAAAGAAATCCCATGTCTGTTGAGAACTTTGATGTCCAAAAGTGGGCTAAAGCTTATATGTTAAGAATTCCGGAGTCAGAAAGTACGTTTCTATTAATCTACCAGTTCCATAACAATTGGTTAAGTTTTGTACCGAGAAACTTCAGGATCGCCTTAAAATAACACTCACTAAGGTTAATTTCGTTTATGTAAAATTTTTATATGGTAAATGCGTGTAGCGCTGTTATAATATGAAATTATACCAATGCGGGGAATTCGATCGAAAATCGGGGAATTTTTCGAAGGTTATCGGGGAGAGAGAAAAAATGAGTTGGCATCCCTGAATGTAAGCGTCGCTGCTGCTTTTTGCGACGAGAGCGAGATGAGAGGAAAACGAAAATGAAATGAGAAGAAACGTTTTTTTCATTTGCCAGATTTTATCGTGAACGAATTTTCGTTCATTTTTAATCTTTTGCAAAAAACGGTTTTGGTTTCTGCAAACACGGCAACGTTCCTCACAAACGTTTTTGTTCAGCGTAAAAGTAATATATTCTCCACAAATTACGTTTTCGTTTTCTACCCTGGCCTTAGCATTAATGGGTGCAGTCGATTCCGTTGATCACTCAATATCTTTATCCTACGATTAGTACATGGTAATGCTGCTATCATTTGCCGATAATGTTCCAACAACACTTTCCTCGTCACCACTCTTTATATAGTGGTCAGAAGATTCGTTTTCCGCAAACTTTTCCATTAAATAGTTTTCGCACCCAAACGTCACTACACTCATGAATATGCCTGTTTTCTTTTGGCTTTCTATCAAAGGATGTGGCCGCTGCGACAAAATACAGTCAGTACGCGAATCTCAAGTGAAGAAAGTCTAATAACAGATTTAAAATACTTAAAGAAACTAGTTATCTTTGCATTTTATAAAAAGTAATAATTATCTTATTATTCACGCAAAACAAAACAACTCAACAAAAACAGACTTCGTATATTAGCTGGTGTTCTGACTGGGCACTGCGGGCTCAGAGAACACCTTTGCAAAATAGGAGTTGAGGAAAGCTCAATATGTAGGTTTTGTAATGAGGAAGATGAATCATCAGAACATATTTTAGCTCAGTGTAGAGCACTGATCCACAAAAGAATGAAATATCTGGGTACGTACGAAGTGCCCAGTACAGAACTAGCATCCATAGATCCGGGCGCAATACTCAAATTCTTGAGGAAGACTGGACTGGATGAAGCACTCTAGGCAAATCAGACTAGATAGAGAAGAGGGACGTACAATAGATCTTATAGGTCGCGGCACAAATATATATAAGCCTCACTAATACAATACAATACAATTTTATTCACGTAAAAAAAAAAAAAAAAAAAAGCCGGGAACTGCACATTTGACGTATAAAAGAGGTAATGGTCACTGAATGACCTTATGGTACACACACGTAAGTTTTGATATTGTCACTTACTTCTTTTTATACTTTTTCGGAGGGTTTCCCCTCGATGCAGGAATTTACAAAGGGAAATCTCAAAATTATGTTTATTTAAGAAAATGTAACAGAAGGGTTAAATGATTTTAATAAGAGCACGAGTCGCTAGCTCTAGATCTCTCAGTAATCAACAAATATGTGTTGTCATAACTCTAAACCCAAATACTTAAGTTATTAAGAAGAAATTTCACAAATTACATCATTGTACCACAAAATTGAGTTTTTTCATCGTGCTGAAGTTTTCGCATGTATATTAGATAGTAATTTGGGTTCATTGAGCTCGAATCTGAAGACCATTTTGTTCCATCTGGTTTTTTTATTTTTTTTTTTTCTGATGACGGTACATAAAATATCAAAACGGCGTTAAGAAGATGAGGTGAAAACGAGATACTTTTATATTTTTTCTCATTGTATTCAATACTTTTAGTATTGTTTGGTACTGCAACTATTTCCATATCAATCTTTGATTTATGTCTTACCGTTTTTTCACCATAATCATTTTTCTGGAAGTGAAAATATGAGGCTAACCCGATTCTCCCTAAGATGATTCCGGCCCCTACCTCTTTTCCAAAGTTTTCTCAAAGAAAAATTTAATAAAACTAACAGTTTTTGAAGAAGAATCATTTTAGTACATTTTTCGATATTAGTCGGACTCACGCTAGCTCGTAAACTGCATAAAAATGTAAACTTAATGTGGAATTTCATATAAAATTTGACAAGCTTATACACTTTACGAGTTTACGAGGCATTTACAAGTTTATATGAATCTGATTATTAACCCTTAAACGCCCAGTACATCCAATTTCAATTAAAAACGTACTTAGAGGTAGTATTTGTGATTTCAAACAAGGTTTGTTTTACGATTTTTCAAATAAATTACTTTAACCCTTTGATGACCAATGAGACACCGGTGATCCTTTTACGAATTTTCCCTGGAAAAACTATGAAATAGATTTTTCTCAACAAGGCATCATTCAATAGAGAATCAATGAATGTGGCTTTCAGGAAGAAATTTTCGAGAGTAGATTTATCCCTTTGCCTACCAGACCACCCCAAAGTCGAAATATCTTATCCTTCTGCCCCACCACAGGTCCAGAATGTTTCAAAATGTTTGGAGATGTTGCGGATAACCTTCCTTTTTCCAACAAAAATAAAAGACTACCCACGCGAGCACTCAATCTGACGGGACCTCTTTGTTCCAATGGTCATCAACGTTAAAAATCAGTGACAGATTCTAATTTTGTTGACAGATTGATTTATTTGGAATAAAATAAAATTTGTTTACATTTTTGATCGTTACATTGAAAGTTCATGTTTTGTTATGGTTTTTTTTTTTTTGCAACAGGCACAAATAGTATTTTTTCAGTGGTCCTTGCCTTGTCTGGAACCGACAATACTTTCGTCCGTTTCACTTTTGGTGACCGCGAAAAAAACTTGAAAAATTAATAATTTTATAGTTACCCCAAATGTTGATCTAAAAGTCGGCATTACCAAACAATCCCAATTTTTTACCCATCACTGTTTCATTTTTGAACACTTTTCACAATTTTCTGCAAAAAAAAAAAAAGATAAATCTAATGATTTGCAAAAATATTAAAAATTTATTTTCTTTTCGTTTTTACTTTATTTGATTCAGTTTGCAGCTATTTATTCAGGATAATCCCAGGTTGTAACTTGTTGTATATTTCTAGCTCTAGGTTTACAGCGCGCCTCCTATATTGTTTTTGGTCTACCAGGTTTATAAGTTTAGTGGGTTAAGGTTCCATTTCAGAGTAGTTCTAGTGGTTCTACATAGAATATAGTGTGGCCTATGCACCGTCAGTACCTCGTCTTTACTTAACCCATCGGAGGGCGCGCCGCACAGTGTAACGAATGTGGAAACAATGGAAAAAGTCAAGATCGAATATTGATAAAATTTCAAAGCAGTTCAATTGTAAATATTTCAATTAGATGAGCTTAAAAAGGATTTTGGAAATTACTTTTGTTTTGGCTTAAAAAAACGTATTGAAAGTCAAGCATTTGCAACAATGACATTTTTTTGCAGCAAATACTACTTCGGTAGGTTCACTTCTGACTCCTGTAACTTTTTTATTTTTGTTTTAAATATATATATATATATTATGAAACAATGAAATTTTTTTCCAATGTTATTTGTACTATTCTTTAAGGGCATACCCAGTTTTGATGTGTTTTCATTTTTCGTTTTGAAGTACCATTACTTGTAAAATCACCATCTTAAGACACAAAAAAAATAAATCCAAAGTTTAAAGAGCTTTTAAAAAATCGTCCAAAAACGTTTTCTCTAATTTTTACTTATTTCTTTCAAGAGATATCTCTACAATAATAAAAAAAACTGATTTAGGCGCTTATTTTGTATGGGACGTGCCACGCCTATATTTACAATTACAATTAAGAAATGCTTACAGAATCAGTAGCCACTGCACAAAAATTCAAGTTTATTACTTAAAATTTTTTTGAGATATTGTAATTTTTTGATTCCGCTTATAAGGGAAGTGGGCGTGTCCGTTAACCGATTTAGTTGAAATTTGCAAAATTTCTTAATATTTACCTAAAAAATATCTGTGCAAAATTTCATTGGCCTACCACTACTCCTTCTATTTTTGTCCACCGGTTGTATGGAGACGCTGCACTGTGCGCCGCGGCAAATTAGCCGCAAATTGTTAAATTTGTGTTTTTAAAATACAAATCATAGTAGCCGATCGCTGCCACTCAAGTGACTTTGTAAGTTTTGAAGTGCAGCGTGGTTTACCGTTAGCCGTTTGTTTCTGCGTTACATCGTTTAGCTGCTATTTGTGTTTGAAAATTGCTATCTCGCTGTTGCGGCTAATTTATAGCGGCGCGCTCTTTTGTGTAACAAAGAAATTCGAGTGTAGCTTAAGGAAATTTTTTCTAAGTTAAAACGATGACGAATAAACATTTCAAAATAAATGCTTAAAATATATTTCAATATCAATAGAAAACAACCAGTTGGTTTATTTTAATGATTTTTTTTTGCTATAAATAAGGAAAATTGCAGTCGATACTATAAAATTCACCTTGCGGCTAAATTGCCGCGGTGCGCCCTCCGAAGGGTTAAAGCTCAATGGGTAAAACTTCGAAATTTATTCTAATTATTGTAGTGCAAAATACTCTATAAATTAATCTTCATCATTTGCTGAAAATTGGATTTGATGGACGCATTGAATACTCACAACTTTACGAAGTTTTGCAGTTAGTCTATTTTGATCCTTGCCAGTTCAGTTTCTTCGCTTACTGCTTTATTTGCCTTCCAGCTACCTGGGTATCAGCACTCATAAGCAACGTGCCATTTTTGCCTATTATTTGTTGATAGGTCTTGCAATTCTGGTTTTTGATTCATTTCCGCGTAATTATTATTCACAGCAGTTGTGTTTTCAGCTTCATTGGCAAGATATTCTGGATAGTCTTCTGACGCTTTTAACGTTTCTCTTCACCGTTTTGCAGCAAGTAGTACTACTAGTGAACGATTCCAATTTTTCTTTTCCGACAAATATTTTTAACATTATATACAAGTGTAGACGACTTCGATAGTCTAGTGGGTAGTGCACTAGACTTTCATCCGGGAGGTTCGGGTTCGATTCCTGTCTTCGTCTGATGGTTCATTTTCATAACTTTCTTATATTCACTATCAATATGAAGTTTATGAGAATTATAAGATAGTGTACAAGTAGAGACCTTGGTTGGTAATGGCAAAACAACCATTGCCACATCGCCGTTCGGAATCGGCGTTAAACTGTAGGTCCAACTATGTGGTATCACAATGAGCCGTTCAGTCCTAAATGTGTCTCTCGACAGCCACTCCAACCTAACCTAACCTATACAAGTAAAAGTATGTTGCATACATATGTAGTTGTATATGTGCAATTCTACCACACAAACGTTACACCGATTATTACAAATTCCATATCTACAAAAAGCTTTCATCACACAATGCAATGGATTTTAATGCATAAATGCAGCCACTAACTTAAAAGTATAAAAGCATTATTAAGTACTTTCCGAACACATCCAATGTGCATTTATTAAACGAGATAAAAAACTGTCATTTAATTGATATTGAAGTAATTTCATAAATTGGTGGATAAATTGAAAGATACTTTAAACTGACACATACATATTTACAGACATAACATACATTCAAACGTATGCCCATCCATATGTATGTATGTATATATTTTCATGACAAAAGAGTTGAAAAAAAAAAAATTCAACAACAACAAATATATTTTTATTTATGCAATAAAATAAAATTTAGCACAGATTTTTTACAGCTGAACAACAAAAACAACACACATAAACTATTTTTATAAACGCTTCTACAACTACAACATATAATACAAGGAAATAAAACATGTTTCTATACTTTACACGTACATGCATACATATGTATATATATATACCTATTTATGTATGTATACGTGTACCCTACGACATTATTTAATCTTCTTTCATTTTGCTGTGCAGCTAATGCGCTTCTTTTCGAAGCAGATTGAAAGCAGTTTAAATTCGACATACAGACATTTTTCTTTGGTAGACACGTGCTTGAAAAAGTAACATAAAAACTAAAATGTACCGAGTGAAGTTTAAATTAGTTATTTGTTAATTAATAGCACAGGCTAATAAATACAAGTTTTTTCTTCGAAACAGATTAACCGTGGTATAATATTAAAAGAGGATATTATCCTGAATATTTTTGCTGAAGAAAGTCGCTGTTTTTCTTTTCAACCTTCATTTAAAAGGCGGGAATAATTACTCTGTAAGTAAAATTTCAATTTTTGAAATGACATACCAAAACGCCGGGACACGCAAACCTAATTTCGTGTCCTAGTGTCCAGTGGTATATTCCGTTTCAAAAGATTAGGTCAAAATCAAGAGGTGGAGAGTGTAAAGATGCGCATCAGAATGCTTTTAAGGTATACCCTCTTACCGTTGGGTATACATTTATGTATTTATGTATGTTATGCACTCATACAATGATTCTGTTTATCGCTTGAAATCGCGCGAAAAAATTCGATTGAATGCACTTTTTTGCGATTAATGGATTGGAAAATGTTTGTAGTTAGTGCCTTGTTTACAACTGCTATGCTGCTGCCTGCCTGCCATTGCTGCCGTTTGCTGCTTTTATACAGCAACAAAAGGACTGGGTGGGCATAGTTATAGTCATATAGGAATGGTATAAAGTAGGCGTGTAATATTCTAGAAGCGCAGCAGGAGTGAAAGTGGCTGCTATTGTATGCCATCATAGATTGGTATACATTCATACATACATTCAACTTGTTAAATATTTTCTATGGCCTCATTGAGTGCACAGCACAATTGCCACATGTGTTGGGTGTTTGTTTCAACTACTACACACACACATCATACAAACACATATATATTTATATGTGTTGACTGCAATTGAGAATATTGTACTTTTGTATGTGCTGTAGTTGTACCACTTCATACAAAAAAAAAAAATAACAAAAATAAGTGCAAAGTTGTAAAAGTTTTCATGTACAGCTGTAGCAACAACAGCAGCAACAACAGAAAATGAAGGCAAATTTTTTAGAAACGCGTAAATATTTCGCCCATAAAATAATCTTTTTGTTGTATATTCGTAGTTTTTAAGAAGCTCATAAATTTTCACATTGTCAACACAAGTGTGTACGTGTCGTGTAGTTTCTTTTTTTTTCTTCTTATTATTTTACAATATTTTTATGATTTTTATGAGTCATTTTCACGACGCAACATAGAGTAGCATTTATCAGTCGATACTTGCTTAACTCACATGGTTATTTGAAATGGCAAAAAAAAAAAAAAAAAAAATTGCGAGCCAGTGTTGTTGAGTTGTTCCTAATACTTTCTATTACTTTTACGATTTACTCAAATACTTAATATGTGCGATTGCTTAAATGAATGATATAATATGGTATTCTAAACTTTAGAATTTTTCAAATCTATAAGAAGAGAGAAGTAGCCTAATTTCTGTTTTTGATTGTAAATCTACACTCTCTCACTTATGCGTGCATATCTCAATTAAACTCCTGAGCTAGGCGCGGATACAAGGGGGAAGCAGGGGAAAATTTCTCCTCCCCCCCCCCCCCAAAAGATTTTCTAACACTTAAAAATTTAATAACTTAAACAGGCGAAAAGGCGAACCTAATTAGTTATTGTTGTTTTTAGTTATTACGATTTATTTTCAATTATAAAAATAAGGAATAATCTTGCTCATTAAGGGGGTATTCTACCCGAGAAGGTCCGAAAAATCGATTTTTTTTTTTCTTTAATATTTTTGATGTAGACAACGAGTTTTGTGAGAAAGAAGAGGGGGCAATGTATGGTCCTGGAGTCGCCGATTAACCGTAAGTTACATTATTTGTAAATACCATGTTTGTAAATCTTTAAACTCGTTTTTCTCTAAACCATTTTTTTCGGGACGGTGGGCACGATTCACAAACAGCCCCTTGTCCAATTGACTTGAAATTTACAAGGCTACTAAGCAAATGTATAGGTATGGCCTTACCAGAGAAATACTTACTTGGTTCGAAGAAAAACGGCTATAAAATTGAGAAAAAAGGGGAATGATTTGGCGCCATAGAAATGGTTTCCTCATTTAGATATATAAAATTTCTTTGAGTTGAGGAAATATTTTTCAAATATGAGAAGTTGTATATAATTTAGGTAAAATTTTCCTCAGTTTGAGGAATAATTTTCCATAGATTAAAGTCAATTTACTTTTTGGAAAAGAAATCCTCAATTTATGGAATATTTTTTACAATGTTGTTTTAATTAAAAAGCATAGAAATCATGTTTTTTTACTTGTATTCATTTATTATTATATTTTTAATAAGAATTAAGGTTTACGTATTTTTACAAACACAGGCATCGTCGCCTTGAAATGATCAAAAGATCCTTATGGCCACCAAAAAATTATAAATTGAACTTTATTGAAATTTATATCTTTTGAATATATTTTATTTTTTTCACAATATATATATATATTTTTTATATTTTCAAAAATTATATCAATAGCCACAAACCACTTCGCTTGAAATAGAGACGCCGACTTAAAAATTCAAAAGAAAAACAAAGCGTACGCGATTATCTGCTAAGGCCAAAAGAGTAAAGCTAGTTTTTTGTATATACAAAACTTTTGTATGGAGAACATTTTTGTTATATTCGTCTCTTTCTTACAAGTTTAACAACCTTATTTTATTCTAAATAAGATAATTTGTTCTTTTATGGTATTTTGATACTTTTGTTTTGCAGCCAAATGGTGCTTGAATTTTTATATGCTGGTGCTACTAAATTTTGGAAAAACAGGTTTATGGAAACGTCCATTGTTCCATGCGCATTTATGTTAGCAATAGACCAAGTAATTCGTAAAAGCTCTTGAGTTAAAATTTTATGCAGAGACGCGTTGTAAGGACTAAGTTGTAGAAAAAATATATATTTGAAGATGCCCATTTACCACACCCACATTTTCTTGTGTTTTATTTACTTTTTTATCTTACTTTTCTTTAATTTTAGTTTTAACAATTTCATTGAAACTTGGGATTTGATTTCAATTGATGGGCAGCACCGCAATTAAATTTCCAAAAATGAAGAAAAAACTTACTTCAAATTGAACACGATGGTTGCATTAAAGGAGCACATTTTTCTTAATTTTGAGGAAAATTTACATAAACGAGAGAAATTTTCGTGGATTTAAATTGAGGAAACTTTTTCTTAATTCTAGAGATGGGTGTAGGATTATGGCGAAAGCATTTGTTTAACTAATGTTTTTAACGCAAAATATAAACAAAAACAGGGCAAAAAATCGTTTTTTCCAAACGTCTGATTTAAATTAAAAAAAAGGAAGTCTCACGATTACAAAATGGGTTACAATTTGTGTTTCAGAATATTTAAACCGAAGATATCATGTCCACCATGGAGCAACCATTTTCGGCAGGCTCAAGTTCGAGGCGTCGAATGAACCATTGTTAACAAAGATATTTTTAACATTAAAAACGAAAATTATTGTTTAAAACCTGTAGAAAAACTTGCAAAAAACCTCGAATAAAAATATTGAAAAGCTTTTCATTTACAACAATTTGAAAACATCGATATTTCGCACCATCTCGGGTAGCTTTCCTTCTCTATGGAAATGTGCTGAAATAATAATGATACCTAAACCAAATAAACCTGAAAACTCAGTGCCCTCATATAGAGGTATAAGTTTGCTGGCAATATTCTCGAAAATATTCGAAGTAGTAGATTGCTAATAATACAATAAAATAAGAATATAGTTCCGGATCACCAATCGTCCTAAGCACGGTACTCCTGAGCAATATCATCGCATAGTGAATACACTCATGGTAATAAGTATACTTCCAGTCACAAAGTGCGATTTATTTGTAAGATTTTTATTTATTCCAAATTTATTTTGTAATAAATAGCAAGTACGAAATTTTATTCAATTAATACGAATATAATAAAAATAACCCTGTTACTTGAAAGCTTTAAATTCAAAACTTTAAAAAAGCTTCATTGGAAATAATTATACTTCCATTTCAAGAATAATAAAAAAAAATAAAAATTTAAAGGTCCCAAGTAATAAAGTAAGTTTCAGAAAGATTCTTCTATTCTATTTGTCGTTGAACTCATAAGATTTCTTAGCTCTAATGTTGATATTTCCTTCTGATTCTTTTTTATTTTTGCTCGTAAGTAATTTAAACTGGAAATCTGAATGCCACGTAAACAAATCTGATTAAAAAAACACTTCAAAGATTTTCCATGGGGCTCACATTCCGGCTTGAAGTGGGTTACTTCATTATTTCAAAATTTTTCTTCTTTAATCATTCAGTTTTGACTGCTACTTGATATATAAAAGTATCATCTTATTGAATGTTATGCTGCACTTATTAATTTTAACATTAACATTGAAAAGCACCTCTTTCAGAAGAGGTAAATAGTAATGGGAGTTCATTTTACTTCTGACGAAAAATGTTAATATTTTGTTTGAGAAACAAATCGAACTCGTGCCATCTGTCTACCGCCTTGGTAATTTCTGACTAATTCTTTTTTAGATATGTAGTACCAAAAAAGATTATAACAATAAGGAACATCTAATGTGAACGTTTTTCGTTGCCAAAAATAATCGTTTCGCATTGACAATTTCGGAAGATGCCGCATGCGTCGTAGCTGGTATGATACCGATCGATATACTAGCGGACGAAATGAAACGAGTCTATTGCAGAAGGAACGGAAATTAGTTGCAACGAGATATTCCAGGCATCACGAACGAAGAAAGGCTAGCATCATTAGCCATTTGGCAGAATAGAGGGGAGAACTCATCGAAAGGCAGGTGGACGTATATACTTATCCCAAAGATTGAAACATGGAAAAATAAAAAACATGGAGAGACAAATTATTATATAGCCCAGTTTTTAAAGGGTCATGGAGGGTACAGAAAGTATCCGTACAGATTTAAGCATGATAACTCCCCACTATGTTTCATCTGTAGGGACCAAGAGGAAGATGTAGAGCACGCAATTTTCTACTGTCGACGTTTCAGCCCAACAAATATGACGTTGCCAAGTCCATCACGCATTATAGAGTATATGATCCTGTCGGAGGAAGACTGGTCAGAAATAAGTGGGTTCATCACGAATGTGGAAAATGACCTAAGGAGAATTGAACGTCTTAGGAGAGAGCAGACTTGACGAATACAGCCTAAAGGCTAACCAGCTCCGCAAAGTAATACCTAACGACAGTACCGCGGGGATAGCGATTGACGAGCACGGGGCTGAGGTTTAGTACATAGGTGCATTACTGAGCAGACCCAGTCAATATGTGAATCGTGCATGCCAATAGCACGGACTACTGGTATCTATGAAGATTCCTCACCTCCAGGGCGCATCCAAAAAAAAAACAAACAAAAAATTCGAAACATGCCTTTTTGTGATGAGTGTTTAGGGGAAGTTAACCCTTATTTTAAGATGTTAACAATCATGCAAAATGGTTCCAATACGTCTGTGAAAATATTTAATTCCAAATCACTTAGAATTTCAGATATAATAAGTTTTTTGAAGCTCGTAGCTTTGCCAATCTCCGGTTTTTCAGTGTATTCATGATTATAAGTCGTCCAAGCCGCTTTATTTTGGCATATATTAACTTATTTTTTTGACGTTTACCACGCCTACATGTGATATGTTAATACTTCATGCAATTTCGCGATTAGACATTCCCAGTTTTTTATGAGGTATTATTTTTCCAACTTCTTTCGCAGAAAATGGTTACCATGCCCCATTTTGCTTGGCAATGACTTACAAGTAAAATTTTTCCCATAACTCGTGGGGGAATGTTATGCAATGTCTACAATGCGTTGTCCGTAAAATTTGTTAAAGTCAAGTTTATAGATATCACTATTGCATCATATGGAAGTATAATTATTTCCTTCTGGTTAAACATTTAACTTCAAATTAAATCTAGACAAGGACATTAAGAAATTAGATTTTTTGCATTAATGCTTCGCAGTACAAGATATACACAAAGCAATTAACAAAATCTTTAATTTGTTGTAATAGTGAATTTCCACTGAATATTTAGTGTGGAA
Organism: Toxonevra muliebris; assembly: GCA_963691655.1. Taxonomy (NCBI): domain Eukaryota; kingdom Metazoa; phylum Arthropoda; class Insecta; order Diptera; family Pallopteridae; genus Toxonevra; species Toxonevra muliebris. Next base: position 45,360,908 of record OY829327.1, read on the forward strand.
GTATATTTATTACCATGGGTGTAATGTCACTGACTTTCTGGAACGCAAAAAATATTGGTCTGCCATATTTTTGGATATTCAAGAATCGTTCGAAAAAGTTAGGCATCAAGGGCTGTTATAAAAATTAAAAAATTTACTTCCAGCTCCATTTTATTTGGTCTTAAAGCCCTATCATTTTATGTCAAAGTAAATGATGAAACATCAGCCAAATGTCAAGTGAAAACAGGAGTACCACAGGGCAGTGTTCTAGATCCTGGTCTTTATTCGACTTTTACCTGCGACTTGCCGGAAACTGATGGTGTTACTATAGATACTTATCCAGACGATACTGCCATTTTAGCGTTAAACTAATCTCCTACAGAAGCTGATAATCTAGTTCAAAAACAGCTCGACGACGTTCAACAATGGTTACTTCGTAGATGAGTGCTTGACTGGAGTTCCATCTGCCTCAGGTTCGATTCTCAGATGGGGTTAAATTTAAAAAAAAATGTCCAAATGGATTGTTCTAATAAAATGGATCATTTCGGTGATTTTAGTTCATTAATACGTGACCCAAGTACCAGTTCTATTCTCAGGTAGAGAACTGATTCCACAAAAAAAAAAAATTATAGGTTTCGGATCGATATAAAGAAAATCTCAGATAGGAATCAGCGACCTTAAATTATTCTTAAAATTCTACTAATTCTCGATCCATTATAAATCAATCTAAAACCGAAAACTGAATAAATGTTTCCTATTGTTATATTTTCCACGATCCCTTACCTTGAAAATAGATCATAGAAATTGTGGAATGCTTTGCTACAAGAACAGGGTTTCCCCAAAATGAGTAAAGTACCCGTAAGTTTTCACATGGCCATACCTTTGAAATTGTTACTCATCGAAATAAAGTTTATGAATAAGAAAAAAGAAAAAAAAAAACGATACACGAACGAGAAAAAAAAATACGCTCCAGCCCGCGTTGTGGCGTTTTGGTTCATATGGAGAATTTTTACTTCCCGCCCTCCCCCCCAAAAAATGTTTCCTGTATCCGCCACTGCCTGAGTTCTACACAAAACACGAAGTGAAATTCATTAAATCAATTCAATTACTTCTTCCAAATCGCTCATGGCCCAGGTTAAGGCAAAAGTTGCCAAAGATCTGAGGTTAATCCAAGAAATGATAATTGATGTACTGAGTTTAAATCCTATATCTGTGTCTCTGTACTAGAAAATCATCTGCAATATACTAACAATTCTGCTCGTTGGGTCTTACGAATATTTGAAAACGCAGGGCCTAGTATGTAGAATTAAATCATAACAGGTGGTGAAGCTTGGTTCTTTAATTACAACTCGGAAATCAAACAGCAGTTTATGATTGGAACCCAAAAAAAAGCAAATCCCCCCGTTAAAGCAAGACAGCAAGAGCCAGCAAGAAAAATAAAGATGCCGATTTACTTCATCGGGGGAAAAATTATAACTGCTATTCGTTTGGAATTCGGTCAGATGGTAACTGCTAAGTGATGTACAGAAAATTGCTTACAAGAATCTTCAAAAAAAATTTGCTGGAAAACCAGAAAAAAAGGAACTGAACCGCTATTCATTTCACTCTACTGAAAAAATGTCCGACTTTATTGCATTTTCAGGCATAGAAGTCAGCCCCATAATCCCCGGATCTAAAACACCATTTGATTTTTAGTTACTCATAATTATCAACATCATTCTTACTTCAATGCATACAAAATTATTGTCTGATAATGAATGACACAAAACTGAGAGAGCCTAAGTCACAAATAATGTACCTAGTAAATGCTGTGTTGAGTTTCTATACCACCAGCAAGTGTCACAGTAATTTGTCGGTCACTGTCAACACTAACGCTAATTGCTGTGCGCTAGTAACGCCACCATGCTAGATAGAGAGACACACCGACTACGCCTTATTCTTCTGCTCTTTATACAATCCACTTTGACTTTCAATGATTTCAAAGATTTTAATTGGATTTTCATGTAGTTACTTTTGAAATGTTCTTGTCCATTCATGCATCCACCATCATCACCACCACTGCCAATGAGTACTTAACTCTGTTGAATATCAAGCAAACCAAAACAAAAAAAAAAAAATATGAAGAACACAGAATCACATGGTTATCCACTCACACATGCATACATCATATACGCACGTATTTTCTTGTTCCATTGAAGCAATGCAAAACTCTCAACTCATTCACTGCAATCTTTGGTCAAGTTTTTCTTTTTTTTTCGATGATGATTTTAGTCACTTACCCGCCTCATCTCGCCCCGCACCGCCCGCACGTATTCATACAAAAATATTGTATGTGCAATTATAGCTCAAATATCACCAACGATGAAGAGAATGGATGCTGTTTCTGATGATGATGATGATGCTGTTGTTATTGTCAATCATGAGAACGACAACAAGAACAAACAAGCTAATGAAACCCTTCGGGCCACATCGTAATATTGCATACGTAATGGTGTAATAATACCTTTGGGTTACACCATATGCCAACATATCATTAACTTCCACCACCTGCTGCATGTCTCTTTCATTCAACCTTTCAACCCTATGGTTAATGAGTTTCGATACGTACTCGTTGTTTTTTAGTTTATGTATGCATATTTGGCATAATATAATAGAAAAAATGTCCTTTTTTTTTGGTTGTCAATTATGTGGCACAGTTTGGTTAGGGTTAGAACTGCAATTAAAGTACGTGCAAAAACATAAAGATCGCGCTTCAAAGTAAATTCGTTTTTTTAATGCGGTTAAGAACAAGCCGATACATCAGTCAGGGCTATATCAATTTCTCATATGCGCACAAAAATTAAGATATAACACGAATCGTGTTAAATCTCAATTCAATCATTGTATCCGCTCACGACGGCCATTTACATGGAACCATTAAAATTGTTACTTTCCTCTGCCTCCAAGAGGGACACTCTTTTTACTTAACAATCATCAAGTTTGTTCATAGGCTTAAATCTACCAGAAGCTTTCCCACACTTGTTTAGTCCAGGCTAGGCACTTTTTTTTGTGAAAAGTGGTTGCCTTGGTTGGAGTATTTTATCCGAGAGAAACCAGGATATTCGCTGATGAAATATCCACACGTTTCATCGTCTTCTTTAAGTGATTCACTTAAGCCCAGTTTTCTGATACCGATTTCTCTTGCAAAAATGTTGGCTGTAAAGAAACCGACAACAAGCCTTACTATGGGTTAAAAGTTATTGTTCGGCTGCGACGCAAGAGGTGAGTGTATTTTCCAATTTATTCTTTCCACTACTCATAGCATCTGTAACAAGGGCAATACGCCCACTTTCCAGAACAGGGTTAGGGAAGAGGTAATAGATTTAACTTTCGGAAATGAGGAATATTAGTGTTGACAGCTGGAGAGTATCAGGTGACTGTTCCTTTTCGGATCACAGCCGAATACTCTTTGACGTCAGCTTTGGTATGACAAAATAACAACCTTTTCGCAACCCAAGAAGGACAAATTGGGACAAATTCTCTAACAGTATTCAATAAAGACTAAGGTCGAAGAACTTTGATCTTGCCGCTGATAGAACACGCATAGAGAACTCAGTTGTCTTTCTCACGGGTACGTTGAACAAGGCATTCAAAATCTCATGTAAGATAAGCCGAGCCCAAAAGAAACCAAACGCAAGCTGGTGGACTACAGAGCTTCGGCAGCTTCGAAATGAGACAAGGCGACTGTTTAACAGAGCAAAAATAAGTAAGGAAGAAAGAGACTAGAACGCATACCGATCCAGTTTCAACAACTTCAAGAGAGCAATCTGTATTGCAAAGAGAAATTCGTGGCGAGACTTTTGCGAATCCATAGATTGCATCAATGATAGTCGACCAGGCTTAGGAAGGTACTGTCTAAGCAATACTGCGTTCTTAGCCGTATCCGCAAGCCAGACGGCTCATGGACGAAATCGAGTGGAGACTCGCTAGAGACTCTAATGAAGACGCACTTTCCCGAATGCCAAATTCCCAATGACTCTGACAATCCCTCAGTGCAACCATGGGAATTAACATCAGCGGAAATTGTTGCAGAAATTGTGGACCCTAGATGGCATCGTACCAGCAATGCTATATCAGGCTGGAGGCTGTATCTTACAACCTCTGCTCAACATCTTCAAGGGATGTCTGTTTGGGGACGTAGTTCCAAAACAGTGGAAAGAAGTCAAGGTGGTTTTCATCCCAAAAGCTAAGAAACCTAGTCACTCTATGGCTAAAGATTATAGAGCTATCAGTCTTTCCTCATTCTTACTGAAAACCTTGGAAAGATTAATAAATAGATATATCAGAGATAATCGAGGACTAACTTCTGAACTGTGTAGGGCACAACAAGCTTATCTCCGAGGAAGATCAGTAGACAGCGCCTTTCACTGCATAGTCAGCAGTATAGAAAAATCACTGGCCTTAAAGGAATACCCTATGGCTGCTTTTCTCGACACCGAGGGAGCTTTCAAAAATGTAACCACAAAGGCCATAATCGAAGCACTTCGTGCTCACGAGGTGGAAGGGGTTATAGTCGACTGGGTTGAAGTCATGCTAGATGGCAGGATGCTCAATTCAACGATGGGACCAACATCCATCTGAAGGAGAGCCACGATGGGGACACCTCAAGATGGGGTGCTATCCCCTCTTTTATGGTTACTGGTAGTTGATGAAATCCCTAAAGTCTTTCAAAGTAAACGCACAAGGATAATTGCCTATGCGGACGACATTGTTATCATGATTCGAGGTAAATACTTACCAACGATCAGTGAACTGATGGAATTCGGATTAGGCGATCTTTCAAGGCGGGCAAGGTGCAATTGTCTTGGAGTTAATCCGGCGAAGACTGAACTGACTAGTTCACCAAGAAAAGGAAGATTCAGCAGATCACATTTCCTCAAATGGAAGGGTGCACTCTGAGCCTATCAAAAGAGGCCAAATATTTAGGCATAATTCTGGACTCAAAGCTCTCGTGGAAGCGGAACACAGAAGAAATAATGAGAAAATGGCTTAATGCTCTGTATGCTTACAAGAGGGCCTTTGGGAAGAGATGGGGTTTAAAGCTATATATAATCCATTGGATGTATATGGCGATAATCAGGCCAATCATCACCTACGGTTCTCTAGTATGGTGGCCGGCAATGGCCAAAAAGAGCAACCGATGCAAACTAGAGAAGGTGCAAAGACTCGCCATTACAGGAGCTGTAAGAAGCGCTCCACGAATGGCTCTGGAGATGATTCTACACCTTCCTTTTCTGAACATGTTTGTAAAGGCTAGTGCAGCAAAGACTATTTTCAGGTTGAGAGAGGGACAATAGGAGAGTGGTTAACCGAATCCACAAACAGAGCTTGGTCGGCCAGGGGAGATTGCAGGATTGCACGTACCGTGTGGCCACGACTAAACATTAAAAGGACGAAAAGTATTTTACGACTTAAGAGAAATTTAGCATTGAGTATCTTAGGAAGTCAATAAATGATGTAATCCCCTGCAATAGCCATTGTGTAATTGACAGAACCATTGGGCTGCTACCAATTGCAAAATGTGACTTGATAAACCAAAGTGTGGCTTGGAATGAATGCTTTAGCTTGGTTTTCTTTTAAGGACTCACCAGTCCATCCTTCAATATCCCATTCACCCCAACCAGGGAGTATTCAACCGAAGTCTTCGACAAAAGAGTAGGTTTAAAATTTCCGATCACGACATAATAGTTTAGTAAGTTCTGTGCCTCACCAAAGATAACTTTCCTTTCAAGTAGTGTTCTAATAAGATACAAAGTCTTTTGCGCTTCATTTCGGATGAATAGAGACAGCTGTATTAGATATCATCGCCCCTGTAATGCTAATACGAGAAAGATGCTGTAGGGTTCGCAATAAACGTTTCGAGGAAATCAATCTCGGCCGTCATGTGCTACCATCATACAAAAGATGGGAGTTATATCGATGCGTAGGTATATCCAGTCAACTATGTTGATACTAAGTCCCCGAGCTCTCCTAAAAATTCAACTACATTGTCAAATTATTTTCGCAGATATCGCTGATCCGGCATTAAAATGCTCAGCAAAAGGAAATTTGAGATTGCGAACCTTTCCCAGGTATTTGAATATAGTGACTTCGCCCTATATAATCTTGTTTTTAATTTTATTTTTATGCCCAAATAGTTATGTAAACGATTTCTACTACCGAATGATCAATACCTAGCGATTACTCGTAGGAAGCGAATAATCCATTTCCCTCTAGATTTGATATAGGTTCATTAACTTGAAATGTGTCTACGTCTTTCTTGAGTTTCCCAATACATGAATTCATAAATTTGCAAGAATAATAAAAACTCTTACTTCCTTTAAGTTTTCTCAGTGTCTAAATCACATATAGACACATGCACTGTCATAAGTATTATTGATTGCGAAAATCTCAGAAAATTGAGTTAGACACAATTGCATTTGGCTTCTGCCGGTCGTTGCCACATCACAAATAACCAAAATGGAACAGAAAACATAAAAAAGAAGAAGAACTTCATCTTCGTTCATATACCACAAAATGAAATGCAGCACATGATTTTACAATAAATTGTTGCACAATGCGTGAGTAAAAATACCAGCAACAGATGACAACAAAGGGTAAACGACAAACAGAAGACGAAGAGGATATTATAATTTCATAATCACTGTTGGGACTGCACGAAGCAAAGAGAAGAACAAAATAAAAATAAAAATAGCAATTCAATATCAGCAACAACCAAAATAATGTAGCTGCAATGATAATACTACATACAGTAGCAAAAAATAGAGATATGGCAGTGCTAGTACTCGTTTGTAGTAGTTAGTACACTTAAAAAAAAAGCATCGTAAAATCAATAGTATTTTAATATCATATCAACAGTTTTTGCTATTAACCAGTCATACATATGTAAAAGTGGGTAGCACTCCCAGCGCTGATATAGTTCGCTGACGTTCCTCCATTTTTAATATTTCCGTGGTCTTTCTCCTGCTTTATTATAAAGTCTCTTGAGCTCTGTCTCGTGTATGTCTATGGGCAGCTTTACCGCGATGACACATATCGCGCTTTGCGATACTGTTTGGAAAGCACTGGACACCCTAAATGCGCTTAACCTTTGGGCGGATGACGTCTCCTTAATGTGCGACTTTTTTGCACCTGTTCAAAAAGGGTGCTGCGTATACCACTACAAAGTCTTTTGATCGCGCGAGGCCCTTCAATTTTCGCTGCTTTGCGGTTGACCGCTGTAAAATGGACACTCTTAGATGTCGAATGTGAGGTTTAGATATTATGGTGTGCTCTCCCACACTCACCTCCTGCTGCTCTTTTTTCTTTCTTGTGCTCAAAAGCACGTCTTCCGTTTTTTGGGCTGCCAATTCCAATTCAGCCGCGTTTAACCATCGTCGCACTGTGGAAATTGCATCTTTGCAGACTAACTGCAAATTCTGCAAATCTTCCAGTCTCTTTGGTACTGCCATCAAAGTAATATCAACTGCGTATCCTACTAGCGTTGCGCCTGCAGGCAGGTCCAGTTTAGGAACGCCGTCGTATATCACGCGCCACCTGTTACCTTTTATTCCTTGAACACATCATCTGTGTCATATCAGAGCCGTCTGTTGCTGCAGTAGCTACCTATAATAAGCAGTAGGTACAATAGCACATCATAGCCGACATGATTTGTTTCCGGTTCGTCGAACTGAAAGCGTTTTTAACATCCAGCGTTACAATTGGGTAGTATTTTTCCTGCCATTCTGCTATCGACTGGTGCTCGTTGCTTCCTGTGCAATGTCCATAATAGTGTGGATCGCATCCATCGTAGACCACCCCTTGCGAAAACCAAACTGGCGATCAGATTGACATGTTGGCCTCTCAGGTACTCCTGCAACCTGTCGCATATAGTGCGCTCCAATATTTTGCTAGCCGTGTCCAATGGACGGTATGACAATGGTTGCTCTAGCGGTTTTCCCGGTTTTCGGAGAAGCACCAATATTTGCTTTTCCATTAATCGGGAAAAACTCCTTCCTTCAAGCAGGCATTGTATAGCTCCACAAAAACGTTTGGTTTGGCTTTCCATTCCATCTAGTTCCGGCGCTTTGTTGTACTCAATTCGGTGCAGAATCGATAAAACAGCATCCGGTATGCTTGACTTCATGGATCCAGATCCGCACTATTATGGAGCTCTTTGAAACACCTGGTTTTGCTAGTGTTTATCGCCACCTTGAGGGTTGCTCTGTCTATCTTGTGTTCCTCCTGCAATGCTTCGAAGTTGAGCCTGGTACAGACTCTCTGCGCCTTTCTGCGCGCTCTATAACATCGCTCCCTCGCTTCCGCTATTTCCTTTGTCCATCAGTAAGCATGTTTTCTGAAGTTTGCTATAGTACGCCTTGGCATTGATGCGTCGCAATCCTCACTCATCAGTTTGGCTATCTGTTCAGCCTTGTTTTCTGCTGATTAGCCGTCAATCGATACGTCACTCCAGATAACTTTAAATATTTCCTCGTCAAACGCCTTCCTTAGTATTCACTATAAAATTGGGCTGTCTGTATGTTGCTGCTGCAGTTTTTTTACTACAGCTTTTGCAGGTGCTTGTACGCCCATACACACATGTGCTTGCAATTACTGCTGCAGTTTGGTTTTTCATATTTATTTTTTCTGTGTTTTTAATAATTTTTCATGCTCATTTTGTATTTTTGCTTGAAAATTACTTCCTTTAATCACTCAATTTTGCATAAAATAAAAATATACATACATAAGTAGAGAGATATGCAAGTAGCAGCTGCTGTTGCTGCTCTGAAAGATAAAAGGACATATACTTAAAAATGCAAAGGTGCCTTTGATAGTAAGGGGAAGAGAGAGTAAGGAAGACGAGCACTAAAATGTCCACACACTTAAGTTGCAAGTAGTACGAACACACAAATATATGTATATGTATGTAAGCACCTATCTGGGTGTATGTAGAATTAGTGACGTTTCGTTCAAGTTGTGTAATATAAAAAGGATAATACACACACATTCATACACATACAAGGAAACCGTAGACATCTTTGAATACACACATACATACATACCTTTGGAATATTGCATATATTATTATGTTTGCAATGCTGTTAATTTTTAAATGTTGTTGGTTTTTAGTGTGTGTACTTTTCTGTTTGGTTGCTTGTGCTTTGTTTTCTCTTTTTGTTATCTAAAAAACAAATTATTTGTAGTATTTTTTTTTTTTATAAATGAGTTTTTAAGTTTTATATTTTATCACATGAAACAGATCAGAATTTCGTAGTGATTTACTTTTGTTAAAATGAATATATTGAAGGTTTTTGCATGTAAGTAGTTGTTCATGCTTTTTAAAGGAGATTTTTTATACTTACTGAAAATTCTGAAAATTAAGAAAAACTGCTAAAAGCACAAAACTGTTGGCTATGTGTTAGTCACATAGTTGAAAAACTTTAATACCACAAGTTATGAACCAAATTAAGCTGGCTATACAAGTAAACTGGGACCAAGTCCAAGTAGAAATGTTTCAAATCAAACTGTTTTTTAAGGTTCGCGACTGAACCATAGTCAGACAGTCAATCTGCCTTGAAAACTTTGAACTTCTGTACTTTGGTTATGCTTCAGTTATCCCCTGAGATAATAATAAATCTTACAAGAACTATCAACTGCAAAGCTAGTTACTCCTTATTAGATACAACTTCATTGCAGCTATAGGGAGGGCGAAAAGAAAGCAATGCCTTCCTTCTTTGGTCCGAAACCGAAACCGAGGAGACATCAAAGTACTCTGTTTTCTGTCTGATGCCTAGCACTAAGCAGTGTAATACATAAAATCGTTTACAAGTGAACTATACCTGTAGGTTGAGCAGCGAGATCAACGTTTCACCAAAAAACATACTTAAATTCTTGAACTTTACTTCAATTAAAGAGTTACCAATATAATTCGGTTTGGCGGAATAAGATCAAAATTTTTTCCTTTTTCTGATATGCTATAAAGTTGTTCTCCATGAAATTCTAAAAAATTTGACAGAATCCAAGTTAGACCCTGCGGATTTTCAATTTTATACTTTTAAAAAGGGAAGCGAAACGACCAAACAATAATAAAAGGCAGCTACATTTATTTCGAAAGGGTTAGAAGTAAATCAGATCTTTTTTCGATAACGGCTTGTCCGATTTTGTCGAGTAGAACATATCGCTCATTTGCTGCATCACTGCCATAATCCAAAAAAATATGCCTGCAAGCAATTACAGTAGAAGTGAAACTATGTTGTTTATTAGGAAATTGTTAGAAAACATTCTGTTGAAGTTTTCGCAGTCTTCTTCTCTCTTTTTTGTTGTTGCTTTTCCTCTATTGATTCTCTGTACACTTATCGGAACAAACACGACTTAGTACACGTATATAACACATGAAAAGAAAGTTCAGTTATATGAAATCAAACCAAAATTTCTATATCGAATCTCTCACTAAAGCACATGCGATAAAACTGCGAGAAGTCGTGTCTGTGTTTGATGGTATGTAGCCGAATAACAACTACATAACTTCGTTTCTTACTGATTTTGTTAGAGTGCAACAGAAACGCGATTTTTCACATTACCGTTGTTGTTGAAGCTTTTGCAAAATTTCTCTCTCTATTTTCTAAAGCTTTTTTTCTGTTGATACTCTCTACATTTATCTGCATAATGGTATAAACACAACCAAAGCAGCAGGCCTCAGCTTCAACAACAAACACACAGAATTTTATGAATTTGTATGGGAACAAATTTCTGAGGCCAGCTGCCGCCTCAACGACACTACACTAGATTCTATTCAAATTTTTTCAACTTCACAATGTTTTCTCTTTTGTGAGAGGGGAGACATTGCCATATTTTTCAAAAAAAGCCAAGTGCTGCCAAGCTTTAGTTCGAAAATATATGTATTTTTTCCAAGTTTATTTTAGTTTATTCATTCTTTTGATGATTTTTGCACAAATAAACGATTTAAATAATTTTTATTTATACAACAATTTTTTTCAAATTACAGAATATTGAAGTTTTCCTTTTATTTTTTGATAATTGATAACGTAAATAAAAAAACTGAGTTATTGAAACAATAATCAAATCCAACTGCTTCTGTTTTGTTTTTCTTTTACATATTCTTGACGCTAGAGGTAGACGCTCTTATTGTGTTTATTCTCTCAGAAGAAGTAAGCTATTAGAGGCCGGCTGCTTTGGTTGTGTTTATAGCATTAACATGACGTAACACACGTATGTAACACATAAAAGGAAAATTAAGCTATATGGAATCAAACTCTCTCACTAAAGCACATGAGATAAAACTGCGAGAAGTCGCCTCTCTGCATGATTGTATGCAGCCGATCCCCATATGACTTCGTTCGCTAAACACTAACAACAGCATAGCTTCGTTTCCTATTAGTTTTGTATGAGAATGCAACAACGATGCAAAATTTTCGATTTACTCTCGCTAAAGAAATTTCACTTCAAAAAAAAAAAAACAAGGAGGTTGGTATGCAGGATTAACTGTTATTTAATCCTTTACCTTGCGTATCAAAACCATAAGAGTATCCTACAAACTCTTTTCGTGAGACGATTATTTGCTTTCTACGGAGGGATAGATCATTGAAAACTTTAAATGCGATTTTCTCAAAAAACAAAGGAGAAAAACTACGAATTAAGCATGCAGAAATAACTGTTATTTAATTTAATTAAATTTAATTTAATTTTTTTTTGTTTATTTCATTTTCGTAATGTAAATACCATATGTATATTTAAGTATATTCTCTGAATTTCATATCCGATCCGACAAATATTCCTGAAGTTACATGTACATTTGTAAAGACGAATTCACTAGATGTAAAGAGCGTTTAAAACTTTGAACGCGTTTTTCTCAAAATTGTGTCTTTCAAAGTCGGTGAGCAAGACTTCTCCAAACCGACTCCACCGATCAGCCTCAAATTTTTACATTTATAAATATAAATAGTTTATAAATATATTTTTTAGTAATTGATAGAAGGATTTATTTTCCTAATAAATATTTATCATTTTATAAACAATTCAAAGACAAAATTTTCATCAACAATCAAAATTATTTTTTGTAAAGCCGCCATTTTGTTGGAAATGGATACTTTGACTATTCCTTTGATCAATTACTAGATAATATTTTGTATCAACTACATCTTTTTTGTTTTTTCGTTTTGGATGATCCATCTTGCTCACTGCAAGACGCCTTTTTTTAGAGGACTTTCCGGAGATCATCTAAAGGAGCTTTAAAAATCATTATTTAAGAAAAAGAAACATTTTTAATAAAGTTAAAAAATCAAACAATATGGATGTAAAATTTTATATTATCGCAATAAAATGCTTTAAAAAAAATGCTTGAAAATCGTTTTTGTTCGGCTTCCTCAGTGCGTATAACGCCTTAATCACTTATTTACCGCTTCGGTGATCTAGTGGCAGCGGGCTAGACTATCATGTCAGGGGTCTCGGGTTCGATGTCAAGCAAGGGCATAGCCGTACGCTTTTCTTAAGAAATAATTTTCTATGTTATTTAAAATTTTTCAAGTAAAATCTATAGCCCAAAAAAAAAGAAGATATCTCATATAAAAATAATGCTTTCTGCGTATTGCAAGTCGACTGAATAAAAGAACACAAATGCAGTAACGACGTCAATTATGGCGAATACATACACAGAAAAGAAAAGATTGGTAAATCTAAACGAAAAGATCGTTTAAAAACGAGCCAACCTACAACGGAAGTAAATATAAATGATATAAAATTGTTGCTTTACTGAAATAAGCTGTTTACCAACTTACACAAAATTGTTGACGAACAATTTTTTATTGTTAAATAACCAATTTTTTTTTGTAATATTACCTACTAATAAAATGGTATTGTTACCACTGAAAATTGTTAAATAACCATTTTATTGGTAATATTATCATTTTTTTTGGTATTCCTACTGAAATTTATTTAATAAAATCGCTACATAAATTTATTTTAATTTGTTTTTATTATAAATAATATAAAGTTTTACATAGTTGTGCAATGCTAAGAAGTTCTATAGTTAATTTTACATATATTTACACACATGAATATTATACAATATCACATTTAATTAATAATAAAAAAGTAGTAAGTCAAATGGTATTCAAAAATTTATTTCTAGCCTTAAAAGTCTTCTGGCCTAATATAGTGTTTTTCATTAGGAGGAAGATATTTATGAATTGGCAATATAAAGAATACGGTCAAATATATTGAGGAGGAAATTCTTTCTAGATCTTATGGAATTTGTATAGACCTTAATTTCTCTTTGGCTTGCTTCAAATCTTAAACACCATAAGTGTAAAAAAAAAGAAAGAAAAAAAGAAATTAAGAAACTCATATATTTATAAGTGGAGCATTAACATAAATATTCAAAATATTTTGTTTCAAATAAAAATGTGTCAAAAGTTAACTATTAAATCTAAAATTGACTTTACTTTCTTCATAGGTAAGGGCGATGTACTTGATACTTTTGCTCATAGAAAATATAAAAAAAACTGAGCACAAGCTTCCATTTTTTTATACACATGACCCATTGAAATTAAACATAACAAACCACTTACAATTTCTGTTCTCCATTTCAAAAGATGATAACGAAATTCTACTTTGAGTCCAAGCTTTTGATCCTTAAATATTTCCTTCAAGTCTTCTTCTGCTAGAAGTTTTAATCGCTCTAAATTAATTTCGTGATCTACAATGAGAAATCAACACAATTAGGCAAAAACAACAAGTGCTAACGCATAAAAATGCAGTCAAAAATAAAATTTGTTAATTCCCAACAAGAGAAAACGTTTAAATTTAAGTTTATTGTAAGTTAATTTATTCACCATTTTGCTTGCAATAAACTTGGGAAAAAATTGAAGGAGGCCCTTTTGCTTAAAAAATGCCTAAAAAATTCACATTGTCACAACACATTTTTAATTACTTAAATAATTTCCAGTTTAAAACCAATTACACCTTTTTCAATAAACAAAAAAATATTTTAGGCCTCTTTCAGTCAAAGAAGCTCCTTTCAACATTTATTATATATTTGTTTTTTCCAAATGTGTAAACAAAACACTTACAATAATTCAACAAACAATTTGGAATTTCACAATTAAAATACTTAGCACACTGACTTTTCAAAAATGAATAAGCAGGCGAGCACACACATATACACACAAACACTCGATTTTTTGCATATTTAATTTTTAATTTAACTAATTCACTTTTGCCTTTAATTTTTTGAACGCTGATTTCCAAAATCAGCAATAAATATTTACTTACCTTGTAACCCATCGAATAAAAAACCAAATCCCCAACTTTCTAGAAGTATTTTTAATTCGTCGGCCATATTGCTATCACTTAAAAAATAAAAATCTTGAAAAGTTAAATAGAAAGCATCCACGGCGATGCAGCCAACTCGATCGACAATACGCAACTAACCAGAGCTGCCCGAATATCTCTTTTTCTTGTCGTCGTGCTTTTTCAACAAACAGAGTTGTCAAACATACAAGCAGAAGCGCAATTTTTATTTACAAATTATTTAACATTATGGATAACAATTGGTAAATAATTATGACTAACTTTTATATAATATAATGAAAAAGTTTATCATTTTTCCAAAAAGTTTCAGCCAACAAACTATATTTTTTAAATAACTTTAAATTTCAATTTGCATTTGGTGACGACAATATCGTTACATTGGCTACTCTGACAACAAACCATATTTGTCAATTTCTTTTCTTTAGTATACACACCTGAGAGGACAAACAAGAGAGCGACATTTCAATTGTTTTCTCCGTTAAATTTGCATTTGAAAAGTTTACAAATTGTGTGTTTTCTATGTATTTTCAAATAATGGTAAAATGACAATTTTTTTTAGTTGGATTGACCCATAGAAATTGTTATCAATTTTGTGCTCTCTTCATATTTGTATGAGACCGTAAAATTACAATTTTTTTTTATTAGATTAACCTACCTAAAAATTTTCTGTGTACACAAAAGTGCCACAGTGAAATCCCCCAACGTCCACCACACAACTGTAAATCAATCCAAATGTCAGCTTTGACACAAACCGATTGCAGACAGTTTGGTGAAAACGCTGATCCTGAGCAACGTCAATAGATGGCAGCCCCATTAATTCAGGATCATCTGCGGTAGGTCAATCCCCATTTTGAGTAAAAAAAAATCATAACGGTATCTTAAGAACACTCCTCGAGAGAAGAAAATGTAACATTATTCTGTTCTACCGAGTAGTAGGTTCATTAAAATCTTTAAATGTGATTTTTTTGTTATGCCATATATTATTGTCACCGAAGCCGAAGTTCGATATATGTACGATACATTCCACAGCCGATATATGTAAAGTCCTGTTCCTTTAATTTGCTATACCCTAATATACACATACCGCAGTGCCCTAGTATTATAGCTCTACCCTCTACCCAGATCCAGAGATTTTCTAAACGGTGGATTTAATTTTATCTCCCTCTATATTTTTGTTGCTTCATGATCAACGATCAAAATGTATACGATTTTTTTTGGTATCCAATTATTATTGTTTTGTCTCTATCTATTAATTCAACGAAGATATTCACTTTATATTTTAAAAATTATATATATCTTTTCAGATACCTCATTGCATCAGTATTGGTTTAATGACTGGTTTACAAAGACAAGGAAATATGGTGGACTGCAGACCCTACAGTTTCCAATTCCAAATTTTCAAAGGAGAAAAAGGTGTAACTGAAGCCTTTCAAAAATCTTTAAATTTTGGTTCCCGTCAAGTACAAGATCTCAATATTTGGCTGGTTTCACAAATATTAATGATATTGTAAAGAAATGGTTGTATGTTCTTATGGGTGACGCTGAGGAAAAGTCTAATGCAGCAGTAAGTTAGTGCTTAATAGTTCGAGAGGATTCAAACTGAATTTTCCTGAACTTCTGTGAACGAAGTTACTATACTACCTACTAAGTAGTATAATTAACTCTTTCATATCCAATGTTGCGTATATGCAACATTCACTTTTTTGTGCCATTAATAAAGTGTTTAACAAATTTTACTATTAACGCTATATGCATTCGGTTCTGTTAGGTATTCTTCACGTTTACTCATTGCTAAACATTTTGAATTTCCTTCTTAAGTATTTTTTTTTAATGTTTTGTCTTTAAAGTCCTGCGAAAAACCTAAGGGCAAAAAATTGTAGTAAAATCTTTTGCACTATTTAAAAAAAAAAAAAATGCGTTTAATTATTACTAAGCGAAAATTTTCTTTATCAAATATGTTTATAAAAGATAAGAGAATATGAAAATCAAAAAATTGGAGGAAACGTATTATCCAGTGGTTGCCCACAGCTCCGTAGCTATTTTTTTAACCTTTAATAAAAGACAAACAAATCAATATTGAAACATGAAATTCGGTGTCATAATTGTGGAAGATCTAAGTAATCATAATTTTACAACAAAACGTTTCAATCAAGCACCATTATAATTCGGGCGTCAAAGGGTTAAGTATTTAACAAAATTTTACTTATTTATTGATTTACTTTAAAAAGGAAATAAGGAAAAAGCAAGATGAATTATTTTGGTATGTTACCATGCACGGAAACTTGTACATTTAACAATAAAGAATTGTCACCTTCCGGTGGTCAGCAGGAAACCAAAATTCAATAATAATAATAATGTTAATGTTACCTTAAACAAAATAAAAAAAATAAAAAAAAAATCCAGAACTCATCGAAGAAGAAAAAAAAATATAAATTGATTTATTTCATACAATAAATAAAGAAACGCCAACGACAAAAGTTACCAAAAGGAAATAAATAGCAACAACAACAGGAATCGAGAACCTAAACCAAAAGGAAGGACTGACTCACTCACCTGTGTTCCAAAGAAATAAAATTCCAAAAAAATATTTGAGGCAAAGCGAAAGCAAACGAGTAAAAAAACTACAAGTAGCAAAGAAAATCAATGATGATAGCTTATTGAAAGGTAGCGTGAATAATGCGTCACCAAAAAGCAAATGCAGACTGAAGCTGATTCAGGATATGTAGAAAGAAGCCAGAAGAAGCTTCAAGGAAACAGCAGGCAGGTAGTAGGGAGCAATACATATATAGAAGGAATACAGAATGCCAGTTCAAGAAAAAAAAAACCTGAGTCCATTCGTTTTATGCACTACAGTAGCAGTGGCAGCAGCAGTGACAGCAGCCAACTTAAGACGAACATTAGTTTACGTTGATGGTTTTTGCGTGACCAAAATTTTAAAAAATAACCTAAAATACCGACGAGGAGCAGAATGGATACAGAAGTAACAACAGCAAAAAATCATGAGGACATTCCATCGACAGCGCGTTCGTCTGCTTGTTTGTATGTGTGTTTGTGTATGTAGCATCACCTACTATTCCTACACGTAATTTTGATATTTTTTTTTTTTGTGGAAGCAAATGGCCTTGACGAGTGCGAAATCGGAATGCACATTTCTCTCCTAAATATGCGGCTATGTGTGTGCTGTGAATTTCACTTGAATTACAATAAAAATAAATGAAAAAAAAAAGAAAAGAAAATCCCCCAAAAAAAGGAAGAATCGTACAAAAAAGATAAAACGAAACATAAAAATAAAGTAAGAAATATGTCTGCCAAAGTCGAAAGCCGAAAAAGAGATGAAAGAAATATAATACAATACAATACTATATGACAACAACAATAGTAGCAGTAATACAGGAAATGAAGATGAAGTGTATTAGCAGCGTTATGTTTAACGGCTACATCGGAAATGAAGTAGCGCCCGTGTCCTTTGCAAAAATTTTGTCACATACGAATACCACAAAATGAATGCGTCATCACATGTGTGGTAACTGTGAGCAATGAGTGTGCATGTGTGAGTGTAGGCAATTCCATATATGTTCATATGTGTGTATGTGGATTGTCACAATGACAATTGCCACATTAATGTCAATTTAGTTTTGAATGCTATAATATGTCAAGGCATTTTTGGTTATTTATCATATTTTTGCAATACCAACATGTGGCGACATCATAAAAATATTATTATTATTATTATTATCAAAGCTTGAGGGGAGAACAAAGTGGCAGGCTCTCCAACCTAAAATAATTTTTCCATAGTTTAGGAAATAACTCGTCGCCTGAGAATTGATTTGGCGTATGTGTGTACAAATTCGTATACCTATACCCCAAATCGATTCTCAGGCGACGAACTACTGATTTAACGAAAGCCAAAATATTTTTCTAGAAAAGGATTTCATTTCATTAGCGGGAAAAAATTACATTCGCAAAATTCGGTATTTTTTAGATTTAGACGACATACTGTCTCACTGGACAGCCCTTTTTTATTTAGGTAATATCTTTCGCTTGTCTGAGACCTGGAAAAAAATTACATTACTCGAGCTACCATATTTCTTCCATTCCTCCACGATGAATTGCAAAGAAAATCAGCCAATTCCATAGAAGGGACTCGGACCCAATGTATATTATTCAGCCGTATTTTCGAAGACCATTTTCCATTGCTAGTGTATCGGCAGCCTCGGTATCAGTATTTTCACAGCAACCAGGTAGCGTAACGTTGTTATGGTTAGACAAGCGATGTAGACTCCCAAAACATTCTTTCGTTAGAAAAACTACATGAAAAGAGAAACAGAAAAGAACAGACTTACGATAGCCCTTTGCACAGTCTTTAGTTGCGTAGATTTCGGCTTGGGATTCTAGTGTTTGGTCCAACGACGCACAGTGTAAAATAAGTAAAAAGGAATTTGGAGATATTTAAAAATTCTAATGGTATGTGAGAAATACTATCTTTATGTATGTATATACCTAATCTTAGAGTTTTGTGTGTATGTAAGCGTGTAACTTCTGAACGACTGGACCGATTGAAGTTATATTTCCAGAATATATTTTCTTGGGCGGGAGGATGAAACATATCTATTCAAAATGACTTTTAGGAAAGTGGGCGTGGCACCTCCCATACAATCCTAATAGTTTTTTGGGTATATCTCAAGAATCATTTATAATACAGTACAGAAATTTGGCACAATAACAAGAATTGACAATGCCATGCTACAACAAAAATACGGGATTGACAAAGGGGGCGTGGCACCCTTCTATATAGAATTTATGGTACGGTACTAAAATTTAAATTCTTTCAGTTTATTGGATTAGCGGATGCGGCACCATGCTCTTTTTTTATTTTCTACTATTATTTCTACTACTAATTTTACTACTATTTCTAGTACTATTTTCTACTACTTTTAAATTTCTTTCTTCCTACAAATTCTTCTTATTTTCTACTACTTTTTCAACCAATATTTTCTACTACTTTTTCAACCTATATTTTCTACTACTATTTTAGTACTTTTTTTCTACTACTTTTTTAATACATTTTTTCAACAATTTTTTCTTATTTTCTACTACTACTTTCTTCTATTTTTTACTACTTTTTTACAGTTTTTTCTACTACTATTTATGACTATTATTTCTACCACTCTTTCTACTCCATTTTTACTATTTTTGCACTACTGTGTTTAACTATTTTTCCACTACTTTTTCTGCTACCTTTTTACTATTTCTTTACAAAAATTTGTAATACTATTTTCCTTTCTTTTGCTACTACTATTTCTACTACTATTTTCATCTACTTTTTTGCTGCTATTTTCTACTACTTTTCCATTAATTTTTCTACTATTATTTCCACTACTGTATGAAATATCTCAAGAACCTGCCTAGCTATGTCAAAATCCGATAGGTGGCGCTATAACAAATTCTATAAGTTCTATTTTTATAATAATTAGCAAATGGGTCCATATTTTTAAATAGTTTTTGGGATTAGATATAACTTCCAGAACGTTTTTTGATATTCTTCTGTAAATTAAATACTTTTAAAAATGCCAATTATGATGAAAATCTAGAATTTTTACCACATTCAATGTACGTCCTTTAAGCTTGAATTGTCATTACCAATGTTCAATTTTAAACAGCAAGAAGCTTCATTCTTCTTCATTCAAATAAACTTCAATTTTCCCGCTTTTTCATAGAAAGGGCAGAACATCGTCTGCCGGGTCAGCTAGTTTCAATAAATAAATAAGTGAAATAGGCCAAATGCATATGTGGGAAAAATATAAAATCTGCACAATTTGGTAACACTATAAAAGTATTTTTTCACATCAAAACATAGCGATTTCGATGACTTTAAAAGAGATTTAAAAAAATATGTATCAAAATATATTTCCAATTTTGACATATGGTATAATAACGTCACAAGTATGTTTTCACAAATTCAAGAAGGATTGTCTGCGGAGAGCTGCTAATTTTAAAGTTTTTTACATTTTTCCATGAAACCAATAATAAAAATTAAACCAACAATATGCCAATAACAGTCCATAAGGTCCTTGTTCATGGTAGCGACATAGTCGAGCACTTCAGTTTGTCAATTGGAGCTCTATCTGAGGAAGCCTTAGAATCGCGCAACAAAGATATAAGAAAATTTTCATTAAATTTTACAAGAAAAACTTCACAGCAAATCGTAATCTGATGGTTTCTCTTCTCATGTTATCAGAGCAAATCACCAAGGTGAAAAATACATGATTACCTTTTAGATGAACTTTTGTCCGGAGAGCAGGACTTTTTAGATAGAATAATCGGTTTTGGAAGGAAGTATGTACAATATTGAATATTCAAATACCAAAGCATAAATCCCTAATCATATAATTCGACTCAAAGCAGATAAAAGTATTAGGAATTTCGCCGAAAATGCTCAGATGACCAGCATTACCTTTTAACAAGCTCAACAAAACTTGTAGCCTCAGGGCAGTGAATACGGTTGTTTTTTTTTTTTAATGAAGCTGTGTAATGGTACAATAATAATCAACACTACAATGGGAGGAGTTGGGCAAGTCTGCTTTGCTCCAGTTATGGAGAGGCAGGCAAACTAAACATTTATTAAGCTTGGTGATGGCCGAGACCAGCATGACTTTTAGCCATAACAAGAATTATGCAAAGATAGAAAATACTGTTTGACGCACGATCGCAACGTCTTATCAAAGAGTTTCTCATAGACCCAGAAAGTTCTACAGTCTTTCGGGTGGTCATTGCTTTAGTGAGTGTTCCATTTCACCAGAATACTCAATATCCGTGCCTTAGATGACAAGGGTACCGAGGTCTAATTTGTATCTTCTAGTGAAGGAAATCTAAATGGCTTTAGCTGGTTTTGGATTCAACTCACTCGACCTTTCCCAGCTTTTCTAACGTCAACCGAGGGAAATATTGATGTACGATGAACACTTTGTTACGCTGAAAAATACATTCAAGTCGGGAATTACTCACGCGCCTATCTAAAAAATCTTAAAAAAGGCAAAGGCCTTATCTGCCCATGCTGCCATGTATGGTCCCACCCCTTGTATTGTATTGTATTGTATTATAGAGGTTTCTGTCGTTGTACCGCGACCTATAAGATCTATTGTACGTCCCTCTTTTCTTTCTAGTCTAATCTGCCTAGAGTACCTCATCCAGTCCAGTCTCCCTCAAGAATTTGAGTATTGCGCCCGGATCTATGGATGCCAGTTCGGTACTGGGTACTTGGTGCATGCCCAGACATTTCCTTCTTTTGTGGATCAGTGCTCCATATTGAGCTAAAATATGTTCTGATGATTCGTCTTCCTCATTACAAAACCTACAAATTGAGCTTTGCTCAACCCCTATCTTGCAAAGGTGTTCTCTGAGCCCGCAATGCCCAGTCAGAATACCAGCTAATATGCGCAAACTGTTTTTGTTGAGACCAATGCAGAATGCGTATCTACTCTTATTATAATTACCTAAAAGCGCTTTGGATTGCCTCAGTCCCGTAAGATTGGTAAAGAGTTCTTGCCTCTTGTTCCTCTCTTCTTGCCTGAGTAATTCCCTGATTACGCTATCTCCTATTCCACAGAAGGGTTCAGGTCCCACGAAAGTGGTTGCTGCCCCCTTTCTTGCAAGCTCGTCTGCCTGCTCTTACCCTTAATTCCTGCGTGTCCAGGGACCCAGCATAGAGCGACTTTGTTGTTATTGCCCAGTTGATTGATGGTCCCACCCCTTTGGACGGTAATAGTGGTGCCATCTTGCGTCCAGCATCCAAACCACAATATGGGTTTTGTAGATTGCAGCTTTCTGTATCGATGCGCTTATATAACGGTATTAGAAAAATACTTTTATCACATAAAAATAAAATAAATTTCACACTGAATTCAATAATGTGATAAAAAAAAAGTTATGCATTTCTATTTTACATGATACTGATTTATTTTACAGAATGAAGAATGCTGTTCCTTAATATTTTTTTTTTAAAAATTTGCTCTGTTGCGCAGAGAAGGGTTAAGCCCACATAAATCAAATTTGAAATAAGTTTTTTCTATGATTAACAATTTCCAATCTATTATAGTGTTTTCAAATTTTCAAATATCTGGTTTAAATCACAGTATACAGTATGCCAGATAGCAGAAAGTAATCTGAAATATTCTCAGGTCTTCTGAGATTTGACAATTATGACAAGTATTCGCTCAGTAAATTTTGATAAATAATTTTGTTTATGAGAGAAAACTCTCTTAACCCATTTTCGTCAGCTGTACACAAATAAATAAATGAAATAAAAGTATCAAAAAACAATAACAATTTCGTTTGTTGTTTGTTTTTTTTTTCAAATAAAAGCTCTCAAAATATTTTGTGGAGTGTGGTGCTATAAAATATTTAAATAAGCAAAATACAATACTTTTACAACTAGCTTCTTCATAAATGTCCTCTTTATATTTTAAATAGTTTTACCGATTTTCAATTAATTTTATTTAAATTTCGGAGAGGTAGATTTGAATGGCGTACATAACAAAAAAAACTGTAAGTTTTGGGTTAAATCCTTGGTTCACATTATGCACATGGTTGTTACAAACGTCTAAAAATTTTTCGGGCTTTTCAAATTTTTCTATTTTATTCACATATTGTACTGGTAACAATGGGTTAATACTTTTTTATATTCACTTCTGAAATATCAAATGTTTTGAGAGAAGTAAGAGAATAATTTTCGAATTCGGCAGACGTCAGTGAACAGAAAAGAGGGTGTCACTTCTATTTATTTCACTATGGTTGAAATAAACCTATTTTTATTTTCGATTATTATTTAATATTTATTTTCGATATTTATTTTCAAGGATTTAAAATTCAGTTTTGAGAAATTGCTGTTTAATTTTTTTTTTTTTTTTTTTTTTTTTTGATAAGAAAGTCAAGCCTAATTTTATTTATTTTTAATATTGTTTACATACATATATAACTAATCATAATATTTTTCTTCATATTTTCCACACAATTTTACAAATAAAAACAAAGTCATGAAAAAAAACAAATCCCAAAACGGAAATGGAAATTTGTTAAATGGAGCAATTGAATGCTATGAATTTATATTCATTTTGTATTTGAGTATTTTTTTTTATCGTCTTTACGTTTACACCATTTCAATTAGATGCTTCATGTGTATTGACAAACAGCAGCAACAACAAATATAACAACATCAAAAACAGCTACAACAACATTAAGATTAGTGCGAGAAATAACAGAGACACAAAAACGGTAAAATCGAAATAGAAGTAGAAGAATTTCATACCCAGACACCACAAAAAAATATTATCATCAACATCCACTCTGCGTTTCAACGACACACCAGGTTCCAGAGATACATCACATTAAGCTCCTACCCAATAGACGCCCATCATTTACCTTCCAACTACCCTCACTTACTTCTCTCTCGTTATACTTGTCTCCCCATAGACGTTACTTATCCCGTTCCCAATACACCACACTTATTTCCCTTCCTTTACACTGAACTCAGCTCCCTCCCTATTCACCTTGGTCCTTCGAAGTCAAGTGATGAAGCGTGAATTGAAGGTAAATATTAAAGCAGCACAAGCAGCAGCAGGAGCATACTTCAAATGGAGAAAAACTTATTTTTTTTTTTTATTCGTTCACTCTTCTCATTCCGCATTTTTTTATCAATTCTTTGCTTTGGCGGTTTCACATTTTCACATCGATTTGCTTATTTTTAATCTTTCTATTTACTCGCGTTCCGCAAAAAAGTTGAAAAGAAATTTTCAAGTATTGCTGAACTGAATTTTTGCCTGAAGAAAAAGAAAAAAATATTAAGAATAAGTAAAAAAAAAATCATGAAGATTGAAATAATATGAGTGCAAACGTAAGTGAAACTCAATCGAAGTTGTAGTCGAAGTTGGCACAACAGTTCGAACAGCGAAATATATCTTTGGTTTTTTACTTGCAGCTATAGAAATATATACATATTTAGAGATATTGCTGAGTACCCTGCAAGCAATTGGAAGAGTATGGAACGATGAATAGGCTGTGATATGTGCGCCAGTGACTCTTCCTTTAATCTGCCAGGCAACAATTTAAAAAAGAGCCTCCTTAGTGTAATAATTTCATTGAGTTGCAAAAGAAATTGGAGAACAAAGTTTTCTAACTTTCAGGAGATTTTTGACAGAAAGAAAAAAAGAATTCGAATTAAAATAATCGCCGTACACACAATCTGGCGATAACTTATGAATCTACGAAAGCAAACCGCTTTCAGTGTACAATTTCTTGTAACGAGGGCCACACTAACGTTTTGAAATTGATATGGTCGACGGATATATCAACTTCTAAGGGGCTCGCAGAAGAACCTTCGGCGATTGATAATGTTTGCTGGGTATTTCGTATGTAACCATATGGGGGTGTTTATTAGTGTTTGTTTGTTCGAGTTATATATTTATTAGATATATATTCCATTAACGATTACTGATTCTTAAAAAGATTATAGTAGAGATTCATAAGTGCAGTAAGGTTTTTGATTTTCAAATCATGAAATATGACGAGCATTTTCCTTTCAAAGTGAAGGTCTTCAATATTAGAATTGTTATCGTTGTCCGGCTAAACTAGTATTCTGTCATACCAGGTAAGTGAAAATCACACTTAATTCGTTCAAGATCAGTGACGACTAAATGCGCTACCATGACACTCTCCATATCATCCAAGGTGCTAACAAAAATCCTTCTTACCAGAGTTGAAGAAAAACTTGGGTTGGTGATAGCATATCGTGCACCAGTAAAATTTAAACAACCTATGCTTCGTAGCGGAGCTGATAAATGAATGGCAAGCTATGATATAAATAACCCACATAAATTTATCATCATCAATTCTATTTAACACCTAATAGAACACAGGTTTTCAAGAAGTTTCAACTTCATCTTCAACAGTTCATGTGTGAGTTATATTTGTATACAAATGGAAGATACATATGAAGCCGAAGCCTAACAGCGAAGTGCAATGCTTTTAGCTCTAGTTAACCTTTACTCATGGAACTTTGTAATTTCCAACTAAGAGTTGGTGCTGTGTAAAAAAAAATTGTATTTTTGTTTTTTGACTGTGTCGAGTATTGAACCAGGTTACTTTGCACGGCAGTCCAACTTATTAAGCATGCATCTACGGTGACCATTGATCACCAAAGAGATTTGAACTAGGTTTGAATTAACACTAAGTTGCCCATGCTTGAACCCTTAGGCTTGCAGCTAAATTGGAGGAATTCGGCACAGATCGGTTACCCTCTGAAATAATGTTTTTCATATAAATTTAATCCATGTTCTGGAACTGATAGATACCTGTGATGGTTGAATTAGTAATGAAAAGATCTTAGTAAGGTCTATTTATTTCTGACAAACAGCGACGAGCTGATGCAGCTTCCTCCAACCTAAAGAACAGATGCCGTTTGTTGGCGTCTATTATGGATCAAACGTTACCTTCCTAAAACGTTATATCTCGAATCCCACCGGTGTTTGGTATTCAATCTTAATTTATGTTGGTCAGATTTCCCCGGGTGAAAAACACGAGCAATCTTTTACGCCAAACTAAATGTGGTTCTGCCCACTTTTTATGCGATTACTACTATTGTGGCAGACTGCAGTATTACAACCAGAGCTAAAGCAAGAATAGGCAGGTTTCAGAGCAAGTCGCTCGTGCATCGACCACATAAACAGTCTTCGAGTTATAGTCGAACAGTCAGTCGAGTGGAAGACATCACTATACCTTGTATTCATTGATTTACAGAAAGCTTTTGACATGTTACACCACGGTGCTATTCGTAATGCTCTTGAATGCAAGGGAGTTCCATGTAGAGTAATTGAACTAGTTAAAGCACTCTACACTAATGCAGGATGCCAAATTATGTACGAACAACTCTTGAGCACCAGGATAGGCTACTGACTGGTGTGCGATAAGGGTGTGTACTTTCACCACTACTATTTAACATCATATTGGACAACATTATGACAAACGCCATGAGATCTGGAGGGGGTATTACTTGCGGCCTGCAAGGTTGTTTGGCAGACCTCGACTACGCTGTAGATATTTGTTTACTGGAATACACATATTCTGGCATGGCATCGAAACTCTAACTGGTTCAAGAACCAGCCGCAAAAGCCGGATTGGCATTCAATATTGGAAAGACCAAAGCAAATGTCATAATTCCAAAGCAAATGTCATAATTGTCAACACTCATAATTCGCTAAATTTTTCGATTGATAGTGTAGATCTAGAAAAAGTACAGTCTTTCTGTTAACTAGGCAGCGTTATCTCCGCATCAAAAAAGGAATGGCAGCTTTCGGCTCATTATATTCAATATGGAACTCATCATACATCTCGCAACGTAAAAAGCTGAAAATATTTGATTGCAATGTTTTATTGCAACGTTGATCTACGGCTACGAAACGTGAAATGCAGCAGCGGCGGATATACATGCAATCCAAGTCTTCATAAACCGATGTCTCTGCAAAATCTTGAAAATATTTTGGCCTAAGATCATCTCAAATGCTGATTTATGGAGCAAAATTCAGCAAAAATCAGTCCTCACTGAAATTCGCAACAGGAAATGTGGCTGGATCGGCCACATAAATACTACGAAGGCAGCGCGAAAATTTTGCAAGAATCGCTATTGATTGAAACCCCCAAGGAAGCCGCAGAAGAGAAAGACCGGCAAGCACGTGGAGGCGATTACTGGAGGTGGAAATACGTGCTAAGAACCTAAGCTGGAGTGAAGTCAAAAGACTGGCGCAAGATAGATCTGACTGGACAAATGTTGTTGTGGCTCTTTGTTCCTCCCTGGGCCTTGGGGATATATAAATACTAGCCAATGGAGCGCCTAAGCCGAGCTTTTCACATCCATTCATGTTGTGTGAGTTATATTTATACATGAATAGAAGGTATCCAAAGTTTTATGCCGAATCCGAACGGCAAAGTGGAAAGCTTTTCATAGGTAGTTTTTACTCTTTGGTATTTTGCCATTGCTAAGAGGTGGATGCCCTGCAAAAATATTTTTATTTTATTTCTATTTTTGATTTTGGACCGTGCCATGAACCCGAGAACCCGGGAGTCTCTGCATAGTAGTCCAACACTAACAATTAGGCTACAGCGAACGCTGCCTCTTATACCTTTAGATAGTTTGATTGCATCAGAGACCCTGCACCTAAGCTCATCCCCATAATCTCAGAGCCTAACAAACCCTTAAAATTTAAAGTTATTTACAAGGATAAATCATTAAAAATGGTAAAGTTGCTTACTGATTTTACTAGACGGTATCTTTTGCAGAACTCTTGATCGCATCTAATGAACCTTCAGTGAATACCTTGAAGAGTTTCACGATCCAGACGATATCTGCCTAGATGCGTTCAAAACAGTCAAATATATTAGTCGAACTCAACGATCTTAGACCAGGATTGAAAAAGGTATTGGGAGTATGAATGTATAAACTCGTATTTTTTTTCGTGATTTGGACATTTATTGTGAAAAAGTGATTATAAATTTATTCTTTAAAGTATTGTCCATCGTTAGCCACAACCTTTTCCCATCTTTCTGGTAGCATGCGGATTCCGCGTCGAAAGAACTCCTCATCTTTTGAGGCTATCCACGAATCGACCCATTTATTGAGTTCTTCGAAAGAACGGAAGTGCTGTTCAGCCAGGCCATTTGTCATCGATCGGAACAAGTGGTAATCAGAAGGAGCAATGTCTGGAGAATACGGCGGGTGGGGTAGCACTTCCCATTTCAGCGTTTCCAAGTATGTTTTTACTTGCCTTGCAACATGCGGCCGAGCATTGTCGTGCTGAAGAATAACTTTGTCGTGTCTATTCTCATATTCTGGCCTCTTATCCTTTAATGCTCGGCTCAAACGCATTAATTGTAGTCGGTAGCGGTCGTCAGTGATCGTTTCATTCGGTTTCAACAGCTCATACACGACACTTTTCATATCCCACCAAATACACAGCATGAGCTTGGATCCATGGATGTTCGGCTTTGCCGTTGATGTTGATGCATGTCCGGGCGGTCCCCATGATTTTTTACGCTTTGGGTTATCGTAACGTATCCACTTTTCATCGCCAGTCACAATACGATGCAGAAAACCCTTTCTTTTCTGTCGTTCAATCAGCAGTTCACATGTGAAAAATCGTCGTTCAACGTCTCTCGGCTTCAATTCGTACGGCACCCAATTTCCTTGCTTTTGAATCATTCCCAATGGTCTCCAAATTTATACCAAAAAACATGATCGGCCCAGCTTGCTTATTCTTCAAGCAAATGCTGTAAGCTCGTTCACACCAACTACTGAATTGTTTATCAGCTGTTGGCAATGTTGACGTAAACGAGAATTTATCAGGACATCTTTTTTCGATTTGAAAAATTCTTTCAAACATTTGAGTAAAACCCGAAAATGTTATCGCCCAGAAATTCTTTAAAAACAATCTTCTAACTAATTAAATCCGAGGCTGATGGAAGAGATGGAAGATGGGGACCCTGTGCTTCATCGGGAAACAAATATATAACCTTATATTTCTCTATTGAGACTATAAAATCTTCTTCTTAGTAGCAAAATGTGCTTACAAAAACAAAATTAATCACTTTTGTTAAACCAAAAAAAAATGGCTTCAAAAGGAAATGCTTAAATATTTATAAAATACGCTAAAAGAAAAAAAACGTGAAGGAAAAGAAGAAAGTAGTTAACATAAAGTATTTAAAAACTTTTAAAAAAGGCCACAAAGTGTGAGGAAGCTATATTACAACATAATTGATTACGTGCTGAAGGATTTATTACTTAGAAAACAACAACACCTAGGCCCATCTCTTTTAAGTGAAGCATTCAAATGTTAAAACTAAATTATTTATTATTCTTAACTTGAGCTTAAGAAACTAACTACTATTTACTATCAACTACTAGTAGCTTATGAGAAGGAGTAAAATAAAATATATGGAAATAATTTAAAGCTTTTTTTTTATGCTGCAACACAAAACAGGAAAAGAAAGGAATGAAAATAAAAAAAAATAAAATAAATGCAAAATACAATATAAGCGAATAATAACAAGGAACTTGTAGATTTGCTATTGATATCGATACTAAAAGGCAGCAAACAAAGTCTATAGTAGAAGAAGAAACCCAGCAGAAAGGAATCCGCAGAAGGATGTAGAAGTAACAAGAAGTCAGTAGAAATAAGTAGAAGCAGCAAGCAGTTCCTAGTAGAGCTTGCAACAAAGAAGTAAAGCGACAGTCAAGGCAACATGAGCCAAATGAAGTGGCAGCTCACTCACGTTTTAAATATATACCATTGTTGAAGTGTTAAATACAGAGTACGAGAGAAAGACTCGAACATCAACACAGTGAAATCAATTTGAATTCACTACCATTTGTTTCTCAAACAAAAAGTAGAATATAATACAACTGAAAAGGACTACGCTGCTAAAACTAAACAAAAAAAAAAAGAAAACAAGAAGCAGAAAAAAGAAATAAAGCGCGGTTCACGCCAAACTGGCACGCTTTGTTGTGGTCACCACGTCGCCCCTAGTCATAAGAACAACAAATTTTACTGGGATTTGTTTACAATACCGTTACCGTTAGTTGATAAATTTTTCATATTAATTGATCGCACGTTGGTGATTGTGTGCACAATGGAAGCTGCAAATAGAAAATTGATTGTGAACAAATTTATTGAAAATCCATCGTGGTCTGGTTCAAAGATTGCGAAAGTGTTAAATATCTCCAAAAGAACGGTATGTACAGTTATAAAACGATATAAAGAAACTTTTAGTGTTGCAAGAGCTAAAAAAGTTGTGAACCAAACGGGAACCACCAACCTAAAATTAAAGGCTAAAGATCTTGAAGTCCATCAAAAGCAATCCCGGACCATCGGATAGCGATCGTGCCAAAAAATTCAATACCAGCAAAAGTACTGCTAGACGAATACGCATAAAAGCTGGGCTAAAGTGCTATCGTGCTATAAAATATCCAAATAGAACAGACAAACAGAATTTTCTGGCCAAAAAACGTGCTCGTCTTCTTTATAATAATGTTTTGACCAAATTCAATGGATGCATTATTGTGGATGACGAATCATACGCAAAATTTGATCTTAAACAGCTTCCAGGTTAAACATTTTATATGGCAACGAATCGTGGTTATGTACCCTCAAAATTCAAGTACATAAAAATGGATAAATTTGCAAAGAAAGCAATGGTGTGGCAGGCTATTTGCAGCTGTGGTCTCAAATCCAGGGCATTTGTGACATCCTCTTCTATGACGTCTGATATTTACATCAAAGAGTGCCTTTCGAAACGACTAATGCCATTTGTTCGTCACCACCATTCGCCAGTGAAGTTTTGGCCTGATTTAGCTAGTTGCAACTACTCTAAGAAAACCATGGATTGGTATCGGACAAATAAAGTAGATGTAGTGCCCAAATATATGAATCCACCCAATTGCCCCAGCTTCGACCGATCGAAAAATACTGGGCTATTACAAAATATAAGTTGAAGAAAAATGCAGGTATGTCAAAAATGTAAATTCAATGTTACTAAAATGGAACCAAATAGCCGCAAAAGTATCCAGAGCGGATGTTCAAAGGTTGATGGGGTCCATTAAAAGGAATAGTCGGAACTTTTTGCACAACAAAGAAATTTAAATCTTTTAATATTACAGTATTAAAATACAATATTAAACTTATCATTTAATGCATTATTTGTTATTCTGAGTGTTCTGGTTAAAAAGATACAGCAACTTTCCTGCGTGCCAATTTTGCGTGAACCGCACTTCATCTGCATTCGAAAAAAAAACTAAATATTTTGCCGCTCAAAGGCAATGAACGTAAAAGAACGTAATTGAAAATCGCTCTGGAGTTGCTGACTGACTAACTGACTCACTAACTGACTTGTATACATATAAAGCGAGTAGGAGTTTGATAATAGCAAATAGGCATTGATATCCTATCCAATAGATGGTGTCACTTTTCCATTAGCATTCATTCATTCAATTATTCATTCGCTTCGATTCTTCCATTCCCATGCTAGATTGACCAATCGCTCTTTTTTTTTTTTGTTTTTTTTTTTTTGCTGGTGCAACTTTTGAATGACATAAATTGAATTTTTCGCAAATTTTGTAATTTTGTCACAAGCTAATACTTTGAATACCTTTCATCTTCTGCTTTAGCTTTTTTTATTCTTCCTTATTTTTTACTTTACTTGATCGCTGTAAAACGCAATTGAAATGCTTATCTTAATGTGGCAGCGAAAATGTTCTGTACATACATATGTATGTACTTTTTATTCTTAGAATTTGTGTTTTTTTGCTTTTACCTCTTTTATATATTTAAAAAACAAATAAAAAAAATTCTCAAGAATTCCATTGAGTTTGTGTGGTAATGCATTTGACATTTTTGGATTAAAGAAGAAGAAGAAGAAATAAAAAAAGTAGAATAATTGAAATGTTTGAAGTTGGTTTTAAAAGTAAAAAAAAGCGAAAAGCAATAGGAGACTATTTATTTAAAAAGAACCTTTTATTATTTACAGTAGTGAAGAAATCGGTGGATTACTTTTCTGCAGAACAGATGACATTGTAATTTAGTATCAAGCGTTTGCTTGTGTGGCCTGTGTATAATCCCATCAGCTGCCTACAGCTCTTTCTGGTGATTATGGGTCAAATCGACCAACTCATTAATGGTGGTCGTGATGGCTGTAGATGAGCCCAAGAAATCAGTTTCCTAACCCCTTCTGGCCAGGAGGCCAGCAGATTGATTTCCTGAAATTCCTGAGTGTCCAGGAACCCATATCAACACCAGGCTATTGTGTTTTCTACCATAATCAGGCCAGGATTTATAATGCCTAACCAGTTAAGACGTGGTTACAGGATTAAGCAGGGATTTAAGCGCAGCCTGACTGTTACTAAATAAACAGAGGATCCTTTCACTCCTAACGTTCTCAGTGATATGGTCCATTGTCTTCATGATTTCAAATATTTCGGTTTGAAAAACAGAAGCAAGCAACCCAAGAAAGAAGTAAAGGTGCACGAACCGTATTCCGGTCCCAGTAAAAACCAAGTTTGGGCTTCTGGAATTTATATTGTATAGCGCTGTTTTAAAACTGGAATTATTGGCATTTTATCGGATGGCATAGATAGAACTGTTTGGTGCAAATGGCTTTGACAGCCTCTCCCTAAGTAAAAATATCAAGGGGTGATAAGTTGGGCAATGCATCCAAGGATGGGCCAGGTCGAAAAAGTTTCCGTATAACAAATGGCCACAGCCCTTCAAAGTCGGGCAAGAGCTTTCCTAACGCTATTAATATTAAGTCTGCTCCACCAGACTATGGTTGCACAGGGGATGATGGGCCTAATTATAGCCTTATTAAGTCTTATGACCCCATGCATTGACAAAAATCTGGATACCTTTAGCTCAACCTGAGAACGTCATAGAAGTTTGGTATCTAGAATGAAACCTAAATATTTCACTTCATGGGATAGCTGAATAGTGATTCCTCTGAGTACCGGTAAAATGAAACCATCAAGTTTCCTTCACCTGGTGAAAAGAATAACACCAGTTTTAAGAGGGTTAACCGATAGCCCAATCGAGCAACACTAAGAGTCAATCATATTCAGAACAGTTTGGGTCTTACTACAAACATACCCTACCGATTGGCCCGTGATTAAGCCGCCAACATCTTCGACATAGGTCTGTGTGTAGATGACAGACTCATTCAGGGGAACAAGCAAATCATCGGTTGTGACCGATCAAAAGCTGATAGTTATCGGCTCAAATTAGTCGTGGACTTCTTAACTCGTCATAGTTACATCACGTCTAAAGCAGTCGAGTTTAACTTATTTCGCGTTACGTAACCTTTTTTTAATAAGGAGGAAAGCATAAAAAGCCCAGTCAGTGCGAGACATTCTCACGCAAAAACTACCTCTCGTCAGTACGGATATTTCTCCCGGAACCACCGTTAGGTATTACGTCCGAAGGCCTTAAAGAGCTTGGTGCTCAATCGCCAGTATTGGTTTCTGTCCAATTCTGTCCAGTTGTATAGTCGGTTGACGATATCTGGTTCTATGTTTCTGTAGTTTGCAATGCGCTCGGCTTTACGCGCACGTTCCGCATTATAGAGTATGGTCATCATATCTGAAGCAACCTTGCGTGCCGCATTTCATTTTTCCACTATGTTACACATCTGTGTCGTCAGATTTCTTTCCTCAAGGGGTTCTCCAAAGGCTTTCTCCAGCTCATCTCTGTCCTTGTTGAAACGCGGGCATTTACAAAGTATATACTGCGCGTTTTCCCGTTCCTCTGGAAATCTGGGGCAAAACGGGTCTTCTCTCCGACGTTGATCCTATGCAGGTACTGCTTGAAGCACCCATTGCCACTACGTGTTGTGTAATGTTATATCCACTCTTTTATATCCGTAATGAGATTGTGGGTCCATCGACCCTTCTCGGATGACTCCCAACTTCGCTGCCATTCCATGATGGTACGCTGCCTTTCTTCTTGTCTTATGGCTTTGGTTTTTTGTCACGACCATATAACCGCATCATCTCTTGTGCCTGTAGGTCGATGGGCACCTTATGCTATGACACAAATAGCATCGTCCGACACTGTGCGATACTCGCTAGCTACCCTTAGGGCACTAAGCCTTTAAGTCGCACGGATATCCTCCTGGTGCGTCTTCTTACTGTCTGCCCAGATAGGTGCTGCATGCGAGCCTCCTATATTCGGCATAATGCGTGTTAACGCACTTTATATTCGTACTGCATTTTCACTAGCAGCTTTCAGGTGATCCTTGAACGTCATTCTGGAGTCTATGAGAGCTCCTAAGCACTTGATGTGTGGGCACGAGGTGATGTGATGATCACTAACCATCACTTCCGTCTTCAGCTCCGCCAATTCCAGCTCCGAGTTGTACAGTCATCTTCTCACTCTTGAGATGATGTCGTTACTACATATAGCAAGTAACGAGTCTAGGTGTTTGACTACTGCCACTATCGCAATGCCGTCTGCATATCCAATGATTGTTATATTCTTCTGGAGATCCAATTTGAGGATGGCGTCATATATTGTTTTCCATAGCATTGGGCCGAGAACGGAACGCTTCCCTTGACACGATACTGCTTCACGCCGTCGTCGGTATCGCATATTAAAATCCTATTGCAGAAGTAGCTTGTTATTATTTGCAACAGGTACTCCGGTACTTCAAGTCCTCTCATTTTTGATTTTGCGCGTTATGTAACCTCGTCGGCTTAGTTAGTCTTATGCTACTACTTGTTAGCTTTCACCAGTAGTGCATGACTAAACATTGGCTACGGATAAGTCGATTGCTCATTACTATTTCTAGATAATCATGCGCCACAGTAATCAACAGCTCAAATCACAATGAATGCCAGAAAATAGTATTTTTCTTAATGTCTCTAGGAAGGGTTTCTGGGATGTGCTAAGGTTGATCAAACAAAAGCCTGACAATACCAGGATAAACGGCAGATAGCCAACTTCCCTTGTAAGTTCTTGCAACTTGTGTAATGTGGGTTGTGTGGGATGTGGTTTTGTTGCAGCATCAAGTAGGTGCTTGTTTGCAGCGCAGGTTGAAAGTCTATCCACCGGTTATCTGCAATAGTGAAGCCGTGAGCAATTTTTACTCTTAAAGGTTTGCTATTGCTAGCCAAAAGATAGTGTAGTTTTTCCTTTTTTTTTTTTTTTTTTGACTATTCCGAATATTAATTTTAGGCCTCACCAAGCTGAATTAATAGTACTTACCACTTACGCCACGGTGACGAGAAAGTAAATAAATCCTCCTTTATTTTGCACAAAACAATTGCTCCTGATTATATGTAAGAAATATCTATGGTATAGCTGATCCTTGCTTCATTAGCTCAGTGGTCTTTTCAGTACCTTCAGTATTCTTATGATCTGTAACCCAGATTAGGTCAATGTAAAGCGTATACCTAAGAGAACAAGTTAATCTCTGCATTGATATATTAACTTAGAGGTTATTAAATCTGAGTCTGATATAAAAAACACGGCCTAGCCCCTCAATAAGTTGTTGTGCTTTATTAACCGCTTGCCATCTTAGCGCTGTTTTCAAGTTTGTTTAGCAATTCCCAAGCTTTTTCGATTGCCAGAAATTGAGTTTCATCAAGAAGTCCAAATAATGTGACAATATTGGTATGTTCTAAGTAGACTTCCGTACCGACCCTTAGTCTACTTTGAACCAGTCAGTGTTGACCTCTATCTTATATCCACAAGATTTCTTCAAACAATAACTAGAATAGTAAAAAACCAATAAGTAACATTTCGGGTTCCCCCCTTCTCCTTTCTTCTATTTTTTGATATTAATTGCCAGTGGATGAGAAAAAAGTCAAAATAAAATCTATTGAACAGTTTATAAATATTTTTTACTTCCATCGGTTTCTTTCTAAAAAGTCAAATATAAAAAAATAAACTTGAAATTTTAGTTACACTATGCGACCAGATCCGATTTGTTTTCTTTGACATGAGGTTTGACTTTGGATACAAAAAGAGAAGGTGATGCTGAGCAATACTGCATTTATAGTTTTTCTAGGTCAGTAACTGTTTTTGATTTACAGTTTCGGGTTTAGGGCTCATTTGGAAGGGCATGATTCAGCCTATAATTTTTGGATTTCAAAGTTTATAGCACGCCAGTGTTCAGCTCTCCAATTTTTAAAACTGGCCAAAAATTCTATTTTAGGGTTTCCCATCCCATTTTTTCTAAAACTTGGCGAGATGGGAAATTTTTGATCTCAGATTCGTGTTCAGTATAAAAAATTCATTCACAAACACTAGGAACTATTTTATTCGCAAAGCCCAGGGCAGTAGTAGTGGATCAGCTCCAAAGTTTTAGGAAACAATCTTAAAATGTAATTAATTCTTTAACCCATTATTGCTCAGAGCACCCCGACTCGAAAGACCTCTTTCAATGCAGTAAATGCACGAATTTTGGGAATATAAGCCAACCTCATCCGGATTCCTTATCATGGCCCGAATTCCCACTGATAATCGTTTGAAAACTATTTTTAGTATTTTTGGTAATTTTTTTGAGGTCGGGCTCATCATCAGTAATGGCAAGTCAATGTCAATTTTCTTCGAATGAAACCCACCCCCCCCCCCCCCCCGCCCCCCGCAAACAAAAATCCTGGCTACGACCCTGGTCTAGTTAATATGAAATCTGACTCTCTATAAAGCTCCAGCAGCAATGGTAGCTACAACATTAATATAGAAACGTTATAGAAAATTCAATATGCCAATGTTGTGGCTATTTGTCACTTATATCCTTCGTAATAGTTCCAATAGTTTATGTTCCTGCAGTTTGAAAGCGTAATCAAAAGAGTCTTGTTTAAAATGCACAAAAACATCAGAAAGGATTTAATGACAATTGTACACTTAATTTTAGTTAGCTGCTCTCATATGCATATCACATTTTGTGCGCAATCAAATCTGATTAGATAGAAATGTTTGTATATGTATATGTCACACCAATACAGTGCAAGTACAATTTAAGCTTGACTTTTCACTTAACACTTCGTTAGTCGCATTACACGCACTTGTAAATATAATAAGCTGACAAATGCTTGTATATTTATGCACTTGATACACTCACGTACTAACAAATAGGCACACACACACACACACACATACATTTATGTACAAATACAACACGTTAAGAAAATAAATTCAAATTCAAATAAATAAAATGTAAACATCACTTTTGATAAAATTTAACATGCTGTCAACCCTTTGATTAAATTTGCAAGCGACAACTACAAAAAAGAAGAAGAAAAAAAGCAACAACAATGACAACTACAAAAAAATACAACGTGTTACATTACAAAATCACGCAAGGAAATTGCTTATGTCACCGGAAACCAATACATAGCGAACGAATATAAGCGATACAGTGAGACGATGAGGCAGAGAAAGAGAGAGGAGGAAGAGGGAGAGAGCGCGAAACCAAAAACCGCAGTAGTGGAAAAGGCATTCAGGCAAAAAAAAAAAAAGGCAAAAAGAAAACGACAGAAATTGTAAAATATGTGACAAATCAATGGAAAAGACTGCAAGCATTTAAATGTGACACAAAGTCACACACACACACACACACACACTCATATACATTTAAACATACACTGATTCACACACATGAGCGGTTATGTGTCGCATACCATAAAATACATCGACAGACATGCGTGACAATTTAACAATAACACAAACAATAATAACAACAAAAAGCGACAGTAAGAATAACAACAAAGACAACAGCAATAACAACAACAACAACAGGAAAAATAGCTGACACTCCTAAGGGTCTAACAAAACACCTAAAAGGTGTTTATATATACAAAATACGCCTTCAAGCTTATTTAAATTTACTCACACACACATACATAAGCACACATTCTCACAAATGAATTTGTGTATGTGTGTGTTTGTGCTATAGTTGTGTATGTTGTTTTTGTGCTTTATGTAAATTTAATAAAATCGAAAGCAAAAAAAGAAAATTCTGCAGGTAGAAAAAAATTTGTTGACGTTTTTTTTTATTAGCTGGTAGTGTAACGCATATACACACACACACACACACACATTTTAAAATATAAGTTAATGTTTGTATACAGTGACTCACTGTGAAAATGGCCAATAAACAAAAAAATTTTCAGGCCTAAAATGAGGCAATAGAAAATTTTGTTTCAAAATTTAAAAAATGAACTTTCATCATGTAAAATAGGTTGAGTGCTTTCTCTCTTTACCAATTGTTTGACTATTTACTCGTTGTGCCGTACTATTTACCAATCGTCTAGCTGATAGAAGCTATAATGTAGAAAGAGTAAACCATGTGGAATCAGTTTTTACTCTTAATAAGCTCATCACCAATATTCGAATTGCCTCATTCAATGTTTGTTATAAAGAAAATAGAAATCAATTCCAAAAAATATCCTGGCCTAGATGTCATAACAGGAAAGATTGTTAAAAAACTTGCTCAAACTCCAGCTCTGACAT
The DNA here is from genome assembly GCA_963691655.1 of Toxonevra muliebris. Lineage (NCBI taxonomy): Eukaryota > Metazoa > Arthropoda > Insecta > Diptera > Pallopteridae > Toxonevra > Toxonevra muliebris. The sequence goes on from OY829327.1 coordinate 45,399,274, forward strand.
GTATTCAATTGCATTTTTCTTAGTAGTTACTATTGTCGAGCCAGAAGCTCAACTTGAATACTTTTCACTTCTATTTAAAATATTTTTTAATTCTTAACAAGAATATTAAGTACTGTGATCAAGTATGTAGATCTAAAGTACCACCTTTTCTCTAACCACACTTATAAGTTCTCTACTAATTCAGTTCCCTTAAGTAATTTTAGTATGAGCTGTTGCTTTATGAATATGATATTTATACTTTTTGGCCAGTAAAGTCTCATGTGGGTATATAATTTCCTACTAAAAGGTGCTTCGCATTGTAGGGATAATATTTTTTTATTTATCGTCATCTCTAAGACATAAGTTTCCTGTGCTATCCTTTCTTCTTTAAGAAGCGCTTTCTGCTTTCGTAGTATATAAGTCTTGGGTAGTTTTAGCTTTTTTTGGGTTAACGTCACCAACTAGCAAGTTTAATTGGTAAACCCAGCGATTTGAGCCCAGTGTAATATCCTACTAAGTATTCCCACTGCAAATCACTGTATATATAGGTATGTGCAACTCATGCATATATACATAAACTGTATATCATTTAAACAACACTAACACGTTTACCCTCGTATATTTACGCTTGGCCTGAGGTTAACATTTCTTTGTCACTGTGTATGTCAATGAGTGAGTATACACACATATACAGTACTGTGTAAAACAAAAGGAACAAATCTTGGTGTACCATACTTATTATGTTTTCATGACTTTTGTTAATTTTTATTAAAAAGGAAGTGGATTTAATTTGTTCTTAAATGATTAAATTATATAATGGGAAACTTAAAAGTTTGAAAAACTTCACCATTGATAAACTAGATCCTACAGAGTCTGCAGGTGCTACTAGCCTCATCAATAGGAAGCGTACTGACTGGACAAAGTTCCATGCCATTATTGAGTCTGGCGTACAGCCTGCTCTACCCACTATTAATAACCACTGCGATATTGATCGAGAGGTAAACTCCATTACAGCACTTTTTAACACTGCTGCCAAATCGGCATGCAATTCTTCCAAACCTAGAGGTAAGACCAAACCTTTATGGTGGACCTCGGAGATTGCAGAGCTTCGAAAAGTATGTAGAAGACTCTTTAATAGAGCCAAGGCTTTCAATGACTGGTTTCTCTTTAAATCAAAACAAAGGGAACTTAAGTACGCTATAAGAAAAGCCAAAAGGGCGTCTTGGAGGAACTTCTGTGGTAGCATAGAAAGCGCTTCCGAGACCAGTCGACTTCAAAAACTCCTCAATACGACTCCTAAGGCTCTCGACTGTATCCAAAAAGCTGATGGTCACTGGACTGTTTCTAGAATCGAGACCTTAGAGGTGCTCCTGAATGCTCATTTTCCGGGGAGTGAAACCTTCGTTGATCATAGTCCTCCTGTGACCGATCATCCTTTAAGTAACCCCTCCCCTCTCCAATTGACCGACACTCTTTTAAAGTGGGCCATCAAATCCTTCGGCCCTTATAAATCTCCAGGGCCAGATGGTATCATTCCCGCGGATATTCAACAAGGGGCTGAACACGTAACATCATGGCTATTGAAAATTTAAAATGCTTGCCTAAAATTCTCGTACATTCCCAAAAGCTGGAGAGAGGCTCGTGTAGTCTTCATACCCAAAGCAGGGAAGGCGTCCCATACCAACCCAAAGGACTTCAGACCGATCAGTCTGTCCTCCTTTCTCTTAAAAACACTAGAAAGGGTTCTTGATTTTCATATCAGGAACTCTATCAATCGCACTCTTTTATCCAAATCACAGCATGCCTATACTAAAGGGAAGTCTGTGGAAACCGCGCTACATGTACTCATTGAGGAAGTTGAGAAATCACTTTCCAACAAGGAATACACGCTTGCAGTGTTTCTCGATATCGAGGGGGCTTTCAACAATGTCTGCCCCAACGCTGTCGTTAATGCCTTAATAAATCTTAAACTTGATGTTAATCTGGTTAGATTTATAGGACAACTACTTAAAACACGTATCATCAGCTCCTCTATTGGAAATTATAAAGTCAAAAAGGTTGTCAATAGGGGCACACCACAAGGAGGTGTATTATCGCCTATTATTTGGAATCTGGCGGTGAACACACTGCTAAACAGATTAGACCAAACCGGCTGCAAAATAATAGCTTATGCAGATGACATTGCTATTGCAGTATCCGGCAAATACGTTGCTACTCTTTCAGAACGGCTAAATCACTCACTTAGCATTCTGTCTCACTGGTGCCGTGAATTCGGTCTTAATGTTAATCCTGCCAAAACAGAGGTTATGCTTTTTACTAGAAAGTATAAAATACCAACTTTTGCCCTACCCAAAATCAATGGTACCTCGCTTTGCCTTAGCAAGCGCGTCACATATTTAGGACTTGTTCTTGATCCTAAACTTCAATGGAAAGCTAACATAGCAGAGAGAGTACGGAAAGCCTCTTGCGCTCTCTACTGCTGTAAGAGGGCATTAGGAACAACCTCGAGTCACTTCCTGGCTCTATTCAGCAGTGGTCGAGCCTAATCTTCTTTATGGATCCGTCTTCTGGTGGCCAGCTACTTCAAAGGCGGTCAACCTTAAACCACTGGATAAGGTTAGAAGAACGGCAGCCATATTGATTACTGGGGCCCTCCGTACTACCTCCACGAAAGCTCTCTTCGCAATCCTTCATTGGTTGCCAACCTCACTTCTGGTCAAGCAACAAGCTAAGTGCTCTGCTGCCAGACTCAGTGCCCTAACTCGCTGGACCCGGTCAAACCTGGGCCATACTAAGATTTTAATCCACAATACGTCCGTACTAACTAACGTAGACTACATTTGCTCTACCCCTAATTTAAACCACACGTTCTTCACCCATATCCCCAGTAGAGAGGAATGGGTTAATGACGAGGTGGTCAGCGACAATTCAAATGACATCTATACAGATGGATCCAAATCGTAGGAAAGAGTCGGCTGTGGTATCTTCTCTAGTAAGTTAGATCTCAGACTCTCTTTCCGACTTCCTGACCATTGCAGCGTCTTTCAGGCGGAAGTAATGGCTATCTATCAAGCGTCCAAGTGGCTTATTCGCAACGATTCATTCGATACAAATATCTGCATCTACACGGACAGCCAAGCAGCAATCAAGTCCCTTGCCGGTGTTTTCACTACATCAAAGCTTGTTCTTGACTGCCGATCTTCACTCAACATTTTGTCGAGTCACTCGCAGGCCCACCTATATTGGGTGCCTGGACATATGGATATTTCAGGTAACTGCAATGCCGACAAGTTAGCAAAACATATATCACCTTCCTGCCTCGCAGATGCGAAGCAATGAATGTAAATAACGAATATCATAAAATTGTAGCTTTTGTTTTGCACAGCCCTAAGGGCATATTTCTTTGATTTTTTTGAAATAATAATATTTTTTTGGACATTTTTTTCAAACTTTTAAGTTTCCCATTATATATTTAAATCATTTAGGAACAAATTAAATCCACTTTCTTTTAAATAAAAATTAACAAAAGTCATGAATAAGTATGGTATGCCAAGATTTGTTGCTTTTGTTTTACACAGTACTGTATATGTATGTGTGTGTATATGAGTGCATATGTATAACAATTTAAGACAGTCTCAATTGCTTAGAAAATCTCTAAATGTTTTTATTTTGAAAATAAACAAAAAATAAATGTCAATTTGACGCTGTCACTTCTTTAGGCAATTTTAACAAAAAAAAAACTTGTGTAGCATAGTATTTTTATTTTTCTAAAACATTTATTCTGGTTTTTGTAATGTAGGTACATTTTTTTTTTTTTTGCACTTAATAAAGAAAATGATAAAAAAAAAAAGTTTGCGCATATATGCAAATTTCAACTGAACAATTTATCTTGTTAAAGTGTGGAAAAAAAAAAATACAAAATGTCACACGTGTGTAAAATACACTGCCAGTTTAAAATTTTTTTTTTTCTGTTTCTATAATATTAAATTTATATATTTATATGCAAATTTGCAATCAAATTTAATTTAATTTTTCTGCTTGTTTTCCGTTTTTCTATATAAGCATGCTAGATTTTTGCGAAATTTTATACTTGGCATGTGTTCAGAATTTTATTGTTATTAATTTTATTATTTTTATTCTGATGATTATGTTATATTTTTTTGCATGTTTTCATAAATTAATTTATATGTTATAGAGCATATTTATTTATTTTAATATTGTTTTTCAATTCTCATGACCAAGAATTCTCATAATTGTAAAATTGAATGAACTTCTGAGTAAATATAACTCATACGTCGTGCGTGCCCACTTAATTTTCCTCCATTTACGCTCCACTTTTTCTACTGCTACTCTTCTGCTCATTTAATTTGAAATTTATGCATTATCACAACACTTTATTTTTTATTTATATCACAATATCTTCTTTTATATAAGTACCTACTATATAATAATATCTCATCAATATCACATATCTCACGTCACAATTGTAAGTTACACTCACTGCTGGCAGAAAAATAAAACAAAGTGCTGCTAATTTAATGAAATGAAATATCAATGAGTGAAATCAACGAGAAATAAAAGAAAAAACGCAACCATTTCAATCACATTCAATGAAGTGTTAAGTTGTGAAAATGTAATAAAATAAAAATAAAAGGGGAAAAGAGTTGCAAAGGAAAGTAGAGAGCGAGCAAAGAAAATTGTGCGCGCTGGACAATTGCAAAAAAAAAAAAGAAAAGAAAAACAACAAAAAATAAAAAAAAATGATAGTACCATAAAATACGAATGTTTTTGTTGTTCGTGCTGCAGTTATTGAAAATTGAAAGTTTATGAGGTGTTGATTTTCTCTTTCCATTCGTTCTTACTTGGAAGTAAAAATTGATTAAATCTAGCAAGTGATAATTTTTCAGAGAACGGAGCAAATGTTATGCAATTGCTTGAGACGTTGGTATTAAGCTTAAATTGAAATCAACCGATTGGTTGGTTGATTGGTTAAGGTGGCAGCTGTGAGTCATAATTAGCGCTATAGCGCCGTTTTGGAACCACTTCTCACCGAACTTGAATTAAAGCCGAACTCTTACTAAATCCACCCCCTGGAGTCAAACAGGGAGATTGTTTCTTTTTCTTCTAAGTTTCCACAACTTCTGTCGTGGGTGTTGAAAGAAGTTGCGAAGTTTCTGTGTACACCAGTGGCAGATGCAGGCTGCCATTAACCTGGCAGTATTACTACGATCCCTGGTTAAAACCTCGCGAGACCTACCCTCATTATATGAGAGCCATGTCGCATGAAAGGTAACACAGAATGTAAGTAACCTCCACTGCCGATTATTTAGTTGAAAATAATGCAAGTACATGCCTCTCTTGATGGCTCCCAAGGGGACTATTACAGGTACCCCTAAAAATTCGTCAACAGAGGCCCCTAAGCGTGCTAATTCATCAGCTTTCTCTTTCCCTTCAGTGTTCCTATGGCCCGGAACCCAGATGAGGGTGATGCTCAGTAACTCCTTCAGAACTTCAGCCTTCGGTAAAAATTAAGTGTACAATAAATAACTTGTCACGCTCACAATCAAGCTTGCAGTACTATAGAGATATGGAAAGGACTCTACACTAAAAAACATGACGTCAACCAGACAGTTACTAGGGCAAGGCCGTATTTAGGGGGAAGGTTTGGGGGTTCTGACCCCCTTCGAATTGATTCGGAATTTTGAATTTTTAAAATCTTACTGCAGATTTGTAACCAGCGCCCCTTAAAACACTGCACTTTTCATTATGTCTGGCTGTGGCTGTGAGTAAGATAAAATCCGTTCCTTGTAAACTTTTTCCTGCACCCGTAGACATAAACAGATTCCCTGCTTTAAGAGCGCATGAAAACAATATGACTTAGAGGGTTTATTTGAAAGGGCATGATTCAGCCTCTAATTTCTAATTTTCGAAGTTTCTAGCACATCAGGGTTCACCTCTACGATTTCTCAAAAATGGCCAAACACGGTATTTTTAGGAATTTCAGTCCCGATTTTTGCAAAACGTTATTTAATGCGAAGTTTCTGACCTCAGATTTATGTTCAGCATGAAAAATCCGATTAAGTAAACGTTGTGTCGAGAAAAACGCTTTTAAAATTTTAACAACACATACAGTTTAACCAACCGGCGCTCTCGACTTTTTGCTATAACTTCGTTAATATTTTGAATTTTGGTATAAATTTGGAATACAGTATACTCTCAATATATTGTACTTTCAAAATACATAATAAAAAAATACATTTTTGAAACTCGAACACCAGACTTTATCCTTAAAAGCTGAAATCTTTAGGCTGTGCACAATATCCCATACTTGCGGCCGCATAATAATAAGAATAGGACCACCACGATTCCTCATCAGTGATCTTAGAATTGGATTTTATTATTATTTCAACAAACAAAAATTTGAATACAGAATAATTGCAGGAGAATCTATCTGCATCCCTATTCAGTGAACATACCATATTTGTCATTAATTCTGAATTACAATTTCAAATTTAAGTAACTCATGCAGGGTGTTGAAAAATGATTACTGTTAAGTAATCATGGCGGATTCCGAAACGGCGTATGGTTTGCCAGTCCTAGATACACTGTTATAATTTTATCGCATTGACAAATGATCACTAAACCTAATAACTTTAATCAAAGAAGAAGTTATTCTTCAGATAGCTTTACTTCCGTCATAATATATCACATACCTGGGCAGTGGGTTAAGAAGCTGGTAATATTGCAATTACAAAATCAAGCAGTTCTTGATATATTGAATAAGTATGTATGTTAAAGACCTGACTATCTCCTATACACACACAGTTGAGAAAATAATATTTTAAACTATCAGTTACGAACATGTGCATTCAGAACTACAGATTTTTTTCATTCACCCACACACAGTCATGATTATCATCGTCATTCTCGACATCATTTTACGTTATTGGAGTGCAAATGTGCAAAATGTTTAACCCATTGCACGCAATAAGCGAGAATGAGTATTAAAAAACTTCTGCATTATATTGCTTGCAAAATGACCAAAATTGAGCAGCAAAGTGCTCATTACGGAGATGAAAAAAAAAATATTAATAAAGATTAAAGTTATAAAAGCACACAAAAATAATAAAGAAAGGACTGGCAGGAGTGGAATGGCGTTGAGTGCAAAAGGAAGTGAAAGCATGAAAAGGACACTTTAGATATATATCTTAACTACTCTCAACGCATCTACATACATATATATATATACAGATAAAAGTAAAAGATGAAAAGAAATTCGATGCTGCATTACAAAAATGCAATGTGGAATAAAAAAAAAATTAAAATGAAAAAAAAAAAAAAAATCTGAAAGAACGAACGAATTCACTGCAGACAGATTAAAACACAAATGGCTAAGATGCGAAACAAAAATAGAATAGCGCGATAATCTTAACGAAGGTAAAGGGGAAAGCGCACAATTCTGTAATGCAGAAAACTAACAATTTCACATTTACCTTGCAGCATTCGCGCTGACAAGTGTTTTTTTTTTTTTCTACTTTTTGTGATGTTTTTAAGATGCGTGCTGGCAGCTAAAAGCGCGACATTGGTTAACATTCAAAAAAACACAAGTAAATAAGTTGAGCAGAAAAGCACAGGGAAGTCTAAAGATTCGAATATAAAGTAAAAATAAATAAAAACAAAAATTCAATGCAATTCACTATATTCTTTTGTATGCATCTTCCTTTTCTTTATTTTGATTGGGTGTGGGGGGAAAATACACACAGAACGCTTTAGATCTTTATTTCTTGTATACAATTTTACTACTACTCTCACAATACCGGTGCAAACTACACTCGACAAAAAACGATAGCAATGAATTAAAATATAAAAAAGGTTCAAAAATTTTCGACTAACAAAATTTTAATTTTTAAAATTCAATAAATTGCACCTTTTTCCCCCGATTTGATTATTAAGTAACTATTTCATAAGATTTGTATTTGGTGTTTTATTTTTTGCTAATTAAAAAAAACTCTTGCTATGAGTTTTAATTTTGTTTTTCAAAATTAGATTTTTGTTTTAGAGAGTTTTATTTTGTGTTTATCAAATTAAACTTCTTTGATGGTAAATTTTATTTTTCGCCACATTAAATAAAACTCTTGTGGTGAATTAAATTTTCTGGTATTTATGCAAATTTTTGCGGTTGCGAGTTTTATGTTTGTATTGGATGGTGAGTTTTATATTGAGCTCATAAGTAAATTTTCGCGGTGGGGTTAAACCCCCTCAAGTGAAAGATAAAACTCAAAACATGATTTTGATTTGGCGAATGTAGAAATGAAACTCAGAACATAAGCTTTATCCGTTGAGTGAAAAATTAAACTCACCACCACATAAGTTTTATTCGGTAAGCGAAAAAAAATAGAAAACACCTCATACATAATAAATGTTTTTCTTACTTTTAACACATTTTTTAAATGAGTGTTAAGTAAGAATAACTCTACTTAGGATTTAGTGCTGCTTTTCTTTTTGCGGGAGCTTTTTTGCTTCTTTCTATCTTCATTGAATTTTACATCTTTTCCGTTTCTATTATTTTTCTTTTTTCTTTCGGGTACTTATTGATTTCAAATAATATGAATTTCTGAATTTTTGTTTTTACTTTACCAAGATTTATGCTGCTATTATTGTCTTATGAATTGCGAAGTCACTGTTGCCGCTGCTGCTGCTTCCTGGAAAGTTAAGTTGCGTTTTTTGCGTTTTTTTGTTTGAAGTTAGCTACCATTGCTGCCTCATTCATGATTTCACATAAATTGTTCGAACACTTAGACGATTTTCAGTTATTCTTTTTGGATTTTGTTTGGTTTTTATTTAATACTTTGAATTTGCTGTTGCCTTGTGGGAGTATGAAAATCATTTGGGAATATTCAATATTCGCTTGAGAATGTATATGCATTTGAAGTTATTATTGATTTTTATATATTTAATTTTAGTAATTTTTAAAATTTTTCACATTTATAATATTCTCATTTTTATTTATTGTAATGCCTTGAAGTCTAACTACTTTATCTGCTTAACACTATGCATAATTCCATTTTCTACTTTGCTTTTGAGTTTGTCGTTAGCCCATATTCAATTGTTCAATCATTCAATTTGTGCCATTATCTGTTGCCAACAATCACAAGTGTTTGCTGTTAACCATGTTAATTTTTTGTATGTGTATGTGTGTGTCTGCCTGCTCGTTTGCTTCGATTTGTAGTCTATTTTAGTTTGTATGAACTTGTGTGTGTGCTTCACATGAGTATGTATGATAATTGCATTTATATCCTTTATTCAATTACTGTAATTTGTAGCATGAATCACATATCATTTTGGTAAAACACACACACATATATGCACTTATACAAATACATATGTAGAACCATATTGTGTAAAGCAAACATTTCAATTTGTAATACACTCACGCACTCATTTTGAGAGTGGTTTTGTTTAGCATTTAATTTACATAAATACTAAAAATCATTATTGATGGTTTTTTTATTTTATTTAGTATGTAGACCACATTTTGATTTTGTGCATTTTGTAGATATTGAGTATTTATTTTTATACAAAATTTATTTGTAAACGTAACAATATGGTATATACTATTGAATAAGAATAAGCGGCAAGCTAAGGTTTCTTCATTCGAAATTCTGGCTTTGTTTTGGAGGAGGAACCGTAGGTAGCAGTGTCGTTTTAACCTCAAGTCGAAGTAGCTTTTTCTATGAAAAACAACGTAAATAGAAATATGACAGAAAATTTAACGACATAAATCGAATAATTTAGTGACATAAGCAGAGAAATGGTGCATTTCTTTTTGTGATTTAAATCAAGATGATGTTAAGAAAGATTACGTAAACCATGGGGTTAATATATTTCTATGACCGAATATAAAAAATCTAAATTAATTCTAACATTTTAAATTGGCATTCTATTTTCTGCGTATTCTCTGAAGAAAATGACTTATACACTCCGCGTCACTTGAATAGGAACACATATTAATCTTGCGATTAAAGCTTTTAAGTAGCTCTAAATAAAGATTTTGAAATCGCTTTCCGCCCGGTTTTTTCAAAAGATTGATTTTTAAAAATAATGCAAATGCAGAATATTGCAAAAACTACCGTTTTGTTTTTTCGAATTGCAACAAAAATATGCTGTTTGTTTCGTTACTTCAATAGAAACACCTGCATAAATAAAAAAAAATAAAGGATTTAACCCTTTAGCTGTTTTTGGCTAATATACAAAAAAAATGTTCAGATTTCATTACTTCTCATTTCAAACCAATCGGGTATTTAAAAAAAAAAAGAATCAATCATGGTTTTTCTCTTTATGATTTAAGTTTGAGCAAAATCGGAAGTACAGTTTTTTATTTGATTTTAAAAAACAGTCCAAATAACATTTTTGTGAATTTACGAAGTGAAGGTACTAAGTTAAAAATTTTGAGCAAGTATATAAACATTTTTTTTGATTATAATAGTTTAAAATGAAAGTTAAAGCTCCATTTCATAATAAAAAATTAATAACTTAAAGAAAAAGTTGTTAAAAAAATTATTTTAGAAGCTTCAAAAAAATAGTACATTATAATGTACAAATTCACGCAACTCTCATGTACAATATAATGTTCAATAAATAATTTGGTTGCGGGCTCGATTCCCGTCTTGGTCTAGTGGTTAATTCTCATGAACTTCATATATTCACTATCGATATGAAGTGGATGTGAATTATAAGAATGTAAGAATGTTGGTAATGACAAAACCACCGAGCTGATAAAAAATTGCCACACAGCCGTTCGGAATCGACGTTAAACTGTAGGTCTTACCATCGCCACTGTGGTCTAGTGGCAGAGTGCCAGACTCTTATCTCTGGAGACCTGAGTTTGATTCTCGGCTTGGGTATGTTTCTTATCTATCTTTCTTTCTCTCTGCCTTTCTTTCTTTCTTTCTTTCTTGGGGCTTTGGTACAATAGATCTTATAGGTCGCAGTGCCTGACTTTCGAGTCGTCCTCTTTCAAATAATAATAATAAAAATACTTTTGTGTACAAAAGACATGAAAGGTTAATGATTTTTGAATTATTTTCTGCGGGTGTTAAAAAAATTGTGATAGTATTGATTTGTTTCCTGTTCAACAAACGAAAAAATAACAAGGTTCTGAAAGTGGATGCTGATAGAACTCGAGAAAAAAATTATACGGGTCTCGGCGTTTTGAAAGTAAACGTCAAATTTTTTTTTTACGTAGGCCCAAAGTTTGCCCATTTCTAACAGAGTAAGTATAATAAACCATAAGATAACTTGTTAGTTTTGCATCAGAGCTTGTTTATATGTTCAGCAGTTTATAGTAGAATTTCCCGTAGAATATTTTCTTCCTACTTATTAACCCTTTGGCATCCATTATTACGGGTCTTTTTTGCCTTTTTCGAAAAAGTTTCTTTTTTGACCCATTACGAGGGTTGATAGAGGGTTAATATGTTCAAGAAATATGTTGCCCACAAAATTTTACTATAGGTCACTGAACAACAAAAATCTGTGTACTTGACTTTAGTAAAAATAAACCCAAATTGCAAAAATGTTTCAAATTTTCACCTTTTATACTCAGTGAACAAGTGTGTTTTTAAAAGTATTTTCTAAACTAAAAGATTATTTTACATTGCAAAATAAACCTTAGTTGTTTTTTCCAATTTTGATGTCAATTGCGACGTAGCAGAGCAAAACGGACCACGGTTTCGGACTCAGCGACCCCCCATTACCCTAAGTACACTTGTCTCGTCTCTGTTAATTTTTGGCTGTTGAACAGTGTAATCACTTCAAAAATAATCACTTTAATGAACTGCTTTTCTTCTTTTACACTTGATTGCAATCCATGTATCAATACTGCTTTTTAAAATAAAGACTTATAATTTCCTTTCTATACATACACAAATCTTTATGTGCAAGCCAACCCTAAGACCATTTAGATTAGCTGAAACATCAATTATGTATTCCGAAATCTGGAAAAGAAATAAACAAATCACCCTCAAAGAAATCTTAAAATCTCAAATGTTACAACTGAATTTCAGCTAATAAACAACACAACCAAAAATAACTGCAGGCATTCAAAATAGTTAAAAATTGATATCAAAACGAATTGGAATATACTACGATGTTATTATTAAAGAAATCCCTGAAGCTATTTAAATAAAACAAGAACAAGCTATAAATGAAAAAACGTAAAGAAAAAACAAAGCAATTTCGAATTTCAAAGCGTCAATAATGAACCAGAAAATAAGAGTGCAGTAAACTAGTGCAGGAAACAAAAAAAAAAAAAAATAAAAAAGGGAAAAGGGTCTCAAAAAACAAAAGCAAAACGAAAACATTAAAACAATTTTCAAGTTAATAAAACACCCCAAACATGAAATAAACAAACAAACTAGCAAACAAACATTCAAATATTCGAATATACAGAATGCGGAAATGAAGGGTGAGTTTTTCTGAATTGACAAAACAAGCTACACCTTTATCCTTGCAGTTTACACATAGCTACCTATACATCTACACTTTGCACTCGATATTCGCACGTAATCTATTTACACTTAATCGACAACGCAATTTAACACGCTACGCTCAGCAATTATGCACAAAGAGTGTGAGGTGAAATAGCGTAACCGAAAAAAAAGAAGCCTTAGCAGTAATTTGAGCTAAATTTGAAGGAAAAGTTGAATGCATATGAAGGGTGCTAGTTTTTTGCAGGATAGCAAACAGCTCTGCAAGGGTGTTCTTTACAAATAAATGTATTCAAAAATCTGGGAGATAGTCTTAAAATGCAAATTATGCCAGTCAAAATCAATTGACAGTGTTGACATACAATGACAAACGCTGAAGGTGGTTGGAAAGGTGGTAGTGGGTTTTGCGTTGGCGGTAACATCAAATGCTGTTAAAGAAGCAAAAAGTTGACAGCTGCAATAATATTGAAATGCAAAGATCAGATTTTGATGAGGATGCGAAAGAGGGAGGACAATTCCTTGGAGATGTTTCATATATGTGTATCTATATTAAGGTAACCAAATGTGTTTGTTTCTTTTAAGTACTTATGTCATTTGTAATTTCCAAACAAGCAAACTGCTTGAGGGTGTTAATTTTAAAAAATTAGATTATCTCTACTTACTATCAAAAACAACTGTACTTTGAATATAATTTCCATGTAGGCATATTTTAAAAATAAAAAATGTAATGCAATTATAAATATAAATTGAAACTTAACAGCAATGTTGGTTCCACTAGTTACTTTAATTTTTTTTTCTTTATCTGCAGATTTTGAGTTGTAGAACATTTTAAGCAAAATAAACCCAAGGCTGTATTTTAAATATGCAACACATTTTTTTTAACATTTTAGCTTTATATGAACGCTCAGTAAAAAAAAATATATGTGAAATGTCACTACAAATGTCATTTTTAATGTAATTTTCTTACATGTAATGTGGTTTTCTATTTAACGTGTCTTTGAATGTACACCATACAGCCACCCAGCATGAAATTTTTGCAACATTGCCAAATAGAACATAGAATCGTCTGAAAACTTGTGAAGAGAAATCATCTTGAGAAAAATTTATTAAGAATATACTTATAAAAATTGAAATGTAGCCCAGGGCAGAAATCTGTAATTGAAAAACAAAAAGGCTAAAACTTATTTTTTAGATTCGGATTCTGTGACTCCAAAAACATAAAATAAACATAGAGTTTACGTTTCCTAAAACCAAATTTACAGATTTTTGTTGTTCAGTGACCTATAGTAAAATTTCATGGGCAACATATTTTTTGAACATATTAACCCTCTATCAACCCTTGTAATGGGTCAAAAAAGTAATTTTTTCGAAAGGGGCAAAAATGACTCATTTGGGTTGGCGCCAAAGGGTTAATATGTTGGAAGAAAATATTCTACGGAAAATTCTACTATAAACTGCTGAACATATAAACAAGCTCTGACGCAAAGCTAACAAGTTCTCTTATGGTTTATTATACTTAATATGTTAGAAATGGGTAAACTTTGGCCCTTCGTAAAAAAAAAATTTGACGTATACTTTTAAAATGCCGAGACCCGTATAATTTTTTTTCTCGAGTTCTATCAGCATCCACTTTCAGAACGTTGTTATTTTTGGAAAAAATTGTTTTTTATCAGATAGTGTAATTTTCGTTTTGATCTACACGCAAAGAAAAAAAACGTTTATCGCCCGTTTGAGGAGAATGTATTACTTTTACGCTGAACAAAAACGTTTCTGAGGAACGTTGCCATGTTTGCAGAAACCAAAACCGTTTTCTGCAAAAGATTAACAATTTTATGATGAACGAAAATTCGTTCACGATAAAATTAAAGCAATTTTCTTTTCTGGCAAATGAAAAAAACGTTTCTGCTAATCGAAAGTCCACAACTCTCTTCTCTTTTTATTTTCGTTTTCCTCTCATCTCGCTCTCGTCGCAAAAAGAAGCAGCAGCGACGCTTACATTCAAACTCCACACAACAACAAATCAACACAAAATAACGGGAAGTATCATTTGTCAACGCATTATTAAAGAATTTTGATTGTGCATTGAAATTATTTCATCACATTTCTTTTTGTCTATAAAAAAATGCGTGGTGTTTGTAAAAAAACAAATAAAAGTATGTGATTTATAATAAATAATACAAAAATTGTAAAAATATAATTTTATGTAAATTTCATACACTTTTTCTAGTTTTCAATCAGAAAATTTTATTTAAACAAGAACCACAATAAAAAACCAATGTACATATGAAAATTGTTTTTGCTTTCTTTTTTATATTTTTCAGGGAAATATTGCATTTTATTGCAAACGTTTTTAGTTCATCGTAAAAGAATTGAACCGTTTCTGATGAATAAATCTTCGTTCATGGTAACCGAATACAGTCGTTTATCATAAATAAATGTTCGTTCATCATGAAAACATTCTATGAACGAAGTTCGTTTAGTGAAAATTTCGTTTCTGATAAATTGAATAATTGATAAATGAATTTTTTCTTTGCGTGTACTTATTTAGTAACCTTAGATCACTGATTTCGGGGATTTTTAACGGTTTTTTGTATGGAAGGTATGACTAAAATAATTTTTTTCTGCAAATAAATTTCAGATTCAGTTTTCTCATGCCAAAAAACCCCTCGATATAAATTTTTACGGCAATAAGAGGAGGAACATGTAATTCATAGTATGCCCCCAAACCAAAACTTCAACACAAAATTTTGTATGAAACTCTGCTGATACGGAAAGAAACAGTCATCACCACTGAATTCCTAGTTAGAAACGATATGTCTCCCATTTGCTACATTTTATGACTAGCACAGTGTAATTATTAAAGAGGAAGGTAACCAAATAAAAGTAATGAAACTTTCTTTAAAAATACCATCTTGATCAAAAAGTTCTCGGAATAACCACCATGTGGCGCTCCCATCGTTCCGATTTGAGTTCTGTTTTTTTTTTTTTTTGTTAAGTTGGTACATCTGTTTTTGATATTCCCTCTAAATCTTAGTGTCATAGCTTAACATTTGCAAAAGTTACGTAGCCAAGAGTACATCTATCTCTGTGTGTGTTGGCGATTTTTACAATTTTAGAAATGGATTTAAATTTACAACAACGAACTTGTATTAAATTTAGCGTAAAAAACGGATTTAATGGTGCGCGAGTGTTGGAAATGTTGGAAAAGTGTTTCGGCAACGATTCTCTAAAGAAAACGGTCATTTACCAGTGGCACGAGCGGTTTAAAAGTGGTCGTGATTCAATCGAAGATGATAAACGCAGTGGCAGACCATCGACATCGAAAACCGACGAAAACATTGATAAAGCAAAAGAAAATTTTGATCAATAACTGCAAATTAATCATCAGAGAGATAGCGGAGGACTTGAACATTGCCTATGGATCCGTCCAAGACAGTTTGGTGAATGATTAAGGTTTCCGTCGTGTAGCAGCAAAGTTGGTTGGTTGGAGGCTGAATCCGATCTCACATTCATCAAAAAGATTATTACTGGAGACCAAGGCCGTATTTAGGGGGGAGGTTTTGGGGGTTCTGACCTCCTCCCCCCCCCCCCCCGAAATGTGGAAACTTTTTTTCTAATTTTAGATATTAATTGCCAATGGATGGAAAAAAGTCAAAATAAAATCTATTTAACGATATTTTTTATTTCCATCGGTTTTTTTTTTCTAAAAAGTCAAATATAAAAAAAAATAAATTTGAAATCTTACTTACACTATGCGATCAAATCCGATTTGTTTTCTTCAACATGAGGTTTGACTAGATCCAAAAAGAGAAGTTGATACTGAGCACTCCTGCATTCATAGTTTTTCTAGGTCAGTAACTGTTTTTGATTTAAAGTTTCGTCTTGAATCAGTTTGAAAAGTTTAAAAATTAATAAAAAATAGAAAAAATTATAGGATCCTTGTAAAATTAAACTTGCTTGAACCCCATTTTTGCCTAAAACGTGACGTGATGGGAAGTTTTTGACCTCAGATTCGGGTTCAACGTGAAAAGTTCTTTCGCAAAAACTCCATCTTATTAGCAAAACCCATGCAGTTTAGGAGGCAATCTTAAAATATAATTATTTTTTAACGCATTCTTGGTCAGAGCACCACGAAAGATCTCAACCTCATTCCTTATCATTGATAATGGCTCAAATTCCCAATGATGATCATTTGAAAAAAATGAGCCTCTACTATTTTTGGTATTTTTTTTGAGTTTGGGTACATCATCAGTAGTGGGAAGTCAATGAGCTAATGAAATTATGTCCTTCACGATAAAAAAATGCATTTGAATGTACATTGAATAATATTTATTTTAAAAAATTTAATTTGAGGTTAAGATTAAAAAAAAACGGAAAATTTGTCCTAAAATTTTAATTTTATAGGGTCCTTCAAATGTATCATCGATTTAATTTATTGTATTTAAAAATCAGTTTGATAAAAATTATTTATGAATATTTTCTTCGAATGAAAACCCCTGCTGGAGACGAGACGTGGGTTTATGAGTACGACTCGCAATCCAGACATCAGGCAAGTGAATGGCGTTCAAATGAGCCGAGATAAAAAAAAAAAACCACGTCGTTTTCAGTCAAAAAAGAAGGCAATGCTCACGGTTTTCATGGCTTACAACGATGTAATGCATCATGAATTTTTGCCAGAAGGCCAGACAGTAAACAAAGAGTATTATATGGGCGTTATGAGACGTTTGCGTGAAGCAATTCGCCGAAAGAGACTAGAATTGTGGACAGGACACGCGTGGATAACGCATCGTCGCACAGTGCCATCATTATTCGTAATTTTTGACGAAAAATGCAACAAATACCATCCAACAGCCACCGAATTCACCTGATTTTGCTGCCTGTGACTTCTTTCTGTTCAATCGAGTTAAAAAACCATTACGGGGAACGCGTTTCAGCAGCCGAGAGGAAGTAATGGAAAAATCGCAGGAAGCACTGATGGACATACCGAAAACCGAATATAAAAAATGTTTCGAGGAATGGATCAAGCGCTGGCATAAGTGTGTTGCAGTCGATGGGGATTGCTTTGAAGGGGACAATATAGATTTAGATAAATAAACTTGTATTTTTAATTTTCTGAATAAATTCCAGGAACTTTTTGATCAAGTTGGTTTAATTATTGCAAAAGTGCTCTAGAAAACTTCTAGCATAACTATTCTTTTGCTGGGTATGCTTGTGTGTTTGTATAAATGCCACCACATAAATGCACAATTTCTAACCATACCAACAATTGCACCTTATTCATATTAATATACAAAAGCATATTGTTTTTTTTTCAAGATACCTATGTCTGCTGGTGAAACATAAAAGCAACAACGAAACACTGACGAAACTTGAATTGTAGCATTAAAAAAGTACCAACAAAGCAGCAGTAAAATTCTCCTTTGGTGAGTGTTTAATATGCACCAACAAAAGCGACTTTTGCATATGCTGAAATCTCATTAAGAGTGTACATGTAAACATTTTTCATTTGTTTCATTTTGAAATGATAATGAGACTGTAATGAAAAAAAAAGAAGCGAAGATAAAGACAAACAAGCACATGATTAAAAAAAAAAAACCAACCAAGTCTTGAGTGAAAATCAAAGTGAAACTCAGCATCAATTTATGAAGAATATGTAAAAGTGGACAAGTAGTAAACTAAATTCTAAATTCCCCTGGTATCATTTTGTTGCATGCTGTCATTATTTTGTATATCTTCCTTGACATCATAGCATTTGTTCGACTAGTTTTTAATGGTTGCACTTTTCCATCTTCATAGATTGATACAAATCTTCATCATTATTTGCGATAAGGTTTTTATTTGGTTTTCGTTATTTTTACCACCAACTGCTGTAATAGTTACAAATGTAACCTGCTGTTTTTCTTTTGTTTTTCTTCGGCACTATTGTTTACTTCTGGGAATACACTCTATTGGCTTATTATGTGACAGAAATTACTTAATAGCGAAATTGCAACATAAGGACAATTTTTGTTTAGTTTTTCTGTTTAAGATTGCAAATGATTTTATTGAAGAGAATTATTGTCCATTTTTATATTATTATATTAATAGACACAGTAGTGAAACTAAGAGGTTTCTATTCTCTTACAAAACCTATATTTTCTATACTCGGCGAGGTAAAGTTAAGTAAGTTCAAGTTTGAGTTCAAGGAGCTTACTAAAGTTTTACTTATTCTACTGAATTTAATCATGTTTTTCCAACTTACTTTGATCATTCTCATTCATGACAAGGCTAAAGTTAAAGACCACTTTATTTTTTTTCCTATATATTTTTACTATTTCTTTACTTTCTTTCCTTTACTGCATTTGCAAAGTTTACTTCTTTGACATAACTATTGTTTCCTTTTATACATTCATACATACATACATGCAATAAAGCTCTTTTAGTAGCAGCTTGAGCTATGTATTGCTATATGCACACATATGTAACAACTCCTTCCTCAACCACACACACACACACATAAATCTTTAACTTTGACCGCAACAATCTTGTGCTAGCATCCATCACAAATTTCTAATGTTACTTCATAAAATTGCAAAAGGGATTTCGTGATATGAAGAACATAAAAACCCCCCATAGAAAAAAAAATAAGTAAAAGAATAAAAAAATAAATATTAACCCCCTCGTTTTCTCTCTACTCGATGCCAACTCCACCAATAAAGTAATGCAAACATTTGCACAATTGCAACAACGACGATGACGAAAACGACGAGAACGGCTGTGAACATTCGATTACGGAATTAAATGTAATCAGCAAACGTTTGAGCTTCAGTGTATACATTGGTACAATATCCGAGACTATGTGTGTATAATACTCCAGGGAAATTCGCAAACAATCAAAAATCTCAAAACAAAAGCAAAAATAGAAGCCCAAAAAATAAAAGAAAAAATAGATTTGAATTGAAGAGTGGAAAACTTGAGAGTAGAAATCACATGAAGAAGATAAATCTATCATAAAAATTTAAGAAGAAAGTGAAAATGAAAATGTAAGCCTGGGCAAGTGAAAATGTATAATTGAGAAGATGGAAAGCTGAAGCTTGTAGTATACATATACATCTTAAACTCTCTTAAGTATATTAGTGTAAATTGGATAGCGCTAAAGAATAATTTGATATTTTAAAATTTTTGGAGCAAGTGTTCAGAACAAAGAATCGCGAAATATTTAGTTGTGCAGTTGTTATTCGGAAAGCGAATTATATAGGGAATAAAAAAGAAAATATGGAAGCTAGATCGAATGTAAATGGAATGGAATGAGAATGTTAAAACATATACGAAAGCGGAGAATACAAAACCAACATTTGAAAAAGAAGGTGAATGGGAACGTACAGAAAAACAGGAATTGAAGGTGAAAGCAAACTACAAAAATAATTAGAAAGTAAATACGATAGTTAATGCGAAAACCAAGATACCAAACTTTAATCTACACGAATTGAATAGTCATACAGTAACTTTATCAAAGACTGCCAAATAACTAGGGGTCATTCTTCACACTAAACTCAGTTGGAAAGCCAACATAGAACTTGGAGTCAAGAAGGGTTACATATGCTCAGAAAAAAGTGGAGTCTAAGCCCACAAATTACACTTCCATAATAAGGCCAATCCTGACGTATGCATCATTAGTATGGTGGCATGCTATGAGGAAGGATTATAACCATATTAAACTAGGTAGGGTTCAAAGGTCAGCATGAATAGACATTACAGGTGCTATCCGCTCATGCCCGACGGAGGCTCTAAGCGTGCTAGTACACCTGCTTCCTATGGAACTTTATACCAAAGCTTCTGCAGCCTCAAGTGCAGTCAGACTTAGAGAAATAGAGTCCTGGTCTGCCAAAAACTGGATTTAACTAAGGGCAATTTGTAGCAGTTCCCCTGAATAAAATCAAGGCTGATATACTCTCTTAATTCCTTAACCTTTGCTGATAGCAGGTAGAAAAGCCTTCTCCCTCTGTTAGAGGGAGTAGTCACTCTACCTACCTACCTAATGCGAAAGCGATTCTAAAAACGGTTTCAAATACGAATACGCAGATGTATATGCAAAAATGAATAAGAAAGTCAATACGAATGCGAATAAGAGAGCAAATATGAAGACGGCTCTAAATGCAAATCGAATGAGATTGTAAAATAATGTATCCAAAAAATAAAATATTGGCTTCTTCTTTCTTCTAAAAAAGTTTACAGTAACTTAAACCCAAGGCCGTATTTAGGGGGAAGTTTTGGGGGTTCTGACCTCCCCCCCCCCCCCCCCGAAATGTGGAAACTTTATTCTAATTTTTGAGATTAATTGCCAATGGATGGAAAAAAAGTCAAAATAAAATTAAACGATATTTTTTACTTCCATCGGTTTTTTTTTTTTCTAAAAAATCGAATATAAAAAATAAATTTGAAAACTTAGTTACACTATGCGATCAAATCCGATTTGTTTTCTTCGACATGAGGCTTGACTACGGATTCAAAAAGAGAAGTTGATACTGAGCACTCCTGCATTCATAGTTTTTCTAGGTCAGTAACTGTTTTTGATTTAAAGTTTCGTCCTGAATCAGTTTGAAAAGTTTAAAAATTAATAAAAATAGAAGAAATTATCGAATCCTTGTAAAATTAGACTTGCTTGAACCCCATTTTTTTCCTAAAACGTGACGTGATGCGAAATTTTTGACTTCAGATTCAACGTGAAAAATTCTTTAGCAAAAACTACATCTTATTAGCAAAACCCATGCAGTTTTAGGAGGCAATCTTAAAGTATAATTAATTTTTTAACGCATTATTGCTCAGAGCACCACGACTAGAAATATCTCTTTCAATGCTGCGACTTCACGAATTTAGGGAATATAAGCCAACCTCATCCGGGTTCCTTATCATTGATAATGGCTCAAATTCCCAATGATGATCATTTAAAAAAAATGAGCCTCTACTATTTTTGGTATTTTTTTTGAAGTTGGATACATCATCAGAAGTGGGAAGTCAATGAGTTAATGAAATTATGTCCCTCACGATAAAAAAAAGCAATAGAATGCACATTGATTAATATTTATTTGAAAAAATTTAATTTGATTATTCTGTGAATTTTTTGTCATGTTTGGCCATTTTTTTGAGGTTAAGATTAAAAAAATCGGAAAATTTTTCCCAAAATTTTAATTTTGTAGGGTCCATGAAATGTATCATCGTTTTAATTTATTTTATTTAAAAATCAGTTTGATAAAAATTTTCTTTGAATGAAAACCCACCCCCCTCCCCCCCCCGAAAAAATTTTTTGGCTACGGCCCTGCTTAAACCAATCCCAGTCTAGTTACTATTATTTAGTTTTAAATTCATGAATCATATATAGATTTATGAATGATTTCAATTTAAGTATGCTTCAATTTTATATAAAGTCTAGAACTTGGGTGGAGGACTATGATTATGTTTTTAACAGATTTTGAAGAAAAAATGGCTTATCTTGGGCATGAATGCATACCCAAGGATTAATCGTTTCTACTTCGGAAATACTATAATCATAAATATACCTTACATTATGGCATTAGTATTATCTTCACCACGACTCCATCCATCCTACTATACTCCATTCTTACTAACTACATACTTTAGGTGCACATAAATAGATCCAGACATTTTGTCAACACTCCAAACATGCGATCAACTGAAACGCACTAAGGCCAGCAATTGTAGCCGTAGCATTAGTTGAATTACAGATTTATATACGACTGAAAGCACGCACTTCAAATCAGAATTGAAGTTCAAAATTTCAGTTAGTTCTTGTTGCTTTTCTGGAAAAACAACCCCAAAGTGAAAATAACGTGTAAGCTCATACAAACAATCACAGTAGCAACACGTGATTGCTCAAAAGCAGCAATATAGCAATAAACCTTAAGTATTCATGTACGTGTAACGTTCCAAAATATTAATTCAATTACATTTTTGATGCAGTCGTGTGCAAATATTTTCATAGGACAAATTAAAACGTCACAAACCCTGATGGCAAAGAAAAATAAAATCAGACAGACCTACACTCGAGAACATCAACTTTGGCTACAAAATCATAGTCAAAGAACTTGTGATTTTTCCAAAACCCAAACATAGACACATACATATGCACAGCTGCATACGCACAATCAAAATACGATAGAACAAATATACAGCAACAAAAATGAAAAAAAAAACAAATTTCAATCTTTCTAAGCTCCCTTTGGTAATTTACTTAAAATTTTGCGGCAAATATGAGTGAGTGAGTGAGTGTGTGTTTGAATGTATGTGTGCAGTAGTGGCACTTGTGAAAAGTGCGCGCACAAAATGTTATAGCAAACAGCACCCACATAAAACGAAATCACACTCACACTTCACTCACTTATACACACAAACCCATATCACACTACTACAATGACAACAGCGACATATCCGCAAATATTGCGACCCTCAACACATTATTCGGTCGCTCTCGCTTTCTGTTTATTGTAGATAAATAAATCATTAGCATATTTCCCATTATGTTTTCATTTTCCACTTTTCCACTTTGATGACCAGCAACAAAACACACACAAGTGGAGGAACGAACAGCCACACACACACACACACACACCCCTTAAAACATAACAAATCCCCAAAAAGTAGACTTTAAAAAGTCACACTCATTTTGCTCCCATTTGGCTTTGAGCTCTTGCTTTTTTTTTTCAATTTTATGCTTTGACTAAAAAGTCAAATCTGGTGCGTCTCGACAGTTTTATATATTTGTTTGTTGTTGTTTCTATTTCACGCTTAAATTTCAATTTGCCAAAATTTTATATTAAAATTTTTTCGTTTCTTTTTTCTTTTTTTGCTTTTGCTGGCTTGCAGTTTTCGCAGCAGCGTCGGGTTTTTTAAGCTTATAAATCACAGCAGCGCAGCAGCAAATGTCATTGGACCCCAACGCGTTGATAACTTTATAATAAAAGCAGCTCATTCATTCTACTTCTCATGCTCTTCGCCATCATTATTGTTGCCATCATCTTTATCGTCATCTGCGATGTTCTCGCTGTTGTTGTTGTTGTTGTTGTTGTTCTTCATTGTTGTTTGTCGTCATATTCATTTTATGACATATGCCAAAATTTATATGCAAATGCTACACAAATAAACAATTAAATTTTCAATCTCATGTTTAATTGCAATTGCATATTTTGAGCTTGTGTTTGTGTGTATATGTGATGAGTGTGTGTACTCGCTTGTTTGAGTGGGAAGTGGGCGTAAGTTATCAACAGGATATTGCATAAATTTACTTTTGAAGCATTTCTAGATTTGTATGAAATTTTAAAATTTTTTTAATTTTAGTTTAACATTTATTTAATTTTCGGATTTAAATGATTTCGAAATTTTATGCTACATTTGTTTTTAAATATAAAAGTTTCGTTTGTGCTACATATTTGCAATTAGAAATTCATTAGGCTTTTAGCAAATATTTTGTCATACATTAATAAGAAAAAAGAAACCATAGGATCTATGAATTGAAACTATAAAGCTTTAAGAAAAATATTTATGGGAAAGAACTAATGACCAATCAAGAAAAATTAGTATGAAACCTTAGAGTAACTTTATCCGCACGGAAAGGAATTTGTTGACCTAAAAACTGGAGAAAAGGCAAAAAAAAAAAATACTTAAGAAAGGCAAAAAAGTCATTTATTCAGAGTAACTTTAATTTTTATAAATTTAGAACATTTAAGCTTTTTTCAAAGGTAAATATTTAGGTAATAAAAAAGATAAATTTTAATTATTGTTTTTATTATTTCTTATTATATGAAAAAAGTATATTTAACATTATACCGTATCTGCTTTCTCATTTTTGTAGTCTACTACAACTGTCTATTGTGAATGTATATTTTTTTCACCCAATACACAGAGGTTTTGATTGAGTATTGTGAATATAAATAGTTACTTATAGAAATGAAGCAGTAAACGAATTTTAATACAATTTCCCGAATCGATAATTATAATGAGAGCTAATGTTTAAAGTCAAATAATAAAATATACATGTATTCCACTTTTGATCAACATAGATTAATGGTGTACAATATATGAGTTAGCGTTTCCAGATAACATAAATACGTTCACATAGTTAGGTAATTTTTCATATTTTGTTGTAATACATATACGCAACAAGTGGAGCTCAATTAAAGTTTTCGACATTATCCACAGCTATGCTATCAGGCAGACAACAGCTTTTTACACCATTGATCACATTGTTTACTTCTCTAATAATCTACAGACCTTTATTAGCAGAAAACACTTGATTGAATTTATCAATAATTGCTTTCGAAACTGAGCCTTTCGCTTTTTGAAGCCGACTTTCCACCCCAGTTAAAAGTGTTAACGTTTTGCCAATTTGTTGACCTATTAAAAAAAAATTTTGAAATTATATTGTTAAATATAAATAATAATTTAAGTACCTATTTTCTGCAAGCTCTCAAATCCACCAGAAATCCAAAATTTGAATGGATGTACGCCAGATCTGCTTGAACCGTTTTTGTTTCAAGCAACGTTTTAGTGAATCCAAAGCACGCTGCGTCGTCTGTTAACTCATTGAAAATCCTTTTTATGGATGTAAAATTCTGTGCATAATACGACACAGCGTTTAGCCAAGCCCCCCAGCGAGTTAATATCTGTTTAAATAAAGCATATTCGCATATATAATATTTTTTAATATTGAACAAAAAATTTCTGATAAAAAAAAACAAAATACTAACGAAAAAGAGGAAGGATGCATTTCTTTTTAAAGATAAAGTTTAATATATTTTTCCAAGAAAATTACATTCTTTTTTGTGTGTTCACAATATGCTCTAAATTTATTTTCTTACTTTTCCTACATCATAGGCAACATCTATTACAAAAGTAATACTGATAACGCTCACCAATCTTTAATCAAAAAAGAATTTGAAACTAGAGGAGAGCTCAAAAAAGAAGAAAATTCCAGAAAAAACAAAAAAAGAAGTATAAATATATATGTATTGAATGCGGCAATTGAACTTGCAATTGGAATGCATTGTTGAAATATCAAAATCGTTCGTTGTACACTCAACATACCAATTCGTTTTTCTAGTCTTGCTGGACAGCGTTTCTGCCTCCATTCCCCCGATGATGGCGACAGTGACAACATACAACGACAATGCATTCAAGCGAACATCAACAAAAGAAGCCAATTACAATGAGCACTAAAGCAGTGGCACCAATAGTGCAATTCAAAGCAGTTGCTGGTTGTAACAGCGTTAGGCCGCAGCAGCAGCAGCAACCTAGCGCCAACGACAACTATTAAACGACACAATTCACAATTGACGCGTCAATGGTCAACACGATATACTGCGAGCAACAATAGAGAAATTGGCCAATTGTACCTAGCTAGTACGAGCATAGAGATGACGACAACGACGTTTATGTTGTTGAGTTCAAATAGGTGTACAACAATACTTGAATGCATTTTTGCGTGTGTGAGTATGTGTATGTGTATATGCCTCGCACTTGTGGAGGGACAGGGACTATGCGCTATTAAAGTGTTCGAAGAATGAAACTGAAAAATCACATATAAGTAATTGTTAAATGTTAGTTGGAATATAAAAATCAAAACAGCAAAAATAAATCAAAATAAAAATTTGATTTGTGAGTGTTGTACAAACAATAACTATTCTAACTGTACATAAATGGCATACACACGTACGTATGTATGTGTTTGTGTAAATGAGTAATAGAACACAAATTGTGCTCTCACTCTATTGAGTGTCAATTTTTCATTTGTAAAATGTGTTAATTCGGTTGCATTTGTCGTGTAAATGTTGCTGTCATTATTGTTGTTGTTTGCATTGTTATTATATGTATGTATGTATGTAGTTGGTGATGCTGCTCTTGTAGTTGATGTTAACAGTTTTCACTTTCAGCGGAAATGTTGTCAATTCGTCAATAATGGTGGATTTATTTGAGGATTTGCATATTTATAAATGTTCAAAAACATGAATGCCTCAGTTTCCCAGCAAAGAATTTAACAATACTCAAATACTTGAAGGCCAGGTCAGTTTAAGTTATATTAGCTGGGATTTTCTGTAATGGTCGGGACCGGATACATTACGGAAAATCAGCTTTCCTGATTAATTGAATTTGGCTAAATTTAATTTTCTCTTAATTAATAAATTTTTTTTCCTTATTATTGCTCCAGCTGATGACGTTTCCATCACAAAAACAAATAGATCACTGATCATAGAAGTAAATATGTTAACCGGCAACAATTTTAATCATCACGGTTAATTGGTGGTGCTCAAGCAACTCATGAGGAAGAAAACTGAATTGAACTCATTTATGATGATATGTCAGACGAGTGAAATGAAATCCATTTAAATGAGGTCGATTCTGAAGTCCTAAAATTAAAACCAGATGAAACAAAATTCAACGTAGTCAGATTTTATAAAGTCAAATCAGACAAAGTCAAAACAGATGAAGTCAAATCAGATAAAGTTAACCGACAAAATCAAATTAAATGAAGGTAAAATATATGAAGCCAAATCAGATGCACTTAAATCAGACGAACTCAAATCAGAGAAAATAAAATCGGATGAAGTTAAAGCAAACGAAGTCAAATTATAAAAAACCAAAATAGACGAAATCAAATCAGATGAAGTCAAATCGTAAATAAAATGGAATCAGAAAAAATTAAATCACATGAAATCAAATCAAATGAAGTGAAATCAAACGAAGTCAAATCAGACGAAGTGAAATAAAAAAAAAAATATAATAGACAAAGTCAAATCAGATGTAGTGAAATCAAATGAAATCAAGTCTAAAGAAATCAAATCAGATGAAGCCAAATCGAATAGAATAAAATTAGGTGATGTCAAATCAAATGAAATCATTTTGAATAAATTTGAATCAGATGAAGACCAATTAAATGGAATCAAATCAGAAGAAGTGAGATCATACGAAATGAAAAAAAACGGTGCTTGGAAATTTTGAATCAGTTTGATATCAAAAATATTTAGATTTTTCTAAAAAAAAGCCATCAGCAGTGAAAAATATATACATACTTTCAACAAACGAAAAACTTTAGGATTTAAAATATTATTTTATATTATATTTTATTTTAACAATAATAATTTAATATAAATATTAAAAATGCGGTCGGATGCTTAAATCAATTCTGATTAGCCGCCATGCTGGGCGTGCCAATAGGATGCACGTTGCAGTGCAACTGGTTATTAAACATATTCAAACTACATTAAATCTACAATTTAAATGTCTTACTTTTAGAAAGCTTGATAATGGAATAGTTTTTGGATTCAATTTTGTACTAAATTTTAGTCTGATATTGGTTTAACTTTTCCGTTTTTGCCCGTTTTTGATCTGAATTCTGATTTGATTGTCAGTCAGAATTTTGTTTTATTTTAGTTTGAATTTTAATCTGAATTTGGTTTGAGTTTTGATCTATGTTTGGTCTAAATTTTGATTTCTTTTCCAGCGTTTGATCTGATTTCTGGTCTAAATTTTGGTTCGCTTTTAATTTGTATTTGGCCTCAGTTTTAATCTAACTCTTAGTTTGAGTTGTGGTCAATATTTTCATCTTGAATTTTGATACTATTTTGGTCTGAATTTCGGTCCAAAATCAGTCTGAATTTTTTTTTAAAAATTTGGTCTGAATTCGTCTGGAATTTTGATATAGTTTAGGTTTAATTTAAATTAAAATTTTTTGATGTAAATATTTTTCAGATATTCCCACTAGTTTTTGGTCTGAACTTTGGTTACTTTCCTGTCCTTTTGGCCTAAAAATAAAAATTAGACTCAGGTGGTCTAATTTTGAAATTTAAAATGTATTGGTTTTTTGGTCAAATTAAGATATATTTACATTTTAAGTAATACATAACAGGTTTAAAGAACGTATTTAATTTTTCATAAAAATGAAGTGCTTGGTTATGAAGTCGTGAGATCGTAAACTCACCACCAGGCCGATATTAATAGTGATATCGATGCTAAGAGTGATATAAATATATATTTTAAAAATTCGTTTAAAGTAGTATCCAAATCAATTGTTATCTTAATTTAATTTTTTTTCTGGTTTTTGTTTCGACCAAAAATTACTCAGAAAATAGAGATGACTCAAATTGTTTCATCAAAACTTTTTCTGAAAGGAAATTAAAATTTTCTTCAAATTGTTTTCTCAAAATAGATCATTTAATAATATAAATCCATCAGAAAAGTCATAATCAAAATTTTGATCTGAATTTGGTTCTTTTCTTGGTTTGAATTTCAATCTGAAAAAAGTATTTGAATTGTAGTTTGAATTTGGTCAAAATTTCTGCCTAAATTTCTATCTGATTTTAGTTTGAATTTTGGTCTCAGTTTTGTTCCAGTTATCTTTCAATTTTTGACCTGTATTTGATAAAATTTGTACACTAGTTTTTGGTTGAGGTCTCGGTTTTGATCGATAGTGAGTTTGATATTTATCTTATAATTTAGTAAATGCGCTTCAAAACACTATCACTTACCCTCCTTCCCGCTGGGGAGAAATGCGTTTGTTTGTGTAAACGAGAAGGAAAAAACGAAATCGTGCAAAAAACCAAATATCTGACAAAATCACGCACAGTTGATTAAATTTTTATTATTTACAGCAAAATTTTTTTTTTTGTTCATCATTTAATTTAGTTGTGTTTTTTTTTTTTGCATAATTTTTTTATTTTTTTGTATACAATGCAAAATGAAAATATTTTTGAATGCGAAAATTGCAGCATTGACAATTTGCAAATGTGAAAATCCTCTGCGCAAATCGCTGGCACGTGATTTTACTTATTTATTTTTTCAATTTGTTGTTTTTCTTTCGCCTTCGATGTTTTCGGTTGTATGTTTTTTAAATGCTTCAACGAAGCGTGTTGCGTATGAAAATTAAGTACTTGCTGAAATTTATTATTATTATTTATTTGTAAACACACATACATATGAATGTATATGTGTGCAATTGTGTCAGATGCAGCGTAAATGTGTGTGGTTATTTTTTAAAATTAATCTTTAATGATTTTTTGTTATATATTTCTTTATTATCAACTCGAAATTTATTATTTGCATTCACTTTTACTCTCATTTCACTCAAACAAACGACAATGAGTTTGTTGTTGTTGTTGATTCTCGCGTTTGCCAAAATCCTTAGAATCCAAAATAGAATAAGAAAATCTGTTAAGCTCATAGGATTTCAATTAAATAATGTCAGTACTTAATTTAGTCTCTGTCTCTGTTTGTGTCAGTCATTATTAATGAGCTTTATCTTTTATTTCTCCTACCCTGATCCACTTGAGCTTAAGTGTTCCTGCCTGCTTTGCTTTCTTTTGTGCTATTATTTTCTAAGCATTTCAAATTTTTTCGTGTGATTTTCTCAATAATCCTGCCACAAAATCTTGCAAATTTGCCTATTGCTATCAAGTTTATGTTTGTTTGTATGTATTTATGTTTTTGTTGTACGGGGCGCCTAAGCTCCGTATTTATTACTCACTTCACAAGTGACAGGCTTTTGTCGTCATCAAGTGCTGGAAATAATATGTTTCGTGTGTTTTTGTTGTTGTTGCTGCTGTTAAATATAATATATAGACATTGGCGGTGTTTAATATTAAATTGTCTGTCGAGATTCTTTACACATTCTTACATATCTCCATGCATGTAATTAGTTTGATTTATTTTTACTAACTAATTTTATTCTAAAGACTTATGAGAAACTCAGGAACCGATTTCGAAAGTTTTCTGAATAAATTTGAAAATTGTAAGAATTATATTTATAGGTTTTGAAGCCTTGTATTATTATTAGTAATCAAAGGTAAATTAGTATACCTGTAAAAGGACCTTTGGGAAAAGATGGGGATTGTCACCGTACGTTATTCATGGAATGTACAGCACAATCATTCGACCCATCATCTCCTATGGGTCCCTCGTCTGGTGGAAGGGGTTGGGTAAGAAGAGCAACCAAGCTCTCATGGGAAAAATACAGAGACTTGCAAGCCTGGGGATCTCAGGAGCTGTAAGTAGTGCACCTCAGGAAGGTCTGAATATGATATTTAATTTCTTACCGTTACGGGTATTTGTTCAAGGCTGTGCCGCAAAAGGAGCTTTTAGACTAAGAGAATCCAACGTGTAGAGATCAGCAAACTATGGACACTCTACAATTTGGAGTGAGATAAAGCGGAGGGGTCAAAATGGAATCTAAACTGACTTAGATGTGATTTAAAATTTAGATTTTATTACTAGAATTCCAATTCTATATCCAACCAGGGAAGACTGCAGCGTTTTTCAGGCAGAGAATTTTGCTTTGGAGGAAGCAGCTCGACTTCTACAACACCTTGATCAAAAAGTTCCCGGAATTTATTCAGAAAATTCAAAAATTTATACAAATTTATTTATCTAAATCTATATTGTCCCCTTCAAAGTAATCCCCATCGACTGCAACACACTTATGCCAGCGCTTGATCTATTCCTCGAAACATTTTTTATATTCGGTTTTCGGTATGTCCATCAGTGCTTCCTGCGACTTTTCCATTACTTCCTCTCGGCTGCTGAAACGCGTTTCCCGTAATGGTTTTTTAACTCGATTGGACAGAAAGAAATCACAGGGAGCCAAATCGGGTGAATTCGGTGGCTGTTGGATGGTAATTGTTGCGTTTTTCGTCAAAAAATTACGAATAATGATGGCACTGTGTGACGGTGCGTTATCATGGTGCAAAATCTACTAGTTTTCTGTCCACAATTCTGGTCACTTTCGGCGAATTGCTTCACGCAAATGCCTCATAACGCCCAAATAATACTCTCTGATGGTTAATTTGCAGTTATTGACTAAAATTTCTGTTACTTTATCAATGTTTTTGTCGGTTTTCGATGTCGATGGTCTGCCACTGCGTTCATCATCTTCGATTGACTCACGACCACTTTTGAACCGCTCGTGCCACTGATAAACGACCGATTTCTTTAGAGAATCGCTGCCGAAACACTTTTCCAACATTTCCAACGTTCGTGCAACATTAAATCCGTTTTTTACGCAAAATTTAATATAATACAATTTAATAAAATTGTAAAAAATCGCCTATATACACAGAGATAGATGTACTCTTGGCTACGTAACTTTTGTAAATGTGAAGCTATGACGCTAAGATTTAGAGGGAATATCTACAACAAATGTACCAACTTAACAGAAAATAAAAACAGAACTCAAATCGGAAAGATGGGAGCGCCACACGGTGGTTATTCCGGGAACTTTTTGATCAAGGTGGTATCACTATCTTTACTGACAGTCAGGCTGCAATGAAGGCAATAGAATCCAAAATAGTTAAATCAGAGATTGTAAAGAAATATCGTGCTTTACTGATGGTCATTGAGCATCACAAGGTCACTCTCTGCTGAGTTCCTGGACATAGCAATACTGAAGGGATCGAAATAGCAGATGAAATGGTCAGAAGGGGTTCTAAAATGGACATTAAAGAGGCGGATACCTCTATACAATCTCCGATGTATGAACTATTTAGGAAAATAGATGAGTACACCACCGCGGTGTCAAATGACGCTTGGACTAACTTAGATCACTTTATAGTTTCACGGGCCTTGTGGCCAAGTACATATATATAGGAAGAAGACAAATGTCCTCTTAGGGCACAACAAATCTGCAGTACGTCTGCTAACAGCAGTCATAAATGGGCATTGTGCTATTGCACCAATGCTCCAACGGTGGCGTATTCCAACGAGCGGACTGTGCAGAAGTTGTCATGATGAAGAACAGACTGAATCAACTCTTCACTTTCTATGTCAATGTCCTCGGCTGCAGATGAGTAGACTCCAATGCTTGGGGTCGCGCTTTTTCAATAGTCTAACAGAGATAGCGAAAGTGGAATTATCGGAGAATCAAATGGTTCAATAAAGACATTACTTGGACCCCGGACGTAAACCGTAGTTAGAGACGTGCCATCTTCGGGCAATCACAATTGTGGTATCACAATGGGTCGTTCAGGCCTAAGTGTGTCTCTCGACAGCCACTCCAACCTAATCACAATGGACAATTAAGGAGTGGAAGTGCCAAACTTAACCTATTAGTATTTAACGGGATGTCCACTGCAACCTGAAAATATACTCCCGTAAAATGTATCTTGATATTTATTGATCGAAGTACCATGGAAAACCTTCATAAATTATGCAGAACAAACTAAAATTTATTGATTTCTGCTACGATGAATTTATGATTTTTTGAAAGAGGACACTGTCGAAATCAATTCCTTTGAAGACAAATATAGACTGCTAGGTCAGAATATTTCTTATGGGCGGTTCAAGGTCACGGTTGGAAAGTGTTAGGAACCGTTGAGTAATTTTTTTATTTGAAGTCCTACAGCTCTGACGTCTAAAGCAAAACTGTTCGTCGTGACCTTGAGCCCTCGATAGCCGTTGATGTTGATAGTTCTTGAACCAGTAGTGAACCAGGTGAAGTAGTGATAGAATGGTAAAGCTTAATTTATATCACCTTACCCCATCATTAGGATTGGCGGTCATGGAAACGCTAGAAGGGGACCCCCCTCCCCCTCCAGACAAAAAGGAACTTCGGCGCCTTTAGCAACCAGCTATATTTTTCTAAAGAAGCCACTAACTAGTTCAGAGGAGGATATGACACTCCTATCGACGGAAAAGCTGTCGGTGTCGGGCTGTTACAAGCTTTCAGCTGAAGGCTCTTTAATTTCTTCTGAAGATTTTTGGGAGAAAAAAATGTACAGAAGTACAGAAAATCATTTCAAATCAGAAGGATATTTTCTTCAATTGACTCGTTTCAACTTTGCCATAAGTACAAAATTTAAGCTCAAATAAATCTGAAGAAAGTACGAAATTTCGAATATTCTACAGATTACATACGTCTATCTAAAAACAATAACAAAGGAATATCAATACGATTATTTTTAACAAAAAAGCTGCTTTGAAATGATTTAAATTCTACCCTTGGAATGCTATTCCACACGTGAGCTTTCACAAATTATTAAAATTTTCAAGTGTTGCATTGAAGCAGGCATTAAAGATTAAATCCTCTACACGTTTATGTGATTTGAACATTAATCAAAAAAAGTGAATCAATCGGAGAGGATTTCATTCAAGGATTATATTTACGACACTAAGAAATCAACTCAAATTTCAAAAACCTTTTTTTCTTTTTAGCAAACTTTGCAATTTCCTACATGCACAAAAATCACGAATCAATCGAGGCAATTGAGGGAGATTACAAAGGCGATATTACCAAATCGGTTTTAGCAGGCGACATGTGTGTGTGACTCACAATTGCAACTGCTTGTCACTGCAGACAAATTTGATACAAACTTAAGATAAATAGAAAGAAGAAGAGTTTATAATGATTCTTTAATACTTCGTTTTTATACATTAACACTGACATTTTCAAATTTTAATCATTGTAAATGATCAAAAATTCGAAAAAAGATGGGATTACAATTTAAAGTACAGAAAAATCTATAGACATTTAAAGTACTTATAAAAATAAAAACAAAAATGGAAAGCTCTTCCTTTCTATATATATATATATATATATACACTGGCGTTCACAAAAACCGCACCACCCACCAATTTCAAGAAAATCGTTTAAAATGGAACTTAAACCTGATTTTGTTTTAGTGAATGTATTTTTTTTTTTTTTTTGTAGAACAAAATGAACAAAATTGCCAAAAAAAAAAACATCATACATGCACACAAATTTTATTACTTCTTAATTAAAACAAAAATATAGAAGAAATTTCACGTTTTTGAGGGTATTGATATTTGCTATTTTTTGAAGGTGTAAACTAAGATTAATTTGTTTCATAATAGAGTCATAAGCAAAATTGTTTAGTTTGATGGTGCCCGTCTCTTAGCCTTTCTTGTGGCCATTATCTTGAATGGCATAGAGTCGACAAGCACTTTAAGGATATCATTCGTTATTTTTTAATACCAAACATTTTAGAGCTCCAACAACGGGTTTTTTATTCTTTGGCATGTTTTGAGCAACTTTCCGTTTCATTATGTGACAGAGGTTCACTATCGGACTTAAATTCAGCAAGCTATTTGATCATTTCAGCCAGTAAATTCTAACATCACCAACAAAATTTTGAATCTGCTAACAAATAAGAATCAATAATCTAACTTTTTTACTATTTCTAAAGTTATTGAATATAAGGCATTAATTACTAACTAAGCCTTGCCAATTTGGCGCGTTGATAAGCCGCAGAAGCAGTCCGGAAAAATAAAGTCATTAATGAGCGAAAGCGTACCACAATTGGCTCACAGCAATTGCTACATAAAATTGTATCCATACTTTTGGGCGTTCACAGTCCCTTCAATATAGTATAAGGGACCCATCCAAACTAAGGAGTGAGATCGAAAAAATCTTAACATATATAAATAATTCAATAATTTTTAAACGGTTGATCTTAGAGTTTTGATTTTTCTTTATTTAATTGATAATATTTTACAAATTACAGAAAAATATAACTTTTATAGTTCTAACCATTATTTATGAACTCGTGGACCTTTTTTGGTAAGCCTTCCATTAGAAATTTGATAGTTGTTCTGACACCTTTTTGGAACAGTTTGCCCATCTCCTTTTAAAATCTTCGATATTTTGCGACACCTTTTTTGTGCTCTTTAAGTTTCTTTTTACAAGAGCCCAATATCTCTCCACTGGTCTTAGCTTCGGACAATTTGGAGGATTGGCCTCTCTTGGTACAAAAACTATGTTATTACTTTGGTACCACTCCAGAGCTTTCTTGCAGTAGTGACATGATGCCAAATCGGGCCAAAAATATGTGGACACATTGTGCTCTCTTATGAAAGGAAGAAGTATTTTTTTCAAACATTCTTTGATGTATACTTCGGTATTTATAGAGCCCACTGTAACAAATGACTTGCTTCTTTTGCCGTTGCCGCAACTGCATATAGCTTGCCATACCAGGAATTTTTTAGGAAATTTTGTCTACTTTTGGATTCTAAATTGTTCTTCGACATTTCCTCGAGCATCAGCAACATACAAATTTTGACCCGGAAGCTGCGTAAAATCTACCAGTACATACATTTCGTCGTCCATTATACAACATGAATATTTTTGTATGAAATTCGATTTTGATTTCCGAGCCCTACTTTTGGCGTCTAAATTTTTTGCAGCATTCCTGTCTGGAACTTTTTGGACTTTGTATGTTTTCAAACCTGCATTGGCTTTAACTTTTCGCACCAAATAGTCAGAGCACTGGGCTAACCGGGCAGCTTTTCTACCAGATGTGTTTGGAGATCTTTTGAATATGCTTTCTATTTTCTTGGCTTTCCCAATATCATGTGGTTCTTGTTTTCTTCCCGAACCAGGTTTCCTATCGATGGTCAAATTCTCCTGAAACTGTTTAATAACATTGGAAACAGTTTGACCGCAAACCTTCAATTCTTTGGTCAATTTTTTGTAGGACCAATTTGGATTTTTTTAAACGTTTTTAACGTACTCTTTTTTCTTCACTCATTTTAATCAAACTCACAATAAATCAACATGTTTGTCATTAAAAATAACAACTGACGTATTTTTCAAAGATATCTAAATCAAAGACATTTGAAAATTATACACCCAAAAAAAATTATTAGGTAAAACGTGTGTTAAGATTTTTTCAATCTCACTCCTTATCTGACTTTGTGGGAATTTGACTATTTTCACTACACGGTTAACCTTCTATTGCTCTATATCTGAGCAACGCAAATACCGAAGATTAAATGCGCATAAAAAATTGAGTTTAATTTGCCCGATCATATAACTTTTCTCAAGTCTGCCAGAGTTCAATTGCTGTAGTTTTTAGTCCATGCCAGGCGATTTGTTTCCATCCATTTCGTTAACAACAACTTTTTGGCTGATCGTCTCCCATACAGACCGAACTTTCGTTCCTTTTTGAGTAAGAATTCGACATTTATATCCACGTTGTAATAGCTCTTTAGCTTGGTCCTTATTGTGGCTGCACTTTTGAATTGATAATTTATGGATCTCTTTCAGGTTATGCCATTTTCTCTCGTATTTGTCTTCCATAGTCTTCTTGATCCTTTTGTCCTTTCAAGCGGATACATATTGCCTTTTTTCTGGATCAGTGCAACAGCAGTTGGATGTAGGCATCAGATTTTTTTCAGGTATTTAACTTTATGACACTCCTTGATACCTAAGAACAAAAACTTCGACGTTTTGGTGGCGCGACAATTGTTTATACTTTGCAGTTGTTTTTGGCACTTTTTCAAAAATTCTTCCTTTCGCGAAACAAGCGCAATAAAAAATGGTACATTCCGCTTAAATACATTCTTAAAACATAAACAAGGGAATCTCCTTTACGGGAAGGAAAATTTGGGCAAAATTAGGAAATATTACCGAAATTGCAGCAGTATTGCAAGTGGTGCGGTTTTTGTGACCGCCAGTGTAAATATATATATATGCTCAAAAACAAGGTTTATAATTGCAGCCAGACAGTGAGGCAGGCACACAGACAGATAGATAGCTATGAAAGATATCCATTGTATATAAAAAGGAGAAATCGCTTCGCCACGGCTTATCAACATCTTCTTGGTTCTTCGACGAATTGAAACAATTTACGGATTAAATTTACAGGACTGCTATTTCACAATATAACAACAACAACAGCAACAACTACAGTTTAAATTTTGTTGTTGGTGCTGTTTTTATTGTACTTTTATATGTATGTATTTTTATTGTTGAGTTGAGTTGCTGAGCCATGCAATTGAAAAATTGCAACGCAAGAAAATATTGTTGTATATTTACAACAAAGTGGAGTGGGTGAGCAGCAGCGGAATAGGGGAACGAATGCGGACTTTTTTTATTATTTTTTTATTTGAAAACAATGTTGTTCTATAGCAGACACTAGAGCAAGCAGTGAATGGTGGGGAGTGTAAGGATACTAGCGATGTTAGTGGTGGTGGTTTTGATGGCAGCGATATTGTTGATAGCGTATTTTCATTGTCTGCCTGCTGCTGCTGCTGCTACTACTATTGCAACAACGATATGTATTCAGCCGATTGGAAAATCCAGTCGTAGAGTAGCGATACTTTCATTGCAATACTCCAATACACATAAACACACACACACACACATACATATAGATATTTACGAGTACACTTCCGCTTGTCTACTATTACGTTCATATTATTTTTTTTTTTAGTTGAATGTTGTTAGTATTTACTCTTCATTCGCGCTCTCTCTGTCTAGCACATTCTTTCGGCACTCGCTCGCAGAATAATATACGCTCGCATGGATTTTCCATAAAAATGTTCTTAAACATTTAAAAGTAAAGAAATCAATGCGCTTATTGTTGTATTCTGGCACACTCTCTTTCTCTCGCTCGCTTTGCAAAAAAGAGAACAAAAATACGCCGTGAAATATGCAATGCTTTTAAAATTTTTGTTGCAATTTTTAACATTATTATCTTATGACGATTTTGCTCATATATGTGTGTGTGTTTGTATGCGTAATAAAAATCCTGCAACTATTTTGTTGTTATTTTTATTGTTCCCTGCCCCGCATTTGTTTTACTTACATTTGAACATCCTCGTAAATGCAAAGTTTACCCTCATTTGTTTTATGGCTTGTTGAAAATAAATTTAAAAACTGCGGCACACTTACACACATATCAATGCATACATACATGTAAGTACATGCAGCGCGCAGAAGGGAGCGTTTATTTTCTATGCTCTTCTTCTAAATGATTGCATTTTTGTTAATTTTCTTCAGCAAGTTTTGACATATTTCAATTCGTTATGCTTTTAAAGTGACATTTGTAATTTGTTTCATTTATTTTTATGACAAACATACATACACCAACACTTAAACAGACACACACACATACATTTACTCATAATCGTAGACAGACAAACAGACAGACACATGTTTTTTTGACATTCCCAATACAAATTAGTGTTAAGTTTAATGACTCCTGAGGGGCATCAGTTTAACTAATGTACATTTCTGCTAAATTATGAGCATATGAACTGTGAGTTTGAGAGGGTGTGGCATCTCTTTCTCTACTGTAAAGATAAGCAGATAAAGAAATACTTATGCTATTAACTAATTGCTTTAAAAGTCTTTGTTGGAACGCATTATTAAGCTTGAGTTGAGTTTGTTTGAACTTTCGTTGATTATGTTCCATATCGATACATTTCTAAATGACACTTGCACATGCATTTCCCTCTTTGAAACAGCTGTCGTGAAGATGGGGTTGGAGATTTCACCACTTCATATCAGTTTTTAACTTTTTCTACTAAAATTATGAGTTTTTTGAATATATTTTGTAGTTGGCACTGCTATAAATTTAAATAATTAGCAAATATGCTGACGTATGTAGGTAGAAAAGTATTGGGATATTAGTATATTGAGAGTATGAATGTATAAACTCGTAATTATGACTAACTTCATATCTATCATACGCGCCATTTTTTGACATTGGCAGCTATTCTATCTCGAAGAGCGCCAAAAATACTATAAGAATTGATCTGTCAAATAATTTTCATAATTTTACAAAAGTGTTTTACTATAGCTGAAAATGTCGAATTTCGTGCCAAGAAAACAACATTTGCGGGAAGTTTTAATTTGCTTCTTCCATTTAAAGAAAAACGCAACTGAACCACATCGTTTACTCACTGAAGCTTATCCTGACTGTGCTATAGACGTTAGAATGTTTCAGGTGTGGTATGCCCGTTTCAAAAGTGGTGATTTTGATGTTGAAGACAGGGAACGTTCAGGAGGCCCGAAAAAGTTCGAAGACGAAGAATTGAAGGCATTACTCAAAGAAGATTCATGTCAAACGCAACAAGAACTTGCAGAATCTTTAGGAGTTGATCAACCATTTCTAAACGATTAAAAGCATTGGGAATGATTAAAAAGCAAGGAAATTGGGTGCCGTACGAATTGAAGCCGAGAGACGTCGAACGACAATTTTTCACATGTGAACTGCTGATTGAACGACAGAAAGGAAAGGGCTTTCTGCATCGTATTGTGACTGACGATGAAATGTGTATACGTTACGATAATCCAAAGCGTAAAAAATCATGGGGACCGCCCGGACATGCATCAACATCAACGGCAAAGCCGAACATCCATGGATCCAAGCTCATGCTGTGTATTTGATGGGATATGAAAGGTGTCGTGTATTATGAGCTGTTGAAACCGAATGAAACGATCACTGGCGACCGCTACCGACTACAATTGATGCGTTTGAGCCGAGCATTAAAGAATAAGAGGCCAGAATATGAGAATAAACACGACGAAGTTATTCTTCAGCACGACAATGCTCGGCAGCATGCTGCAAGGCAAGTAAAAACATACTTGGAAACGCTGAAATGGGAAGTGCTACCCCACCCGCCGTTTTTTCCAGACATTGCTCCTTCTGATTACCACTTGTTCCGATCGATGACACATGGCCTGGCTGAGCAGCACTTCCGTTCTTTCGAAGAACTCAAAAAATAGGTCGATCCGTGGATAGTCTCAAAAGATGAGGAGTTCTTTCGACGCGGAATCCGTATGCTACCAGAAAGATGGAAAAAGGTTGTGGCTAACGATGGACAATACTTTAGAGAATAAATTTATAATCACTTTTTCACAATAAATGTCCAATTTACGAAAAAAATACAAGTGTATACATTCATACTCCCAATAATTTGAGCTGAATAACTGCCGTAGCAAATTTTGTATAAATGTTTCGTTATTCCCTTTACATAAAATAAATTCGTTTGTACGTTTGTAAATTGAATAAATTCAGAAATTAAACTCCTTTTGATTTTTAATAATTGCTTACGCGCAATATTTAATAGCTCGGGAACATGTTCTTTATCACAAAAAAAAAAAAAAAAAAAGACTCGCACGAATATGAAACTATAAAATCATCCCCTATCAAATATTACTTATTATTATAAAGATTATTTTAATATATTTTGTTGCTTCTTACATTATCTTTTACGCTTACAATTGATTCCTTCATTAGCGTCATATCCCCTAATTCTGTGCTGCGCCCCTCTTGCACTAAGGGTTTGTTTATTGCGTCTCACATAGTCACATTCATAAATATTCTAAACTGATCCTTTATGATCCTTTTTGGCTTGCTTCACGACAACTAAGCTGACTATCTGTATGTGTTTTTAACAACGACAAAAACTACCCTCTACATAAACATACAAGTATAGTGAAAGGATGTTAATGCAACAAAAACAAAATACTTTCTAAGTATATGTAAGCACAAGCGGGGACCAGAGGACTCAGAAGGGGGGCCGGCTTTAATTCACACCTTTAAAATTGTTTTGATTCATGAACAACGATTAAATTGAATGAGATGTTCATAGTTAGAGAGGGGTGCCAAAGGGGAAGCTTATCCCCAAAATCTCCCCTTATGATCCGCTAGTGTATGTAAGTATAAATGGGCTTTTCTCTCCTGCTGTGAGATAAATATCATTGACGTAGTTGTTGTTGTTTTATATTCGCTGCGTTTATCACCAACTAAAAATCTATTTTAAGTTTGCTATTGCTGTTACTGCTACTCTTAACTAATTTTATGATGTATTTAATGTCGTGCTCATAGCACATTCATTAAAATTATAAGCAGCAACAAGGACAACCATTACTACCACTACTACATCTACAGGAAGTCACTCTCATATACAAATGACCATTTGCTTCTTTTTTTCTGAAAATTCTTCTATAATTTTTATATTGGACTGGCGCATGTCCTTCGTTGTTCCCTTCCTCTGTCTTCCATATTCGTTTCGCATCGTCTAATTTTGCCTTTTAATTTTTTTGTAAATATATCAATATTTTGACAATGTCCTTCGAAGAAGTTTTCAACATTTGTACCACGCGCGTATTTTTATAGTTTTCATCCCAAAAAAAGAATATATATATTTCAATGGTTTAAAAGGAGGGTGAAGCAGAGGAAGTTGGGGTGATGGGAATTAAGGAAGCAGCAGTAGCGGTAGCACTCACACTCTTTGAATGTTAACGAAATTAATTTTAAGTAGGTGGACAGCATTTCACCGCAATAATTCTTCGTGCTGGAATTTTGTGCGAAAATTTATGGTGAATTTTTCGTTTTCCCTTTGACTACTATATTTTGAATTTTAGTGTTTCCTAGTTTTTGTTAATGTATTTTTATTGCAATTTATTTGTTTTTGTTGGTATTGTTGCATAAATGCGTCATGTTGCATATCAGCTGGCGAGAAAATATTGTAATGAAATAGTTTTGTATTATCTTATGAGTGCATGAAATAAATTTGTGACCAGAAAATATTTATTAGCGGAGGGCACTAGACAGTCAGCAAGCTTGAATGAATAGGCAAGATTTAGTGTACGACGACCGCATTCGTCGTTGTTTGATTTGTGTAATAATATATTTGCTTTCTAACCAATAATTTACAGCTAGCCAACAACATACTAAGGTTAGTTTTTTTTAATAACGGAGCATGAGTTATGACCTTTCTTCATAGCTTGTTTGTCTTCTAGCATTCCGAAATATCTTTGGCGATTATGAACATATCACAGATGAATGACTTACGACAACTTTGAAGAGCTCCTGAGGTGTTTGGATAACTTTTAGAGATTTCAGAGCTGCTTGGCTAACAAAAAAATTATACATATTTTTATCGGCCATTCCTAAAAACTAGAGACCAAAATGAAAAGCTTGAAACTTCACGAAGAACTTTTAAAGCCTGTTATAGAGAAATTTTACCACGCCTACTTCATTTCGCTGATTCTATTTTAAACTGATATATTGTGTATTTGACCCCATGTATTGTGTAAGATCAATGTCTACATATGTATATAATTAAAAGAAAATAACTCTTTCTTGTTTGAGTTGTATTTCAAAACTGCTCTTTATTTTCAAATTACAACTTATTATTAATCTTAATTCTATACATACATTCCAGTCCATTTCTGTGAACAAGAAGATCATAGCGTTCTCAGGCTAGACTGCAACGTTTGCAAAATGTCCAAGATGCAGTATGATACGTGCTCTCAAACATAAACAAAGAATATATGCACAAGTATAAATACGTGCATGTATGTATGTATAAGCATAAATACATGTATGTATGTATACATGACTACACACTTAACATTCGCCACTAGTTCTTAGAGCTACAGAATGAAGTCAATTATTATTAACTAAGTGAAATCTATGTACCTACCTCTTAAATGAATTGTCTTATAATGTATTCTGGTTAATAATAATAATAAATTGAATAGAATGTAATTATTTCTGTTGTTATGCCCAGAAAGCGAGACAATTTTATGATAGTATGAATCCTTCAGCAAATTAATAGTAAATCCCTAGCAATCTAGCAAGGCTGAAATAAAACTTTACCATTTCAGTATAGGATAATCTTCTATGTATGTTCATTTGACACTATAAAGAGACAGCTTTCAGATTGTCGGCTGCATTTACAGCGATTTGTATCGAATCATAGTGAGGAAGTAGATCTCAAAACAATATCTAAATATCTCGTATTAACTAATCTAATGCTATTTGATAGGACTGGATCTTCATCTCGGTGACCAGTTTTAGTTACGTGAACTGTATGAGGAAGTGATTAGCCTTCCTTTGTTCAGTCTCCACTACGGCCTGGCTTTTTGTCAAGGCTGGCTTTTAGTTTAAAGTTATTGAAAAAGGTGGAGGTCATATCATTGCCAAACTTGTATTTACTTTCTCAATAATAATTGCATTTACATAGTACTTCATATTTTACCTCAGCGAACAAATACACTAAAAACAAACAAAAAACAGAATAATATCTTCT
This sequence comes from Toxonevra muliebris, assembly GCA_963691655.1. Taxonomy (NCBI): domain Eukaryota; kingdom Metazoa; phylum Arthropoda; class Insecta; order Diptera; family Pallopteridae; genus Toxonevra; species Toxonevra muliebris. Next base: position 45,442,560 of record OY829327.1, read on the forward strand.
AAAAGTTTTAATATTTTTTTCTTTTTGTTTTGAAAAAATATTATGTATTACAGCGTTAACAAAAGGAAATACATGCCAAACAACTACGACTCTGGCTGTGCCGTTTTTTTTTTTATTATTTTTTTTTTTTTGTATAACCTTATTAACAGAAAGGTCAACTTTTATTTTTCAAAATCCGATAAAATTAAGAATAAAATGAGTATTTTCTTTAAAAAAGCGTTAAATTTTTTCCCTTATAAAAGTGCAAGAAAACTCAATGCATTTAAACTTTTTCAATAATACAGGCAAACATCTGATACTTCTAGTCACGGTTGCCACTTACTCATTTTATTTTGTACCAATATTTACAAAAAAAATGTACCAAATGGGGAAAAAATGTACCATTTTTTTCATATAGAATAAATAACTTTACTAAAAACTTTTTGTCAGTTTATTATATAACAATATATTAATAAGAGTATTGAATTCTACTTTATTCCTTAATTGTTTTTTTTTTTTATATAAGACTAAGGTCAAAAATTTTTCTTTCAGCATTAGCTGAGCTATGAGCTCATTAACATGAATAAAAATTTAGTCAAATCTTCAAACCACATTTCATCTATTCCATTTTTAGTACAACTTACTTTTGCCAAAAAATTACTAAGTCTGAACAATTTTCTAATTTGTAAAGTATTTTGAAAATATGTTTACAATTCTTGATTACTATGAAAGCTAACTTTGCCCACAGAATGTACCAAAACATGTACCAATGTACCATCCGCAGAAAAATGGAAACAAATTTACCAGTTTTGGTAGAACTGTACCAAAGTGGCAACCGTACTTCTAGTCAATGAAAATTTCTTCGATTTTTCGAAGATATTTTAAATTGAAAAAACGAGCTGACCGCTAAATCACTTTTTTATAATTATAAAATATTTGTTATATATACCTACATATATAGATACACGAATAAATTCTCACCTTCTACTCTCCGCGTACGTGTACACAGCAAATAATAGCGCAGAACAACAAATTAGAATTGGTTTGACGATGAATGGATGATTTCCTGAAAGAGGACACTGCCCTGCTCAATTTCTCAAAAGGCGTACAAAGATTACTACGATACAGTTTAACACTTAATCGATTCGGTCGTATTTTTTTCACTGCGCTTCTTTATTGAAAGTAAATATTAATATAGTTTTGGCTGGTCCTTCATTAAATATTGATTTAAATAGAAGTGCATAAGTTTAAAATAAAATATTTTCACGCAAGAACAAAAATAAACAATAAATTGAATAAAAACGAATATAAGAAAGCACTCAAATGCAAAAGACAAACGATGTACACAAGTTAACAAACTGATTCATAAAATCAGCTGTTTCATCACACATAACAGCAGCGCCACCTCAGCTGATCTTTTCTGCCAAATACTGGTATAGTGCTGCCAAGTTACCGCATTGTACTGCGTTGTCGATAAAGAAGGGCTAAGTGAAGTGCCGCGCACACTATTTAAGTGTTAGCAAATTTCAAAATATGCAAAACCATTTAATATAAAACAAACTAAAAACTTACAATACTAAAAACTATGTAAAAACGACAATGCAAGTATATGACTTCTGTTATACACCCGTGCCCGTGATGAGGGCCAATCTACTTCAAAAACTCCGTCGCTCCATGATAGCTGTTCGACAACAACTCTGTGTCAGCATATGGACGAACGCTTCGCAAAGCAGTCTGATATTCTATCGGAAAGAATACTTGGACACTCCAGTCCAATAAATCGCTGACCTGTGGCGTGATCTTAGCGCTATCACCCAAAGAGTGGTAGTTCTCGAAGCCGTCGTATCCGAAGTCAACTCTTTAACTCTCCAACCCGCAAGATTGAAATAATAAAAAAAAACAATGGCGCGGCCAAACCTGCATTACTCATAAATTTTATGTAATATTATTGTGAATTGAATTATTATTTTAATTTCTTGTACTTTTCTCTTTTATTTGCATATTCTAAACTGCAATACGCTAACTGTTAAATTCTTTTTATTGTATTTCTGGATCTAATATGCTTAATTATGCTCTTCTACTTATAATAAAATTAGTGTAAAAATTGAGTTGAAAGCGCCACCTTTCGCTTTTTCTTTTAATTTTCGTAGGCCTTTCCTTTTGCACCATTTCACACAAAATAGTGTGAAATTATTCCAACAAACACCAGAATTTTTGTTTTCAGTTAATAATGATGAAAGAAAAATAAATGTGAAGTCCATTTTTTGATTAGTTTTTTAGTTTCGTAATTACGTGAGAAAAACGAAAGGTTGCCCTGAGGCGGCCTTGCGGGTTTAAGCCAAAAAATAAAGATATATTTAAACAATTAACAAGGTGTTTTATTCGGTGTCGTGTCCTCTCATTTGTCATAAATTCTCTCATATTTCATACAAAATTATGATTATACGACAGTATGTAAGGAAGCTTAAAAATATTCAGGTCTGCCAATTAACTCTTTCATATCCAATGTTGCGTATATGCAACATTCACTTTACTGTGGCATAAAATAGGTGTTTAACAAATTTCACTAATAATAATATATGCATTCAGTTCTGTTATGTATTCTACACGTTTGCTGATTGCCGAACATTTAAAATTTCTTGTTTATGTAATTTTTTGAAGTGAAACTTCTTTTCTCTTGTCCTAGAGTAAAACCAACCGGATGTGACGTCGCGCGAAAGTTTGCAATGCGACATAATTTTGTCGAGCAATGTGCATGAGGGGCTAAATATCAATATTCCGTAACTGAATTCACGAGCAAACTATATAATAAACGATTCATAGTTTTAATTCAATATCACATATTAATTACACACACACACACGCCTATGACAGAAAGAACAATGTGTAGCGTCGCCATCTTAAGTTAATGACAGTTTTACATTTCACATACAGATGGCGCAAATGTCCAAGGAATTACATGAAGGTGTCGCTCACAAAAAGAGTTCGACTACAATTGTCATCGAAATTACCGATACAGACTTGCTATTTTTGTTCTAGCATTAATCTCAAAAAAAAAATTGGTTGTGTATTAACAAACACAAGGCAGAAGTGAAACTTCTTGTGAACTAAACGAAACACAAGCAAATGAAATTAAAAAACACAATCCAATGAAGTAAAAAATTTAGCGATTGAAAAATTTCATTTGCTTGTTATTTGCTTGTGTTACGTTTAGTTCACAAGAAGTTTCACTTCTGCCTTGTGTTCGTTAATACATAACCAATTTTTTTAATGTTTTGTCTTTGAAGTCCAGCAAAAAACCCAACTGAAAAATTTTGTTGCAAAAGCTTTTGCACTATTTTTTGAAAAAAATGTGTTTAATTATTACTAAGCGGAAATGTTCTGTATCAGATATGTTTATAAAAGATAAGAGAATATGAAAATCAAAAAATTCGATAAAAAGAGTTATCCAGTGGTTGTATACAGCTTCATAGCTAAGTTTTTTTAACTTTTAATAAAGGACAAGCAAATCAATGTAGAAGCAAGAAATTTGGTATAATGATTGTGGTAGACCTAAGTAACTGTAATATCAACACAAATGGTTTCCATCAAGCCCCATTAAAATTCGGGCGTCAAAGGGTTAATTAAAAAAAAAAAATTAAATTTGCACTTATCGATTAATTAAAATAGAGTGAGGCCTGCCTCAGGGCGGCCTTTCCGGTTAGAGGGTTAAAAGTGGATGTTGTAAAGTTAGTACCTTGTTATATGACAGTCACGGTCATGTGTTGTTGTTGCTTCAATATAAACTGAAAAATTGAGAGAGAGAGAGCGGAAGAGTAAAATATGGACACCACGTTCTCCAAATGATTTGGCAGTGGTGGGACTTGTATGGAGTCAGCGGCCAAAAATACTTCTAGTTGAGATAGAATCGTGAAACTTTGGTTACTGGCGTAAAATAATGTGAAAATTATTATATGATAAAATGAGCGTGGTTAAACACCCACCCCTTCAACCTCGTATAAACAAAAAATTAAAAAAAAAATTGTACTCAATTTGCTTTTTAAATATAACAAGTTTTAAATAAATTACAAAACTGATAAATGTTATTCCAGCAAATCAAAAACAAAATAGCAATTTTCGCTATCCTGTTACAAAGGGATCTGAACTTTAAAGTAAACTAATAATAAAATCCATATTAGTTGAAACAAAACAAAACCACCGCTCAAAAAATTACAGTTACACCGCAAAAACCAGAAGCAAAAACAACGAGCCTGCTTTGGTCTATGGGAGATAACGCAAGCACGGGCAGTTGATATTAACAGATTTGAATCTTAAAACGTTGACTAAAATTAAGAAAAAATCCCAATGGAGGGATCAGGGGGGAAAATAACTAAAACACTAGCTGAAATTTAATTATATGGGCAAAAAAACACTAGTAATGGCATTGGCACAACATTAACTTTTTAAAAAGTACACAACAAATTAGGAACATTAAAATTTATTAAAAATGAAGCTAATACCTTTGTTTTCAGTTTTCATTCTGATTCATTTCAGTACAAAATTAATTCATTTATATTTTTTTTTTTTCTAAAGTTGCACTTCAATTTCATCCTGCTCACATTGCAAGAATCAACTAATTACTCATTTTGTACCAAACTCTTAACACTTCGATTTTTTATTTTTGGCCTATGGCAGCGACCAGTGTGCAGTATTACATTGGGAAATCATTCGTAATAATGCGCTTTAAAGGTACCCCGCCCATTCTCGGGGTCAGAAAATCGATTTTTTTTTTATTGTCTTGTTCGAAACCGAGAAAACTAAGCCTATGAAGAATCTGAAGGGATTTTGTATGGACCAGGCATAGCTGATTGAAGGTGAGTTGGATTTATACACGAAACATTGCTTCACAAAACTTTAAACGCATTTTTCTCGAAACCGTGTTTTTACGATTGGCGGACTTTGTAACTCAAAAACTATTCAACCAATCGCTTTGAAATTTTGCAATGTTGTTTAATACATCAATAGCTATAACTTAGACTATTATCAAGAAGATTGATAAAGATTTTCTATAATTTTCAGCTCAGTTTTTAACCAAAAAGCATTGAATTTTCGAAAAAATACATTCAAAGGTCCGCCATTTTATGAATTTTTGTCCGAAATGAATAATAATAGTCTATGTTATAAACAAGCATGTACTTTATTTAATTCTGTTTGATTTTATGATTTCAGACATTCCAGTGATTTACAATCGTTCCCGATATCAAAAAACAGGCTTTTTTATTGACGACGAAAATGTTGCTAAAATGTTTGTAAAACAACAATGTAGAACTTTTTCTTATTTTTAAAGTTTCGAAATACATATGCGCAGATATCCAAACCTCAAAAATTGATTTTTGTTTATTTACCAGCCCATTGAATATCGCGGAAACTCATAATCGAGAATGGGGGGGGGGGGGGGGGGTACCCTTAAGAGATAAATACTACATTTTCGGTAAAGGTTCATTATGAACCTTTCGTCTCGAAGATGAAGAAGCATAGCTGGCTCTATGACCCCGTAGGTGCGTCACTAAAATATCTAAAAAAAAAATATTTCATAGGGTTTTAAGATTAATGAGTAAACACATAGTTTTTTCAATCAAATGTTATATTTCTAATATTTTTGATTTGAAAAAAAAAACAAATCTGTCAATGAAGAATGACAAAAAGTATATAAAACAGTAGTGGTAGTTCCTTTAAATTATACTAAACTATAGTGAAAATAATTGTCTTTGTAATTCTCATTTACTTTACACTATTTTCACTTATATAGATTGTTGAAATGAGGGAACTATCACAAAGATCACTGATGAGGAACCGTAGCTGGTTCCGAAACGATCGCCTGATCTGCTAGTTCTATGAACGTTTTGACATTCTTCTGGCATCATTCAAAGCCTATTAATTTTAATAGTTCGTCGCCTGAGAATTGATTTGGAGTATGTGTATAAGTATTCCTATGCCTATACGCCAAATCAATACTCAGGCGACGAGTTATATTTCTTTTCGGGTTAAAAACGAGTTCACATTAATTTGACCGTAGCTGTATGTGCCCCATACTAATTATCCCTTATCCATTTGTGCCCGTCATCCACACATATTTGCAAGCTTCCTGCCGTTCTAGGTAAGCAGGAAAAACTGGGAGAGGGTGTCAAAATCTGCTGTGTAATTTTATTTTAGAACATATTTTTTGTTTACTTCTTTATTCCATTCCGCTCGTTCTTATGAGTTTAGCCCTTTTTTTTGTTGTTGTTATTCCATTTTGTATATCACTCTTGGTATTTCATCAAAGCAAAAAGGCCGGCAAATATTTCGATTTCCCTTCTGAAGCTAATGCGCTCCACCTCATTGTGTCTATCATAAATTTTAGCCACAAAAAAAACAAGCGGAAAAAAATAATATTGCGTTATGATGATATTCACTTTTTGTATGTGTGCGTGTAAGTGTGTGTGCTGCTGCCTGCTGTCCGTCGTTATCCCATTTAAAATAAATTTTAATACACCCCAAACAAAGCAAAGAAAAGGGGCAAATGTAAAATACAAAAACTCAATAGAATCTACAAATAAAATTAAAGGTACTCGGAATTCGTAAAAATTTACACAAATATTATTGCAAAAATGTAGCGGAGTTTTTGGCGTTTTCCAATTATAAACGGTGTACATTTCGTGAGTTGCTAGTATTAAAAATCACTTACACTTAGTATACAAATAATCGCTTCCACTTGGTTTTACGCGGTTGTATGATTTTCATATTTTTTTTATATATATATATATATATATATTTTTCGCTCAAAACCGCTCATTCACATTTGTTTGTTTGTACGTGTGCTCTCTGCTCCCTTTGCTTAAAGTATGCTTCATATTTCACGCATTTTTATTTACGTTATTTATGTAGTTTAAATTTTCTAACGAGCAAACTTCATATGCTCTCCTTCAGGCATAGCCTTTTTAAGTGTTCACATGCTTGAGGAGGAAGACTCCTGCCACTGCTTTACTAGAGAGAGAAAATAAAGAAGTGGAAATTGGCATGTGAAGGAAGGGCGCCACTTGGAGTGTGTGTGTGTGTTTGGCGCAAATAACCCGAAAAGTATGAAATAATATGTTAACGGAAAATGCGAATATGTTTGAATAATTTGTTGCAAAAGCAACAAACTTTTATCAAGGGGCGCAAAAACATATAAACTCACGCACTCATATACACTCATGCATATGTCTACATGTATGTGTGCTTGTGGACTGCTGATTTTATATTTGTTTTGGACTATGTTTTTTTTTTTTTTGTTTTTGTTGCTTTTTATTTCTGGAATTTCGCAATAATTTCAAGTTTATGGAAATTGTTTTTCCTGTAATTCTCTTTTTTTTTGTCTTTTGGTTCACTCACTCCTTTGTAGTTTTCTTTGTAGGCCTGACTGTCCGTCCATTGCTCTCCTTAGACTTTTTTTCAAGAAGGGTTCGCGTTTCTTACATTTTTCGTTCATTTACTTTTGTGCAATAAAAACAAGGAAAATATTTGCTGCCGCTTCCGTTTGTATTTTATTTTATGGAAAATTTCTATGTGTGTACACTTGAGTGTACATGGAAAATTATTACAACAAAAAAAGAAAAACAAAAATATAAATAAATAAAATAGTAGAAAATTTTGTTTCTTTTCCGTTTTGCAGACGTGCTTTGATTTATTTTCTATGAAAATACAAATGTATGCAAGTGTGTGTGTGTGTGTGCAAGTTGGCAACCCTTGCCCACCATTACCCAATATCCAGAGAAATTTCCCATTTGCTCGTTCCAATTTTATAGTTCCTTCACCTCTTTCATTCTCTGGTTTGTTGTATTCAATTAATGTGATGAAACTTTTGCAAAGTCATGCGGAATTTTTCCTCTTCCTCTTATTTTTTTTTTCGTTGAAATTTTTACTATATTTACCAATGTCTGCATAAAATTTTATTTCACTTTTTTTTTGGTTTTTATTTCTTGTTGCAATTGCTGCCCTCATTCGTTGGAGAGTGCGTGTGTGTGTGTGTGTGTGCCGTCAATATTGTTGCAATTTACTGAATTACTTGTTTATATTTTCCATGTATTTCTTCTGTTTTTAGTATGTGAAATATATTTTTTTTCGATTAGAAAAGATATAAAAAAAGTATTGAATTTCATTCATTGCAGAGATGATAGGAATAGGAGCAGGGCTGCGAAAGAAATCAATAAAAAAAACGATAATTCCAGTAGAACTAATGAAAAATTTCCCATTCAGTTTTTATAATTCTTGGTTTGTATAGTTATCTCATTATTGGTGTACAAAAGAGAACTTTTTTTGAGCATAAAACTCTGTCTAAGTGAGGCTCTCAAGTCACTCACCAATTCACACACCCAGGGCCGTAGCCAGGAGGGTTTCCATTCGACGTATACAATTTTTATGAAACTGATGTTTAAATACAATAAATTAAATACGATGATGCATCTGATGGACCCTATCAGACTAGGGAAAAAAGTGGATAAATGCCTTAAAGCTTTAGGAAAAATTTTTGCTTCCTAGTTTTCTTAATCTTAATCTAAAAAAATGGCCGAAAATGACAAAAAATTCACAGAATATTCAATTTAAATTTTTTCAAATAAATATTATTCAATGTGGATCCCAATACATTTTTTATCGTGAAAGACATCATTTCGATAACTCACTGACTTGCCATTACTGATAATGGACCCAACCTCAAAAAAATGATCAAAAATGCCAAAAATAGTCAGAGACTAATTTTTTTCAAATGATTATCCGTGGGAATTTGGGCCATTATCAATGATGAGGAGCCCGGATGAGGTTGGCATATATTCCCTAAATTCGTGCAGTCACAGCATTGAAATCTTCCGAGTCGGACGCTCTGAGCAATAATGGGTTAAAGGATTAATTATATTTTAAGATTAAGAACTTTGAAGCTTATTCAATAACACTGTCCTGCATGGGTTTGGTGAACAATATTGTTTCTAGTGTTTGCGAATGAATTTTTCATGCTGAACACGAATCTGAGGTCAAAAACTTCCCATTACGTCACGTTTTAGAAAAATTGGGTTGAAACCCCTGAAAATACCGTTTTTGGCCATGACGTGCTACAAACTTCGTACGATTTCAATTCAAATTTATTTTTAAAATTGTTTCTTTTATTTGACTTTTTAAAAAGAAACCGGTTAAAAAATATTTAAAAATCGTTCAATAGATTTTATTTTGACTTTTTTTTGCCATCCACAGGCAATCAATATCAAAAATTAGGAAAAAGTTTTCACATTTCGGTGGGGGGGGGGGAGGCGGTGGTCAGAACCCCTAAAACCTCCTCCCTAAATACGGCCTAGCACACACTCGTTTACCTACAAAGTCAGCTATTGCGTATTAAATTAAACAACAAATCGTCATTAGTTGTTTACCAAAATAGGCCTGCAAATCCTCTACCAAATTTATGACTAGACGCTTTCTAAGTCGCCTACCAATTTACCCTACAAGACGCGTCTCTGTGAGTGGTTTACTATGAGCAATTACTTCATACTTAAAAGTAGTGGCTCATTACCAGGGTGAGTATCTTATTTCCAGAGTAACAATCATTAACTTTATCTTTCCTTCAGTGCCCAATTTCGAAGAGATGGTGAAAAAGGGGTGCTTCGCCGAAAAATGAGGATTGCACTAAAGGATGGTGCTTTGGCTGTTTACGACAGTTGCCCCGACAAGACCCCATTGGTTTAATCAGTCTCTGGCAAACCAGTTTTAGCAAACTCTATACGCTGATGGACTGTGGAGTAGGAGCAGGAAATTTTTCAAGAGCACATTAAAGCACCTCATGAAAAAATTGTTGTTGTACACACCTGAAAAGGAACCTGGGTTTAACTTATAATGATTTCCAAAATATTTCAGCTCTATCAATTTGTGAGCTGGATCATCTTGGAAAAACCTCTAAAAATCCTTACTGAAAATTTTTTTTTTAAGTATTGATTATTTCACAAATAATAGATACCGAAAAAGTCTAGGGTTCTGATAACGAGGTTTTTTCGGGATGGTCGATCTCACAAACGGTAATCGCTAGAGCTGAGACAGTTTAGAAATAATCATAAAATAAATGGAGGTTAATTTTCAAAGGTGTACACCAAGACAGATTTTTTTGTTTATAGCACTCGAGGCACTTTAAATCACATTAGACTCATCAAATTTATTTCGTTTGCCTGATTCAACTAGCTTGTACCAGGCAGAAGCCTTTGCAATAAAATAAGCTACTCAGCTAATTGCAGCTAATGTGCCTAGAGGGGTAAGAGTAGCAATATTCTCTGACAGCCAAACAACAATCAAAGGCATGACTTAAAACATTAGCAAATTTAAATAAGAGTTAACTTAACACTTATCTGGGTTCCTGGCCATAGGCACATTAGTAGGAATGTGAACCTACTAACCGCTAGATGCGGTTTTCGTTGAACTCATCTCAGTCGATACAAGTTCTAGCTTCACTAAATTTGATTAAATGTGCCATAATCCAACATCAGGTGTAGAGGTTTAGCTAAGTGTATCACATCAAGCATGATCTGGACCCAATAGATCCTTTGAATCCAACAATTTTTTATCTTTTTCGTTTTAGTATTATAAACAAGATACTCAGCAATTGGATTTCATGCCGCTGGACAATGAATACTGTCGCAGCTGTCAAAATATTGAGAACTAACGAAGCAGATGCAATGATATTGCAGTCAATTGAACAATTTTACAATATGGTTGATAATATTGTATTCAACAGCGTTTGAAGGGACAGGAATGACTGCGTCACAGCTCGGTCGTTAGCGTAGAAGTAGCAGTGATGTAGGGGAAGTTGAATCAATCCAACATCTATTCTATGGATGCATTGCGCTGGAAGAATGATGACTGCGTGCACTGAGAGTAAAACGCTTCGAAAACTTCGCAGAAATATCCTCGGTAAAAATACGGGATTTGCTGAAATTTGTAAAGAGTCCCAACTGGTTTCAGTTTGGCTTTGCTTCCATGTGAATTTAACTATAAAATGAGGGGACTTATAATGAACCGCAATAGGTCACCAAGTAGAAATGATTAATTCAATCAAACACCCCTCCAAATCTAACCTAACCCGGCTGGACACCTACGGACGTCCCCTTGTTGATCAAAATTAATGTTACAGTTATCTAAATTAATCTTAATGCGGAATTCACATTATGGTATATTTTATATCTGTGGGTAGACTGCTATTTCCTTTTAATAACCGTTAACCTTTATATATATGACTTTTATGTCTTTGGTGACCCCTAGTAAAATTTTTCACCAAATATTTTTGTGGAATATTTTAATCCTTAAATGTCTCTTTTAAAAGGAGTTTTCAGATTTTCATCAAAAAAAGGGGTCAAATTGTCAAATAAAAAGAGGAACTAAAGGTTTAAAATGTTCTATAGAAATTACCCTTGTGAAATTCTACTATACAACTTCGCCGATAAGATTTTTCTCAAACATCAATTTATAACACTTTTTGCACTTAGTACTCAGCTCTTTTCGACCAAAATAAGAAAACTTTGACCCACTGTAAAAAAAAAATGAGACGTGCTGGGCTATAAGTTTGTTTTACAAAAATGATCTATACAACATACCCTTTCAGGATTGGCTATTCTGTTGCAGCCAAAAAGGCATAATTTGTTGGACTCTGTTATTATAGAAATGTTGCTACACGTTGCGACATACAAAATTAGTAAATTCTAATTTAAGTTTCCCCTGGAACACTTCTACCAGGTGATTTTAGACGTCAAAACCACAACCCGAAGTTAAGGATTAACAAATAGGACCGTGACTCCGAGATTCTGCAGCATCTCCCATAATTTTAAAAGCAAAAGATTCCGTACAGATATCACACACAAAAAATACAAAAAATCAAAACTCTGTGCTGCCCGTGAGACGTTCCCATTTATGATCTAGTACTACATTAATATGAATGTGGATATCAACAAAAAATAAAAGGAGAATATGATAAAAGCAATGAACGTTAAAGAAAGGAGGAAGATACAGCTAGCTGCTACGGAAAACATCGATAATTTTTAATATTGATTTTTAGCATATGAACCACTATGCCATGTTTTATTGGATCAAGATTTATCACCATGTAGGGGAAAAAGATCAGCTTAGAAAGAAAAAACTCAATATTCAATATAGTTCGCTTCCGGCTTGACCGCAGTTCAGTTTTCATTTTCCTAATATTTAAAAAAAAAAAAATTTTTTATTATTTTTAACCACAACATTGATTTTTTTCGTTTGTAAAAAGCAAAATATGCCACAACACACAATCACACCTTTCGACATGCGGTTAGAGTTTATCATTATCTGCTGCTTATTATTCAATACTCATACAACAAAACAGCAACACCTACATCATCAACGCCAATACCAGTAAACCCAGCATAGCACAACAACAATACCATCACCTGGGTACAGATATAAGTAGAAAGCGGATGTGTTTTGCTTTTTTTTGCCTATGTTTTATGCGCTGCTTATTTATTATGCAGGCGCATATTATTATCTATGAACTAAAGTGTGATATAGATACACACTCAAAGATACTGAAATAATATTACAATGCTGTGAATTGAGAAGCAACGCTAAACAATTTAAATATACGTAGCGGTTTGCTGCTACATTCTATTTTTTGTAGCTGATAATTTTGCTATGAGTAGATGTGTTTTTTTTTTTCGCTTGTTTCTGCTGTCTTTTGATATCTGCCGCAGAGGCGCTCATGTGTGTGTGTGTGCGTGTACCCAGCGGTAAATGGAAGCACTAGAATAGCGCTAAACAAGGGCTTGATTGCAAGCACTTAAGTGCACTACAAGCACATGTGTTCCATATAAATTTTAGCATTGCATGTCCTAGGAGACAAGCACTTGTTTAGTGCAGTACTTTTAGCGCTAAACAAGCGCAGAAAGAATACTTTAGATAGGCACTTCCGCTCATTCATTCGCTGCTTCGTGCTTACTTTAGTTGAGAAAGAGAGGAGAGAGAAAAAATATCGAGTATCGATTTATGCATTCATAATTTTTCATTGCTGCGTCATTTTATTATATTCTTTTCTTTTGCTTTTTTGTTTGTTTTAAACCAATATATATAATTATATTTTTATTTATTTTTTATAAAACAATTGCAAAAAAGAAATAAAATAAAACACACGCACTTTTACTTCGCTGTTGCGTGAAAACTAACTCGCTTCGTTTCTCGCTCAGTCAATATTTCGTAGCGTCTCGCTGAACGATACTCGTTTTTATTACTCAATAGAAAACTAAATTTTTTGTTCGCATGGTTGTTTCGCAATTGCCGGTTGATATGGTGCACTTGCAAGCACTTTTTAAGCACTTAATTTTCAAGCACTTGTCTGAAAAACCGCTGGGTATGTGCGCGCGCTTGTGTATATGTGTGCCTTGTGGTTAGCAGCATAAATTTATACACTTCCGTTTCCGTATCCGTCTGCTGACTGGTTGCCTCCACCTTGCCTCGCCTACATTTTTTTTTTTTCGTAATTTTTCATTGCGTATGCTGCTGTTATCGTTTTGTCGGTCGCTCGGTATACACCTTAGATTGAAATTGATCCAGCACTTTTGCCAACCAACACGATAGAAAGAAGTAGTCTCGTCTAGTAGGTGAGTGGGTACTACCAACATCTTAACTGTGCTTTAGCTGCTGGCAAATGTCGAAGACCGTTGCAGCAAGCAGATCCTTTGCGCGCCTATTCTATTTATGTATACAAGTGGATTATGGTAGTATTTTGCGTATTCGCTATGCTGTCGGTATCGGTGTCTGTGTTTATAAATCATCTTTTTAATCCGAAAATCGTGAAATGTTTTCATAATGAATTAAATTTATTTATTCTTTTATTTTTCATATACGCGCAAAGTACACAGCAAAACAAATAATTTAAATAAGTAATTTCGCAGCTATAGAAAATATTCAGGCATCATCATCATAATATGAAAAGTTTGCGAGTAGCAGCGAGCAAGCATGTTGAAGCATATTGTATGAATTGATAGCTGATGAATTGCACTCACTTAAGTGGCGGCATGATTTGGTATTCCGATTTAAAATTAAAAGGAAAAATCGGAAAAATTGTAAGATGGCTAGCAGAAATGGGCGCCTTTCCGAAGAAATAACTAGGTGGTACCGGGAAATAGGCTTCAGATATTGGGAGTATGAATGTATAAACTCGTATTTTTTTTTCGTAATTTGGACATTTATTGTGAAAAAGTGATTAAAAATTTATTCTTTAAAGTATTGTCCATCGTTAGCCACAATCTTTTCCCATCTTTCTGGTAGCATACGGATTCCGCGTCGAAAGAACTCCTCATCTTTTGAGGCTATCAACGAATCGACCCATTTTTTGAGTTCTTCGCAAGAACGCAAGTGCTGTTCAGCCAGGCCATGTGTCATCGATCGGAACAAGTGGTAATCAGAAGGAGCAATGTCTGGAGAATACGGCGGGGGGGTAGCACTTCCCATTTCAGCGTTTCCAAGTATGTTTTTACTTGCCTTGCAACATGCGGCCGAGCATTGTCGTGCTGAAGAATAACTTCGTCGTGTCTATTCTCATATTCTGGCCTCGTATCCTTTAATGCTCGGCTCAAACGCATCAATTGTAGTTGGTAGCGGTCGTCAGTGATCGTTTCATTCGGTTTCAACAGCTCATAATACACGACACCTTTCATATCCCACCAAATACACAACATGAGCTTGGATCCATAGATGTTCGGCTTTGCCGTTGATGTTGATGCATGTCCGGGCGGTCCCCATTATTTTTTACGCTTTGGGTTATCGTAACGTATCCATTTTTCATCGCCAGTCACAATACGATGCAGAAAACCCTTTCTTTTCTGTCGTTCAATCAGCAGTTCACATGTGAAAAATCGTCGTTCTACGTCTCTCGGCTTCAATTCGTACGGCACTCAATTTCCTTGCTTTTGAATTATTCCCAATGCTTTTAATCGTTTAGAAATGGCTGATTGATCAACTCCTAAAGATTCTGCAAGTTCTTGTTGCGTTTGACATGAATCTTCTTCGAGTAATTCTTATCTTCGAACTTTTTCGGGCCGCCTGAACGTTCCCTGTCTTCAACATCAAAATCACCACTTTTGAAACGGGCATACCACACCTGACACATTCTAACGTCTATAGCACAGTCAGGATAAGCTTCAGTGAGTAAACAATGTGCTTCAGCTGCGTTTTTCTTTAAATGGAAGAAGCAAATTAAAACTTCCCGCAAATGTTGTTTTGTTGGCACGAAATTCGACATTTTCAACCATAGTAAAACTATATATTTGTAAAATTACGAAAATTATTTGACAGATCAATTCTTATAGTATTTTGGCGCTCTTCGAGATAGAATAACTGTCAATTGTCAAAAAAATGGAGCGTATGATAGATATGAAGTTAATCGAAATTACGAGTTTATACATTCATACTCCCAATATTTAATGAGCCACTTGTTGAGTAGTGTGCAACTACAATGCCCATTGGGTCTAATTGATCTAATTATTGACTTACTTAGGCAAATAAAGCTCATTCTGTCATCAAATGGTCTGTGGGCTCAGTCTTCTAATTTGTTTTGAACCATTTTCAGTTTTAATACATTTTTCTAAATATCTTATATCAGACAATTCCAAGTCAGTTGCTGAACGGCCTGAGGTCGGCCAAATTCCTTTTGCCCAGCGGTAAAGAATTGCATACAAAGAAAAAGGCAATGCCGTTTCTTCTTCCAATGCACATATCATTGACGGGTAGTGCTAATCGGACATGTCTACTAATGACAGGAAGAAGATAAATTTTATACTCTGTCTGACTTATTTCGTCAAGCTCGATTTGTGTTTTGGTCTTTAAAACTTCACTGATCATATCTGTATTACTTATTTGCTATCAGACAAGTATTTTTTGGGCACTAAAACAATAAAGTCCCAAAGAAATGTAAACTAATTTCAACTCTCATGGTTTTGTTAGTGCTTTTTTTCACAAGAGTTTTTCTCAATTTTCTTCCTCCAAAAACTTCACATATCAATAAAACAAAAAGAAAAACCGCAACAAAAAAAGGAAAACAATCAAGCTCAAAATCAAATCCTGCTGTTTTTCTTGTAGTAATACCTATAAAAATTTAATACCTCATAAACTTGTATGTACCGCTAAACCGAACCCCAACCAACACCCCACCAACCTTAATATATGAATGTAAATATATAACGTATCCAATAAATTTTAATTTCATTTGAATATCACCCGCTGTGATTTATTACGACCAGAAAAAAAGTGGGTATTAAAAAACAGCAGGTGGTGGCAACACTGATTTCACAAAAAAAAAAAAAAGAAGCTAAGTATAAATCTCACAAAGAAAAAAAAATAACTAAAAATATAAGACGAAACATTCAAAACGCGTGCAACACGCATTAAAAAAATACATTTTAAATTACTTTAACAAATTCTTGAAACTAGTAAAAGAGCGAGAAAGCTTAACATCAAATATTATTTTACTAACTTAAACTGGCAGACACACACACTCACTCACTCACACGGTGTGACGGACATATGCAAAAATATCAAAAATTAATACAATAGAATATTTAGACATAGATGAAAACTACCCTGAAAATTGTAAAGATGATTTAATTAATACGTGATTACTTTAAAATTCATAGACTTCAAGAGAAAAAAAGAGAAAGAATGTATGAAAGGGAAAAAGGAAGAATGCCTGCTTAGGCATGTCGCCTGCGCTTAGTCATATCGATAACGGTATCAAATTGCCAGCACTGCGCCCCTTTTATTCTTCAACTAGATTATACCCTTATGCATATTCTATATTTTGTAATCCTTATTTGTCTGTTTTTGTCTACCACCAGCCACGCCTCTCTTTCCATTTTCAACACTAAACTCATGCGAGAAGAAACTCGTTTGTTTGATTTTTTATTTTTCTCAAACTCAACCAACTTTATTCAATTTTCATTGTTTATCAATTTTCTGCTCATTTTCAATCAGTAGATACGAGTAAGAAGCGCGTGTATATGTGAATGAATATTTTGCTGTTCGTTTGCCGTTCGTTTGCTGTTTGTGCTCTTGTAATTAAATTTGGAACCCTTCCAACAATTTCATAAATCATTCGAAAACTTTATTGAAATTTATATATACATCATATTTTGTTGTTTGTTGTTATTCTATTGTTAGTTGTTCCCGTTGTTGTTGGTTTTATATCTAAAGACTTTTATCTTGCTCTATGTTTTTATTGAAATATGTTATACTGAGTGGTATAAGTAGAGTGAGCATATCTTGCTTTCATTGTATGCATGTGTTTTGTGTGTGTGTGTAGTTTTGTTGTTGTATTGCAAGTCTGCATATTTTTATTTCTATTTCAGCTCTTGAATTGTTTTCGCAAACAAACGCAACTTACTGAAAATATGAATATTCTATTTTTAGAGATAGAGAAAAATCTTTTAGAACATTAAGGATATTGCACAGTGGAATGAATTCATGGCTCAAATGTGAAAAAAATATTAAGTCAGAAAAATTGCACAGAATACCAAAAAATTAATACGATTCAATTCTAACAGCAATTCTTTATCTTCTGACTTTAAATATTTCCTCCAGATCTTACAGAGTTTGCATTTTGCACAAGCTAGGCAAATCTGACCCTTGCTTAGCTAAGCATTTACACAGAATGTAGTTTAGAATTATAGATGTAAACAGTAGCGTATCCAGGGGAGCGATATAGGGGCTGAAGCCCCCTTTCCCCCTAGAACCCGACAATCTTATAGTAAAAGTCATTTTTGAGAAATCAAAAATATTTAGATTTTTCCAAAAAAAAAAGGCCATCATCAGTGAAAAGTATATACTTTCAACAAACGAAAAACATGAAGATTTAAAATATTGGGAGTATGAATGTATAAACTCGTAATTGTGACTAACTTCATATCTATCATACGCGCCATTTTTTTGACATTGACAGCTATTCTATCTCGAAGAGCGCCAAAAATACTATAAGAATTGATCTGTCAAATAATTTTCATAATTTTACAAAAGTGTTTTACTATAGCTGAAAATGTCGAATTTCGTGCCAACAAAACAACATTTGCGGGAAGTTTTAATTTGCGTCTTCCATTTAAACAAAAACGCAACTGAAGCACATCGTTTACTCACTGAAGCTTATCCTGACTGTGCTATAGACATTAGAATGTGTCAGGTGTGGTATACCCGTTTTAAAAGTGGTGATTTTGATGTTGATGTGGGATATGAAAGGTGTCGTGTATTATGAGCTGTTGAAACCGAATGAAACGATCACTGACGACCGCTACCGACTACAATTGATGCGTTTGAGCCGAGCATTAAAGGATAAGAGGCCAGAATATGAGAATAGACACGACAAAGTTATTCTTCAGCACGACAATGCTCAGCCGCATGTTGCAAGGCAAGTAAAAACATACTTGGAAACGTTGAAATGGGAAGTGCTACCCCACCCGCCGTATTCTCCAGACATTGCTCCTTCTGATTACCACTTGTTCCGATCGATGACACATGGCCTGGCTGAACAGCATTTCCGTTCTTTCGAAGAACTCAAAAAATGGGTCGATTCGTGGATAGCCTCAAAAGATGAGGAGTTCTTTCGACGCGGAATCCGTATGCTACCAGAAAGATATACTTTCAAGAATAAATTTATAATCACTTTTTCACAATAAATATCCAAATTACGAAAAAAATACGAGTTTATACATTCATACTCCCAATATTATTTTATATTATATTTTATTTTAATAAAAATAATTTAATATATATATTAAAATAAGGTCGAATATTTGAATCAATTCTGATTAGCTGGTTACTAAATACATTCAGACTACATTACATCTGTAATTTCAACGCCAGCTTATAAATGTCTTACTTTTAGAAAACTTGATAATGGTCTAGTTGAATTTTGTACTGAATTTTAGTCTGATATTGATTTTACTTCTCCGTTTTTGATCTGAATTGTGGTTTGATTGTTAGTCAGAATTTCGTTTTATTTTATTTCGAATTTTAATCTGAATTTGGTTCGAGTTTTAATCCATGTTTGGTCTAAATTTTGATTTGCTTTCCAGCGTTTGCAGACCAGCGTTTGATCTGATTTCTGGTCTAAATTTAGGTTTGCTTTTAATTTATATTTGGCGTCTTTTTAGCCTCAGTTTTAAACTAACTCTTAGTTTGAGTTGTAGTTAATATTTTCGTCTAAATTGGCTTGATTTTGATACTGTTTTGGTTTGAATTTCGGTCCGAAATCGATCGGAAATTTGTTTCAAAATTTTAAGTAATGTATAACAGACTTAAAGAACGTATTTAATTTTTCATAAAAATGAAGTGCTTGGTTATGAAATCGTGAGATCGTAAACTCACCACCAGGCCGATATTAATAGTGATATCGATGCTAAGAGTGATATAAATATATATTTTAAAAATTCGTTTAAAGTAGTATCCAAATCAATTGTTATCTTAATTTAATTTTTTTTCTGGTTTTTGTTTCGACCAAAAATTACCCAAAAAATAAAGAAGTATCAAATTGTTTCATCAAAATTTTTTCTCAAAGGAAATTAAAATTCCCTTCAAATTATTTTCTCAAAATAGATCATTTAACAATATAAATCCATCAGAAAAGTCATAATCAAGATTTTGATCTGAATTTGGTCTCATTTTGATCTAGATTTCTGATCTGAATTTGGTTCATTTCTTGGTTTGAACTTCGATCTGAAAAAAGTATTTGAATTTTAGTTTGAAATTGGTCGAAATTTCCGCCTAAATTTCTATCCGATTTTAGTTTGAATTTTGGTCTTAATTTTGTTCCAGTTATCTTTTAATTTTTGACTTGTATTTGATAAAATTTTTGCATTCGTTTTTGGTCTATGTCTGGGTTTTTGTCGATAGTGAGTCTGATATTTATCTTTTAATTTAGTAAAAGTAGTTTAGTAATTTAGGTTGGGGGTGGAGTTCACTCTGAGCGTCTGAATGTTTCAACGCACTTTCGATTCCCTGATCACTGTAGCGTCTTCCAAGCAGAGCAGCTGGCGATCACTGAAGCCGCAAATCTGATAAGGTGTGACGAGATATCCTGCAAGGATATCTACATTCTCACTAACAGTCAATTGGCGATAAAATCTCTCTAATGTTTTCCTAATAACTCAATAGTTGCCCTACAATGCAGATCGTTTCTGAATGAGATGGCCTCAGCATTCAATCTACACCTCACTTGGGTGTCTGGGCACAGTAACATTGAGGGAAACTGTAAAGCTGATGATCTTGCCAGACTTGGTACAATCCTCAGCAATTCATGCATCACTGGCAATGCGGGTATACCCTTTGCCACATGTAAGCTTCTTATCAAAAACCACCACTGCCGTATTGCGAAAAGCAGTTGGGAAATGGAACCAACCTGCTGCAATGCTAGGCAATTTTGGCCTGGACCGAGTCCACATAAGCACGGTAATCTTTATTCTAACCGGACACTGTCCTATCGGCAATCGTGCCCGGAGATTAGGTCTTCCCTATAATGACTTCTGCCGAAGCTACAGAAACGAAGAGGAAGAAGAAACAATCTTCCACCTTATATGTAACTGCCCTGCTCTAGCGGCACGCAGACAAAAAACTCTGGGAGAACCTTTCTATGAAAGACTGACAGAACTCGCATCCTCTGAAATCAGAGACTTACTTCGCTTCATAGAAAGCACAAAATGGTTTGACTAGATGGGATTAAGAGGTAACTACTCGCCCCATAGGGTATCACAATGGACCAATAGGTGATTGGAAATTTTTGTGGAGCCCTGGGATTCCATGGAGCAAAGTTTGAAGACCAATGGTCTAAAGAAGTGGTGGGCATTCCATAAAGAATTTGAACTTCTCATTTATGATACATTATCTATTATTAAAATATGTTTTTATGTGACATAAAAACTCTAAAGAGAAAAATCTAGACTAGTGACGGCCACTGTACGTATAAAAGAACTTACAGCTAAAGTAAAGGTTTGGCCGTCACTGATCTAGACTTTCGTCCGACAGACAAAATGTTTCAGTTTGCCTCTTTTTTTCTTAAAACCAACTTAGGAAGGTTTAAAGTCAAAGAGCGCAGCAGAGCAGAGAGGAATAACATGGGTTCTTCAAGGATAATTAAAAAATCTTGAAAGAAACTACAGCTAGAGCAGGAACCACTAAGCTTTTCGTAGGTTCACACATTTAAGCCCTATTTACAATGGAGCGAGAACGCAAGGCGATGTTCGAAAGCGTCACGTCGACAAATTTTCATTCAATGTGCGCATATACAATGAAGCGAGGCGAGCTCTCGTCTCGCCAGTGAATTTCGAAAATTTGAAAAAACCTCGCGAGCGAGACGCGATGTTGATACATGTAGAGCTGCCAGATGTACTAAATACTGTTGAAATGAAATAAAATATAAAGTATATTAGTAGAAAACTGTGGAAAAACGGATAATCCTTAGTGCAGCAATTATTGAAACAGTAAATAATCTTTTTTATTAAATTTTGCTGAAAATAACTACACAATTTTTGACAATGAATGATGGTAACTCTTAATAAAGTAAACACACTTTAAACAGCTGTTTCATATTAATCGCGCTTCGCGTAAATTGAACGGTGAGAATAGCGACGAGTGCTCTCGTTTCCGAAATCGACTTCGAAACACGCCTCGCGTCCTCGCTCCATTGTAAATGGGGCTTTATTTATGTTGTGTGAGTTATATTTGAACACAAAACGGAGTTTCATGCCGATTCCGAATGGTGAATTGAAAAGCTTTCTCTTAAGTAATTTTTACTATTGGAGGTTTGCCATTGGCACCCAAGAGGTGGTCCCATAGAGACAAATTTTTAGTTCCTATTTTTTCTTATTTTTTTCCCCTACGTAGCATTCCTTGGCACTAATCACTAGGCTACGGCGATTATTGCATTCCGACCACCTCAAAGTAGCTGGATCCATATAAATAATGAATTTCAAATCTAAGGCATCCAGGTTAGGTTTAAAGAAAAGTTCTCAGAAAAACTGAGCGTCCATGGGACCAAAAATTTGGTCCATTATAATGTCTCTATACATTTGAAATTCTGCACCTACGAAACAGATCTCAAAAAGGCTCTACTGATTCTGAAACCACTTAGTATTCCTAATTAACCTTACGAAGTCTGTTGACGGGATCTTCCCCAGGTCTTCCTTCAAACAGTCCGATTTCTAAGAAAAAGAGTAGACGGATTCGGAAATTAGGGCATTCACAGAGAAGGTAGTGGATGGTCTCACTTTCTTTTTCGTCTTCACAGCTTCTACACTAACTTGGACATCTAATTCTCAAGGCCATTGCGCCAATAGCACAAAAGCCTGTGAGTACTTCAGCTAGAACTCGAGTTTGTTTTCTCTCTAAACAGAGAAAGTTATGAGTTCTTTTGTTATCAAGAAAACAAGAAAAGGCTATAAGCTTCAGACTATCTTACAGTGGCTCCGGGCTTGCCAGGACCTGTTGATTGGTTCCTCCGCTTTGTGGTCTAGACTTCGTTTCAGGATCTAAGGTTGCTCTCATTCTCGCTAGTTCATCAGGTTTTTCGTTTCTTTCAATATTACTATGCCCGCGAACCCAGCTGAGTTTGACTTGATAGGTGTTGCTTATATCCTTAAGTGAGTTAAAGCATCTTAGAGTTATATTTAGAGTTGAAGGTAGGCTGGACTAAACCAAAGCACTCAGTATCGAAGGCCATTGTACCATACTCAAGATGGACCCAGTAAAAAAGATTAGAAAGGCAGGAAAGATATGTGAGAGGATAAATGGGAAGAAGAAAGGTCTAGAGTCTCTCAACCTCGAACTTCTTTGTTCTTGTTCTTTGTAAAGCATCTTAATACTGTTTTAGATCTCATGCTCGTATTATCCAGAGCTTTGATTGCCGCTTAGCTGTCCACAAAGACAGTAATCAGTGAGGGCTGGCAGCTCCCTGTGATGATGCCTTGCGCAGCTTTACCGATAAGCTAACATCATATCAGGAACAGACGGATGCAGCAAATCCGATTGGGAACCTACTTCAAGGACTGGTATAGACTTCAGCTCTTAAGAAATTCGAGGATATCATCCAATTCTTGGATACGTCTCTTAGCAACCAAAGCTCGCTTTGTGAATCTGAAAGGAAAATAAATCCAGTGACCTGAAGAATGGAAGTAAATGGAAACAATTTGTTGTGGCCATTTATTCCCGCTTACCACCATAGAAATTTAACCGCGTATATTCCCTTTCGCTTAGCAGCCTATAAGTTATGCCTTAATATCAATAATCTCCGATAATAGCAATAAACTTTTAAACAAAGATACCACTGTACATTTTTCAATTCAATTCAAATGCCATATATTTTTGCCAAGCCAACATAGAAAGAATAAATCTTTTTTCTTTTCTCTTTCGGCTACAATAAAAATACAATGCATATTGATTAAAATTTATGAGAAACTGATTATTGTCTTCTTAGCGTCTATTGCCAACAAAAAGAAGGGAAATTCGAGGAAAGTTTATCAACGCCTTTAACTCTCCACATAATAATAAAACAATATCAGAAAGACACATACATAGATTGAAAAAAAAAATTGCATACATTTGTTACAAAGAACATTGACACTCTACACTCACACATACATACGTACATACATATCTTTACAAGGGAGTTATTTGGAGGAGGCAGGTCAAACGGGCGGAGGGCGTTCGGTAGGGCAACCCCTTACTAAGCACGTGACTGAAGTGTGGCAACGCTTGAGATTACAATAGTAGATATGTGCATACCAACAGCCACAGCTATACAACTCAAACTCTCACGCATATGCCACACATCTATGTGTGTGTGTGTGTGTGTATGTAAAACTAAGTAGAAACGAGTATGGGAAATGCATTTATTGAAAGGTCAAACAAATTATGGGCGACCTATGTATGTATGTAGAAAAAAAATACTTAAGTCTATTTTAGGGAAAACCACTCGAGCTGGTGCTTCATTAGACGCGTGTCTGTCCGTTGTACGTAAAAAAATAAAAATAATATAGAATAATAGCAAAGGAAGGTAACGGAAATACACACAGACGCTTAAGTATCTATGCGTAGTTTGCTATGAATGAGGATGCTGCTGCCACGACCATTGCTGATTCTATTGCTGGCTGTTGTTGCAACCCTTTCCGTTTTTGTTGTTTTTTTTTTTCATTTTGTTTCTGCTGGTTTATTTGCTTGCAAATTTGAAATTGATATTGCGCCGAAACGCGCCGCACTCGGCGGGAAACCAACGTCGTCGCTATTTGTTTCCGGGTTTTTTCATTTTCAGTCTTTAATTTTAATACTTACTCTATTGCTTGATACTGCTACTCCTTTTTTCCCAGCTGCTTCGGCTGCTGCTGCTGCTGATGATGATGACGCTGCTTCTTGTAGTTTTCGATTTCGTTGCTTTCATTTGGTCGGTTGCTTCCTTGGTATTTTCTTTTGGGTGATTTTCTTGAAATACTTTTCGTAGTAATTTCACATTTTGGTTTTTGTTTTATTTTCTTTGTTTGATATTTTTATGGCCATGATTTATTGAATTGCATAAACAAAAATGGCAACGCAATCATGAATAAGAGGCAAAGCACAAGAAGAAACGAAAGAGTTCAGTTCATTCCTTGTTATGTGCCTTTTAGCTTCAGCTGCTCCTTTAGTCCTTTGCTTGTTTGCTGTGGCCATTCATTGGAGCTTGAGCGTGCAGTATTGGTTTGAGGTAATTTCTTCTTCTTCTTCTCCCTTCCCCTCCACTCACAACTCAATTGTACAATGAAAGTCGTTAGGTTGGCCACAGTGATGCTGATATCAATTCTCCAGTAACTATAACAGTAAGAGCTACTGATGTTGATGGTAATGTTGATTTGGCAGCTCAGCTCGCTCTTCTTCTTCTGCTTCTTCTTTTTCTTATTATTCCTCGTGAAAGGGTCGCCAAATGTGTTGTTGTGGTTGTTCTTTTTTCTGTTGCTGTTGTTGTTGTTCCATTCAACTGTGTGTGTAAAATGTCCTGTAAAATTATATTTACGCTGTTGTACACTCCCTCAGTGCATATAAATCAGAAATAGCATTTCTACCGCTGTTGCTTTTTTGCTTTTTTTATTTCTGCTGCTCTTTGCTGTTCCCCAATGGTGTTCAGTTTGTTGTTGCTTTTCATATAGAATATTTGTTTTTTTTTCTTTTCGATTTTTCAAGTTTTTTGCTTATAACCTTTTTGTTTTTTTTTCTCTTTAGAGTTTTACTCATGTTGTTGCTTGCTGTTGTTTCGCATCAATGAGGTCGAAATGGCGCAAAAATATTGTGCATAGTTTTCTTTGTTTTTCTTACGTTTTATTGTTGCTTTTAAATTACAAAAAAAAAAAGCAGAAAAAAATTATGAAGTAGCGGCATCAACAAACGAAGCAACAACGTTGACTGAATCGGGGGAGAAAGGATACCCGCGACTTTGAAGGTCCACGCGCATTTTTTTTTTTTTTTATCTGTTTTGTTTTCGTGTTACCCACCACAAAGTTATGTGACTTTGGGGAATTCTGCGTGTTTTGCGTTCTCTGTTTTAAATTTCTGCTTCGTTTTCCTAGTTTGTGCTGCTTGAGCCTCAGCCTTCTCTGCTGCTACTCAATGCCTCTGAACCTCTTCATTTCTATTTTTTTGCTTTAAGCAGCGCCTCTGCTTCTCTCTTTTACTTGAGGCTGTGCCCTTGCTACTCTACCTTGCACTGCTTTGGAACAGTGATTCACTCCTTTTCACAGCTTAACTCATTTTTTCAGCTCTACCTGGCCGTATCTCTTCATGGGCGTAGAACTAGTGGGGACAGAAAATGTGATTTATTAAGTTTGTGTTCTGATGAAAATGAGATGATCAATCGATAAACAACATTCAAGCATTCCGAAAAATTAGTCTATCACCGTCACTTTGATATTTCGAAATTTCATTAAAAAACGATTACACGAGACTTACTTTAAACTATGAACAACTCTTCAATACAAAAAATGGAAATTGTGCTGCTCAAAAAAAGGTAGTGCTGCCAACTTTCTTCAGCAGAGACAATGAAAAGCAAAATAAATTTTATCAAAAAAGGCGATCGGTTTTTTTGATTCAATCAAAGAACTTTTGCACTATTTTTTGACCGGCACAGCTAGTGCGCTCGAAAGAATACAGAACGATGTTCACAATTTTGAGTCTAAGATTTTTACATATGAAAAATATTTCACTAGTTTCCCCCAAAAAATGTACTGCAAAATTTCTCTGCCGAGTATCAACCTTTATCTTATTATCCTAATTTAAAAGTCGAAGTAAGTTCTAGTTAATTCTCGAATCTCAGCCCCGCTCTTGACCTCAATTACCAAGAGAATATAATATTTCCTCAGAGTTATGACCCAATAAAGCCTTCTGCTCTAGTATACGAAGTGTATACACCCTAGACTAAGTCCCCGAACCAACCAATTGAATTACTAGTGCATGGTGGAGTTGTACAATTAAATCCTTAAAAAAGAATCAATCGAACTAGATACACAGAATTTTCCTATTCCTTGCTTTTCCACAGAAGTGTCGACATATCCGAATTCTAAGTGGTCTGATCCGGAACTGAATGCCAGTATTTCATTATTCTCAAATAGCTGATAATCACAGACAACACGAAGAAGAGAAAGCGACAGAAGAATAGACAGCAAAAGTATTAGAGGAAGACGGAAGGTAATTAAAAAAGTTTTACTTAGCTCAAGCTTGATAAAAAAACGCACTTCGCAAACTTTTCTGGTGTTTTAGAATCCTCTTTTACTCGCTTTTTCAACTCTCCATCGCACAAGTGGGCCTGATATTCTAAAAAAAAATGTTATAATAGTGTCAATGGCCCAAAGAGCTGCAATGAGGAAACGCTTTCGCAAACGAAGTGACTCTAAACGTTAGTTATTTTATATAATATATAATCAATTAAACAAAATCGAAAACGAACCATCAGACCAACCACAAGCCAAGCCAGAGAATACGAAATTTTTCGATTTTTTTAAAAGTTTTAATTTAGTATCAACAATAATGGAAAGGGCGATTAGGCTGTAAGCTTAGCTATACTTCAGTATACACTAGAGTCAGTGTGGCCAACTTTTGTTTTTCAAAATCCGCTAAAATGAAGAAAAAACCGTATACTTTCTTTTAAAAAGCGCTAAAATTTTTCCTTAAAGAGCGGTTCACGCCAAATTGGCACGCAGGAAAGTTGCTGTATCTTTTTAACCAGAACACTCAGAATAACATTTGGCTATTTGGTTCCATTTTAGTAGCATTGAATTCACATTTTTGACAATACCTGCATTTTTCTTCAACTTATATTTTGTAATAGCCCAGTATTTTTCGAACGGTCGAGTCTGGGTTCAATTGGGTGGATATTTGGGCACTACATCTACTTTATTTGTCTGATACCAATCCATGGTTTTCTTAGAGTAGTGGCAACTAGCTAAATCAGGCCAAAACTTCACTGGCGAATGGTGGTGACGAACAAATGGCAATAGTCATTTCGAAAGGCACTCTTTGATGTAAATATCAGACGTCATAGAAAAGGATGTTACAAATGCCCTGGATTTGAGACCACAGCTGCAAATAGCCTGCCACACCATTGCTTTCTTTGCAAATTTATCCATTTTTATGTACTTGAATTTTGAGGGTACATTACCACGATTCGTTGCCATATAAAATGTTTGACCTGGAAGCTGTTTAAGATAAAATTTTACGTATGGTTCGTCAACCACAATAATGCATCCATTGAATTTGGTCAAAACATTATTTTTTGGCCAGCAAATTCTGTTTGTCTGTTCTATTTGGATATTTTGTAGCACGATAGCACTTTAGCGCAGTTTTTATGCGTATTCGTCTAGCAGTACTTTTGCTGGTATTGACTTTTTCAGCACGATCGCTATCCGATAGTCTGGGATTGCTTTTGATGGACCTCAAGATCTTTGCCTTTATTTTGGTGGTTGGTTGTTCCCGTTTTGCTCACAACTTGTTTAGCTCTTTCAACACTAAGAGTTTCTTTATATCGTTTTATAACTCTACATACCGTTATTTTGGAGATATTTAACACTTTCGCAATCTTTGAACCAGACCACGACGGATTTTCAATAAATTTGTTCACAATCAATTTTCTATTTCCATTGTGCTCACAATCACCAACTTGAGATCAATTAATAGGAAAAATGTATCAACTAACGGTAACGGTATTGAAAACAAATCCCCGTAAAAAATTTGTTGTTCTTATGACTAGGTGGCGACGTGCTGACCACAACAAAACGTGCCAATTTGGCGTGAACCGCGCTTTATAAGAGTGTTAAACACAAATTTTTTATATAGAGTAGAATCGTTATAATTCGTACCCCGTTAATTCGAAAATCTCAATAATTCGTAACAAACTGCTGGTCCCTGGAAAAAATCGCTTTAATTAGCAAAAACTCTAAACATTTCTAAAGAACTATGATTCGAAAAATCAATCATTTTACATAGCTACGTTCACTTTTTTAAGGAATTTTTTGTGTTTTTCGTGGTTGACAAGATACGCGAGAAGAGCCTTAAACTACAAAGCCGTTAATTCTTATTTTTCTTATTTTAACCTCTTTAACGTATATCCCAATAATGTTCGAAAACTTTCCATTTTATTTGAGTTTTCTTTAAAATACGGATGATGGCAATGAGTGGATTGTATACCTGCAGTGCCATCGCCCTAAATTGGCTTTGGTATACCTCTGGTTTTTTTAAATAAGTTCATTTCTCACTGTTTCGATAAAAAATGTTGTTAGGATTATTCAGGAAATGGATTATTTAGCGGAGCATTTAGTGTCTTTTAAATTGAAAAAAAAGATGTTAAAAACCCGCTGACCGCTAAATCAGTTTTCTTCCGCGTTTTAATTTTCAAAAAGTACTAAATTTAGCGGGAAAAGCGCTGAGTTGGCCACACTGACTAGAGTGGAAAGATTTTGGAACCCGCTTCATGACAGCTTTTTTTTTTTTTTTTGATAAGAGACGGTAAATGCAAGGTATTTGACATAATTTTATTTTTTTTAAACCTAACACCGCTTTCCACCGCCATTTTATGGAATTACACTGGAGTTCCTTGCGGAATATTCAAATAAAGGTAAAAAATAGATTCCTTGGTCAAAAAAACTTTGGTGCACAAAATTTCAACAAAAACGGAATGTCTAGATGGCACTCCATTATAAGATAAAATCCAAATTTTCCCCCATTTTTCAATCTTTGCTCCGAAGCCCCCTAAAAATTAGACCCCGAAACACAAAATTTCAAATAAAATCAGGTAGTAATAACTGTGCGTTGATGCCAATGTTATAGTACTTTCCATTGAATGCATTTACAACTTGCTCTCATATCAATGTATAAAATTAGAGAAATGCTAAATTTAACGTTTTATTGGAGCGCCATCTATAAACCTACCGAATTTATTGCAATTTTGCATAATAGGGTTTTCTGCGCCAAGAGGGAATTCCAGTAAAGGTTAGAACAATTAAGGAAAATTTAAATTTTTCCTTGCAATGGAGCGTAATTTATGGACCTACTGATTGTGTTGAAATTTTGCATACCAGTGATTGTTGGGCCAGAAAACAAATATTTTGATCTAAAATATAATCCAAAGGGGGCTACGTAACAAAAACCAGGGAAAAGTGGATTTTTCATCGATTAATCGGCCGATTTTGATTATAATTTTGTGCAGCAGAATGTTTTTTAACCAATAAAACTAAGTTTTAAAAAAAAAAATTTGGTCAGGCATTTGTATTTATCTGCTCTTTTCTAAAATCGCTGTCGTGTTTGGGGGCTACAAAACTCCCCTGTATTTTGGTTTAGTCTAGTATACACCACCAAGGCCGTATTTAGGGGGAAGGTTTTGGGGGTTCTGACCTCCCCCCTCCCCCGAAATGTGGAAACTTTCTTCTATTTTTTGATATTAATTGCCAGTGGATGAAAAAAAGTCAAAATAAAATCTATTGAACAGTTTTTAAATATTTTTTACTTCCATCGGTTTCTTTCTAAAAAGTCAAATATAAAAAAATAAACTTGAAATTTTAGTTACACTATGCGACCAGATCCGATTTGTTTTCTTTGATATGAGGTTTGACTTTGGATACAAAAAGAGAAGGTGATGCTGAGCAATTCTGCATTTATAGTTTTTCTAGGTCAGTAACTGTTTTTGATTTACAGTTTCGGGTTTAGGGCTCATTTGGAAGGGCATCAGCCTATAATTTCTGGATTTCGAAGTTTGTAGCAAGCCAGTGTTCAGCTTTCCAATTTTTAAAAATGGCCAAAAATTCTATTTTACGGTTTTCCATCCCATTTTTTCTAAAACGTGGCGTGATGGAAAATTTTTGACCTCAGATTCGTGTTCAGTATAAAAAATTTATTCACAAACACTAGGAACCATTTTATTCGCAAAGCCCATGTAGGGCAGTAGTAATGGATCAGCTCCAAAGTTTTAGGAAACAATCTTAAAATGTAATTAATTCTTTAACCCATTATTGCTCAGAGCACCCCGACTCGGAATACCTCTTTCAATGCAGTAACCGCACGAATTTCGGGAATATAAGCCAACCTCATCCGGATTCCTTATCATGGCCCGAATTCCCACTGATAATCATTTGAAAAAACTGAGCCTCTGACTATTTTTAGTATTTTTGGTAATTTTTTTGAGGTCGGGCTCATCATCAGTAATGGCAAGTCAATGTCAATTTTCTTCGAATGAAAACCCCCCGCCCTCCCTCCCCCCTCGAAACAAAATTCTGGCTACGGCCCTGTACACCACCTATATTAAATACCGCCAGTAAAAGAATTTAAAACGCCAACTAATCGGCAGAAAAAGAAAAGCTACTTTTCTTCAGATCGTAGGTAAGGGAGCTACTTTTCTTCAGACCGAAATTCTTTCATGGTGTCTTAATTCAAACAGTTCGTATATAATGAAAGTGAAAATATCTAAAGCCAATTCAGACTTTGGTCTAACTCACAAGGTATGACCCTCAAAAAATGGACGATATTTTTGAATCAAAACCAATGAATTATAAATATCAGACCTCTCACAAGATCCAATTGGGTGACATTGTTTCATTAGCTGGATTATTAATTCCTTGGGATTAAGATGAAAACTCTACTTATTACCAACAAAATGTCTTGCATTCAACCGAATAAAACTGAGAACCCTTGAAAAAGGAACTACAACCCTGGTAACAATCCATTGTTTATACTTTTTAGGTTCGATTTATGCTATCACTATTCACTGCTCTGCTGTACGCCTCTGCTTCACTGTTTCACTCTGTTCTGCTGTGCTCTTTGACTTCACAACTTTGTAAAGTTGTTATTTAAGATATTGATAGTGAAAACCGAAAGAAGAAATATATAAAGCAAAACAAACAAAAAAAAAACCGAAGTTTTTGGTGTTTTTTTTTTTGGAAAAGTTGTGGGTAATGCTGCGGAATATATTCCATAAGTCTCAACATTTTGTTGTTGTTGTTGTGTGAAAGCAAGCAACATTTAAAGGTAGTAAATTATGGTGTTTATGTTGCAGTTAAAACATAATTTGAAATTTTATACTACATTTTATATATACATATTCGCTTTACTGCTTAAAGGGTTCTTTCACAAGTTTATGCTTATTTTATGTGGATAAAAAAAAAACACGAAAGATGCGTAAGAATTTGCATTTTTGCAAACAGCTTTTAGCTGATTATCTTTTACTTCCATGTTGGCTGATTACATATTCAATATCAAACTATGTACCCGAAAATATGGAAAATATTCGTATGTCAATGAATTAAATATTAGGACTAAGAATTCTTAATATCAAGCGTGCATAATTAGTTTCAATAAACTTAAGAGTAAGAGCATGTGAGAGGAAGAAAGAGAGAGAGAGAGAGAGAGATTTGGCTTCAGTGAAGTTTTCCCCATAAGACGCATCAGCGAGTTGACGACAAAAATGACGTTGATATAAATGTGTAAACAATTGGTTTTGGTTGTTGTTGGGGCAGGCAGTCTTTGATCCAGTGTCTTAAGTCATTCCGTTGAAAGAGTTATCCAATAGTGGACACCAATAACACAGTGCAACAAAAATTTTATGCGCGAGATTTTTCAACGGTTTTACAGTAATTTAGGGTCGCTAATCACGACTGCGTCCTCAGTTTTTCTCTATCACATCTAGTTCTCCCACAAAATGGACCTGAAATCGGAAAAATGGGGTCTTCAGGGGCTGTTAAGAACTTTTTTTTATTTCAACAGATACGAATTTGATGTCTGAAGCAAAGTTTTTAAGCACAAAGAGATAAACAATTTTTATGCATACACTTTTTCTCCATCTCTTACTCTTTCTCTTGAAAATGGTGGTTTAAGCCCCCTTTTTCAATAAATGGCCGATAAAATAGAAACCGTTGAGAAAACTATTATACTGTTTTCGAAGAAAATGTTTCTTGTTAAAAATTATAACGGGTCCCAGAACATCCGAATAACCTACGAAATACACTTTTTCCAGAATAATGTAAAAACCGAATTTTTTGCATTACAATCGACCCACTCACACTACGTGAGTAAATAATGGAATCGTTTGTTGTTGTAATTACATTAAGCTTCCATGTGAAACCAAAAAGAAATTAAAAAAAAAAAATTTAATTGATTTAAATAAATTTTTTTTTTGTTGGCTCCACTTGGGATTGAACCACGGTCAAAAATACGTGAGATGCAGTCCTGACTGTCATCTCTTGAATCACATGGACTATCACTCTTGAGAGAGATTCCGATATTCCTCTTTCCGTGAGATTTATACTGTCACGCCACTGATGGAGATTACATCACCAAAGCGGTAGCTTCAGCGACCAAAAGGCATCAGCCCAATGCTTCAATAGCCCACACGATGCATTGGAACTGGGCATTCCCGATTGACACTGCCTGCAAATATCAACCGAGGGAATATTGATGATGACTTAGTTGTGCTGCAAGAGTTCTAAGTTTTGGCGGATGCAGTCGTGCCGCTGTTATACTTATTCCGCTTAGACTATCAGTTGAAACGAACAATGCATGCTCAGTGTTAAACAATAAGGAAAAAGGATCACTGATATAAGGTAAAGTCTCTAACGGATCTCAAATACTCTATATTAAGAACACACTGACAATTCCTGTCGCGACTTGTTATCCTTATATTGGTGCCTCTGTGTCTCTGGAATAATCGACGAAATCTCATTGTCAAACTTTAGTTGTTAATGATTTCAAAAACTTTATTCCACCAATTTTTTTTTTGTCAGGTGAATTTCCTTAATTAAAATTGACTTTCCGACAGATTGAACTAAATACAGAAATGAAAAACAATAAAAAATGTATGCCATTAATGAAATCTATGCAAAATCAAGCCAAGAGTTAAACAAACGATGCAGAACAAATTCAGGGCAATTAGCCAACACTTTTGTTGTGTTTGTTGTTGATGTTGTTGGCAGTAGAGACATTGAAAGCATTCGCGTACCTTGAAAGAATCTTTCTGCCACTCAAGCCTCAATAACCTTACTCCATCTCTTTCTCTCTCTCACTCTCTCTCTCTCTCTCTATCTATGTGTCTCTCTTTCACTAGGAAAAAAGGACAATAGTGTGGAATTATTAGAATAACAAAAGAAATGAACAAAAGCAACAAAAACAACAGAGAAACGTTTTCGCGCCGCGCGCTCTGATTACAACAGCCAAAACTGGAACAACAACAAAGAGCCGAGTTAAGAAATTTAGAGCAACAAAACCAACCAGCGACTCACAAGTTGACAAAAAATTACGTGAAACAAAAATGAAATGTCAAAAGCGAAGAACACGAAAGCGGAAAAGGATGATAGAAAATTAAGAGTTAATGGAAGGAGAGGTGTTCTAGAGGAGGACGTTGGAGTGGAGTGGGCGAACACTGAAAAGTGCAAAGAAAAGTGAAATTGATTGTGAGGAAATAATTTGGAAAATGACTTAACAACAGCAGCAGAGAAGAAAATGAATAAAAGTGAAACAACAAGAAAAAAATTTAAGTCATTGAGAAGAAGTAGAAAAAAGATGTCCCAAAAGCATTCACACACACAAGCAAACACAATCTCATACACACTCACCTACTTGCACGTCTACAACTGTTAAAAATCCTTTAAGCTTCTGTAATAATGAGAAAAAGCTAGAAGAAGCAGCAATCGCACGCAATGCATGGAACATTAAACGTAAAGAAATGGCAGCACTGGTGCTGCTAACAAATGAAGAAAAAAAAAAGAATTAATGAATGAATCCTTACAATATCACAAGAAATGAGCGAGCGAATGTCGTCGCATACGAAATAAACGGAATCGAAAGGAACGTATGAAAAACGAGCGAACGTAGCGAAACCTAATGAAACCCGGCAGGCACGCAACAACTTAATTACGCCTTTTAATTGAACTAATTAATTTATGCTCAACGCTTTTCAGAAAACGAAGAAGTAGAAGAAGATTGTGTGATTCTCTGCGTTGCTCAACTGCACTGCTGCAAAGCGAAACGAGCAGGGATTTACAAAAATAAAAAATTAAAATTTCACTTTTAACAATGACGATGATGACAATGAAGGGCACAAGTCTCCCTCTATCTCTTCTATGTATAATTTGTCTGGCTTGTGCTATTGTTGAACAATTTTTGTGGTCGGGACTTTTTCCAATCTTTTCATTTGGTTTTTTTTTCCACAGCAGTCGTTAATGTAAAATCTTTTCACCACTGAGCGAAAGTGAGCGACTGCTGATTTTTCAATTTCAATATCATCATCGTTAAGTGATGTCGTGGTTAGTGGTTGATACTTGGTGGTGTGGTTGTTGTTTAATGAGTCACACGTGACACTAAACAGCGACCAGTGAAAATGTGAAAATTTGATAACATACTTTAAAATATATTAAAATTTTAATAGACAAACACCAACGATTTAAAAAAAGGGAAGGGGTTTATTGAATACAAAAGCATCTAAAGAGATAAAAATAAGCAAACCACTGACGTTCAGCTAAAAAAAAAAGAATTACAAAAGTAAGGAGTCTTGATATTTTTAAAGGAAATGTCTTTATCATTCGTTTTCATTTAGATTCATTCACTGAAGGGGTTAAAATTTTAGCACACTTTTAGGATGACGTGGTGCAGTGGCTGTTCAGGCAGAGGCAAACATGAACGTCTGCCTGAATGAGAGAGGTATACAAATAGTTTGTTGTTGTTGTTCAAGTGGTAGTTCGCACCATGAACCCAATTAGTACTAACGCGCTGTTTTGATATCACATCCTCAGTTATTTCTGGTTTGTTTGGTTCTATGGGCAAGGCAGGAATATCGGATCCACCCCGACGGATAGTTGAAGCTGTGGCAAATGGTGTTGTGTGGGATCCTCATTTTGGTTGCTTGCTCACCAGTCAGCCAGAAACCTGCGATGACCCCCGTCAACCTCAAGATATCCTTCCGGGTTTTTATGTATGAGTTGAATAGTTTTTTTCCATTTGTAGTCGGTCCATATCGCTCTTCTTATTTTGCAGGTTGGCAGCCTAGTGCATTACCAATTGGCTCTTGCGAGGTATTTCTCGCTTGACCGTATTTAGTGCCGTAAATACCTGTTGGGCCAAGGATTCCTGCAGGGAAGAACCTTTACGGGCCAGTTCGTCTGCCTTTTTAAGGTAATATTATACTGTCGAGCTATGTCCGTAAGACTTTCTTTACACCCCTTTTCACGAGCACAAGAAAAAATGTCAAAATTCCACTTCTACTGTTTATTTTAGATTAAAATGAAACAGTGAACACGACATTCCTGTCCATGCCGTTATTGCTTCCGTCCATTTAAACAGCCACTTACCTAAGTGGCACTTAGGTACCTAATAAAAGTAAAATTTTTATAAAGCAAATATATTTGGTTCAAGCTTGATAGCCGTTTGCTAAAGACTACGTCGGAAATTTTTTACGTGAAACTTCTTTATCGAGGGTAAATCGAAAATTTTGCAATGGAAATCGCATTCTTGTTGCACTCATACGAAACTGATAAGAAACAAAGTTGTGCTTTTGTTAGTGTTTAACGAATGAGGTCATATGGGGATCGGCTACATACTGTAACGGAACGTTCTTTCTTGGTCGGGGTAGAACTCAGCGGGCTCCAGAGTTTCCTTTCGTCACAATTGTATATATTTTGCATGGGACCCTAGTTCTCTTTGTACACAAAGACACTATTTATTCTTTCACAATTCATTTAATGTACAGGTGTAAAACGTTAAATCACAACTTCACTTAATCTTACACTTAATCATAAAAATACAATGCGTAGATAACCAGGAGGATGCGCTAGTGTAGCGCCGTTGCTGTGCCGGAGAAATACAATGCTTAGATAACCAAGAGGATGCGCTAGAGTTGCGCCGCTGCTGTGCCTGAGGAATTCAATGTGTGAGTGTGCTTCGCTGCTTTTGGAGTACCCGGTGATTCTACTTCGGTTCATTGTCTCCCTCCTAGGGACCAAGCCAGCTTTCAACCACGCATGGGAGTAAGACCTAGGGTTTTATGGTTTACGTGACAAAGTCTGCACACAACTATGCAGGTCGATCAAAACACGTCAAGTATAGAGGTAAGACCTAGCGTTTACTACCGGGTGGATCAGGTCGGCTCGCACATGCAAATCGATCAAAACACGTCATGCACGGTACGAGACCTGGCGTTTTCCTAACAAGTTCGTATCTAAGGGGATGGGGATTTGCCCTACTGGGTTCTTCTTGTTCCTTTGTCGTTGGTATATTAAATTAACTCACCTGCACGCTTTTGTTATTCCTCTGCTGTTAGCACTCGGAGTTCCTCACTTGTCAGCTGTTATCCACACACTCTCCTAGAATGCTGCTGTGCAAACTCTTTCATAGCCAGTTCTTCTTCTTCTTTGTCGCAACTGGAATGAGGTGATCAGGGTTGCCGTTTTGCGTGTTTGTAGGCAAATTTGCTTACTTTCTTTACGGTTGTGCACACGTGCACTTTTTTCTCATTTTGTTTATTAAAAAAAAAAAAAAAATAATTTGAACTTTCATTTGCAAGAAAACTTTAATATATTGGCATAATTTCCCCTTTATTTCGTTTTTTCATTCAATAAAAATGGGTAACACTAATTATGTTCATGCATACTTGGTTTCACCCTGCAAATATCTAGCTTTATCTTTTGTTATCGAATGAAAAATGTAAGTAATATCAAAATAATCATCTCTGCGTTCGATTGAAGTTTTGAAATAGTTACTTTATGTGTTTTTTTTTTGTATATATTTTTTGTGGGTCGAGGAATCCGAACATGGAACACCACCAATACAACATTTTCTTAAAACTCTTTGTTTTTGTAAGTTTACTTCTAGAAAATATTGCAAATTGTTCGGCTAAGTTCTAGGGGCCAATATCTCGAAAATTTCAATCATCCTTTATACATATATAAACATTCCTTGTCTTATTCCTACTATAAATATTTGTTTACTTTTTTTTACAAATTGTTGACTTTCTTAGAAGATTTTGAATACAAAATTTTTTAGGCCGTGGCAACTCTGGAGGTGATATTGTTGCTTTTCTGTGATTGGCTGTTCTCGATCATATGATGATTTGAATTTCGATCGCAGCCTGCTGTGAAGGTTTTTTTTTTTTTTTATTTTATTTAACGAGGAGTAAAAGCATTGAAAGCCAAAGTCAGTGCGAGACTTCCACCCGCTAAACATCTCCTCTCGTCCGACGGAAAGCTCCTCCCGGAACCACCGTTAAGTATTTCGTCGGGAGGCCGTCTAGAGCATTACTGCTCACTCGTCTGTTTTAATTTTTGTCGGTCTTGTTCGTAGCCGTCCGCTGTGGGGCAGGGTCGCTGACACCCTGGCTTCTTCGTTCCACTCGTTATATCGCGTGGTATCGTTTCATGTAAACGCTGGAGGCGTCTAGGTCTCCTGGGCGTTTATTGTTGGCTGCGCCTTTTTGTTTTAACCGATCTGGTGAGACTGGCGTGGTCTCATTGCAGTCGGGATCACTGTTTTGTAATAAACACGGGAGACGACTGGGTCTCCTTGGTGTTTATTATTTTTTGGGCTGCGCCTTGTTGCTTTAGTCTGGTGAGACGGGCGTGGTCTCATTGCAGACTGAAGTGGCGTCTTTTGTTTTAACCGATCTGGTGAGACGGGCGTGGTCTCATTGCAGTCGGGATCACTGTTTTGTAATAAACACGGGAGACGACTGGGTCTCCTTGGTGTTTATTATTTTTTGGGCTGCGCCTTGTTGCTTTAGTCTGGTGAGACGGGCGTGGTCTCATTGCAGACTGAAGTGGCGTCTTTTGTTTTAACCGATCTGGTGAGACGGGCGTGGTCTCATTGCAGTCGGGATCACTGTTTTGTAATAAACACGGGAGACGACTGGGTCTCCTTGGCGTTTATTATTTTTTGGGCTGCGCCTTGTTGCTTTAGTCTGGTGAGACGGGCGTGGTCTCATTGCAGACTGAAGTGGCGTCATTCATCGGGATGGTATAGAGCTTTGTGACAGTTTGATCACGCCCTCTCTCTCTGTGGGGTATTTCAGTCGCCTCTTACGACAGGCATACCTTACCGCGGGAATATTCTTGCCCACTTCCCTGCTGTGAAGGTGCCGTTAGCTTTGTGAGTATTGTGTATGACCTTGATGTATTTTTTATACCTAATTTCTCTTTTCTGCATTTTTGTCATGGTTGTTGTTATTTTGTTTGCATGTTTCTTTTCCAGTGCCGGTGTACAGTGGCGGTGTTGGTGTACAATGGCGGTGCATAGGGCGCAGCCGAGTATTAAGCGGCCTAAATTTGGCTGTCGAATTTGGGTCGTCACAATACAATCATGCAGAAAGTCTACTGCTCGCAGTTTTATCTCATGTACTTTAGTAAGAGAGCTTGATTGCATATAGCTGTTTTCCTCTCATGTGTTATATACGCGCACTACGTCGTGCTTGAGCCAATAAATGTAGAGAGTATCAACAGAAAAAAAGCTTCAGAAAATAGAAAGAGAATGAGTGCAAAACCTTCAACAACAAGGGTCACGTGAAAATTCGCGTTTTTGTTGTACTCATGCGAAACCAGTAAGAAACGAAGTTATTAAGTTGTTAATCGGCTAAATAGAATCAAGCAGGGAGTCGACTTCTCGTAGTTTTATCTCATCTCCTTAAGTGAGAAAGTGGACCTAGATACTTCTGCTTGATTTCATAAACCTGAACTTTCCTCTGATGTATTATATAAGTGTACTACGTCGTAACAACAAAATAGAGAGAAGAAGATTGCAAAGCTTCAATAAAATTTCTTATAAATGTTTTCTTATAATTTTCAAATAAACAACAAAGCATAACTTCTACTGTAAGTGACTCACTCCTTACGACTGGTTTTCACTATTTTATTTGCCAACATATTGTTAATTTCACATATAAAATTTTCCATTGTTGCGCTTCGCAGCATCCTTTGCATTCAATAATTATCTTTGGTGGCCAACCTGCGATACGTTTCACATAGCTGGCCGTCAACCAATATTGTTGACAAGCTTATCCTACAAAAAAGTTCCAGACCACAGTGTTTGATACCTGAGGTGAGCTCTTGGAAATGCGTAAATCTGAATCTACAATCCAACAATAGCCAGACATTCAAGAACGATTTTTAATTCTTAATAATCGCAGTCTGCTTCATATGGCCTCTGACTGTGGCTGAGTATTTTCCATTGACTCTTATAGCATCGAATTTCCTTTAACTTTATTTCTTGTGAAGCCCTGTGACTACACTTTTGTACGTCTGAGTGCCTTTAATTGTCCCTAACTGCCTTTCATTGCACCCAATTCTCTTTAATTATCTGAGATTAAGTTAGGCGTAATTTTATTACCTCCGACATTTTTTCTGATTGTCTCTTTTTGCTCTAAACTGTGTAATTAGCTACGTGAGTTTGTAAATTAAATTTTTACTTTCACAATTAATTTTTAAATCCCCAAGCATTTCAAGTTGTACAAAGTGTAGCTAACAGGTAATTTATATGGCTCTTTCAATTCATAATTTTATTTAGCTAGCGGCTTAAAGTTTTGTTGAAACTCAGTTGTGTAAGTGTGTGTGTATGATAGATTAGTAGAACATTAACCTAAGGCATTGCAGCAACTACTTCTTGTTATACTTAATATTCGTAGATAGATATTATGTACCTACTCATTAAGAGTGTATGAAGACTTATTGTTCGCAAAGTCATAAAAGTAACATTTTGTATTCATGTCAAACGCGTGAGTATATACACACATTCGTATTTGTTAAGTAGATAAATTTCAATTTGTTATTTTAAATCAACTTTTTATTTACCTGCAGTCAAAAAACACATTAACAAAAAGTACACAATTGCTTTTGTATACGTTAATGTACTTTTGGGTGCTCGCTCTTAAGCTACATTAATTTTAATTCACAACAAAACAGAAAACTTTATCACCACAATATTTTTATTATTTTTTTTTATTTGCTGAACATAAAATTTTTGACATATAACCATTTTTTATTTAACACCTTTTATGGCAACAGCGCTCAACAACGAAACAATACAACAAAACATGCCACAAAAGAGTGCTTCATTGCACTTCAACACATTGACACCATACACACATACACACCGCCGTACTTGCACCCGTACCCATACACTCAAATGGTTTTCTGATTTTTATTCAAAAGTAAACAAAAAGCACAATGAAACAAAAAAGTCCCAGTGAAATAAATAAAGCGCCATTTTTTTTTTATTTATTTTTTTTTTTTAGAAGTGGAGTGTAGGAATTGAGAAACCGTATTCCGGTGAACAATTGAAAAAAATTGAAGCCTATTTTTATGGTTCCGACGCCGATGCTGCCACCTCCAATACAGCCATCACCGAAACAATATTGTCAACTTTTTATTGTTCAAAGTAAATTGTTAAAAGTTCAACAAAAATTTGTGCAACAAACCCTTTTTTTGTGGTATTTAAAATCATAGGAAATCGACGGTGATTTCGATGGTTACATTTTATGCTCACGGCGATTTACCACATTTTTACGAAAGGTTTGGTGATTTTTTTATTTGTTTGTGTATACAAAAAGTTTCAACAAGGCAATGTTTACCTACTCTGTTATTCAAAATAAGTTATATAAATGGAAGAAAGTAAATCAGGTATATAAAAAAAAAAAAACAATTTGAAATCGAACGGAATGCCTGAGTAACGATTTTTCTCAATATCATTCAAAAGCACTATAATTTAAACACGAAATAAATACGAACTCGTAATGAACTACTATGACTCCAAATTCATTTTCAACCCTTAGATATTCAACTTCACTGTACGGGCACAATACGAACACGTTACGAACAGAAAGAGTCACAAAACCGACATAATAAGCGACGCAGATATGCACGATTTAGGACTGATATATATGCGATACTGGTTAGAATGAGTTATATAAATGTAGAATGATTAAAACAGTTTATTTAATTTAATTCATTGATTAATTTAATTTGTATTTAATTCATTTGTTTAAAATAATTATATTGAGAAAATTGAAAGTAAAAATGTCCGTCCGATGTCCATTGATTTCTTTATTACATTCAACTGTACCTACGACTTCACATTAACGACTTTGGCACAACTTGCCTTCCTTACGACTACTTTACAACTGGCTCTCTTCTCCTTCTTTTCCGTCTGTCTATCTTCTTTTTCTATTCTTATTCCTGTCTGTCCGAGTTGCAATTTTAAGTAATGTCAGTGTTGCCTACTTCACAGTCCGTTACTAAATCCCCCAATCCCACATAAATATAATTTCACTATGGTCACGATATGGAAAACTTATGACTTCATATGAACACGATATGACGATACGATAAGAAAATGATACAGATTCATTATGGACCAAAACGACTTCGTCTTCAAGCTTTGGAAGATTTTATCCATTTTTTATTATAGTGCTGGCGATCGTTAAGATCAGATGTGTACATTAAACAGTTATGCTGAAAAAAATAGAAAAAAATTA
The DNA here is from genome assembly GCA_963691655.1 of Toxonevra muliebris. Classification (NCBI taxonomy): domain Eukaryota; kingdom Metazoa; phylum Arthropoda; class Insecta; order Diptera; family Pallopteridae; genus Toxonevra; species Toxonevra muliebris. Next base: position 45,484,567 of record OY829327.1, read on the forward strand.
ATTTTCGGGTATTCTATGTCACTATATGAGCACGATTCAAATACGATTCAGGCACGGTAAAGCCATAAAATTCTGATTTGGTAGTTTTCGTAGCGAAATTATAGTAAGACTGAAAAAATATAAAATAACACTATACAACAATTTGGGGGTCAAAGTCTCGGAACAAAACCAAACCAATCTCAAACGATAGTATTTGACCACATTAACAAAAGCCCCAATCCCTTTTTGCTCCACTACGTCACAATTTTTTTTTTACAGTGGTTTGAAATTTTTATTTTTTGGTCAAAAACCGAATCAAACAATGAGAAAAATCATATGAAAAATTTTATTTAAGGTGGTTCTTGTCTTCAGCGACCTATCTTTAAATTTTCCGAGTAATATTTCCTTACAGCATTTTATCTCTCTAACTCCCACAAAAATGGGTCATTTTGGCTCTTTTTATTAAAAACTATTTTAAAGCTGGGCTTAAGGGGAGGTGAAGGGTTAAAACATTCCACAAAAATATTCTCCAGAAAATTTCACTAAGGGCTACCGAAGATAAGTAGTCTCTAGGAGTTAAAGGTAAGAAATAAAAAACGAAATTAAGTGTTAAGAAATTTATTTGTAAACATATCTGTGGTCACAAGGCATAATAACACAACTCGAGTTTTGTCGAATTCGAATTATTATCATAATTGAAATCTTCATATCCTTTTTTATATTGTGTCAAAATTTTATGAATATCAGGTCAGTAATTTACGATATATTAAAGGAAAAATAGCACAACTCAAATTGATTACTATTAGCAATTGAATCTTTGAAGTGCTTTCCTATAAAATTGAAAAAACACACTTATACTGTTATGCCCTGTGGCCACAGATATATTGCAACGTGCGGTATTAAGTATGATTAGTAATATCCTTGTAATATGTGCTGTAAGTATGGAACGTAGAAACCTTTGGCAGCAGAGAATCATTTAATAATATTGTCATGTAATTTATGGACGGCCCCTTATATTGCAACATTATTTCTATGAAAAGTCCATACTACAATCAGCATCACTATCAAATTTAACTTTTGCGAAATAAAGATTCACGTCACTTTTAGTTACACTTTCGAATAAAATTACTCAAAAATCATCAATTTTGAAATTCTCAGCTATGCCGCCTAGATTTAACTTATACAGTATTATATAATTTTAGCAAATTACCGTTGTACCGCACCGTTAAAATATCATTAAATGGTTTTCTGCTGCCAAAGATTTCTACGTTCCATACTTACAGGACATATTACAAGGATATTACTAATCATACTAAACACTTAATTTCGTTTTTTATGTGTTACCTTTAACTCCTAGAGACTACTCGTCTTCGGTGACCCTTAGTGAAATTTTCTGGAGAATTTTTTGGGGAATGTTTTAACCCTTCACCTCCTCTTAAGCCTAGCTTTAAAAGAGTTTTTAATAAAAGGGCCCAAAATGACCCATTTTTGTGGGAGTTATTGGGTTAAAATATTCTAAGGAAATATTCCTCGGAAAATTTATATATAGGTCGCTGAAGGCCAGAACCACCTTAAATAAAATTTTTCATAAAATTTTTTTCATTATTTGATTCGGTTTTTGAACAAAAAATTAAAAATTTCAAACCACTGTAAAAAAAATTGTGACGTAGTGGAGCAAAAATGGAGGGATTGGGGCTTTTGTTACTGAGGTCAAATACTATCACTTGAGATTAGTTTGGTTTTGTCCTGAAAATATGTGTTGCATTGTGTAATTTAACTAAATTTAAATAGTTGTTTACCTGTACATGAAGCCAGCAGAAAATCGGCAAGCTGGAATGGATTAGCGAAAGTATTAGCTATGACATCAGCAATAAATGTTTTTACCTTATGGTTTAACGGAAATTTCTATGCACCAAAATGTATTTACTCTTAGACTCTCTCTGTTTTTGCTTTTTACTACATGATAACATCGATTTTTGCATATCAAATCAACTTGCGGGCACCCGCACACACAATTTCTGGTTTCATTTTATTTTCTAACTAGCTACGTTAAATTTTGCTTCGTATCTCAAGTCATCACTTTAGTCTTTGATAAACTTGCATACTTTGAAGCACTTTTTACACTTTTACACTGTGTATTATTTCTCAAGAGCAACTTGTTCAAATGTTTCATTTTTTTAGTGTGAAATTCTTCAAATATTTTTTTAAAAAAGGCACTCATTCATCAAATGTTCAAACACAAGAAAAAACTTTACACAGAAAAAGCTATTCAAACTTTAATTACTTGAATTAAGTTAAAAATTTTTATTTTTATCTCTTGGAGACATAAGAAAAAAACTCAAAGAAAAGGCTCACTAGTCACTCACTAGGAGTCTAGGGGGAACGAGGGGGAGGGGGTAGGGGGTTAACATCCGTTAATGGCTTAAAATGGTGATGTTGTATAGCTGATAGGTACGCTGGCCAATAATGTGCAATATTAAGTTCGATGCTCCTTATTATCCAAAGTTTTGCGATTTTAATTTTAAGAGTATTTGATTCATATTAAATGTAAAGTAAAATTAAATTAATTGTAAAATAAACTGTTTATGTGTGTAGACGCAAAAACGCCATTAAAAACTTTTGTTTTTATATATTATTTTATTTATTTATATTGTTGTTTATTTATATAAAACTATAGTGTTGGGTAGGGAGTCTGTCAGTTGCTTGAAAAATGTCTCATTATTTTTAGCTGCAGGTAACCAGGCCTAAATAGTTTTCGGGATTGAATTCAGAATTGAATAGCCATTACTTTTCTACTGAATATTTTGCATACACAATTACAAACAAACCAAAGACCATGTTTGCTTCTCTCTTTCTCGCTTATGGTATTAAAGTTATGTTCGTCATAATTTTTATGTTTGTAACGTGAATGAGGATAATTAATTTGAAATAATTTAAAAAATACAGAAGGAAGGTTATTAGCAAAACAAAATTGATCCGAATTACCCTCATTTACGTTATATGCTCTTATGAAAGGAAGAAGTCTTTTTTTCAAACATTCTTTGATGTATATTTCGGTATTTATAGAGCCCACTGTAACAAATGACTTGCTTCCTTTGCCCCAACTGCATATAGCTTGTCTGCTTTTGGATTCTAAATTGTTCTTCGGCATTTCTTCGAGCTGCGTAAAATCTGTCAGTACGACATGAATATTTTTGTATGAAATTCGATTTTAATTTCCGAGCCCTACTTTTGGCGTCTAAATTTTTTGCAGCATTCCTGTCTGGAACGTTTTGGACTTTGTATATTTTCAAACCTGCATTGGCTTTAACTTTTCGCACCAAATAGGCAGAGCACTGGGCTAACTGGGCAACTATTCTTGGTAGAAATGTGTTTGGAGATCTTTTCAATATGCTTTCTATTTTCTTGTCTTTCTCAATATCATGTGGTCCTTGTTTTCTTCTTAAACCAAATTTCCTATCGATGGTCAAATTCTCCTGAAACTGTTTAATAATATTGGAAACAGTTTGACGGCAGACCTTCAATTCTTTGGCCAATTTTTTATAGGACGAATTTGGATTTTTTTGAAAATTTTTAATAATTTTAAGACGTACTTCTTTTTCTTCACTCATTTTGATCAAACTCACAATAAATCAACATGTTTGTCATTACAAATAACAACTGACATATTTTTCAAAGATAACTTTAAATTTACACCCAAAAAAAAATTATTAGGTAAAACGTGTGTTAAGATTTTTTCGATCTCACTCCTTATATATATGGGACATTCTCTTTCAATGGGAGACTCCTCCCCCCGTGTCCAAAATTGGTTAAGGTATTTTTAGGCATGTTTGGGCTCAAATGAAAACTTATTATTTCTAGTTTCGAATGCAACGAGGCCTTTTTTGATTTTGCATGTTAGCGGACCAATATATGTAATATTAGATTCATGTTCATCAGCTGAAACTTCACAAAAATAAGCTTTTCCCGCAGTTTTATGAAGACTTTGGTAAGCGTAAGACCCGAAAAACTGCCTTTTTGGACCTTTTTTGAGGTAAGGGACAATACGTCCAGTAAAAAATAATATTAGATTCATATTCAGCGAAAAAAAAAAAATATACGAGAAAGGAGTTTATCTGTTTTTTTATGATGACTTGGGTAAACGTGCGTTTGATAAAACTATTATTTTAAGATGAGGTGGTAGACTTGCAGCCGCCATATTGGTCCGCCATCATGCAAAATCAAAAAAGGCCTTGTTGCGTTCGAAACTAAAGATAATTAGCTTTAATTTGAGCCCAAACATGCCATAAAATGCCATAACCAATTTTGGACACGGGGGGAGGAGTCTCCCATTGTCAGAGAATGTCCCATATATATGTTTAAAAGGGCGTTAAGTACTTAAACTACACTTTTTTTAAATGTTTACTTCTTATCACAGCTGTTGCTATTGTTGTCGGTATTTTACTTTTTGCTTACAAATTGTATGTACTTTTGTGCATAATTTGTTTTATGCGGTTTCGCTGAAGGCTTTATGCGGTAAAGCGCTACAAAAAAAATAAAAACAATTTTGCTATTTACATAGATAAAAAAGTGTTGCCTTTCTAAGGTTAATGTACAAAGCAAAATTTTTATAATGCCGTGGTTTGCTATCATTATCACTACATTTTGTTTATACATTTATTGAAACCTAGATTACTTATTACTTATCATTTTGTAGGTATTGTTTTTATATCCCAATATACATTATTGTTTGATATCAACTTGAGGTAGATTTGAGGTCAAATACCTTTCTCAAATCTCCAACGTTAATTCTCAAATGCACCTCAATGGTCCGATTATAATCTTCTTAACTTGAAAGGCACATTTTTTATATGGGGATTTTCTTAGTTATCAAATTGAAAAATTTATGATTCCCAACTTGATATCAAAGGAATTTCTCCAACCTGTCAAACCTCACTTTTCACTTTTTTGCTCTTACGCATCCCCCAAATTGAATTATAATTATGTACAAAATATACATTATGTACAGCATATATTTCCCTTTAATTCATTTTCACCTCACTTTTATATCGAATTTTTTTCACTTTCACTCAGTTTTTTATATTTATTTTTCAAAATTGAATTGAATTTACAAAAAATGTTTTCCACAAATTAAAATTCTGTGAGAACCTGTGAGAAATCAACAGTATTGCCATACGAGTATACTTATAAAGTATTGTAAATAATATCTCAAATTTAACTCAAATCGTATTCAAGTTGATATCAAGCGTTGGAAAAAATGTTTGGTTTCAAGTGGAGAAAAGTGTTTGAAATCTAATTGAGAATTATAATATGTCTCAAACATTGAAAAAAATGTTGATTCTCAACTTGATGTCAAGTTGAAAGTCAACAAGGAGAAAAATGTTTGAACTTAAATTGAGAAATACATTGGAAATCAATTTGAGAACTAAGCTTTTCTCCAACATTGAAGAAATCATTTTTCAATGCATATTGGGATTTTAAAAAATATTTAATTTTAATCCAATCTAACTAACCGAATGCAAAACCTATCAAACGCCTGTATTTGCTACGGCGACTTCTCTGCTTGTATGGTATAGTCGATCTCCACAAGTTTAACACCAACAAATAATTCTGCCACGAATAAATGTACACGCACATTTTGTTTTCGTATGTTTCGTTTGTATGTGTGAGTAAATTGATCGAAACATAAAGAAACAAACTCCGCTCGTATTTTAATTTCTCCCTCTCTTCTTCTCTTCTCTTTGTTAGTTAGAGTAGCACAGTCATGCCGCGCAGTAGTGTGAGCGAGAGAGGAACTGGACGTTACAGTTATCTTACATCTTACGATACAGTTATTCTTACATTTTACACATTTGAAATTTTGCCCATACCGTGAGCTAAAATGTTTACACATCAAAAAAAAATAAATATACTAGAAAATATTTAGACTCAGAAAAATTTCTGTATTCAAACCTCAAGTTCATTTTTTTTCGTTTTGCATTTTCCCTACTTTTTCTTTTTAATACCTCAAGTCATAGAAGAGATACATTTATTCATTTCACTCTTTGAAATACGCTAGCATACTTTGCTGCGCTTTTATGTTTCGTAATTGTTTTCGTCTAGTTTTTTTTTTTTGTTCTTTACTTGAAGTGCGTTTTTATTTAATATAATTCCTTTTTCAGTTAAAAATAAACAAAAACATATACCGCTAGAAAAAGAAATATTTCGAGTTGATCAAAGAAGTCGTGCTTTTATTTTTTCTAGTCTCTTCGCAGAGCAGTATGAGTTGGAATCATTCAGTGCACCTTCATGTGCACTTGATGTGATATGAAGTAAATGAAAAGAAATCGCATATAATGGAAAACTTCCATTTACATGTGTTGAAATTTAAGGAAATTTAGTTGGGTAAAAGAATTTATTAAATTCTTTCTGCCTTTGATCGTATACCAGAGATTTGCAAGAAAGTATTAAAACACAATTTCGAGTAATTTTTTAAAACAAAGCGAATACAGTATGATGTGTAAGTGTGAATCATTCTCGTCTTAAAGAAAATTCTACGAATGCGATATAGTAATGAATTACAATGCCATAGTCAGTTGAAGTATGCTGCCTAAGTTTATCTTCCGGTTTTATTTTTCTCAATTTTTCTCTTTCTCTCTCTCCTTCTGTGACTACATTTGATGTTTATATTAGCCTGGACTCGGCGAAAAGATATTTCACTGGTTGAATCTTCCATGTCAATTACAACACTTCTGATCTATATAATTTCACAAAAAGTTTTTCTAAATATTTCATTTAGTCTTTACTCCACAATAATGAAATTCAGAGCATAAAATTTTGTAATTCATTTACAAATATTATCTATCATTTTTGACGCGTTCAACTTTTTTCAAAACTCCAATTTTCAAAAAATCGTTGTATCCAGTCTTAATGGATTCATAGTATTCTGGTATGTCTGCAGTTGGCACAAAAGAAAGAGCTTTCAGTTTGGAAGTGAATTAAAAGCCTTGTATGAGGTTGGCCTTGAGAGAAATTATAAAATACTAATAAGCCAGAAATAAAATTGGAACCAAAATAAAATTAAATGAAAAACATTGCGTTAATTATAACAAATTATTTACAGTTTACTTTTCAGTGAGTTGAAGGAACTAATAAATTAAGAATAAATGTTAAATTTTTTGTCTGGATTTTGTCTAGTCTGGATTTTGACTTGTCTGGATTTTGTCTTGTCTAGATTTTGTCTTGTCTACATTTTGCGTTGTCGGAATTTTGTCTTGTTTATATTTTGTATTGTCTGGATTTTAAGGAAATGTCTGAATTATGTCCCGTAGGGATTCTGGAAATCGGGATTGTGGGGGGCTCCCATTTTTTATTTATCAAATATTTGTACAACAGATTTAGTCAAATATTTCTTTAATAATATGTACATAAATTTACTTATAATTTCAGATAACACTGTCGAAATTTTTTTTTTCTTTTTACTTTGCATTTAAAATTTGGTTTGAAAAAAAAAATATTTTTTTTTTAAAGCAAAAGTATAATAAAATATATTACTTACTTTCAGCATTTAGCGTTTAAGAGCATTAGGTAAATTTTGAGAAGTGGCGGATCTAGAGGGGGGCTATGAGCGCTGAAGCTCCCCCCAGAACCCGACAATATTGATTTACCAAATATATACGAAGAGCAGTATATTTATAGTAAATAGCGATTTCTGAGAAAACTTAAAAATATTTTGATTTTTGGAAAACATTTACTTTCAACAAACGAAGAACTTTATACCGGGTGACAATTGTAGAGTGACGCAAGTTTAATACTCTGCAGCAAGCTTTGCCATTTACCGTTACTTTAATTTTAAAAGCAAATTCATTCATCATTGGCTTTGCTTTTAATTTCATTTGAATTTTTGTTATTACATTTTGAAATTTCCATAAAAATGGACAAGGAAAATATTCGTCGTGAAACTATGAAATTTCATTTGGCAAATTATAGTAGCCGTCAAATTGCAAAGGCTTTAAATTTGTCAAGTCGTACGATAGACCGAGCTATTATTCGATATAATGAAACTGGGGGTTTTGGAGATAGAGACCGGGGAAAATTTTCAACAGTTGCCACTACTGGTTTAACAGAAAAAATTCGTAAACGAATCAAGCGAAATCCAAGGCGCTCAATGAGAAAAATCGCTAAGCAAATTGGGAGTAAGCCGTGAAACAGTGCGGATCATTGCAAAATCAAAGCTTAATCTTAAGCCGTACAAGCTCCGAAAAGCTCAAGATCTGACACAGAAAGAGAAAGATTTGCGACTGCAAAGATGCAAGGCGTTGCTACGCTCCTCCGTGTTAAAAAAATGTTGAAAATATCTTGTTTACAGATGAAAAAATTTTCACGGTTGAACAACATTTCAATGCGCAAAATGACCGAATGTGGCTAACATCATCATCGCAACAAAATAGGACTGTTGGCCGAGTTCAAAAGCCAGCTTCCGTTATGGTATGGGCTGGAGTTTCCGCTAATGCCAGAACCCCTCTAATATTCGTTGAAGAGGGTGTTAAAATTGACCAGGTTGTTTATCGGAGCATTTTAAATGAACATGTTCTTCCCTGGGCCCAAGATACATTTGGAAATAAAAACTGGACTTTCCAGCAAGATTCTGCACCTTCCCACATGGCAAAATTAACGCAAACATGGATAAAAGACAATTTTTCTGGATTCATAACATCTCAAGAATGGCCACCATACTCCCCAGACTTGAATCCAATGGACTACTCTATTTGGAGTATTTTAGAGAGTAAGGCTTGTGCATCTCAACACCACAGTCTGGAGTCGCTGACAAATTCATTAGAGAAAGCCTGGACTGAAATTGATCAGGAAGTCCTGCGGCGAACAGTCCTACGATTTCCGGATCGATTGAAGGCATGTGTGCAGGCTAAAGGAGGTTATATTGAATGAGGTGGGGTTCAAATGAATGCTTATATATTCAGCAATGTTAACACTTAATTGTACTTAATGGAAGTACGTCCTTTTGAAAATAACTGCTGAAATGTGTGCGTCACTTTACGATTGTCACCCTGTATTATGTATTATTTTAATTATTATTTTAATAATAATAATTTAATAAAAATATTAAGATGGGTTGGGGTATTTGAATCAATTATGATTAGCCTCCATGCTGGATGTCAATATGATGCACTTTACAGTGCAACTGGTTATTAAATACACTCGCAGTACATTAAATCTACAATTTCAGTGCCAGTTTATAGAAGTGTTACTTTTAGAAAACTTGATAATGATCTAGTTTTTGGGTTGAATTTTGTATTGAATTTTTATCTGATATTTGGTTTAACTTATCCGTTTTTGCCCGTTTTTGTTCTGAATTCTGGTTTGATTGTATGGTAGAATTTTTTTTTTTATTTTTGGTTTTAATTTGGCTTTAGTTTTAATCTGTGTTTGGTTTAAATTTTGATTTGCTTTCAGTGGGTTGGGTACAAAATCCCGAATTCCAAAAGCCCGAATAACCACTCCCAAAAAAGAACTCCCGATAATCCATAACCCTGAAAAGCCACTTGCCCGTAGCCAAATGCTACAATCCTGAAAAGGCACTTGCCCGAAAATCGCTCGCGAATTCATTATTCGGGATTTCCATGATTTTATTCAAGATATGAGTAGATATATGTATATATATGGGTTTCAATACAAAAAGACCAATTTATGAATTTTGTGGTTTGCAGAATTAAAAGATCATTGTGTTCTACAAACAATAATTGTGGGATGCAATATTTTCTGTAAGATCTCACAATTCGATTGCTTATATAGACCATAATATACATACATATGTATATTACGTATGTAGGTCATGAACACATACAGTGATTACCGGTCAATTGGAATCTCTTAATTGCGTTTTCCGGTTTTAGCATCTCCAAATTTTTTTTCTTTATTTTTCTGAAATTGCTCAAATTGCTTGGGTATTTTTTTAGACGCAATTAACCAAGATTTACTGTATTTGTATTGTATACAAATTATTGAAAAATTGTATATACTCTGGGTATATGAAAAATCTTTACGAATTCGGGATTCTGGCGTTCGAGATTATGGCTTTTGGGCAAGTATTGGTTTTTCAAGAAAATGGATTTTCGGGATTGTGGCCCAATACCATAAAAAATTTTTTGTTTGTGGTCCAAATTTTGGTCTAACTTTTTTTTTTGAATTTTGGTCTGAATTTCGAACTGATTTTGGTTTGGATTCGGTCCGAATTTTGGGTTATTAGTCTGAGTTTTGGTCTCAATTTGGCCTCATTTTGATAGATTTTTGTTGGAATTTCGGTCCGATTCGTGGTCTGAATTTGTTGTTGTTTTTTCAGTCAAGGTTTTGGTCTCATTTTCTAATTTTTATCTACATTTACGATCCAAATTTGGTCCTTTTCTTGGTTTGAACTTCGATCTAAAAAAAAGTGTTTGAATTTTAGTTTGAAATTTGATCGAAATTTCCGCCTAAATTTCTATCCGATTTTAGTTTGAATTTTGGTCACAGTTTTGTTCAAGTTATCTTTAAGTTTTTGGTCAGTATATTTTGGTGTGTACATTGATAAAGTTTTTGCATTAGTTTTTGTCTAGGTCTGGATTTTGGTCGATATTGAGTCTGATATTTATCCTTTAATTTAGCAAATCTTAGAACCGCCACTGAATTGGAGCCTACTAAAACGTTTAAAGCAACTGAAAAGTTTTTGTGAATCGATTAAGTTGGAAACGTTCAGACAGATATTGACACATAACACACCGATCGGTCTTTGCAATTATGCAGCTCTATTCTTTTTATAACTTAGAAGAAAAAACAACAACAAAAAAGAATTAGCAGTTCGAGTGTTTGTAGAATTCTTTCTTAATTCTCTCTTATAACCATAGCATAATTAGTTTTTTGAATATATTTTATAATAGTTTAATTATGTAGAAAATCAGACGTGATATGACTATAAATTTACAATAATTATGTACAATTCCAAATACGTAAATATCGCTTTAAGATTTAAATTAGTTTTTATTAAAATTGAAAAAGCAACCACTTTACTATGAAATATACATAAGTATGAAAAGTCCATTTACATTATAGTCTCATATAATAAAATAATATCACACCACGTTCAACAAGAAACGATCTCATTAATGACAGTGGATATTGCAGAAAAAAAACACGAAAATTATGTGCTGCAATGTCACCCTCAAATTTATGTAGCAAAATATTTGCAAAAAAAAAAAGTAAGAAACTTTATACGCACACACACATCCGCAAACATCAATTTCTTATTGACAACTCTGGTAGACAAATAAACAGAGAGGGGCAGACAAACAGACAGACCGATAGACAGCGACAATGTGGTGCTTTATTAATGTAAAATACAAAGCGTACCCGCTATCAAATAATAGCCACTCCTCCTGCTCTTGATTCTTCAGCTCGTTTCGTTCCACTGCACTATGTAATACTATATTACTCAAAGTTGTCGTCCAGACGAACAGACAGACAGGCAGATAGATAGACAGACAAATAATATAATATTTCTAGGCATTATCTTTGCTATGGCAGCAAACAGCAAGTGGGCGTGTACAATTGTTAGCTTGCGTCAATGGGATTGAGTAAGCGGAGATGGACGGCATGGAAAGGATGAGGAGATAGTAGTTTGGGGGTGTGGTGGTAATAACAGCAAAGAGATTTTCCAGGGATTTGCATAAATACACAAGTTAAATGTACATTTAGCATTTTGAATTTGCATTATTTTCATTTTTATTATTATTGTTTTTTTTTCTCTATCTTTTTGTTCTTTCGTGGGCTTCTGATTCTTTTTTTCTTTTTTTTTTTTTCACTGGACACACATAAAGACTGCTGTCGTCGTATAATCAGTTTCATATTGCTTTCATAGAAATTTTTAAAATTTACATTTAGTAGCAACACAAGTAAGTTCTATATATTAGTTTTACTACCTACCTACCTACTCTACTCTTACCTTTTGAAGTTGTTCGCCTCTGACGTCAGCGTTAGGCACATTGCAATTGGGTGATTTTTTTTTTTTGTTTCGTGTTGTAGTTCTTACTTTTATTTCTCCTTTTTTATATTACCCCTACTCCTGTTTTTTTATGCAATTTAATACTATTTTTATTATAAATTGTACCAACGTATGTATGTATTCTCTTCATACTCTATAGTTATTTTATAATTTTACTTGGATTTTTATCAAAATTTTTTTTTTGTAATTCTGTCCTTTAACAAAATAACTACAATATAGCATAAAGATGAACAAAAGAATCGTCTATTCATTTTTGTTATTTAAGCCTTTCATTGCTTCTTTGCTTTTTTGCATTTCACTTTCCCCTCGGCCATTGCATACCTGTACATTGCTTGCTAGAGTTTCCTGGAACTTGTACTTTTATTAGAGATTTATAACTTCAAAGTTTAACTCGTCTTCTTCTGTTACCTTTTGCTGCTGGAGCTGAAGCTAGAGCTATTGCCTCAGGACAATGATTTGCTAAAAAGTAAATAAATTGCAGGCATTATTTATATTTATGTTTATATAACTATGTATGTATGTTGTGATATATATGTAGGTTTTTCATATGTGTTTGCTACAGCATGACATTCAAGTAATTTTCTGCCTTTTACTACTACATACTTTAATAATAATAATCATGTTGCTGCAAATGTTGCGTCTCTAAAAAGTTCGGTTTAGTTTTAGTTTTAAATGTTCATTAAAGTAAAGTTTAGCAACTAAATTAATTTGAAATTATTTAAGTTTAATTGATTGAATTGAATTGATCACGACCACGATGAGGCGTGAATTATGATCAATTTAAAATTGTATTGGTTTTTGCTCTTTTACATTTAAAATGCTCTCTTACGTAGAATTGTAATAGAATTACGTAGATCTTGAATTTGTATATTGAATTTATTATTAAACACAACTAAAAGCAGTGGAACTAACTTATATTTAAGCCTTATAGAAATCCTTTTGTATTACACTATCCTTATTCTCGATCTAACCATCGAAGGGTAAGCACGTCTCTCCAGGGCCGTAACCAGAAATTTTTTTCGGGGGGTTTTCATTCGAAGAAAATATTCATAAATAATTTTTATCAAACTGATTTTTAAATACAACAAATTAAATCGATGATACATTTGATGGACCCTATAATAATAAAATTTTAGGAAAAATTTTCCGATTTTTTTTAATCTTAACCTCAAAAAAATGGCAAAAAGTGACAAAAAATTCACAGAATAATCAAATTAAATTTTTTCAGATAAATATTATTCAATGTGCATTTGTATTTGTATAGATATTCATACATAAATATGTCAGTGAGTATAAGAAGTGAGATTGAAAAAATCTTAACACACGTTTTACCTAATAATTTTTTTTGGGTGTAAAATTTAAAAATTTCTTTGATCTAGTTATCTTTGAAAAATATGTCGGTTGTTATTTTTAATGACAAACATGTTGATTTATTGTGAGTTTGTTTAAAATGAGTGAAGAAAAAGAAGTACGTCTTAAAATTATTTAAAATTTTTCAAAAAAATCCAAATTGATCCTACAAAAAATTGGCCAAAGAATTGAAGGTGTGCCATCAAACTGTTTCCAATGTTATTAAACAGTTTCAGGGGAATTTGACCATCGATAGGAAACCTGGTTCGGGAAAAAAACAAGGACTACATGATATTGCGAAAGCCAAGAAAATAGAAAACATATTGAAAAGATCTCCAAACACATTTCTACGAAGAAAGCTGTCCGGTTAGCCCTGTGCTCTGATTATTTGGTGCGAAAAGTTAAAGCCAATGCAGGTTTGAAAACATACAAAGTCCAAAAAGTTCCAGACAAGAATGCTGCAAAAAATTTAGATGCCAAAAGTAGGGCTCGGAAATTAAAATCGAATTTCATACAAAAATATTCATGTTGTATAATGGACGACGAAACGTCTGTACTGGCAGATTTTACGCAACTTCCGGGTCAAAATTTTTATGTTGCTGATGCTCGAGGAAATGTCGAAGAACAATTTACAATCCAAAAGCAGACAAAATTTCCTAAAAAATTCCTGGTATGGCAAGCTATATGCAGTTGCGGCAACGGCAAAAGAAGCAAGTCATTTGTTACAGTGGGCTCTATAAATACAGAAATATACATCAAAAAATGTTTGGAAAAAATACTTCTTCCTTTCATAAGAGAGCACAATGTGTCCACATATTTTTGACTCGATTTGGCATCATGTCACTATGACAAGAAAGCTGGAGTGGTACCAAAGTAATAACATAGTTTTTGTACCAAGAGAGGCCAATCCTCCGAAATTTCCAGAGCTAAGACCAGTGGAGAGATATTGGGCTCTTGTGAAAAGAAACTTAAAGAACACAAAAAATATGTCCCAATGTATCGAAGATTTTAAAAGGAGATGAGCAGACTTTTCCAAAACGGTGTCTGAAACAACTATCAAATCTCTAATGGAAGGCTTATCAAAAAAGGTCCACGAGTTCATAAATAGTGGTTAGAACTATAAAAATTATATTTTTCTATAATTTGTAAAATATTATCAATTAAATAAAAAAAATCAAAACTCTAAGATCAACCGTTTAAAAATTATTGAATTTTATATATGTTACGATTTTTTCGATCTCTCTCCTTATAATCAAGTTCAAAATATCAATTGGTTTACTTATAAAAAAAAAATAATTTGTATGAGGCTTAGGTGGTATCACAATGAGCCGTTCAGGCTTACGTGTGTTTCTCGACAGCCACTCCAACCTAACCATGAGTCTTATACTTCAAAGTAAATATAATACCCTTAAATTGGCATCAATTGGTAATTACTACTACCTTCCATATCAAACAAAACAAGTTTTGAATAGTGATATCTATACTTTGTTAGAAGAGCAAATTCAAAGAGGAAAAGCTGCAGAAAATTGCTCGGAAATTGGCATCACTATTCTTGATCCATAAGTTAAATTAATGAACATTTAGTTCCTTATTTCTTGAGCATATATTTCCAGAGTTTGTTTAAGAGCCATTAACGCCCTATGACTTTGACTCCCCTCCATTTCATTTTCCCCTTCCCTATGAAACGAACTTGTTAATATACCAAAACCACAAAAACCATAGAAAAAACGTTCAATATGAACCATTGACGATTCACATAAGTAAATGAAAGGACAACTATCAAAACACACATACATACACAGACACACAAAAAAGGGATCAGGCAGCATCCCCGGATATAGACGATGATGACGGCGACAACACATTCACATTATTGTAAAAGTTATTGTGAATTTGAGGATATTTTTTATTGTGCCGCAAAATGAACAAATAGAAAAAAAAATGAGAAGAACATTGCATTTCATGAGTTTGTATTATATTAAGAAAATATTTCGCAAAGAAATAAATACATACCTAGAAGGTATGAAAAGAAAGGGAAAGGAAATAGCTTTATACTCGTTTACCGAATCTCTTTCTATTTTCTCTCGCTCAGTCTCTCTCTCTCTCTCTCTAACAACGCAAAAAAAAGGAAATATAAGAAAAGTATTCAATTCATAACTTCAAGCCAAATTTAGAGTACAAAGGAGCAAGGGATGCGACGCGACGGTTATTTTATGTATGACAATAACTTGCAACTTGTGGCCAGACAAGAGTGGAATTTTTTTTTTTTTGTCGAGAATTTTCATTGCTAAATAATGAAAATTCAAGGCATCCAAAGGTTTGAACACACACACACTCAAAATATATAAGCATATAAAAATATTTACGCATGTATCTATTGTACTTACTTTATATACATACACACACATACATAGAAGTATGAGTGTATGTATATGAGTTTGTGTAACAATGCTTGGATTATATACGTTTTTTTTTGTTGGTTCACTCCTAGTATCGTAATAAATTGTTTGACTTGAATTTTATTGAGTGTACATGACCTTCTGAATGAGCTGCGCAAAATAACAAAAAAAAAAAAAATGGAGAAAATATCAACAGCAACAACAAAGTTTAGCAATATTACGATTTTTTTTTCTTGTTTGGTTTTCATTTTGGTTTGGTTTACATTTTCGGGTCTGGGTCTATGTGAACATATCTATGTGTTATTGCGGTTATCCTTAAGAAATTGCTTTGCCATGCCGCCGCACTATGAGCATTTCCCACATACCCTTTCTCGCCGCCCTCCCCCGCTTCTTGAGCTGACCGACCTGAACACTACACTTGAGAATTTGAAACTAAACATTTAGTTTTGCCTGGTTTTGTTATGGCTGCTTTTTTGTTTTGCGAGTTTAAAGTTTTGCATACACACACACACATTCACACACGCTTACT
The DNA here is from genome assembly GCA_963691655.1 of Toxonevra muliebris. Lineage (NCBI taxonomy): Eukaryota > Metazoa > Arthropoda > Insecta > Diptera > Pallopteridae > Toxonevra > Toxonevra muliebris. The sequence goes on from OY829327.1 coordinate 45,500,855, forward strand.
CGTACAATTTTAATTCTCTTGTTTGTGTTTGTGCACTTCCGCCTGTCATCTTGTTTTCGTTTCATTTTCATGGCGTATACGAATACATTTCTGAATTGTTGTCATTTCCGCTTTTTGTTATTCATATACACTCTCTTTCTTCTTTCTTTTTTACAACATACAGCATCCGGGTACATATCTATGTATGTGTTTGTGTTTTTGTGGAAATAAAACTTTTCTGGTTCTATTCTTCTTGTTATTTTCTTTTATGGTCACAAACTTTTCTATTTGCTGTAGGAATTTGTTGTCTTCTTTTTTATTGAAAACGTTCATACTTCGGCTGTTAATACGTATGCAGAAACCGAGTTACATCTACTAGTATTCATTTATTATGCTCTATTTTTATGAAGCTAACAAAACTGGCATTGAAATTTTTAACACTCTCTTTCTCTAAAGTCAATACATAACAACAACAACCCGTTTCGCACTTTAGTTACCACAATTTCAATATTATGTAAAAATAGTGGAAATCATAAAAGTAAACTCTCTATAAACGAGAAAGGTATTTAAATTGTAATATGAAATTCATATTAAAATCTAAAAAATGTATGACTTGCAGGAACTCTTTCAGTAAGTCATTTGAGAGTTTAAAAATATACTTATGTACATCAATAAAATATATTCATTACGAACATAAATTTTGAAATTACATTGTTATTTGAGACGCTGAGAAGAAAAGTGGTATAACTTCTACGTTCAGAAAAAAGTTGAATAATTTTACTTAAGAGCAAAAGCAAAACGAAATATGTTCAGAGCAAAAGTGAAACGAAATATGTTCAGAGCGAAAATGGAATAAAAAACTATGCTATTCTTGCTCCGAAAGAATTGTTATACCATTTTTGCTCTTACTTTTAAGGCGTTTCATTTTCACTCTAAACCGTATTACTTATGCCATTCTTGCACTGAAACACTAAATTATTTCACTTTTGCTCTTATATAAATTTTAGCCCGCTTTTCCTCTCAGCCTGTCATTTATACTAAATCTGAATAGCCCGCCACCTAGTAGGATAGACGCTAAATATCACAACCCTCTTCCTGTCAATATGTCGAATACTTTTTACATGTAGAGTCATTGGGATCACCGTAAATGAACCCTCGTTGCCCCTGATAAAGCAGAAGTTTTGTTGTTGGATGAAACACCAACATCACACATCAGCCCCAAAAAGATTAACATATATTATACAGTCTTTTCAACAAGAGCGTGTACGGCCTAAGTCCTTCAAAAAATACCCCACATTAATTTTAAACATTTTTTTGTCCAATTCGCTGATATATTAATATTGTATCCAGTTACTACAATTTTGAGTAATTTCGTGATAACGCGAAGTCATATTATTTCTAGCTTTTCGGCATATGATTGCGGCAAACTCCGCCATTTTAACTTAAGCTGTCGTTTCAATTGGGCAATGCAGTTAGCATTTTTTCTGCTTATCTTAAGCTTAATAGTTGCTCAAAAATTTTCAATATGGTTAGCATCAGGAGATTGAGAAACGCAGTCCAAAATTCTTATCCAATTTTCCTCTTTTCATTTACTGCACATACGATTCTGATGTTTAGGGTCCTGCCCTCTTAAAGTACCCAATTTCGATTTCCTTTCCCAAACCAGTTATTGGCAGAAGATAAGAGTCTATGCTGGTATAAATGAATGATGTACTAGATATCCAAATTTCTCGTAAACATGATTATCCTGTCGAAACTCTGTTTTGAAAGCATCCCTAAACATGAGCTTTTCTTAGATGCTTAACTTATCTCAGAACCATTTTACTACCTTTAATGGACTAGGCAGTTTTATGGTACCTACCGTTCAAGAAAAAGATTCATCTGTAAAGGCCACATCGATCCAATCATTATCCATATGTTTGACAGTCCACACCTGACATTTTTTTTTTTTTTTGCCGTCAGTAAGGGTTTGGTTATGGAAGCTCAGAATTCAATTTGGAATTCACTAAAACGACTTTGGATTGTACTAAGGGATATAATAATGACCTTCAGCGCCAGTTTTTGTTGGGCTGCTTCAAGTGTAATAGTAGAATTGGCTCCAAAAACTCATGCTGTCACCGAGTCCTACTGCTTTGATGTTGCTCTAGAAGCGCATGATTTTGTAAGTTGTAATCATTCGGGTGTCTTAAAAAAAGCTGGTTCCATTTCTCTACGAATGCCTTCAACTTCTTAAGGTATTTGCAGCACCTCCCTACGACATTTCGGACTTTCATTAAGCCCGTTTACAAACCTTGAACTGTTAAGTATTGATGAAGTAAAGTAGATTTTAGTTTCATAGTCTCTAATCTTTATATATATAATCGTAGAGTTTTGTGTGTATGACATCGTGTAACTTCTCAACGACTGGACCGATTGAACTCATATTTCCAGAATATATTTTCTTAGGCGGGAGGATCAATCATAGCTATTCATACTGGCTTTTGGGAAAGTGGGCGTGGCACCTCCCGTACAATCCTAATAGTTTTTTGGGTATATCTCAAGAACCATTTATAGCACAGTATAGAAATTTGGTACATTGACGAGAATTTACAATGCCATGCGATAACAAAAATATGGGTGGGATTGACAAAGAGCGTGTGGCACTTTCCATTTAACCTGCATTTCCATTATGAGATAGCTTAGGAGGCGTTTATAGTACGATACTAAAATTTAGATTCTTTCAGTTTGTTAAATTAGTAGGACCATGCACCTTTTTCATATTCTACTACTATTTCTACTACTATTTCTACTACTATTTTCTAATAATTTTAGCCTTCTTTTTTCTACAATTTTTTCCTATTTTCTACTACTTTTTCAGCCAATATTTTCTACTACTATTTTACTACTTTTTTCTACTACTTTTTGAATACATTTTTTCTGCAATTTTTTTTTATTTTGTATCGCTACTTTCTACTATTTCTACTACTATTTTCTATTAGTTTTTCCACTTTTTTTTTAGTCTTTTTTTCCACAATTTATTATTATTTTCTACTACCTTTTCAACCAATTTTTTCTACTACTAATTTACTACTTTTTAATACATTTTTTCTACAATTTTTTTTATTTTGTACCACTACTTTCTACTATTTTTTACTACATTTTTACAATTTTTTCTACTACTATTTTTTACTATTATATCTACCACTCTTTCTACTCCATTTTTACTATTTTTTACTACTACGTTTAACTATTTTTCTACTATTTTTTCTGCAATTTTTAATATTATTTTCTATTCTTTTCCTACTATCTTTTCTCCTACAATTTTCTTCAACTTTTTTATTGCTATTTTCTACTACTTTTTCCATTCCCTTTTCTACTATTATTTCTACTACTTTATGAAATATCTTAAAACCCTTCGCTATCTTAAAATCCGTTAGGTAATAAATATCAAATTGGTTCAAATTTTTAAATAATTTTTGGGTTAGATACAATTTCAAGAATGGTCTTTAATATGAATATAGAGCCTCCTGAAATATTGTTTCTACAATTCCACTGAATCATAATAAGATTGTTCAACAAAAAAATACATTTAAAACTTATTCCTTTTTACTAAAAAATTCTGTAATTTCTATCTAACTGTTGAACTGATGATCCCATTAGCATCAACTGATTTAACAGTCAGTTTATGTTAGCTGTTACTATAATACTTATGAAGGAATATTTGCAGCAAATACATTAGGTCGATTATACACTGTTCATCCAAAACAACTTGAATGCTTTTATTTACGATTGCTATTAATAAATGTACGTGGACCGACGTCATATGACAGTTAATGGTCAATTATGCACCACAAATCAAGACGCTTGACGAGGACTGCAATGGCTTGAAGATGACAATTATTGGGATACCACACTGGCTGATGCGGCTCTTAGTTCTTCTCTATATCTTTTTAATTTATAATGATTCTCTGATTTCAATCTACAGTCCTGCAAGTTAAATTCTTTTAAAAATGTCAAATTTCATGCTTCATTTTTAAATCCAGGATTTTTTTTTCTAAATTCAATGCACGCACTTTAAACTTGGATTGTCATTAACAATGCTCAATTTTAGACATTGAATTGCAACTTTTTACAAAGTAAAATATGCTGACGAATAACGGTAGTTTTTGGATATCGTTAGTAATTAACTTATTGATACTTAATATATTGTTGGCTTCTGGCCTTGAAACAAAAGTGTATGTCTTGGAAAAAAAAAGAAAAAAATTGGAAAGCCATGTATGGCTTGCTATACAGTAAAAGGTTAAGTGCAGATGAGCCAAAGAAGAATTTTGCCCATTTTATTGTCACACTAATTGCATGCAAATATTTTACAAATCTAATCAAATTAAACGATACGAGTGTTTGATAATTCAAGAGTTATTGAGCTCAAAAAAAAAGAAGAAAGACATAACTAGATACTCCATCAATTAAAATCTGGCTTTAAAGCTTTAAATATTTTAAAGCATTTGAATAAATGGAGTACTTCTTACAGCACGCTGAGACTATTTGAGTGAAATAACTCAACATTTCATCATTTTAAGCTAAGTACTTAAATCAAAATTTGTTCTTTCTTTACACTTTTTAATTTGATGACAAGCTACAAAACGGATCAAAAAAGTTACAAACCTCAACCTGAATCAACCCTTAAAGTTGTTCATATGCTAAACTAATACGTACACTAAAATTTCGTGGCATGCTTTATTTGATGTAATTAATTTCATTTGACTTTTGACGTGGACATGGGCACTACTACTGCTTGCTGAGGGTTGAAAACCTCTAGCTTTTTTTTATCATTATTTCGTTTGTTTTTGTTCTTGATGATGGGGTCATTTGATTTCCTTTTATTTGAATGCTTCGTCATTATTTCGGGAATGTCAACAGCAAACAACCAAGAATGTTCGAACGTGAACATTTTCACCTTTTAATGTTAAATGTTGATTTGTAAACAGATTAATTAAACTTCAGTCATTTTTTTATACACATATATATATATATATACATATATATGCTTAAGTTGAGCTCGCGATTAAGTTTCACATTTGCGTGCACTAAACGCTCCACCTACCTCTGCATGCACAGGAACATACATATATGTATTTGCAATAATAGTAGCAACTGTGGTGTGCGCTGTCAATGTTTGCATAATGGTAGAGTCACGTTGAGTGTCACGTGCGCTTGTCTAACTGACTAAGTATGGGGTGGAAATTATGGTGGTGTTGTTGATGGTGTTGTTGATGGTGATGGAGGGTGGTAATGGTGAATGGGTTTGTCTAGCTATATCTAAATAACCGGGGCAGCCAAAAACTTAAAAAGAGGTAGCACGAAGGGTTCGGAGGTGGGGAGAAGTGGGTTGCTCAAGGTATGCGTCTAATTTCTACATGCAATCACAATTTGTTTTCATTAACTTTAACGCTTGTATTTGGCATTTTTTGACATGCCATTCCACGTGTGCTTTTTTTTTTTTGTGTTTTTTATTTTTTTTTGGGCTTTGCTTAAACAAATTGAGTTTAGTGGGGAGGGGGAGCAGTGGGTCATAAATGTCATTTGACTTGTATGTTTCAATTAATTAATGCACGATGTTTTTGAATTTAGTATTGATGACAAATGCAGCGTTACATTTTGTTTGAAAATTTCACATTTCGGATTTGAGGAAACTTAGTTTTTTCTTCGATGATTAATTTATTTAGGGTTTTTCTTACATTCTAAGAATTCGGAATGTTTGCTCATTGAATATATGCAGTAACATATGCTGGCGGATTTATATGCGCGCTACAGCAATTTCAAAAATGTTTTTTTTTTTTTTACTTTTATTCATATTTAGCAGTTTCCGTGTGTATTTCCTATGTAGCAAAAATTGTCTACTACATTCATTTGAGCATAATAAAGAATCCAACTTAGCTCCAAATCCAAACAACTCACACATGAAAGCATGCATGAAATATATACATATGCACTCTGAATGAATATATGTAACTGAAAATAAAAAAAATAAAATGTTAGCATTGTTCTTTTCTATTCAACTCAAGCAGATTTATCTGCCAAATGTCACCACGAATGAAATTTATATGTGCAACCTACAGCTAACTACTTCTACTATGCCATTAGAAAGAATGTGCTTGCTGCGCGTACGCTTCAAAGCGTTTGCTAGACAACGCAATAGTAATAGCAGCAGCAGCAGACAGCAAGCGCAAGTGTCACCAAAAATAATCCAAGCATCCTTCAAGTTTTTGTATCCGTTTGAGTTATTTCGCTGTTCTTTTCTACAATGATTTTCAATATAAATTAATATATGAAGCAGCGCTGCGCGTTGCTGCTTGTTTATTTCAATATACAAGCATGCATGCTCACGTGTGTATGTCTCTCAGTGTGTGTGTGTGTGTGTGGGTAGCAGCTTGGAATTAGCTGCATACATTCATTTCATACTTTTACTGTTAAGCAAATACTTATATGCGTTTGTTTAGCTATAGCTTATTTAACACAGATTTTATTTCAAACACACACATGCATAATCGCTGCTGTTTTTTTGTGCTTCGCTGCATTCTTTCACCATTTGTTTTTCTACTACGTTTGAATTGGATTTAATGCCGACTCCACCACCTCTATCTTCACCACCACTTCCACCTCAGCCTCTATCACTACTGATTCTATGTTATGCTGTCGTTTATTCCTTCGCTTTTATTTTATTTTATTTTATTTATATTATCTTCTTGTGTATTTAACACTGAAGCCACTTGAGTGGCAGGCAGCATCAGCTAGCGCCATATAAATTAACATAATGTGTAAGTATGTGTGACAAGAGACTTCCGGTTTTCACTTTAGCGCGAATTTATGTGTGTCTATATGAAAAGAAATTCACACACAGACATAAGCACTTACAACATACACTTATGTACGTGGAGAATTAGTTAAAAAAAAAAATTTATGTGTGAAGCTTATGTGTTTTTAAAAATTCTCATGGTTTAGTTTGTATTTAAATATTTTAAAGTGGAAAGTGGAAATGAGAGAGGAACTTTCTTTTTTATGGGTTCTTAAACAAATTCCTGGAAATTCGTTTGAATTAGATTCAGTTTTGATCAACATGGTCACATTTTTTGTAACATCTACTCTGTATATAATACATAACATTATGTGCCGAATATTTGGGAAGAAAAAGAAACAGAAGAGCATATTTTATATAACTTTCGATACGCCGAATATATAGTGTTAATACTTGCGACTCTTAATGCAGCTGGAAACTTCAAACTATATAATTTTGATATTTCTGATCTGATATTTTCAGATACTTTGGAACACTAGTACACAACCAGATTCCTTACCCCCTCCCTCCCCCTACCGATAAAAATCTCACACAATTTCATCGTTGAATCAACAAAAAATTAAACGTACGAAAAATTAAATGCAGGAAATATCTTCTACATATTTTGAGAATTTTTGTTACCGCATTTATTGCACTATTCATGTACTCATAGATTGGATGACATTTACGATGGTGTTTCATTACTTTATATAACAACAACAATCCCTTTTTACATGTATACTAGCGGGCCCGGCAGACGTTGTTCTGACCTTTCTTTGAAGAAGCCCGAAAATTTATGTTTATTTAAATGAAGAAGAATGAAGTGCTTGATGTTTAAAATTTAACATTGGTAATGAGTTTAAAGTCCGTACATTGAATTTGGGAAAAAGTTCATAGATTTAAAAATCAGGCATCAAAACTGACATTTTGCAGACTTGCAGAGAATCATTATGAATGAAAATTTCAAATCAATATTTTGATAATTAAATTTTGAAAATGAAAGCTTACATTGCTTCTGTTTTCACTATAATGATTTCACGTTTAAAATTATGTTTAAAATCATCAAATTGTGGCGATGTAGCCATACCTTGCAACTCATAATAAGCATGCGTGTTAAATATTTATTTATAGTATTAATATCGAATCTGTTACAGTCCCACCTACCGGATTTTAACATAGCCAGGCTGGTTTTTGAGATATTTCATAAAGTAGTAGAAATAATAATGGAAAAAGGAGTGTACTTTTTTAGAAAATAGTAATGAAAATAGCAGTGTAAAAGGAATAGAAAATAGTATTAGAATGGTTGTAAAAAGTGATAGAAATGGTAGTAAAAATAGCAAGAGAAAAAGTAGTAGCAAAATAGTAGTAGAAATAATAGTAAAAAATAGTAGTAGAAAAAACTTTCGGTTATAGTTTCAGTAGTATAAAATATGTAGTTGTAAAAAATAGTAGGAATAGTAGTAGAACAAGTAGTAAAAAATTAGTAGAAAGTACGAAGAAATTGCAAAAAAAAAAGTAGTAAAATAGTAGTAGAAAGTATTCGTGGATAAAGTAGTAGAAAATAGTAGTAGAAAAAACTTTCGGTTATAGTTTCAGTAGTATAAAAGCTGTAGTAGTAAAAAATATAGGAATAGTAGTAGAACAAGTAGTAAAAAATTAGTGGAAAGTACGAAGAAATTGCAAAAAAAAGTAGTAAAATAGTAGTAGAAAGTATTCGTGGATAAAGTAGTAGAAAATAGAAAAATTTTGAAAAAATAAGTTAAAATAGTAGTAGAAAAAAGTAGTAGAAATAATAGTAGAAATTGTAGTAGAAAATAGAAGTAGAGCATGGTGCCACTCCCACTAATCCAACAAACCGAAAGAATTTTTTAAATCCGGTATTGATAAATAAAACTTCCGTGCTAAATCTAAATAAAATAAATAAATTAGTAGAAGATCTATTGATTTAAGTAACTTTAAGGCAATTAAGCTGAAAAGAGCTGTAATAAAATATGTAGACACTGCTAAAAATCTTGGTGTTACTTTCAATAGGACATTGCCTTGAAAGGACCACATCTATAGTACGATAGGTAAAGTATATGGAATGCTCCGTGCACTTTGGGCAACCCAGTACTTTATCCCTGAAAATATTCGACTGCTTATTGCTAAAACGTATTTGAAACCTACTCTTATGTATGGTTGTGAAATTTATGGAAACTGTAACAGTGAATGTAGAAATAAGTTAAATGTTCTTTACAACAACATTTCCCGATATTCGTACGGTTAAAACGATTTGACCATGTATCAGCTTACGCAATGCAAATTTTTTCTGCCTCCTTTAACGATTTACTTGAAATAAGATCACTTGCAGCTTTGCATAATAAAATAATTTATACAAAGGAACCAGCATCACTATATAGCAGGCTTCCATTTTCACGCTCATCGCGAACCGGTCAGTTGATACATATAAAATATCGATTTCTCATGTCTGAACGTCAGTTTTTTGTCAACACAACTCGTTTTTGAAACGCCCTTCCGATTAGGATAAGACTAATAGCTAATGCACTGCAATTTAAAAATGAATTATTCATATTTTATAATCATGCCTAATTAATTTTTTGCGTATATTTTTGTTTTTCCAGTTTTTTTTTGTATGTAAACTCATAACTAATATTATCAATTCAGAGTATATTTTATTATCTTTTCATATTTTTAATTTTTATTCTATATCTAAGATTATATTTTATTGTTATTGACAAATTGTGACTAGCACTATAAAATAAAATATTTAATTGTTGTGCTAGGAGTTTTAATTAAAAATAAATAAAATAAATAAATAAAATCTTAGTACCATACCATAAATGGCTCCTAAGATATCCCATAATTAAAATTCAGATTACGTACGTATATGGAAGGTGCCACATCGCCTTTGTCAACCCCTTCCATTCTCTTGTTGTACCAAAGCAATATTAATTCACTTTTTTGTACCAAATTTCTGTACTGTGATATAAATGATTCTTGAGATATAACCAAAAAAGTATAAGGAGTGTATGTGAGGTGCTCGCCCACTTTCCTTAAAGCCTGTATGAATAGCTATGTTTCATGCTCTAATCAAAGCAAATATGTTTTAAGAAATATGATTTCAATTGTTCAAGTTGCTCAGAAGTTACACGATTATAAACATACACACAAGACTCTACGATTATAACATATATATAACGATGCCAGGATCCCGAACTATTTGGATATTCCGAATTTCATTTACGAGATCCAAGTCTGTCTGGGATATCCGGATTTAAATATGTGATCTTCAGTTACTTCCTGAAATGCTACAATGTTTCTCAGATATTCAAAAAAGCTAACTTATCTCTACTCTTTTTACAATGTTAACTTAAGACCGGGAACGAAACTTAATTATTATAAAATATGGAAAGCTTGCGCCAATAGAATTTGTTTCAAGATTACTTGAAAACAGTGTGTATTTCATTTGTTTTATTTGAACATATTCAATAAAGGCTTTTTGGTCGAAATTTTCATACGCAAATAGTTAACTATTTCATACTTTTTTCCCAACGTTTCAGCGCAAATTTTAGGCCTTCTTCAGGGGATTTTTATTTATTTATGGTAAATACTATTTGTTAAACATTCAGTCAAGTAATTAAATAATATTCGGCGTTAAAAAATTTTACGTGTTTTGTAAAGTTTTTTTTTCGTGTTTTTTTTTGTCATTTGTTAATTAAGGACTATATTTTATTTAATTTAATTACTTAACTGAATGTTTTACAAATAGTATTTACTATAAATAAATAAATATCCCCTGAAGAAGGCGTAAAATTTGCGCCGAAACGTTGGGAAAAAAGTATGAAATAGTTAACTATTTGCGTATGAAAATTTCGACCAAAAAGCCTGTCATTATAATCTCGTTAACAATACATAAATTGGTCTAATAGAAAATTAAAAATATTCAATAAAGTTTCATAACTTTTGGTTTGTACCGCTGGTTTTTTTTTTTAATAAATGGGTCCTAATTGCTCTATGACTTTTAAAAGATCTAAATGATTAATGCCGAGCTCAATAACAGCGAAAATTTTTGACTTAGAGTTTTCGTTTTTGAACGTGTTTTTACATACACGTGTATTTTAATCACGTGTAGCTCGCTTTACAATAACTACACGTGTAGTTAGCACATTGCCTATGAAGCAAAGGAATGCCTGGAAATTGCATTGCCTGTGTACAAAATGGGAACGCAAAGCATCGATATGAATTTCACCTTGCAGTTGATGAAGACCTCGTTATCCCTATGGTTAGGCTGACCATCAGAAAATTCGTAAAAGTAGGAAAACCTTAGTTGAATAGCCGGAATTTTGTGTTGAAGCAGAAATTTTTTTTAAAGAAAAATTGGTTGAGTATTAACGAACACAAGGCAGAAGTAAAACTTCTTGTGAACTAAACGAAACACAAGCAAATAACAAGCAAATGAAATTTTTCAATCGCAAAATTTAATACTTCATTGGCTTGTGCTTTTTAATTTCATTTGCTTGTGTTTCGTTTAGTTCGCAAGAAGTTTCACTTCTGCCTTGTGTTCGTTAATACACAACCAATTTTTTTTTTTTTTGGATTAATGCTAGAACCAAAATTGCAACTCTGTACCGGTAATTTCGATGACAATTGTAGCAAACTCTTTTTGTGTGCGACATCTTCATGTAATTCCTTGGACATTTGCGCCATCTGTATGTTAAATGTATAACAGTCATAAACTTTAAGATGGCAACGCTACACATTATTCTTTCTGCCATAGGCGTGTGTGTGTAATTAATACTATTTATGGATCGTTTATTATATAGATCGTGAATTCAGTTACGGAATATTGATATTTAGCCCCTCATGAACATTGCTCGACAAAATCATGTCGTATTGCAAACTTACGCGCGACGTCACATCCGGTTGGTTTTACTCAAGGTCAAGAGAAAAGAAGTTTCACTTCAAAAAGCAAAAAATTATCGATAAGTTATTGCTGCTTTCCACACAATTATCGCTGCTAGTTCTACATAAAAAGAAGCGTGTAGCAACTGAAACGCAACAATTTGCGAGTTCGTAGCACATACGAATTCAAATTTTGTTTTGAAAAGCAGGAATTTGCGGCGTTGAGCAGGAGAGCAGGAAGAAGAGCCTAAAACCAGGAAATTTCTGCTTATTTCTATGGCCATCCATCGTAAATTATCTGTAATAACAACAGAATTGGTCGTAATAATAGACCGCGTGGACTATTTTTGTATGAAAGTAAGCAAATGCTCTGGCTGTGTGCAATGTGGCATTGAAATGGTGTACTGATATCTCAAACGAAAGGTAAACTAAGTGCTTTGTAAGCTATCACAAAAACATGGTACGCGATTTGCCCGAAATTTCCAAGTAATTCGTTTTCCTTGTTTGTCTTATACAATTTGAATGAAGTTATCCAAGTTTAAATTTATTCTGTACAATGTTTTTTTTTAATTTTTATGCAGTAGTTTTTTTCGCAAATAAAATAGTAACGAAGGTGCGATGGGTAGAAAAGTACACAAACTGGTCAATTACTCGCAGGCAAAAGATGCAAACGCGATGCAAATTAGTGTAGTTAGAAAGAAGAGAGACATAAGGCTAAAAGCTGTTGTGCTGATAGAGGACTCACCCAATTTCTTACGACCCTATTTGTTTTAACGAACGAATCCCAGCGGACCCACTTACCCGCCCACCCGACCGAGGGGCACATCCGCAAAGCGAACGGATCGGTGACCGAAACAGAAACAGCCCGGACTGCCTGTGTAACGCAACTCGTGAATGGGTGAAGTAATATATCCCAATGGTTTTCAAACAGCTACAGATTAGGATCATCAGCTGTTTAATCATTTAAGGAATTTAAAATTGCTTGTTTTATAGAAAATAAGGAATCAGTTATATCATATAAGCCATGTTGGTTGTTGAAATCATTGCACATGCAACGTAATGGATCATTTTGGGCATAGTTAGATCGGCAAGTACTCAATTTAATCAAGATAGGATACCTTGAACAACGATTTGGGATATTTAAGTCAATTTTATTTAGTAGAAATTCAGAATGAATGTCACCGTTCAGTAATTTAGTCATAAACATAACATTCAGCATAGTTCTTCTGCTGTCTAATGTCGGTAGGTCAATAAGTTTGAGACGATGTATGTAAGAAGGTAAATTATGTAATGGGTTCCAACGTAAATTTCTTAACGCAAACAAGAGAAACTGTTTTTGAACTGACTCAAGTCTGTCTTTATAGCAATTATATTGAGGACTCCAAACTGTTGAACCATACTCCAAAATAGGTCTTACCAGTGCCGTAAAAAGTGTTTTTGTTATATACGGATCACTAAATTCAATAGCCCATCTTTTAACGAATGCAAAAATTCCCTTTGCTTTATTAACACACATATTGATATGCAGATTAAAACGCAATTTAGGATCCATAACTATACCCAAATCAGTAAAAGTGTTCACTACCTCCAGGGTATAATCATTTATAAAGTAATGTGAAGGAATTGGCTGACGTCTCGAAAAGACCATAGACTTACATTTCTTTAAATTTAAAAACATTAAGTTTATCTGACACCAATGTGATAATGCCGTGAGGTCAGATTGAAGCAAATTGTACGCCTCATCAAAATAGTGTGAAATAAACAGTTTTACATCATCAGCATACATCAAAATTTTTGAGTGACGGATAACAGATGGGAGGTCATTAATGTAAATAAGGAACAAAATGGGACCAAGATGACTACCTTGAGGTACACCAGATGGAACTCCAATAGCGAATGATGTTGAGCCCTTGAACACCACTCTCTGATTTCTATTTCTTAAGTAAGAATTAATCCAATTTAACAGCAATATTGGAAAACCAAGTAAATCAAGTTTTTTAAACTTAAAGTAAATCGTGATTAACCTTATCAAACGCCTTACTGAAGTCGGTATATATTACGTCGGTCTGTAAGTTATTAGAAAATCCACTAATAATGTGAGTAGTGAATTCCAAGAGATTTGTAACTGTAGACCTACCCTTAAGAAAGCCGTGCTGAAATGGGGAAATCAACGATCCAATAGAGTGCTTTAACTGATTTGTAATGATTAATTCAAATAACTTTGGTATCACACTAAGTTTAGCTATACCGCGGTAGTTTGAAATATCGGATCTTGAACCACCCTTATGCAAAGGAATTATAAATGATTCCTTCCACACACTGGGGAAAATACCTGAACGTAGTGAAGCATTAAAAATTTCGGAAAGTGTTGTAACCAATTTTTTGATTTTTGGTTGCAGTGGCAATAGGAAAACGGGGGAAGTCTGAGATGGCCTATACTAACTTCAGTACAATTTCTCTATGATATCAAATATCAATGTTTAAATAAAAAACTTTTATACATATATGATAGCCATAATTTTGACCCTTCGTTTTCAACTCACTCGCATTCTCAGAAGCTTCATCAATGATATATGCTCTATAGAACTTTAGCAAATAAAATGAATTTCTGCTTAAACAAATCACTTGTAAACAAAATCAAAGTTTTTTCTATTAGTTTTTTTTTTGTCTTGTGTTGATGATATGCATGTTCTTTTTAACATGAGCTCTATCTACATATACACACAACCTTTAATTCTTCTCGTTGCCACTTTTTCTCTCCCTTTCTATTTTTAGTTAGCTTTCATAGCTATGAATATATAAGCTTATGAGCTGCTTATGTAAGCAAGTTCTTAATTGCTTCTCGAGAGAGAAATCTCTAAAGTATTACAACAATGATTAGTAACATAAACTTAATATTTCTAATTTTCACAACGTATATCAAATCGTATCCAATCGAATCGAAACTCGCAATGTAACGAAATCAGCTCTTGTGTAATAAAAATGTGTTTATGTGTTAGTTTGTATGCGGCAAATCATTGGTATCATTCATATTGAATGAATGGCAATATTGGCAGCAGCACAAAAACGATGAAGTCGTAACCAATTCCCATAACTCAATTTAATGCAAAAACGCACATTGTTTATATAACTACGAATGAAAAGAATAGCCCACTCCGTCCCGTCCCCCCCCCTCTTCTACTTTACGTAGAAGTTTGTGAAGTGCTGAAGTTGAGTCAGATAGAGTTTGCGTTTGTTTGATAAAAAGTTTATGGTAATGATGAAATTTTTGCCCATAGAGAAAGAAGAAAATGAAACCCAAAAATTGCCATTGCCATTTGCCATATACAAAATTCAATATGAAAAGGACTAAATGATTATAGCATAAACTACAAATACAAGCATAACAGCATACGCACACATACATATACATATGTACCATACATACACTTATATGTATTTAGGGGCATAAATGTGTGTGTTTATAAAACAGATTTTGAAGTTTTCAAAAGATAAAATAAACTAATTTATGAATTGGTAAATAATCGAAACGGAAACATTTAAATGAGCGGAAATAGTTTGATGAAGTTTTGTTGTGATATTTATCTTAATGATGTGAAATGTTATATGACTAAAGGTAAAAATAGTTTTAATGTGGCTACAGTGTGCACATACAAATACATTTGTATGTCATACTCTTCATAGATCAGTCATAGGTATTGATTGTACTTAGCAGTTTGAAAAGAAAATCTGTGTTGCACAATTCATGGATCCTTATTGTTAGCGCAGTTACTCGTTTTAATTTAGTAATAATTCATTAAATAATAAGCAGGCGATATTGAATGTAAGCACGTGGCAAGCCCAAAAAAAAAAATAATATAAATCTCTATAAAGAAAGCCCGTTCAACCGAAAGCTTCAGAGTTTCAGCACACTTAAAAAAATTATTTTTGATACAAAGAACCTACGTTAAATTTAAGTTATAGTAATATACTCTGATGGGCGCCTTTTGTTCAAATATTAGGTATATTTAAAGCCCTATAAGTAAAGTTCTACTGGTGGGATTCTTAACTTTATACCATTGCCGGAAAAATCAATTTTTGGCATTTTATTTCGTTCCTGAAATCAATTGCTAAAAGGAACCATTTACTAAAGAAGCTACTACACCATTCTTTAACCTTTAGAGTACCAGGGTGACCAACAATATACAATTTATAAACAAATCATGAAACTTGATACTCGGGGGTTTTTAAGGTCGCTGAATCCGAATCTGTAAACATAACCTTAAGATTCAAGATGGCGGATCCAATATGGCAGACAAATTTATGTAAAATTATTCTAATTCGTTTGAAACTTGTTATGCGGGGGTTCTTGGGGTCGCTCAATCCAAGTCTGTAAACGGAATCTCAAAATTTAAAATGGCCGACCTAATGTGGCGGACCAATTTTTGCAAAATTACTCTAATTCTTTTGAAACTTGTTACTCGGGGGTTTTTGGGGTCACTCACTCCAAATCTGAAAACTAATTTTCAAAATTCAAAATAGTGATTGACTTTTTAAAAAATTGATCTAGTTCATTTCAAACTTGTTATTTATTAAATATTATTAAGTTACAAATGTATATATTATTCATATATTCCTCATGATTATATATGTCTAGGATCCACGTTTACAGTCGTTCAACATTTTCATTTTTAGCTGCTCAACCATTTGAATATTCCTATCCACGTTTACACTCGTTTAACGCTTTTATTTTTGGTTATACAACCGTTTTGGTATTCATATTCAAACAAATTTAATTTCCTGGTATTTATTCCGACCCCAAGGGACGCAGTGGGAGAGCGGGGAAATTGGAGAAGTGGCGAGTCTAAGCCAGAAAAAACAGATTCAGCCAATTTCAAGACAACAAATTTGGATTATGAAGAACTAGATAGTTGGTCTTCTACAGTCATATATCATGATAGCAGTTTTCACCCACATATCAAAAAATAATTGTCACATCCAAGATTGATGAATGGCTTTTTAACATGCCGTTGCTGCAATTGATCCTAAGCGAGACAAATCGCTATCAATCTCAAAATCCAGTTTCAGACGAATTAGAAAATTTTTTTCAAAAATTTATCCACTATATTGGATACGCCATTTTATATTTTGAAATTTAATTTACAGATTCGGATTCAGCGACTTCGAAAACCACCGAAAAACAAGTTTCAGATGAATTAAAACATTTTTTTCAAAAAGTAGTCCGCCATTTTGGAAACAAAATTTCCAATTTTGAAATTCAATTTACAGATTCGGTTTCAGCGACCGCAAAAACCCCCGAAAAATAAGTTTCAGACGAATTAGAATATTTTTTAAAAAATTTGTCCGCCATATTGGATACGCCATTTTGAGTTTTGAAATTTAATTTAAGGATTCGGATTCACCGACCCCGAAAAATAAGTTTCATACGAATTAGAAAACTTTTTCAGAAAGTCGAATTTTCTCATAATTTCTTTGGAAATTTGCCGGCTCTCTAAAGGTTAAAATTCATTCAGATGTAAAAATTCTCTTTCTCAGCAAAGACCATGTGGTATTCAAAAAAAAATAAACACCGCTATGTGACGTTTCCGATATAAAAATATATTTTAAATTAATGATATCAATTCCAATGCTTGCAGGTGAGAAGCTCCTATGATATTACAATGTCCGCCAGCGGAAAGTTTTAAGCTTTTATCGGTATTATGGCTTTGAAAAAGTGACTGCCAAACGTGCAATTTAGTTAAAGAAAAAGCTTAAAGCTTGCAAAAGCTTTTTGAAGCACCAACATACATAAATTGTGTCAATGATGTAGATGGTATAGCCGACACTGCTTTATAACAAATATATCTGACTTTTTGTAAAGTTCTACTTGCCGTATATTAAGTTTTTTTACTCTTAAGAAATTAAGCTAAAAGGCACCTCCAGGAACATCGAATACTAAAATTGTTATAACTAAAGATCTGCGACATCGATTTTTAAGATTTTTACAATGCCAGATACATTTTTTCAGAGATAAAGAGTACTAAAGTAATGCATAATATTAGAGTCCGCCAAAGAGAGAGAGAGAGGAGCACTTAGACTGCAAAATCCATTGTACTCCGTAAAGAGCACTAACTAAATATAATTTTCTGAGTCTCGAAACACACAACTAAATTCCACTTACCACATAAATGGAGCCCTAAAATCGTTATAATAACTTGAGAAATAAAAGCGGGCAGAGTCTGGCACTCAGAAGCTCAAGTTTATAGAAAATAATTGTGCTGAAAAATTTATATTTAATTGAATATTAGTAACTTTTTGCAGTAATATCTTTTCAAATAAAAAGAGAAGCTATTACACAAATACCAGAATACCTCAAACTCCATATGCTTACATGTACATATATATGTATGTATATGCGTGTATATTTTTGTATGCATTGTCCTATATTTTAGTATTACAACAATACAACGACAACAACCACTTTACTGGCATTGTAATAATCCTCTTCAAATCTGCAGCAAATTCTGCTCCATTAACAAAACGTGCTGAAATACCAAACATTGACATTTTGTACAACCAACCACACCAACAAATATACACACACGTACGCATATACATTGTATGTGTATGAATGCAAGTGCATAAGGATGTATGTATATTCATATAAATGAATGAAATTTACATAGGTGACTTTCGGCTTTTAGCATATGGTATTATGTAAGGCACTGAAAGCAGATAGTCTGGAGAGAGACTGGACAAACGTACTAAAAGCCGAGCACGCAGGCAGACACATTTACAAACATTGATCTATAAAGAAATTTACATAACACTCTCACACACAGGTGCACATTAACAGAGCTATTCATACACACACAACACACACACACACCCACACAAATTCTACTTGTAACACCTCAGCTTGTTTAATTGGAAAACCAATACCAATACATATAGACATATATTCATACATGTGAGTAAGCACACACACATATATTTATGTATATGTGTGTGTGTATTTGTTTAAGTGAAAAATCAATGCTTAAAATCTTGCTCAGATACACACACATGTACTTAGGTTTATTTCGTAGGCTCATATACATACATAATCGCTTATTATTATAGATCCCACTATTTTTTGTTTTTTTGTTTGCATTATTTTATGGTTTTATCGTTGCCTTACAAATTTTATGGTTTCTAGTTTGTTGTATGTGCGTGGGTGAGTAAATTTTTGAAACACATACTGTTGCCTTTTTTTTTTTAATTTAAATGAAACAATTTAAATGAGTTCGGTTCGATTTTCTAAAATTGTGTAACTTGTTTAAAAATTTTAGCTGCATTCGTAAGTAAATACGAACGAATCGCAATAGATTCACTTAGCTGACCATCCGCACGATGTACGCCTGCATATGTTTTAATGAGCGAAAATCTTACATTTTAACTTTTACCTGATTTTGTCAAGTTTGTTGTTCCTCACTCATTCATTTTGAGTCAGTCAAAATTAGTCAGAGTCTTAGTCATTGAAACTTAAGGCCACTCATAAATTGGCTTTTAACAGAATTAGAGTCAGTCAGAAATATAGTCAATCAGAGTCAGTGAAGGTCAGTGAGACTCAGAGGGAGTGAGTCAGAGTTAGTCACAGAGTGAGCGAGAATCAATCAAAGTCAGTCATAGACAATCACTGTCAGTCGGAGTCAATTGAAGTGAGTCACAGTTAGTTTCAGAATCAGTTAGAGTCAGTGCCTATGAGTTAGTTACGAGCAAGGTAAGCCAGAGTCAGTCAGAATTAGAGCCAGTAAAAGTCAATACTATTCAGTGCAAGTTAATGACAGTTAGTCTGACAGTCTGTCAGAGTCAGCGAAAATTATTGAAGAGCCAAATAGAGCAATGATAAGTCAGTGTCAGTCATTGACATTAAGCTTGAATCGGTGCAATTATCTGGATTTACAGATTTATATGAAGTCACAGATATCCCAAGACATTCAGATTTAGTTAAAATTAATGTTCAAAAATCAGTCAACAACAAAAGATTTTTGCAAAAGATATGGCCATATGAGCTTGTCAATCTCCGATCAAAATCTAATTATTGCACTAATCATTCATATCATTTACATGGCCAATAACTACTACTAATATACCGCCTTTACACAAACTGGGGGAAGACCGCGAAATACTTGGACAAGGACCGTGCACGCAGAATGTGCAGCTATAGGCTCATGGCGAGAAATTCGACGAATAGCACAGAACAGAGGACAGTGGAGAGGACTTGTTGCCGCCCTATGCTCCAATTAGGAGCGGCTTATTTGTATATTAATATTAAGTTTTTTATATATTAAGTATTAAACATATGTATATATATGTAAACCAAGGAAATAATAATAATAACACAAACTGTCATTGTCTTCTTTGCTATGGTTTCTCAGTTTCAGTATAGTTTCAAAAGTTTCTTTGTATGGGAGGTTTCACACTTATTTTATTTATTCCATTTATTTTTTCTAGCATTTTCCACTGGCAATCAAAGTTTGCGTGCCAACAATCAATACTGTGCCCCAAATAATTTTGGAAATATACCGTGTAAAACCGAGAAGTTACACCCACTAATTGATACCTACCCACTAGGGACGTAACAGTTATTCATGAAAAATGTACCAATATAACTATTACAGCATAACATATATATTTTTCATCAATTTATTATATTTTTAGTAGACTATGAAAATTAATTTTAATTAATTAATTTTTCAAAGTCTTGACTACTGTTCCATGTTTTTAGTTAATTTAGGTAATGTATAACAGGCTTTAAGGAACGTATATATGTAGTCATGTTGGCCATAATTATTATTTACTAGGAAATATTTTTTAAGCTGCTTGATAAGTATTAGGAAAACAATTTTTTACGTTGCCGTTAACTTTTATTTTATAAGAAATATTGTTTCCGTTGCTTGATAGGTAATACAAATGAGAATTTTTATTTACGTTGGCGGTAACTTTTCTTCATAAGAAATATTTTTTACGTTGCTTAAAAATTATTACACATGAAATGTCATGCATTCCTTATACAGTCCAACCTGCTAATTAGGACTACCCTCGGGACCAAGCAAAAACGGTCCGATTGCGAGGTGGTCCGATTTTAAAAGTTTTATTTTTTAGTAAAAAAATGGAAAACGAGATATGTATGTAAGCACTTGAATCATTTTTGATTATGTAAGCACTTATACATGTCACTCAAATAAGGGAACATATTTTTGGGATACGTTAAATAGGCTGGCAAGAATGGCATTAAATCGAAACGTGAAGCGAAAAAAAACAATGGATGCGTGCAAGGCACGCAAGATATTTGATGTGTAAACAGTTAAACCAACTGAATGCCATATACATAAGCTCACATTTATATAGCCATATATTGGGATTTGATGTATAATCTATATATAGCTTAGGTAATTAATTCAAATTAAAACAATTATTTTATAAACTTAAAAACTTATTAGATATCATTATCTTTTATATATAATAGCCCAATTCACTATAAATTGCAAATGGTCTTGCATCATTGAAAATGCAAATTTTTATTACATATCACATATATTTGTTGTTGTGATAGCAGAAAAATATTGTGCATTTGCACCAAATCGTGAATAGGGCTGATATGTTGCAGTTGAATCATTTTTCTTTTACTCAATGCATCGGGCACGATATGCTCGCATATACGCATCTGCAATTGCATCTTTTTTCCCCCGCTTTAAGTTTTTCTTCCTGTCGATTTGAAATTTTATTAGATTTGAAAATTTTACATAACGTCGTATAGGTATATGAATTTGTACATACGCCAAATCAATACTCAAGCGACGATAAGTGCTTTCCGCATTTAACCTTAGAAAAGCAACAGGGGTGACCAGTCACTCCACTATTTTTTAAAAGCACCGCAAAGAGATTTGCCTTAACTGCATTTAATAAAAATAATTATCAATGTATTTACTTTAAAGTAAATAAGTGATTTTATAATAAATAAGTTTGATTTTTTCTGTTTAACATATTTGCTATTTACATAGATAAAAAAGTGTTGCCTTTTAAGGTTAATGCACAAAGCAAAGTTTTTATAATGCCGTTGTTTGCTATCATTATCACTACATTTTGTTTATACATTTATTGAAACCTAGATTCTTTATTACTTATCATTTTGTATTTATTTTATATTTTAAAAAATATTTAATTTTAATCCAATCTAACTAACCGAATGCAAAACCTGCAATCTTTACACGTTTAACACCAACAAATAATTCTGCCACGAATAAATGTACACACACATTTTGTTTTCGTATGTACATATATGTGTGAGTAAATTGATCGAAACATAAACAAACAAGCTCCGCTCGTATTTTAATTTCTCTCTCTCTTCTTCTCTTCTCTTTGTTGCTTAGAGTAGCACAGTCATGTCGCGCAGTAGTGTGAGCGAGACGGGAACTGGACGTTACAGTTATCTTACGATACAGTTATTCTTACATTTTACACATTTTAAATTTTGCCCACATCAAAAATTTTTTACTCATCTGAACCAATATAAATTTTAAAATCAGATAATATATTCAGGTTCTAAAAGGGTTCCGAATTTTGATATTCTCCTGTTAAAAATTTGAAGATGATGTTATGCCTGGTTTTAAATGCTTCCAGCCATCCGTTTGATGCCGTAAAATTTAAATAAAATATTTAATGCTTGAGCAATCTTGATATATATAATCGTAGAGTTTTGTGTGTATGTCATCGTGTAACTTCTGAACGACTGGACTGATTGAAATCATATTTCCAGAATATATTTTCTTAGGCAAGAGGATGGATCATAGCTATTCATAATGGCTTTTAGTAAAGTGGGCGTGGCACCTCCCATACAATCCTAATAGTTTTTCGAGTATATCTCAAGAACCATTTACAGCACAGTACAGAAATTTGGTACAATAACGAGAATTGACAATGCCATGCTACAAAAAAAAAATATAGGTGGGATTGACAAAGGGGTGTGGCATCTTCCATATAACCTGAATTTCCATTATAAGATAGCTTAGGAGGCGTTTATAGTACGGTACTAAAATTTAAATTCTTTCAGTTTGTTGGATTAGTGGGTGTGGCAGCATGCTTCACTTTTATTTTCTACTACTATTTCTACTGCTATTCTTACTACTATTTTCTACTACTTTTTTCTACAATTTCTTCTTATTTTCTACTACTTTTCAACTAATATTTTCTACTACTATTTTACTACTTTTTTTCTACTACCTTTTTAATATATTTTATTTTCTATTCTTTTTCCTACAACCTTTCCTATTACTATTTTCTTCTACTTTTTTACTGCTATTTTCTACTACTTTTTCCATTCCTTTTTCTACTATTATTTCTACTAATTTATGAAATATCTTAAGACCCTGCTTTGCTGTCTTAAAATCCGTTAGGTGGCGCTGTAACAAATGCCATATTTATAATAAATATCAAATTGGTTCAATATGGCTTTGTTTTTGTCGAAGGTCACTCATTGATGCGCCTAACGGTTTTTATTTTATAAATATCTACTATGTTCTTTGCTATCAGACTTAAGTTGTTTTCGTACACGTCGTTGAATTCAGATCAGTGATAATACAATAAAAATGTTTCATTTTCTGGTCGTCATTTCTAAAATTTAATTAACACAATATTGATTTGAGATTTTTTTTTTAATGATTCTCTGTTTTTAATGTACAGTTCTGCAAGTTAAATACTTTTGAAAATGTAAATTGTGTCAATAATCAGACACATTTTTAAATCTAGAATTTGTTTACTAAATTCAATGGAAGCCTGAATTATCATTACGAATGTTCAATTTTAAATATCAAGTACTTCATTTTTTTTTTAATTTTCACGTTTTTTCGCAGAAACGCCAGAACAACGTTTGCCGGGTAAGCTAGTAACAATATACAACTACAAAATAGTGGCCGCTGATCACGAAAGCCTGGACTGAAAAAAAAATTATCGGGTCAGGTCAGGTAGCGTGTATATTCGTAAATTTTCGTTTTCTGAAAATTTGATAAGGTTAGGAGTTCGTGGATGAAAATTTTTTTCCTGTTTTTTTTTTGCATCATACGATTTTAAGAATTTTGGATGATTTTTGCAGAAAAATTAGGGAATACCTCAGATACTATTTAAAAGTCTCATTTTGTTGTACAGTTTAATTTTTGATTTGTGTTGTAATATCGTCCCCAAGATTGAAAAATATTTTTCAGTGCAAGGGTAAACAACTTAAAAGCCAGTGAATCAATGTCAGTAAATGATTCACACGGTTTTATACATAGCACAATCTTTAATTGACGAAATTCTTTGAACTTGACTTTTGCTTATTTTAAAGATTTCCAACCATTTCCTATGAGACAAACACCTCTCCTCGGCGGCATTAATTACTATAATTTTTTTTTCGACAAAAATATATTTGTTCACAATAAAAGTTAGCAATGGGAAAAATATTTTTCACTCAAAATAGTTACTACAAATTAGTTAATTAGTTAAATAAACGTAAAAAATATTTCTCTTAAAAGAAAAGTTACCGGCAACGTAAGAAATTATACTTATTCGTAATTCCTATTTATCAACTTAAAAAGTATTTCTTATGAAATAAAAGTTAACGACAATAAAAAAACTTTTCATGCTCATAACTATAATGAAGAAATTTTTATGGAAATTAATTAATTTTGGACAACTTTTTTCCTCACAAAAAATTCCATAACAGTCATATTTTGTCCCTGCTACCCATCCAATTCTATAGGCAAATCATGTTTTCATTCCAAATCTTAGTACTGCACCACAAATAGTTCCTGAGATATATGAGATATATACAATAATGAAAATTCAGGTTATATGGAAAGTTCAATCTCAATCACATTGGTGTTGTGAATTGGTCTTGTCCACCAAAGTCCTTACACCAAATTTCAATGCTGTGCCGTAAATAGTTCTGGATATATATTTAAAAGCATTACAGTTGTACGGAAAAGGACACGCCTACTACTCCACGCTTATCCATATTTTTGCACAGAATTCCATTGACAAATAAAATTTTTTGGAGACGTGCCCCAACTGAATACTGAGATAAGTATTCCACAATTAAAACTCAAATTATATAGGAGGAACCATGCTCTTTTTTCAATTTCACTGAACTCTTTCCTGCGGCATTACATTGTGAATTAACATCCTTGTACGAAATCTCTGGCTGCGGAGGTATGCCTAAAAACCAGCTGAGTTGTATGGGAGATACGACGCCCTTATATTGATTGAAATAAAATGTAGCCAAGAGGATGGATCAAATGTTCAAAGGGGGAGTGCCATCATTACATTACTGAAAAAATCTTCAAAATCGGTACAGTAGTTTTGGGAAAAAGTTGTGTACTTACGAAATCAAGTTACAGTTTTATGTAATAGTATGATGATGGTGGATTAATATTTGAGTAGACGAGCTAATATATTATTTGCTCTAGATTGATGCAATTTAATTGGTGTAATTTAAATTTTTGATTTGAAATATGAGAGGACTAAAGTAAATTGCCGAAAATTTGGGAATGACGATAAGGACAAGATATGATAAGATACCTTTAAAACAGTGGTCGGCAAAATTGAAAATGAGATTGTATTGGTTGAGCGCAGAGTAATTGCCATACACTGTATAAAAATAAACCTAAAAGCCGTCACATGACAAATAAAAAACTTAATCAAAAGGTATGCTACCAATGCTGTTATTTAAATCTATTCATTGCATGTTACCAAAAGCATTCAAAATCATAAATTATTTTTTGTCGTTAATTTTTAGTCCTACATATAATTTCTCACCGTGAACATAAAAAAAAAAAAAATGAACACACCCACTACTCATGTTGCTTCGTTGCTGTCTGAACAACGACTAATTGCAAGTGCGTAAGAATGCGTGTGATGAGTGTACTGCTCGTTTGAGTAAGGAAATGCCGACCACTGCTTTAAAACAACTACAAGAAAATGAACAAAAATGTATTTGCGATCTTTCCATTTCTCTCTCTTTCTCTTTTTCTCTTCATGCTCTCTGTACTCCTGAGTATTAAAACTCACATTTTAATTATAGTTAGATTTTAACCCCCAAATTTCAACCTATCTACCTACCTTTGAGTGTTATTTTCAATATTAAAAACTTTTGCAATATCTTCAAAAGATGTGAAAACTAAATTTGGCACAAGCATTTAAACATTTCTAATAATATGTTATTTTTAGCTTCAACTTTAACGTACAGAGCTAAATGTATGTATTTTATTTGGGAGCCCCCCAAATTCCCGAATTTCAAAATCAAAATCCCGAAATTTTTTTATGATATTGGGTCACAATCTCGAAAATCCATTTTCTTGAAAACCAATATCCCGAAATGACACTTGCACGAATGCCATATTCCCGAACGACAGAATCCCGAAATCGTAAAGATTTTTTCATATACCCAGGGTATATACAATTTTTCAATAATTTGTATTTAGATCTAACTTTAAAATACCTACTTTTTCTAAATAACTGCAGTGATTAAAGTAGAGTATTTCAATACAAATACAGTAAACCTTGGATAATTGCGTTTACAAAAGTACCCACAATTTGAGCAATTTCAGAAAATTACGAATTTAAAGATAAAAAATTTGGAGATGCTAAACCGGAAAACGCAATTAAGATGGGCCAATTGACCGGGGATCACTGTATGTGTACATAACCTACATACTTACATATGTATCAAGGCCGTATTTAGGGGGAGGTTTTGGGGGTTCTGACCCCCTCCCGCCCGTGAAAACTTTTTTATAATTTTTGATATTGATTGCCAGTGGAAGGAAAAAAGTCAAAATAAAATCTATTGAACGATTTTTAAATATTTTTTACTTCAATCGGTTTCTTTCTAAAAAGTCAAATATAAAAAAAAATTTGAATTGAAATCGTACGAAGTTTGTAGCACGTCATGGCCAAAAACGGTATTTTCAGGGGTTTCAACCCCATTTCTTTTAAAACGTGACGTTATGGGAAGTTTTGACCTCAGTGTTATTGAATCAGCTTTAAAGTTCTTAATTTTAAAATATAATTAATCCTTTAACCCATTATTGCCCAGAGCATCCCGACTCGGAAGATCTCTTTCAATGCCAACCTCATCCGGGCTCCTCATCATTGACAATGGCCCAAATTCCCACTGATAATCATTTGAAAAAAATTAGTCTCTGACTATTTTTGGCATTTTTGACCATTTTTTGGAGGTTGGGTACATTATCAGTAATGGCAAGTCAGTGAGTTATCGAAATTATGTCTTTCACGTTAAAAAATGTAATGGAATCCACCTTGAATAATATTTATTTGAAAAAATTTAAATTGAATTCTGTGAATTTTTTTTGTCACTTTCGGCCATTTTTTTTAGATTAAGATTAAGAAAATTTTTCCTAAAGCTTTAAGACATTTATCCACTTTTCTTCGTAGTCTGATGCGGTCCATCAAATGCATCATCGTATTTAATTTATTGTATTTAAACATCAGTTTCATAAAAATTTTATGTGAAAATCCTGGCTACGGCCCTGATATGTATTATACATATGTATATTATGGTCTACACGGAATAAAAAGATTTGTGAAAAATAACGTGTGATATTCAAAAAAGCAGAATAATCAGGAAAAATTGCCATTTCGCCCTGAAATTTAGAAATTTCATGAGATTCTCAATATAAATTTATGGGTAAACTGCAAACAATACAGTCCAAAACTTAATTATTGCAGTTTCAGAAAGGAAAATATTCAAAGTGACATGGAAAAAATTGAGTTGATAAAAAATACTGAATTATTATTGAAATATTCTATGATCGGCAATTAAAAATTACGGGGCAAACTGTAAAAATTTATTAAAATAGTTTTATTTCATTGCTTTCATTTTTTAAATTACACATTTACTTTGTTTTATATATCAAATATTTGTCTCTATATTATTATTCAATAAAATAACTTGCAAACTGATTGGTTGGCACCTGGATTTGCTTCTTTCTGTAATGAGACATTTCGGATTATTTATCCGGAACCTTTTACCGGAAGCTAGTAAGATTTGGGATGTTTACACTATATTAAATGAAAGTTTTATTATTTTATAAGCAAAAGTATTTGACATTGCATGTCTATTTCATAATTGTTTCAAACAGTTTTCCCAAAACCATTGAAACTGAAACACGATCTTTTTTTGAATTACCCTAGAATTATGAAGATAGCTGGTCGAGTTGTTTGCTTTTGATCAATGCGATTTGAAATTAAACATAGGGAAGAGACAAAAATATTCTATAACTCTTCAATTATTGCTGACTTTTGTTATCAAAAGTATTATTATGCTTAGTAAAAATTAAATTTCCAATTTGAAAATTTACAAAATCACACTGTAAAAATTGATTTGAATCTCCAATAATGTTAACTATATTGTGAAGTACAATGTGCTTATTCAATTTAATTAATTCATTCTGGTTATTATAAATTAAACTCAAGGGAATTATTGTTTCATCGTAATCAATTATTACCGATTTTCATTTGCTATCCGGGCAAGGCAGGGAAAACTGTAATGATTATCAGAAATCCAATGAATTATTACAGAATATTTTTTTTCCGTGTATGTGATCGATTCTCGGCTTGAGTATGTTTCTTATCTGTCTTTCTCTGTTCCTTTCTTTCTTTCTTTCTTGGCACGTTGGTACAAAAGATCTTATAGGTCGCAGTGCCTGACTTTCGAGTCGTCTTTCCTTCAAATAATAATAATATTACTCTTTGTGAGCATTCAAATTGTGAGATCTAAACCCCAAAATTTATATATTTGTCTTTTTGTACTGGAGCCCATATACATACATATATCTACTCATATCTTGAATGAAATCCTGGAAATCGATTCGCGCGCCCGAATTCATTATTCGGGATTTTAGGGATTTTTCGGGCAAGTGGCTTTTCGGGATTGTGTCATTTCGGGCAAATGGCATTTCAGGATAGTAGCTTTCGGGCAAGTGGCTTTCCGGGGTTATGTATTTTCGGGATTTCTTTTTCGAGATTGGTTACTCGGGCTTTTGGACTTCGGGATTTTGTACCCAACCCATTTTATTTTCAATTTTTATGGAAGTAAAATTTTCAAGTTTTTCTTCCCACACAGATTTACATAACAGCAAAAAAAAAAAAAAACATTCAAATTTAATAATAAACTCTGGAAAAATCAAACTTTATTCTTAACGCAGAGAAAAAGAAGTAAAAGTTTGTTGGAAAAATGAAAAACTGTGAGATATTTTGATTATCTTATTATGTTATTAAATTCACTTCAGATGTCTGTCTATATGTATGCAAATCAGAATCTGAATAAATTTTAAAGATTTTAATTTTTATACTCTAATATCAGATTTTGCTATTCATAAAAAATTTGAGAGAATTTCAAATATACACAGGAGTCACATGGTCATAATGTATGTGCGTGTGTTTGGGTGTGCTTGAGTTTCAAAATGGGCAAATAGATTATTTTCCAATTTACAGAAGACATTTTTTTTTGTATTTGTGTGTGTGTGTGAGTGTATATGATCTACAACAAAACACAAATTGGAATATTGGCATAACGAAATAGATTAATAGATATAGATGTAGAATGACAGATAGAAATAATTTAATACAACTATAACAAAAACAACAGAAACAGAGCAATAGCCCAAACAACAACAAAAATATCAACTAAAATAGCAACCAAAATAATTCGTAGATATGTCTAAAAGTAGAGAAGATTTATATGCAAAAATAGCATAAAATGTAAAATCAAATTTGAAAATACTCATAGACACAGAAACTAACGCACACATGAACACATACATATACAGTTACAGTTGCATATGGCACCCAACAAAATATAAACAAAATTGAAACCAAAAATTAATTTAAAGGTAAATTAGAATGTATATTGTACAAAAATTGTTTAGAATTTCATTTGTTTATTTGTGTGGGTGTGTGTGTATGTGATACAAATGGAAATGAAACGGAAATGCACAACAGTTGAAACCTTCACCGTATACCTATGTATGTATTGTATGAATGTATATTTGTAAGCAAATAAAATAAAACTAAGGTAACCTATTAAAATGCAAAAATTCCAAACACAAAAAACAACAAAAATATACCGTATAAAAGCACAAACAAGGCACAAAATAGTGAATGAAAGAAAACACAACAGAAAACAAACATAATTGAAAATGAAAATATTCAACAGCAATAAAAAAAAAAAACACAAGGAAAAGCTGCCGATTAATTTATACGTAGTAGTCTTCTGGCAATAACAATAGCTAGAGCTAGGCCAAGTACAACAAAAACCGAGCTAATGGTATATGCTAAATTAACAATAGCCTTACTAATCCCAGAGGAGAAATTTTAATGGCAGGCAAAAAAAAAAAATATTTTCAATAGTGTGGATTAAAATTTATAAATTTCTATTCATTGATGTGTAGTCTCTAAATAAACCGAAGTGGGAAAGCTCCAACATTCTTCAACTATCAAATGAAATCACAGAATAGTCAGTAAAATAATTGGTAGTAAAGATTAGTTATAATTGAAGCCCTGTTGGTTTTAATTGACCTGGCTATTTTATGATGATCTATGAATTTTCATTAAATTTGAGTAAAAAAATAAAAGCTTAACAGAGCTGGTATTCACATTCTCAGTTTAGTGAATTAATTAAAAGATTACAATTTAAAAAAAAAAAATTATTTGTGTTTATTAACTATTACCAATATATTATGATGAAGGTTGAAGACTGAAATCTTTTAAATTATTTTCATTTTATTATTATTTAAAATGTATTGTCTTTTCAATTAATAATCAAAATTATTTAATTGATTTACTCAATCTTTTTTATTTAAGTAAATTATTATTTAATTAAAATTAATTCAATTCTAAATCACTGTAATTTTACTTCGGTCGTTTTCATAATTTTAAACGAATTACAATGTTGGTATTTAATTTTTTACTTGCAAAGTTAAAAAGAGTAATTAAAACTCGTTCATAATTTCAAGTATAGGTACAATTTATCTATATTATTACCAGCCAGTTTGCAAGTATCTAATCGCGAATGGTCAGCTTAACAAACCAGAACAAGTTTTCTAGCTTTCTCGATACCGAAATTTCACCGAAAAGTGAATATATCTTAACACAAGATGCAACTTTAAAATTAAAATAGTGAGAAAATGATGGACACAAATACCTACCTACATATATATGTCTACATACATATATGAATACACCTTAATGCCAATATATACTTAGAATTGCAACAGCAAATTACAATGTCCGATAAAAATCAATTTTTTCCAAAATAACATGGTTCTGAAAGTGGATTCTGATGGAACTCGAGAAAAAATTAAACACGTGTCTCGGCGTTTTAAAAGTTGACGTCTAATTTTCTTTTTGCGCGGGCCTAAATTTTGCCCATTTCTAACAGATTAATTATAATAAACTATAGGACAGCTTGTTAGTTTTGCATCAAAGCTTGTTTATGTGTTCAGCAACTTATAGTAGAATTTTTCGTAGAATATTTTCTTCTAACATATTAACCATTTGGCGCCCATAATTATGGGTCTTTTTTGGCTTTTTAGAAAAAAGTTACTTTTTTGACCCATTACGAGGGTCGATAGAGGATTAATATGTTCAAGAATTATGTTACTCATGAAATTTTACTATAGGTCACAAAAATTTGTAAGCTTGGTTTAAGTTAAAATAAAATCAAGTTCAAAAAATTTTTCAAATTTTCACTTTTTATAAGTAATGAGCAAACGTGTCTTTATTATTTTTTAAACTAAAAATGTATTTTTTAAACTAAAAATATATTTTGTATTGCAAAACAAATATTAATTAATTAAGTTATTCAATGGTGTATTAATAATATGCAAGAAATTGCGTAATTTGTGGAATTTATTTCACATTCAACAACAAATAACTTTTTTCTTATACCTGTGAGAAAAGCAATCACTTTTAAATCACAACAAATGCTCCATTTATTACTCATATTTAATTCTTTTCAAAATAATCCCAACGGTTCATAGTTTTCTTTCATGCCATTTCCATATGCTATCGGAATCAATGATTTGGTGTTATCAAAGTAAAGAAGCACGGCTTTTAAGCATCTTTTATTATGGTAAATATGGTACCGGAAGTTTATCACAATGAGGCACAGCCAGCAAAGCTGAAGGTACCCCTTCAAATTCAATAAATAGACACCTTTCATCAGCGGAATGTTGCATTCTCATTTTCGTCATTAAACCTTCAATATCATTTCAATAAACAATTGAGTTATCCTCATTAGCCGTAAACTATGTCATAAATGCCAACTGGGGTCTTCGGCAACTGGCAACGTTTACCCCAGGCTCTAACAAATTAAGAGACTTTAAATCCACTACCAAAATTTATGATTTTGATTTGAATAGTTCCAGTTTCCGGACAAAAGCATTCAGATGTTCTAGTGACATTAATTTTGGCCGACTAGCTGCTTCATAGTTTTTCACCAATTTCTGAACACTCTATATTAGTCAATGTTGGTTGTCTTGGTTCTGGTAAATATGGTATGGAGGCACAGCCAGCAAAGTTGAAGGTACCCCTTCTTATTCAAAAATTTTTTCGCCTGTGTCTGTTTAAATCCAATACAGCTTTATTTGTGCAAAATAAAGCTAGTGAATTATACTCTCCAGGACCTAGCCAACGCATTTGAATTTCAAATTTCATCGAGTTTCGTTGGCCTTTAGAAGAAAAGTTAAAAAAGTTGACTAGAATAAATTTGCAAAAATAAGCTACCTATAGACCATGAAATTAAACCATTGTAACAATTACGGCAAAAATGTATCGACATACAAAATACAACTTAAAAATAGCTTCAACTTTACTATTAAAAAAATTAAGGTGATTTTCTAAGAGAATGTGTTTTCCGTATACGTAGCAAAACCAATCATATTTTGCTGCACAATTTGTCATTTTATGTAAACAAAGAAAATATTACATATTGGGAGTATGAATTTATAAACTCGTAATTGTGACTAACTTCATATCTATCATACGCGCCATTTTTTTGACATTGACAGCTATTCTATCTTGAAGAGCGCCAAAAATACGACTTAAAAACTTACGATTGATCTGTCAAATAATATTCCTAATTTTACAAAAGTGTTTTACTATAGCTGAAGCTGAAAATGTCGAATTTCGTGCCAACAAAACAACATTTGCGGGAAGTTTTAATTTGCTTCTTCCGTTTAAAGAAAAACGCAACTGAAGCACATCGTTTACTCACTGAAACTTATTCTGACTGTGCCATTCTAACGTAAGAATGTGTCAGGTGTGGTATGCCCGTTTCAAAAGTGGTGATTTTGATGTTGAAGACAGGGAACGTTCAGGCGGCCCGAAAAAGTTCGAAGATGAAGAATTGAAGGAATGACTCGAAGAAGATTCATGTCAAACGCAACAAGAACTTGCAGAATCTTTAGGAGTTGATCAATCAACCATTTCTAAACTATTAAAAGTATTGGGAATGATTCAAAAGCAAGGAAATTAGGTGCCGTACGAATTGAAGCCGAGAGACATCGAACGACGATTTTTCACATGTAAACTGCTGATTGAACGACAGAAAAGAAAGGGTTTTCTGCATCGTATTGTGGCTGGCGATGAAAAGTCCATACGTTACGATAACCCAAAGCGTAAAAAATCAAGAGGACCGCCCGGACATGCATCTACATCAACGGCAAATCCGAATATCCATGGATCCAAGCTCATGCTGTGTATTTGGTGAGATATGAAAGGTGTCGTGTATTATGAGCTGTTGAAACCGAATGAAACGATCACTGGCGACCGCTACCGAATACAATTGATGCGTTTGAGCCGAGCATTAAAGGATAAGAGGCCAGAATATGAGAATAGGCACGACGAACTTATTCTTCAGCACGACAATGCTCGGCCGCATGCTGCAAGGCAAGTAAAAACATACTTGGAAACGCTGAAATGGGAAGTGCTACCCCACCAGCCGTATTCTCCAGACATTGCTGCTTCTGACTACCACTTGATCCGAGCGATGACACATGGCCTGGCTGGCTGAACAGCAATTCCGTTCTTTCGAAGAACTCAAAAAATGGGTCGATTCGTGGATAGCCTAAAAAGATGAGGAGTTCTTTCGACGCGGAATCCGTATGCTACCAGAAAGATGGGAAAAGGTTGTGGCTAACGATGGACAATACTTTACAGAATAAATTTATAATCTTTTTTTCACAATAAATGTCCAAATTACGAAAAAAATACGAGTTTATACATTCATACTCCCAATATATAAACAAATAGGAGAAGACTTCAGCAAACTTAACTGAACTGGGTTATTAAACCGAAGTAATGATTTTTATAAATTTACAAAGTACTGAGATTGTGAAAAAACAATGTTGAAAAAGCATATACACCGTTACAAAAACCTAATACACATTTCAAGATATAAGAGCTTAATTTAATTAATGACTTAATTAAAGTTTATTTTGTTGCAATGTAAATAAATTTTTAGTTTAGAAAATACTTTTAAATAAATACTTTTGGAATTTGGGTTTATTTTCACTAAAGTCAAGTTTACAGATTTTTGCTGCTCAGTGACCTATACTAAAATTTTATGGGCAACATATTTCTTTGATATATTAACCCTCTATCGACCCTCGTAATGGGTCAAAAAAGTAAATTTTTTCTAAAAAGGAAAAAAAGACCCATAATTATGGGCGCCAAAGGGTTAATATGTTGGAAGAAAATATTCTACGGAAAATTCTACTGTAAGATACTGAACATACAAACAAGCTTTGATGCAAAACTAACAAGTTATCTTATGGTTTATTATAATTAATCTGTTAGAAATGGGCAAAATTTAGACCCGCGCAAAAAGAAAATTAGACGTCAACTTTTAAAACGCCGAGACACGTGTAATATTTTTTCTCGAGTTCTATCAGAATCCTTTTTCAGAACTTTGTTATTTTTTTGTGTGTTGAACAGTGTTATCAAAAAAACAACAACATAAACAAATCAAAGTAGAAAGCAAAGATGAAACAGAAAATCGAAAATCTGTGCCAATTTCCGGATTCATTCCATAAAGCATCAAAACAAAATCAAAAAACCAAAAAAAAAAAAAAACAAAATTGTTAAAAATGTTGACACAGAAAACATTTTAAACAATATGCAAAACAAGAAAAAAAGAGTATGCTACAACAAAAACAACACACATGCACTTACATTACAAAATGTTGCACATGTAGAACGAATAGGAGTAGTAGTAATAGTAGTAGAGAATAGTGTATGTATGTATGCAATCGTCCTTAAAGCACTTCCTTTTTTTGCATAGCTAACACATATTGCTCGTGAGTATGAATACACATGCACACAAAAACGCACATACGTATGCATATGCATCTACATACCTTGTCTTGTCTTTGGCTATAAAATGATCAATATTGTAATCAGAACTGTATGCTATTAATAGTAAAAACAACAAAAATGGGGGGAAAAAATGTGTTACATATTTCTGTATGGAGTATCGGTGAAACTCAGTTCAAAGAGAAAACACAAGTGTCTCACATTGACATTTGAATGTGTTAATGTTGAGTTGAAATGATGTGTGCTGGAATGTGAACTGAAGTGGCAATTTTTCGAAATGAAAATGTTTTTCAAAAGTCATCAACAAAATGTAATAGATCGCCAAACAAGTTCAAAGTTTCACCCTGAAAGTCTTGGAAATTTGTTGAGATTTCAATCGATTTATACATTCTTATGTACCATATATAAGATTATTGTAATTAAACAATGTAATGAAGTCCAGTATTAGGGTATTCAAAATACTAGTAGATAAGGAGGGAGATTTAAGAATAACTTTCGAGCTCGACCTCTCTCCTAATGAAAATTAATATACAACGAATTTTCTTTTTAAAATAATATTTATTCAATGTTTAGAAACAAAAATATATATTAAATATCGAATTTAATACAGAGAAATTAATTTAATTAGAAAAAAAGGAAAGACTATGGAATTCGATTGTAGAGTTATAAAATGGTGTTATTGAATTTGGGAATTGAAAAATTTAGAAATAGTATAGAAATATTAATAAGAATAGAGATAATCAAAAGAGAGAACATTAGATTAGAGTAAGAGGAAAAAAAGGAAGAGAATAAAAAGATTCGGTATAGAAAGGATAAGATCCCAAATCCCAACCAGAAACTGGATGGGAAAGAAATAGATAGATATTGAGTGGATGGCTTAGACAAATTGATTCCCGTTGACGATCACGTACACTCAAATATCGCTCATTTACTAAAAGACTGTCATAAGTCAAAAAACATGATTTTTGAGTTAATGATGCAGAATTATTCATTATGTCACGCTTCATATTGTGTAAAAATTTCATATTAATATCTCGTATACTCTGCGCGTGAGAATTATAAGATTTCTTCTTTTTTCTGCAAAGTGGGAGTCAATTGAAAACTTTAAATGTGTTTTCTGCAAAATCGCGTTTTTTGAGTTATGACAGTATTTTAGTAAATGAGCGATATCATCAATTTATTTAAGCTTTACATTCTTCCCGAGAATACACAGGACTGACATAAATATAATACCGAACTTTTTGAATAGTAAGATCAACTTCTATGTGGGTGGTTGAAACTAAGAGAAATAAAATCTTAAAGCGTAAAAAACTAACGAAATAATGTCGAATTTTTACTGGTTATGTCGAATGTCGAATTTACTGGACCGAGTTTTTAATATATTTTTGGTAAAAAACTAACGAAATAATGTCGAATTTACTGGTTATGTCGAATGTCGAATTTACTGGACCGAGTTTTTAATATATTTTTGGTAAAAACAAAGTGTGGTTTATCTGAGATTGAGCTACATTTGGTATTTTAGGTATATAAATTTTGCTCATACAAGAAACTCACTCGGTCTCTTGGGGATTATACTGAGAAAATACTTATTAAGAAGCCTCCCTCTTAAACATTTGGGAACTAAAACACAACGTTTTTCGTGCGACCCATAATAATTATACTGAAACAATTTTCAGCGCATACGGAAGGAATCCAAATAAAAGCTCAAAGCATCAACTTCCCCCAGAGATTGATTGGGTTGATAGTGAATAACAAATATACAAATTTTAATGAGTAAAACGAGTAAAGAAGGTAAGAATAACTTTAAAGGTCTCTAAATTTAAGTACAATTCAAGAATTGTGTTTGCGTTGGTTTAAATTAGCTTTTCGAATACCTTATGCTTGGTTTTCACTATGTCAAATTGGCTTGGCTGGCAATTTCATATGGGTGCTGGCAATTTCATATGGGAAATTCACACTTTCTCTCTCTTTGGCATTAAATATGACATAAAGAAAAACATGGTGCTTGTTGACACAAATTGGTTAATTTTTTATTTTAAACCACGTAGAAGTAAACACTCCTCCCTAACCGGAAAGAATGAAGGAAAAAATATCCTTTGACCAAAATTGGTGATTATCAACGTATCGAGTCTCTAAGGAACGTTCATAGGTAAAACGATAACACTGTGCAAATCGAAGAATGCGACAATCGGGGCATCTAGGTGGTAAAACTAATCGGAGTACGCTGAATCTTATGGTGCCAGCCGTTTTTCTACGTTAGCGCCCATTTTCAAGATTTTTCATTTTCAATATTGGAGGTTGTGGGTCCCGCAGAGGACAAAATACGATAGTTTTTGTTTACTAAGTGTTCAATAGTTTAGAAAAAACATAAGAGAAAAAAATTTCAAAATTTTTTTAATTTGAAATCATTCGAAATGAATGGGAATTAAGTGATCGAATTCAAATAATTTTGATAAAAATAGTTGAAAATTTTTGATTTTGATTTTTCATCTGTTATTCGCAAGAAATCAAAAATTTATAAAATTTATAGCGTTTTCTTTTTCCTCGTGCGTAGGCAATAATTTTTTAATGTTGCCCACAACCCTGCCAAAATGTTGCCTCTTTAGTGCAAGAAAATAACATAAAAATTCAACCCTGTCAGAATCAGCTAATTTGCAACGCAACATTCTCACTCCGTCATTTAATTGAGTGCAAAAATGTTACATTTTTCCCCGCTCAGAAGGCAACATTTTTTAGAAAAGAACACAATACTCTCTGAAAAGGCTGCCCCTTTTTCAGAAAAGAACACAAAATTTGACAGCCCTCGCATGGTGCAGAAAAAATGTAACAATTTATCGAGAAAAGAAAACGCTATTAGTTTATCATTTTTGATTCCCTGATTGCTCTGCTTCTTCTGTATTTCTCTTGTAAATTCCAACAAATGTCAAAAGCATGTAGCTTTTTGCTGCTGTACCAATTTTCAAGCCTTGGATTCACTTGATAGAAGCGCTCGCCATTTTCATTGGATTGGGCTGGAGTTTGTTCGTTGAATTTTTCAACATGACTATGTAAAAAAATTAATTTTAAATAATGACATCCGAATATTTTGCAGCTAACATGCTTTCAATTAATATGCGCTTATTATTGGAACGATAAATTCCAAAAACATTCTCAATAACCGGTTTTACACAATCTTATGATACAGCCTGCATCTCTCTGAGTACAAATCTCCGGTCCATTGAGAATTCCTATAAAATAGCCACAATGCGAAATGATATTTCAACTGATCTACATACACTAAAACTCAAATAGTTTCCAATTAATACCTTCTTTTATTTCCAGGCCACTTAATCATCGAAAAATGCGTCGCAATTCGTTGAATGCTTACACTTCTGGATCCAATGCCTTTATAAAATATTTGACAATTCCTAGTTTGATGTGAAGTGGTGATAGTAGAACTTTTTCAATTAGAACAAGTGGAATTTCAATAATATTTTTTGCC
Source organism: Toxonevra muliebris (assembly GCA_963691655.1). Classification (NCBI taxonomy): domain Eukaryota; kingdom Metazoa; phylum Arthropoda; class Insecta; order Diptera; family Pallopteridae; genus Toxonevra; species Toxonevra muliebris. Next base: position 45,539,419 of record OY829327.1, read on the forward strand.
CCCGCAATATAAATGTATCGCGTGCAGGCCAGTTCCGATAATTGTAGTGATCGCCAGCAAAATAAGTTTCCCACAAGTACATAAAACACATATTTTTGGTGTAACCTGTACCTCTTAAAAGGGTGCTATGGGAATTAAATTTTTTGAATTTGAGGAATCAATGAACAACCGCCAATCCTCGAGATTATATTCATTTTGCATCGTTAAAATTAAGCCACGAATATCAGTGCAATAAACTATTGAATTATTTGCTATGGTTTTGAAGAAGTTCTTAAATTTTTAATGTAGACAACGAGTTTTATGAGAAAGAAGAGGGGGCAATGTATGGTCCTGGAATCGCTGATTAACCGTAAATTACATCATTTGTACCATGTTTGTGAATCTTTAAACTCGTTTTTCTCGCAACCATTTTTTTCGGGACGGTGGACACGATTCACAAAAAATCACTTGTCCAATTGAGTTGAAATTTTACAAGGCTACTAAGCAAATGTATAGGTATGGCCTTATCTAGGATTATGGCGAATGCATTTGTTTAACTAATGCTTTTAATGCAAAATATAAACAAAAACAGTGCAAAAAATAGTCATTTTTTTCAAACGTCTGATTTAAATTGAAGAAAATTTTTTTTCTTATTTCCTAGATGAAGCGATAGCAGGAATTCTCACGATTACAAAATGGGTTACATTTTGTGTTTCAGAATATTTAGATATCATGTCCACCATGGAGCAACTATTTTCGGCAGGCTCAAGTTCGAGGCGTCGAATGAACCATTAACAAAGATATTTTTAACATTAAAAACGAAAATTATTGTTTAAAACCTGTAGAAAAACTTGCAAAAAACCTCGAATAAAAATATTGAAAAGCTTTTCATTTACAACGATTTGAAAACATCGATATTTCGCACCATCTCGAGTAGAATATCCCCTTAAAGCATTTACCCCTTATCTTGGAATCGATTCTGAAGCAGCTGTTACTCCAGTCTAGCGCTCATTTACTAATTTACGTGCCATTTGTTTTTGTAAAACTTTGGAATTATATTTTATAAAATAAAATGCACGTAAACAAATTAACAAGTAACGATTAACGAATTTAGAGGCCGGGTGACAATTCCACTAATGTCATAAATAGATGTAGAATTTGTTACTAAAACCCTAAACACAATTGCGATAAAATCGAGAAAATTGTTCATTTCTTGAGAATGACTGGATGATAAATCATCTTAAAAATCAAATCGACTAAATCTGTTTCAAATATTTTTTTCCTGAAGTATTTTTTATTAAATTTGTATAAATTTTAACATTAAAAAAAAAAAAAAAAAAAAAATAGAAAATATATATATTTTTAGCCAAAAAATGGTGAAAAATTACTTTAAAATTGTTCAAATCAGCTAAATTTCTGAAACGTTTTTGCCAAATGTTTTTTTAAACTATTTTTTCCGATACAGTAGCTTTCGATTGATTTACATTGAACAATTAGTAAAAAACTAACGTATTTTAATAAAAGTTGAATTAAATTCAATGAACAATGATGCCAGAAGAATTTCAAAAAGTTCATAGAACTAGCAGATCAGGCGATCGTTTCGGAACCAGCTACGGTTCCTCATCAGTGATCTTTGTGATAGTTCCCTCATTTCAACAATCTATATAAGTGAAAATACTATAAAGTAAATGAGAATTACAAACACAGTTATTTTCACCGAATAGTATTATTGAAAGGAACTACCACTACCGTTCTATATACGTTTTGCCATTCTTCTTTGACACTTCTATTATGTCCTCTGGAGGTCCCAAAAACCACCAATATTGAAAATGAATTATCTTGAAAATGGGCACCATTAGATTTAGCGTACTCGAATGAGGTTTATCAATTGGAAGCCTCTGTTGTCACAAATGTAATTAATAAACTAAAAAAAAAGTACACAAAAAGTTAACACGAAGTGACTGGTGAATTCTAATGTGACCAAAGAAATTTCGTTCTAATGAAAACTTTGGGAAAGTAAAACGACGTCGATAATGATACGAGAGCACGTCTAAGACTGCGATTCCAACCTCCGACCCCGAGTTTCGTTCAAGCGGAAATATAGCTGCCAGGAGCTTTTAGCCAGTCGCAGATTCCTGACCTCGATGACGACCTCGATAGTCTAGTGGGTAGTACACTAAACTTTCATCCTGGAGGTTTAGGTTCAATTCCCGTCTTCGCCTTGTGGTTAATTTTCATAACTTTCTTATATTCACTATCATTATGAAGTGTATAAGAATTATAAGACAGTGTACAAGTACACACCTTGGTTGGTAATGGCAAAACCAATAAGCCGATAAAAAATGGCCACATCGCCGTTCGGAATCGGCGTTAAACTGTAGGTCCAACTATGTGGTATTACAATGGGCCGTTCAGGCCTAAGTGTGTCTCTTGACAGTCACTCTAACCTAAGCTGACCCCTGGTGTTGTGGCTCAAATATATGACCGTGAAACTTATTGAAGACTGTAACAACAGGAGACAATAGGTATACATCTAAAGAGTTACCTGTTTTTACTACCTCCAATTTCCTAACAGTATCTTCCTTTGGCGGCTTCCGGCGATGCCCAAATCCCTTTGTGCATGAACTAACGTCGATGTACGCTATTCAGTGGAACAAAGTCAATCCAAAGAAAGAAGAAATGATTTCCTGGCTGACTTTTTTTTAAATTCTGCTTTGTTTGTTTTGTTGCTTTGTCGCTTGTAGCGGTTCTTTTATATCACGTCATCACTATTGTTTTTACTTGTAGTACCGTGATGTTATCACGTCATCGTTGTTGTTGTTACTTATAATGAAGATATGGGGTTTTTAAAATCATGAAACTTATTTGTGTGATATTTTACAGGGCTGGTTTTGTGTGGCTTGACACCATGCCACTTCATGCCATGTCGTCACAGTTTATACTCATATTAATAGCATAAACTATTAGATTGAGATGAAATGTTTATTAGTTATCTATGCTAAACTATATGTAGTAGACTGCGCGCACGCGGAAAAAATTTCGGGTGGCGGAGGGTTTTGAAGCTCCATATCCGTCCCCTCTCCACTGCGTATGCGCTTGTCTGTAAAATAGGAGATTTAAGTCTCCGTCAACTGAGAGACTGCGATTTCAACAACACAATATTCCGCATATATAAAAAGTAAGATCTAAGTGCATAACTAATTTTCAAAGTAAAACTATGAAGACCAGAATTAAACTCAACTGCCAGATTTGAGATTTTCGGTGGAACAGATTTTGTATTTGAAATTAAAATTCAAAAAGTCAAATTGTTATACCATGTTCCCATTCAGCCAAAATTGCGTAGTTTCGGCAAATGGTTTCAAACGAAATTGCAATCGTTCACATTGGTTCAGCTGGTTTCGATTATTGTTTTCCATACTTTTATATGCCGAAACTGAGCATTTCAACGCAGTTTCAGCCGAAACTACGGAAATGGTCGAAACCACGCAATTTCAGTGGGAACATAGTATTAGACACATTCCAGTTAAATAAAAAAATCGTGCAATTAATAGATTTGCAAACATCCATAAAAAATTTTTTATAAAATTATAACTTAACTAATAAACACCGTCACAAAAAAATCCTAAAGAAAACTTGTTGAGGGAATCATGTCTGGTGAGAGAACATGTGATTTCAATACATTAATAACGATTAACAAATTAACAAATTATTAATATTATTTTGATACTAAGCTTAAAATTTCCATTAAGGTTATTAACACTTTTTCTGTGTGTATGTGTGTTTGTTTTTTCCCGAAGCCACAAAGCTTTCAATATTATTCCCGCATGATGACAATGATGACGACGATGACGATGATGATGATGTAAACTTTCAACAATATCAAAAGTACAACGCCGCGTACATGTCGTGTACCTAAGGGATTAGAAATACAAGCAAATAAACAAATATACATGCATGCGTGAATGATTATATGCGAATGCAGAGACCGAGTGAAGAGTTTCTAAAAGTATGAGTGTGTGTATGGATGCATATGTGAAACATTGACACAACTAATTACTAATTACAATAATTGTTATTGCAAATATATTGAACATGGACGAAAAACATATGCAAAATGGACAACAATAACAACAGCAAATTAATTAATGCAAATTATATACATAGATTTTATGTTGGAGCAACAGCTACGGAAATAATAATGATAATAATAACAACAATTATATACATAATAAGCAAGAATTCAATTAAATTCAGCACACTAATTAATCGGACAAATCTACATGGAAAATAGAAACAGAAGGGGGAATGAAGATGAAAACGATACAAAAATGAAATAGCGTAAATAACTGTGTACCAGGGGTGAAGGTAAAAAAAAGCTAAGGGGTTTCTTGACTTTTTTCTGAATTTTTTTTTTTCTTCTTTTTTTGGAACTGCAAAAGAATTATTTAAGGATACAGCACTCAGACAAGTTTTACTCCCATTGTACTATATCCTGTGTTCGCTTTTGTTATTCTTTGATTCAACCAGATTTATTAATAAATTTAAGCAGATCCTGCGGTGTTAAAGAGCTGAGGTGTTCGTCTCCGAACACTCCAGTACCAAATATGCTTACTCTGAACCGACAGAAAGCAGGGCAGACACGAAAAAAGTAGTCTGCCACCTTTTTTTTCGGAATTTTTTGGGAATAGTAAAATTAGAATGCTCACTACGCCAGAGAATGAATGGATTCTCGACCATAATTTCTCCCCATCTACTCACAATAATATTTCAGTTCACTTTTTTTTATGATTATAAAAATGACAAAGGAAGGCGACCTTCACCTGTCGTTACAATGAACTAATAATGCACTCCATGTTCAGATGCCGTCAAGACCCAAGTTTCGTAATTTTGGAATTTTCAACAATGTCGTCATTAGCTCAGGAAACATCATTCACATCATTCCAATCCTCAGTATTTTCTAGGCTACAGAGTGTCTCTCCTATGGCAAAAGCAACATCAAATGGTAAATATACCCTTGATCCACCACTCCAGGAGTAATTAGAAAGACGTCCGTGCAAAAAAAAAAAAACAAAAACATGCCAAAGTCTTTTGAAGGCTAAAGAGAGCAGTGCCGCTTTCTGAGCACAGTGGAGGCTGCAGCTTCTTCCAAAAATATTAATAATATGCCAATTTTGATAGTGGGTTTGGTTTGGTGTTTGATTTGTTTTTAGGTTTGATTGCCGTTTTCCGGTCTTATGCTGGGGTAGTCTCAGCGGGCTCCAAAGGTTCTTCGCGTTACAAAATTTATATTTTGCAGGGGACCCTCACTTTAGTTAGACACACAAGTTTTTATTTTAACAATAATTCAGGTTTAATTTCACTAATTATTAATTAAATTACACTTCGAATAATTCAATTAATTTAACTTAATATTTAATGGGCTGACGTGTAACTGATGAATCGATGGATCGCGCTGGCGGAGTGCTGCTATGCATAGACTGGCGTATAACGGGCGAATGCGATGGATTGCGCTGGCGTAGTGCTGCTGTGCGTGGGCTGGCGTGTAACCGACGAATGCGATGGATCGCGCTGACGTAGCGCTGCTGTGGCCCGACTGGCGTACAACGAACGTACCATGCGGTGTCTTGCGTCGGTCGTGATATCTTGTCTGTTGGACCAGGTCGGCTTGTTGTTCCTCCGATGTTCAACGGCAAGCCGCACACGTCTTCACAGGTTACAAGACTTGGAGTTTTTCTGTCCTCCCAAATTTTGCCCGTCGTGTCGAATTCTAATTTTTCTAACTAACTTTTGTATTTTCCCCAATACTTGTACTTACCAGAGGTACGTGTTGCTCCGATGCCAGCTGCCAGCCAAAAATAAAGATTTTTGCTGCGTTCACCTTTTTATAGCACACATCGAGCTATACCGTTATTCCATTGTTCAGACTGTCGCCACTGAAATGTATTGTTTTGTTGCTTCTGCCAATTGTAGTTTTGTAGTACACGTCTTTTGATGTTGTAGCACACTTAGCGTAGCACATTTGTGCTTTTATTTTTCTTTGGGCTAACTGTGTGTGTCTTTGTTGTTGTTGCGGGCTTTATTTTGTATTTCGCTTTTGCGGTGATCTTCTCCCAGCCTACGCTGGGGCAGGCTTCTGTGTTTTAACGCTTTATGCGTCACTTCGGTGTTATTTGTGCGGCTCAAATTGGTCTCCAATTTTTGCTCGTCACATCTGGTTGTTATTTTTTTTTGGTTTTAGACCAAAACTTAAACCAAAAGTTTAAGTTGTTGTCTATATTTTTATTTGAGTTCCGGTGTGATTATCGATTTTTTGGTGTAAATTTTGGTTTCGTTTTTGGTTTAATTATTGGTCTAAGTCTTAGCCTGATTTTTGTCTGGTTTATAATTTGGTTTCTAATTTGTTCTCTAGTTTGCTGTAATCTGCTCTAATTACATTTTAAATTTTCAGGTGTTTTTTTTCGCTTTCATATCTTGCGTTCGTATGGTATGCTTTTATAAATGCATTCATATATTTACATGCATTTGCACCAGCAAATCCTAGAAGAACATTTCGATCATTAGTAATGAATCAACAAAATCTTAGAGGGATGAACAAATTTTTCCAACCGCCCTTTTCCCCTCTCGGAAATGTCTGCATCCGCTAGTGAGTGTAATAGTTTATTTGTGCGTATGTCTGCTTATGGCTTAAGATGCACCTGTAAACGCTTCATTACATATCAATGTAACCGCAAAATTAGTACATTAGATAAACGTTTTAATTTGCATTAAATATATTTATGCCCTCCACATTCACATGCATACACACAAACACTCAAGCATGTTTAATATATAAATTACTCATCATTGATCTATAAATAACTTTATATCTATTTAAACACATATACACATACATATACGAAAATGTTAACAAGTGTGCGTCTGAGCCTAATCAATGTAAATGACTCTTTCTATCTCTAATGCTTACGATATTGTATGTGTGTGCGTGTGTGGGTGAGTGCTCTATAGAAATCTGCATAAGCATCGTTCTTATTCTGGTTGTTGTTGTTGTGTGTTAATTTGGCCATCATAGACATTCATCTATTCTCCGAAAAACACATACATAAACACATACATATATATGCTTGTCTGTGTTTTTAGGGGTTATCAATCAATTTGAAAACTTTCGGTTAATGAATGGGCGTGAAATTGCAGTTGTTGCTAGTGATATTAATCAGTAGAAGTAGTTGCTGTATTAGTAGAGCTTGTTGTTGTCGTCATTATTGTTATTGTTGTTGTTGTTGTTGCTGTTGTGATATGTATCCCCAAAGCCAATTTATCTTTTGACTATACATATCTATGCATATGTAAGTAAGTATATACAAATATGCCGCTTTTCCCCGTGCTCTATGAAATTTATGTCTATAGGCATCCATACAATTCTATATATGTATGTATTTATTTTGTATATGTGTGTGTTTGTATTTTCTCGTCCTTTTCATATATGAATTAATTGCCGCTGATAGTGTTGTTGATGTGTTGATGTTATTTTCACATAAGTCTGCATGTGTATATGTGTTTCTTGTAATAGTATTAGTTGTTGTTATTAATCGCCTTATTCACTCGCTGCCTAACGAATATTACAACTACTACTTGTTCTTCGAACAACTAAGTGTTGTTCATCTTTGTTTGTTTGTTTGCTTATGTGTTTTGTGCTCACACACACACACACACACATATATAGAAATACATATGTTTTCGTTATAATTGAATCAGTTGTCGTTAGCACTCTCATACTAATTGGTATCCTGTTGCTTTTGCTTTGATTTTATTAGCATAATTACATAAACATACAAACAATACACATACAACACACTCACAGGAAGTGAGTTGCTGTTTTATGTGTTGCTGTGTGTGTGTGTAGGAGATTCATTAAGAATGCCTTAGATTTAGGAGATTTTTTGCACTTCGAATATTTATTAATTTATTTTGAGAACAAAAAGGAAGATTAATATGATGAAATTACCACAATTGACCTATAATTATCCGGTGCCTATTTTAGAGTTATTTCTCAAAGGATTAACTATTTCAAAATAAATTTTCAAAATACCTTTATTAGGTTGATTTAGAAAGGATGTTTGCTGAAATATCTATGAGTGTTATGTCGGCTATTGTTCCTAGGGATACCGTATCGATACTCTATGTTGTGCCATAAAAGGGAAAGATTTTTTTGGAAAAAATATTTTAAGTGTATTTTTGACGAGTTTTCTGAGTTGCTGTACGAAAAAATTTTATATGAAAAAACAGCCATACAAAAATCTAATTTGTTAATTTTTTATAACAATCTAGAAAATTTGTGTTTTACATAAATTTTTTATGTATGGTATGTAACAAGGCCGTATTTAGGGGGGAGTTTCGGGGGTTCCGAATCCGTTCCTTGTACCTTTTTTCCTGCACCCCTAAATATAAACACATCCTCTGCTTTAAGGGCGCATGAAGACAGTATGACTTAGGGCTTCTTTGAAAGGGCATTATTCAGCCCTTAATTTCTAAATTTCTAGCACGTCAGGGTTCAGCTCTACAATTTAAAAAAATGGCCAAAAACGCTAGTTTTAGTGGTTTCAGTACCATTTTTTCTAAAACGTGACGTAATGCGGAGTTTCTGACCTCAGATTTATGTTCAGTATGGGAAATTCATTCGCAAACACTAGGAACTATATTATTCGCCAAACCCATGTAGGGCAGTGTTAGTGGATCAGCTCCAAAATTTTTGGAGACAATCTTAAACTGTAATTAATTCTTTAACCCATTGTTGCTCGGAAGATCCGTTTTAATGCTGTGACTGTTCGAATTTAGGGAATATATACAAACATCATCCGCGCTCCTCATCAATGATAATGGCCCAAATTCCTACTGATAATCATTTGGAAAAATGAGCCTCTGACTATTTTTAGCATTTTTGGTAATTTTTTTTTAGATTGGGTAATGGGAAGTCAATGAGTTATCAAAATTATGTCTTTCACGATAAAAAAAAATGCACTGGAATTCATACTGAATAATATTTATTTGAAAAAATTTAAATTGATTATTTTGTGAATTTTTGTCATTTTCGGCAACTTTTGTTTTAGGTTAAGATTAAAAAAAAAACTTGGGAAGAACAAATCCTAAAGCTTCAAGGCATTTATCCACTCTTGTCCTTAGTCTTATAGGGTCGATAAAATACATCATCGTATCTAATTTATTGTATTTAAACATCAGTTTCATAAAAATTATTTTTGAATATTTTCTTCGAATAAAGAACACACCTCCTCCCCCCCGCCCCCCCGAAAAAAAATCCTGGCTACGGCCCTGGTATGTAAGTAAAATTTGGTTTTGGTCACCATTACTACCAGAGCAATGACATTAACATTCAAAATTATGACTGCGATTTTTTTGAATTACATTTCACGAATTTCTACCCACTGAATATTTATGTTTAACTGCTACTCTTTCTAAATATCAACTCTACCATGCAACTCTACCAGGCACTGTCTGCAGCGTATTAATTATGCAAAGTATGGCGTGTGAAGCATAAAGCGTTTCGCTGCTGCTGCTGCTGCTGCTGTTTTAGAGCGTTTACGTATATGTGTTTTTTGTATTTTTCAACGTTTTCCGCCGGTTTGCCGACATATCACAATTTTCATTTTACGTTTTGCACACTTTACACATACTTAAAAAATCTAGAGATACACATACATAAACACATACTCGTATGAATTCAAATACACTCATGCATTCATGTAGTACATTTAAATGCGAATTTCCAGCATGGAAATGTTTTGCTGAATACATTGCCGAAAATGTTCTTATTTTTCTTGTGCTTTTATTTCTGTTTTCTTTTTTTATTCCTCTTCATTTTCATTTTTTGTTTTTGTTTTTTTTTTTTTGCATTTTCAGTTTCAATTTCAATGTTCGCTGCTGTTCTATTTCTCCTTTTTTTTTTTGCTTTTCTTCTGCATTTGCGAAGGCGTTGCGTTGTATTGTTGTTGCTATTATTTTTGTTTTTATTCCTGTTTGCCGTGCTGCAGTTACAGCTAGAGCATCGCTGTCTACTGAGCTTTTAGCCTCATTCATTTTAGAGTCCTACTCAGCATTGCCTGGCATCGTCATCGTCGTTGATGCCACCAGCGCGTATTCTTTGTCCTTTTATGCAATTCACGTTCCAAACATTAGTAAAATAGTGCGATAAATTCCAAACAAATAAAAAAAGAAAAAAAAAAAAAAACAAGAAGGAAGCAGAAGCAGACGAAAACTAAGAAAAAGAAAAAAGATGTGAAGCAAATTTAAACGCGCATTCAAAAGTATAAAAATGCGTTTTATTTTCATGCATAATACACAAATACATTCGCACGCACACACACACACACTTGCATGCTTTTGATTATATACATACACATACATACATATATGTAAAGCGTTGTAGTTGTATGGCTCACTCATGCATATACACATACACTTGTGGACATACAATTAGGTCATACACTTATGAATTTTAAGAAAAAAAAGAGTTTCTATTGAAATGAAACAAAACCAATGGTAAAATAAATAAATAACACTTCAATATTTAAAATTATAAAAGAAATAAACAGTTATAATGTCAAATATGTAAAATTTTTCCAAATTATCGTATGTCTATGGTGTAATTTGCGGTCATATAATTAAGTCATATGCTAAACAGAAATATTTAAAAATAATAAGTTTGATAATTTTTAATTTTAAACTGAAATTTTACCTTTGGTACTGTTAGTAGGGTAGAAGGGGGAGCATTCGCCACTGGGGCACATTTGCAACCCGCCCCCCCCCCCTTATCTTCTAATTTAAGAAAGTTTTATAATTGAAACAATCTATAATTTGTGCTTTTATCGATCATCTTTCATCCCTTCTACTTTGACAGTTGAGCTTTGTGAGTGATCGTGGGCAGACGTGATTTTGTGTTTTTCGGGTGGTTGCAAAAATATTTGATAGTAACTAAATCTTGTAATAACTTTTTTATTTATTGAGTGAGAAAAAAGTTGTTCAACTATGTTATTCCGGTGTTATTTAATTAAAGAATAGGCAATAGTTTCTTTTTATAAATGTTCAAAAAGTTTCAAAAAATTATGTTTTTATGAAAGTGGTTGCTCCTGGGGCACATTCACCAGAATTGCGGATGGAGCGATTTCGACGGCATATGATATGAATTTTAGACAGTATAAATAAATTCCTCTGGATCAGTACTAACCACTTTTATTTACATGTATATACAAATGCTTATTTTTTTTAAATAAATATCTTATATTTGTTAACAAAATATTTTAAAAATTAATCATTTATATTTTTGTTACTTTATGTTATAAATAAATTTTCATAAATTAAAAATAAGTAGAGCTTATTCTGACTGATAATATGTAATAGTAATATACAAGAACAAAAATTAAAAAAACATAACTATTACTTTATCAAAAACCTTGAATTTTATTCCTTGGCGATTGCACCCCACCCCCTTGCCGAATGTACCCCATGACTGGGGAACTTTCACCATTTTGGACTATTTGGAAAATCATCAAAAAATAATAGAAATCATTAAGATAATCAACTCATAAAGATAACAGATGAAAGCTAATAAATGTAAATTTCTAATTAAAAAATAATTTTCCAAAAAAAAACTATTAGTGGCGAATGCTCCCCCATCTACCCTACTTTGTGGAAACCATTTTTGCCTGATAATTTCTGTACATCTCTTCCACTAGTAGAAGAGCATTGGGCAGTAGTGGTTTTATTCTATTCCTCCTGAATGATAGCCCATAAGGAAGCCTTATTTAAAGGGTTTTGAGCTGCCACGACCCTTTTTAAAACACTCTATAGATTTTCTATGTGGTTTAAATATGGACTTTGGGCTAGCCACTCGAGAATTTTTATTTTGCTCTCATTTAATCAAGACTTAACGACCCGATATGTGTGTTTCGGGCCGTTATCATGCTGAAAGATCCAACCCAAAGGTAAATTTTCACCGTATCCTCGGAGAAGATGATTTTTAAGGATGCCCTTGTACTTTTCTTCAGTAATTTTGCAATCGATTTAAGCAATTGGACTAACTCCAGATTAAGTGAAACACCATCAAACCATTACACAAGGTCCGCAAGTTTTACAGTTTTTTAGCAAATTTTGGGTTCAGCTCAGTTTTTGATGGATGCCTAACAAAGAGCCTTCCATCGATCCGAAACACATTTAATTTGGATTCATCGCTCCAAACAATCGTTTTCCAAAAATGCTGGTACTAGTGAAGATATCGTTTAGCGAACTGAATACGCTGCACAATATTTTTTGTTTGGAGCGTTGGGTTTATGTCTGCTAATTCGTTCTAATATATTTTTTTTCATTTAAAAGCTATTAAATGAAAAAAAAAATACGCAAGCTAGCGTATAGTTCTGCCTGATATTTTCAAATTATAATCTAAGTCCATTTGTGATCTTAGTTTGATGAAAGTTATGAAATCGTTCATTTTGCTGAGCCAAATCAAGTACCTATCTTCAGTTGGAGAGGTTTTAAGTGGTTTTGGTGTTGCAAATTGTGAAATGATTTGAATTTTTTGTAGTATCTTATCTCATTGATCACTTTGCCACGTAAAAAAGCTAGCTCTTCCACGACCTTTGCAATAATCCCAAGGTTCTGGAAAGTTTTCCAAATGAGCTCCTTCTTCGAGGGAGTGGAACTCATATTTTTGCCCATCACACCAAAATCAACAATTCTTCAACTAAAGTATACCAAAATGTGTAAATGATTAATTTTATTGGCTTTTATTTTAAGTGCACTGAGTCAAGTTTAATGCGAAAGAATATAAAATGACTTAATTATATGTCCACTTCTAATCATACTCCTTCACAGTGGCGTGCCTAGAACTTACCGATAAGGTAAGCCCAGTGAATTTTTTTTCTAAACCAAAAAGGCTAAAATTGGAAATCAGGATGGAATTTGACTTTTGATGTGTTAGAGAGCCTGTTGGAATATGGTGGGAGCATCAAAAAACTGAGCTTCCTTTATTGTTTGAAGCACAAGTGAACGTAGAAAGGGCATTTTCTAGACTAAAATTGATATTGGCTCCGCAAACATATCATTTAAAAAACAAATCGTTAAGAGATATACTATTTTTTATTAGAAATTATCCTTTCAGTTTGAAACAAAAGTAGTAATTTTGTAAATACTTATCGTACAAATTTTCAGTTAGGCAAGCCCGGCTTTTGGGCTTATATGGATGCACCGCCACTGCTCCTTCACACACAATTACCGACTGCCCGCAGAATATGTCACTCTTTTGTAATTGCTCTTAATATTTTTTAAATGATATTATAAAAAATTCTTGGATTACTAATACAAAATATTTTTCAAACTCAGCATAAAATATTGTTCTAGTTGTTCTAGTGACTTAATTATGTGACCACAAGTGTATTTATATGGATATACAAATACATACATATGTAGACACTACGCAAACGTATACACGCTATAGTGGAAAAGCATAAAAGATACGCGTTGCGTTTTTTTTGCTGTTGTTGTTAGCAGCAATTCCAGGAAATGTTAAAAAATTTAAGAATTTTTGTTTTTCTTTTATTTCAATTTTTACTGAGGTTTAAACAAAAAAAAGAAAAAAAGTACGTACAATATAAAATATTATTTTCTTTCAACAACTTGAAGCTAAATTTAAGCATTTTATGTTGTCAGTTATGGGAATTTATTATTTAAAATTTAAATTTCAACCTTAATGAATTCCAAACTGTGTAAAGAATTATTTGTCTCAACTCTGTAGCCTTGAGTCTTGGAAGGTCATCGAAAGGTCTTGGTTTCCTGCAGAACTCTTTATGAATATGTTTCCGAATAGAATCAGTTTTATTATTTAAAATATTTTTATCATTATTTGTAAGCTTTCTCCCCAAATGGTGACCATTCCAAATAGCTGTTAACATTTTTTTTACCACACCCAAATCTATAAGATGCATTACATCAAGTGGGAAGTCTGACACCATGTTCACATTAATTTCTTCCAAAATATTCCTGTTTTCATAAAACCACTTTGAATGATGCAGCTTATCTGTCCGTAGTTTAAAGTCCTCGTCTTTTCTTAATGGGTGAATAGAAGTACAAAAAGTCAGTCTTCTATCTATTACTTTTGCAGTTTGTGTACATTTTGAGCACCCCTTGCTGGCTGTATGCCCTACTGTGCCGGTAATAAAAGCTCTAGCAGGAGCATCGCAAATAAACTTTTCAATTTTTAGACCCATTTTTCTACCATTTATTTCCAGCCCTACTTCATTACATTGTTTCACTTCTTTAACAAATTCTGCTAAAAAATGTTGACATCTTCAGGTTTTTTCGAGCCTACATAAGACCCAATCAAGAAAGGCTTCGATTGTCCATTAGACAAGCATCCCATGATTGGCCATAATTGCGTAGTGGAACTTTTAAAAAGAAGTAAGCCATCAATGCCAATGTCCAAACACAAACAATCCACTGATTGCGGTACTGTCAGCTTTAAATTTTGAAAGCTTTTTTGTATGCCATAGTGGAAATAGTTTCCCGGTGAAACACAAAGAATCTGAATCTTATTTGGAGTTGCTTTAAACAATGTTTTTGATGAGGAAGGCACATCAACACCTGCGAACTGGAAAATGTTTAGGATATCATCGCAAGCTTCCCTTTGATTTGATGTCTAACAGTCCAATTCCTAACCATTTCAAGGATTGACTGCTTTGCAATCTCTTCATCTACACTTTCATTAACATCCACTTCATTTAAAAATCTATTTTCCAGAGAAGCACTCAAACCACTTTCATCTTCTAATAATATATTATTTTCACTTATTTTTTTAGCCACAAGGCGTTTCATGTTCGGCTTACTAACGCCACATATTTTATCACTCATTGTGATATTTTTTTAATTATATTTATTTTTACCTTTTTATAACAATATTTTGACAATAAACAATTTTGTCAATATTCACGAGTAAATAAAATTCGTTGTAAAAAAATGCGCAACTAACTCCTACGATTATTTTTGAATTTTTTTTTTTAGTGTGACCAATATAAAATAAAAAGTTTATTGGCTTAAAAACAATGCGTTTATTGAATATTTCGGTTTGAAAACGAAAAAAAAGTATAGTCTGGTCACCTTATGAAATTACTATGATCTTGTCGTTGTTTGATTCGGAAACGATTGTTTTTCGGCAGCAAGCGGTCGTTAAAAATACAACACAACAAGTGCTGACCTTTTACTCCTTAGGCGTGCTGCTGACAATCAGGCCCGTTGGGTAGGAACTAAATTTAAAATCGCGCATACTCATAAAATTTCTTTTTATTTCTCTCTTCTTTTCACCTTATGATCAGCACATTTTTATGCACCAACAACGACTAGGAACCTGTTTTGCTTGTAATCTTTTCCCCTTCCCCTCCTTTTCGATCTGTGCTCAATGAAATGTACTTTCTGACTCCGGAATTCTTTTGACACACGGGGAATTTCACTTCAAGGCAACTGAACCTTAAAATCGATCGGGTTTAAACTTGAACAAAGTGAATACCCTATTGTTGAGTCGAGTGTTTCGAGTTACTCGACGTTTTTGGACCTCAAAGTACTCAAAGGAAAATACATGGGCTTTTTTTAAACCTAAATAAAAATAAAAAAAGTTTCTTTTTGAAAAAAAGTCAAAACAATTTTTGATTTTGAAAAAAAAAATGCTCATATTTGCATTTTTAAAATGTTTCTTTCATTTTTCAAAAGATTGAATTAAAAGCTATCGAAAACATGTTTAACAATTATTTCTAAATGCAATAGGTGATTAGTTACATGAATCAGAATCGGGAGCTGTTTGACCAAAATGTATAAATTCTCCTACTCGGCGAGTTTTTGACTGATCGTGTTCAAATTTGGTATAATAACCAAGGAATGAAACCGAATAAATATAACGTTCCGGTTTCGCCAAGTGTTTCGGTTTCGGTTACGGTTTCGTTCTTCAACATTAATTCTGGTTACGGTTTTGGTTTCGTTCCGATTACGGTTTTAAAGGAAAGTGTGCAAAATAAGTTTGACAATAGTACATGAGATTAATAAGAAAATAACTAGTAATTGTCTATGGTTTTCAAACATTGTTCTTAACATTAAAATTAAGAAAATATTTCTGAATCAACAAATTTTCAAAATTAATGGCCATATCTATCTTAACTCTTCACTGCAGGAATTTAATCATTATACATATAGAGTCTGACCAATTATTATTTTTTTTCCGAACCGATCGCAACGGTACTGAAACCAAGTTGAATGCTAATATAGTCTCTAATCATTCAAAAGACGAATCTAAAGAGAAAATCTGAATAAATAAAGTTTTCATCAACTCAGATCACAATGGCCTATCAAAATTTTTAAAATGGTGTGAAATATGAAGCATTTTCTAATGATCACCACTAAGCCTTGATGCGCCATCAAATGGTAATGCAAACGCAGATTGAAAATTAGTGTTTTGGAGCACGTTCCCCAAGGTAACGGGGAATGAGTTTATTAGGTGAATAATAGTTAAGCGAAAAATACTCCAAATCGATGCAAAAATCTTGTTTTCACTATAGAAGAACCATTCACTAAAAATGTTTGCGAAGAAGATGGCCATTTTGGATATTTAAGTCTTTGGAAATATACTTTTGTCACGTCGTTCTGTCAGTTAGCAATATAAAACTTTAAGAAAAATCAGAACTAGATTTTTTTCTTCATAATTTAATTGCTATTTCAACAACTTTTTATGCAAGATTTTAGAAACATAAAAATAAATTTAGACCTATATATTATTGAGAAGATTTTTGGCGATAAAGTTTTTTTTTTTTTGGTGAGTGGTAACTTATTTTTGTGATATACTGTATGTATGTAGATATAAATAAAAAAATGCAAATTTATCAATGATTCACAAAATATAAATGAAAGAAAATAACCTAAAATTCCAGTGCCTATGCCGATACCGAACCGATTTGAACCGGTTCCAGTATTTTAATCAGTTTTGGTTTAGTTCTTTTTCAGATAAAAATAACGGATTCCTTGATGGCAACTAGTACCCAATAGGGCTCAACTTTGTGCAAGTTTAAGAGTGCACGGAAAAAAAAGATTTGTGAAAAATAACGTGTGATATTAAAAAAAAGCAGAGTAATCAAGAAAAATTGCCATTTCGCCCTGTAATTTAGAAATTTCAGGAGCTACTTAATATAAATTTATGGGTAAACTGCAAACAATTCAGCCCAAAACTTAATTATTGCAGTTTCAGAAAGGAAAATATTCGAAGTGGCATGGAAAAAATTGAGTTGAAAAAAAATACTGAATTATTATTGAAATATTCTTTGATCGGCATTTAAAAATGACGGGGCAAACTGTAAAAATTTATGAAAATAGTTTTGTTTCATTGCTTTCATTTTTTTAAATTACACATTTACTTTGTTTTACTTATCAAATATTTTTCCCTATATTATCATTCAATAAAATAACTTTCAAACTGATTGGTTGGTACCTGGATATGCTTCATTCTGTATTGAGACATTTTGGATTCTTTATCCGGGACCTTTTACCGGAAGCTAGTAGGATTTGGGATGTTTGCAATATATTAAATGAAAGTTTTATTATTTTATTAGCAAAAGTATTTGACATTGGATGTCCATTTCATAATTGTTTCAAACAGTTTTCCAAAAACCATTGAAACTGAAACACGATCTTTTTTTAATTACCCTAGAATTATGAAGATAGTTGGTCGAGTTGTTTGCTTTTGATCAATACGATTTGAAGCTAAATATAGGGAAGAGAATAAAATATTCCATAACTCTTCAATTATTAAGCGTAGTAAGAATTCAATTTCCAATTTGATAATTTACAAAATCACACTGTATAAATTGATTTGAAACTCCAATAATGTTAACTATATTGTGAAGCACAATAAATCATTCGTAAATTTTATTGATTAATTCTGGATATTATAAATTAAACTCAAGGGAATTATTGTTTCATCGTAATCAATTATTACCGATTTTCGTTTACTATCCGGGCAAGACAGGGAAAATTGTATTTATTATCAGAAATCCAATTAATTATTACAGAATATTTTTTTCCGTGTGGGTTCACTTGGGCCGATATCTCCCATAACTATACTTAAAGACTTCAAATACAAGAAAAAATTCTATAATAATATAAAAACAAATGTATACAGGACTTTTTTTATAGCTTCATGGAGGACGTTTGGAAAATCGTAATCGCACGAATGCGGCTCACTGGAAGGTCAAAAAAACAATACTCAGAAAAATTATGACTTTGGTCTTAGGACATATTACGATTACTTTATTTGACCAAAAATTCACGAAATGGAGGAGCGCCAAAATTTTTTTTTTCTTTAAAATTGGACTTTTTTCGTAAGCACAACGTTATAAATTGAGGAAGGAATTAACCAAATTAATTTTTTCTATTATGTTCTAAGGCTATTGTTATGTAGAAGAACATATTTAAATTTCAGAACCTATGCGCCATTAGCAAAAGCCATATTTTGACAAAAACGGGTTTAAAGTTTTTACTATCAGTTACTTCTAACATACAAAATATGCTTCCTCTTCTTCATTATGATGGCTGACCGTAACTTGTAAGTTTACAGATAAGTCAGCAGGGACTAAGAGTTATTAATCAGAAGGTACTGGACGAAGACATAGCTAAGTCTTTCTGAACGGCCAAAAGGGAAGCCGAAGCGTCTCACGACAGTTTTGGCCTGACTGACACTCGGCATTATAATTGTCTATATCAAATTACACTCTTTTTTAAAAATCGATTTCTCTAATATAAGAAAATGCAGGGCCCCCTTAAAAAAAGATGAAGGTTTTAAGACCAAAAATATAAAATATTACAAAAGTTAAAAACATGGAATAGTAGTTAAGACTTTGAAAAATTAATGCTTAGATTTAATTTTCATAATATAATAAAATAAAATATAAGAAATTGATTAAATGGGGCCTGTTTCAGAAAAACGATAATTAGAATCATTTTTCTACACACACACACACTCATGTACTACACTTTGTAACGAACCTTCCCGGTTCCTTTTCTTTTAGTCAGCGTATACTCAGCGAGTAACCAGGGTGCGTAAATAATAACTCACGATAATTTGTTTAGATTTTCTACGTTCACTTGTTAATTGAAATTCTTCACTGTTGTTTTAATTTACACTTCATTCGTTAGTATTTTTATACTTGTTACCTCGTATATTGTTTGTTCGTTCGTCTTTGTTGGTGCTCGTTTCACTTTGTTTGCCTTTCTTGGCCCTCGGGTTTCTTAGTGTGACATCGTTGCCGCTCGTGAAACGATGGCTAAATCTTTGTCGTTTGCTGCATGGTCAGTGGCAACTTTGTTTGTACTTCACCAGTGAGGCTGTAGCACACCCTGATGTTTAATGAATACCTGATCTGAGCTGACGCAAAAAGAAATGACCAGTGCCACAGTCTAAGTCTGAGTGACTTCTTCTGTGCGATGCATGTTCTTTTATATTAATTTCTTCTTGTTGTACCGTATTATTTCCGTTCTGTGAAATATATATAATATAATTAATTAAATATAAATGTTAATATTGGGAGTGTAAATATATAAACTCGAATTTTTTTCGTAATTTGGACATTTATTGTGAAAAAGTGATTATAAATTTATTCTTTAAAGTATTGTCCATCGTTAGCCACAATCTTTTCCCATCTTTCTGGTAGCATACGGATTCCGCGTCGAAAGAACTCCTCATCTTTTGAGACTATCCACGAATCGACCCATTTCTTGAGTTCTTCGTAAGAACGCAAGTGCTGTTCAGCCAGGCCATGTGTCATCGATCGGAACAAGTGGTAATCAGAAGGAGCAATGTCTGGAGAATACGGCGGGGGGGTAGCACTTCCCATTTCAGCGTTTCCAAGTATGTTTTTACTTGCCTTGCAACATGCGGCCGAGCATTGTCGTGCTGAAGAATAACTTCGTCGTGTCTATTCTCATATTCTGGCCTCGTATCCTTTAATGCTCGGCTCAAACGCATCAATTGTAGTTGGTAGCGTTCGTCAGTGATCGTTTCATTCGGTTTCAACAGCTCATAATACACGACACCTTGGTGTTCTTGTTGCATTTGACATGAATTTTCTTCGAGTAATGCCTTCAATTCTTCATCGTCGAACTTTTTCAAAATCACCAAAATCAAAATCACCACTTTTGAAACGGGTATACCACACGCACATTCTAACGTCTATAGCACAGTCAGAATAAGCTTCAATGAGTAAACGATGTGCTTCAGTTGCGTTTTTCTTTAAAAGGAAGAAACAAACTAAAACTTCCCGCAAATGTTGTTTTGTTGGCACGAAATTCGACATTTTCAGCTATAGTAAAACACTTTTGTAAAATAGAATAGAAATAGATAAGAAGTTAGTCACAATTACGAGTTTATACATTCATACTCCCAATATATATTTTAACAGCAAGTATGTGCTAGTGGTTTAGGGTTGTGCGATTAAAATTACTGATAATTTTATGGCGTCACAACTTTCAATAACGAACGGTTATGCTGACTAGTTACAATGAGAAAACACAACAACAAATAAGTATACAGAACGGTAGTGGTAGTTTTCTTTCAATATCTCTATTCAGTGAAGATATTTGGAGTCAAATCTGTAATTCTTGGCTATGATTTCAAATATTAGTAGCTTATATGGGATATTGAAAGATTAAGAACTATCACTAAGATCACTGATGTGGCGGATTCCGAAATGGCCGTCTGATTTTCCCGTCTCTGTATACATTGTTGTTGTGATGACTACATATATACGTTCCTTAAGCGTGTTGTTATACATTACTTAAACAATTTAGGTATATTACATAAAATTCGACAAAAAATATTCTACAGAATTTAATAACTAAAAGCTGAACAGCTCATTTCCCGATTCAACATGCTAAGTAAAATTAACCGTAAATCGGGGAAATCTCCTAGCTAATTGTAGAGAGAGAGAGAGAGAGAGAGAGTCATGTTCAGTATTTCGCCTTCGTAAGTGGTTAGCAGAAAGATTTCAGCAGAAATATTGTTGATTTGAGATGCAATGCGTTAAAATTGAGGCTAAGCCAAGGTTTTGAAATTTGTATAGGATTTTAAAGTAAAGAATTAGGCAAATACTGACAATATTTCTTCCTAATGTCCTGTCCTCTTCAGGTTCAATAGTGAACAGCTAATCTAAACAATTATGAGGAAGAAGGAACTGAATAACGAATATAGGAAGATGTTAGATTAAGTTACATCGAAAGCCTAGGGACAGTAACATTTTTCATTTTCCAAAAAAATTACACATACACCTCATTTTTATTCATTACTATGCGCTTTTGAACTTAAAACTTTTCAACTTTTTGTTAACTCAAAAAGAAGAGGAGAGGGTGCGTTTATTTCAATTCTTTGAAGTAATACTTTTCCCTCTACATGTCTAAAACTACTCAGATCTTCTGATAGAATTCAATAGTTTAAAAATTTTAGCATTAAAGAAATTCACTCGACTGTCGGAAAAGCACTGACCTGACGACAGAAAATTATTATTATTAACTTACTTCAGCTATGTTTACATATGGTAAAGGATTGATTATATAATGTTTGGAATTGTACACCAAAAGAGAGGCATTCTCCAGCTCAGTGTCCTTTTCAGTTGTTGGTCTATTAAATTCAGAGAATGCGGCAAGTCGATCAGGCCCAAACTTCGTTTTTGCCAGGAGTTGATTGTAAGCGTATTTTCACTGACGGCTCCAGAACAGATTTCGGTTCGGGTTCTGGGGTCTTTATTGAAAATGATGGAGTGCATCTTCACTTTTCCCTTGGGTTGAATACTTCTGTTTTTCAAGCAGAAATTTTTGCAATCATCAAGGCAATGGACCATGTTATTGACAATGGTTGGAGGGAAAGGAGTATCTGTGTATTTAGTGACAGTCAGGCTGCGCTTAAATCCTTGCTTAATCCTCTAACCACGTCTAAACTGGTTATGCATTGTAAATCCAGGCTTGATTGTGTTGGAAAAGACAGTAGCCTGCTGTTGATATGGACACTCAGGAATTTCAGGAAATGAATCTGCTGACCTTCTGTCCAGAAAGGATTCGGAAACTGGTTTCCTGGGCCCAGAACCTGTACTCTCTTTGTCGTCTACAGCCATCAAGACCACCATTAATGAGTGGGTCGACTTGACCCGCAATCGTAAATGGGAGGACCTGAGGGGCTTTAGACAGACAAAGACCATGTTACTTGTTATCTCGAAGCATCTAACGGACTTTCTGTTATCACTTAACAAAAAGAGCTGCATGCAGCTGGTGGGATTATACAGGGTGACAATTGTAAAGTGACGCAAGTTTAATACTCTGCAGCAAGCTTTGCCATTTACCTTAACTTTAATTTAAAAAGCAAATTCATTCATCATTGGCTTTGCTTTTAATTTCATTTGAATTTTTGTTATTACATTTTAAAATTTCCATAAAAATGGACAAATGGAATGAAATTATGAAATTTCATTTGGCAAATTATAGTAGCCGTCAAATTGCAAAGGCTTTAAATTTGTCAAGTCGTACGGTAGACCGAGCTATTATTCGATATAATGAAACTGGGGGTTTTGGAGATAGAGACCGGGGAAAATTTTCAACAGTTGCCACTACTGGTTTAACAGAAAAAATTCGTAAACGAATCAAGCGAACTCCAAGGCGCTCAATGAGAAAAATCGCTAAGGAAGTGGGAGTAAACCGTGAAACAGTGCGAATCATTGCAAAATCAAAGCTTAATCTTAAGCCGTACAAGCTCCGAAAAGCTCAAGATCTGACACAAAAAAAGAAAGATTTGCGACTGCAAAGATGCAAGGCGTTGCTACGCTCCTCCGTGTTAAAAAATGTTGAAAATATCTTGTTTACAGATGAAAAAATTTTCACGGTTGAACAACATTTCAATGCACAAAATGACCGAATGTGGCTAACATCATCATCGCAACAAAATAGGACTGTTGGCAGAGTTCAAAAGCCAGCTTCCGTTATGGTATGGGCTGGAGTTTCCGCTAATGCCAGAACCCCTCTAATATTCGTTGAAGAGGGTGTTAAAATTGACCAGGTTGTTTATCGGATCATTTTAAATGAACATGTTCTTCCCTGGGCCCAAGATACATTTGGAAATGAAAACTGGACTTTCCAGCAAGATTCTGCACCTTCCCACATGGCAAAATTAACGCAAACATGGATAAAAGACAATTTTTCTGGATTCATAACATCTCAAGAATGGCCACCATACTCCCCAGACTTGAATCCAATGGACTACTCTATTTGGAGTATTTTAGAGAGTAAGGCTTGTGCATCTCAACACCACAGTCTGGAGTCGCTGACAAATTCATTAGAGAAGGTTAGGTTAGGTTGGAGTGGCTGTCGAGAGACACACTTAGGCCTGAACGGCCCATTGTGATACCACATAGTTGGACCTACAGTTTAACGCCGATTCCGAACGGCGGTGTGGCAATTTTTTATCGGCTTGGTGGTGTTGCCATTACCAACCAATGTGTGTACTTGTACACTATCTTATAATTCTCATACACTTCATATTGATAGTGAATATAAGAAAGTTATGAAAATTAACCACCAGACGAAGACGGGAATCGAACCCGAACCTCCCAGATGAAAGTCTAGTGCACTACCCAATAGGCTATCGAGGTCGTCTTCATTAGAGAAAGCCTGGACTGAAATTGATCAGGAAGTCCTGTGGCGAACAGTCCTACGATTTCCGGATCGATTGAAGGCATGTGTGCAGGCTAAAGGAGGTTATATTGAATGAGGTGGGGTTCAAATGAATGCTTATATATTCAGCAATGTTAACACTTAATTGTACTTAATGGAAGTACGTCCTTTTGAAAATAACTGCTGAAATGTGTGCGTCACTTTACAATTGTCACCCTGTATACAGGTCATTTCTCTTGGGCCAAACATTTGCATATGATTGGCCTGGGAGCTATAGCCTTCTGTGTTTCCTGTGGTTTGGAGGAAGAATTTGAAGAGACGGCAGACCACTTTCTTAGTGTCTGCCCTGCGATCTGTTTGATCAGAGTAAGCATATTTGGCACTGGAGTGTTGGGAGACGAACACCTGAGCTCTCTAACACCGCAGGATCTGCTAAGATTTATTAATAAATCTGGTAGATTTAAAGAATAGCAAAAGGGAACAATGGTCGTAAAACTTGTCTGAGTGCTGTATTCTTGAATACTACTTTTGTCTGTTCCAACCAAAAAAAAAAAGAAAAAAAAAGTCGATCAGTATTATAGTCCCCAATTTATTGCTGTGTACGAACAAGCTGCCTTAAATTATTAAGTCATTTTCTAAATTTACACAATAACAGTTTATTACCTTAACTAAAGATCTAGGATGAGGTCATCGTACAGTAGGATGTAAACAATAGAAAACAATTACTATTTCACACCTATTTACGTGTTAACGTACATTGACATTATATTTTATTAGTCCCCAATTAGTAATAATATGCATGAGGAAATGAAAAATCATAATAATAATAATTACATAGGTACACATACATATTACTTTTTATTTAAAAAATGTTTTTTTGTTTTAATTAAAACATTTTTATGCAAAGTGAATTTCTTTGATGCTAAATTTTAATTGAAATTAATTTACGCAAAATAATGTCAAAAGGAGCCAGAAGAAGCTTTATACATAAATGAAGTCGATGGAAACACACATACTCATGCATACATATGTATGTAGATTTGCGCCTAAAAGCACATTACATGCATGCCAATAATAACTTAGTACGAGAGTTGCCAATCTCAATTAGTGAGAAAAAGGAAAGAAAACAAATACACATACATACACAAATATGTAGAATATATACATTCTAACAGAATATAACGCATATTTTCGGTTTTCGCTACTGATAATTAAATTGTTTTGCTTTGGAGAGGAAATTGTGGCAAGGACGATGCATGAATACTTTGAAGCGTACACATACAAACACATTAGTGAACCCTCATTAGTGGAAATATTTTAATGTGTGTGTGGGAAATTTACATATATAAATACACATATACATAAATATATGTGTAAATATGAAGTAAACTTTTCGAAAACTTTCGCAAAAGAATTGAACATAAAATCTTAAGATTATGATTATCACAGCTAAAGCTAAGAAAATTAATTCATGCGCTTTAAAAGTTTAATGAGTTTAAAGATTAAATAATTTTTGTTGTTGCTGCCGTTTTCGCCACCAATTGTAATAAATTCTTTAACCTTTAATAGCAGCACAGCTCAAATTCACGCACACAAATTCAGTTTCATTTAATTACAAAATTGAGTCTGATACTACGCGCTGCTCATACTCACATATACACACACAATCACACATACACTTGAACATAGCGCGCTTTCCGACATAATCACAATCAACGCTCACACTCTCTCTCTTAGCCGCTCAGTCGCGAGATTCACAAGGGCGCCATTAATATCACTCGCGTGTACTTGTGCATGTTTGTATGTAGTTGTTATGTACTTGTAGTAGTATTTTCCGCTTGTAGAGATGCTGCTGTTATTGTCTGCTGTTGCTGCCGTTGTTCTTTTAACCCATTTTATGCAAACAGCTTTGGATTAATAAACGACTGCAACCAACAACAACAGCAAAAATAGCAAAATTTATTCAGTCTCGCAAAAGACAAAATGCAATGTCGCCGTATGCATCTTTCATATTTGCCACCGGCATAGCTGCTCTGCTTATTGTTGTTATTGTTGCTGCTTACTGCAATAACAACAACCACAAAAAAGCATAAACGTACAATATAAAATATAATAATGTGCAACGTCGTGAAATGTCAACGCCGGATATAAAATGAATTTTCACGGATTTACGGATAATAAAATAAAAATAAAAATTTCCCTTTGCCATATTCTTCTTAAAATAATTTGAGAGTTTGAGTTCGTTTCCTTGTTGTTGTTTTAAATTTTTATTCAGTGGTATTGTTAAATTGTTCCTGCTATTTATTAATAATAGGTAAAAGGCACCCACTCTCAATAAATACAAGTGCTCAAGCAGTTTTTCCTTTTCAGCGTATGCACAAACAAAAAAAAAAAGAGAAAAAACAAAATTGGAATTCAGCCAAAAAATATATTATTGTATGACATAAATAAGTGGGTACAAGTGACGCCATTCGAGCAAAGAAAATTAATTTGAAAATAAAGAATGTTGCTTACTTTATTTTTATTTTATTTATCGCAAAATTTATAACTTACATACAGTTAAATACTCCAAATTTTTAAGGTTTGTAAGTGGTAGATAGTCAGTTTTTGGAAGCACTAGCGAATTCAGAGATTTCCGAATTGTGTGGCCTTTAAAATTCACTTTAAATCATAAGCAATTATTAATTATTAAAATGTATGAAGCTATTTTCATTGATAAGGGGTGGAGGTTTTTTCACCCAATTTAAGGTGGAGTTTACATCTTCTGGTGTTCCGACCCTGATTACAAGCACTGCTCCGACCCTGACAACACACGTCATTTAGCGTCGTATCATGTACAGTATATTCGCGTGATGCAAACACGATGAAATGCTACATATTTCCACTTCTTAAACCTTATCGAACTATTTAAATTAACTTACTTTGATGTTTGCATGTTATTTTTTAAACTAATCTACTTTTTCTGGCACTGTTAAAAAGTTCTTTTACTCTTCTATTAACACGCGGCCACCTAACACTTATATACACTTCACACTTTGAATTCGAAATGACATGAAAAGTTTCCTTACGTCATAACAAACAATACTGTATATTAACTTAAAAGACGCCAGTGAGATATAACGGAGAAAACGACACTGTCCCGACCCTGACAGCCCTCCGACCATGACAACACTGCCCTACATTCATGATTACTTTAGAGCAAAACCTGATTTCTTTAATACTGCAACCTAATATACATTGAAAAAATATTTCTCCAATGTTGGAGAAAAGCTTAGTTCTCAAACATTTTTCTCCTTGTTTACTTTCAAGTTGACATCAAGTTGAGAATCAACATTTTTTTCAATGTTTGACAAATATTATAATTCTCAATTGGATATCAAACACGTTTCTCCACTTGAAACCAAACATTTTTTCCAACGCTTGATATCAACTTGAATACAATTTGAGTTAAATTTGAGATATTAGCTCCGTTCCCGTACTACAACGCGGGTGAACGCGTTCGCCCAAAACTGCCCAGAAAGCGTTCCCGTACTCAAAAAACTTGCAAATGAGAGCAGAAATGAGAGAGTAGTCTTCTTGTTGTTGCACGAAATAGCCCGCACTTTTTCTTCGGATAAAAATGTTAAAAGTGTCAAACAATCAGCTGTTTTGTATTTATCAGCTGTTTTGCTTTTGTGCAAATATATTGAAAATTTAAAATTAATAAATAAATAAAGAATTTTTAGAAAAATAAGTAATATTTGAAATGGAAAATGTTTAAAAGACATTTGAAAATTAATTAATAGTATATTAGTTAATTTTTAACTACATTCTCCACAAGTTAATGACGCAACTTTCTGTTCAACTTCTGGCGCTGTAGAAGCTTCTGCCATTTCAGAATAATGCAAATTGTGATTGCGAACCCTAAGATTCTACAAAAGTAAACAGGCGAATACTTTATGTTTAATTTTTTCATTATTCATTTATTTTCTTGTAAGATTTAATAATTTTTATTTTATTAAATAGTTTTTTGAATTTAACTGTCGTTAAAATTTGACGTTTTGTTTCGTGCAAGAAAAGTGGTTTTGTGCGTTCCCGTACTTTTGTGCATTTTTGTGTATCAGAGAGAGCATTTCTCAGTTTACCAGATTTTAACCCAAAAAGTACGGGAACGGACCTATTATTTACAATATTTTATAAGTATACTCGTATGGCAATACTGTTGATTTCTCACAGATTCTCACAGAATTTTAATTTGTGGAAAACATTTTCTGTAAATTCAATTCAATTGTGAAAAATAAATATAAAAAACTGAGTGAAAGTGAAAAAATGAATTAAAGGGAAATATATGCTTTATATAATGTATATTTTGTATATAATTACAATTCAGTTTGCGGGATGCGTAAGAGCAAAAAGTGAAAAGTGAGGTTTGACAGATTGGAGAAATTCCTTTGATAACAAGTTGAGAATCATAAATTTCTCAATTTGATAACTAAGAAAATCACCATATAAAAAATGTGCCTTTTAAGTTGAGAAGACTATTATCGGACTATTGAGGTGCATTTGAGAATTAACGTTGGAGATTTGAGAAAGGTATTTGACCTCAAATCTAACTCAAGTTGATATCAAACAATAATGTATATTGGGAATATATTTGTTTGCTTTTTCTATGTATATATTTGAAATTATAGGGTTAGGTGGGGTAATGTGACTCATGGGGTAATGAGACTCACAACAAAAATACTACTCTTTCGTGTTTTATTGAAATATTTGTGAATTTTTATGAATTTTTTCGTATGTTTTAGGCATCATGGTACGAAATTATGTGAAGAAAGAGCTTGTCAATCCAGTTGATGGGCCAAAGCCATTAAATTGGTGAAAGTAGACAAAAAAAACGCAACACGTATCTGCCACTAGTTATGAAGTCGCATTTAAAATTCTTAATCGCTAATCCATACCTGTGAAGGTCGTGACTCGGACCTTGATGTCAGCGACGAAATCTAATTTGATTTTCCACTTGTTTGCCATTTTCGAGTCATTTCATTTCATTAGAAAAAAATTTTTAATTTCATTTTGTCGACACCAGTGTGAATTGAGAGCCGTATATGGAAAAGAGGAAAAGATTTTATGTTCAAATTTTCATTTATTTGAGCTGATGAAGGCTTGATTTAAAGATTTCAGTTGATTTTTATGCACCCAGAGAAATACTTACTTGGTTCGAAGAAAAACGGCTATAAAATTGAAGAAAAATGGGAATGATTTGGCGCCATAGAAACGGTTTCCTCATTTAGATATATAAAATTTCTTTGAGTTGAGGAAATATTTTTCAAATATGAGAAATGGTATATAATTTAGGTAAAATTTTCCTCAGTTTGAGGAATAAATTTCAATAGATTCAATGATTAAATCAATTTACTTTTTGGAAAAGAAATCCTCAATTTATGGAATATTTTCTACAATGTTGTTTTAATTAAAAGGCATAGAAATCATGTTTTTTTTACTTGTATTCATTTATTATTTTATTTTTAATAAGAATTAAGGTTTACATTCATACGAACAGGCATCGTCGCTTTGAAATGATCAAAAGATCCTTATGTCCACCAAAAAATCATAAATTGAAATTTATATCTTTTATATATTTATTTATTTTATATATTTTATTTTTTTCACAATATATATATATATATATTTTTTTTTCAAAAATTATATCAATAGCCACAAACCACTTCGCTTGAAATAGAGACGCCGACTTAAAAATTCAAAAGAAAAACAAAGCGTACGCGATTATCTGCTAAGGCTAAAAGAGTAAAGCTAATTTTTTTGTATATACAAAAATTTTGTATGGAGAACATTTTTGTTATATTCGTCTCTTTCTTACAAGTTTAATAACCTTATTTTATTCAAAATAAGGTAATTTGTTCTTTTATGGTATTTTGATACTTTTGTTTTGCAGCCAAATGGTGCTTGAATTTTTATATGCTGGTGCGACTAAATTTTGGAAGAAATAGGTTTATGGAAACGTCCATTGTTCCATGCGCATTTATGTTAACAATAGACCAAGTAATTCATAAAAGCTCTTGAGTTAAAATTTTATGCAGAGACGCGTTGTAAGGACTAAGTTTTAGAAAAAAATTATATTTGAAGATGCCCATTTACCACACCCATATTTTCTTGTGTTTTATTTACTTTTTTATCTTACTTTTCTTTAATTTTAGTTTTAACAATTTCATTGAAACTTGGGATTTGATTTCAATTGGTAGCACCGCAATTAAATTTCCAAAAATGAAGAAAAAACTTACTTCAAATTGAACACCATGGTTGCATGAAAGGACCACATTTTTCTTCATTTTGAGTAAAATATACATAAACGAGAGAAATTTTCGTGGATTTAAATTGAGGATACTTTTTCTTTGTTCTAGAGATGGGTATTTTTCTGGGTGTGCCTTTTAAAATGTTTTTTTCTCGTATGTCACATTGTCCAACTCCTGCCATTGAAGCGTTGATTGGCCTGGTGCCATTACACATTTTCATCAAGAAAACAGCCGCAAATATTGCTTTGCGGCTGCGTATATCGTCAAGCTTAATAAAAGGCAACTATGGTTACCTGAGCATTCTTGACGAAATTCCTAACACACCAATATGTACTGTATCGGATTATATGGTTAGGGATCTGTGTTTTGGTAGAAAATTCAACATCATTCTTCCTTCCAGGTCCGAATGGGATGGCCAGTGTCCCGATTTCGGTCCCTCTGCTCTCAATTGGTATACAGACGGCTCGAAAATGGACTGCGGTTCTGGTGCCGGTGTTGTAGGACCCAATACTAGAATCTCAATCCCTCTGGGTATTTGGCCCAGTGTCTTTCAAGCCTAAATATACGCAATTGAGACTTGCGCTCATAGAAACCTGTATAAAGGTCTTAAAGGCGCAAATATTGTAATTTTTTCAGACAGCCAGGCGGCTCTCTTAGCACTCTCTTCATGGAGTTTTTCCTCTAAACTGGTGAAAGAATGTTTTGAGAGTCTCCAGCGCCTGTCTACCCGTAACAAAGTGACGCTTTGTTGGGTACCCGGCCACTGTGACATTGTTGGTAATGAGGCCGCTGATGAACTGGCTAGACAAGGGTCATCTACCAAGCACATTGGCCCCGATCCGTTCTGCGGAGTCGGCTGGACCTCTACGAAATCTATCGTTGAGGAGTGGTCTAAGGCAAAATGGCTAGAGTATTGGAACTCTATTCCAGGTTTAAGACAAGCAAAAGCACTTATCATTCCGCTTGCCCAAAATAAGCCCATCTCTTATTCCAAATCTGACCTTAGGCTACTGGTGGGCTACATGTCTGGACACTATGGGCTCAGATATCACCTAAACAAAATAGGTCTGTCTAATGAGACAGATTGTCGTCTATGTCTGGAAGATGACGAGTCGACACCTCACATTCTGTGTGAATGTCCGGCCTTGGCTCGGCTCAGAGAAAGAATTTTTGGTGTTCCTTTTCTGACGGTTAATCAAATTAAATCTTCTTCTACAAAAGATGTCTTGACTTTTATTAGGTCAGCTGAACGTTTTTTGTCATAAAATGGGGAATGGCACAAAAGATCTTTTAGGTCGCAGTGCCTGCCTGGTTGGGCTCCCCTAAATAATAAATAATAAAAAATGTCACATTACCCCTTCATTTTTAAAAAGTCACAAAATCGTCACGTTAGAAAAGGTGGGATTTTTTTTTTTTTTTAAATAAAAACTTGGAAAATCTGCGATTATAGAAACTTAATATTTTGTATTCTCTAAAGAATAGAGCCAAAAACTGTTCAAAAACTAATTTTCTTGACTTTTTTATATGACTAAATGAAAACGTGTGGCACATTACCCCACCTTGCCCTACCTGATTTACTAATGAATTCCAAGTGTTCATACTTATATATGAATGTATATCAATTATTAATACGAATATATAAATTCCTCTTTCCTATACACAATAAAATTTAATATTATAAATATAAATAAATTAATAAATGTTGAAAAGAAGAATCATACTAATTTTCATCACAGATATTTTAATAAATAATACAGCATACTTAAGTCTTTAGATATTCAATATATGCATTTTAAAAATTAAATAAATATTTATGCATACACTGGAAATAAGGAATGCATAAAGTATACATTCGTAGTTTTTTCAACTCCAAAGACATAAAAGGCACAAAGAAACCGCGTAATCTTCAGCATGAATTGCATCTTGAAATATCATTATGCATTTCTGTTGGATGCAATCGCATGTATGCAATTCATGCATATCGAATAAAATAATTGACATTGTGAAAAATTACAAGTAGCCACACAAATAAAATGAAAATAAAATGGCACGTGAGATGGAAGATGATATTGTCTGTACTCAACTTCAATTATGGTAGCATAAGAGTTTCAAATACAAGGCAATAGTGCACATGCTTCACGCTGGTGGTCACTTCACTGTAAATTAAACTTTCTCGAATGATTTTTTTTTATCATGTTAAATCAATGCATGAAAACTGAGAAGAATTGAGAGAAGGGAGAGGAGCGGCAGCAGCAGCTGAATCACTATTGACAATAAAAAGTGAAATTAAAAGTACAATCCATAAACCAATAAATAAATTCCATTTTGCAGTACACTTCCGATACAATGTACACAAAAAAAAATAAAAATAATAAAAAAGAACAAGGAGGACAATAACAAAAACAATAACACATACGAGAGCAATGTGACTATAAATGTAAACCAGAGAGAGGGAAAGAGAGAAGAAGAAAAAAATAGTTGTGCGAGTGAGTGTAATGGAAGTGGCGATGGGCACGGCTATAGAAAGTTTGCAGTCATATTAACAAAAATAAAATAACAAAAATAAAATAACAAATAAAAAATTTTATCGATTTTATGAATAACAAAAACATAAAGAGAGAGAGAGAGACAGACAGGCATTGAACAGAGGAGAGCCTGAGCGGAGTAGTGTGAGAGTAGTGAGAGAAAACCATTCATAATAAATAAACAGAGCAAACATACCCAACAACAACAACAACAGCATTGACAGCAGTAACAGCGAAAAAAAATGTCGCAATGAATTTACAACAAAATGATTTTCATTTAAAGCGCCACTTACACACTCATATAAATATACGCAAATACACACATGTGCTTACATGCATATATATATATATATATATATATATATATATATATATATATATATATATATCTATAGAGCATATATTTGTTTGTATGCACTTGTGAAAATATCAGCGAAAAATATGCGAAAAAATCATTTTTCTTTGAGTTCATGTCAAACGTAGATTATGCGTGTTGTGATTGACATATGCCAGTGTGCCAGTATCCTGACAGGATTTTAATTTTTTTGCTCAATTTTTGTTGCAGACATCAGAACAATACAAAAACAATAACAACGTAAAACAAAATCAATATACCACGTTGTTTTTTTTTTTTTTTTTTTGGTTTGTTCCAGTTCCAGCAGAAGGTTTTTTGTTGTTATTGTAAAAGGCACAGAGACAGGGACAGGCACACAAGAACCAAAAAGAACAAAAAAAAAAAAAACATCAGCAAGGAGTATGGCTATAATGGATATGCGTAATCGCGCGCCTCGTTCGCCTCGTTCACTTTTGTGATAAATGATTGTCATAAATAAAATGTTACCATACCCCCAGTGAAAGAAGAAGCAGCAGAATAGCAGAAGAAGAAGGATATTGGTCCTTATGGAATGAAACGGCTTTTTATCGCCAAATTTAAAAAGTCATTAATCAAAAATCGACGACTCAAATGTAGGTACATATGTATGTATGTATGTATTGTTCCGGGTTGGATGTGTCGGGGTAGTTTATGAGCAGAGCTGCGTCACAGCGGAAGTTGAAACAAAAATGCCCGCGCAAAGCAAAAAAAAAAAAAAACACCTTTTGATTTTCCTTTGTTTGCTTAAAAGTTTTATAATATACACGTGTGAACACAAGTTTATTAAATTTTTTAACCCTATTATGTTGAAAAGATGAAAATCTTGTTAGTAATGGAACTGAAACTTTTTACAGTTATTTGTTGCTGTGTAAAGAAAAATAAATAAATTGATATGCTCATATTTACAGATCAAGATTTAGTGATCAATTTCTGCAGGTGTGCTGGCGAAAACTAAACAAGAAGCCGGTACTGGTATACATCTGTAGGAATCTTTCTGATGTCGAAAACTCAGGCATGGCTCAGAACTCGCTGACAGATTATTGTCTGCCCAGCAGTGTCGGTACGTCTATATAAGCCCAAAAGCCGGGCTTGCCTAAGAATTAGTAACTGAAAATTTGTAGATGTGCTTACAAAATTCCTACCTTTATTTTAACTGAAAGAATTTTTTTTCTTTTAAAATTTTTTATTTGTATTACCTTGTTTTTCAATAGTTCGTATATGTACTAATAAAAAATTAAATGTGGATTCTATAGAATACACACAAGCATTCACGCATCGCAGTTCATCAAGTTGGCTTTTACGAGGCTTTTAAAATTTGAAAATGTATGTTTTCATAACATGCTATCTCGCTTATTCGAATGGGAAGTTCAATTGCGTTTTTAGTATGTGCAGTTCCAAAAAAAGTAGCAGCATACCAATTTTCTACTACTATGTATGATTTTATATAGAATTTAAAAGCTGGCTTTCAGTTTTTGTTTGCCATTTGGAAAGTATTTGCT
The DNA here is from genome assembly GCA_963691655.1 of Toxonevra muliebris. Classification (NCBI taxonomy): domain Eukaryota; kingdom Metazoa; phylum Arthropoda; class Insecta; order Diptera; family Pallopteridae; genus Toxonevra; species Toxonevra muliebris. The sequence goes on from OY829327.1 coordinate 45,573,827, forward strand.
CCACTTTCTTTTACTCCTATATTTTTGAGCCATTAGATTTTAGCAGAGTTTCGAACCGGTTAAATTTGGTTTCGGGTTCAGATTCAGGTTCAAGCAAAAAATAACAGTGTGTTCCGGTTCAGGTTCAAATAAAAATAAAGCAAAACAAGGTTTTTCAAATAATAGTTTTACTTATTTGCATACATCAATACATTTAGTTACTTTGCAATTTAGATTTTTTCATTCCGTTGACATTTTTCTTATATTTGATAATTTGCATTTAAGAGAAATTATCGTTTAGTTTAAAAAATAGAATATCTCTCAACGATTTTAGTCCAAAAATTTCCTTTCTACTTTCACCTAATGAATTTGTATGCTAATTGTGTATTTTTAGTATTAATATTTTAGCACGTCGAAAAACGTTGGTAAAGCCCAAACTTCCACTTTCCTTCTTCAATGCTTCAAACGGGATTTAGAACATTCCATCCTTATTCCCAATTTTAGCTTTTTTGGTTTAGTAAAAACAATTCACTGGGCTTGCTTCATCAGTAAATGCTAGGCACGCCACTGCTGCCCAGGCACAACTTCAGCTCCAATTTCAAGATTCCACAAAAAACAGCGAAGAAAGATGCGTTGGTTTGTTTATGGATCACATAACTATATGATATACTGATAGATCTAAAATAAATGTTTCCTGAAAAAGTCTTTTAATTCCTAAACGATCATCTACTGCCAGCAATAGCGGTATCCCGCTTAAGCCCTCTGCCCCCCCACCTCTTCACAGAATTTTTTCGTAACATGTACTGCGCATATTTCAATTTATTGGAGTAAGGCAACAAAAAAATGGTAAAATTTGGAGCGGTTGGCCGTGAAAGGGTTAACCATATTTTGCATATACAGTGTCGGACAAAACTAAAGCACGAACTCTTCCTTATCAACATTTAGTTCAATAAAATTTAAAAATATGCAAGTATGCAAACTTTTTAAGAAATAGTTCAGCCTGCTATCATTCTGAATTACCCAAATCAAAATTAAAATTTTATGCACTTCAACAGACTGCTGTTCAGCTTCAAAGTAGGTTGAATATTGGACTTAGAAAATTTATTATATTCGTCATTTAGACTTAGAAAATTTTTTGGACATAAATAATTGTTCGTACTAAGGTAATTCTTTAAACTTGAAAAAATACCTTTTTGTGATATATAATTTTTTTATTATTATTTTATTCTCTTATGTGAATTTATTTTATTATTCCAATTCACCCATTGAATGAATTCAATATTGTACAAATACTAAATGTTCTTGAGTTTCCAGATCCCACCACATTTTTTGAAGGCGACGGAGAAAAGGTATTTACATTAAGAGTTGAGATAACTCTCAAAAATATTGATTATATAATCTATAAAATTTTTATTCGCAGGAGGAAATTTCTAAAAATTGTGGATTCTATTTGACAAAGGCAACGATCGCTTTAATTGAAGCACAATATGAACATCACCATGATTGGAAAGTAATAGTGAAGCAAACACTGTTAGAAATATTTGGCGACAATTTAATAAAGTTTTCTGCAACTGGAAGAGGCGAAGGTCGACCAGGGACCAGGGTCTTTACATAGACTTATTTATTTTTTAGAAAGGATAAATCGAAAGAATGCAAACTACGTAGAAAGAAAGACTTCCGTAGCATACATAAATCATGTAATTTCCAATTAGAGAAATTATTCGGCGAAAAAGCAAAAGAAGTGAAGTTTTGTATATAATGGAACATTTTATGAATTATTTTTTTTTATTTGAATTATTTTTAATTGAAATTCATGTATGTATTTATTACCAATTTTGAATAAAAAGTAAACAAAAAGAAAAACCTGGTTTCATACTGAAAGGCCTGAAAAAGTACTCCTTAAATACAACCTGATTTGGTTCTGAACAACCTGAAGGAAAGTTGAATCTAGACTGCTTGGCCTGAAAATAAATAAAACTGAAAGAAACCTGGTAAGCCTGCATACGGTATTATGTAGTAGTTCCAGTTTCAAAATAGGCTGATCTCTTACATATAACTTCAAACTGTTTTTATTCTGAAAATTCGGACAATTCAGGCTAAAAATAGTTTCAACTTTTTACCTCGGCATGTTACCTTATACTGAGGAAGGTCTGGTGTTGAAGCATGTTGTCAATATGCTCAGTATTTTAATGTGGTTTACTCATTCACTCAATCTCAATCCCAAAAAATGTATTGGAAATTATAGATCGTAAAATTCAGCACATAAAGGATAAAAACCAGGATTTCATTTTCTACCAATCGGAGATGGCATGGAATAACATTTCTGTGAACGTTTTGAGCAATTTTATTGAGTCCATGCCACGTAAATGTGCAACAGCTCTGAAAAAAGGGGATACGCTACAAAATAGTGCAGAAATCGAACTTTCCCATTAATATATTCCATACATATGTGCTTTAGTTTGTCGCGCCAGTTTTATGCATTTTGTTACTTTTAAGTTAATATGTTTATTTTGTGAGAAAAATAATATTATATTTCTTATATTTTATTATAACGAATGTATATTCTTACTACAGTCATAAAAAAAATTTCATTCCAAGCATGTTTTACAATATTACTAAACAAAATGCAAACAAGGAAAAATCCGTGCTTTAGTTTTGTCCGACACTGTATATATTAGTAGCTTGGTGACAGAGGCAATGATCAACAAGTTCCAGATGTTGCTTAGTAGCAAAGGCTCCTTTTACTTTCGAAATCCTATAGAAAATATCTGCTCCGATGCTTCTATCAGTAGTGATTACGCTACTGATGTTGTTGTTGGTGTTGCTAGAATCTATCTTCACGTTTTTGGTCTTCGTTGGATTTATTTTTGACCGGTCTTTTTGGACAGATCCTTTTATGAAATCAGTCAAATTGAGTTGCATGCCAGGCAGATATCGGTTGTGTTGTCAATGACTTAAAGGTGGTCTACTGTATTCAAAGCACGCAGCAGCTATGGATCAGTTATAAATTACTTAGGTTAGAACTTCATTCGTTCGACTTATCAAAAATGTTTCTAAAGCAACTAGCTTCCTGAGCTCTGATGGCAGCTTTATATAGTTTTTAACTATCACTAATTTACATTACTTTAAGGTACTATAGTGGTTAAATCCAAATACACACATATACGAGTGCGTATTTAAAGAAATATGAGTTCATATGCACGTGTATAATTTCCATGATATTTTTATTCCACAATTACGTACAAAAGCAACAAATCACAAACATAGTCACAAATCTTCTGACTCATATAATTTTGATCAATTGCAGGACATTTACTTAATTACAAATATGAGACTTTTGGTTTCGGTTTCATTTATTTTGAGGTTTGTTTTTTTCTTCTAAAAGATTTCACATTTAAAGGTTCATTTTTATATTGTGTATTTGTATTTTTTTTGGCAGTAGAATGCATGCGACAAAATCACATTCGTATGCCAAGCACATAACAGACACACATACATGCATATGTTTATGTGAGTTTGTGTGCGTATACATATGCGTATGTATGCTTAATATCATTTATCACCATTATTTTTGTGAATGACCTTTTTCTTGTTATGTGTATGTGTGTGTTATGTTTTTTTTTTCTTTTATTTCCCTTTCGACTATTATTGTAATATTAACATTCACACATATACACAAATACACACACACGCATAAAAATATACACGCACATTTACAACGTGCAAATGCAATCATTTCACGATTTACACCAAATTCTGTGTTTGTGTCCTCAGAACAACTGAATTGAAGTAGTGGAGTACCCAAAAGTACCCACTTTTGTATATATAAAGGGACAAACAAGTGGACGGCGGAAAGGAATGGGTAAGGGGCGAAGGAACGCACCAACGGACGACGACTACTGTTATGAAATGTTGGTCAAAAATAATATTCTTGAACATTTGTTCATTTCCGCCTATTGCGAGAACGTACACACTTAAACAGACATACACACACACACATATATAGATACATAAACAACGCACACATACTACGTATGCTATGAAGGAATGATGTGAGAGAGGTTGAGCTTGAGTCTGTGGGTGGAAGGGAGTTCTAGGTAGAAAAACAGCAGGAAAATCATCTTCTTAATCTTAATTGCGGCACATTAGCACAATAAACCAAACGAATGGCGCAACATTATCATAAATAATAAAATACTACACAAACACACACACACACACACATACACAAATTAATGAATGAGCGAACGGAACGCAACGCATTTGCAATATTGCTTCTGCTGCTGCTGTGGTAATGGCTGTTGTTGCTGGTGGTGGCGTGGGCACAGCGTGATGCTACTAGGTTGCCGCTGCTAATGATGTGAGTGGTGTTAGTTGCTCTTTGTGTGTATGAATATTATTGCATACCACCTTCAAAATTTGTGTCTCTGTTGCAAAAGTATTTGCAAATACTAGTAATAATAATAATTTTGTTGCTGGTATGACAAATAACTTTCCTTATTGTTTTTTGTTTTTTTTTGTCATACATTTATAGGTTGAAAACGCATTTGCAAAATTTATGAATTAATATGTATGTATATCGTAAGTGTGTGTGAATATATGTCACACACCGGAAATTGTATAAAAATAGTTTAATGCATTTTTGCATTAACTTTTAATTAATTCATGGAAATTCAGTTTTGCTGCGGCTGTTCCTTTTGCTTCTTCTTAAATCGACATTTTGCTTATTATTATTATTATTGTATTAGGAATTGTAACCACACAAGAATTGATGGTGGCAGCGGATGTTATTGCAATTAGTTCTATCATCATCTATAATTCCCTTAAGGATATTGATATTTTATATTAATGGTTTTTGTAAAGAATTTTAATATGCTGCATATTTCTGTATGTAAATATATATGAATGTATGAATATTGGAATGTATTATTGACCGATTCACAAGCTATCGTATACTGTCATATAATCATAATGTTATATAATTTTGTATGACAAATGGGAGGATACGACACCCATGTATGTACAGTTTAAATAAATAATAACACTTTAATACTCGTAAATAATACAGTTTTATTAATCGCATTAAATAATTACATAATTCATTGAAAATTTGGTGATTAAAATGTATTTGTAATTGATAGTTGATTTTATGGAAAAATAAATTAGTTTTTTTTTTATGTGAAAGCAAATTTATTATGGAGTGAATTAATAGAAACTAAAATCAAATGGCATGTCGGTGTTGTGTGATGTTTCGTTGTATGTGTGAGTTTTTATTATTATTATTGGGGTAGCGCACTGCGACCTTTAAGATCTATTGTGCCCCTTCATGGGCTCATAGTATTTCCATAAGTCCGGTCTCCAGTAGAAATTTTAGTATGGATCCTACTTCTATGGAGTTGAGATTATCATCTGGTATTTGGTGGTTACCCAGATTTCTTTTACGAATATGCATAAGTGCAGGGCACTGTCCTAAGATGTGCTTCGCAGATTCCTTATCATCTCTGCAAAACCTACATGATTCATTAGCTGTAATTCCCAGTTTTGTTAGGTGATAGTTCAACCTACAATGACCTGTTAGAATTTCTGTAATGATTCTAAGACTATTCTTTGACAAATTCATACATTCGTTGAAGCGTTTTATGTTATAGGTTTCTAATAGTGCTTTCGAATGCTTTAATCCTGGTCTATGTTCCCAGTATAATTTCCTTTGATTTTCTTCTTCTTTCTTAATTAGTATAGAGAGTGTTCCTTTACCTATTCCACAGAATGGCTCTGGACCTACGAAAGGAGTTGATGCTCCTTTCTTTGCTAGTGTATCCGCAGATTCATTTCCTTTAATCCCAATACCCAAAGGATCCAAACCCGATTATATGACCCAAGCGTATTTAGTTTATCAAGGCACTCCATCACCAGTTTTGAGGTAACCTGGTGAGACTTAAGTGCATTGATAGCCGCTTGGCTATCGGTTAGAATCACAATGATCTGGTAGTTGCGCTTGAGATTAAAGTGTGCACACCTATCTATTGCGTATATTTCCGCTTGAAAGATACTGTTGTACCTACCCATGGGCTCAGTGTATTTTGTCCTTGGCTCAGATACTCCAACACCGGTTTCTTCTTCAGTGATAGAACCGTCTGTGTACCATGTTATCATATGCTGGTCTATCTTATACGTTTTAGATATACCTTCCATTTCTTTTTGTTACTAAGTTCTGTTTTGAATCGTTTTTCAAAACTAAACTTTGGCTGCATGTTGTCCCTCGGTATAGCAATTTCAGGGTGCTCTCTCTCTAGAACGTCAAACTTCTTTCGATTAAGCCATCCATTTGCCTCGATATCTTCACCAGACATCCTTAGGATAGCCCTCTTCATCTGGGATTGAATGTGAATATGAAGAGGTGTAAGTTCTAATAAGACCTCCATGGATGCCGTTGGACAAGATGTGTGAGTTTATAAGTATGTATTTTGTTATATATTTTATTTTAAGCCCAAAAGTATGCATAATATAATTTCTGTATCATTTCTATATCAAAAACGGCTGTGGAATATACTTACATATCAATGGAATAGTGGAATAAGTAAAAAAAAAATTTATTTATTCTATTGTTTTCTTGTATAATTTATTTAAGTTTATAGTCTATTCTTTCCTAATTAAAATTGTACAATGATACCAACATTAGAGAATGAAAAAGAGAAAATGTAAAATTTTAAAAATTCATGGTTGCATTTTTTGGAACATAAAAGCAAAAACATTTATGGTGATGTGTAAACAGTTAAGCCAACTGAATGCCATATACATAAGCTCACATAAGTATATCCATATATAGGAATTTGATGTATAATCTATATGCTAGGTAAATAATTCAAACTAAAACAATTCTTTTATAAATATAAAAATTTATTAGATATCATTCTCTTTTTTATATAATAGCCCAATTCACTATAAATTGCAAATGGTCTTACATCATTGCATATGCAAATTTTTATTCCATATCGCATATATGTATTTGTTGTTGTGATAGCAAAAATATTTCGCAATTGCACCAAATCGTAGTTGCATCTTTTTTTTTTTACTCATTGCATCCGGCACGATATGTTAGCATATACGCAGCTGTAATTGCATCTTTTTTTCCTCGTTATAAGTTTTTCTTCCTGTCGATTTGAAATTTTATTAGATGTGACAATTTTACATAACGTCGTCTGAGAATTCATTTGGCGTATAGGTGTATGAATTTGTACACACATACGCCAAATCACTTCTCAGGCGACGATAAGTGCTTTCCGCATTTAACCTTAGAAAGGCAACAGGTCACCAGTCACCCCACTACTTTTTAAAAGCACCGCAAAGAGATTTGCCTTAACTGCGTTTAATAAAAATAATAAACAATGTATTTTTATTGAAGTAAATAAGTGATAATAAATAAGTTTGATTTTTTCTGTTTAACATATTTGCTATTTACATAGATAAAAAAGGTGTTAAAGCATTGGCTGGATTCAAAGCAAAATCTCCCAGGTGTGCTCGCAAAGTAAAAATAAGAAAAAAATATAACACAAGGGTTTTATATTGTATTAAAGTTTGAGGTTTTATTGAATATAAATGCTTACGTGTTCGCTTGTTGAAAAAGATATCAAGACTGATTATTAACAAGGATGTCAAAACGGACATAAGCTAGCATCATAGAACCGATGTAAAGAAAAGCTTTTTCTAACAACGGTTTCTTGCAAAAAGCGAACAGCTATATTCGAATTTAAATATATTGATTTAGATAAAAGATAAATACACTGAAAGAAGGAATATGGCTTAAACATTGCCGGCCCCCTTGCAGTGTCTCACGCTGCAAAAATAATTGAGAACTTAAAATAATACTAGAAATACGTAATTTAAATTATATATATTTTTTTTTTTTTTTTTAATTCATTTAATATCTTAAACTTATTTACAGGATAGATGTTGCGTAGTAAGTTAGTTAATTCATTGAGCTTTTTTTTTTTTTTTTTTTTTTTTTACGGTAATTTGTGAAATATTCAAAAAAAATAAAAGTAGTTTAATGTAAAAACAAAGAGGGTTAAAAAGAACCCGACTGTTCTTGGGTTAAGGTTGACACGGGCCAGAAAGGACCCACCCAAAAACAGTATCCTGTGCAAGAGGTAAGCCAGGATTTGTAATTAAACCAGGTCTAATAATTTTGTGGTAGATTTCTGATCCAAGTATGATAGATACCGCAGTTGAACGATTGAAATGAGGATCCGCCAGTCGAAGATTGTGGAATTTCTCTTTTATACGTTCATCAATGTGCTCCATAGGAGTTTTAAAGTTAAAAGGAGGACAGACCTTTGCATATACTTCTAGCCGTACAGCATTATCATGCGGAGACAGGATCGTGATACAGACGACGTCATCTTGGTCTATTTTGCTCACCGATAAACGCAATTGTTGCACTAGTGTTTGTGAGATTCTACTCATGCTGCAACAAGTATCTAAAAGGATTCTGGCCAAATGTTTGGATGTATTAACCATTACGTACGCTAATGTAGTCGGAAATAAGACCGGCACTCTCTGAATCGCTGTAGCCTGTTTCGTGATAATTGGAGTTCTCTTTTTTAAACGATTACTAGCATGAATTAGAGAATTATGACCACGATTACAATATTTGCAAAGCAGTTTGCTTGTGCAGTTTTTAGCAATATGAGAATGCGCTAAGCATCTAGAGCAATATCGGTGAAGTAAAATAGCACGAAGACGTTTTTCTAAGTTCATAGCAAGGAACTTTTGGCAATAACGAAGAGGATGAGACCGCTTGCAAAGTCTGCATTTTTTGTTGTTGATTTCGGTAGTAATGTTAGAGTTCATTTTGACCTAGGTTATATAAAAGATAGCTGTTACAGTGCGCAATTTTTGTTTTGTTGTTTTTAGTTTGATAAAACAATTAATTTAGTAAGAGAGCGAGTGATGATCCCACGATCAGTTTTAATATCTGCGACCCTAACTCGTTTATCCTTACCAGGATAAACTGTAAGAACTCTTCCTAAGCGCCATAAAGTAGGAGGAAGATTTTCTTGACTGACAATAACTAAGTCGTCCACCGAAAGGTTTCTGGAAGGAAATTGCCACTTGTAACGTTTATGTAACTCTTTAAGGTACTCCTCTTTCCATCTCAAAGCAATTTGTTGGCTTAAAGCTTTCATTTTTTGCCATCTATTGATTATGCTTATTGATTTATCAGAAATAATTTGCTCTGGAGGAGCCAAAAGTGGTCCTCCTGTGAGGAAATGACCTGGAGTCAAAGGAGATACGTCAGTTGGATTTTCTGACATGGGACTAATTGGCCGAGAGTTTAGACAAGCTTCAATTCTAGACAAAAGTGTTGAGAACTCTTCGAAAGTGTATCTATGAGGTGAAGCTAATTTACGAAAATGGAGTTTGAAACTTTTAACTCCTGCTTCCCATAAACCACCCATGTGGGGAGAGCCAGCGGGAATGAAATTCCATTTGATTGCATGATGAGAGAAGCTATTACAAACAGAATCCCTAAATTGCTTCATGAATTGTTCGAAGTCCTTTTTCAATGTCTTTGACGCACCAACGAAGTTGGTACCATTGTCAGAATATATCGTATCTGGACATCCTCGACGTGAAGTAAATCGAGTGAAAGCGGCTAAAAAGGCAGGCGATGAAAGATCGCTAACCGCTTCTAAATGGATAGCTTTAGTCGAAAAGCAGACAAAGATACATACGTAACCTTTAGTAATAAGGCATGCTCTACCTGTATAGTTTTTGATTTCGAAAGGGCCAGCAAAGTCAACCCCGGTATTATGAAACGCACGATTGAGAACAGTGCGCTCTGGAGGCAAAGCAGCCATGATTTGAGACGCTTTACGTTTTTTATCAAGTAAACATATTTTGCATTTATGAATTAATGTTTTAATAAGGTTTTTAGCTTTCGGAATCCAATATTCCTGTCGAATCAAACGTAAAGTGAGTGAATTGCCACCGTGTATGGTTATATTATGAATGAATGAAACTAAAAGATGAGAAAATTTACTATTATATGGTAGAATTATCGGATGTCTTTCACTAAAGGAAAGAGTTGGAGAATGTGCAAGACGACCATTAATTCGCATAATATTTTCCCTATCTAAGAAAGGATTCAAAGTAAGAATATTGCTTTTCGAATTGAGAGGCTTTTTGCCGACTAAACATTTGTATTCTGACGAGAAATACATTTTCTGGCAGAGAGAAATCAAACAATTTTTTGTGTTTCGTATTTCTGCATTCGAAATAGCAACCGTATTGTAATTAAAATTATCTTTTAAACGACGATGAGTTTTGTGATAGAAGCGAAGCACGTAAGAAATCACACGTAGTGCTCGTGAAAAGGAGGAAAATCTATCAAGAATATCATCTTCAACATCTAAAAGCGTGCTAAGAACCTTGACATTTCTGACTTCTATTAATGTTTCCAGATTGTTTAATTTAGAAGGTGGCCACTCAGACATATCTAAGCAGAGCCACACCGGTCCATGCCACCATAACGAATTTTCATTTAACTCTTGAGGAATGAGACCTCGGCTACATAAGTCAGCAGGATTATCATGTGTATCAACGTGAAACCAGTTTTTAGCATATGGCTTCTGTTGTATTTTGCTAACACGGTTAGCGACAAAGGTCGACCATGTACTTGGTGTTTTTTGAAGCCATGATAACACAATAGTTGAATCGGTCCAGCAAAAAACTTCATTAACAATAATATCAAGTTCAGGCATAAGTGAATCAAGCATTTCAGATAAAAGGACTGCCCCACATAGCTCCAATCTTGGTAAGGAAACAGTTTTTATCGGAGCTACTCTTGTTTTTGATACAAGTAAATGGGTGCAAAAAACGTTTGTTGGTTTACGGATGCGGATATAGATCGCCGCCCCGTATGCTTTCTCTGAGGCATCAGAAAAAGCATGGATTTGTACTTGGTCTTCTGGAGTATAATCAATCCAACGAGGAATTTTTATCATATTTATGTGCGGATAATTTTCAAGAAATTCTTGCCATTTTTTTTCAGTGGATACCGGAAGTAAATCATCCCAACCTATATTATCGAGCCAAACAATTTGCATCAAGATTTTAGCTATTACGATAATAGGTGTCAACCACCCTACAGGGTCAAAGAGTTTAGCGATCATAGAAAGAATTTCTCTCTTCGTATGTGAGCCTTTGCACTGAATAGAGGGGACTTTAAAGTAAAATTTATCAATGCACGCATTCCAACGGACGCCTAATGTTTTTGCAACACTAGAATCTTCAAAGTTGAGAAATTCAATATCTAATAAATGTGCTTTAGGCAAATCATTAAGGATTTCCTTGCTGTTTGACGTCCATTTGCGTAAAGAAAAACCTGCAGAATTTAAAGCAGCTATAAGTTCATTGCGTGCTTTGATAGCTGATTGCAGATTGTGCGCGCCGGCGAGAACATCATCGACGTACATTGACTTTCTAAGTATATGTGCAGCTAAGGGATACCTATCTTGAACATCATTTGCTAGCTGTAGAAGCGTTCGTATCGCAAGATAGGGTGCACAGTTTACCCCAAAAGTTACAGTTTGTAACTCATACTCTTTAATTTCAAAGTCAGGAGAAGAGCGGTATAAAATTCGTTGAAAAGATCTATGTGCTGGATCGACCAGAATTTGACGATACATCTTTTGAATATCACTATTGAAAACAAATTGGAATAGCCGCCATCGCAAAAGAAGTTGGGCTAAGTCTGCTTGAAGGACTGGTCCAACATGTAACATATCGTTGAGGCTACATCCATTAGAAGTCTTATTTGAGGCATTAAAAACAACACGAAGTGATGTGGTAAGACTTTCAGGTTTTATGACAGGGTGATGCGGTAGGTAGCAATGTCCAAAGGAATCCTGAATTGTATCGTGAGGCGAATCAATTTCTTTCATATGATCTAAAATAGAATACTCTTCTATGACCTTATCATATAAAACTTTAAAGTCAGGTTTGTTGAGCAATGAATCTTCATTGCGAAGGAATTGCCGTAAAGCGCTTTGTCTCGAATAACCTAAATGAATTTCTGAAGGATAATTAGTTTTAAAAGGAAGAGACACGATATATCGACCTTCTTCATTTCGCCGAGTAGTTTTAATGTAATTATTTTCGCACCATTTGTCTGCGTCCGAAAGAATTTTCTTTTTGGGTAGTTCTTCAATTTCCCAAAACCGAGTAAGTAAATTATCTAACGAATAATTTGTTAAAATTTCTATTTTCGTAGAGTAGCAAGAAATGTTGGAAGTAGGTACTGGACCAGTTAAAATCCAGCCAAATATAGTTTGTTGAGCAGTCAGGGTACCAAGTAATTTACGTTGAATGCCGTCGAGAATGACATGAGGATATAAATCTGCTCCAATTAAAATATCGACCGATGAATGTTGCCAAAAATGTGGATCTGCCCACTTAAGATTAGGTAGTTGGTTACGAAGTTGAGATTCAATTATCCCGGATGGTAAATTTCCAGTAATTTGAGGTAGCACGAGAGCATAGCCTTCTATTTGAATAGATGTATCAAGAGGAGAACCGAGAGTAAATGAACAAGTTTTGTTAGAATTTGCAGATACAGACTGATTAATACCAGATATTTTAGCTTGAACAGAAGCAGTAGGTAATTTAAGCAATTTACGAAGTCGATCAGAAATGAAAGAGGCTTCAGACGCAGGGTCTATTAATGCTCGAGCTAAATAAAATGAATCTAAATGACAAACATGAACTTCAGCCGTTCCTAAGAGAACACTAGTACCCCGAAAAGTCGAAAAACTTTGAGAATTTGTAGTACTGTTTAAAGCAGTGGACTGTATTTGTTGATGGAAAGTTTGTTGCTCAATGGGGCGTGGCCTCGATTGAGATATTGTAGTTTGTTGAGTGGAGCGTGACCCCGAAACAGCATTTGAAACCGTAGACACTGGCTCAGTGGAGCGAAACCCCGACGGAGCAGGCAGGTTTGTAGAAGAATTTTCAATGGAACGTGATCCCGATTGACCATTCGAATTTGAAGAAAAATCTTTGTGCAATAGCGTATGATGACGTTTATTGCATACAGAGCAGTTATATATACTTTTACAATCTCGAAGTTGATGAGTTTTAGAAAGGCAGTTTAAACAACAATTGAAGCGTTTTACGTTCAAATATCTATCATTTACTTGCATATTGAGAAAACGTTTGCAAACACGTAATAAATGAGGCTGTCTGCAAAGAACACAATTCGAATTTGACACATTGGCATGATACGTATGCATGTTCTTTTTAGAATTATTAAAGTGGGGGTTTAACGATTTATTTGTATTGTACTGTATATGTTTGCTAGTACTAGGGCCTTTTAATTCTTCGACACATTCTAGCGTTCTGAATCTAGTAGTAAGAAATGCGTCAAGCTCTACCCACTTAGGAAGAGCAGACTTGTTTTTAATACCTTGTTCCCATAAAGCAATAGTATTTTGAGGTAATCTTTGAATACAAAGGTAAATTATAATTGGATCCCAGTGTGAAACATTAACACTATAAAGCTGTAAAGCTGTTAAACAATTGTTAATGCCACGTTGTAATGTCCTAAGACCTGATCCAGTTTCTGAGGAAAGCACAGGTAAATCAAAAAGAACTTTTATTTGACTATTGACCAAAATACGTTGGTTATTGAATGCGTCACTTAAATTTTTCCAGGCGTATTCAAAACCTTCGTTAGTCAAAGGACTCTTTTGAACGATTTCTCTAGCTTCCCCACTAGTTTTTTGAATCAGATGATATAATTTCTCAACATTACTTAAGCGAGAATTCTTTATATAAATTGCTGTGAATAAATCGCGAAATGTTGGCCAAGTGAGGTAATCGCCATGAAAAACTTCGATATCGCACGGTGGAAGAGATATCTTACTAAATTGAGATATTTCTTGCTCAAAATAATTGTGAGGTGTAGATGTTTGTCGCTGAGTAGGCACCATGAAATCAGATTCATGAATTTTTTCATTTATTTTAGCAAGACATAAAACATAGCATCTATAGGTATTATTGTATTTAGAGTCAACAACAGTAATATCTTCAGCACTTGAATTATCAAACGACGCTAGACATTTGTCGTAAATTGTTTTTACTTGAGACCATAGCGTTTTAAGTTCAGTACCTTGAACATCTAAAGTGAATTTGGTATGGTCCTCAGGCTTTATGTTTGAAAAATTAGATTCAAATTTAAAAATTTGATCTGAAGCTCTAATAAAATCATCTAGCGTAGGCATATTTGCAATTTATTTAACGTATTATCGTAAAGATGTGCAAAAAAATAAAGAAAAATCAAATTTAATTTCAATAAAAAATTTTAATCAAAAAACAGAAAGAAATATGAAAATGATTTTCAAAGAAATTACGTTGTTCACTATTGATCACTAAAATGCACAAAATATTCAAAAACACTTCATCACTTTTTGCGTAGAATAATTTTTAAAGTAGCGTAAATAAGTAAATAATTTTGATTTAGTTAGTATGTAAGATAATATTATGGAATATTTAAAAGATTGAATGCTTATTTGTTTTAGTTATTTATAGAAAAATAGTTTCTTAAATTTTATATGAAAGTAAAAAGTAGCACATAAGGGTTAAAAAACATATGTTCGAAAGTTCAACAACCTTTTCTTTAAATTTGTAGAGTTTGCTCTATATATTAAAATGTACAGCTTAATTATATGTATGTACCGACAAATGAGAGCGATAGTGGGATGTTCAAAATTTTGATATATATGTATTAGCTTAACGAAAGCGAGAATGCATAGAAAAAATGATTACTAAGCTAAGCACTAATAAAGCACCAACAATTTTAACGGTATGTTATTTTCGATTGGAAGACGAAATCAAACTGTTTTATGAAGAATTACAGGGTCCGCCTACATTAAATTTACATATATATAAATGATATCCGCTTTAACGGAATTAAACTTTGTTGATATATATTAAAAATTGACAAATAGAAAAAAGCAACTCACTAATTTTTGGAAAATGGCGATCGCCGATAATTATTGGTATCTTTGGCACTTAGGTACAAAAAAAAATTGTTCTTTTTTTTTCACACAGTTTTGTTGGTACACCTTGTACTTATATGCATGCCGATGTTATACACACTATTTTGTTGTTGCTATTATGTTTTTTTTTTGTATATAAATTTTAGGCTGTTTGTTTTAGGTTTAATATTTTTAAACGCGATTTGCTCAATAAATTAACTTAACTAACTAAACGCACCTTTCAAGTAAAATTTTGACGCAAGACTGAGGTTCCAACGATGTAAGCGTTTTGCTACCTGCTGTGTAGATGATGTATGTATGTACGTGGATGTTGTGTAGGATTCTTGTACAATTATTTGCAGAGACCCAGGGGAAGATCGTAGATCGCAATGCTAATAGGTGAAAATATGGAAGAAATATGTTAGACGTGGTGCAATTCGGTTGAAGGACCAAAATGTTAAAGCATTGGCTGGATTCAAAGCAAAATCTCCCAGGTGTGCTCGCAAAGTAAAAATAAGAAAAAAATATAACACAAGGGTTTTATATTGTATTAAAGTTTGAGGTTTTATTGAATATAAATGCTTACGTGTTCGCTTGTTGAAAAAGATATCAAGACTGATTATTAACAAGGATGTCAAAACGGACATAAGCTAGCATCATAGAACCGATGTAAAGAAAAGCTTTTTCTAACAACGGTTTCTTGCAAAAAGCGAACAGCTATATTCGAATTTAAATATATTGATTTAGATAAAAGATAAATACACTGAAAGAAGGAATATGGCTTAAACAAAGGTCAATGCACAAAGCAAAATTTTTATAATGCTGTGGTTTGCTATCATTATTACTACATTTTGTTTATACATTTATTGAAACCTAGATACCTTATTACTTATCATTTTTTATTGTTTTTATATTTTAAAAAATATTTAATTTTAATCCAATCTAACTAACCGAATGCAAAACCTATCAAACTTCTGTGTTTGCTACGTTCACTTCTCTGCTTGTATGGTATAGTCAATCTTTACACGTTTAACACCAACAAATAATTCTGCCACGAATAAATGTACACACCCAACAAGCAAAAAGACTTACAAATAAGTTGTTTGTAAGCTTACACTAGTAAGAGTTTCATTTGAAAAAAAGCTTGCGAAAGATTCGGAATTCGAGTGAATTACATTGTTTATTAAGCAAAACGGCCTCCTTACGTTAAGCTTGCAATTTTCGCTTACAAAACAACGTATTGTAACACTTATTGAACAATATATTTTAAACGTATTTTTAAGCGATTAGTAAGTATTTCCTTTTATTACTTTCATGCTTATTTGCAAATGTTTTCTAAGCTTAAAAACAACCTACTATAACACTTATTTTAATAAGCATAAATAATAAATTATAATAAATTGTAAGCATTTTTTTTCAATTTATATATGTATTTCATTTATTTTCATAAAATTACTTAAAAACTATATGTTTGTACTTCAGTAATATATATACAGAACTTAAAAAATTATATTCAGGAACAAAAAAATCCAAAAAAGTTAAAAAAAAGGATTTCAAAAAGCACATATGTAAATAAAAATTATCATTTCTACGTATTTCATTTTACGAACATAAAACTTAAAAAAAGATTTTAAAACTAATAAAATAAATAATTTACATAACAAAATTTACATTTTTGCACTGCGCTGCTTCTGTTGTTATTGAAAAAAAGATTTGGAGGTGGAAACAAAATCTTCTTCCCGGCCCCCCTCGTCCATTACGAAAATGTCTGTGTGTATAAAATGAAAGAATTAGCTTGTTTAAGAATCAATAAAAAAAAATCCAATTTACGCCTAATTGCCAGTGATGTTGTTAAGCTGCGTGCGCTTTTTTTCAGCAGTGCCTCGCTATGAAAATTTTTCTGCTAAGTTATCTGTCATAATTTTCTTCCAGCACATCCCCATGAATTTCGTGCCTTTAGCAGCGAAGGCGGTTGATGATGCTGAGCAGGATTTGAAAATAATAAGTTCACTATTTCCCTACTTTCCATTTTCGTGGATTTCGGTCTTTTTGGCACCATTTTCACTTTTTTTTATTGAATACAAAATATAAATATAAAACTAAAATAGTACTTTCATTTATAAATTTAACACTTATTTTAGTTATTTATAATGTAAATATTATTATAATATATTTTTATAGTTAATATAATTTTTTAATATTAAAATTGTTTGCACTTAACTTTTGATGATAAAATTACGCGTGCGTCGCCCGATAAAACAGATGAAATTTTCAATGGCTACTGAAATAACCACAAAAGATGCGACGCAAGAACACTTCAACAGTGCTGCCAGATATCTCAAAGAATTTTTCCCTAATTCTGAAAAAGTTATTAAAGACAAGTTTTTTTTCTTGCGTGCATTATTTTCTCACTTATATATATATTTATCTTACAAATATTTTATTTTAAACTAATTATTATTATTGTTATATATCACCAATGCGTTTGGGAGAATTAACAAACGTTTGATCATTTCGTAAAGTCACTAACGTTCATTTTGGTCTAGGTCTAATTATTTATGGATTTTATATATTAAAAATGTTTGTAACATTCAAGTTTTGCATTGTTTATTACACAGCTCTGAGATTTTCAGTAAGTTATAGACCAAAATGAACGTTAGCTCGTGTGCAATAAAATAGTAAGGGCGCATCCACAATTCACTAAAAAATTTTTGGCATATTCTATGATTATGATTTTATAAATGTTTTCTTTTCAATTAATTATCAATATCAAGAATGTTCTGAAAGTGTAAACACACGTTTAATGTAAAACCGAAAGTAATTTTGAAAAGGAATTGGGGGGAAAATTGCTACAATAGTTGTTCAACTAAAAAATAACTTAATTTGCAAATTTCCTTACTCAAACTGAAAAAATTCTTGTCGCAGTAATAGAAAAAATCACTCAAAAATCTAGTAGTAGGAAATCCCCTGATATGGCAACCTTGATTTCATAGTTTACAATTTTTCACGAAATCAAAAAAAAAAAAAAAGAAGCCGTTTTGATTCAAAGGAGAAAACGAGAGAATGACTAAGCATTTTCGCATTTAATTTTTCTGTTATGTACAACAACTTTCAGTTCGGCACCAACTTCGTGATTTTTATTGACGCCCGAAGTAGCTATCGCTATTGACACGGAGTAAATTCTAAAAATTGGACTTAAAAAACACTTACACATGTAAGGCTTTTGTAAGGACAGACATTTTTTCACAAAATGCTTACAAATATCGTAGAAAATAAGTTTGTTTTCAAACGTGCTTACTTAAAACTGCTACAAATGTTTGTTGGGCACACATTTTGTTTTCGTATGTACATATATGTGTGAGTAAATTGATCGAAACATAAACAAACAAACTCCGCTCGTACTTTAACTTCTCCCTCTTTTCTTCTCTTCTCTCTTATCTTTGTTGTTTAGAGTAGCACAGTCATGCCGCGCAGTAGTGCGAGCGAGAGGGGAACTGGACGTTACAGTTATCTTACATCTTACGTTACAGTTATTCTTACATTTTGAAGTTTTGCCCATACCGTGAGCTAAAATGTTTACACATCAATAAAGTTAAATTTTTTAAGTACCAGTCACATGAAACTATAAATGGTTAATTGACTATTACATTCATTGGGTCTGAACCCTGCTGCGGACTAGCAAATACCTCTATCAAATCGTTAGATTGTTAAATGGTTATTGTTACCATATTGTGCTGATGAGAGATGCAATAAGCTATATTGTGGGACTTAAGGTATGATTAATACCTTAAGTCCCATAAGTATTGAGGATGATGAAATAGCAACTCATATTCTGTGTGATTGTCGATAGGTAAGCAGACAAACTTTTTTATAGCACATTACGTTCTGATCTTCTTCTAAAAAGGACCATTACATTTTTCGTGCAGAACTATTTTGCACGAAAAATCTTTCAGGTAGCAGAACTTGACTATTGGGCCTATCCCATAATGAACCTTATTGTTTATTACATGTAAAGGAAGTGAGCCCAGCGGAAGAAAAAGGAAGAAAGCCAGTATACTGTGCTCGAGTTGTTTCTCTAGGAAATTTAGACATTTTTCGATGATCCCATTCTTTATACTTCATCTATTTATTCTATTTTAAAATAAAAAAAATCTTTTAAAATTAGCCCTATAATTTTGCTCGAAGGCAGGTAGGTAAGAAAGCCTGTCCAAAAGCATAGAGACAAGAGAGCGGAAGTAAGAAACAAAAGAAAAGAAAAGAAAAGGAAAGGAAAGGAAAGGAAAGGAAAGGAAAGGAAAGGAAAGGAAAGGAAAGGAAAGGAAAGGAAAGGAAAGGAAAGGAAAGGAAAGGAAAGGAAAGGAAAGGAAAGGAAAGGAAAGGAAAGGAAAGGAAAGGAAAGGAAAGGAAATTTAGATTTAACATTTAGATTTTTACATATTAAAAAGCTTGAAATGAAGGGCCTTCGGTCAAAACATCCAACTTCTCAAACAATTTTGAAATTTTACAGAAGAGCAAACAAACCTTCGCATTTCACTATTCCGCACTTACGAAATGCGATTTTCGAATAATTATTTTAAAAAAAAGTAATAAAAATTTTTAAAATCAGCAAGCGGCAAAGTGTCGGCGTGAATTTAGAGAACCAAAAACAACACAAAAAACCATTTGGGAAAAAGTGTTGGATATCACTTTTTGACCACAGGCCCTTCAAATCTAAAAATCAATCTCTATCAATCTCTAAAATATGAAGTAAAATTTAAGATTTTGCATAATTTTCCTAAATAATGTTAAAGAGCTTACAATATTAAATATCAGACAAATTTGTAAGAGTGAGAAACTTAGGATAAATAGAGCCACAATATATTGTAGAATAAATAAATATGACTGCGGTTACAATTAGGCAAATTTAAGATTATGTGCTTCGGTAATTTACTTACAATGCGGTTTTAATGTATGTACATAATCAAATAAAATACATCAAAGGGTTTGCATGTGTATGCAAATAAATGCACAGAGAACAAAAACAACAGAAGCAGTAAACAACAACAAATGCATTGGAAAAAAAAACAACAATACAATTGCTGGACATTTAAGTAAATAAATAAATACTCAAATGCTCGTATGCAATCCTATTAAAGCGGCAATGGTGGTCATTGTTATTGTTGTTGTATTGATGGTGTTAAATGCATTAAATTCACATGAATGTATCAAATGAAAATGAAACTGGCTAGTTGCAAGCAAAAATATTGGGAAAGCGAAAAGTGGTGATGATGTTGTGATGTTGAAAATGGTGATGATGAGGACACTAAAGGTGATTACGTTGATGATGGTGACGATTTTACTATTGTTGGCAGCCAGCTCCTTTATTTACTTTATTCAGTTTTTCTTTTTTTATTTTTTATTTTTATCAATGCATACGAGCATATATAAATGTCTGACATTTATTTGCATCCCCCTAGAGAGAGATTTCGTATGTTTTCTGTTTGCTTCTGTTTTGGCTGCTGCTGTTGTTGTTGTTGCAGTGATTGTTGATTGTTCAACATTACCAGAAATTTTCACGCAATCAGTGGTTTGTATTTTTTTGCTGCATGTATTTCAAGTTTCTTTCTTTTTTGTTTTCCTGATCAGGCATGAAAGTGTAAAGCACTTTGTTTATGTACAAAAAAATAATATACATTTATATTGCTTTGTTACCAATGTGCAAAGTATTAAATTCAGCATTTTTTTTTTTTTTTTTTGGTATCTATTTATCATTTTTTCTTTTCACTTTTGTTTATTTTAATCTGCTATTAATTTTTAGTGCTATCCTTCCAATTATTTTCCTACCTTTGCCACCCCTCTACATATTTGTATTTGCATCACTTTAATCTGCTGTGATGCTTTGATAAATGTGTCTGTGCGACAACATAAACACTGCACTCTATCAGTTAATCTCGGCGCTCTTCCTTTCCCTTTCTCTATATGTCTCTTGCTCTCCTTATTCATACTGCTTATATTGATCTTATTGTGGTTGTTGTTGCAGCCATTCTGTCCATTACCAATTACACTCTCACTGCTTTTACTGACAATGTGTTAAAAGCCAATAAATTATAAAAATTTCTGGTGTAGGTACGCCTATATTTTATTATAAAATCAACCTCAGTCGTACCTTTTGGTTGAAATATTTATTATTTACTTATTGTATATATACCTACTTGCATATATATTGAGATTGGTGCAACACAAAAGAGAGCGGATTGCGTGAGCGTACATTGAGCTGTGTGACGAGCAAAAATTGGACACCAATTTTAGCCGCACAAATAACACCGAAGTGCCGCATTAAGCGTTGGAAAAACAGCGTATGCTGGGAGAAGATCACAGCAAAGGCGATATATAAAATGCCCAACAACAACAAAGACACACTCAGTTAGTATAAAGAAAAAGAAAAAAGGGCACAAATGTGCTACGTTAAATGTGCTACAACATCGAAAGATGTTATGACATGATAGATCGATGTGTGCTATAAAAAGGCGAACGCAGCAAAAATCTTTTTTTTTTGGCTGGCAGCTGGCATTGGAGCAACACGTACACGTAGAAAAATTAGAATTCGACACGACGGGCAAAATTTGGGAGGACAGAAAAACTCCAAGTCTTGTAACCTGTGAAGACGTGTGCGGCTTGCCGTTGATCGTCGGAGGAACAACAAGCCGACTTGGTCATTAATTAGGAAAACTCCAAGTCTTGTAACCTGCGAAGACGTGTGCGGCTTGCCGTTGATCGTCGGAGGAACATCAGGCCGACCTGGTCTAACAGGCAAGATATCACGACCGACGCAAGACACCGCATGGTACGTTCGTTGTACGCCAGTCTAGGCACAGCAGCACTACGCCAGCGCAATCCATCGCACTCGTCAGTTACACGCCAGTCCACGCACAGCAGCGCTACGTCAGCACAATCTATTGCATTCGCCCGTTATATGCCAGTCTACGCACAGCAGCGCTACGCCAGCGCGATCCATCGCATTCGTTAGTTACACACCAGCCCATTAAATATTTAGTTGAATTATTCGAAGTGGCATTGTTAAGTGTAATTTATTAGTGAAATCAAACCTGAATTATTGCTAAAATAAAAACCTGTGTGTCTAAAAGTGAGTATAAAGTGAGGGTCCCCTGCAAAGTATAAATTTTGTAACGCGAAGAACCTCTGGAGCCCGCTGAGACTACCCCAGCCTAAGACCGGGAAACGGTTCGTTACAGCTGTGAGGGAATCGCTCACAGTGGCACTGTTGTTTGAGAAATTTGTTTTTGTTTTTGAGATTTTTTTTTGAAGTTTCAGCCAATACCAATATTTTGAGATTTTACTAGCAGCTTCGATATTAAAGCATTAAAAAAATCTTTTAAATTACTTTAATTGAATTTATAAAATAAAAAATATTCAACTGAGTTATTATACTGCTATTGAAATTACGAAAATTACACAGTGCAACATATTTTCGGGACAAAACCAAACAAATCTCAAACGACAATATTTGACCTCAGTAACAAAAGCGCAGATCCCTTTTTGCTCCACTACGTCACAATTTTTTTTTACAGTGGTTTGAAATTTTGATTTTTTGGTCAAAAATCGAATCAAACAATGAGGAAAATCATATACAAAATTTTGCTCAAGATGGTTCTTGTCTTGGACGACCTATATTCAAATTTTCTGAGGAATATTTCTTTAGAACAATTTAACCCTTTAGCTTCCACCAGTATGGGTCATTTCGGGCCCTTTTTATTAAAAATTCCTTAAAAGCTAGGTTTTAGGGGAGGTAAAGAGTTAAACTATTCCATAAAAATATTCTCCAGAAAATTTCATTAAGAGTCTCCAAAGACAAGTAGCCTTTAGAAGTTAAAGGTAACACATAAAAAACGAAATTAAGTGTTAAGAAATTTATTTGCAAGCATATATTGCAAAGTCCGTTATTGCGTATGATCAGCAATATCCTTTATAATGGAGTTTTCAAAAATATCAATAAATTTTGTTATATCTTCGGCCATTTCACGCTATCCCATCGCAGGTAAAGCTGTTTCAGGACTGAACTAATGTTGGCGTATACAATATACTATGACCAGAAATTCATTTCCGATGTTCCTTGCCACAAAAATTACCGCACCGCTCTTCTACGTTCCATACTTACAGCACATATTACCAGGATATTACTAATCAATTACAAATAAAGGGCATATCCGGGTGTCCATGTCAGAAATGCCCCCAAACCGAATCAAGTTTCGCATTAGCTCTTGTGAAGCACTTAATTTAAGAATGATTTGCCTAAATTTTCAGATAAATATCTGCAATTTTTAATGAGTAATGGCGGATTTTGTAAATTTCGTTTCTCGCGTTTTTCAGCTTAACTAATCATAGGAAAAATCTGAAAAAATTCACAGTGATTTTTTGGTTTAGGATATACTATAGCTCAACTATGGTGGTAAAAAATGTTTTTTCAGTTTTCATAAAAAAAATATTTCCAAAAAAGAATTTGCAAAAAAATTCTGCGAAAATAACAGATAGTTGATAATTAATAGTTTTAATTGATTTTTTTCATGGCCTTATGGCATTTCATATGAAATGTCAATTTCGGTTTTTCATTTTTTTGACCAACTTGCAAAAATCTGAAAAAATTGGGGTATGAGTATGCGGAAGAGACTTATTTACATAAGAAAAATCAGAGTAGTAAACCTATTTTTAGTGTGAAAAAATCGCATGTAAAAAGTTTCGCGATTTTTTTGATCACGAATTTCGCGTTACAAAATTCGCGAAAAAATTCCAAGTGTGTCTCCTAAACCAAAAAATCACTGTGAATTTTTTCAGATTTCTCCTATGATTAGTTAAGCTGAAAAACGCTTAACTAATCATACGAAATTTACAAAATCCGCCATTACTCATTAAAAATTGCAGATAATGATCTGAAAATTTAGCCAAACCATTCTTAAATTAAGTGCTTCAAAAGGGTTCATGCGAAACTTGATTCCGTTTGGGGGCATTTCTGACATGGAAACCCGGCTATTCCCTTTCTTAACACTTAATTTCATTTTTTATGTGTTACCTTTAACTCCTAGAGGCTACTTGTCTTCAGTGGACCTAAGTGAAATTTTCCGGAAAATATTTTTGTGGAAGGTGTCAACCCTTGACCTCCCCTTTAACTTAGCTTTTAAGGAGTTGACCAATACTGGTGAGAGTTAGAGGGTTAAAATGTTCTAAGAAAACATTTTTTGGGAAATTTTAATATTGGTTACCCAAGACAAAAACAACCTTAAATAAAATTTTACATATGATTTTGTTCATTATTTGATTCGATTTTTACCCAAAAGACCAAAATTTCAAACCACTGTAAAAAAAATTGTGATTTAGTGGAGCAAAAAGGGATCTGGGCTTTTGTTATTGAGATGAAATACTATTGTTTGTGATTGGTTTGGTTTTGTCCCGAGACATTTACCCTCAAATTGTTGGATAGTGTTATTCAAATCTTAAAATTTGCTACACAGAAATGTGTTCATAGAACATACACCAAGCCTATTTTTTAAAGAAAGACCACAGTATTTTTTTCTCAATAGAAAACTTTTCATTGAAACCAAAAAAGCAAACCACAAATCATTAAAAACGCATCAATGAGCACACGCAACCGATACTAATCCAATTAAAAGATTCAAATACTTATAAGCCCTCCAAAAATTTGTTCATAGATAGAGAAAGAGAGAGGGAGGTACGAACAAAATTTCCATTTACGCGCCACTTTCTCATACTCACACACATACTACTACTACTATTATGGCACAAAAGTCTCTGGAGGGCATCCATTCATATTGTGTGAGTTATATTTATACACGACTGGAACACATACAAACATATGTAAAAATTCATAGTATATTTTTTCACCACTAATCAATGAGTACAACAGCCACCAACAACAATCAAATATGTAGGTATAAAGTAAGTTTGAAAGTCATCAACGTTAAAAACATGATTTGTGGCATTTATATCCGATTTAAATGCCAAAATTTATTCGTACACTTTATTCACTTATGTATGTATGTATGTAAAATGACATTACGTTTGCACTGAGTGTGTGTGTGTACGTAGAATTACCAATTTCAATCCTCCGCAATGCTCAGCGAGTTATTTGTGTATGTGTGTGTGTGTGCACGCTGTCCACTCACAACTTTTATTGTTATTGGCATGGCTGCTGCTGATGCTGACTGTCGTTAACAATCAACGTTTTGGTGTTTTTCTCCAATTTCATTTTAATTTTACTTTTTTTTTTCAATTTGTGTCAATGAAATTTTACTCAATTATTTATACGTATGTTAATTTTAAATGCCAATGCCACTATTTTGCATAAGTATACATATGTTCTTTTATCCCAGCGGTAAATGGAAGCACTAGAATAGCGCTAAACAAGTGCTTGATTGCAAGCACTTAAGTGCACTACAAGCACATGTGTTCCTTATAAATTTTAACATTGCATGTCCTAGGAGACAAGCACTTGTTTAGTGCAGAACTTTTAGCGCTACACAAGCGCAAGAAAGAAAGCGTTAGATAGGCACTTCTGCTCATTCATTCGCTACTTCGTGCTTACTTTAGTTGAGAAAGAGAGGAGAGAGAAAAAATATCAAGTATCGATTCATGTATTCATAATTTTTCATTGCTGCGTCATTTTATTTTATTCTTTTCTTTTGCTTTTTGTTTGTTTTAAACCAATATATAATTATATATATATATATGTATATATACAAATATATTTATATTTTTATTTATTTTTTATAAAACAATTGCAAAAAAGAAATAAAATAAAACATACACACTTTTCGTGAAATTTCACAACCACTTTACTTCGCTGTTGCGTGAAAACTAACTCTCTTCGTTTCTCGCTCAGTCAATATTTTGCAGCGTCTCGCTGAACGATACTCTTTTCTATTACTCAATAGAAAACTAAATTTGTTGTTCGCATGGTTGCTTTGCAATTTCCAGTTAAAATGGTGCACTTGCAAGCACTTAATTTTCAAGCACTTGTCTGAAATACCGCTGGGATGTTAAATGCTGTTTGTGTCTTTAATCCCAGTTGCACATATGATCATCCACTGTAATCGATCAGAAATTGCTGAAGGAGAAGATGAAGGAGCTTTTGGTCTTTATGTTCCTTCAGAAGCCTTTTAGTTCAAAAGCAACGATTATAAGGGCTGAGATATTTATTAGGATGAGCGGAAAGAGGAAGAGGGGTTTGCATCCACATCCTACCCATAACTCTCTTTCTAGTGCTATCCAAGGTGAAATTATACCGAGATCATCTATAGAGCACGTTCAAAAATTCCTCCAGAGCCTTTGTATTTTACGACGACTTCTTTATCTACTTTATTGCTGCTCTTATGAGCAGCCAATTATAGAACAGTGCTAGCCAGCCCATAGGTACATGACAGCGATGCCAACTTGTGGGGAATTTTACTTGATGCGGGGAATCGGGGAATGAGCTGTTTTTTGCGGGGACTTGAAGTCGTTCAGCTTTTAGTAATTAAAGTCTGTAGAATATTTTTGCTAAAATTGTATGTAATGTAAAACGTTTAATTTATGAAATATTTCATATTTTGGTCTTTTCTTAAGCAGGCCCTGCAATTTATTGGTTTGGAGAAATCAATTTTTAAAAAAGTGTGCTATTTGAAAGTATTTTGTAAAAATTCCAGAGAACGCAGAGTGCTTTCGTAGATATAGACGATTATAGCGGCGAGTGTCAGTCAAGCCAAAACAGTCTCGCGGCTATTCGACTTCCCTTTCGGTCGTTTAGAAAAGCTTAGCTATGCCTTCGTCCAGCACCTCGTGATTAACTCTTAATCATAGCTGACTAATCTGTAAACTTACAAATTACAGTCAGCCATTATAAAGAAATTGAAGTATATTTTATATGTTAAAAACCGATAGTCAAAACTTTGAACCCGTTTTTCTCAAAACAAAGCTTATGCCATTTTTCATTTGAG
Source organism: Toxonevra muliebris (assembly GCA_963691655.1). Taxonomy (NCBI): domain Eukaryota; kingdom Metazoa; phylum Arthropoda; class Insecta; order Diptera; family Pallopteridae; genus Toxonevra; species Toxonevra muliebris. The sequence continues at coordinate 45,600,828 of OY829327.1, forward strand.
TGAAAAGAAATCCCATGTCTTCTCCTTTGAGAACTTTGAAGTCCCAAAGTGGGCTGAAGCTTATATGTTAAGAATCCCGGAGTCAGAAAATACATTTCTATTAATCTACCAGTCCCATAAAAATTTGTTAAGTTTTGGGCCGAGAAAGTCCAGGGTCGCCTTAAAATAACACTCACTGAGGTCAATTTTATTTTTGTAAAATGTTTATATGGAATATGCGTGTAGCGTTGTTATAATATGAAATTATACCAATGCGGGGAGTTCGATCGAAAATCGGGGAATTTCTCTAGGGGTATCGAGAAAAAATTAGTTGGCATCCCTGGTACATGTACACATTTTATCTCTCGTGTTGTCATATGTATACGACAATAGTTGTCGTGTTTTCATACCGACACTAGCGATCAGTGTGGCCATCTCAGCGCTTTCCCCGCTAAATTTAGTGCTTTTTGAAAATTAAAATGCGGAAAAAAGTGTTTTAGCGCTCAGAGCGTTTTTTCAATTCAAAAGACACTAAATGCTCCGCTAAATAATACAAACAATGAACAATGAACTTATTTAAAACCAAATCAATTCAATAAATTCTTTACTTCATATCTAAAATGGATTAAAACACGAAAATTCATTTCGCGAAAACTACAAAATACCTGATGACGTAAATAAACAGTGCTTCTGAATTCAGGCTAAAGAGTGTATTATGGCCAGAAGAAGCTGATAGTAAGGAAGAGAATATAAACTTCGACATCGATATGAGATTTATAGACTTATAGTTATAAATTATTACTCTATATATTTTTTTGTGACCAAAGTGTATAAAATACTTTTTTTCATTGTCTTGCTTTAGTTTTTCTCGTGATTGTATAATTTAGAAATGCTATGAATTAAAAACTTTAAATGTAAATGTATTTAATTAATTTTCTTTTTAATATATAAAAAAAATTTGTGTTTGATATTTTTATAAAGAAAAAATGTATCGCTTTTTTAAAGAAAACACGCGTTTTATTCTTCATTTTAACGGGTTTTGAAAAACAAAAGTTGGCCAAACTGCTAGCGATCGTTCATTGGAAAATCACTCAGTCGATGTGGAATACACTGAGAGAAGGTTTAATGTAAACTGGGAGGAAGAACTTTGTAGCGAGCCCTATTAAATATTATATTTCTTTTTATTCATTTACTCATGTATTGTATTAATTTATTCGCCACCAGTGTAAACTCTCAATTTACTAATCTCATAAGAAATGTACTAACAATAGTTAAATACATATTTGGAATTATTTATTTATTTCGGTTCTCTAAATTTTACCTAATGTATATACTCAAAGTGTAACTTCATTTTTCAATCATATATAAGGTCATGCTCGATTGTGCTAGGTTAGGTTAGGTTTATTTATTATTTATATCACAGAGTAAGCTAATTCCTTTCATCGCAATTCGCACAGTGTATGGGATGCAGAAAGTTCTCTTTCGTAACGAGTTCTCTTAGCTCTCCTACAGGCGCAAAATTTGATTGTATGTATTTTGGCTAGCACTGTTGTAAAGGCCATAGTTTTTTACTCATTTTTAGGTATAATCAGAAAATTATCGTCTGGGATATTCCTTGCCTTCTGCTTACTGTAAATTGAGAGGATTATCTGTGAGCAGACTGTATTTAAAGTATTTTCTCGTTGATATGATTTTGTTGTGGGGCTGCAATTGTTGTTAATATTATTGTCGGTGTGTTTGCATGCGAAATTCGTTTTGTTTTCATAACGACATCTTTACTCATTCTCACACTCACTCACACTCTCTTCTACAGATTTTTTAGTCTTCACAATGAGTATTTTAAATGTTCACATATTCTTGTATAAAATTTTCTTAAGTTAAAATATGAAATTATTAAAAATAAAATTTAAGACAGCCGGAGAGTTTAATAGCATTTTTTATTTTGAATCCTTAATAAAGTATTTTTTTTTTATTTTTATTTAATGTTTAGCTTGCATTTCTTTGGTTCGTTGTTTATCGTTTAAATATGCAATAACTACAAATTACCCACTGCTAGAATTTGAAACGCTTCTCTTACAAAAATATTTTCATGTTTATTTTTTTTTTAATTTTCATAATTTGTTGACGGCGCATAATTTTTCATATTTTATGCCTGTGCCCACGCCCATGTTTCTTTTATATTTTTGTTGCTGTTTTCAAATTAATTTTTCTACTTTTCCACTTCAAGTCCACATACACAAAGGCAGCAATAGTAGCAGAAGTAGTCTATAGAGCTTATCATCCATCTTTTCATATATCCATCCAACCATTCAAACATTTATCGTTGCTCCACTCTCTCACTCTCTCTTTCGCACACACATACAGTGAGTCGTTCTTGCCGCCAGCCCGCCTGCTTTCAGTTTGCTTCGCCTCGCCTGCTGGGGATTATGTCTTTATATTTTGACATTTTATTCTACTGTTGACGTGTACGTTTTATGATAGATTTGTAGGTTTTTATTATATCTATGTACCTGGTGAAAATATTTAAATTATTTCCATGACTTTTTATCCGTTTCTATTTTATTTTATTTTTTTGTCGTTTTGTTAATCTTGACTTATGTTTTATTTTTTTTTTTTTGTAGTTTTTTTTTCGTCCTCGTTGTTTATTTATTTTGTTGTTTCATCATATTATTGTGTTGATTTTGTGTGTTTGGTCACTGAACTTTTTTTATTTAAATGTATTTTTGGTAACAAATACACCCGGTAAAAATTGTTTACAAAACAATATAAAACTTTACCATAATTTTTGACAATATTCATGATGTAACATCTTTATTCTTAAACAAAATGGTCCGAATTTCATATCTGGTATTCGTTACGAAATACCAGGAGTAGAGTAACGTCGTTGAATATTTTGCACCACACTAATTTCAGGCAGAGAGTGAAAGTGAAAGCGCTGAATTTTTTTTCTTATAAAAGTGTGAGAAAACTCAATACATTTAAACTTTTACACTCATACATTTGCTACTTCTAGCCAATGATTCGATTTTTCGATGATAATACGTATTCTGAACTTACAGCGTATTCTGAACTGAGCGCTAAATCACTTTTTTTTCGTGTTTTAATATTCAAAAAGCACTAAATTTAGCGGGAAAAGCGCTGAGTTGGCCACGCTGGACGTAAAGTGCAAAAATTAATGCAGTCAACAAACATATTCAGTTGCGCTAAAAGGTAATAAACGATTGCTCTTTTAACATTCTAAAAGGAGTAATAAAGGATATTTCTTCTCTGACCTGTGCCGCTTCCACCTTTTATGTAAGTGATCACGTTTATTTGGTAGGTTTTCAAACCATACCTTTCTGTGGACCTTAAAGTTTTAGTTTTTATGGGAACATTTTTGTTAATAAGGAAATCAATATAATTTTGTAAGAGCAGTGCTTGGTCGTTAGGAGAAGTAACACATGTCACCATGGAATGTTTTCATAATCAACAGAAAGTTTAACATAATTGGGCAATTCACAAGCTGTCTTATTAGGTGTCGTATCCTCTCATTTGTCATAAAACTTGTCATACGAAAACTAAAACGCTGAGTGCATATCGCTCATTTACTAAAAGACTGTCATAACTCAAAAATCACGATTTTGCAGAAAACGCGTTTAAAGTTTTCAATTGACTCCCGGTTTGCAGAAAAAAGAAGAAATTTTATAATTCTCACGCGCAGAGTATACAAGATATTAATATGAAATTTTTACACAATATGAAGCGTGACATAATGAATAATTCTGCATCGTTAACTCAAAAATCGTGTTTTTTGACTTATGACAGTCTTTTAGTAAATGAGCGATATATCAATGTAAAATCATATGTAAGAAAGATAAGGTCATGCTTAGAGAAGAAGAGTACGAACCACTGGTCATATAAATGACAAGAAACTAGTATTAGTAAAGACTCAATTATGCATAAGTAACGCAACGTAGCGTAACGGAACTTAAAAATCTATCGAAGATAGAACTCTACGTTGCCCATATCACAGATATTTATGTGACAGTTGGCAACGTTACGTTACGTTCCGTTACTTATGCATAACTGAGCCTTAAAATGGGGTATAAGCTCAATCCAGTCATATAAAAAATTAAATAGTCATAATTTAAAATGTTACAGTTAAAATCAAAGCCAATAATTATGTCAGAATATGACAGCGTTAGTTCTTCAATAGCATTCATCAGTGAAGCACGGTCGATAATGCTGTTGGGTCTGTACAACTAATTAGAATATTTCGTTAACACAAGCCAATTGTAGAAAAATGTTTCCAATAGAGCTATCAAAAGCAGACTTTCGTTCAATCTACACGTCATGCCTTGTCTCACAAAGATTGCTACACTCCCACTATGTCCTTGCCTATCTGCACGAAAAATCTTGTAGCCAGAAACTTTTAGTAAGTAATTCGTCATTAAAGACTTGGTTCAATCTCTCACAAATTATGTCCACAGTAGATTTTTCAAAAATATATTTAAACGCGTAAATTTTTCGACCAAGACTTTGAGCGTTAATATGGCAGAATTTCAACCCAACCCGATGCTTACTTAAAATACGTATTAAGTTGAGGCAGCACATATCAGCTGATCAAGCATATGGGTTGACTCGATGTACATACTATATATTGGGGAGTCATTGTTGTTGCGCTTAATAAAGATGAGTCAGCGTTTTTTCTATTTCTTGTATTTAATCGCGTTCCTCAATATATAGTGTTTCTCTCGTGACCGGCTTTCGTTAACGTAGAAGAGAATATCTGGCTGCATGCCCAAATGATGTAGGCCATTGGAGCGCGGCCGCAAATCTCCTATCGATTTAAGTACGCGATTCTTATCATAAGGCGGTCGATTTGCTAACGCTAGAATAGTGTGCCAGACACTTCAGTTACTTCACTTAGCACTTCTTTATCGACAGCGCAGTACAATGAGATAACTTAGCTGCACTGCATTAGCATTTGACAGAACGATCAGCTGAGGTGGCGCTGCTGTTGTTATGTGTGATTAAACAGCTGATTTTATAAATCAGTTTGTTAACTTGTGTACATCGTTTGTAATTCGCGTTTGAGTGATTTCTTATTTCTCGCTTTTATACAGTTTAAAGTTATTTATTTTTGTTCTTGCGTGAAAATATTTTGTTTGAAATTTATTTTAATTAAATTGCGTGTCAAGGTACCAACATTTAAATTAATATTCATTACAATTATCGGTAATACCTCCATGAATTCACGCCAACTAGAAGGAGCAGCCAAAAAAGCCTTTATGTTAATATTTACTTTCAATAAAAGAACGCAGTGAAAAAACACGACCGAAGTGTCTAACTTTTATTTTCAAAAATTATGGCATTATTAAGTAAAAAACAATACGAAAAAAATCAAAGTTATTAACTAAGCAATAAGACGAGACGAACTGCTTGTGCTCGTACTCCCTTTGGAAGCCAAACCAATTACAATGTTAAAAATAATGAAATGCAAAAGAAAGTAATCAGCTGATCGGTTTGCCACTTTCGATGATTACTCCACCTACCCTAGCTACAGTTGCGGTTATCAATGTAATCGAAAAACTCTTGAAATTAATGGGAAAGAACCATGCTCCACATCCATAAGGATAATGCTTGTGAGTGTTGATATTCTAGACAAGTTCTACACTTGACGAAGTTGATAAAAAACGCCTTAAACTTTGTGAATTCTATTGCTGATATACCCAATCAGCTCATCCTATAATGTATATTACATTGAATGTACAAAATTTGCTCAAAATTCTCAATATTTTTCACGAGTGTAGATTAAAAAAATATTTATAAATGCATTAAAATTCAAAAACAAAATATTTTTCAATTTTTTTTTTTTATTCCTTAATTTTGTGCTTGTTATTTTTAATTGCTTCAGGGGTTGCTTTTGTAATTTCTTCATGTGGCATTTTGGATTTTAATTAAGATTAAAAATAACAAATTAGTTTCATTTTTAGAAATATGCTGATGACGATATGATGATTACGGTGTTTATGCACATCGGTCGGTGTACTCATATACTACAGGGGAGGATTGAAATTTATTTTTGGAAATTAAAATTTTAAATGAAAAAAATAGAAACAAGTTTTTTATAGTCGGTGACTAATAACAAGCTGATTTTAAACTTAATTGTTGACTAGTGACACAGTTTTAAATGAATTAAAACACAGAAAATCGATTTTTATTGACTACTGGTAAAATTTAATAAATGATTACCTAGTCTTTTATGTGTGTTTCAAATTAAAGTCCTTACATTATTAAATATGAAAAATCTGTTACGTCATTCAAGCAGCAGCTGCCACGTGCCGCTCTGTATCTATCGCACATCGCAATGCATTCCCATTCACTTTCGCTATCGCATAGTGAATGACACAGAAAAAATAGTCCCAAAATGCAGCCGAATTAATTTTTTATTTACTTATATACAAGTAGATTGTGAATATAATTTTTTTTTTTTTTTGTAAGGACAAATGTTGCTGCAACATTAATGTAGCAATAAATATGCCACTGGTTGATATTCACCACACTTTTTCGGAGTGTGTTGCGGCGAATAGTGAGAATTTCCTTTTTCTTCGAAGGGGTAGTTTTTGATTAGCTGCGCAGTCGTCAGAAAAGAGCATAATACTTGGTGAAATTGAGAGCGGTTAAGAAGAGAGAGAGAGAGAGAGATAGTTTTTTTAACCTACTTAGGTTAAAGGAATTTTTGCAGAGTGCACGTTACCAAAATTGTTTAAAAGTTTAATCTGAGCAATAACAAAAATTTGAAAGAATATTAAAATTAAAACTTATATGTACTTAAGTCAATTAAAATGTATACGTACAAAGTTTTGATGTATGCTATGGTTTTGAGTAAGAACTGCGATGGGTTCTTTAACATTTTATATCTAACCAATATCTGTTATATTACATGTAGCACTTATTTGAAAATTGTGAATTAGTTTTGCTAACAATCTCTTCTAGAAAAGTGGGAGTTGGAAGAAGAGATGATACAGTAAAATAATTCTCACAATAAATTTGCAAATTATAATATTTATTTATTTATTTATTAGAATTTATAATCGAGCCTTTAGAGGCCATATATGATTACACAGAATAATAAATGGGTAAACTTTGGTAAAAGGTACAAAATATTTTTAATATTAATATTAAAAATAGATTAAAATTCTAACTGAAGAAACCAAAAAAAAAAAAACCTTAAATTGCATTCTCCTGTAACTAGAAGGTATAGTCGTATTAATTAATAGTACTAAGTCCCACTCAGAGTAAGCTGAACAATGAAGAAAAAAAAAAAAGAAAAAGCACTAGCAATTTATGAGACGAAGGTGCTCCACTAAGCGGTTCTTGAATTTCATATTGGCTTCAGAAAATGACTTGAGATATTGAGGGAGAGCATTCCATGACCGTGCCACCCTCACACAAAAGGACCGTTTGAATGTGGAATTGTTGATTTTCGGGATGATTATGTTAGATAGCCTACAAGTGCGAGAGAACTGAAAAAGGTCTAGGAGATAAGGTGGCTCTCAAGTTAAAATAACCTTATGTAAAAGTGTGATTAATCTGTAATGAGTATAGTCTTTAAATCCAATTTTCAGGAATTTAGATTCGAAGAGACTAACATGGTCTCTGTATTTTAAATTGTAGATAAACCTTAATATTTCCCTGGGAGGCACCTGAGTAGACCTCTAGACCGTATGCTATGGCAGACATAAGGAGAACGTGAACGACTCTAATTCGTATGAACAATGGCAAGGAGTTATTTAAGCTGTAGAGTTTTCTGAGCTGATATCCAACTATCGATTAAACACTAGCAATATGTTTGTCAAAGTTAAGTTTGCTATCAATTATAACGCCGAGACAAGCCATATTATCCACAAACTGTATTGGGTAGTTACCGAGAAAAATAGCAGGCGGGTTAATGGGTCTAGGAAAGTTGAAAGGGATTGGTTTGGTTTTCATTGGATTGTCGCAGACCCAATTAGAAGTTAACCAATCAGTTACATACGATAAATTACAGTTTATATTTGCCTGCAGTGAATTAATTGAGTCCTTATCGTCAAAGAAAAACAAGTTCACGTCATTAGCAAAAATGAAAATTTGTGATTTAGGTAAGTTGAGAACATCAATAATGTCATTTAAATGCAACATAAATAGTATGGGATCCAAAACCGATCCTTGAGAGACCCCACTAACACAGCCTAGCATATTTGAAACAGAATTGGCACAGACCACGTACTGACTACGACGAGACAGAAATGATAAAATAAGCCTGCACGCACTGGAAGCGAAACCAAATTTATACTTTAGCTTATTGACTAAAATACTGTGGTTAATATTATCAAAACCTTTCGTAAGGTCTAAGAAAATAGTTATAGCTGCTTTGTTGATATTGATACATTCCCTGATTTTCTCAGTAAGAGCTAATAGGACATTGGTAGTGCTGTAGCCGCGTCGGAAACTCGAGTGGCAACAACTTAAAAGATTTTTGGAAGATAAGAAGCTATTAATCTGATTGCTAATGATTTTCTCAAGAACTTTAGACAAGCTAGGCAGAATACTAAAAATTCAAGGCATTTTTGGGATTCGTATGTAACTACAAAATTTTATTGGAATTCAGATTTTTCTTTGTTATAATTGATTCAAGGGAAAATTTTATTCATCAACATTTTTTCCGATCTGTCATGGTAGGAACTCTGAAAACCCAATTGTGATAGTATGTTTGTATGATTGTCAGTTCTTCGGTAGATCATTCGTCCAATTCTTTTCAAAAGAATATGGCACAAAAGTTTTCGCGAATTTCATATATTTTCACCCACTTAATTTTTGTTAAAATTCGGGTGTTCTAGGCTATTAAATGAATGACTTAAATTAACTGAAAAGCTTGTTACTTAAAATTGTTTAAGTAGAATTTCTCGCTTTATCTTGCACAATTTTTTTTATCACTGTAGCAATTTCAGATCGGCGTTGCGGGCGACTAACTTTCGAAAGATTCTTCTCATACAATGCACCCCCAAATTTTGTTGGAAATTATATTATAATATTATATTATACAGAGATCAGGGTTAATATGCCAATAATATGTTTAGCTTATAACCATCTAGGCCCCTTCCCTTCCCCACACCTATCGATGCTTCATGACTAATCATTGGCTGTCTCTTTTTCGACCTGAAGTAAATTTCTTCCCGATTAAACTCTAAAAAATCTTGCACTCTTATTCTAATCAGCATTTAGAAATCTCAATTAGCCGTTGCAATTACAGTATTCTATATCAATTAGAATTATTATTGTTCAATATTATAGCGCACTTAGTACTCACTATGTTCAAAGCTGAATAACTTAGGCATAAATCCAGAGAAATCCAATTTTATTCTTATTAGTGTGAGAAATAAAATTGATCACTACAATACAAAAAAACAAAGAGATTCCTAATAATATTCAGTTAAATTGAAGGATATCCCTCCCCAGGAAGTTTTGATTGCAACATTAAGACCACCTACCTATATATAACCTTATCAGAATGTTGAACTTAACATTTTCTCAATCTCATGAATAACTTAGATCTCTATCTTGAATTTCTCCGTATGATAATCCTCCGAACCATACATCATGAATTGCTAAATCGGATATTGTAAGCCAAAATTCTCAAATTTCGCCTTGGCATCCATAGTTGTACGAATCAATCATTACGGAAAACATTTGCGGGTTGCTTCAGTGTAAAGGGAATAACTACAGAAAACAGTACAATTAAAACGATGGTCTTAAAGTTGGAATTAAAATTTCCTGGAGAAAGGTATTCTTCAATTTAACCGAATATTATTAGGGATCCCTAAAATTAGATATTTGTTAAGAAATTTACAACACATTTTAGAAATTTATGTATTGATGTGTTAACAAATGCAGAGATAACTATTCTTTATACTCAAAACTAAATTTAATGCTTTTAATAAAATATTACTAATTAATTAGTTCAAGTGAGCTATAATTTTGGCACACTAAATCCGAAAGTCTTTCGAATAAAATTTGATATTTTTTATTTTTTTTGTGCTGTGGTGATCATTTTTATTTCTCAAACTAATATAGAATAAAATAGAGTTTTACAATAAAAAAATTCCAATGGGTTTCTCTGGATTTATGCCAAAGTTATTCAGCTTTAAACATAGTGAGTACTAAGCCTATAATATTGAACAGTACTGTATGTATGCTGGTCACTGTTAATATTTAGGCCAAGTTTCAGTCATTTAAGCTTAGCTGATTTAATCATGTAGTCGTTAATGTTCTTGATTTATCTTCAAAGGATATTTTTTGATATCCTTATACAACTTTATCTTGGACATCTGTAGCAATTGCTATAAGTATTACCAAAATCATTAAATATTTGCTTGCATACTCGCAAAAAAACATATGGCCTAATTTATGCTCATACAAAAAAATATACTTCCTCTCTGAAAATAAATTTCCCATACAATTACAACTCTTAAAGCGAATGTGTTCTCAGTTATTCGTTTAGACGAACACTTACTCTCTCCCTCTCGCTCTCGCGCTCTCTTTCAGAATTATTCGCCGCATTAAACGAACGAAAGGCAACAACGATTCAAATTCGATGTAACAACAACAACAACAACAACGAAAACAGCAATAACAGGAACGACAACCACGATGACAGCCAAAATACAGTAAAAATATCCTTTAAGGTATATTATTGCTATTGTTGTTGTACTACTGCTGTCTACGCACGAACGAAGCCAATGCATGCATGCACTGCAAAAACATACCGAAGTAAAAATAATGAAACGACGAAGTAATACAACGACAACGACAGAGCCAACGAATAACAGTATCAGTAGCAGTCAGAGTTAATTTTACCGGAGCAAAAACGTTTAGTTGAAAGTGGACTTTTCGGCTATATTGACACGTTTTACGCGGAAGCGGCTGTTGTATTTTTTTTTTCTAAAAGGGAAAAAAGGAAAGCAAAAGCTTTTTTTTTTTGAATTTTGAGTAGCACAGAAATTCTACAAGCAAAAGGAAAAGTGTTGTGTAAAACTTTACGAGAAACAAAAAGGTGAAATATAATCAATAGTGAAACAGAAAAGATTTTTTGATAACGAATTGATGAAAGAGTTAAAGTCCCGTTGAAGTTGTCCAGCAAAATTTCTTATACTCTTATCACGTGACACATTTCGTTTTACTTACGCTGCTGTGCATTTTATGTGCAAAATGTAATCATACTTTTAGGAAATTATAAGAAAGAAAATTTGAATATATGATTCAAAAGTAAACATAAGAATATATGAATATTTACATTAAAAAGAGCGAAATTTGGAGAAAAAAACCCACCCAAAAAATATAAAATAAAAAGTAAATAGAGTGATGTTAAAATATATAAAGAAAATTGCTAACTTTTTGTAAAACACAAAGAAAAAACGAAAAATTTAAATTTACGCGCGCTCATTTGCAACGATAGCTAATATATTCCATACACTAATACAAACATATCCACACACTTATACAATCATAAACACACATACATACACGCTAAGACATTTCAAACCCCAAAAACGAACAAAGGAGCAACATTGTTGTGTTGTTGTCAAAGTGGTGTGGTGTGTGTGTGTCTGTTTACAATTTGGATTTTATATGTTAATACTACGTCGAAACGTCTTGTCTTCAAGGTGGTAAAGTGTAAAAATCCCACAAAATAACAAAACCAATTTTCATTGTTTTGCAACAACTTAAGGCAGACATCTAGACAGGCAGCAACGCGCAACGAAATATAAAAAATATAAAAAAAAAATAACCAAACCAAGCAAAAGAGTAGTAGAATTCAATTTCATACCATACCATACTCTCAATAAAAAAAAAAAAAAAAATAGATAGCAAGCAAAGCTCATTGCGAAAATGTTATAAATCCCGCAAAGGAAACGTATGAAATTTTTTTGTTTGTGAAAATTTACCAAAAGCATTTCCTCCTCCAACGCACACATACACACAAATGCCAGAAGGCAAAATACAATAATAAAAAGTAAAAACAAAAATAAGTAAAAGAACCTACAAAAATAAAATAACAAGAAAAAGAAAAAGCATAAGGAAAAGACGTAGTAAGAATCAAGAACCCATACTCTTTGTTGCTGTGTGAGTATCATTGATTTGTATTGTCGTTGTTGTTGTCATATTACAACTCTCGTGCTGCGGCTGCTGCTCCTTCTCTGTGTATGTAGGTTTGTTGTTGTATGTATGTACTCACCTACTATTGCATTACACTATTGCTATTGTTCAATAACAGCTACAACAACAACAACTACAGCTTTGTGTTTGTGTTGAGTGTGGATTACCGCTATTGAGCGTAGAATTTTATACAAACCTTCAGAAACTACAAAAATCATACAACGTGTGCAAAAAAAAAAATAGAAAAAACTTCGCTTGAAGGCAGTCAGTGAGTGAGTGCGGTAAAGAGAAAAGAAAAAAAAACCTTACGATCTACTTCAACTCTCATCTTACATACAACTCTCATCTTGCAAGTGAAGCATTACAGGTGAGTGTGTGAATTCATGTAGCATACTTTTGGGAATTATATGTTATTTCAATATAAATTTATTTTATACATAAAATATAATCAAATTACTTAATAATTTTGTCTAGGCTTCCTCATTTTTATTATTTCTATTATTTTCTTTTTAATTTCACTTGCATTATATTCACTTGTATGTACTAAATATACATTAAAATACTGGTTTAATAATGTCAGCATTTACGCCTAAAAATTGACAACTTAAATTCTATTAAACATTTTTTTTTCTAGTTTGTTTCCTGCTAACAAATTTTCTGATGTTTTTTCTTTGGTTTTTTTTTTTTTTTTTGAAATACTCCTTACTCTCCCCTTGCATTTCTTTTACTCTACTTGATTGATAATCAATTGATAGGATTTTCTCATGGATTGGTTTCCTTTTTATCCTATCGTTTTCGCTTTTGTTTTTATTTTTGTTTCTATTTTTTGCGGTCGCATTAAAGGCATATGATACCATTTAAGCCTATTCTACTACTACCATATTATGCCAATCTTACAGCATGATTTCCTCTTTTTCTGCTGATTTTTTACTTCCTTTTGCTTGTTTTTTTTTTTTCGTTTTTTGCTTCGACGGATTTATTTTTTTTTTTTTTTTTTGCGATTTTCGTTTCCAAAATTTTGTTGTTATTACTTATGCCACAAGTGTTATTGCTACTGCCGCATTAAATTCTTTAACGAAATTAGTATGATATCGTACGATGAATCTAAACTTTTAGGCTGTCACTAACATTTTGTTAAATTGTTTTTGTTTTTGTTTTTACTGTTTATTTTTGTTTCTGTTGTTTTGTTTTTCATAATGATTATGTTATTGTAATTGGATTATATTATTAAGATTGATTGATTGATTGATTGGTTATCTATCTCTGTATATACACGTGCAGTTAGAATTAGTTATAGATACACACACTCATACACATATTATCCTTTAAAATTTTAGCTAAATTATTATCGTTATTAGCTGGTTTTTTATATTTATATATAAGTCTTTTATTACAAGGCTGCAATTAACGTGTTCAGTCATATATTTATAGATGTTAATTATTTTCAAGATTTTTTTTTAAAGGTTTGCTTAACAGTTCATCAAAGTTTATAGTAGGAACTTTCAAGAAGATTAAGTTATATGCAAATGAAAGTCGACAGTTGATGTTTGATGTAGTATATCAAATTACGCTTTACTGATTATAGTAACAAAGTACCGATTACACTGGTTTACAGATTTCAAGTCTTGAAAAGTACCAAAAACAAAACATGTTTGGGTGGATAAATTGGGACCTCCTGAACACAAACAAATTTTATTTTTTTTTCTATGGTAAGAATTTTTGCCGAGCAATAATTTTGTATTTTTCGGGGTATGGTTTCACTCAAATCCTTGTGGAGTTCAAACAAAGAGTTCGATCGAGATGGAAATTGTTAAAAAGAAATTAAATACCCCTTTAATCGATATACTGTTTGTTGGGATCGTATAACAAATGCCTGAGTTATGGTTCCTCAAAGTTCAAAATTTGCATTTTTTCAAAGATTTTTTTCAAATTTTAAATTCCATTTATTTTTAATTAGAAGTCAAAATCAGGAACATTTCTTTTTTTTAGTCCATAGTATATTCAATTACAAACATTTTAAGTCCAAGCTGATCAAGATTGGATGAAAAATATATTTTTTATGAATTTTTATGTAAAGCAACTACATTTTAAATTTCACTGCTTACACACTAAATTTGCTGTTTATTAGTTTTGACGAGTTCTTAAATTTAAATTTTAATCTGTACATTTGTATGGACACGTTGTCAGCCCTGCTTCACAAAAAAAATTGACAAAAAATTTATTTTTCATCCAATCTTGGTCAGCTTGAGCTTAAAATGTTTATAATTGAATAGACTATGGATTATAAATAAGAAAAGTCCCTGATTTTGACTTTTAATTAAAAATAAATTGAATTTAAAATTAAAAATTTGAAAAAAATCTTGAAAAAATGGCAAATTTTTAACTTTGAGGAACATGTTTGTACTTGGAACTTTTCGGCTGTAAACTAGTGTTATACAGTTAAATAAATTATTTCTGTTAATTTTTTATAAAATAAATGTTAAGAACGTAGAAAAGTCAAGTTTATTCTGACTACTACCAGTTTCGCATCCATGAAGAGCTCGAATTAAATTCAACTTTCTCCAATCGTAGATTTTATATCATATATCATATATATCATTATATATCATTCTGCGTGCCAAGAGTAAAAGAAATTTCACCCGCTTAATTAAAGTAGATGTGTGCGTGGCCATCATTGCGTAATATTGGCTTTGTTCTCCATTTTTATTTTATTCACCTAAGGGGGAACGTACAGTTAGTAATTATTTAAAAATATTTTTTTTATTTTATCATATTTTTAAAAAGTAACGTTTAAAACAAAAATTTGTTTGAATTTCAGGATTGTAGAGTCAAATTTAAAACAACTTTTTCTCAAAACAACATTTTTAAAGTCTATGTGCACAGTTTTTTCACAATTACACCGTTTGGGAGTTGAACCCGAGAGGCAGCTGGGACTCCAGTTTAGCACTCTACCATTAGGCTACCAAGGTGGAAATTACTTAAGCGATCAAGCTTAAATTTTGTATGCATTTTTCTGATAAAATAAATAACCAGATCTAAAAAAATTTAAATGCTGTTAATTTTTTTTTCTTTTTCCTTCATTTAGAAACACTTTTGGCTCTTGAGTGCTTGGGTCTTTTCGAGCTGTCCTATTTTTTAGGTATTATTCCTTTGCTCAACCATTGCGGACGCCATTTTTTTGTAGTTCTTCTCACTTTTGCCACTTGTTTCTTCCAAGCTCGTGACCATACGACTTCAGTATATTTTTTTGCGGGTTTTTCTCATAGACATCCTTCGGGTTTTTAGCATTCATTTCTATTATTTATGTTCATTCATTCATTGCTAGAGTGTTTGAAAATTTAAAAAATCATTGCCTGGTATAATTTTATAGATAAGAATTTGTATATTTTTTCTCCCAATCTTTCTGATTGTGACTTTTCATGTACGTGAATCTCAAACATTTTTTCAATCTTGCCTTATCTTCTTAAGAAATACCTCAATTTTGTGCTCAAAAAAATCCTTTTTCTTAGCTTGAACTTTGTTTTAAATTTGTAGTAGTTTTCAGAGTTCGTTCGCATATATTCTTAAAATACTTTTTAAAAAATAAACATGATTTATTTTAATCTATTAGTTAGTGTTTTTTAATTTTAGATTGTTTTTTTAGTGACGCATATTAATATTTTTTTTTTATTTCCTCAACTTCTTTAACTTCCTCTTGCATTGTTTATTCCAGGTCTGAACATAGTTTCAAAATGGAATGGCTTTGTAGACATTTTAGTAGACATTTTCATATCTTGGAAAGGCACAAAAGGCACAAAATTTCCACCTACACTTGAAATTAATGGTTTGGGAGAGTTTATGTATTTTACGAAAATTTGGAGAAAACTCTTCAAATACGCACAGGAAAAATTAAAAGTATTCTACCTTCTACTTATCGATATGCTGCCGAAGGTTTTAAATTTGTATTTTGTATTTTTCAATCAAGATTTGAAAAGCCAAAAACTCTGCATTGTTTCTAAAGTTAAGTATTTTTTAAAATACGAAAACTGAAAATTGCCGAATTTTGGGGCAGAAAATCTATGTGAAAAAAAATTCGTGGATTTTTTCTCAAGGCATCCTTTCTTTATCGGAATATCCAAAAACATGCTCCGCTATCTTCTGCTTTTAGGAAATAATTCAATTTGAAAAAAGGTCCAAATATGATTTTTTTGAGTAAAATTGAAATTAAATTTTTTTTTGTTAATCCTAAAAGTATGCAATCATGCTAAAAAATGACAAAAAGTGTAAAAACTAAGAAGTTGCATTCATTAATATCTCTTTTACTCCAACATTAAGAGATTCCAATAAAAATTGTTGAACTTTCTGAAAAGTTTAATATCAACATAACTAAAGAAAATTAATTTCTTGAAGATCAAACCGTCCATTCTCTCATTATAGCTTGCCAAATATAACGAAAATTATAACTTTAAGCCTAGTTTGTGGTGAAACCTAAACATAATGATTAAAACTGACTTCAGATTTGAGTTTAGTGATCTAAAATTTAACAGCACACTAGATTTCATCATCGGAGCGCTCCTTCTAATTTTGTTCCGTCGCACACTGGGACCGCTCCATATAAATGAGTGCTCAAAATTCTAAAATTAGTTTTTTTCGACCAAACTCATTTGAGCTATACTTTTTAAGTAAATTTTAGATGATTTAACCCATTAGTGACCACAATTTAACCCATTTGTGACCCAAGTAACATAAACATATCACAATTTTACACCAAACTCGTTTAAATATAATTTGTAAAGTAAATTTTAAATGATTTAATCCATTGGTGATCATTATTTAACCCATTTGTGACCAAAATAACATCAGTTTAACAAAATTTTGTATTTTGAAACTTTCTGTACAAAGCGCAAACGTGCTCATGCAGCTTATTAGAGGCTCGGACGAAACTAAAAATCGATCAAAAATGTCTTCTAAATCTTTACGGTTAACTTAAAAAGCTTAGTTTTTTATAAAAGCTGGAAAACCCTATATACTTTTAATTTATTCTTAAACAAAATAAAAATTCTCTAACAGAAACAAGAAGAATTTTTGAGATAGCTTTAACGAAAATTTTGCAATAACAACACAAAGTTCAAATAACATTGATTAGGTTGATCACATTAAAAAAAAAATGGAAAAATTTTTCAAGTTTGACACTTCATATCTCCTATACTATAAAAGGTAGAAAGTTGAATTGTTTTTCATCGATGCACCAATTATTTATGAATATAATGGCGGTTAAATTTTTTTTCCAAACCCATTTTTTAAAAATCGTCTTTTGAGCACTTACTTCTATAGAGCGGCCCCAGTGTGTGTCGTTGTATATGATAAATTTACTGTGAGTCCGCAGAATTTGCCATTTGATGTGGTTTTAAATAAAAAATACTTAAAAGTTATATAAATATATATTAAGTATGGGAACCTTGAATTTCCTCTTATATTATACTAAAAATTTAAAACATATTTGGGAATTGTATGTAACTATACAATCTTATTGGAATTCAGATTTTTCTTTGTTATAACTGAGTCAAGGGAAAATTTTATTCATCAACATTTTTTTCGATCTGTCATGGTAGGACCTCAGAAAACCCAATTGTGATAGTATGGTTTGTGATGTATTATTTTTTTTGTTCTAGTAAAATAAAAACTTTTGTGTAGTTGTCAGTTCTTCGGTAGATCATTCGTCCAATTCTTTTCAAAAGAATATGGCACAACAATTTTCGCGAATTTCATATATTTTCACCCACTTAATTTTTGTTAAAATTCGGGTATTCTAGGCGATTAAATTAACTAAAAAAATTTTAAGTAGAATTTCTAGTTATATCTAGTAAAATTATTTTTATCACTGTAGAAATTTCGGATGGCGCGTTGCGGGCCACTAACTTTCGAAAGATTCTTCTCATACAATGCACCCTCAAATTTTGTTGGAAATGGTATCTAACGAGGTATTGCTCATTATTATCAAACTCGACATTTCGGGATTAAAATTTATGTATCGAAAATTCCAAATCCCGGAAAGTGTTTTGGCATCGACATAAATGAACCTTCAGACTGTGCTACACTTTACGACGATCTTCGATTTTGCTATGTTATCCAATGCCTTTTAATCCACTTTTAACTTCGATAACTTCGATAATCTAATGGTTAATGCACTGGTTTTCCCAATGAAATTATATTCACGTCTTGGTCTGGTTCTCATAACTTTCTTATACTTCCTGCCGATATGAAGTGAATGAAAATTATACGAAAGAGTACAAGCACACCTCTTAATAGGCAATGGCAAATCTACCAAGTGATAAAAAATTGCCACACCGCCGTTCGTAACTGGCGTTAAACTGTAGGTCCAACCAACGCACAGTGCTTCGAGAGTGGACAAAAATCAAAAAAATGTATGTCTCCGATCATTAAAATTTTGATGTAATTTTAAAGGTAATAGAATATGTATAGCAAATCCAAAATATTTTTTACAGCGGTTGTGTTTTGAAGGAGTTAGGACGTGCCAAAGTCGATCAATTTAAGAAACAAATATTGAAATAAGAAATTGAAATTTTTATGACTCTTACAAAAAAATTGCTTAAAAATCAGGTATCATTGACAGCGCTTTCATTTTTTTTTATTAAAAAAGAAATAATATTACCTACTTTACAACATATAATTTTTTTTTTTTAACTTAACCTTTTTTTTTAGAAATTTTTTTTAAATTAATATTTTTTCAGAGAAAAACTTAAAAAATCGTCAACTTCAGTGAAGAATATAAAGCATTAGGCCACAAAAGGCCTTTTTTATTAATAGCAATCCTTACTTTCTTAAATGGTGGAAAAAAATTGGCCAACTTCGTCCAACCTTAGGAGAAAATCAATATTTACTAATACTCTTAAATACAAAAAAAAAAAAAAAAAAATGTATGAAATTTATTAAACTTTTCAAAGCAATTTTTTTGGTACCATAATTTTCATGGCTTGGTCACCAAAACATTCTAAAACATCAATTTTAACCTATTAGTGACAAACCTCAAGTAAATATGTTGGCAATACATGCAATTTAAATTTCTCCGAGTT
Source organism: Toxonevra muliebris (assembly GCA_963691655.1). Taxonomy (NCBI): domain Eukaryota; kingdom Metazoa; phylum Arthropoda; class Insecta; order Diptera; family Pallopteridae; genus Toxonevra; species Toxonevra muliebris. The sequence continues at coordinate 45,620,057 of OY829327.1, forward strand.
TTAGGAGTCTCCCAATATTGACAAATGCCCATGTTTGGTATACAAATTACATATGTTGGCGTACAAAATGTTTGAATTGGTAAAAAAGTTCTTGAAATTAAAAGAAAAAAACACAAGTTTTAGAAGGAGGGGGCGTGACTAGAGGGTTAAATTATCGTTTTTAGGAATCTCTATTCTATTAATTTTCGCAATCGCAAACGTGAACACCCTTGGTTTTAATTAGTTCACGTTATCGAGAACCCACTGCATTTTTGAAACAGTTACTTTTGGCCGTTATGTCAATATTTAAATTTGTTTTAGTATTTTGCAAAGTAGACTGTTTTATAAAAATATACTTAATTAAAAAATCTATTTTATTATATACAGTATTGTTCGAAACCTAAACAACTTTTTTTTGTGAAGCATTCAAAGTTTTGTATTTAAAGTCTAATTTAATTTATTTAAAACATAATATTTTATTTATGTAACATTTTGTTTTTAAATTATTACAGCAACAAAAAAAAAAAAATAAACTTCAATTTATTTCAGGTGAAAAAAAAACAAAAAAAAAATTTACTCTAAATACAGCTGTTCGAAACTTAAGCAGCTTTTAGTATTTGGTATGGTAACCTTTATTTTTGAGAACCTCTGCGCATCTGCGGGGCATAGATTCCATGAGATTTGTAAGTGTAGTCATTGGTATTGTCGCCCACTCCGATTTTAAGCAAACCATAAGCGCCTCCTTATTTTTAAAACGTTGAGCCCCGACCCTACGCTTCAATATGCCAAATAGGTTTTCAATGGGATTCAAGTCCGGGGATTGGGGTGGCCAATCTAAAACTTGAATCCCATTGGTTGACAACCACTCTTTCACCAACTTCGATGTGTGTTTCGGGTCATTGCCGTGCATAAAAAACACCCATCGAAGTGGCATTTTACATTCGGCGTATTCAAGCATATGGTTGGCTAAAATGTCCCTATACACGAAACGATCCATTTTAGTTTTTATTTCGATGAAAGGCCCAACTCCACTCGCCGAAAAGCACGTCCACACCATCACATTGCCACCCCCATGCTTTATTGTGCCTTTGCAATACCGGGGATTTAATCTGTTTCCTTTTGCTCTACGAACCATGGCAAATACCATCTGAGTTCAGCAAATTAAATTTAGACTCATCGCTAAATAAAACTGTTTTCCACTTTTCTGTAGTCCAATTGATGTGGGTTTTGGCGAATTCCAACCTAAAATTGAATAAAAATATTAAAATAAAATGAATAAGTTTAAATGTTTTTAAACAAACCATTTCTTCAAATGCTTTTTTGTTAATATGGGTTTCTTAGAAGGCATAAAACTTCTTAAATCATTTTCTAGTGCATGTTTTCGAACTGTGCTAGAGCTCACATTTAAATTTAGTTGTTTTACGATTTTTATGGAAGAAATAAACGGATTATTTTTAATCAAACGGACGATTTGGTTATCGGTTCGAGGTGAAGTTTTTAGAGGTCGCCCACCAAAATTAACATTTTCGACTGATCCGGTTGCTTTATACTTTTTAATTAGTCTCGAAATTATTGATTTATTAATATTAAATCTTTTAGATATTGATATTTGTGAATCGCCATTATTAAAAAACTCAATAATTTTTAATTTGAAAGCTTTTCCGTACTGCGTTCGCGCCATAATTATATCAAAGAATTAATCACTACAAAAGCATAGAATCAACTAAAATTTGATACTAAACGCATAAAATTGAAACAACTGTTTCAAAATGTACCGTTAGCATACTTTTTTAGCATGAATATATAAAATAATAAAAAAGTTGCTTAAGTTTCGAACAGCAGTTTTTAGAGTTAATTTTATTTTTTTTTTTTTTTCACCTGAAATAAATTGAAGTTTATTTTTTTTGTTGCTGTAATAATTTAAAAACAAAATGTTACATAAATAAAATATTATGTTTTAAATAAATTAAATTTTTACTTTAAATATAAAACTTTGAATGCTTCACAAAAAAAAGTTGCTTAGGTTTCGAACAATACTGTATATCTATGATAAAAGTAGGCACGTTTTACGCTAACTCAGCGTTGTACTTTAAATAGTGTTCTATCCCAAACCGAAAGAAATGATGGAGCATAGGTTCTTAATTGGCAATATTTAATATAGTTGCACTGATATTTTAATTTAATTTATTTTAGATTTGAAGCTTCTGCAAAAAAAAATTTATGTGAAAACCGAAATCGGTACCAAAAAACCGATTTTAGAATCAGCATACTATACCCTTTAGCAAATGGTATTTTTAATTTTTAGTTAGGCGCGTCCAAATTCAAGCAATAATTTATATAGTATCTTAAAAGGTAAAAAAATTGGATAAGAACCGGTTTTATAAAACCGGTACCAAAAAAACGATTCTATTTTTGAAATCATTATGCCATAATCCTTTAAGTTTCATCAAATTCAAATAACTCCTACTATTTTTGTCCAACTTTTATATGGGGACGGAGCACTGTGCAACGCCTCGGTAGCCAGCCTAGTAGCAGTATATTAGTCTCTGGATTCTGGGTTCGATTCCCAGCTAGGGTATTTCTTATCTATTACTCTTTCATGCTTTCTTTCACCATTTGAGGCTTTGGTACAAAAAATCTTATAGATTGCAATCCTTGATGTTTGGGCCGTCTCATTTTCCAATTTTCAATTCAATTCAACGTTGGTAAACTTTGAATATGTTTTGAGCGATACTGTACTTACCCTGATTAATTCCAAAATATAATATATTTTGAAATTCAGATAGATACATACATTTCCAGTCAACAAAATGAAATAGAATCCTACCGAAATCTTAAAAAACTAGGCAAATAATTACTTTTGTTAATCAAACCTACTTTTCTTTTTTATTACTTTTATTTTATCTAGAATACTTACTTACAAATACTGCAAATAAATTTTTAAAAGTAATTATTCAAACTTTATTTTCGCTATACATATTTTCCAGTCATTACTCTCTTCGACAATGTATGCATTCTATTTTCTTTTTGCTAGCTCTTCAAAAATATTTACATTTAATTTAGTAATTTTCAAACACACATACACACAAAAACATTGTAAAAACATCAGAGGAAGAAAATGAAAAACCGTCATCATTCATAATAATGAAAACAAAAACTCATTGAAAATTCAACACGTTTCACTTCATGCTATTTTACTTAACATTATTATTTAATATTTCCATATTTTCTTCTTGTTGGTGTTGGTTGTTGTTGCTGCTATTTGAGCGCTGTGGCATTTTAACCTCACTCTCATTTAAAATGACGTTTTTTAATTAATATTTGAATTTGTGTGTTTCAATTGAATGTGAATGTGAATTGAATTCAGAGTATAAAATTTTATTTAATATTCAGGATATACATACTTTATACACACATACATTAGCGAGTATGTGCAATTTGAGTGGGAGAAAATTTAAGAAGCTGAGAAAGAGACAGAGACAGAGAGAGAGACGGAGAGAGAAAGAGAGAGATGAAGATCAATTTGCCCCCTCAGACAGTAAAAATGTAGGAAAAAGAGAGACACAAAGCATCTAGATATACAGACAGACATAACGAAATCATTAGCCACAAATATTTGGAAATACATGGAAGGAAATATAAACAACAACAACAATATTGCCAAAAGTTAAGCCTGCTATGTGTAAATGAAAACGTTTATATTTAAGGAAAATTTTTGTATTTTAAGAACATTCACGCATACATATATATATATATATATATACAGTATATGTATTGAGTGTGGCAAGTAATATATATTCGCTAGCGAAACCAATAAGCAGCTTAAAAACATAATAATAATATCAATGTTGATGGTGGCAGTAGCGGTGACATGGGTAGAGGTGTCGGTGAAGGAGGCTTCCTTTATTCCTTCTTATGAAACCACAAACATGTATACACATAAACATACACACACACACACCCATTCTCACTTGAATACGTATTGTGTAAGGTGAAAAGGCGCGGCAAGCAGCCAGCATCATCAACGGTATCAGGCAACAGTAGGAGTAGCAACAACAACGACAGGAGTAGTAGTAGCAAATTTTACAAATCGATTGAAAGTAGTACAAAATTTGTTTGCAACATTTTCATTTTCAAGGATTTTCTGTCTGGCTGTGTGTGCGTGTGTGTGCGAGTGTGTTTTGTCTCTTTCATTGCTTCTTCTTGGCTGCTATTTTCTTTGCTGTATTAGAGTTAACTTCAAATAAAGAGTCAACCGTACGCACACACACATATACACTGAAATTCAAGCTGGCAAAAAAATATTGTGGTAGAGTTTGTTGCTGGCGTTGTTGTTGCTATACTCATATCTTGTAGATACTTTACTGTTGCTGGAAAATAAAGTGAGCAGAAGTACATGAATTTCATTTGAATTCATAATTAGGTTTTTCTGCCTTTTGCTGTTGCTGGTCTTGTTGTTTCTTTTGTTGTTGTCCCATCAACTATTTCTTTTTTTCTTTATGCAAAAATTTTCTTTTTTTTTTGTTTTCTTAACGCACAAATATTAAATTCTACCAAGTAGAAATTTAGAAGTTCTGTGCGTATGTAAATGCTTAAGTCAATTGGCGTTTGTGTTGTAGTTGTACATATAACTAATACCAATACCAAAAAAATACCAAGTAGCAGCTCTTTTCATTTACGCTTAGTATAGAAAGATGAAAATTTTCTTGTGCTACTTCATCTTCAATCTTGAGCTAACTTTAACTATTCTATTGCTATTGCTATAGCTGTTGCTTTTTGTATTGCTGCTTTTGCTGATTGCTGTTGCTGCTACTTGTATTCCTGCTTGTTGTTTTTGTTAAGTTTTTAATTAAATTCTATATTGACTTACTCAGAATTTAATGTATTCTATGCCTGCCAGCTGCCTGGCAGCCTGACTTTACTCCGTTCATTGCGTTATACTGGAAAGATGTACGAGTTTCTGTTTTGCATGCAGCAGCAGGAAATAGCAGCAATTTCGTTTTAAGGAGCAGCAGCAACAAATTTCATCAGTTTGTTCTCTCGTACTTTGTCTTTGAAAGATATTGACGTAATCAGTATATAGAAACCTATCAAATGGTTGAAGTTCTCAAGTTATTCAAAATTTTTGTGCCATAAATGTTTCATGTTTAAATTTAGTTAGCTTTGTAGCTAAGTTAACTATCTCTGCTTTTTGTGTTAGCTGTTTAGAAAGATGTGCGAAAGTGTTTTCAAGTATTTTCTCGTTTTCTGCTAAATTAAGTATTTTAAAGTGCCCCTTTCTTCTTCCTTGATGCGTGCTTTATATACGTAGTTCTTACATAGAATATTCAAAGAGACTTGAGTATTTCATGCATATCAAAATAGAACAGAAAAGATACATACATTTTCTAAAATTAATTTGAAAATAATTTATAAAGTTCAGATTAAAAAATTTTGAAAACGATCTACAGAATAGTGTGGCTCAGGTAGTATTTACTATTGATCTCTATAATTTACACTTCAGTCTAGTCCGTTTAAAGTAATTTTTTTCACATTTTCAGAAACGTTGCTAAAGTATTCCAATTTTATGGCGTGAGTTTCATTCAAATATTTAATTGGAAAAAACTTAATCAACACAACTTCTATTTGTATATTTGTAATTTTTAATTACTGCATTGAATATAAATTTAAATGAAAACAGGAAGAGTAATTTTAACTGATTCCAAAACGTTAGCCACTAACTATAATAAGTTAAGAGTGCGATTAAAATAATATAGCAATAATTAAAATAACAAAAAAATAAAAATAATTTGCATTTAAATCACTTTGCCCATTTGCATTTTATTATTATACAAAAATTTGTATAGTAATTAATACAATAAATAAATATGACAAAGGATGATAATAGCAGCAAAGTAGAACAGCAAAAACCATTCACTAAATGAACTTTAATTAAGCGTTTCAATAGCATACGAAAAATAAATTAATAAATTTGTATTTATGTATTTACAAAAATAATAAATAACAAAAAAAAAAATATTTAATATAATAACAAATATGCAATTTAATGAACTGCAATATGGAAAAGTCAAGCATCGAATCATGTAAATATACCAAAAGTATGCAAAATCTGGCACAGGTTATTATATAATCTGATTAATGAACAATGGTAATAAAAATATTTAATATTAAAAAACCATTCCAATCAAAGAAAAGCTGTAAATTCCAATCAAAGAAAATGTATCTAAATTAGATTCTTTCAAAAAACTACAGATATTTTGACCCAAATTAAAATATAGTCTCACATAAATCATTAACTCTTTCTATACTTATGTTTACTCAAATTGTCTTTTTCCAAAGCATTTTTACTCAACACTCGCTTTCTTCCTAGTATATTATTTAAACTGATTCTTGAATGCTTCCACTGGGTTATATAAGTAAAAGTTAAATAATTACCTAATTATTTTTATTAATTGATAATTTCAACTACTTTATTCACATTTATTCAATTTATTCACAGGGTTACAAAACAAACTACATTTCAAAATAAAAAAAAATCCTAAAAGTATGCAACACTATTATAAAGCTGAGAACTAAACTAAGGAAAATGAAGACGTTGCATTGGAAGTCGTAGGGTCTATGAAGAATGTTTATCTTACCACCAAAAACCAGACATCAGAGGCCCTCATAAAATCTTTACAAAATCTATTAGTGAATTCTCATAGATTGATTGTTATGTTGGCCATAATTTGTCGGTGATGAGTACAAGAGATCTTCCAGGCCACAAAGTTCCTGACTTTCGAAACGTCGCAACTATAGCAAATAATAAGTTATCAATGGTGTTTAGAAAAGATTTTTTAGTTATCTACTTATTTTCTGTAAAAAAATTTGGATCTTCGTAATACACTAATAGTTTTTAGCAAAAGTTCCTGCCTATCCTATATTCGTTTGTTTTTATATCTCATGTCGGTGTAATAAGTACCAGTAATTTTCTTATTTTATGGTACAGGAGCCTATGGTGGACCAAGGCCAAGTTTTTCGCATCTATTTATAGCTGTGTTTTATTCGCCAGCTAGTTTGACATATGCGAATAAAACGACCAAGTTGTTAAGTTATGTGTTATTCACAATGAAACTGCTCAGCAGCTAGAGGTGAAACATTTTAATGGATCCCAGTCATTGCGATTAAACGTGAGCATTGTTTTTGAGTTTTTGCCCTTAATAAGAACATTTAACGATGAATTTAACTTAGTTTCAACGGCAGCCTTTTGGAATATTTTCCTTTTTTTATTTTTCTGCAAATTGTCACGCTTCTTCTTTCATTAATGGCAGTTCACAATAAATTTTGATGTAGTTAAACTACTTGTTAAGTATACATAACAGCTCTAATTATACGTGTTATCTCTGCCTTTTTGTTGTTGCTTTCCCATACAATTATCGCTGCTAGTTATACATAACTAGAAGCAAGTGGCGAATAAAACGCAGCTTATGTTGTGTGAATTATATTTGAACACGTAGTAAAAACTTGTTTTAGCCAATTTTTGCTCTTGAAGGTTTGTCATTGCCAGAGGTGGATAAATTCAATTGCATAATCCTGATTTCAATTCCAGGGAATTTTTAATTATTTTTTGTATTAGTTTTTGAATTGTAATTGGGAATTGAAAACTTTTATATTCCCTGATTATGGAATTTACAAGGTTTTGTATTTTATAATCAGCCCTATTCTAAATATTGCCGAATGAAATCCCCGGGAAAAGTCATTTCTTTTTCCTTCTTTTCCTATAGGAATATATGGAAAAGAAACAAATTTTCCCGGGAATTTAATTTAATTAAATGTTTCAATTACTTATAAGAATTGAAAAAGTTATTGAAAGCATTGTATTTTTTTTTGTTAGGAGTAGTCTATTACTTTCATGGAATTATATAAATTCCAATGCAGTTGGAATGATTCCTCGAATTCCAAAAAACAAAGAATTAATTTTCTTTGAAAAATATTTTAAAATTCTATAATGCTTCAATAAAGAATAATTAAAGTTTTCATTCAAATTGAATCTTTTATGTAATAACTTTACTCGGAGCTGAAGGAAAATTTATAGTGGAGTGAATTGATAAAAATTAAAATCAAATGTCACGTCGGTGTCGTGTGAGGTTTCATAATATGTGTGAGTTTATAAGTGTGTATTTTATTTTACATTTTACTTTGAGCCTAAAAGTATGCAACACATAATTTCTATATAAAAAACGGTTATGGAATATACTAACATATCAGTGGAATAGTGAAACATATAAAAAATTGTTTTCTTTATTGTATTGTTTTATTGCATAGTTTAATTTAGTTTATAGTTTATTCTTTTCTAAATGAAATTGTAAAATAATATCAACATTAGGCGATGTAGATGTGCAAAAAATAAAGAAAGTGCATTAAACAGAAAAAATTTAAAATTTAATAAACTTAAAGTTGCACTTCTTGGAATAGAAAAACGAAAATTTTATAATGAAGTCAACAACAATGGGTAAAGTCGGTTATCACATTAAGTGACGAGTGCAAAAGAGACTCATTTTAGTTTTTTATTTCACCAAACAAAATCATTTTCATATTTGCAAGCAAATATTATGTAGTAGTGACTCACAATTTCTTTTGATTTTTCTCTGATTTGCTCGTAGTGACATATTAAAAACACATATTATTCATAAATATTCGAGAATTATATGGAAAGTTAATCAGTTTACAATATTTTATGAACAAATTTCATTTTTGGTTTTTTGGAATCATTTCAACGAAATTGGAATTTGAATCCATGAAAGTAATAAATTACTCCTAAGAAAAAATTTATGTTTTGTTCAATAACTTTTTTAATTCTTTTAACTAATTGGAATATTTTTAATTATAAAATACAATTCTCTGTAATAGAATCGATAAATTCCCGATTATAATTCCTTGTAATAGAATTTTCAGTTTTTAAAAGTTTTCTAATTCCTTCGAACTGAAATATGCGTAAAATAATTACAACCTTGCTCTCGTCATTGCCAGCCAAGAGGTTTTGTATTATAGAAACTTTATGTTTTCTAGTAGCAAGCCCGGTCACTTGAGTCTCGCAGTCTAACACACTAATCCCTACTCCATGGCAACAACGAGCATCAATAATCACCAGGGTTAATAACCATGAATGAGACAGCATTGTTTTGTCAATATCAGAGCAGTAAAAGAATGCAATCAATTTAATTGCAATACCTTGAAGTAACAGTTAATAATTGCAGTTTTTGAATAACATAATTGACTTCAGAATAAAAAATGCAATTGGAAGTCTTTTTTGCAGTCGCCGATTGGTTATTCATTTAGAAAAGTCTTTGTTGGAGTCAAGGGAATGCAATTTTTTTTTTTAAATCATGAGACTGCAAATCTTATGACTCCAAAATCATGACTGCTTTGAAGTCAGTTGGAGTCACTTGAAGCCACTTGAAGTCACATGGAGTCACTTGAGTGACCTTGAACCCAAATGCAGTCATTTTGAGTCAATTGCAATTTGCAGTCAATTGGAGTCACTTGAAGTCATTGATTGATTGCATTCTTTTACAGCTCTGGTCAATATATATATATATATTAGTATTTATATAAATGTAACCTTTGGGTTTCTAGTTGAAAAATCAAGCCTCTACAAATAACATTCAGCCATTTCTGTTTATTTATTTGATTTTTATTTGTATTGGTTGAGCAATCATACAATCATAGTACGAGGAAAAATTTATTTTACGTTATAAATACTTTCAAAGAAAAGTACTGCAAAGTGGCATAAATGCATAGCTAGTACCACCTGCTCTTGTATAAATTTTGTACAGTAAGTTTTTTAGGCCACGAAACACATTTTTTTTCCTATATTTTGATCTGAACCATATTCCAAAGGAGCAAAGGTTAAAAAAGTGGGGAAAAATTTAATTTTTCGTTGACTGGAGACTGGAGATTTATGGACCAATCAATTTTGTTAAAATTTTATAAACCAAGGGTCTTTAGGACAAGGAACCCATTTTTGGTCTCTGATATGGCCTAAAAGATAATTCCAAGAGGCCCCCGAGGGCGAAATTCAATAAATTTCATAAAACTCAAAATGCGTTGGAATAGTTATTTTGTTTTTTTCTCTCTTGATGGGGGCTACAAAAGCCCCCTGTATGTCTATTTACTCTAAGGTACAAAAGGAATTAGCCTTCCGCATTTAAGTCTAGCACTGGCTCTATCAGTTCAAAGCAATCAAATTAATAATAAAATTACTTTTACATATAGCAAGCAACTTGCTGCAAATACCGAGTTAAGCTTTAAAAAACGTCACTGCTTCTAACACCTGCCCAGTTGCCTACCATATACCAGAAGCTTACTTCGAGTTTTGTATCGGTTTAGGTTAAGGGAAGGTGTTTGTTTCTCCACCTACTATGTTTATTAGGAAGGGAATTTTCTATTTTGTCATATTAGACTGAAAGATTACAATTTCCACACTACAATTTTGATAAAAAATTTTGCAATTAAGTAGTTGAGATTTACAGAGTGTACTAACAGGAGGCGAGGGAAGAACTAAGGATTCGAGCATTTTATTACAGAAAATCTAGGAAAATTTCAACCTTTCGTGTGTTGGCTATAGCTTTAGCTTGATAAGATACCGATGATCTCTTACATTCCTGGGGGTGTACCCTGACAACCCTATGCAGCCTCAATGAAGATTGGGCAAGTGAGACTTTGATTCTGGGTAAGCGAATAAGGTTTTTAAAATCAACTTAGTATTGGTTAATGTTTTCGGAAAAAAAAAAATTAACTCTGTAACAGGAAATATTTTTCATATATTAATTAATAAAAGAAAATAAACAATTTTATTATAATTGAAAAAAAGTTGAATTTTAAGTTGGTAGGAATTTAATCATATAATGCAGCATATATTTAGGGCGCGCATTTTATTCAATACTCACTCAAATTTTGATTTGATTAAATAATTTAATGAATAAAATGTACGCTATAAACAATTAAAGGTATCACGCTACTGTTATTTACACAAAAGAAGAAAGACTAAAAGTAAAAACAAAAGAAAACAAATACTTACGCAGCCTAAAAGTATGCCGCATTTTATTTGTTGGTTCTCAATGTAACGCATACCAGCTTGAAATGCAACCTTTTTTGCTTTTTAGGTTTTCTTGCAGTGCCACTGGAGAAACAATGGCGATTGTTTCTTGCTTTTATTACTATGGCTTTCGGTTTTTCTTTTTTATTTTTATTTTTGTTTTGCCTTTTCTTAATTTGGCTTACACATTTTCCGTTTAATTTCATACTAAAAGCACACATTAGCAAACTTATTACTATGCATTAATAATGCCTTAAATTTCTTCTCTTTACTTTTGTTGTATTGCAAGTACAAGTAAAAAAAGTACCAAAAAAAAAATAAACCCAAAATAAAGCAAAAAGAAGAAATGCTTTATTTTTCTTTGCTAATGATGATGTTTTTTTTTTTTTTTTCTTTTCTTGCTCTTCTTTCATTTAAGCGCAATTTAAAGCAATATTTTAAGTCTCGCCTTCACACTACGTTTTATTTTTTGTTTTAGTGAACTTTTTTTTTTCGAAAAAGTAGGGTAGTAAGTTTGTAGGTGAAACCAGGGAAAAGTTTTTTTTTTGTATTTTAACAAATCTTTGTAGTAAAACATCCAGGCAGGCAGTCAAGCAACCCTTTTTTTTCCATACTTATATACATACGCCTTTGCTTCCTTGTTGTTTCTTTTTTACTGGGAAATTGTTGTTGTTAATATTGTTGCTTTTCAGTTTTTGTTTGTTTCCTTGCTGTTTTACAAGTTTAAGTTAAAATAAAGTATATGCTTGTGTGTGTGTATGTGTGTGTACAGTAAATTCAAACAGCAGTAAGTCAAGTAAAAACATATATATTTTTGCTGCTTTCAAAAGCAGAGCAGGAACTAGAGTGCAGAGGAGAAACAAAGTAAAATAAAATGCATTAATGTAAAATTGTTCTCCTTTCTCCTTTTTTTTTTTTTGTATTGTTTTTGTAATATTCCTTTCCGAATGTTGCTGCGGTATTTTAAGTAGCGAAAAAGCAAAGTAAAACATATTGTTTAAAAGAGTTTTCATTAACAATGTAAAGAAATAATGCTAAATAAAAAGAAGATAAAAAACGATTATGTTTTAGTGTAAAAATTATAACCCAGTAATAAATTTTTAATGCGGTCTGTGTGTTTCCTTTTTCCATGTCTATTTTATATACCAAAAAGAAAGCTTTTATTTTTCTGTTTACTATATATATGACAAAAATAATTACTCTAATAATAGCTGTTGTGAAAGCTGAGTTTTTGATGTGTAAACATTTTAGCTCACGGTATGGGCAAAATTTCAAATGTGTAAAATGTAACAATAACTGTATCGTAAGATGTAAGATAACTGTAACGTCCAGTTCCCTTCTCGCTCACACTACTGCGCGGCATGACTGTGCTACTCTAACAAAGAGAAGAAGAGAGGGAGAAATTAAAATACGAGCGGAGTTTGTTTGCTTATGTTTCGATCAATTTACTCACACATATATGTACATACGAAAACAAAATGTGTGTACATTTATTCGTGGCAGAATTATTTGTTGGTGTTAAACGTATGGAGATCGACTATACCATACAAACAGAGAAGTCGCCGTAGCAAACACAGGCGTTTGATAGGTTTTGCATTCGGTTAGTTAGATTGCATTAAAATTAAATATTTTTTAAAATACAAAAACAATACAAAATGATAAGTAATAAGGAATCTAGGTTTCAATAAATGTATAAACAAAACGTAGTGATAATGATAGCAAATCACGGCATTATAAAAGACAACACTCTTTTTATCTATGTAAATAGCAAAAATGTTAAACAGAAAAAATCGAACTTATTTATTAGAAAATCACTTATTTACTTCAATAAAAATACATTCTTTTTTATTTTTATTAAATGCAGTTAAGACAACTGTCTTTGCGGTGCTTTTAAAAAGTAGTGGGGTGACTAGTCATCCCTGTTGCCTTCCTAAGGTAAAATGCGGAAAGCACTTATCGTCGCCTGAGGATTGATTTGACGTATGTGTGTACAAATTCATATACCTATACGCCAAATCAATTCTCAGGCGACGTTATGTAAAATTTTCACATCTAATAAAATTTCAAATCGACAGGAAGAAAAACTTAAAGCGCGAAAAAAAGAATGCGATTGCAGCTGCGTATATGCGAGCATATAGATCCCGATGCATTGAGTAAAAGAAAAATAATGCAACTACAACATATCAGCCCTATTCACGATTTGGTGCAATTGCAAAATATTTATGCTATCACAACAACAAATATATGTGATATGGAATAAAAATTTGCATTTGCAATGATGTAAGACCATTTGCAATTTATGGTGAATTGGGTTATTATATATATAAAAGATAATGATATCTAATAAGTTTTTAAGTTTATAAAATAATTGTTTTAATTTGAATTACCTAAGCATATAAATTATACATTAAATCCTTATATATGGCTATACATATGTGAGCTTATGTATATGGCATTCAGTTAGCTTAACTGTTTACACATCAAATATCTTGCGTGCCTTGCACACATCCATTTTTTTTGTTATTTTTTATTACAATTGTTTTTCACTTCACTTAAATGAAAGTTAAATGCGAAACTAAAAGTAATGTCTATGAGTAACTGACTTCCAACACAGTTTTTGTATTTGAAATGATATGCGTAGAAAATATGGCGCAGTTTGATTCAAACTTTGATACTGTACTAAAAATATTTTTTTACTTCAGAATAGTTTCGGTTTAAAGCAAATTGAGGCTCCCATTCGACCATTTCTTCTCCAATTTTTTTCGATTTAATTTCTCAGTTTTTTCTTTTCATCAGCATTGGTTTGAAAAAAGCATTGAATCTTAACATATATTAGTGACAATTTTCAAACATAGATCGGGCGCCTAGATAATATCCGGAACTATGCCAACTTACACCAAATTTGAATATGAAAGTTTTTTTTGAAAAAGACGACAAGAATCGTTTGTTTTCACACTTACACCAAAACTGATTGCACTATTGAAAACTAGAAGAAAAACTGATCTGATTACTCACCCGGGGAAAACGTTGAAAAACAGTCACTTCACAAATTTTTAAAAACTTAAAAAAAAACACGCCATTAAGAGCAGCTATAAGAAATGCATGTGATTGCATCGAACTCTCATAGAAGTAATAAGCATCAATAACGGTAATTTTGAAATTAGACTGATTTGTTTTACCGCTACAGTATCTTAGTAAAAAAAAAGCCGAATGCCAACTTACCCCGGTGCCAACTTACCCCGGTGCCAATTTCCCCCACAATCCCCTATTATAGTTCTCATTATTTTGGAAAAAGAAATTGCATTCCCTCAATCTATACCTAAACTAAGGATTAAATCTTCTCAATCAAATTAAGTGAATTGGAACTTAGTTTACGCATAATACCTTCAATGTAATAGAGACTGCATTTCTTCCATCAATCATAAAAACGAATAATTGTGAACTCTTAACCGAATCACCTGTTATTTTAGTAATTTTCTAAATAGTTTTGTAGTGTTACAAAAAAATGTGTTGATTAAAAAGGATGATAGGTGAGACGAAAAGGAAAGAGGCAAAAACAGGTGTGCATTCACTTTGAATGTGGTGGAGTCAGGAAACATAACTGGCATCAAGCTGCATAACTGCAAAATAGCAGTGAAATATAATTACGAAGAACACAGTTCGCCGATATTACAAGGAGTCAATTAAGCTATAAACTCACAGCTTGCTTTATGGCTTGCTGTCGATTATGGTCCTGAAGCTCTAGTTGTGTTTATTAATGTCTTATCCACAGATGTGAAATTCAAACTCAAATATTTTAATATTTTTGCTTTATTTTGCTTTGATTTAAAAGATTAGAATAGTTAAGTAAATTTTGATAAAGCGCGGTTCACGCAAAATTAGCACGCAGGAAAGTTGCTGTATCTTTTTAACCAGAAAACTCAGAATAACAAATAATGCATTAATTTTGTATTTTAATACTATAATATTAAAAGATTTAAATTTTGTTGTTGTGCAAAAAGTTCCGGCTATTCCTTTTAATGGACCCCATCAACCTTTGAACATCCGCTCTGGATACTTTTGCGGCTATTTGGTTCCATTTTAGTAACATTGAATTCACATTTTTGACAATACCTGCATTTTTCTTCAACTTCCATTTTGTAATAGCCCAGTATTTTTCGATCGGTCGAAGCTGGGGGCAATTGGGTGGATTCATATATTTGGGCACTACTTCTACTTTATTTGTCTGATACCAATCCATGGTTTTCTTAGAGTAGTTGCAACTGGCTAAATCAGGCCAAAACTTCACTGGCGAATGGTGGTGACGAACAAATGGCATTAGTCGTTGTTTCGAAAGGCACTCTTTGATGTAAATATCAGGCGTCATAGAAGAGGATGTCACAAGTGCCCTGGATTTGAGACCACAGCTGCAAATAGCCTGCAACACCATTGCGTTCTTTGCAAATTTATCCATTTGTATGTACTAGAATTTTGAGGGTACATTACCACGATTCGTTGCCATATAAAATTTTTGACCTGGAAGTTGTTTAAGATAAAATTTTACGTATGATTCGTCATCCACAATAATGCATCCATTGAATTTGGTCAAAACATTATTATAAAGAAGACGAGCACGTTTTTTGGCCAGCAAATTCTGTTTGTCTGTTCTATTTGGATATTTTATAGCACGATAGCACTTTAGCCCAGCTTTTATGCGTATTCGTCTAGCAGTACTTTTGCTGGTATTGAATTTTTTGGCACGATCGCTATCCGATAGTCCGGTATTGCTTTTGATGGACCTCAAGATCTTTGCCTTTAATTTTAGGTTGGTGGTTCCCGTTTTGTTCACAACTTTTTTAGCTCTTTCAACACTAAGATTTTCTTTATATCGTTTTATAACTCTACATACCGTTCTTTTGGAGATATTTAACACTTTCGCAATCTTTGAACCAGACCACGACGGATTTTCAATAAATTTGTCCACAATCAATTTTCTATTTGCAGCTTCCATTGTGCCCACAATCACCAACTTGCGATCAATTAATATGAAAAATTTATCAACTAACGGTAACGGTATTGTAAACAAATCCCAGTAAAAAATTTGTTGTTCTTATGACTAGGGGCGACGTTGTGACCACAACAAAGCATGCCAATTTGGCGTGAACCGCGTTTTAAAAAAAAGGAACCTTGAGATATGATATTTCGCACTGAAGAAGCTCATGGAAAAACTTTATATCTAATCAAGCCCATAATCTTATTACAATTATAATTCCTATTACATTAAAGTATAAATCGATAAAAGATAATACTAAGGCAATCGATGGGTGTGACTGTGCTTTGCTTTTGTCGTATGTTTTACCTACTCTTTACTTCTATATAATCCGCTTACAAATATCTATTTACATAACGTATTTAAAAAAAAAACTGGATTTATTTAAATAATTGATTATTATCTTAGCTTCTTATGCGAATGTAAACTTGCAAAAAGTGAAGAATGGATCATATATTAAAAACAAAAAAGTATTTGTTGCCATCAGTGGCAACCTCAACTAATAAAATAATAATCCAATAACTTAAGCATGTATGTATGTAAATACATAGTTGATTAAAGTTAAAACATAAAACCTTAAAACAAATAAATGTATTTTATTTGCAGAAAATACTAAGTAATCCCAACTTCTTATTTAAATACTTATGGGGTATAAAGGAAACTTAACTTTTCTGGTCAATTATTGGCTTATAATCATACCATATAGTATAGACTTGTTCTATAAATATATACATACGTACATATAAACACTTCAATAAAGAAGCCAATATCAAACCTAAACTAATAACAAGTCAACCACAACAAAAAACAGCAACAATAGCAATAATAAATGAAGCATGAGTGAAAGAAAAGAAAAATTACGTTAACAAAAATCAAAGTTAAACAAATTTTCTTTTTTTTTCTGTTTTGTTTACCATAAACCCTTTACTCTACAAAAGTATCTTCAAAGTATATCATACAAAGTACACAAAAAAAAAAAAAAGAGATAAGCATACAAATCCAAACAAACTTACACACGCACACACACATACTAATACAAAAAGTGTACACGCCGAACGAAAGGTTATATAAATCGAATGATGAAAAAGTTTTTAAGCAATTCAATGGCAACAAAGTCATAGTCTCGTAGTGAAAGTCAATTTTTAGTTGTAGCCAGCCAGCTCAGCGTCTTAGCCATAGTCTCCAACACTCTTGGCTAATACACAACTTCAAAAGGCGGCGGCAGCACCATCATCCCACTGTTTTATAGTGTGTTTTTGTATGTAGGTATTTTGTATTGAAATAATATCATTTATCAACACGTCAAAGCTTGTTAGAAACGTCCTTTTTTTCGTACATCTTTCTCGCACTTTTCAAAGTCGAAAGCTTGCTCGAACTTTTTCATCACTCACTTTTATGTAGTTCTTTTGGTTACCCTTTCCATCTGCGGACATTTTTTGTAGGCAAATGTTTTTTTTTTTTACTTTTCGTTTGTTTAAGATTCATGTTTCCTTTATTGCGTTTGTGGGTTTTCATTGTTGTTGGATTCATCTAAATGTGTGAAAGAATTTAATATGCTAAGGTTACTACTTAATGTAAAAATTGAGAATATTTATAGGGGAGTGTCGTCATGGTCGGGCGCTGTCGGAATCGGGACAGAGTCGTTTTCTCCGTTATATCTCACAAGCGTCCGTTAAGTTTCATGGCATTCCAAGTTCAGATTTTAGGTCTATTTTCCCGGTTTTCAAGTGTAATTTTTCTTTTATTTTCATGTTATTTCCAGTCATATTCTTTCATTTCTTATTGATCTTGTACAGTGCTCCGATCTTGACAGCAGTGTTCCGACCCTGGCTAAATTTTTTGCTCTTTGTAAATGTCTATTAATCCAATTATATTTGATTGTTTAGCAAAAACATTGCAATTTCTTGATAGTTTTTTAGGAGACTATGAAAATTAAATCTAGAGGTTAATTTTCAAAGTCATGACTTAAGTTCATGTCAATTTTGTTATTTGAAGTTATATATAAACAGGTTAATGAACAAATGTAGTCATCACAACAACAATGTATATAGAGACGGGCAAATCAGACGGCCGTTTCGGAATCCGCCACAATTCCTCATCAGTGATCTTAGTGATAGTTCTTAATCTTTCAATATCCTATATAAGCTACTAATATTTGAAATCATAACCCAGAATTACGGATTTGATTCCAAATATCTTCACTGAATAGAGATATTGAAAGAAATTTGTAAGATCTTTTCAACGATATGCAACATTAATTAAAATTCGGCTTTCAATGCAAGTTATGAGCAAAAGTCAAAATATGCTCCAACCCTGACGGCACTCCCCTACATGCAGCTGTAAAGCATCTTCCAGAAGGTTGTTTCAAATTTTCCTGCTAAGATTTTGTCTTCCTTGATCAAAGTAATTAACAACTTTTGGGAAAAATAACATTTGAATCACATTGCTGGAGAATTATTTTACGTACACAGTGGCATCTCTATGAATGAATTTAAATTTACTACCAAGGCAAACGATATTAAGCTATTACTAAAGATTAACTGTAAATAAAATTGAACCGAATATATAAACATTTCGACTCACATTTCATAAGTTTAGTCTATATTTTCCTTTCTTGGCTATAATGTTATTACTGAATACTGGCTTCAAAGTAAAAAAGACAAGAGAAAACATTAGAACTTTTCCTCTTTGGTTTTATTTCTGACCCTAATTGGAGCCCGAAATTTCGAAATTTTGTTTCTGAACTTGGTTCTACCACTAATCTTTGGCCATTATGCCTAGATTTCAATTTTCCAACATATGTGCAGTTTCATTTAAGGAAACTCTATGGCGCATGGTCATAGTCAATAATACAGTGTGCTTTTACTAAACTTCACTTTATTGCCATGAAATTCTTATGGCATTAAAGTATTGTTTATTTAAAGTACACTTTCTTTTTGACTATGGCTATGCGCCTATCTCTTTAGCCCTCTCTAGCTTTTTTTAGTGTATGGTGTTTGGTCAGTGAGTTTTTCATATCTTTGGCTTTCGAATTTGTTCTTTGACATTGGTCTTTAATTTTTAGAAATCGAAAATTATTTTGTTTTGAGCTCTGTTTTTTTTTATTAAATTTCTGATTTCTGATTTTTAATTTCTTTGATTTCTATTTTCTGATTTCTTTGATTTCTGATTTTTAATTTCTTTGATTTCTATTTTCTGATTTCTGATTTCTGATTTCTGAATTTTGATTTCTGATTTCTGAGTTCCGATTTGTGATTTCTGATTTCTGTTTTCTGACTTCTGATTCCTGATTTCCGATTTCGGATTTCTGACTTCTGACTTCTGATTCCTGATTTCCGATTTCTGATTACTGATTTCTGATTTCTGTTTTCTGACTTCTGATTCCTGATTTCTGATTTCCGATTTCTGATTTCCGATTACTGATTTCTGACTTCTGATTCCTGATTTCCGATTTCTGATTTCTTTGATTTCTGATTACTGATTTTTGATTTCTGATTTCTGGTTTCTGATTTCTGATTTCTGATTTCTGAATTCTGAATTCTGATTTCTGAGTTCCGCTTTCTGATTTCCGATTTCTGATTTCTGATTTCTGATATCTGATTTCTGATTTCTGACTTCTGACTTCTGATTCCTGATTTCTGTTTTCTGATTTCTGATTTCTGATTTCTGATTTCTGATTTCTGATTTCTGATTTCTGATTTCTGATTTCTGATTCCTGATTTCTGATTTCTGATTTCTGATTTCTGACTTCTGACTTCTGATTTCTGATTTCTGATTTCTGACTTCTGATTCCTGATTTCTGTTTTCTGATTTCTGATTTCTGATTTCTGATTTCTGATTTCTGACTTCTGATTCCTGATTTCTGTTTTCTGATTTCTGATTTCTGATTCCTGATTTCTGACTTCTGATTTCTGACTTCTGATTCCTGATTTCTGATTTCTGATTTCTGATTTCTGATTTCTGATTCCTGATTCCTGATTCCTGATTCCTGATTTCTGATTTCTGTTCTCTGATTTCTGATTTCTGATTTCTGAATTCTGAATTTTGATTTCTGATTTCTGAGTTCCGATTTCTGATTTCCGATTTCTGACTTCTGATTCCTGATTTCTGATTTCCGATTTCTGATTTCCGGTTTCTGACTTCTGATTTCTGATTTCCGATTTCTGATTTCCGGTTTCTGACTTCTGATTTCTGATTTCTAATTTCTGTTTTCTGATTTCTGATTTCTGATTTCTGATTTCTGATTTCTGATTTCTGATTTCTGATTTCTGATTTCTGATTTCTGATTTCTGATTTCTGGTTTCTGTTTTCTGATTTCTGAATTCTGAATTTTGATTTCTGATTTCTGAGTTCCGATTTCTGATTTCTGATTTCTGATTTCTGATTTCCGATTTCTGTTTTCTGACTTCTGATTCCTGATTTCTGATTTCCGATTTCTAATTTCCGATTTCTGATTTCCGATTTCTGATTTCTGATTTCTGATTTCTGATTTCTGATTTCTGATTTCTGATTTCTGATTTCTGATTTCTGATTTCTGGTTTCTGTTTTCTGATTTCTGAATTCTGAATTTTGATTTCTGATTTCTGAGTTCCGATTTCTGATTTCTGATTTCTGTTTTCTGACTTCTGATTCCTGATTTCTGATTCCTGATTTCTGATTTCCGATTTCTGATTTCCGATTTCTGAGTTCTGAATTTTGATTTCTGATTTCTGATTTCCGATTTCTGTTTTCTGACTTCTGATTCCTGATTTCCGATTTCTGATATCTGATATCTGATTTCTGATTTCTGATTTCTGATTTCTGATTTCTGATTTCTGATATCTGATTTCTAATTTCTGTTTTCTGATTTCTGATTCCTGATTTCTCGACTCCGATTCCGCCTATGTTACTTTACAAAATTTCTTTTGACTCGAATGTATTACTGGACTCCTTTATCAGTCGAATATACTTTCTTTAGAAATTATAAAGAATGTATCATATTTTCGGTATATTGCATTTTTTTATTATGACATTGAACACTTTCACCTTCGCACTTTTTACGTACAACAAAAACAAAAAACATGGTAAGAAAAATTATTATTTTAAATAAATGCGCAAGAGAGGAAAATAAAAGCGAAAAAAGTAGTAGCAGCAGCAGAAAAAAAAACCCTTTGCCTGATTGTTAAGTCATAAATAAAAGCTTACCTTAAATGAAAACACTCACACACACATACTCATAGTAAAATAAAGGCTGCCGGAAAACCTCAATCACGCAAAAACAATTTATTTAGGCTTTACAATAGCCAGAAAGAATGAAAATACAAAACTGTCCCTCGCACCCTTGCACTAGCATTGCTACACTGCTTCCTGTATTCCTCTCTCTCTCTTTCTTACTGTGGGTAGAGCTGACTATGGTGTATCAAGGAAAAGATTTTGTTTAATTTTTTTTTGTTTTGTTGCTGTTGTTACTATAATATTCCCAAAAGTAAAAAAAAAAAACCATACTCACTCACACAAAACGATAACTTTTTCCTAAGCATACTTTTAGGCATACCACAAATAAATCCATTTTCTCTCGTTAGTTTAAAGGATTTTGTGTGTAAATGATTTAATGAGCTTTGCTTTTAGGGTTACCAGCGGGGAGAGGGGTAAGTGAAAAGAAACCATTACCCTTACCTAAGAGCGGACAGAGCCTCAGGTACATTTAAGTTGTTGCCAGAAAAGCGATGAAGAAAAAATAAAAGTATGAATGAATAAAAAAGCAAATGCGTGTAACAAAAGAGTTGCTGATGATTTCGTAAAGATTGTATTATTTTTAAATTTTGATTGAATAAAAAACATTTTGTATCATTTTTCTTCTTTTTGTTGTTTGTTAGGTAAAGAATAAATTTGAAATTCTTATCATTTTGATTATACTTGTATATGAGCTTAAGAGTTTTCTTTTCGGCTATTGTTTAGTATTTTTTTGTAGCGTGTTTGTGGACTAAAAATTTATTTTGTGTAATTTCCTTAAATGAAGTTGAAGATTAAGACTTGAAACATGAATGCTTTATTTATGATTTTAAATATTGTAGTATGTCGATTGCTGAGTTTTGTATAAATCAAAAAAGTGATTTATTAAAAACTATAGTCCACATAAAAGTGATTAATATTCCCCTGCATTGTTATGAATAATGTTGATAATAATATTTTATTTTGATTACCACCTTGATCAAAAAGTTCCTGGAATTTATTCCGAAAATTAAAAATACAAGTTTATTCTTCTAAATCTATATTGTCCCCTTCAAAGTAATCCCCATCGACTGCAACACACTTATGCCAGCGCTTGATCTAATCCTTGAAACATTTTTTATATTCGGTTTTCGGTATGTCCATCAGTGCTTCCTGCGATTTTTCCATTACTTCCTCTTGGCTGCTGAAACGCGTTCCCCGTAATGGTTTTTTAACTCGATTGAAGAGAAAGCAGTTACAGAGAGCCAAATCAGGTGAATTCGGTGGCTGTTGGATGGTATTTGTTGCATTTTTCGTCAAAAAATCACGAATAATGATGGCACTGTGCGACGGTGCGTTCACATGGTGCAAAATCCACGAGTTTTCTGTCCACAATTCTGGTCTCTTTTGGCGAACTGCTTCACGCAAACGTCTCATAACGCCTAAATAATACTCTTTGTTTACTGTCTGGCCTTCTGGCAAAAATCCATGATGCACTACACCGTCGGCTTATTTGGTGAACGCCATTCATACATATGCCTGATGTCTGGATTGCGTGTCGTTCTCATAAACCCACGTTTTGTCTCCAGTAATTATCCTTTGGATGAATGTGGAAACGGATTCAGCTTCGCAAATCATATCTTTTGCGACTGTTTTCTTTAGAGAATCGTTGCCAAAATACTTTTCCATTATTTCCAACGATCGCGCACCATTAAGTCCGTTTTTTACGCAAAATTTAATACAATACAATTTAATAAAATTGTAAAAAATCGCCAACACACACAGAGATTGATGTACTCTTGGCTACGTAACTTTTGCAAATGTCAAGCTATGACACTAAGATTTAGAGGGAATATCAACAACAGATATACCAACTTAAAAAAAAAAAACAGAACTCAAATTGGAACGATGGGAGCGCCACATTGTGGTTATTCCGGGAACTTTTTGATCAAGGTGGTATATTGAAAACGATGTTTTATTTTTAATTACTCTTAGAAAGCAAATATAATCCCATGTTAAAAAAGAAAGGTGGGTTATTTTTTTAAGAACTCTCGATATCTCACAATAATTAACATCGATTTTAACAGCCATGCAAATGAATTCAGCTTAACCTTCGGTCGCTTACTTCAACTGCTTTCACCTTAGGCCCTTTTATACAGAACTGGTTCGGCCAATCGTGTCTAAATTGTATTGCTTTTTGAAGATAATATTTAAACTAATACCTAGATGTCGCTAGAATAGCGCTCAATGTGGTATTTTTTAATAAACTGTCATCCAGAATTAATCTCGATTGGTTTATGGTAAATTTTTGAGCTCACTTCACTCATATATAATCCAAGCTTATTCAGGTAAATCATTATCCTGAAAATTGATTATTATTCCTATAAATTGTTTAGAGTATTGTGAATAATCATCTTAAAAATCCAATTATATCAATAAAACTATTTTGGAAAATAATCCGAAATAATTTATTCCCATACTGACTGACACTTGAAGATCCAACTTAGAATGTCGACATATATTTAGTGCCTTAATCCTGGCTATAGCAGTCATGTCTAAACTCTTTTAGTTTGTGAAGACAATATTAAAACTGATATCTAGGAGTCGCTTAAATGATGTATAAGGCTTATTTTTCTTTATTTAATGAATATTTCTGGGCTTAGCTTACATTGATTCGTAAATGAGTAAAGCTTATTCGCATTTATTTATTTTTTTTTAATTACCTAACCTCTATTATCAGCAACTTTTCTTAAACTAAATGTGAATTATTTCCCATGCTCATCATAGATATTGTTTAAAAATCATTTGCAAAAAGCAAAAAACAAACAAAAAACAAGCTTCAAGTCTCAAAAACTATGCTAAGGAATTATTGCTTATTTAGAGTACACAATATTTCATGTTCAACAGCAGAGAAAGAGAGAGAGAGAGTGAGTGAGTAAGTAAGTAAGTATAAGAATGAGAAAAGCTCACATTACACTTAAGTACAACTAATTGTACAAAAGCAGGAAACTTCAAATACACGCATACAAATCCGCACGTATACATACACACATACCTAGCTTACTTTCCCCTTGCAGCCACCCACATACAACGTTCATCTACTTTCATCCTACTTAATAACATTTTGCAAATGTGAGCATTTAAGCGAAAAACTTACAACGACAAGCAGCAGAAGGAATAGCAACAACTAAAACAACAAAAATAAGCAAGCAACAACAACGTGCAACAACAAATACACCTTCATAAATCTAAAGTTTAAATTTTGTTAAAGAGAGTATAAAACTAATACTTACAAATGATATTCACGCGCTTAAGAGTTACAGGCAACAACAGCAACAGCAGCAGCACCAGCAACAACAACAACATCAAAACAAACAAAAACGCTAAAATGTAAATATTTTAGTGGGTGGTGAATAAAAGTTTAAATATATATGTGTTTGCGTTTTTGTGAGTTTACTAGCGCATTTCTGTGCGTGCGAATTTTGCATGTGCGCGCGAGAATGCAAATGTGTGTGTAAACGTACATACATATGAGTTTATATATTTGTTCATGTGTGTATGTGTATATTAGTTAAAATTGTATTTGTTTGCTGGTACTGCTGCTTAAACGGCAACAAACTAAAACTGCACGACACGCTGCTAATAAACTACAAACGTGACTTTGACGAAGAACACACACACACACACACACTTGCTCACATTTTCCAAAGGATTTCATGCCGCAACCACACATACACCTATTCCCATGCCTTTCGCTTCTCCCCTCTTTGCAAACAAGCATACAACAAGTTATTAAGGATTTCCGATTAGTAAAGAGTGTTAAAATTTTATAATTGCAACAGTAAAAGTAATTTTAACTTTTCAATTTTTCAAAGCGCTAAAGATTCCATTTAGAGAGACTTACGTCAACCTACTCATACATTACCAGCAAACATGGCGTATGAGTAATATTTAGATTTAAATATAATTAATTCCATGTAAAAATTACGCATACGACATGTTCAACTAATTAGTTGTAGGTATTACCTAGCATTATTAGGTATGTATAAGCTATGTGGAAAGTTATGTTTGGGGCTATATGAGTTTCGCTTAGTTTGCTTACTTTAAATTCAATACCTTTACATAAATTTTAGTGCGTAGGTTACATGGTGCGAGGGATTAAACAACTCAGATAAAGAAGTAAAAGATTGAAGATTTAAACTCATTAAGATAGGCAGAGCTTAGTAATCGTAGTTGCAAGTCTGTTTAAGTCTTTGTTGATTTGTAGTCAATTTGATCGAGGATCGGTACTTTATGTTCTTCTAAATGCGCATGAAAGTTGAATGGGTTTAACTCAGCAATATTCAGACGAGAACTGTAGGAAATAGCTGTACTTCTCTCCATCAAACAGTTTTAAATGCTTATCATTTGCAAGTACCAGCAATGAAACAAGACTCTTCACCATAAGGTCTTTTTAAATCTCTTAGGGACAAATAGTTATTGGATTTGAAATGGAACTTCAACAAGGCCTCTTAGAATGAGTTTAAGAGAGAACTTTTATTTTTATTTTTTTTGACGACTCTTAACTACATATTAAATTACTGAAGATTTCATTCATTGATATTGCAATTAATGAACAATAATGCAATGCGACTATTTTCAGGTCATCGTTCCAGGAGTGAATGATTCAAGCTCTAAATGAAAGTTTATATAGAAATTAATTAAAAACCGCAAATTGTTTTTGGTCAGGGGAATTCAAATTCTGTTTTTATGAGCACTGAAGATTTTTTATTGTGAAAAAGTTATTATAAATTTATTCTTTAGTCACAACCTTTTCCCATCTTTCTAGTAGCATACGGATTCCACAAAAACCTGAAATTTTACACAGATTATTTTTTGAGTAAAACGAACCGATCGAGGGGGTGCCATCAATAGATTTTTTGAAAAAAAATTCTGCTTGTAACTTAATGGCACCCTACTGAACATACACTACGTTTTCGTTCTCTACGGAGAAAAAAGTTAAGAAAAAAAATCGGAAAAATTGCAATTTTTTTTTTTATTATTTGTGCATCGGAAATTATAAATAAATAAACTAAAAACTGGCCAGTCCAAGTTCTTTGCTTTTTTGGAATAATTCATGACCAAACAATTTACCGCACAGTGTAATTAGTGATTGCGGATATTTTGCGGAATCTGCTTGCGGAACTTGAATCTCATTGATATAAGTATGCAGGTTGCTACTTGTTCGCTATAGCGTATATGTGATATGAGTGAATTTCGACTCATTGACGGTCCAAAGGTTATGTTTTTGAGTGCTGTTTGCAGTTTATCAGTGTTTTCTTCGTGTGTGCCATCACTTGCCATTACTACTGTGTCATCTGCAAATGTTCCGATGAACGTATCTTCTTTTGTAGGCATATCAGCTGTGTAGAGCAGATATACGATGGGCCCTAGGACCACGGTTGCCACTTACTCATTTCATTTTGTACCAATATTTACCAAAAAATGTACCAATATAATAAATAACATTAAATGTTATTTATTAAGGATGTAGTCTGGTGTTCGAGTTTCAAAAAATCAATTATTTTTTTCAAATGTATTTCGAAGTACAATATATTGAAAGTATACTGTAAAAATTTCAGACCAAAACTCAAAATATTAATCGAGAGCGCCTGTTGTGAAAACTTGATCTGTTAAAACTTAAAAAGCGTTTTTCTCGAAACGTTTTTTTTTGACCGGCTCAGGGGTCTGAGAAAATTCTATACAACCGATTGGGCTTAACTTTTAATGTGTTATTTTACACGCCAATGGCTCTCGCTGGTAGTAGAATTGTTTATTTTTAATCATTATTTCCTATTTTTTACAACGATTTTCCACAAAAAATAACGCGATTTAAAAAAAAAAATTTAGAAGTCGCCATTTTGTTATTTTTTATTCCAAATGTTTAAATCTACTACCTGCTAGAATGACAAGCCTACAGAACAATAATCTATTTAAATTTTTTGTTTAAGAAGACTTCAAGTACTGATATCACCTGGGCCAGCCCCACACCTTTTTTAGGTGCCCACTTTGGACGTAAAAAAACACTACAAAAATATCGTAAAATAAACTCCAAAGAAAACTTGTTTGTACAGTTTAAGATGTCAATAATAACGTATAAAAAAAATTAAATGATCGCATTTTATTTTGTTATAATAAAAAACTCCCGAAATAACCTTAAAAATCAGACCGGAACACCAGACTACATCCTTAATAAAAAGTAACACACTAATTGAAATATATTTTGTATTTTAAAAATAGTTTTATATGTTATTTATATATAAATTTTAACTTTTTCAACAAAAAATATTTTGACCATAAGTTTACAATTCTTAATTATTATAAAAGCTAACTTTGCCTACAGAATGTACCAAATTTCAAAAACATGTACCAATGTACCAAACGCAGAAAAATTAAAAAAAAATATACCAGTTTTGGTAGAATTGTACCAAAGTGGCAACCGTGCCTAGGACACTCCCCTACGGAACTTCAGCTCTGATAATATAGAATTTCAAACGTTCTGCTTAATGTGCTACTCTGAATGTACTTTCAGACAAGTATGACTCAAGTAGATGGCAAATGTTAACAAGCAGAAGTTTACTCATTTTATATATGAGACCTTGACGCCAAACTCGATAGAACACTTGAGATATATCCAAAAATACTGCAGGACAATGTTTCTTTTTTTCAAATGCTACTTTAATCATTTTAGTAAAACGATGAACTTGATCGAGGGTGCAATGTTTATTTTTGAATTCAAACTGAAAATCAGGTATGTTGATCAAAGGCTTGATTCGTTTTAGTAATACTTTCTCGAATAATTTTGAACTTGAGGGTAACAAAGATATGGGTTTATATAACGTTATTTGTTCTGTTGGCTTGTCTGGTTTCTTATTCATGATGATTTGCGCTATTTTGAAGCGCTTCGGCACTTATTTTGTTCGAAAGCAGGCATTGAGTAAGTAAGTTATCATGATAATTGCTTTTCGTGGTAATTCCGTGAATAAACCAGGATAGATTTCATCTATTCGAGATGATTTTTTCAGGATTGAGGTTATTATCAATTTCGTGTGCTTGATGTGGCTGGTTTGATTATTGATGTTGGTTGATAGACGGGTAATGTATTAATATCGGAAAACACAATGACAATTGTAGTTTCTTGAATACATTTAGAGCCACTTGAATACACTCGGGGTGACTTGAATGCTTGGGGTCACTTGAATACTCGGGGTCACTTGAATACTCGGTGTCACTTGAATACTCGGGGTCACTTGAATACTCGGGGTCACTTGAATACTCGGGGTCACTTGAATACTCGGGGTCACTTGTAGTATCTTGTAGTAACTTGAAATTTGAAGTTTTTTGAATACACTAAGAGTTGCAACAGAAACTTTACTTTGAGTTGTATGGGGTGTTCATTATCAGAACAAGCTGGGAATCTGAAACTAGTTTTGAATTATTTTTCCTCGAAAATTCTACTTCTTTCGAATTTTCCCGTTGATGAAGACATCGACAGCTCTTTGAGTGCTTAGGGCAGGGTTTTCTGAATCTATTCCATGTATGAACTAAAGTAATCATTTAGAATACCATGAACTGTCCTGAAATATGACAATATTCGATTCTGAAAATAAGATGCTGTAATCAGCTTAAATTGTGTTTTTTAGCTAATAAAACTGATGTTTTTTTATTTTAAAACTTTTCTTAATGAACAGAATTTTTTTAATCATTTAAATTCTTGTTTTTTTTTTCACGGAAATAATTTCATCGTAACAGACTCAATTTAAGTTTTTAGTTCCTGTGCCTTTCCTCTTTTCTCGAATATATCTAACATTACAAATATTAACACAGCTCTATCTACTTATGTAGGTACAGATGTTATGTTAACTTTCTCCTTTTGTTTGAACGGAAGTTGACTGCTGCCAATGTTTGACAGTGCGCGTAAGTTTAAATCTAAACAGGCAACATCCGATGAAAGTAGCTACTTAGTAATAACAAACATACATACACACATTTTGTATATATGCAAACTCTACATTGGCTTAGTTGTTCAAAAATTAGTAGCCTACCTTTAGGCTCTCTAACTTTTACACCGTGTAATTCAATTCAATTATGTAGGCAGGCAGTTAGGTACATAAGTATACATAGTGAGCAGTAAAAAAGTATACGATTTTATAAACAACATTCCTAAAGTCGAGGACGTGCACAATAACGCTGCTGTAATTTTTCCGCTATCTATCACTCTTCTCTTTTCTATTTTCCTGTACCTCACACACACATGCATATACATTCATATATATACATTTTGTGTGTTTATACATATATGTCACTGTTGCTCAAATTTAATTTGTTTGGAACTCTAATTACTATAATTACTTAAAGCAGCACAAAAATTGCTGCTTGCACACTCACATATTTACCTAGATTCACATATGTATGTACATTTGTATATGTATGTATGCCTCAAATCTGGTTGACTAACTAACTAAATAAGTGACTGACTTACTGCCGCTCATTTGCTGGTGGAAGTTTTTTCTTTTTGAGGGGGCGTTTTGGAGATGAGAGTAGGTGAACGCTCATCAAATTTAACTTTTGTAAGTAAAATAAGCAACCATTGCTTTAATAATAACATCAGCAACCAGCAAACGAGTAAAAAAGTTATGAATGAAAAGTTAGCGTCTTGAATCTTGTGTGCACTCTGCTATAAATAAGTCTGGCTGTCTTAGGTGCTACCTTCTTCACATTCTTTTTCTTATATTTGAATGTGAATGTGTGAGCTTGAAAAATATCGTAACTTTTAAATAAACGTTGCTAGAATTAAAATTAATTTTTGACGCTTTATTTTGCTTTAGATATGTTAATGTGTGTATACGATTTTATGTCTGGTTATAATTTATGTGCACATGTGCTGTGTTTTCTTTAATTTTGTCAAGTTATTTTCTTAGCATTCGCTTGCTTGTTTGCATACATTGATATGCATCTGTAATACCCACACAGACATTCACATGTGGTAATTCATTAGCTTAACACAAGAAGCAGCTATTCTTTGTATTATTTTTGAAAAGTGCAGAAAAGCTGATGACTTTAAAGTATAAGTTGCCTGACTTGGGATTCAATCCTTGATTGTAGAAGCAAATTTTTTTTTTTAGTTGGAAGACAAAGAATGAAATTAAAGAGTTAAATAGCTATCTTTTTTATTAGGCTTCAATAAGATTTTTCCGTCGTACTCTGTCAGGGACTCTTCTAATAGTTTTGTTCTATGTGTTATTCGCATAGACGACCTCGTTAGTCTAGTGGTAGTGCACTAGACTTTCATCTGGGAGGTTCAGGTTAGATTCCAGTCTTCGTCTAGTGATTAATTCTCATAACCTTCTTATATTCATTAAGTGTATGAGAATTATAAGAAAGTGTACAAGTATACATCTTGGTAGGTAATGGCGAAACCACCAAGCCGATAAAAAATTCCTACACCGCCGTTCGGAATTGGCGTTAAATTGTAGGTCCAACTATGTGGTATCACAATGGGCCGTTCAGGCCTAAGTGTGTCTCGCCAGCTACTCCAACCTAACCAACCTAACCTATTCGAAGTACAAGTTTAGCCTACGCCTTTTTAATTTATTTTGAATAACCTAAAAATAAATTCCTGAAACTGCAGTTAGTCATTTGGACTATAATTACAGCGGGACCATTATCTCATACTTCTCTTTCTTTTATATGTAAACGAACTTCAACATAAATGATAATGATTTTTGCTTCAGTTAGGTCTAGTGATACACAAAAGTATTCATTTTATTTACCAAATCTCGGTGGCCCTTTTGCCAGATCAACTTCTCTCAAAAGTATAGTCACTGGCACTGAATGTGCTTCCTTTTTTTTTGTTAAAATTAATAAAATCTTAGGTTAAGAAAACCAATCCTTATTGCAATTCGAAAAAAGAAATAAGACTGGATCGACCTTGTACCACGAAGGCAGTGCGATGATTTGACGAAGACCGCCATTTATTGACATCCATTGAGACGATTGCTGAAGGTGGAAATGCGTGGTGTGAATTTAAGCTAGAATGAAGACAAAAGACGGGCACAAGATAGATCTGAATGGAAAAGTTTTGTTGTGGCTCTTTGTTGCTCCCTGAAACTTTACAAACAGTAACTGATCAATGCCAACTTCCATACCAAAAACTTTTGCAAAAGCTTATTTTCTTATTATTAAACGAATTCTATAAGTCAGTAGGAAAAGTTCCGAATGCTGTAGTAATGTAGTTACATGAAGCTACAGAGTATTTCGTTTCGTCCCTATTAACCACTAACCCCCATTTGACGAGATGTTTTTTCAGGTTGAGGATGCTGTGCCAGTCAGGCTTAAATGGGGTAGATCCAGTACTCAGGCACAGCGACAAATGATATTGGAGTATGAATGTATAAACTCGTAATTGTGACTAACTTCATATCTATCATACGCGCCATTTTTTTGACATTGACAGCTATTCTATCTCGAAGAGCGCCAAAAATACTATAAGAATTGATCTGTAAAATAATTTTCATAATTTTACAAAAGTGTTTTACTATAGCTGAAAATGTCGAATTTCGTGCCAACAAAACAACATTAGCGGGAAGTTTTAATTTGCTTCTTCCAATTAAAGAAAATCGCAACTGAAGCACATCGTTTACTCACTGAAGCTTAACCTGACTGTGCTATAGACGTTAGAATGTGTCAGGTGTGGTATGCCCGTTTCAAAAGTGGTGATTTTGATGTTGAAGACAGGGAACGTTCAGGCGGCCCGAAAAAGTTCGAAGATGAAGAATTGAAGGCATTACTCGAAGAAGATTCATGTCGAACACAACAAGAACTTGCAGACTCTTTAGGAGTTGATCAATCAACCATTTCTAAATGATTAAAAGCATTGGGAATGATTCAAAAGCAAGGAAATTGGGTGCCGTACGAATTGAAGCCGAGAGACGTCGAACGACGATTTTTCACATGTGAACTGCTGATTGAACGACAGAAAAGAAAGGGTTTTCTGCAACGTATTGTGACTGGCGATGAAAAGTGGATACGTTACGATAACCCAAAGCGTAAAAAATCATGGGCACCATGGATCCAAGCTCATGCTGTGTATTTGGTGGAATATGAAAGGTGTCGTGTATTATGAGCTGTTGAAACCGAATGAAACGATCACTGGCGACCGCTACCGACTACAATTGATGCGTTTGAGCCAAGCATTAAAGGATAAGAGGCCAGAATATGAGAATAGACACAACGAAGTTATTATTCAGCACGACAATGCTCGGCCGCATGTTGCAAGGCAAGTAAAAACATACTTGAAAACGCTGAAATGGGAAGTGCTACCCCACCCGCCGTATTCTCCAGACATTGCTCCTTCTGATTACCACTTGTTCCGATCGATGACACATGGCCTGGCTGAACAGCACTTCCATTCTTTCGAAGAACTCAAAAAATGGGTCGATTCGTGGATAGCCTCAAAAGATGAGGAGTTCTTTCGACGCGGAATCCGTATGCTACCAGAAAGATGGGAAAAGGTTGTGGCTAACGATGGACAACACTTTAAAGAACAAATTTATAATCACTTTTTCACAATAAATGTCCAAATTACGAAAAAAATACGAGTTTATACATTCATACTCCCAATATTATTTGTGCTTATCCTCAATCAAAGGCTCAATTATACATAAGTAACGGAACGTAACGTAACGTTGCCAACTGTCACATAAATATCTGTGATATGGGCAGTGAGTGCAAGTGATTACCGAAATCGTAACGCAACGTAGACTTCTATCTTCGATAGATTTTTACGTGCCGTTACGCTACGTTACGTTACTTATGCATAATTGAGCCTTAAGGCGAACGACTTTCTGCTATTCGATTGAAGTATCCAGTATGGGGGATTCTGCTAAATTTATACCGATTGTTGGTTGGTTCACTCACGGAACACATCACTACGGCAAGGATAACTGCGAAGAAGAGTAAGTGAGCGATACGGAGCACCAGTTGTTTAAATGTTCTAATTTCAAAAAGGCTTGTTCAGTTTATATTGCTCTACAAATCTATAAAATTACATAGACTCCTCTGTGTAGAAGAAGTTTTGATTGTATCGAAATCTAGACTTGTGCTTAGGCTAAGCTTATTTCTCTTCCCAGCCCAGCCTAGCTGACGGTTCATAAGAATAAGAGTTCCTGTGTATCCATGTTCCATGCATAGACCACACCGTGACCAATTTAGTAGAGAATTTTTTATTGTGTGGACAGATACCCTGAGGTTTTAGTTACTGATAATGCCTGTGTCCTTAAATAACGTAATTTTTGTTGATCATAAAGTGATCAATTTGCCTTCATAAGACAAAAAGGTAGCAGTGGCGGAGCAGAGGCGCATCATTCGCGTCTTCTAAAGGCAACCAATCATTCAACTGTCGTCATTGATTATTAAATATTGAATTATAAATATAAGTTTATATGTATATATAAATAGACTTTGATAGTCAAAATCAGAGCCAGAGTCAGATGTCAACATTAAATCCATTTCATTTTATCTGCACACAACGATGAAGACGGAACTTTCATCAATTTAATTCATTGATTTCCATCATCAAAATGTGACAATATCAAACAAACTGTCAAGTAACTGTCATCGTTATGTCATTACATGCTGTCTGAATGTAAATGTAAATCCAAAAGGGTGGGTGCGGTGCGTGTAGTAAGTAGCGCCCACTGCTGCTGCTGATGATAGCCAGACACTTCCGATGCCTATGCCAGCGACGACAACGGCTACTATGTAGATGAATCAATTCCAATGAACAGTGAACACCAATCCACATAGGAACTAAACAGTCAGGCAGGCAAACATTCAAACAGTCAGTTATTTAGACAGTCAAACCAGTCAGCTGTCATTAGTACTACTCATTAATTTCGCTGACAGCAACAGTGACAAGTT
This sequence comes from Toxonevra muliebris, assembly GCA_963691655.1. Lineage (NCBI taxonomy): Eukaryota > Metazoa > Arthropoda > Insecta > Diptera > Pallopteridae > Toxonevra > Toxonevra muliebris. Next base: position 45,654,292 of record OY829327.1, read on the forward strand.
CATTTGAACACACGCTGAACACACGCTAAAGTGGTTTTGTATACAAAAAGGAGAGGGGAAGAAGGAGGCCCAACGCAATAAATAAAATGTAAAAAAAAACCGAAAATAAGCTTAAGTTTATGTGTAGGTATTTGTTTTTGTAGGTGTCTGTCCATTGTCAAAAACTAGCAAAGAAATTAAAACAACAACAGCAACAAAAGTATAAAAAACTGTCGCAGAACTGTCACATTTGACAGTTAAATTGACAAAACCAACAAAATGACGTTGACCGCTAAATAAAAAGGTAGAGGAATGGAATACATTTTTGTAGAAGAACACAAGAGAGAGAGAGAGAAGTAGCAGCGGAAATATAACAGTAAAAGGAAGTACAAAACTCGAAGAATTGAAAGACGAGCAAAAAAACAAAAATGACAGTTGACAAATTGTTTAAGTAAATAAAAGCGAAGCAAATGTAAACAAAAGGAAAATACAAACTTTTACATAGGACGCACGCAGAGCAAGTACTGAGACAACTGGGCGCACATACCAGTGATAAAAAAGTAGGTACAATTGTACCTTTCTCCGACTTTTTCGGAATAAAAGGTACAGTTGGCACATTTTAGGTACAATTTGACGCTGGCCAAAATAAATTAAACACTTACGGAGTGAGATCTACAAAATCTTAACATATATAAAATTCAATAATTTTTGAACGGTTGATCTTAGAGTTTTGATTTTTTTTTTATTTAATTGATAATATTTTACAAATTAAAAAAATATATAACTTTTATAGTTCTAACCACTATTTATGAACTCGTGGACCTTTTTTTGGTAAGCCTTCCATTAGAGATTTGATAGTTGTTTCAGACACCTTTTTGGAAAAGTTTGCCCATCTCCTTTTAAAATCTTCGATATTTTGGGATACCTTTTCTGTGCTCTTTAAGTTTCTTTTCACAAGAGCCCAATATCTCTACACTGGTCTTAGCTCCGGACAATTTGGAGGATTGGCCTCTATTGATACAAAAACTATGTTATTACTTTGGTACCACTCCAGAGCTTTCTTGCCGTAGTAACATGATGCCAAATCGGCCCAAAAATATGTGGACACATTGTGCTCTCTTATGAAAGGAAGAAGTCTTTTTTTCAAACATTCTTTGATGTATATTTCGGTGTTTATAGAGCCCACTGTATCAAATGACTTGCTTCTTTTGCCGCAACTGTATATAGCTTGCCATACCACGAATTTTTTAGGAAATTTTGTCTGGTTTTGGATTCTAAATTGTTCTTCGACATTTCCTCGAGCATTAGCAACATAAAAATTTTGACCCGAAAGCTGCGTAAAATCTGCCAGTACATACATTTCGTCGTCCATTATACAACATGAATATTTTTGTATGAAATTCGATTTTAATTTCCGAGCCCTACTTTTGGCGTCTAAATTTTTTTCAGCATTCCTGTCTCGATTTTTTTGGACTTTGTAGGTCTACAAACCTGCATTGGCTTTAACTTTTCGCACCAAATAGTCAGAGCACTGGGCTAACCGGACAGCTTTTCTTGGTAGAAATGTGTTTGGAGATCTTTTCAATATGCTTTCTATTTTCTTGGCTTTCCCAATATCATGTGGTCCTTGTTTTCTTCCCGAACCGGGTTTCCTATCGATGGTTAAATTCTCCTGAAACTGTTTAATAACATTGGAAACAGTTTGACGGCAGACCTTCAATTCTTTGGCCAATTTTTTGTAGGACCAATTTGGTTTTTTTGAAAATTTTTAATAATTTTAAGATGCACTTCTTTTTCTTCACTCATTTTAATCAAACTCACAATAAATCAACATGTTTGTCATTAAAAATAACAACCGACATATTTTTCAAAGATTAGTTATCAAAGAAATTTTTCAATCTCACTTTTTAATTACAAAAAAAAAAAAACATTTTGTAATAATTACCTATTTAAATTTAACTTGCCTGTACTGTATTGCTTAGCTTTAAGGCTCATGGCTCTGATATTGCTGTTTATAAAGGGAAAAATACTCCAAAAATAATTTTCCAAATCGAATACAGTTAATTGGTGCCAAAAAAGTGTCAAAGTCATAAGAAGATTTTTGAAATTTAGAAAAAATGTTATGAAATGTAAACTTTTTATGACTTTGAACCTACTAATAAACATTATCCTATTTCAAAAATTATTTTTGCATTAACCCCAGGATGGGCGCCTGGGCTTAATTAGTCACATTTTGAGTTTAAACACGTATATCTTTTTTGTTTCTTGACAAATCGATCTGAAACTCCATGACTTCTTGCGCCAATGTTTTCTGAGCACAAAATTTGTTTCAATCGGAATAAGTTGATAGAACAAAATTTTTTTTTTTTATTGTCTCAACCTCTAAAGTTACCCGCTGGACCTAAAAACGCGCAGGTGTTTATTTTGTGTATTGGTAAAATTAATAACAAATTAATTTGAATTTGACGTTTATTTAGAAGCAAAATGTAATTTTGGAGTCTAAGGAAAATATATATAAAAAAATGTATGCGTAAATACATACAAACACATACATACGAGTTATTGCCACATCTCTGTGTTTTGATTATGTAATCATAAACCGTTTGTCTGATCTCAGTCAAATTTGGTGTAAAGAGGCACTTGTATATAGGTCAAGTTGTGGGCTATGAAATATGACCGTATTTCAAAGTGGGAGTGGCATTTTCACAAAAATCCAATATCTTCGAATATCATATCAAGCTAAAGTAATAAAATTGTGATCCGCTTGTCCATGAACTGGTGAACAATGAAAATCATCTCTTTGAATCTAATTACTTAATAGTTCCAAATTGGTATAACTCTAAGAAACGTTAATGATTTTAATTAATATTTCAATAAAAAAAAATGTTTTTGGATTTTAAAATGCAAAATTTTAAACCAAAATTAAAAAAAAAAATTTCAAGTTTATTTAAACTTTAAACTCAAATTCCACAAAAACTCTCTAAACAAAGGCTCGATCCGAATTACCTCCAAACATCACCTATTATATCTAAATAAATCACCTATTAAAACTATATAGTTTTTCCAAATTTTGTAATTATGCAAACACCTCATTTGCTGGTAATTCGGATCGATTTTAAAAGTCAATTTTTTTCTTAGTATGTTTTCTAAAATGGTGCTTTTTTTTACCAAACTATAGCAGAATGTTTAGTGAACAAAACCTTATATAAATATATAAATATACTTACCAGCACAAAAGTTATTATTGTTATAAAATTTGTGTGTTTCTGATATTATTTGCCAAAGCTCTTTGCTTTTTCGCTCACAACTGATTAATTTGAAATAATTGAAATAAGTGTTGCATACCATTAGAAAAATAATTCTCGTTCATTTCGAAAAAAGGACGTAATTTTAAAAAATATCAAAGAAAAGTTATTAGCAAAAAAAAATCAATCCGAATTACCCTCAGCACTGAAAACGACACCTTCAAAAGCGCTGTACACAATCTTGGATCTTCTTCCAATAGAACTAGTCGGAAAGACCTCAGCGTCAATATCTGCAGTGAGACTGAATGCGATTCGTAGGTGGTCCCACACAAATTATGGTCATGGTAAGATACTTAGTGAAACTAAATTTCTTCCACTCTCTGTCGATCTCACCCTGTCCCCGCTATCCTTGGGGGTGGGGTTCACTCTGAGCGCCTGAACATTTCGGCGCACTTTCGTTTTGCAGATCATTGCAGCGTCTTTCGGGCAGAGCTACTTGCGATCACTGAAGCCGCAAATCTGATAAGGTGTAATGCGATACCTTGTAATGATATCTGCATTTTCACTGATAGTCAGGCGGCAATAAAATCCCTCCAATGTCCAGCTAATAATTCTAAAGTTGCCCTACAATGCAGATCGTCTCTGAACGAGACAGCCACGGCATACAACCTGCACCTTATATGGGTGCCAGGGCATAGCGACATTGAGGGAAACTGTAAGGCTGATGACCTCGCCAAACTTGGTACGACACTCAGCAATTCACTTATTACTGGTAACGCTTGCCACGTGTAAACTTTTAATCAAAGACCACTTCTTCCACATTGCGAAGAGCAGATGGAGAATGGAACCAACTTGCGCTATCGTCAGACAGTTTTGGCCAATGCCTGACCATGATCGCACTAAAGCGCTCATTAATCTGGACCGTGTCCACATAAGTAGGGTAGATCCTATTCTAACCGGGCACTGCCTCATAGGCAGCCACGCACGTAGACTAGGTCTTCCTTATAATGACTTCTGCAGAAGCTGTAGAAATGAAGAGGAAGAAGAGACCATTTTCCACTTTATATGTAACTGCCCTGCTTTAGCAGCACGCAGACATAAAACTTTGGGAGCACCCTTCTATGGTAGACTCACAGAACTGGCAACCTCTGACATTAGAGACTTATCACGTTTCATTGCAAGCACAAATTGGTTTAATTAGGAAGGGATCAAGAGGTAACACTCGCCCCAAGGGTATCACAATGAACCAATAGGTCTCAGTGTGTTCTTTCATGAACAGCCCCAACAACCTAACCTAACCTACCCTCATTTACGTTATGCTTTCTAAAAACGTGCTTATTTTTACCAAACTATAGCAGAATATTTAGTGAACAAAACCCTATATAAATTTTGCGCAATAACATGCTGTAATAGGCCATAACTATCGTTTGTTAGCGCCTCATAAAGAGGTGCCCATCGAAGGGTTAAGTATGTTTCCTTTTATAAATATTAATAAAAATCGAAAATTATGATAAAGTTTCCGGAACTTTCATGACCAATATTATCAGATTTAAAAATTTGTTTCCATTTGTGTTCATCTAGATGACTAAAAACTTTTACCCTCTCTTAGTTTCCGATTTGTCGTGCTCTAAAATGTAATTTTTTATAATAAATTTTTTTGACTTTTTTAAATTGTTACCTTTTAAAAGGAAATTAAATTTCTTACAAAAGCGATGAACCAATGAAGTATACTATTTTAGGTACATTCATGCTCATTTAGGTACAACTTTTTTGGTAAATTAGGTATAATTTGAAATTAGTAAATTTCATCCCTGACACATACATGTACATTAACCCTTAAATACCCACTGGTCACTGCAGTGGGCAACCACTTCCCCGCCTGCCTGTGCCGCCATTTTACGTTCGCCATTTAAAATATCTAAACTTACTGTCTAAAGTTTTCTTTATCGATACGTATAAATAAGAATGGAAAAATGACAACTGTCGTACAGTTATAGTTATTTTTAGCTCGAAAAGCATGTTTTGCAAAAATTTTAAGCAACTAACTGAAAAAAAGGTTTTTTTATTTTCGAATTTTGTGTAATAAATATATTGCCGTGTGGACAAATTTGTGTCAGACGGTATGGGATAATACCAGATAACTGTTTTTAAAAATTATTGCGAATGTATTTTAATTTCTTCTCCAGATAATCGCCAAAGGTTACTACAGAGGTCAACCATGTAAATTAAAATAACTGCACCTTAAACTAATTTATTTGAAAACACGTAGAACAAACGTTGTTCGGAATCATAAATACTACCTCTGGGTATGTTTTTAATTGAAATCGGACGTATTGGGCGTTTAAGGGTTAAAGGTTTTGTTGTACCGGTTCCAGCGGATTACCATTTGTGAGTCAATGTATGCTCAGAATCGGATTTTATTTGCTTAAAACATTTTTTCTCTCAACGGCTTTTTTATAGACACTAGATCTCATATTTAGTTATATGGGGGGGGGGGGGGGGGGAGGGGAGGGGGAAAGAGGACAGATTGGCATGGTTATTATCCGATGGTAGACACAACCATTGTTCTAGAAGATATTATAATGAAGTATAGGAAATTTGGTATTTTGCTTTAAATTTTCCTTCCTTTGCACTCTTTCAAAATTTCACTTATATGGGGTGTACCACGCCCATTTGACCGATAAGATTTCTCATATTTTACTCGTGTCATCGTGTACATAGGCAGACAGACGGAGTAGACATCTACTTTCAAAATTCCAAAAAAAAAAAATTGAATTTAAACATAATCTATAGAATTGTCCTCTAAATGCCCGGAAAATATAAGAAATTACCTAAAAAATAAAAACTCTAAAAATGACGAAAAATTTACCTAAAAACTTTTCAGATTTGGAATTTAAAGGTCATAAACGGAATTGATATGCAGCATAGAGCTTTCTCCGATAAAGAAGCAAAAAAAAAAAAAGATGACAAGCTAACAAAGTCCGTTATATCTATGACACCTATATATGGGCGTTACAAACAACCGTTACTCGATCAAATTCAATTTACTTGTGCACACAGTGTGTAGAGTATAAAAAACACCAAGAATTGAAAAAGTATTGGCTAGTTTAAGTTTAAGCGCAAGTTTAAGTTTGTTTAAATTCCAAGTTTCTACAGTTTTCGGTTAGCTTTCTCGTTTCTTAGCATCAGCTGCGCAGTATTCTTTCAGTCGTTCTATTTTTGCTGTTACTTTATTTCTTCTTCGCCACTCTCTTTTTCCCATCACTCTACTTTTCTGCTTCTTCCTCCCTCAACACAAAATGTTGGTAAGTAAACAAACGCAAATTACTAGCTACATGTAAATAGTAATCATAAAAAACATAAAATTTGTTTATAAAATTATTGTAATTACATATGTACATATTTCAATAATGATTTGAAGAGTAAATATCAAAAACTATAAAGTAAATAAAAAGAATCACACACACATAGGCACAAACACGCACATGTAGACATAGGGGAATTCAGTAAAATTTACGTCTCCTTCCAATAACTCAAATTCTTTCGCTTTCGATCATTGCCACTTGACATATATACATATATATAGCATAATAATTGAACGTCTGATAAATCTAGCGGTAATCGAATTGTTTGCTTCATGAATGCGCTGCCCAATGTCCACTTTTATTTTCATTTTTATTTGTGCTTGCGTTTCCGCTTCCGGTGATTTTGTAAGCGCGTTGCGCTCACGCTTTACATATTCACAATTATACCACAAAATAAATATGTACACGCAAATGAAATTACAAACATACGCATAAACACACATATGTGCGTGTATGTGTGTGCGTGCGAACGTTTGTTAAGAAAATTTGTTCACATTGGATTTTTTTGTTTCTGCGTCTCACACACAAACTTTTATTTACTTTATTTTTATTCCAGTTTTTTTTTTTCAATACTATTATGTACTTTTTCTTTTTCTCCTCCTTCATTTGCTTTTGCTGCTAGTACTGCTGCTTTAACTAATGTGTAGTTTTCCTTACGTTTTTCTTTTCTTTTTCCTCATTTTTTCTTGCTGTGGTTATCAAGTAAAATTACCACATAAAAGCCAAAGTGCCCTAATATTCAATTATAACTTTTTTGCTTTCCTTATGGATTTAACTAAAAGTTTGTTTTGCTTTTAGTTGACATACTTTCTTACATATACATACATACATATGTGTCAAATGTATGCGTGTGTGTGTGTGTGTGTATTTCTGTGGAGGCGCGTAACTAAGTGGAGACAAATTGTATAATTGAATTTTTGTTCGCTTTTTCAGGAATTTATTTAGTTAAACATAAGTATGCCACAACATAATTGGAATAGTTGGAATGTAACGTTGAGCTTTAAATAGTGTGACATTAAAGATAAGCATATGATAAGCGTGAGTGTAAGTAGCTTCAATGTGTAATCTTTTTTAATATGCGAACACAAACGCATTTATAATTAACAATGCAAAAGGATATTGATTCATGAGAGTTAGATTCAAATATAGTTCCAACTTATCATTAAGTCATAAGTATAATTAAAAATCTTATATTAAATTATGATTATCTTGAAAATAAAACATATTTCAGGACCTTAACGGAACCAAAGTTTACTACTAAAGTTTTAAACCAAAGTTTTCATACACTTCTCATCTCATCACAGATATCTAAAAAGTTAGAAGATTTAGTTGGAAGGTACAATAACCGGGAAGTAAGTAGACCTAACTAAATCATACTTTTGGACGCACTTCTTTTTTCTACACTCACCAAATACCAAAAACTTGTACAACATCAACTAGATTTCGCTTCGCTAATTGATTTTGTCCTTCACGTTGATAGCTGGTTAGAGTTAGAGTTGGGGGTGGGCTGGACTAAACCAAAGCATTCAGTCTCAAGGACCATTGTACTAAACCTGGGACAGAAAAGATAGGGGTATAAGAAGAAAGAAAGCCTAAGATCTCTCAACGACAAACTTCTTAGTTTCGTTGACTAACTTTAGAAGCTTAAGAAGAGGAAATGTATAGATATTATTAAACTAAAGACATCGCTACTTAACATGTCTTAATCTGATTCTCGCGAATCTGACAATGCTCCGTAGTTTCGTCGTTCTTAAGACACCTGTAATATTAGGTATTTTCTTCTCGGTTTCAGAAGAAATTCCGCTGATTTTCTGTTAGGTTGCCTCACAAAGTACTTTGCGGTTCTACAGGAGTCAAGTTCAGACCATCTTTCTCTATGAATAGAACCCACAAAATTGTTGATCCAACGTATGATCTCCCCGGAACTTACGTCAAGGTATAATTGCAGAACCTTCATTAGCTAGTTTTTCAGCTAGTTCATTTCCTGCAATACCACAGTGTCCTGGAACCCATATATTACATAACTTGTTGTGTTTTGCGACACTTTTTCAGGAGCTGCCAGGGTTAGCAAGGACCTTCAGTGCAGTTTCGCTATCACTGCAAATGCCAATACACATCCCACGCCATCTTCTCTCAATTATCTCAATCCTAGTATGCAAAGTTATTAATTTATATATATTTTTTTTAGATTAATGATCTATTTTATGGTCTATTGCAAATAATTTTACCATCTATTACAAATCATATGAAGTCATTTGAAAAAATTTTGATAGTAAATGTATGAAAATTTCTACCTTTTATTACTTAAAACACCATGAAGTATCATTCAAAAGTCAAAAAAGTGTATGAAAAAAATATTGACCTTTAAATTCTACACAAAAATGTTTAGGCGCACCAATCACCGAAATTATTATTTTAAGAGTTAAAGTTCAATTAAGTTGTGTATCGATTAAAGTTAGTTTTTCTAGTCTTTAAATCAAAACCGACTGTGTTTTTTCCAATGGACATAACAATTTTTTCGTTCTTTTTTTTCTTAAGCTTTCTGAAAATGCGCAGGGAGCAAAGAAAAAAACAACTTTGCAAACTCCATATATTTTATTGGTGCTCTATTGCAGATGTCTATGCACTTCCCATGCTATCTCCTCTCAATTATCCAGCCCGCCACGTCCAGGATAGCGAAAACCTCCGTTAGGAAAACTATCTCTATCTGTCCAATGGAAAAAGAGTACTTGGTCTCATCGTATAAGTACCAACCGGATCCAGTACCGTTTGAGGTTTTGGATCCGTCGGTATAGAAGACATGAGGGGAGCCCGGAGTACAACCTTTGGACTTAACCTTTGATCACGTTCCGGGAACCTGACATCATATCTTCTTCCGAATCGGTTACAAGGCACATAATTATGCACGGGCATCAATAACAGTGAGCACTGTACTGACAACTGGTGGTATATCTGTCTGTGCCCTATATCCGCCTCGACATACTAGACTCCATTTAACCGGAGTCTGTAGGCCGCTCTCATCGTTTCGTTACGGATTTGAAGATCCAGAGGAAGCAATTCAAGCCAGACATTGAGGGCATCACCAGATGTAGTACACACTGCACCAGTGATACCCAGGCGCGCACTTCTCGCAAGCTTTGTCAGAGAGGACTCTGTGGACTTAACCAAAGTATACTAGAGCTGGATTCAGACCCCAAGTACATTGATAACACTTCGTTATTTTGGTTTGCTTATGCCGCTGTTGCTGCTAAAGCCACGCTGTGTAAGCTTTCATTGTTGCTGCCCTTTTGAAGGGGACCTTTTTGCTTGCTACTTATTATATTGGAACTATTCGTTTTGTTGATGCAGTTGTTACTATTTCTGCCGCCCCCCGTAAAGATATCGGAGATAGGTCGTTGCTTTTGAAGCAATAACTCATTGCCTCACAGTTCTCCTACGAATCGCATATATTTTCTGTTAGGTTCATAGTAATAGGTACCACATCTAGAACGTTGACTACCTCATCCATACTAGAATTGAAACGACTGCAATAGATGGTCACGTGTGTGACGACGCAAATTCGACAGCCATATTTAGGCCGCAAAATACTCGGTTGTGTCCTTCGCACTAACACCAACACTGCCACTGTACACCAACTCCGCTACTGTACACCGGCACTGGAAAAGAAACATGCAAACAAAATAACAACTAGCATGACAAAAACTAGGTATAAAAAACACATTAAGGTCATACGCAATGCACACAAAGCTAACGGCACCATTACAGCAGGCTGCGATCGAAATTCAAATTCAAAACATCATACGATCGAGAACAGCCAATCACAGAAAAGCAACAGCATATCACCTCATTCCAGTTGCGACAAAGAAGAAGAAGAACTGGCTATGAAAGAATGTGCACAGCAGTATTATGAGCATTGTGTGGGTAACAGCCGACAAGTAAGGAACTCTGGGTGCCAACAGCGGAGGAAGAACAAATGCGTGCAGGTGAGTGAATTTGGTGTACCAACGACAAAAGAACAAGAAGAACGCAGTAGGGCAAATCCCCATCCTTTGACGGACAATCCCTAGTTGTTAGGAAACTCCAGGTCTTGTCGATCAAAACTCGTCATGCATAGTTGTGAGTCGACTTGGTCTCATAAACAATAAAACACCTGGCCTTACACCAGGTGGTTGTAAGGCGACTTGGTACCTAGGAGGGAGACAATGAACCGAAGAAGAATCACCGGGTACACCAAAAGCAGCGAAGCACACACACGCATTGAATTCCTCCGGCACAGCAGCAGCGCTACGTTAGCGCATCCTCTTGGTTACCCACGCATTGTATTTTCTCCAGCACAGCAACGGCGCTACACTAGCGCGCTCTCTTGGTTATCCATGCACTGTGATTCTATAAATAAGTGTCAGATTAAGTGAATTTGTGATTTAACGTTTTACACCTGAATATTAAATGAATTGTGAAGAAATAAATGGTGTCTTTGTGTTTAAACGAATCTAGGGTCTCCTCCGAAAATATAAATAGTTGTGACGAAAGGAACTTCTGGAGCCCGCTGAGTTCTACCACGGCCAAGAAAGAACTTTCCGTTACACGTGTCTTGTATACTTCAAAAGATCAGAACACTACAGGCATTAGGGGTCGTCCGCCGTATTAATTTATGGAGCAAGCTCCAGATACACTCGTAGTAAAGTAAAAATTCAAAAGACCTCTCCTACATTTTGCCCATTCAATAGCACTTGGGATTAACTTAAGCGTCCATGGGCCCTTTGACAACTGTTCCCACTTTCGGTGTCATTCTTCCATTGCCCTTCTTCGTTGGTCTCCACGGTGCTTCAGGGTAGACTTTTCAGTATATATTTGCCGTATTTCTCGGCCTCATTTCCCCTCAATCTATTCTTTTTGATAACTATTTATAACTAATTTTGGCCTCATTTAGTTTCCTGCAAAAAAGGCGTACATCTAGGTTGAACTTGTGTACCTGTACATCGGGAAAATAAATTTTATAAGAGCCCTATTTTACATAGAACTTCTACAAAACCAATGCATTTTCAAAAATCTGATTTTGACTTACACCACTTTTGCACGCAACGGCTCAAATAAGTATTAATATTTCATAAATCTTCATGCATCTATGAACGATGACGACGAGAAGAAGTGGAACGACCAATGCGTACACAAACATAAATCAATTTTAATAAAAATATGATATAGAAAATGACATTTTCGAATAAACAGAAAATGCCAAACAAAAAACTAACGAAATAAGATAAAAACAAACAGAAACAGGAGAAAAAAACGCATAAGGAAACGAGAAAGTAATGCTACAAATAAAATTCATAAAATCGCTCATAAATAAAAATCGACATGACACAAAGCAGCAGCAGGGAAGCAGATTTTCAGTTCAGGGTGATGGTGACGGCGAGGCAATGATGATGATGATGAAAATGCTGTGCAAGGCAAACCGAATAACCGAGCGCACAAAAAATTGTTAGGTAGAAATACAAACATATACAAAAATATAAATATTTCAGCACCTAGTCTTTTTTTTTTCATATGTAAAAAAAAATAAACAGAAAAGGCAAATAACCTCAAAAAAAAGCATTTGAAAAAAAAAACAGAACAGCTGACGACTCAAAAGAGAAAAAGAAAAAACAAACACATGCCTACAGACAACAAAAAGGTTTGGTTTGATACACATTTGCCATGTAACTTTTACATACACATGTGCATACATGGCATGCATAAATCCATATGTAATGCATAAATATTTGTGAATGTGTGTGTGTGTGTATTTGTATTTTTATTTGTACAAGGACAAATAAAACAATAAAACCTCGATTGGCATCGATTGTATGCCGCTGAATTTACAAATTTTTTTTCTATGTTCAATTTTCAAGTAGCACTTGAGCTCCAAACACAAAACTCTATGATGAATTATAATGATAGCACATTGCTCTTTTCAAACGGTAATCGGTGGCAGTGGCAGTATGTGAATCGCGAAATACTAAGCCAATTTATATGTATAAAAAACAAATCGATACATATTTATCATTTCTATGAATTTGTTTTTTTTTTAATGGTTTATTAATTTTGTTCAAACACTTTTCTAGCATTCAATAAACCACAAAAGTCAGCAAAAATTTGTATAGATATTCATACGTAAATATGTCAGTGAGTATAAGGAGTGAGATTGAAAAAATCTTAACACACGTTTTACCTAATAATTTTTTTTGGGTGTAAAATTTAAAAATTTCTTTGATCTACTTATCTTTGAAAAATATGTCGGTTGTTATCTTTAAAGACAAACATGTTGATTTATTGTGAGTTTGTTTAAAATGAGTGAAGAAAAAGAAGTACGTCTTAAAATTATTAAAAATTTTCAAACAAATCCAAATTGGTCCTACAAAAAATTGGCCAAAGAATTGATGGTCTGCCGTCAAACTGTTTCCAATGTTATTAAACAGTTTCAGGAGAATTTGACCATCGATAGGAAACCTGGTTCGGGAAGAAAACAAGGACCACATGATATTGGGAAAGCCAAGAAAATAGAAAGCATATTGAAAAGATCTCCAAACACATCTGGTTGAAAAGCTGCCCGGTTAGCTCAGTGCTCTGACTATTTGGTGCGAAAAGTTAAAGCCAATGCAGGTTTGAAAACATAAAAAGTTCAAAAAGTTCCAGACAGGAATGCTGCAAAAGTTTAGACACCAAAAGTGGGGCTCTGAAATTAAAATCGAATTTCATACAAAAATATTCATGTTGAATAATGGACGACGAAACGTATGTACTGACAGATTTTACGCAGCTTCCGGGTTAAAATTTTTATGTTGCTGATGCTCGAGGAAATGTCGAAGAACAATTTAGAAACCAAAAGCAGACAAAATTTCCTAAAAAATTCCTGGTATGGCAAGCTATATGCAGTTGCGGCAAAAGAAGCAAGTCATTTGTTACAGTGGGCTCTATAAATACCGAAATATACATCAAAGAATGTTTGAAAAAAAGACTTCTTCCTTTCATAAGAGAGAACAATGTGTCCACATATTTTTGGCCCGATTTGGCATCATGTCACTACGGCAAGAAAGCTCTGGAGTGGTACCAAAGGAATAACATAGTTTTTGTACCAAGACAGGCCAATCCTCCAAATAGTCCGGAGCTAAGACCAGAGGGCTCTTGTGAAAAGAAACTTAATGACCACAAAAAAGGTATCCCAAAATATCGAAGATTTTAAAAGGAGATGGGCAAACTGTTCCAAAAAGGTGTCTGAAACCACTATCAAATCTCTAATGGAAGGCTTACCAAAAAAGGTCCACGAGTTCATAAATAGTGGTTAGAACTATAAAAGTTATATTTTTCTGTAGGTTGTAAAATATTATCAATTAAATAAAAAAAAATCAGAACTCAAGGATCAACCGTTTAAAAATTATTGAATTTTATATATGTTAAGATTTTTTCGATCTCACTCCTTATGTGTATATAAAAAGCAATTGAAACCACAAGGTTCACTGGCTTACAACGAATAGTTATGCAGAGTTGCGTATGTGTATTTTTTTTTAGAGCGTACCAAAAGCGCCTAAAAATATGCATTTTTTTGCACAACATTTTTATGATGTAATTTTGAAAATAAACTTAGGTGGTATTGACCTTAAGTAACCCTGAGTATTCTGTGATGGAGAGTTATTTTTTCATATGGAAGTTTTTATGGTTTTTCAAACTGGATAATCCAGTATAACGAGATTATTGCAAAAACAAAAAGTTTCCAATTTTCGGATATGCTTTTTAAAAAAAAATTATTTTTTCCATATGCATTTAGGCCTTTCTTGTTTTCTCCTACCTTGCAGGTTGTATTCTTTACATATGGTACCGAACAACTTCCATTTTTTCGTTTAATTTTGGTCTGAATGTGAAGCTGTCTACATTTCACCTATAATTCTGCGTTGGTGTTAGTTCTGGGTCACCATATTCGCATTGAACGCCTCAGGCTTCAAGTTTACTTGCGAGAAGTCTGTCATGAACCAAGTTTCACAGCAATACAGAACAACCGATTTGATGTTGGAGTTAAAGATCCCCAACTTCGTATCTATGGAAATCATGGAAGTGCTCCACACTTTATTTAGCTGCGCAAACGAAACCGTTAAACTAGTATGGCCTTTTTATGAAAGTATTGGGAGTATGAATGTATAAACTCGTATTTTTTTCGGAATTTGAATATTTATTGTGAAAAAGTGACTATAAATTTATTCTTTAAAGTATTGTCCATCCTTAGCCACAACCTTTTCCCATCTTTCTGGTAGCATACGGATTCCGCGTCGAAAGAACTTCTCATCTTTTGAGGCTACCCACGAATCGACCCATTTTTTGAGTTCTTCGAAAGAACGGAAGTCCTGTTCAGCCAGGCCATGTGTCATCGATCGGAACAAGTGGTAATCAGAAGGAGCAATGTCTGGAAAATACGGCGGGTGGGGTAGCACTTCCCATTTCAGCGTTTCCAAGTATGTTTTTACTTGCCTTGCAACATGCGGCCGAGCATTGTCGTGCTGAAGAATAATTTCGTGGTGTCTATTCTCATATTCTGGCCTCTTATCCTTTAATGCTCGGCTCAAACGCATCAATTGTAGTCGGTAGCGATCGCCAGTGATCGTTTCATTCGGTTTCAACAGCTCATAATAATGCATGTCCGGGCGGTCCCTATGATTTTTTACGCTTTGGGTTATCGTAACGTATCCACCTTTCATCGCCAGTCACAATACGATGCAGAAAACCTTTTCTTTTCTGCCGTTCAGCAGTTCACATGTGAAAAATCGTCGTTCGACGTCTCTCGGCTTCAATTCGTACGGCACCCAATTTCCTTGCTTTTGAATCATTCCTAATGCTTTTAATCGTTTAGAAATGGTTGATTGATCAACTCCTAAAGATTCTGTAAGTTCTTGTTGCGTTTGATATGAATCTTCTTTGAGTAATGCCTTCAATTCTTCATCTTCGAACTTTTTCGGGCCGCCTGAACGTTCCCTGTCTTCAACATCAAAATCACCACTTTTGAAACGGGTATACCACACCTGACACATTCTAACGTCTATAGCACAGTCAGAATAAGCTTCAGTGAGTAAACTAAGTGCTTCAGTTGCGTTTTTCTTTAAATGAAAGAAGCAAATTTAAACTTCCCGCAAATGTTGTTTTGTTGGCACGAAATTCGACATTTTCAGCTATAGTAAAACACTTTTGTAAAATTATGAAAATTATTTGACAGATCAATTCTTATAGTATTTTTGGCGCTCTTCGAGATTGAATAGCTGTCAATGTCAAACCACAACCAGCTGTGGTTGAGTATTTCTCTCTGGGATCATTTTTGTTCCCATTTCATGGTAAATCATAAATGATTTAGGAGTTAAAATATTCTAAAATAATCTTTATATACATATATATAAAATAATAGGATATAAATGTAATAAATTACTGTTACTTGCCATTTGATTTTCTACGGTAACAAATTGCCAATCAGTTTTTTTTTCCTGCCAATTTAAATGTTACTCATACGACATGGTAGATGAAACTGAAAAATCTTTAACTCAAAAAATATTGTTAAAGTTCGGATGAGTAATTGCATAATTGAGCAACTGGTAGTGGTGGATCTGAACGGTGGGGAAGGAGGCCCAGCGGGTTTAGTTATTTTAACGATTATTTAAAAATAAATTCTGAAATTTTTTTGCTAGTCTTATGATCCTATTTGAAACAGCGAGGGAAGAACCAACTGACTATTTCTCACAAATTAAGGAATTGAAATAAGGGTATAATTTCTCGTTTAATCGGCAATGGACTGCATTGGATTTTACAGAATGTAAGTTAAACTCTATTGAGACCCTAGGATTTTGTGAATTAAATTTACATTTTATTTTTCGTTTGAGATTTACTTAATATGAAAACGTTTAATCTGTAGAATACACCACGAGATTTGTCGTTGATATAAAAATTTCTAGTTATCGTTTCTCGACACTTTTTCCTTTTTATAAAAATTTCGAGACCATAATAGAATTACTGTTTCCAATTTATTGCGGGAGGTCAATGCTAGCGCACGGTCTAAGTTAGCCATCGAGTCGAAACTATTTTCAACGATTTCACAAATATAAAAGATAAAAAGTCTTTGATGTAGATTTCTTAAAAATAAATGGAAATTTGGTCTAAAATTTTGAATAAAACTCAGCTCTCGTCTACATAAAAGCTCATAATACTAATATTTTATGTACACGATAATGGGTTTTGATTCAGAAAATCTATTCCAAGTATACTTACATACAGTTAGTTATCTTAATAATTTTGAAAACACAGCATTTTTCCTCTTCTCAGATTGAGTACAAACATTTAGAATGTTAAATGTTGTATATTTGTTTTCGTACTTTAGTTTAAATCATTTATCATCAAATGAAGCATATGCACACATTTAACCCATTGGCTAACTGCTACATATACATATATGATGTATGAGAACTATGCGTGTAGTTGCACAGCACAATAACAGCAGCAAGAGTAAGTAGTAAGAGAGATTCTGCATTTTGTTTTTGTATTCCAACATTTGCCATATTTTCCGTATAGTTTGCCAATGTGTGTGCGCTTGCAATATGGAAAAATCATAATAATAATAATCATAATACGACTACATACTGCTACTCCTATTGCTTCTACTACCAACACACTTAAAAGCTTTGCATATATTTTAGAAGAGTAACGCTCAAAAATATGAAAAAGAAAAATTTTGCTTTTATGTACCTACATATACACAAAGTCTATGTGTCTATGTGTGTTTGCAGAAATCCCAGCGTATGTATATTTTCAATTTTGCTGAAGCACACACATAATTTGAATAAATTACTAACAAACATAAGCATACAATCACAATATTATACATACTTATATACTCAAGTATACTCACATATACATACACACACATCTCAAAATGCATATCTCTCTTCTTTTTTTTTTTTGCACTGATTCTCTTATGAGCGCCTATATGGATGCAAGTGCATGCATTTACTAGCTGCTTCTCACTTTGCTTGTAGGTACTACCTTCTTCTTCTTCTACTTTTATACATATGCATATTTATGTAGTTAGATATGCATATGTGTATGTGTGTGTGTGTGTGTGTATGTCTATTGCATTTCACTTTGCAATTACTGCTTTATTTATTATGCCGAAATGGATTATCCTTTAAGCATCCTGGGAAGCATTTTTGCTTGCACTGCTATTTTTGCTGAAAATATTTTCTAAAGCACTTGTTTGCTTGTTTGTCATCATTCTCTGCTTATAGCTAAGCCACACACAAACAAACAGATACATACACACACACATACTCATATAGAAAAATGTATATATGCATATACAATAGTGCATAATAGCAGCGATATGAATACGTACACATTAATGCATAGATATATTGTCGTCCTGTATGGATATTTTATTACAACAAACGTTCTCTAAAGAGCGACTGACTGAGTGAGTGCAGAGTGGAACGCGCGGGGGTTTGATGTTTGTAGACATGCTATACGCTGCTTAAGGCTTACCCTTCTATATTTTTCTGTTTTCTTCTTCTACGAAATATAACTTTTTTGTTGTTGCTCCCTGTTTCTCTCCTTTTCATACACGAACATATTTACAGGCACAGGATACATTATTATTATTATGAATTGTAATTGATATGGAAATTCTTTTATGAATACTTCGCTTGGGAAATTTCATAGAAAATTTGCTTCTGTTGCTGCTGCTGCTTGACAGCGTATTTAACGTATGAGTGTGTGTGTGAGTTTACAATGTGTATATGTTTTGTTGTCATTTTCATTTATTTTTTAACATTTCGTATTAGTTTTTGGTGTTGTACTGAATTTTTGGCATTTTATATTGGAGCAAAAATGCTGCATTTTTCAGATTTTTTTTTTTCTAAACTGCTTATTTTTTTTGAAAATTCTTACTTGCTTGCATTTTATTTAATTGGAAAGCTTTTCAAGCTGTGCTTGTACATTTTGTTATCTAGAAATTAGATTAAATATAAAATAGCACTTGATGGAAATTAAATATTTACTAACATTTTCGCAATAGCTTATCGCTTTTTACCGAGAAACGATAACTTGAAATTTTTGTATCAACGACGAATCTCGTGGTGTGTTCTACAGGTTAAACGTTTTCATATTAAGTAAATCTCAAAACGAAAAATAAAATGTAAATTTAATTCACAAAACCCTAGGGTCTCAATAGAGCCGGTTGAACGAGAAATTATACCCTTATTTCAATTCCTTAATTTGTGAGATTTCTTTCTAGCTTCTAAACTCTTGTGCTCTAAAACTCTGACTGTAGTAACAATTTCCGTTGAGTAAGTAGATATAACTAATATTTGATTTAATGTTTCTTCTAGGTAGCAATAATTACACTGGTATACCTTCCGTGCAATCGATTTACACACACACCCTTACCCTCCGTTGAATTCAGTAGTGTCATATCTTATATATATCGAAAAATTTTGTAGAATAGGAAAAAAAACTTGATACAACGAATTTGCTCATGCCTGATTTGCTTGAAAAGCTCCAGAATATCGGACTGAATTCAAGAAATTTCATAAATATATCTGGCGACCAGCGTGAGTCGTTGATAAAAATTTAAATAATATTTAAAATAAACAATTTTTTTTTAATATACCACGTTTTTAAAACGGACTAAAAAGTATAAAATTATTTCTCCTTGCCCCATACATAGATATTTATTGTATCATTTGTGGTGGGCCCAGAGGTTATCACCAACGGGCCCGAATTTTCTCTCGACGGTCCTGCTCACATCCCATACTTCTCACTTTCTATTTATTACTTGATACTCGATACTTGATCTTTAATACTTTACTCTTTATTGTTGATACTTTAAACTCTCAAATTTTATTCTTAGTATTTAGTACTTCATGCTAAATACTTCACACATGATGCACTTGTAATTTGATAATTGATACTGGGTACTTGTTTCTTGATACTTAATACATAACACTGGATGCTTGGTACATGATACTTCATTCTTGATATTTGTTAATTTGATTCTCGACTCTTGGCTTTTGATTCTTAATTGATAATTAATGATTGACTTGATTCTTGATACTTGATTCTTGATACTTGATTCTTGATACTGGATTCTTGATTCCCAATTCTTGAGTCCCAACTCTTGATTTTTGATTCTTGATTCTTGATTCTTGATTCTTGATTCTTGATTCTTGATTCTTGATTCTTGATTCTTGATTCTTGATTCTTGATTCTTGGTTCTTGATACTGGATTCTTGATTCCCAATTATTGATTCTTGATTCCCAACTCTTGATTCTTGATTCTTGATTCCTGATTCTTGATACTGGATTCTTGATTCCCAATTATTGATTCTTGATTCCCAGCTCTTGATTTTTGATTCTTGATGCTTGATTCTTGATTCCTGATTCTTGATTCTTGATTCTTGATTCTTAATTCTTTATTCTTCATTCTTCATTCTTCATTTTTCATTCTTCATTCTTCATTCTTCATTCTTCATTCTTCATTCTTCATTCTTCATTCTTCATTCTTCATTCTTCATTCTTCATTCTTCATTCTTCATTTTTCATTCTTCATTCTTCATTCTTCATTCTTCATTCTTCATTCTTCATTCTTCAATCTTCATTCTTCATTCTTCATTCTTCATTCTTCATTCTTCATTCTTCATTCTTCATTCTTCATTCTTCATTCTTCATTCTTCATTCTTCATTCTTCATTCTTCATTCTTCATTCTTCATTCTTCATTCTTCATTCTTCATTCTTCATTCTTCATTCTTCATTCTTCATTCTTCATTCTTCATTCTTCATTCTTCATTCTTCATTCTTCATTCTTCATTCTTCATTCTTCATTCTTCATTCTTCATTCTTCATTCTTCATTCTTCATTCTTCATTCTTCATTCTTCATTCTTCATTCTTCATTCTTCATTCTTCATTCTTCATTCTTCATTCTTCATTCTTCATTCTTCATTCTTCATTCTTCATTCTTCATTCTTCATTCTTCATTCTTCATTCTTCATTCTTCATTCTTCATTCTTCATTCTTCATTCTTCATTCTTCATTCTTTATTCTTTATTCTTCATTCTTCATTCTTCATTCTTCATTCTTCATTCTTGATTCTTGATTCTTGATTCTTGATTCTTGATTCTTAATTCTTAATTCTTGAATCTTGATTCTTGATTCCCAACTCTTAATTCTTGATTCCCAACTCTTCATTTTTTTTCCCCGACTCTTGACACTTCATATCGCATACTTTATTCTTCCTACTTCAAATCTCAAATTATAATATAAATCATTATTTCACCAATAATTATTTAGGCATGACTCAGATCTCGGGGAGAACAAAACAAACTGCACTCTTCTATTTTTTTTCTTTCTGTTATTCAGTATTAAATTCATTTTCAGTTTTCATGATTTTTTGCCCTTTTTTCGTTTCGAAGGCGGCAGCATCTGGTGAGGAAATTGTTCAGCAATGCAGAAAACATTTATTTGATTTGATGCAATTTCGTGCGCTGCCTAAAATTAATATTACTGCTACTGAATGTTTAGTATTGAAATGTAGTAACTATACACAAAGTCCATACACCCAGTGAGAAAGATAGTAAAGATCAAGCAGTTTGAAAGGCACTATTACGGTTGTATCAACAAAAATTTACTTCTTAACCAATTTCCGTTTTTTTTGCATATTGTTAAAATTTAAATTGGTACAAAAGCTCCAGATTTTTGTGTATTTTTGGAAATATAGGAAATATAAGCAAAAGCAAAGAGCAAAAATGCTTGATGTTAAGATTAACTTTCTTTTTGTTCCTATTGCTAATAAAGAAGAGCTTCGGACGACTTTCTAATGCGCTTCTCTGTTCGTTGGGTTTATATGCACATTTCATGCTGCTGCTATGTAGAAATATAATATCTTTCTTTGTGTGTGTGCATTCGCCTGAATAAGCTGATTTATACATATGTATGTATAGGTTTGGTTGCCAATAAATCAAAATTATTGATTTCTTTAATACCAAAATTGGTCGAATCATTCATTTGAACGTTAGTTTTTTCATTGTTTTTTTCTGTAACATGAAACTTAATATGTGAATGAATGAACCAATGATATTTAAATTTTATGAAAGCGAGAACAAAAGAAATCATAAATTTTTTATTAATTTTTAGATATATGTATGTAAATAAAAAACATTTAAATAAAATAAATTGAATAAATATAAAAGAAATTATAAATTTCTTATAGTTTTAAGTAAATTTTTTTGGAAATCAAAAATGACAAATTTAAATTTTTAATTTTGTTGAATTTTTCCAAAGATTTAAACACACAAATATTTTTCACTCTAATAAATCTGATATTTTTTGGGCATTATGCAAACCTCATGCATAATAGAGAAATCTCTCATGTCTCTAATACTTGAACACATAAACTCATGCGAAAAATATTTAAAAACTCAAAACAATTTTAATATTTAATATAGAACTCACGCACACACACAAAAGCTTGTCTAATAACATTAAGAACTTTTAGTTAGAAATGTCAATGAAATTCATCAAGTAACTAAATTTGAAGCACAAATCTTATGAGAGTTTTCACTCTACTTACACTGCTCTGTCTTCTTGTTTCTAACTACATACTACTTGTGTCAATTCAAATACACTAAAGTACCACTACACATGCAAAACTAAACACATAAGCAGCAAACAAGCAAGACAGAAACATACAAATCACTTTATATGCTCAGTTATGCAAATGTCTATAATAAAAAATAAAAAAAAAAATAAAATAAAAAAAAATCCTTAAAAAAAGAAAAGAGTTTAACAACAAAAGCTACAAAACTTTTCATATTCATAAAATATAAAGCAGCAATGAGTGAGTGCCACTCCTAATGTGCACACATGGAAACTCTACAAGTAAGCAGCATATAAAATGAAAAGCAGAACCTTTAGTATGCGTGTGCATGTGTGTGTATGTATTTGTATTTGCAAAATGTCTTTAACCCTTTAATAACCACGCATGCATACACATATACAAACAAACATAAATGTACTAGCACACAAGTGACACAGGTTGATTGCAAGCATTTTTACTACAATTTTTTGCTTGTTTTTTGAAATTTTCTTTGTATTTCTATGCATATGTATGCATGTGTATGTATGCACACTCACCAACTCATATGGAAAATTTTAATAATCTTTTATCGAGAATTTTATTTCTTTTATTATTATTTTCTGATGCTTGTACTTCTTCTGCTACTTCTACTTCTACATATATTAAAACTTTTTCAATGTGTGTATGTATGTATTATGATGCCATGATGTAGTATGCACATGTGCGTATTCACCGGTATGTTTGTGTGTGTGCTTATGTGCAAATTGCAGGAAGCAAAACTACTCAATGTAACAGATATCAATCTGCAGAAGTAGAGAAAAACTTAGACTTAGCAAGTGTATAACTTAAAATTGCAAATACTGAAAATGTAGAAACTTTTTCCTGCTCGTTATAACTCTTTCCTGTTGTTGTGTGCTGTCACTTTTACTCTTTACCTGTTTTTTAGCAAAAGCAAGAAGCAGCTTCCTCAACGCTATTAACAATGATGATGACGCTGTCAATGTAAAAAAAAAAGAAGAAGGATTTGTGTGCTTGCATGCTTTTAGAATTTGTTTTCAGTTTTAAATTTTTAAGTTGGTAGGTATGTGTGCATATTTAGATAGGTTTATGTACATAAACCTACTCATTTCTCTGATAAGTTTGAAAGTAATCTTTGCTATAACCAGCCTATTTTTTTATTATTTATAAATCTGTTTTCTAACTTTGGATGGAAAGTATGGGGATGCTACTCAATCTAAAATTTAATAAATTTTCTATTTATAATATTAGTACAAATTGAATTTTTTGAAACAATTTTTCAGAAATTTGTTAGTAATTTTTCTGAAGTAACTATTTGTTTTTTTGTTGTTATTAGTAAGGAAACCTTACTGTTGTAAGGTCTTTAACTTTTTGACATTATAACTATGACCTAGGATAGAGATGTGCATTTCAGTTTGTACAGGTTGGACGAGGGGTGTTACTGTTGTGACAGTAAAAATGGGCACAAATTTGTAAAAAATTCATGTTGGATTTAAAAATAGTGTGATGTTATTCTAAAGGTACTAATTTCACTTAAAGAAAGTCTTCTTATGCTTAGTTCGAATGTTGCTTGAGCACAAAGTCACAAGTTACAATTTCATTAAAATAAAAATTAATAATAATGATATCTCTGTTATAGTTAAGCATAAGTAAGTTTTCAGAGGCCTCGCGGCTTAGGAGTATCCTTTCTACTAGTCCCAGTATTTGGAGCTTTTTCCAAAAAGTGGACGGGAAGTAGACTAGGTTAGGTTAGGTTGGGTTGGAGTGGCTGTCGAGAGACACACTTAGGCCTGAACGGCCCATTGTGATACCACATAGTTGGACCTACAGAGTAACGCCGATTCCGAACGGCGGTGTGGCAATTTTTTATAAAAAAGTTATGAAAATTAACCACTAGACGAAGACGGGAATTGAACCCGAATCTCCCAGATGAAAGTCTATTGCACTATCCACTAGGTTAGCGATGTGCACTTCGACACATATGGGCAATAAACACATATGAGCTGATGCTATACTCATAAGGGTTAGACGAGGGGTAACGCTGTGCTAAGGGGAAGAGTAACTAGTATGAGAGAACAAATGTGATTTCTTTTGTGTATGTATATGAATTTATTGATTTCGTCCCTGTAGAGAGTGTGAACGTGAATGCATAATAAAACTTCGTACTTAGCTATACTTTACTCATGCTTTTTGGATTGATTTCATAAACCTAGTAATTGCGTTACCAGGAAAAGGCAGAATTTTTCAATTCCCTTTGTATTGTGGAACTTTTTAATTATAGTATTGAATGCATATGTAATTTTCCTGCTTGGTTGTTACTTTGAGAGATCGAAAAAAGAGCAGCAGCAAACGCACTGCTGCGTGCTGATCAGGGATGCCAACTCTATATTTTAGATCCAATTAATAATTAACACAAAAAGGAAATAATATTTTTGTTTACGATTACAACTTTTATGCATGTATGTAATGTATGTAAATACTTTTAACAAAAATTAAAGAACAATAAGAATAAAAAACTAATAAAAGGTTTTACACAAAAAATATATACTTTTCATATCTACAAATTGACAAAAAATTAAAATTTTCAGTCGCCCACTAAAACGATTTCACTCCCCAATTCCCTACAACTAACTAAAATTGAAGTCGATTCCCAACAATTCGAGGAATTACTTATAAGTTGGCATTCCTACTGCCAATGCTCACATTTCTTCGGCGTTCTGGCAGTAGCCAGGGCGCTCTCAGTTATATTCACTCACTCTCCACATTAGTGTGGGCAAGTTAACAATTTATAGTTATTCGAGCTATTTTTGTTTTTTGGATTTTTTTTTTTTTCTATCTCACAAGAAATGTTTTATAAATTGAAATCTGATTTACTTTTGGTAATGGTAATATAAATGTGTAAATCGGACATATTTTGGTCGCTAAATTTAAAAGAAGAATGCGGGTTATTTTAACATAACCTGGTCACTCTGCTTCACAATTGGTTAGGGCAGTGGCAGTTGCAAGGGGCTATTTCCCACTCCCCCGAAAAATTTTCAAATACATAAAATAGTAATATCTGATATAAAAAATATAAATATATGGAAAATTTTTAATATTTATGATCCCCTCAGAAAAATTTGTTTGTAATCGCTACTGGTGTACTCTCTTCCTTATGTTAGTTTTTTGCACATATACATGCACACTTATATGTGCTTTTGGCAAAACAACATCAATAATGTGTATGTGTACACACAATAAAACCACCGCTCGTCTTTAAATTTACACCCTTAAACCGCTCGTCTTAAAATTAGCACCTTCTTACACACGACGTCGGCAGAGGGCAACTGACGTGCACATCCCTACACTAGGTTATCGAGGTCGTCAACTGTTTCTGGCATCCCCTTGGGACATTCTATCATTGATAAGAATAAAACTCGGTTGGCAATCAACAGTTTCAAACCATTAAAGTCTCCGAGACCGGATGGCATCATACCTGCTGAATTGCAAACCGTCTCTGAAATTATTCTTCCTTTGTTAGAAACTGTCTTTGAGGCATGCCTTAACCTCTGTTACATTCCCTCTAGCTGCACTGTGGTGAATGTAACCTTTATTCCTAAGGCAGGGAAATGCTATCACAGCAAATCCAAAGACCTAGGACCAATAAGTTTTTCCTCATTTCTTCTGAAAACACTGGAAAGGCAGACAGACACCTTTATTCGGCATAAGATCAATCGAGATGCACTATCACAGTCGCAACATGCATACTGCAAAGGCAAATCGGTTGAAACGGCCATGAATTCTCAAGTTTTCACTGTTGAACAGGCCCTTCACTTCAAGGAATACACTTTGGTGGGTTTTCCCAACAACGAGCCTTCAACAATGTTATTCCTGAAGCGATCATTCATGCTCTTGAGACAATTGAGCTGGAGGATCCTTTGAGGAAGCTAATACTCTCTTAGCTTACTACACCCAGAGAAATACTTACTTGGTTTGAAGAAAAACGGCTCTAAAATTGAGGAAAAATGGGAACGATTTGGCGCCATAGAAATGGTTTCATCTAAATGAGGATATAAAATTTCTTTGAATTGAGGAAATATTTTTCAAATATGAGAAATTGTATATAATTTAGGTAAAATTTTCCTCAGTTTGAGGAATAATTTTCCATAGATTAAAGTCAATTTACTTTTTGGAAAAGAAATCCTCAATTTATGGAATATTTTCTACAATGTTGTTTTAGTTAAAAGGCATAGAAATCATGTTTTTTTACTTGTATTCATTTATTATTTTATTTTTAAAAATGATCAAAAGATCATTAAGGCCACCAAAAAATTGTAAATTGAACTTTATTGAAATTTATATCTTTTGAATATATTTTATTTTTTTCACAATATATATATATATTTTTTTTTTCCAAAAATTATATCAATAGCCACAAACCACTTCGCTTGAAATAGAGACGCCGACTTAAAAATTCAAAAGAAAAACAAAGCGTACGCGATTATCTGCTAAGGCCAAAAGAGTAAAGCTAGTTTTTTGTATATACAAAAATTTTGTATGGAGAACATTTTTGTTATATTCGTCTCTTTCTTACAAGTTTAATAACCTTATTTTATTCAAAATAAGGTAATTTGTTCTTTTATGGTATTTTGATACTTTTGTTTTGCAGCAAAATGGTGCTTGAATTTTTATATGCTGGTGCGACTAAATTTTGGAAGAAATAGGTTTATGGAGACGTCCATTGTTCCATGCGCATTTATGTTAACAATAGACCAAGTAATTCATAAAAGCTCTTGAGTTAAAATTTTATGCAGAGACGCGTTGTAAGGACTAAGTTTTAGAAAAAAATTATATTTGAAGATGCCCATTTACCACACCTATATTTTCTTGTGTTTTATTCACTTTTTTATCTTACTTTTCTTTAATTTTAGTTTTAACAATTTCATTGAAACTTGGCATTTGATTTCAATTGGTGCGCAGCACCGCAATTAAATTTCCAAAAATGAAGAAAAAACTTACTTCAAATTGCATGAAAGGAGCACATTTTTCTTCATTTTGAGGAAAATTTACATAAACGAGAGAAATTTTCGTGGATTAAAATTGAGGAAACTTTTTCTTTGTTCTGGAGATGGGTAATTTCTGGGTGTAGGAGGGTTATCAAGTCGAAATTGGGGAGCTCTTCCATAACAAGGTGTGCTCACAGAGGCATCTCGCAATGGGAGGGGGATACTCTCGCCACTTCTTTGGATACTTGTTGTCAACAGATTGCTTCTATTTATCGAAGGAACTGGCTGCAAAGCGATTGCCTATGCAGATGATATAGCTATTGCTATATCGGTAAAATTCCTGAGCACTCTAGGAGATGTTATGCAATCTGCTCTTAACATTCTCACCAAATGGACCGGTAAGTGTGGGCTGAGTGTCAATCCGCAGAAAACCGAACTTGTCAACTTTACTTGAAGGTTCAAAGTACTACCTTTTATTGCACCTTCACTCAATGGCACTACGCTAGTTCCAAAAGAAGAAGCTAAATACTTAGGCCTCATTTTAGACAAAAAACAGCGCTCTACTTGTGCAAACGAGCAATAGGAAACAAATGGGGTATGCAGCCGTACGTGGTTCACTGGCTCTATACTTCCGTAGTCAGGCCCATTTTGATGTATGGTCTTACGGTCTGGTGAACGGCTTTGGACAAAGCAATTCACATGAGACTAAATTCTATCTCGGGATGGTCAACAGGCAGGTCAGGACACTCTGCGATCCTAAATCATTTTAGTTTTGTATCTAAGGCAATTGATTATATCCTTGCGAAACCAATCTTCAACGACAAGTTCGATACTCTAATTCCTGATAGACAGCAATGGGAGAATGGAGAGCGGTTTCAAAAGGATTCAATACACTTCTACACAGATGGCTCTAAACAGGATGGCAGAGTTGGAGCTGGTATCTTTTGTAAAGAGCTTGATGTAAATATATCCTTTAAGTTGGTTGCTTGATCACTGCAGTGTATTTCAGGCAGATGTCATGGCAATCAAGGAAATTCGTCCTGGGTAAGGTATAACATGATATCGAAAAAGGATATATGTATTTTTACCGTTAGTCAGGCAGGTATAAAATCCTTTGAATTGTCTACCTTACTTTTAATGTAGCCTTTAACTGTAGAGCGTCTCTTAACGAAATGTCCGATCAGTTCGATCTGCACCTAATTTGGGTGCTGGGGCACATAGTTATACTAACTCCGCTCTTATTTTGAAATTTATGAAGCGAACTTAAGCAAACAACCATTTAAAATAGATAACAAAAAATGTTTAGGTAAATGCTTTAGATTTTCAGAGAAAAAGTTTACATTGAGAATATTCCTATAAATATTAAGCGCTTTAGTGCGGTAAAAACTTATGCTGAAAAAACAACATAATTTTTTGTATTTAATTAAACGGCAAATTAAAAATTCTTAAAAAAAAGGGTCCCCTTTCTATGAAGCTATTTTCTAAGGTGAGTTTCATATTTATAAGGTCACCCTATTTTTTACAATACTACAACAACTTTTTCGACTGTTCAGAGAATATGATTCTCAGAGAAACTGCTTTCGATCTGTACTTTAACAGTTTCCTCTCAAGTTGTACAACACGAAACCACGATCAAGCTGCAAAAAAATTCTTTCGGAAAGAAATGAGTCCTTAATTGTTCGATCCGCAAGCAACTCAAGTCTAAGCTTACGTAAAATTAAAGAAAAATGGGGCCTAACTGTATCCAAAACCACGATTTGGCGAACTTTAAACCGTAGTAGCACCGTTACGTTTCAAAAAATGAAGTCTGCTCCGCGTTAACAAAATCATCACAAGTTGGCAAGAGTAGAGTTTGCAAAGTTGAACATGAGCAATGAGCAGAGATTGGAAAACAGTAAATGCCTGCTAAAAATTCTTAAATTTAAACATCTGACTCTCAAAATTTAATAAAATTTTTAGGTAATTTTCTCGGACGAAAAAAAGTGGAATCTCGATGGTCCTGATAGATATCATGGGTATTGGAGGGATTTAAGAAAAGAACTTTTGTTTTTTTCAAAACCAAATTTCGGCGGAGGAAGTGTTATGGTTTGGGGCGCCTTTTCATCATCGGGATGCCTCGAACTATAATTTACTTCATGTCGAATGAAGAGTTCAGACTACACTCAAGTACTAGGCATGAGCTTACTACCATTTTTAAGAAATAATTCTAGAAATAAGTTCATATTTCAGCATGATAATGCTAGTATTCATGTCAGCAGAAAAACAAAAACGTGGTTTGAAGTGAACAATGTTGATGTTTTAAGGTGACCAGCTTGTTCGCCAGATCTAAATCTCATTAAGAATCTCTGGGGGATTTTAGTTCGTCGCGTCTATGGAGAAAATAAGCAATTTAATTGCGTAAACGAACTAAAACTAGCGATTTTAAGAGAATGGGATAATATCGACCAAACTTTAATAAGAAATCTTATTATTAGTATGAATGAAAGAATTTTTAAAGTAATTATTAATAAAGGAAACCAGTTGGTTAACTGATTTATTTTGTTTTTGGTTTTTATTAATTTTTATATTGAGTTTATCTTCATTGACCTTATAATTATAAAACAGTAAAAAGCCACAATATGTCAATAAAACCAACAACAACAACTTGAGGAGAAACCGTTATAGTACAAGTCGAGAGCACTATCTCTAGGAATCATATTCTCTAAACATTACATAGTCGAAAAAGTAATAGCTGTTGTAGTATTGTAAAAACTGGGGTGACTTTATAAATATGAAACGCACCTTATGTCTTATTGCGGTAATATATAATTATTAAGCTTACGAAAAGAGGGGACTGTTTGCATAAAGATAACAGAAACTTCTCAAGAATATAACTAACTTGCATTGTTCCCCTTCAAGTCATATACCGCTCCAAATCCAAGAGACAAATTTAACCAAAAATAGAAATACAAACAACCAAATAAACACAAAGCTGTAACATATAAAATATGGTGCCACAAAATATGCACAATAATTTATAATGATTATATAAAAACAGAGAAAGAGGAGAAGACAAAAACAGCATAGCAAAACAACTACAAAAAAAAAAAAAAAAAAAACAACGAAGTCAAATGACACAAGAGAAACTT
This sequence comes from Toxonevra muliebris, assembly GCA_963691655.1. Lineage (NCBI taxonomy): Eukaryota > Metazoa > Arthropoda > Insecta > Diptera > Pallopteridae > Toxonevra > Toxonevra muliebris. Next base: position 45,684,645 of record OY829327.1, read on the forward strand.
TAAAGTTCAACACAAATCTATTTATTGCTTAATAAAAACATGAACTTTAAAGAATATCTTAAAAAAGCAATTGTATTTTGCATGTTTTTATACTGGGTAACTTTTTTTCTTTTTGTAAGAGTTTCGTGTTTTAAGTGAATGGAAGAAAGTAGAAACTTTCATACATTTTGTTTAAATTTTTTGTGATCCTTTGCTTTTATAATAAGTTTCTGAAGAAGTAGCTACACACATGCATACATGCACAAAAATCGAAAAAAAAAACAAAAAAAAAAAAAAAAAAAAAACAGCACACATATATATTCCATATTTAATTGTACAAATTTATTCACATTTGTAATATCATTTCCTGAAACATATTTTTTCCATTACTTGCAAATATATTTTAATGTGCAGCCAAAAACATAAAAATTGTAACAAATTTATATTTTTGGTGTATAATAAAGTCAGAAGAAGCTAACAAAAAAAAAAAAAATGGAAAAAAAATCTAACCCAAATTTAGTGCCAAACCGACCAGCAACTCCACAGCAATGAAATAAATAAAAATGGCTAACGATGAGCGGCGACGTTGATGCCGACGTCAACCAGCATACACACATAAAATTCCGCAAAAGCACATAAAACTGATAACCTTTGCCTTTGATACCTTTAGAGATATAGAATACGATGCGCTCGTTATCCACACAACAATATAGAGAGTGAAAGAGAGAGAGAGAGAGAGAGAGGGAGAGAGTGAGAGATCGTTCATTGTCTGCTAATGCAAAAGTGTGAGCGACTGTGAGTATTATATACTTAGATATGAGCAAGAATTTATCCATAAAATACACCATTGGGGAGCAACTTTTTGAGTAATTACTTTTGCAGCAGATTTGTTTGTGTACACACATACACATAACCCAGCGAACCAAAATCGCGACATTTCTTATAATCATTTACAGTTCAGAATCAAATTCATAGAAATTAGTTGATACTAGTTTCTGTTGGAACTTTAAATTTTGACCGAATCTAAACCCAAATTTCAACTGTTTTGAAAACAGTTCGATTCTTCGACTTTTCCATAATATAAAAAATGAAATAAAATCAAATAAATATATCATACTTAATTCAATAGTTCATACTATATAGATTGCAACATTAAATTTTAATTAAAAACAAAGAAAAAACGATATGTCTGTGAAAGTAAAGGCATAATATTATAAAGACATGAATTCGTAGTAGCTGGTTCTAAGGTAAACTGCCGCTGCCCGGCTATACAAAGTTTATAGAATCATACGCTTCTGTTTGTAGCTCTAACGAAAATTCAATACAATTTTAGGTACTAATATTCTGTTGTTAAAATAATTAACAATTTTATTTTTACATTAAAAATTAGTTTCATAATTATTTTAATAGAAAGCTTTGACGGTAACGCACTAATCTTTGAGCCCAGAGAACCTCATTGGTTCTGACTGCGATAGAAAGACTTGCACAATTTTTCGGTTGGTTTTAATCTTTGAAAAAAAAAGCACATTAGTTTGTGATATTGTGTGGTACTAAATGGAACTACCGAAAAAATTCTATTATCAAAAATTCTCTCTCTGATCCATTAGACTTTCCACACTTCAATTTATTCGGCCACATACTCGGCAATTTGACTAAACCCGCATGATTTTGATCGAATTTTCTAAGGCATAAACTCATAATGAATTCTAGCAATGATTTGGTTTTCCTCATCACTTGAAATAATTTGATTCGAAAAATAATAATGATTTCTTTCATAAAGTTCACGTTGGAATACCCACAAAGTCGTTAGATGACATTAATTTGCTGGGTAGCTGCTGTAGAAATATTTTATTGCTCCTTAAGGAGATACTACGTATGCATTCACATGGTGACTTAGTTACTACACCTCTCTACCCCACTCTATTACTATCATTTATTTTTTCCTAATTTTTTTTTTTTCGTTTTTTTTTCTGTTCTTCGTTTTTGTTTGGTGTATGTATTATTGCCCTATAATGAAAATAATGATAATTATTAGTATGTGTTAGCCACAGACAACGATGACTTTCGAAGTGACTTTTAATGGCCTGTTGACGTTGACCAAAAGTTGCTACACCCATCAACATATACATAGCAGTATGTATGTATGTAAATACAATATATCTATGTATATTTAATGTATTTATATAGCAGAGGGTTAATCTAAATTTATAACTTTGTTTGGTTTTTTTTTTTTTTATTTGTTGTTGTTGCTTTACTGCAATTACTGGCTCTGTTGTGTCGTCTTTTCTGTGACTTTTTAATGGACTTACTACCAAAATAAGGACATGCGTTCACTCGTTGTTTATTTTATGGCATGTGATAATGAAATAATTTTACTCTCTCACTCTCAATTTTTCTTTCTCAATTTTTCTGTTTTGGTTCCAGGGGGCTGAACTTTTGCATTTTTAAACTCATTTAAAATGCATTAAATTATGTAAAACTTTTTCATAAAACATTTTTGGTGTCGTTTATTTATTTTTAATTTTTTTTTTTTTCTTTAAAGAGGAGGCAGGGGGGGGGGGGCTGTGTTGAAAGTTAAAAGTTAAAAAAAGGATATCGCTGTTTAATGCAGTCTTTATATGCCCGGATGTTTTCAGATATACATATATATGCTCTTCTGCTTTGAAAAATGAAATGATGCATAAACTTTTATAATTTAATATTTGCTAATTGCACGCTGTGGTGTAATTTTCAAAAAAAAAAAAAAAAACCAAATATTTGAACTATACTAAAACGTGCAATTTTGCTGCCAGATTTTTCAACGTTTTTTTTTTTTTTCGTTTGTTTAGAAAATATGCAGCAAAAGTTTTGTTTATAAAAATAAGTAATAGTTTAGTACTAAAATAAACAGTTTAAGCTAGTTTTATCAGAAATTTTAAATGTATACTAGTTTTGTCAATTTAATTTAGTGACAGCGAAATATGTAAACTAAAATTCATATATTAAATTAGTATATCGTTGATTAAGTTCACAGTAAGTTAAATGACAAATATGAAAATTTACATGAAAGTAAATTTGTTAAGCACTTAACACTAATTTCAACTGAGTCGCTAGTATTAGCGCAGTCAATGACAACAATTGCATACTAGACAGGTAGCTTTAAAATGTTAGTTAACTTTTCACCCAAATGAGCGCTTAACACATTAGTGAACTTAACCATCGTTATAGCAATTGACACCGTTCAGAATTGGCTCAGAAAAATTATTATTCGCAAATTTCATATAATCAAAACTATTTCATATAATCTTTTTAATTGTGCTCCTCGAAAGGTTTGAGGAGCAGCATGTCCGCTGCCAGAAGAAACACCATAAAAACGGTGGGGAAGGTTAGGTTAGGTTGGAGTGGCTGTCGAGAGACACACTTAGGCCTGAACGACCCATTGTGATACCACATAGTTGGACCTACAGTTTAACGCCGATTCCGAACGGCGGTGTGGCAATTTTTTATCGGCTTGGTGGTTTTGCCATTACCAACCAAGGTGTGTACTTGTACACTATCTTATAATTCTCATACACTTCATATTGATAGTGAATATAAGAAAGTAATGAAAATTAACCACCAGGCGAAGACGGGAATCGAACCCGAACGTCCCAGATGAAAGTCTAGTGCACTATCCACTAGGCAATCGAGGTCGTCAACGGTGGGGAAACTTAGCGCAGAATTCCATGCAACCAACAATCGTCACTTGATAGATTTGAGAAAAGTCAAAGAAGAGGAAACTTTCAAATAAAGCATTGATGTCTGTGCCGAACTGCAATTTTGTCTCGCCGCTGTCAAGTGCCATTTTTCAAACAGATCGTGATGGGACATGAAAAAGAAGTTTTTGATAATATTATTATTGATTCGGGTCACCAATAGCTTAGTCTACATGGCCGACCAGCACTCCATTATAGTAATGGGCTTCATCTATAGGAAGCATTACTATGTTTGCTGGGGAATGTTGAGGGATTAGTTCATTTTGATATTCCACAACATGACTGGAAGATTACTGTTGAAATTTCTGCCAATAGTTGCAAACTTAAAATGGCACTGTAGAGGGATTTTCCTCTCATAAAGCAAGAAAAACTTCCGGCAACTTGCATTTTATTTATCGATCACAACAGCTTGAAGTCTACGAAAAGTTTTTGGTAGTTAATATTTCCGATCTTGAAATTATATCTCGTGAGGAGTTGAAAACTTATTCGCGCTTAATACCAAAAAAAATTTTTAGTTACTGGATATATGGAAAGGAATCTTAAACTTCGGGAAAGCTATAAAGACCACTAGAATATCCCAGAGGGGAAAGAGGGGTCTCCAGAGCAAGCATTTATTTTTGAGGAATAAATAGCTTTAATACCCTCAGAATATATTTACAATGATTTTACAATCTGTGGATCCTGGTTCTATACAGCAGTGGTCGAGCTTAATTTTTTTTTCGCGGATCCGTCTTCTGGTGCCCAGCTACTGCAAAGGCGGTCAACCTTAAACCACCGCATAAAGTTAGAAGAACGGCAGCCATATTGATTACTGGAGCTCTCCGTACTACCTCTACGAAATCTCTCTTCGCAATCCTTCATTGCTTGCCAATTTAACTTCTGGTTAAGTAACAAGCTAAGTGCTCTGCTGCTAAAGTCAGTACCTCAACTCGCTGTACCAGGTCGAACATGGACCATGCCAAGACTCTAATCCACGATACGTCCGCACCAACTAATGTGCAGTATATTTTCTCTGCCCCTAATTTAAACCACAGGTTCTTCACCCACATCCCCAGTGAGAGGAATGGCTTAATGACGAGGTCGTCACTGACAATTCAATTGACATCTATACAGATGGGCCCAAATAGGAGGAAAAAGCCGGCTGTGGCAGCTGCTGCAGTAAGCTGGACCTCAGACTCTCTTTCCGCATACGCATATACGCATCTACACGGACAGCCAAGCAGAAATCAAGTCCCTTGCTCATGTTTTCACTACAACAAAGCTTTTTCTTGACTGCCGATTTTCACTCAGTCGAGTCGAGTCACTCGCAGGCCCATCTTTATTGGGTGCCTGGACACACTGATATTCCGGGTAACTGTAATGCCGACAAGTTAGTTAAACAGGGCTGACAGCTTACCGATATATTACCTTCTTGCACCATTAGTGCCCCTCTTACGTCTATTATATTGTAGACTTATTTGAAAGGTATTGATCAGGACTTTCAGAATTTGTATCATATTCTTTCCTACCTGCTACGCACTTGTGAATTGGAATAAATACTTAAATCCAAGATAAATTATGACACAACCAAAGAGAGAGAGAGAGAGAAAGAAATCTCCCACATTAAATTAGTTATCTAATTAAATAAATAAAATACTCAATATATTAATTTAAAGTGCCCATAATTGTATTTAAGCTCTGTTAAGCAGATTTGTTTATTTAACTATTTAATTATAACTAAAAATTGAACAAATTAATTTAATTTCATGTTTGTTTTACTCTTTTTCAGATGAATGTAATCAATTTATTCTCATGCTGACCAAATTGCCACAGCACCCTTGAACAAGCTAGTAATCACCTGATAGAAATTTGCAAAAAAAAAAAAAAAGTGCATACATTAGCGCCTTAACATATGCAATCAATTTATGTTATTTTTGTTTTTAATTTCATTTTGGTAAACTTGTTTACTAATTAGTTAATAATTAAAAACAAAAATAGTAAAAATAATGCAATTATTTACATTAAAAATTGTATAAGCTAAATACCACCGTGCAACAAAGACAACAAAGTTATATAAATAAACAAAACAAAAGTAAACACACGCCCACAAATTTTACGATTAATTGCAATTAAAAAAAAAATGAAACGCGTTTGGGGAAAATAAAATTAATTTAAAAATACGTGTGAATGTTATGACATAAATTACAGTAATAATAAATCACAGCAAATTGAAATTTGTCAAAAAAAAAGGAAAAACAACGCAAATGCTCTGAAAAATATGTTATGAAAAATGATATGTTGTTAAAAACAATATAATAAGAAATATTATTAAAAAAATAGAAAAAAGAAAAACATAAAACAATTAATGCAAAAATTAAATAATAAATGAAATAAATGCGCGTCATGCTAATTACAAATGTGTGGTTGCGGCGCCTAAAAGCAGACAACAAAAATGCATAAATTGCATTCTCTTCTTTATGCACGTATAATTTTGAAATAAAAGATAATAAAACAAAAAAAAAGTGCTGCTGCTTTATTTCTTTTAATAATTTTACAACAAAAGCAATTAAAGTAAAGCACGCAAAAATTAAGAGAATAAAAAAATAAAGAAAGAAAATTTCAGCATAAAACAAAAACAAAAAAAAAACTTTTGCATATAACAATTAAAAACGTAGAAGTGAAATTCATCAAAAAAAAAAAGGAAACGGAAGGAAATTCTTTCAAGATTGCCTTTTTTTTGTTGTTTATGTTGTAGCTGCTATGCTGTGCTATTCACTGCCTTCACGTTTTCGTACGTATGCACTCGCTATAAACAAATTCACAAATGAAAAACTGTGAATTATAATACAAACAACAAAAAGCTAGCAATACAAAAGAAAAAACATAAAAGCAAATAACAAAGCGTATGCAGAAATAAAATTACAGAAAATTGCTGCAATAAAGCAAACGCAAAAGAAGAAGAAGAAAAGCAAAAAACCAAATAAAAAAAAACATCAACTTACTTAAGTACAATTGTGTGTTGAAAAAATACGCGAAATAAAACAAAACGAAATAAAAACAAAAACGAATCTCATACAATATAAACAAAAAAGATATACTACTGCAAAATAATGAGAATAATTTCGCATAGCATACGTTGCGGCGCACAAGCATCTGCTGCTGCTATTACTAGAGTTAGAGCTGCCACCAGCATAGGAGCTACTGCTGCTCTCTCATCGTCATCACCACCACCATCGACGTCGTCGTCGCCATCTTCATCAACTTCAGCAGCATCAAGTCGCGCCGCGCATTTCACGCTGAAAATGAATTGTCCCATTTTAATTGTAATTAGCCTAGGATGTTTTTTGCACTCCAGTCTACTGTGGCATAATGTTGATGCTGCAATTTCAAATCGAGGTAAGTGCCTTTCGTTTTCGCCTCTTTTTATTTTCCAATTCGTTCATTTGGTATGAGTTGCTGTTGCTACAGCAGTGAATGTTGTTTAATTTTTTGTGCTTTATTTTTTCTAATATTAAAGTGGCATGGAATTTAAAGTGTACTAAGTGGTCTGAAATGATGTCTACTGGTATTGGCAGTAAATGATTGCGTGAAAATGACAACAAACTTTAAATCAATACTTTTCGTAGAAATTCTGACATTAAACTAGCGAAATAGATTGATTGAAAATGGTTGAAATGTTGAACTGATGGCACATGTTGACTTTGATTTCTCTTGCCTACAGTAACGAGGATTGCTAGGTTTGTAATCAGACTTGACTTCACGATTTTTAGCTAACAGTTTTAGCAAATAGTTCAATGAATTGTTTTTGAAATGTTTACCCATTTTATTTTGCTTCCTTCAGTAATACAAAAACTGAAGAAATATATTAATTAAAGCTTGGAAGAAAAAAATCTTAAGTAGATCATTTCAAATATGAGTTCATTAAATTAGTAAAAAGTAGAACAAAAATTGTAAGAAATAGATCAGTGTTTGCTGTATACTGACAGCTTTGCTGGCGAAATTGGGAAGAGAAAAGATTCGGTGATATATTGACGGTTATTCAATTAAATAGATATAATTTTCCTTCAAAAGTTGAAACCAAAAATGAAGAAATGCACATATAAAGAATTTTCCATTAAGGACATAACAATTTTATCTATTATTGAAAACACAGAATTTTTTGAGATATTGAGCTCAAATCTATTGTGGGTGTAGTGCAAGCATTACATTTTATGAATGAAATTCGATTTCGGTCATATGACCACCACGAGCCCGTTTACAGCGATCAATTCTTTGGACCAAATTTCCACCACTCTCGCACACATTTCCGGTGCCGACCGGAACGTTGGTAATTTCGCTTTTGATATTGTCTTTGAGCTCGTCTAAAGTTGCTGGCTTGTTGGCATAGACCAGTAGTGACTTGATATAGTCCCTTAAAAAGAAATCCAATGGCGTTAGATCACATGAACTAGGCGGCCATTCCACCGAACCATTTCGCGAGAAAACACGTTCACCGAATTTGCCTTTCAATAAATCGATTGAGACGCGTGCTGTGTGGCTAGTGACACCGTCTTGTTGAAACCACATATCGTTGTTGTCAAGTTCATCCAATTCTGGCCACAAATAATCTTCAAACGTAACACGATAGCACTCTCCATTGATTGTAACATGACGGTCGTTTTCATCCACGAAAAAATACGGCCCAATCAACCTGCGGCGTGAAAACCGCACCAAACAGTAACTTTTTGCGGATGCAACGGTGTCTTAAGAAGCACATGTGGGTTTATTGCTGACCACTAACGCATATTTTGCTTATTAACAAACCCATTGAGCTAGATATGAGCTTTGCCAGAGCCCAATTGAAGAAGTTTCGGCGTTTCAAATCATCAAGTGGCTTTAGTTCTTGAGTCAATTTCATCTTGTAAGCATGTGTGCCAAGATCTTTTCGGAAAATACGCCACAGTATCGTTCGAGCGATGCCCAATTCTTGAGAACGACGTGGAATCGACTGATTTGGGTCATTTTGAATCGATACACTTACGGCTGCTATATTTTCTTCGCTTCGTGTGGTAAGACGTCTTTTTGGCACTGGAACATCCAATAGTAAAAATGTGGATTCAAATTTATCCACTATAGCATGCCCAGCCTGTCGGATGGGACGATTATTACGACGGAAATTTGGAGTAAGCGCTCTAAAAGTGGCGACTACCGACTCAGAATTTCGGTAGTAATTTTTAATAATTTCCAAACGTTGCTGGTTCGTGAGCTTAAGGCTTAATTATGCATAAGTAACGCAACGGAACTTAAAAATCTATCGAAGATAGAACTCTACGTTGCGTTACCATTTCGGTAATCACTTGCACTCACTGGACATATCACAGTTATTTATGTGACAGTTGGCAACGTTACGTTACGTTCCCTTACTTATGCATAATTGAGCCTTTAACCATGATGAAAATGTTGACTTTAACTCACCTTTTGACATTTACAGTTTATTAAAAAAGTTTAAAGGTGCGTTCATATAAAGACACGAAATTGTTATGTACCTAATGGAAAACTATTTAGTATGGGAGCAAAATGAGAACGAAGAGCAAAGGTACAAGGCAAAACAACTCCATGACCGAACGATTTTCTCTATAATTTTCCCTTTACCTTTATCCTTAACCTTTTGACAACCGCTCCTGAACCGCTGGGAAATTCGTAAATCTGACCGGATTCATGTTCAGCGACCCCGAATTAGTGAACAAAAGTGTTGCGAAAAAAAAGTATTTTACCTATATATAGCCCTATAGACCTATAATAGCCGCTGAGTGCAAAAGTGGTGTAAGTCAATTTTTCTTATTATTTGGATTTTCATCTTCAGGCAATAATTTTGACCACATTCAGTTTTCTACAAAAAAGGTGTACATCTAAGTCGAACATGTGTTCTATAAAGATGCTTGTAAATTTGGAAGAACCCTATTTTGTGCTATCGGTTAACCCTCTTAAAACTGGTGCTATTTTTTTCACCAGGAGAAAGAAAATTGATGGTCTCGTTTTACCAGTACTCGGAGGAATCACTATTCAGCTATCCCAAGAAGTGAAATATCTAGGAGTCATTCTAGATACCAAACTTCTATGGCGTTCTCATGTTGAGCTAAAGGTATCCAAGGCGCTGGCTGCTTTTTGTCAATGCAGGGCTAAACATGGGGTCTATTACCTTATAAAGTCTTATGGCTTTATAAGGCTATGATCAGACCCATTATCACCTATGCATCCATAGTCTGGTGGAGTAGACTTAATGTTGATAGCGTTAGGAAAGCTCTTGCCAGACTTCAAAGGACTGTGGCCATTTGTAAGAGAGGGACCTAAATGATTCAAACTTGCGGAGGTCGCTACTCTGTCTGGTCATAATCTTTGGCAAAGCAAAACGGGACGTTAGAGATATATTGTCTGCTTCAAACAAGGCAAGAACCATCGAACAAATGCTATTTGTGCCTTTTGCAAAAAACCTTTTGTTTCACCAATGATTGAAGTTGATTCGAAATTTTTCACGAAAAATTAACTTTCAATGTATTGATCAGAAATGTAAATAAATTAATTTTTTTTTCCAAATAAATCAACCTATTAACAAAATTAGAATATGTCATTGATTTTTAGCGTTGACGACCATTGGGACATAGAGGTCCCATCAGATTAGGTGGTTGCATGGGTAGTCCAAATAGACTATATTTTTCTTTTCTCTTTTGTTGGAAAAAGGAAGATTGCCCACAACTTCTCCAAAAATGTTGGACCTATAGCTCCACCCACCCTCAAATTATTGCAGCAAGAAGAAGGGGAAGGAAAAGTTAAGATTTTTCGACTTTGGTCTGGTAGGCAAAGGGATGAATATACCCTTGAAAGCCACATTCATTCCCTATTGAATGATTCCTTATTGAGGAAAATCGATTCCATAGTTCCTCCAGGAAATATTCGGAAATAAAAGGGTCACGGGTATCCCATTGGTCGTCAAAGGGTTAACGAACAAGCAAGAGTATATCTAAAATCTTGGTTTATTTCATAAATATTAAAGCATTAAATTCTCATCTTTCCTGCACAATTTTTGCATTATCCTTTCTCTCCTTTCTCCCAATTTACACTTTCCTTGGTCTCTTTTTCTTTCCTGTTTGCTTTCCCAGTTTTTTTCTTTTACCCTAAATAATGCGAAAAGAATTCTATGTCAAAAAAAAAAAAAAAAAAAAAAAAAACAAATCCCCTACATATTTTTATTTCTCTTTGAATTAAAATTTAAAAATATTTATAAAACATCTTCATTTAGATAACCACACAATAAAGAAAATAGCTTCAATGCTTCTGCATTGCAAATGTGCTACCTGCATACCTTAGATACCCCAGATGCTTTACACACATACAAACAAATATTTTTTTCTCGCATGCTACAAAAAAATTTTAATGCAACATTGTTGAATGTTTGAAACTAAGAAACGTTTTATATATATTTTTAGTTTGTTATTTTATATTTTATTTACCATATTTTCACCCTTCAGTCTCCTCCCCTCCCTGCATTTCTTATAATAATGCTACACGTTTTCTCGTCCTTTTTTGCTTTTGTTCACTATTTTTTAATCGCGTAAATTCAAGCTATGTAGCAGCAGCAAGCTACTACACTGCAGGATACCCTTTTAGTAGTATGTATGTACCTATAGGGTGTAACGAAAAATACCAAAGATTGTCCTGATACATAGTTGAAGCGATGTGTACGAGCTGGTAAGCTGCAGCACCAATTTCTATATGAACAATTAAGTAGATTTTATAAATGTACGTACTTAAATTTTTTGTGTTTTTGTTTTTCATTTTTAATACACCCTGCTTCTTGTAGTTAGATGTGAATTACTTGTGGCATATGCAAAAAAAAAAAAAAAAAAATTCAAAAGCTGCATGCAAATAAAGTGCATGCATATAATCAACGTGCAGCAGTCGGTGTGGCAGTCAGTGGTCTCCAAACTGGAAAACCATTTTACCGCACAATTTTCACAGCAGTCATCAGAGCTGCTGGAGATGTATGGTAGCTATAGCTGGCAGCAACAACAGCGAAGCAAAACAAACATGACAAAAGAAACAGCAAATCAGAAAATGCTAACAATTAAGCGCCGAGTTGGTTTTGCAGCAGCTACAGTAACAGTGTTGCCTTGTTGTTGTTGCTGCTGCGCTGTTGATGCTGGTTGAAGTGCTTCTGCTGCTTTTAACTTATACACGTTATATGCACGTGCATTTCATGCAACACTGCTACTCTACTCCACTCTATTCCACCTACTATCTACTAGTATTCGAGTGTTTGTTTGTATAGCTAGGTACTCTCGCTCTCTGCCGCTCTATGACAGTTGTAAGTAACTCCTTGTTTTGTGTTGTTTTTGTTTCGAAATTTTTCAGGTGAAATGCTTGCAATAATTCCTTTCAGCAGCATCTCGCGGAAATGAGCTTAAAAACCAAAACGCTACGCCACATGCGCTGCCTGCTTCTCATGCTAGTCGCTATTCCTTTTGTTTTTCTTTCTCTCTCTCTCGCTTTTGTTGCAACACCGCCACATTTGGGGCTTTGGTGTGCACTGCACAGCATTTACCTTTTTTTCTCTTCCAAGCTGCGCTGCACTCCACTGCATTTCCAGGGATTTGAAATAGGTGCATGCATATCTCTCTCGCGTGCCACCATCCTATGTATGTGTATGTGTGCTATAAAAAGTATGCAACAAAAAGGAGCACAAAGCGGCAAAAATGAAAATCGTGCGGATGTTACTGCTTAACTTTTAACTTTTTGCAACATTTTTGTTTTGTTTAGCTATTTCTATGTGTGTATGGGTATCACATTCTTCTTCTGCTTCATTCCTTCTTCCTTTTTATATTTCATTATTGTTTTCTTTTTTGCTACATACACAACAGAAAAATAACTCATTGTATGAAACGTTGCGCAAAAACAATGCAACATTTTTTTCATTTCTTGTTTTTTTTTTCTCCTCTTTGTAATATAAAATGAAACTTTTTAAAACATTAAACAATTAAAAAGTTGCAGTTGTTGTTGCGGTTAGGAGCAGCTCACAAAAGAGAAATATAATTCTCTCTAATTTCTTATATCTTGGCTGCTTTTTGGATAGTAAACATTATAGGTAGCAGTGTGGAAGTATGTCGTAAAGTGAATGTTGTATTCGCTGTGTACGAGTTATAGTGAACTACTTTTGAATTGAATAGATTTGTACGTATACAAACAAACAAAAAAAAGGTGAAAAAATAAATTTTACATAATTTTTTTAGTAGTAGTTCCTCGTAGTTAATATACTTGAAAATTTAATTGCATTTATTCTTTAATGCATAAGTATTTAGGTCAGTAGCACCGATTCGGTACCACAAGTTGTTTTCTGCTCTATGGCATTTGTTGTTGGCTGTCCACTGTGTATATTTTTTGTTTCAAATTCACTGTTGAACTTATTAAATATTTCTTTTTTGTAAATAGTTCCATGAGTAAATGTGATGTGGAGAAATGCATAAATTTTTGAAGTCACATTTGGATGAACACACTTCTTCAAGTCGTGATCTTTACAAATACAATTTCTGGACGCAGATGGTAGCAATTTGGTTTATATTGAGAGAGAGGGAGAGAGAGAGAAAGAGAGAGAAAGAGACAGATATGAGCAGTAAGTCAATAAGAAAGTGAGGGGTAATGTAAATGGGATAAATTAAAAGCTAGATAGAAAATTGGGGTGGAGAAAAATAGCCGAAGAGTAAGATAGGAAGTGGTGAGGAAAGAGAATAAGAATAAGTGGTACCGAGAGAAGAAAAAAAAGGACAAAAAAGTATGTATACGGAAAGGATAATACGTAAAAAGGGAATAGAGAGAAAGAAAAAGAAATGTTGAGAAGAAAAAGGCAAAAAGTAAAAAGTGAAGAGGGAAAAATCTATAAGTCAATAAGGAGAGATCGCAATGAGCCTCATAGTGCTTAAGTGTGCTTTCTTGCAGAAGGCTGCCACTCCACTAAGGAGAGATATAGAAGTGTGAAGGTAAAAAAGAGTTAGACCCAGATATGCCAATTGACCTGTAAGAGGTGAGATCAAAAAAATCTTAAAATATATAAAATTCAATAATTTTTAAACGGTTGATCTTAGAGTTTTTTTTTTTTTTTATTTAATTGATAATATTTTACAAATTACAGAAAAATGTAACTTTTATAGTTCTAACCACTATTTATGAACTCGTGGACCTTTTTTGGTAAGCCTTCCATTAGAGATTTGATAGTTGTTTCAGACACCTTTTTGGAACAGTTTGTCCATCTCCTTTTAAAATCTTCGATATTTTGGGATACCTTTTCTGTGCTCTTTAAGTTTCTTTTCACAAAAGCCCAATATCTCTACACTGGTCTTAGCTCCGGACAATTTAGAGGATTGGTCCCTCTTGGTACAAAAACTCTGTTATTAATTTGGTACCACTCCAGAGCTTTCTTGCCGTAGTGACATGATGCCAAATCAAACAAAAAATTTGTGGACACATTGTGCTCTCTTATGAAAGGAAGAAGTATTTTTTTCATACATTCTTTTATGTATATTTCGGTATTTATAGAGCCCACTGTAACAAATGACTTGCTTATTTTGCCGCAACTGCATATAGCTTGCCATACCACGAATTTTTTTAGGAAATTTTGTCTGCTTTTGGATTCTAAGTTGTTCTTCGACATTTCCTCGAGCATCAGCAACATAAAAATTATGACCCGGAAGCTGCGTAAAATCTGCCAGTACATACGATTCGTCGTCCATTATTCAACATGAATATTTTTGTGTGAAATTCGATTTTAATTTCCGAGCCCTACTTTTGGCGTCTAAATTTTTTGCAGCATTCCTGTCTGGAACTTTTTGGACTTTGTATGTTTTCAAACCTAACTTTTCGCACCAAATAGTCAGAGCACTGGGCTAACCGGGCAGCTTTTCTTGGTAGAAATGTGTTTGGAGATCTTTTCAATATGCTTTCTATTTTCTCGGCTTTCCCTATATCATGTGGTTCTTGTTTTCTTCCCGAACCAGGTTTCATATCGATGGTCAAATTCTCCTGAAACTGTTTAATAACATTGGAAACATTCAATTCTTTAACCAATTTTTTGTAGGACCAATTTGGATTTTTTTGAAAATTTTTAATAATTTTAAGACGTACTTCTTTTTCTTCACTCAGTTTGATCAAACTCACAATAAATCAACATGTTTGTCATTAAAAATAACAACTTACATATTTTACACCCAAAACAAAAATATTAGGTAAAACGTGTGTTAAGATTTATTCAATCACACTCCTTATGTGGGTCACTTCAAAAAAGTTTGATTTTGATTAAATGAGAATATTTTCAATCAAAATAAAAACTTTTTAAAGTGTACTAGATATAGGCCATTGGGCATATCTGGGTTAAATAAAGAGGACTACTAATGGAAAATAATAGATAGGAAAGAGGCTAAAGAGTTGAAGAGAAACAGATAAAAGACAAAATAAATAAAATGAAAGCAAGAAAAAAAGACTAGAGAGAGAAATGGAAGTAAAAGGGTTGGTGAATGAAGAACAAAGAAGGAAAAAGTAAGGAAAAGATAGCGAAAGAAGTATTGCGAGGGAAAGGAAGACAGAGTAAGGGGTTAAGGGAATTGAAAAATAATGGTTGGAAAAGGAATGGTAAAGAAATGGGATGGAGAGAGATGGATGTAGATATGGTTATGACGAGAAAGTGATAAAAATAGAAAGACAAAGATTAAGGGATGAAAAGAGTAAAGAAAGCGGTCGAGAGAAAATTGTTAGAAACAGGAGTGAAGAAGACAGCGAAGAAATCGGTGTGTAAAGATTGTTGTGGAGGGAGATTAAGGACGAAAAAGGCAAAGCGAGAGAGGTAAGGAAATAGAAATTAAAATAATATTCCAAAAAGAAAGTCGTAGAAAAAGTGAAAATAAAGGGATGAAGAAAACGGAATAAAAATAGAGATGTAAAAAGAGAAATAACAGGGATGAATAAAAAGTAGCACAGAGAAAAGTATGAAGTTGAAAGGTGAAGAGAGAAGATAAAGTTTGGTCGAGAGAGAGAGGAGTGAAGAAAAATGGTAAAAAACGGAGTTTAGAGAAATTAATGTAGAAGAAATTGGTTAAAGAAGAGGAGTGAAATGAGAAATGTAAAAAGATAGGAATAAAAAGTATGGTATGGAGAGAGAAGTGTGAAGAAAGTGTGTTCAAAATAGAAGGATGAAGAAAACGGAATGAAAATAGAGAAGTGATAAGAGAAGAGAGAGGGATGAACAGAAAGTTGTGAGGAGAAGGGATCGAAGGTGGAAAGGTTAAAGATAGAGGAAGTGAAGACCAAGTAGGCAAGACAGAAATATTTGAAGGAAAAATTGTGAAAAAAAGTATTGAGATAGTTGTGTAGAGATGATAGAAAGGTAAAGATTAAAAATTTACGCGATAGGGGTAAAAAAATGGTAATGAAAAAATGTGGTGAAGAAAGTGTCGTGAGATCAAGATACAGGAGCTATAATGGAAGGGTAAAGATAGGGAAACCTAAAAACGGAATAAAAATAAGGATGTGGAAGGATAAGAGAAAGGTATGTGAAAAGAAAAAGCTGAATAGAGAGAAATGGAAAGCGAAAGAAAAGAGCGAGTGGTAAAAAAAATCTAGTGAAAAGAGGTAGAGGAAAGTTGAAGGGTGGGAGGGGGGGGGGGGGGGGGTGGAGCGAGAGACTGTATAAAATGAAGGGAAGATAAAGAAAAGAGTGTGAAACGCTATAAAACTTCCATCGCTGATTTTCTGCATGCTTGAATGATTTTTTTTTTAATCCCTTCTTTATTATTGCAATCTGTCGTAGGTATATAACTGACATTAAACAATAGATGATTAATATATACGTGAACATATATATAAAAATAAGAAAATATAATTTTTTATGACTTGGATGGTATGTACCCAGTGGCACATCCATGTACATATGTATAACTTTAAGTCAAATCAATGAATTTGTTTAAATGGTTCAGTTTTATAAGTTATTATTCGGAGTTTTCCGCTTCAGCCTTGTAAATGTTTTGTTGGAGGACATAAGATTGGACGCAAGCTCGTTTGGGTGTGATAGTAGGCGGCTTTTGTAGTTTGATGTAGTGGCTTTTATTTCTTCTCTTACAGTTAGAACGTTAAGATCGCGGTGAAGCTGTTTATTAGTTATGCACCATGGCGCATTTACGATAATTCGCAGCATTTTTGATTGGAAACGCTGAATAATTTCGACATTAGAGTTCGCAGCCGTGCCCCACAGCTGCAATCCATACGTCCATATGGGTTTGAGGATGGATTTGTATAACAGTAGTTTGTTTTCATTGGATAGTTGTGATTTTGGGCATAGCAACCAGTATAGGTTACGTAATTTGAGACCAATGTGTGAAAATGTGTTTTTTCCATGTCAGCTTCCGATCTAGATACACTATGTATCTTGCTTCGTTGGATTGTGAGATTTGATTTCCATTTAAGTTTACTGGAGGACAAGTATCACGACGGGTGGTGAAGGTAACTTGTACAGATTTGTTTTCATTGGGTTTTATTCGCCAATCTTTCAGCCATAGTGTGATATTATCGAGAATATTTTGTAGTTTTGCGGACGCTTGATCAGGTTGTCTTTCAATTGAGAGAATTGCTGTGCCATCTGCGAAGTTTCCAGTAATTACTCCTTCTCTTATGGGCAGGTCTGAGTTGAAAAGCAAATAGAAAATGGGGCCCATAACACTACCTTGAGGCACATTTGCTTGAATTTCATATAGATTTGTAAATTCGTCACCTTGCTTTACAAGAAAGTGTCTCACGCTGAGATAGGACTTGATGAAAATATAGAAATTTGTTGGCAACATATTTTTTAGTTTATATAAACTAAGAATGATCTGATGCAATGTTTTTCACTGGAAAGGATGAAAAATTGTAGATATGCCAAGTCCATTAACTAATAAATTGAAGTTTGTTAGTTAACAGAAAGTTTTTGTTTATTCCAATGAGACTAAAATTAAATTATAATTTCTTCACTATAGTTGAAGGGGTGTAAATCTAAAGGGTCTAAGAGACAATTTTTTTTTTTTTTTTGAAATGGTAAATTTTTTCGAGCATATTTGCCAAGCTTAATATGATTGTAATATGTAATATGATTTTATGTCTTATCTATTAAAAAAAAATTAATAAAAAAAGTACGAGAATGTGTGCTGGGGTCTAAGTGCAGTACTAACTACAGCCGTTTCATTCACATTTTTGGTTATATTCCCGTTCAATGTTTTTGGTACTTAGACCCTTTAGACTTACTTGCGTCCCTTCAATTGTCGCTGTATGAATAAATTTTGAATACCTGTCACCATTTCAAAGTTTTAAATTCCTATTATTATCAAATTTTTTTGCTACCTAGCTAGGTAAATATAGTTTGATTAGACATTAGAAGCATATATTCTTTAAATTTAATTTGCTATTCGCTCATTTGGTCTTGGTTTCTGGTATTATATAACTGATTGAGACACGAGACATAAAAGTGCAAATTGCTCGTTTGCTGTAAGACTGTCGTAATCCAAAAAAAAAAATAATTCGAGTTTAGTATACAGAATTAATTGTTATTTAATTCTTTATCTTTCTAAAAACTTTTCTGCTGAGAAGAAAATGTATCGTTATTGTCTTCTACTGAGTGGTAGTTTATTGAAATCTTTAAATGCGATTTTTTCGATTTCGATTTTATCTTTTTCTTTGACTTATGACAGTCTTGCAGCAAACGAGCGATATACCTTTACTATATACCATTACTTTTGCATGTTAAATGTAATTGTTGAACTACATGAAACACTAAATGATGTTATTTCTTTTTACTGTATTTTTATGATTGTAATATTTGAAATAAAACTAATTTCAAGCATTCGACTCCTATGTCGAAATGCAATTCAATTTACAACATTTTTTGGCTATATGAAAATATCAATTTTCTGAGTATAACTACATTGAGTTCATATACAAAACTGTGCATGTATTAATTTATTGAATAATGATACCGTTTTGTAGTGACGAATCCAGAGTTAGAGTTTTATCACAAAACTCAGTGATTTTTCCATACATGAATAGCGATTCTGTTTAAGAAATTAATGATAAAATGAAAAATTAATAATAGTTTTACTACCTCACAACAATTAGGTTAAAATATGTTCAGTCATACACAGATTCAAGAGGATTGGGTTGGAAATAAAACCCTCCTTGGATTCGCTTGTGCCCTTATCTCTTAAGTCACGTACTCAATATAAATTTGCAAATTTTTTTGAAAAATTCTATATTTACTCTAAATTTAATGTTTATGTGCGCACTCACATACAGATCTTTTTTTGGCTTTAGACTGCTAAATTTTCTTACTCCCACATTGAGCGCAACAGTGAATTAACTACAAAGAAAGTAATCATCCTTTACAAAATGAACAGAAAATTTTGTGGTTTTGAAAATTACGCACATATTTGCAGCTTTCACTAAAAATACATAAAATAAACGCATGTTGCTAAGCAATTAATGGCAACAATGAAAAGGCAAATACTCAAATACATATACACTCGCACATACATACACACATATATAATCAAAATCCTTTGAAATATCTTTACTACTGAAACTTTTCCCACGGAAGGAAGGAATTCAATATAAACAAAAAAAAAAAAAATACAACAAATGAAGAAGAAGAAAAAACCAATGAAGAACGCACAGCAAAAATACTATTGATTCGTAAGTTTTGTATGTTTAAAAGGAGAAACGTTGGCAATCCTGGCATGGTTTGGCATAAAGAAAGGATTCATTATTTCAATGCTTACGTACGAGTAATTCTTATGACTTTAATTCACTTAAACTTCCACTGAAATGTAAGCGTATATAAAGTTGTTAAAGTTTATATTAAATACAGATAAACAGATAAAATAAAACAACAGAAAACCGTAAGCATAAGTAAGGAAAAGTGAAAGAGATATGCAATAAAGAGGGAAAGTATAAAATAGAATCAAAAACGGAAAGGGAAGTAAATGTTTAAGTAAAAGTAAAAGAGTATGGCAATATTTACTAAGGAAACGACTTGATAAGGAATGCAAAGAAGAAAATGGTAAGTTTTAGTTTTTTTTGGATGCGGAAACGGAAACTGCCTTCTTTGCTGCTTGATATTAATGCTAGTGAAGGAAATTTATTTTTTTTATTTTTTGCTTTTTTTTGTTGTTGTTTTGTTTTTGTGCTGACACAAGCAGCAGCATCGCGTAGTTAGAGTGGTTTCATTTCTACGTATATTTGTAGCAATAGCTGTAAATGAGTTTTTGTTGTTTTTGTTGCTGATAATGATGATGAACGTCAGCGAGACAATTATGCGGAAAGGTGTAGTGTAGTGACTATCTATGAAGATACTTTTTTTATATTAAGACTTTGTTAATGATTTTGAAATTGCTGAATAATGTTTACATTAAAGTTGAATCTATCTCTTTTTGTTTTTATTTGAGAGTTTTACAAGTTTCGCTGATTTGTTAGTTTTGAGAAACCTACGATTTTACATTGTTGAGTAGTTGGAAGTATTTCTGTTGGAAGTATTTCTGGTCTCGGGAAAAGGCAGAGCTTAAAGACCCATTCACGAACTGACTCGCTAGATCAGCTTTCTTTTAAAAATATTTTATCAACATAATTTATTTTTATTTATTTATTTATTTATTAATCTGTCGAAACAATTTCTATCAGATTACTTACAGTTAAAAAACTTAAAACTATAGCAGTAACTTATAACAATTAATAAAACAAAACTGAAAACCTTACTACAATAAATTCATTAAATTTGACTTAAAAACGTCTCTTGTCACACTGAGGTCGATTACATTGCAAATATTATTAAATTTAACACACGACTTGTGAACAGTTTCACTACGACCATAATTGGTTCTGTGATATGCCAAGTGGAAAAATTGCCTTTGCCTAATAGGCCTTTCCGGTGCATATAAGCTAAAAAGAGCAAGAAGGGGAGAACAGTCAATATGACCCATGAGCACATCCCTTGCGAATAATACCAGAAAATAGTTTCTTCTAGTCATCAAATGTTTTAAGCCCAAGAGAGCACAACGGCTAGAATACGATGGATTGAAGTTCCAGTTAAGCTTTGATATGGCAAATCGAGTAAATCTTTTTTGAATTTTCTCAACCCTCTCGTTGTGACAAGTATAAGCAGAATCCCAGATTATGCAACCATACTCCACAACCGATCTAACCAATGAAACATATATTGTCTTTAGAGTGAACGGGTCCTTAAAATCATTAGAATTTCGACGGGTGAAGCCCATCAGGGCATTTGCCTTAGAAATTATATAATTGTAGTGATCAGCAAAACTAATTTTACTATCAAAAATTATGCCTAAGTCTTTTTTTGAATCTAGACGAGTGAGACCTGTATTTTCAATGGTATAGTTATACAATAAATTATTATTACTCATAGAGAACGTTAGAATGTTGCATTTACTAATATTAAAAAAGAGATTATTGACAATGCACCATTGGTATATATTATCAATGTCATCTTGAAGGTACCGGGATTCTTCAACACTGGACACTGCCTTAAAAACTTTGACATCATCAGCATAGATTAAACATCTAGAATGCCGAATATAATTTGGAAGGTCATTAATAAATAAGACGAACAAAAGCGGGCCAAGATGGCTACCTTGCGGCACCCCAGAGTAATTTAAAATGATTTTTGAAGACTTATTCCCCAATCGAACAAATTGTTTACGTTCAAGTAAGTAGTTTGTCAACCACCTAAGTATCGAGGAATGAAAGCCCATGAGTTGAAGCTTTCTGATTAATACCTTATGGTGTACTCTATCGAAGGCCTTAGCAAAGTCAGTGAACACTACATCAACCTGTTTTCCCATCTCGATCTCATTTTTTAAATAATGAGAGAAGAGGGTTAAATTGGTTGTTGTGGATCTACCACTAACAAATCCATGTTGGAATTCAGAAATTTGATGTTTAATGTTAGCATAAATTCTTTTTTTCACTAAGGCTTCAAAGACTTTAGGGATTAGAGGCAGCTTCGATATTGGACGATAGTTAGCAACATCATGTCTAGAGCCAGATTTATGAATAGGGATAATAACTGATTCTTTCCACTCAGCTAGGAAATCCCCATTAGCTAATGATAAATTAAATATTTTAGTCAACGGAAAGGCCAAATTGTGAGCACACTTTTGAAGAAAAAGTGGTGGAATATTATCAGGACCGGGGTTTTTCTTTATATCAAGCTTAAGCAGCTCTAACTCTACCTCCTCCTCAGAAAGTTTCAGAATACCAAGATCGGTAATAGAAGGGCCTCGATATGGTGGCGAGTTTAACGAAATCGGGTCCAATTCGTCACCTTCATTAACAAAGTTGGATTGGAAAAACGATGCAAACATATCACATATAAGGTTCTCACAATCAGATGTAGTATCCAGATAAGTCATACTTTTAGGATACCCCTGCGTCTTTCTTTTTTCATTAATGAAAGACCAGAAGGCTTTCGAATTCGATTTAATATTAGATTCAATCTCCAATAAATGCTGCTTATACAGGAACTTTTTTAGTGTTTCATACTCATTTCTAATGCGAGTTAACTCTTCGCGGAATGCCGAATTAGATTTGCATTTCTTCATCATTTTATTAAGTGAATTCTTGAGTTTAGACAAACGACTGTTATACCAAGACGGCTTATTACTCTTTTTAGCTTCAATAATTGGCACAAATTTAACAAATGCTTTATTGATGACCTTTCTTTCTTCCAAAAAAACAAAAGTTCTAAGGGTAAATCAAATATAAATAAATAACACCATGAAACAATTTGAGGGTTAATGTCTCGGGACAAAACCAAACCAATCGCAAACAATAGTATTTGACCTTATTAACAAAAGCCCCGATCCCTTTTTGCTCCACCATGTCACAATTTTTTTTTACAGTGATTTGAAATTATTGATTTTTTGGGCAAAAATCGAATAAAATAATGATAAAAATCATATGTAAAATTTTATTTAAGGTGGTTCTTGTCTTGGGTAACCTATATTAAAATTTTCCAAAAAATATTTCCTTAGAACATTTTAACCTTCTAACTCCCACCAGTATTGGTCATTTTGAGCCTTTTTCTTAAAAACTTCTTAAAAGCTAAGTTAAAGGGAGGTCAAGGGTTAAAACCTGCTGCTAAAATATTTTCCGGAAAATTTCACTAAGGGTCACCAAAGACAAGTAGCCTCTAAGAGTTAAAGGTAACACATAAAAACACGAAATTATGTGTTAAGAAATTTATTTGTAAGCATGATTAGTAATATCCTTGTAATATGTGCTGTAAGTATGGAACGTAGAAGAACGGTGCGGTAATGTTTGTGGCACCAACGGAACATCAGAAATGAATTTCTAGTCATAGTATTTTTTATACGCCAATATTTGTTCAGTGCTGAAACAGCTTTACCTACGATGGGATAGCGTGAAATGGCCCCAGATATAACAAAATTTATTGATATTTTTGAAAACCCCATTATAAAGGATATTGCTGATCATAGGTAATAACGCACTTTGCAATATATGCTTACAAATAAATTTCTTAACACTTAATTTCGTTTTTTATGTGTTACCTTTAACTTCTAAAGGTTACTTGTCTTTGGAGACTCTTAATGAAATTTTCTGGATAATATTTTTATGGAATAGTTTAACTCTTTACCTCCCCTAAAACCTAGCTTTTAAGGAGTTTTTAATAAAAGAGCCCGAAATGACCCATACTGGTGGAAGCTAGAAGGTTAAATTGTTCTAAGGAAATATTCCTCGGAAAATTTTAATATAGGTCGCCCAAGACAAGAACCACCTTGAGCAAAATTTTGTATATGATTTTTCTTATTGTTTGATTCGATTTTTGACCAAAAAATCAAAATTTCAAACCACTGTAAAAAAATTATGACGTAGTGGAGCAAAAAGGGATCTGCGTTTTTGTTACTGAGGTCAAATACTATCGTTTGAGATTGGTTTGGTTTTGTCCCGAAAATATGTGTTGCACTGTGTAATCAAATCAAAATAATTAAATCTTGATTGCCAAATCATTTAAAGACTTTTCTTGAACGTGAAACTGAACCTGATGCTATGTGGCTTTATCTGTATCAACATCGTGCTTAAAATCAAATCATTAATACTGACTTTGTTTGAACTTGAGCTCTTGAGCCTGAGCTTGAGCCTACACCTAAACCCGACACCGACTTTAAAATCAGAGTTTTAATTATTTTTCTTGATCTCGAACTACAGCCTACCGTTAAAATTTAAATTGAAACCGGATTAATTCTAGCGTTTTTTTTTAACCTGCATCTGCATCTAAGCCTGAGATCGAATTTTCAACAGAATACATTTTCATGAACCTGAAACTAAGCCAGAGCCTACACATAAACCTCAGACGTACTTGTAACCGAACAAAATAAATAATTTATCTTGAACCTGAAACCAAATCAGAGTCTGCATTAAAACCGAACCAGAGCTTGCCACTAAAACTGAAACAGAACTTGAAGCTCGATTTATTTAATGACTTTGGTCAAACCACTTCAAACTAGAACCTAAGGTAAAACTTGAAACCGCACCAATAAACCTAACGTCAACCTTGAAATCGTATCTCCTTAATGATTTTACCTGAATCTGAAACCGAATCATAGCCAGCACCTAAACCAAATTCGAACTTGAAACAGAAATAGAGCCCACATCTTAAATCCAAGACTGAACTTAAAATTTGCAATAAGCTTTTTTTTTTTCATTTCACTTAAAATTTTTCTTAAACCTGAAACTGAACTATGGCCAGCAGTTAAATCCGAGACAAAACTAAAAGCCGGACACATTTCCTTATTTTACTGGAACTTTATCCTGAGCTTGCCGGTTCTATCTACACTGACGGGATTCAGAGTATAAACATTTGCCTGAACCTGTAATGTCCAACCAAAATGGTGTAGAGATACGAAAAATTAATTTAAAATATGTTATTGTTAATACTGCGTATAAAAATATTTGCTCATGCATAACTGAATGCGCAATCATTTTTGGTAGGCACGCAGTCGCATAATGGTCACACCTGCACATTAAATCTTAACCGCAAGTGTCATCTAGTAAGAGTGTGAGATTTAGCTGTTTGTGTGAGCGCATATCACTCTACGCTACGCATGCGCATCAATGTATGAAAACATTAGTGCATAAATGGTACTTATTACTCACATGTAGGTGTATAGAAAATAGAGTGAATGACGATCGTTGCGAACGCATATTTTAGCTAATAGCTATTACTACTACTTAGAGATAGGGACAGTTATTAGCTATATTTCTGCTTCTGAAAATTTGCTCAATTCCTTTGCAACCGTAGAAGACACAAGTTCTAGCAGGAGCTTGAATAAGAAACTTAATTTTTCATAAATTTTTTCTTGAATATCGGTAAAAGCTTTTATTAAATTTGTTCCACATTAAAGTTAATAAAAATTTATTAATTTAATGTTAAAACTACTATAAAATCAGTGAAGTATAATAAAAAGAAATAAAACGTAAGTTAAACATTAAATTAAAAATTAGTGAAAATAGTAACTAAGTACTTTTTGGTACAGTCACCACAGGTATTTCTACAACCTACCTACATACATACAATTTTCTTCTCGGATGGGAATTGTTAGTCACAACCTCAATAGTGGGTTGCATGCCTCCATTAGGTGAGTAAAACTCAAAATTTGTTTATACGAAATCAAGAAACTGAAGATAATCCTATTAATTTAATAGGAGGCACCTCCATTTTGGTTAATGTGGGGTCACCTAACGGACCTACCTAACAGTTCTACCTAACGGACCTAACCTCATTTGCGAAAACTCACATGGAAATCTTCTAGAAGCAAATTGAATTTTACACTTTATCCACAATTCAGCGAAAGCCCTCATGGAGCCTTAAGTGAAATCTACAATTAAATATACCTAAACCAACCTTACAACTATTGAAATACATGCTAGCTTAAATCTAACCTTAACCTAGCTATACATACATAGTGCTAGAAAAAGAAAAGAAAAAAAACATGAATTCATCTTAAAATCTAAACCTTAAATTTCATTAAAAATTAATTAGTTAAATATTAAAGAAAAAAAAAAGAAAAAGATTAAAATGTGTTAAATATTAAAAATTAGTAACATGCGAATATCTTAAGTGCTATATTTTATAAGGTAGATTTAAGTTAAATTAAGAAAAAGAACAAAAAAAAAAAAAAAGTGAATTTGCACATATGAATTCAAGTGTCATGCGATAAATAAGTAGCGTAAAATAATGTTAAGGTGCCACACTATTTTATCCAACATAAATTAAACATGTTCATTAAAAGCATCATCGTCGTCGCTGGGCCCAACGTAACTTCGATGGAGCGTCAATTTATGTACGTAAGTTAAAACAACAAAAATTTTATATTATAAACCCTAAAGATAGTTTGGCATTATTATTATAAATTTTTTATACTAATGATTTTGTTTGAGTATATTGAAGAAAGCGTTAAGTCAAAGAGAAAATAACACCATTCATTTATCTCTCTTTACATACTTTACTTACACTCTCTTTTTTTCGTATCGGTATCTTTACAGTATAGAACAATTTTACAAATAATACTGTTTATTTTTCTCTCTTGAATATCAATAATGTTTTTCTATTGTTTACAATACTATTTTCTACTACTAATTTTTTCGGTTTTTTAAATTTAACTTCTTTTGGATATATTTTAAGTTAAGTATACTATGGATAAATTTATAAAATGAACATCATATTGTTCGAAATTAATTTAAATATTTCTTGTTTTTTTGTTATATTAAAATGAATTTGAAGATGAATTAACTTTCTTTTGTAATTGATGAAATGTAAGGTAAACATTTTAGTAGTGTGAGCAGAAGTATCTCTTTGGGTTAATGAAACAACAAATATTCTTCATTAACAGGTTGGGTGGGTAGAGACCTAGAGGGGAATATTCAGCTTTCCTCCCTCACTTCTATAGTTTCATATGCCCAGTAGTAAACATTTGTACGTCAGTTAACTGAGGTCAATCTTCTGGTTGGCTCAGTTTGTCTTTTTATCTGCTGCATACGTTTAATTTATGTGATCCTCCTTGTAGCATGACGGCGAAGCAAGCCCACTCCCATTTTCCCTGAGCTAAGTCTGAAGCATAGCTAGGTATGCAGCAACCGCTTTCAAGTCATGTGCCACGCATTTCAGACCATCATATATGCAAGAAGGTAAAGGTTCGTTACAAACCATAACTAAAAAAATGCAAAATTTGAAATTTCCTTAATTCTCAATATTCATCACACCTCAATAAATACATAAGTTCAACTTTCAAAAATCAAACTAGCTAAATACTACACTCATAAATTTATTTCTTGGAACCAGAAAAACTCAAAGCGGAAAAGGAAGCAGTGTTAAAGTTACGCGAACTAGTTTTTGAATCACTTTTGAGTCGTTCCTGTTAAAGACAACATGACATATTACAAGAAACAAAAGACAAAAGTAAATTTAAACTAAACTTCGCACGAAAACCTACAAACACAAATAAAAAAATGAGAAGAAAATATTAGACAAATTTTAAATTCAACAAAAAAGAAATATATATGAGTTTGTTTTTGCCTACGTGTGTGCGAGTGTCTATGTGTAGTAGTAGTAGTAGAAAAATTTTATTTCTAGATGTATTTTTGTAACGTTCGAAACTTTATACTACTCCCTCGTACACGTTTCTCTTTCTCTTTCCCTCTCCCCCGCTCTCACTCTCGCTGTTGCTTAACTTCTGAGATAATGTTGCTGATGATAACTTAGAAATGTTGCTGACATACACTGCCTGATGCTTGTGCTGCCAGTGTGTGTGCCATTGCAAAGATGACACAAAAGATTCTGTGTGTCATGTATGTGTGTGTGTGCGTTTGCAGCTTTTCAGCATACGGAACTCAGGAGTTCGCGTATTTCTTGCGAACTTAGTATAAGTTTTAAAGTTTTTTCTTACACTTTTTGTTTTTGTCTTTTTTTTTTTGAACTTGTGTGTATGCCTTACTTCTTTTGGTTGCAGTGTATGTGCAACAACAACAAGAATAGCAGCCAAGAGCATTCGTGTTACTACGTGTAGAAAAAGAGCCATGAAAAATCATCACTGAATTTGTATTTTTCTTACTTTTTCTGTTTTTTTTTTGTTTGCCTCTCAGCAACCCAGAAAATTTTGTGGGTTGAAGTTTTGTTTGTAACTTGTAAACGTGCTCGGATATAAAGTGAAAAATTTACTTTTTCATGATTGGTAAACGAAAAACTTTCAGTGCTCTCTTTTTCATGCTTTTTTTCTTTTGCATTTCGGTTTTTTGGTTCTTTACTCTACACAAATAAAGTTAAATTGTCAGTTTTATGTAGAGTTTTTGGCGTAATATCAAAATTAAACGTTGTAGTTTTTATTTTTAAATTTACAATTAATGCAAATATTTGCACAGCATTTTTTAAAATATATTTTAAGAAAAATAATTTAGTTTTGATAATTTATTTTTTATTAATTGATTATTGAATTCAACTTGGTCTCAGCTTTTTAAACATTTTCAACTATTGTACGTTTAGCTTTTCTAATTATAACTTCAAGCCACTCCTATCCCTTTGTACATTATTATTATTTGAAGGAAGGACGACTCGAAAGCCAGGCACTGCGACCTAAAGCGCGGTTCACGCCAAATTGGCACGCTTTGTTGTGGTCACCACGTCGCCCCTAGTCATAAGAACAACAAATTTTTTACTGGGATTTGTTTACAATACCGTTACCGTTAGTTGATAAATTTTTCAAATTAATTGATCGCAAGTTGGTGATTGTGTACACAATGGAACCTGCAAATAGAAAATTGATTGTGAACAAATTTATTGAAAATCCGTCGTGGTCTGGTTCGAAAGATTGCGAAAGTGTTAAATATCTCCAAAAGAACGGTATGTAGAGTTATAAAACGATATAAAGAAACTCTTAGTGTTGAAAGAGGTAAAAAAGTTGTGAACAAAACGGGAACCACCAACCTAAAATTAAAGGCAAAGATCTTGAGGTCCATCAAAAGCTATCGGATAGCGATCGTGCTGAAAAATTCCATACCAGAAAAAGTACTGCTAGACGAATACTCATAAAAGCTGGGCTAAAGTGCTATCGTGCTATAAAATATCCAAATAGAGCAGACAAACAGAATTTGCTGGCCAAAAAACGTGCTCGTCTTCTTTATAATAATGTTTTGACCAAATTCAATGGATGCATTATTGTGGATGACGAATCATACGTAAAACTTGATATTAAACAGCTTCCAGGTCAAACATTTTATATGGCAACGAATCGTGGTAATGTACCCTCAAAATTCTAGTACATAAAAATGGATAAATTGGCAAAGAAAGCAAAGGTGTGGCAGGCTATTTGCAGCTGTGGTCTCAAATCCGGGGCATTTGTGACATCCTCTTCTATGACGTCTGATATTTACATCAAAGAGTGCCTTTCGAAACGACTATTGCCATTTGTTCGTCACCACCATTCGCCAGTGAAGTTTTGGCCTGATTTAGCCAGTTGCCACTACTCTAAGAAAACCATGGATTGGTATCAGACAAATAAAGTAGATGTAGTGCCCAAATATATGAATCCACCCAATTGCCCCCAGCTTCGACCGATCAAAAAATACTGGGCTATTACAAAATATAAGTTGAAGAAAAATGCAGGTATTGTCAAAAATGTGAATTCAATGTTACTAAAATGGAACCAAATAGCCGCAAAAGTATCCAGAGCGGATGTTCAAAGGTTGATGGTGTCCATTAAAAGGAATACCGGGAACTTTTTGCACAACAAAGAAATTTAAATCTTTTAATATTATAGTATTAAAACACAATATTAAACTTATCATTTAATGCATTATTTGTTATTCTGAGTGTTCTGGATAAAAAGATACAGCACCTTTCCTGTGTGCCAATTTTGCGTGAACCGCTCTTTATAAGACCCAAGTTATGAAAGAAAGAAAGAGTAAAAGAAAAATAGAAAATAAACATACCTAAGCCGAGAATCGAATTTGAGTCTCCAGAGACAAGAGTCTGGTACTCTGTCACTAAACCACAGTGGCAATGTTTGGACCTACAGTTTAACGCCGATTCCGAACGGCTGTGCGTCAATTTTTTATCAGCTCGGTGGTCTTGCCATTACCAACCAAGGTGTGTACTTGTACACATTCTTATGATTCTCATACACTTCCTATTGATAGTGAATATAAGAGAGTAGTGAAAATTAACCACCAGACGAAGACGGGAATTGAACCTGCAACCTTCTGGATGAAAGTCTAGTGCACTATCCACTAGGCTATCGAGGTCATCTATCATTGGCATATTTTTGTCACATTCATTTTTCTTATTGAAAACTTTTTCTTATGTAAAGAGGGTACCAGAAAACTGGCAAGCAAGACTGATTTGAGGAAAGCGTAAAGTATATAGTCAACGAAAAATGGCAGGAGGGTTTATAACTGTTATTTCCCATTTTCTCTCTCTTTTTCGCTCTATATATGATATACGATCACAATAATATTATCAATTCAAAAGAAACTCACATTTTGATTTTACTTTTTGGTTAGTTATTTTTCATTAAATGAACCGTTTCATTGAATAACTTTGATTCTACTTATGTAGGCTTTCTAAAACAAAGAAGATATTTCTTTGTTTTTCGGCATTAAATTATTGCATTTGTATGATTTATAATACTACTTATAAAATTTCTGAAGCTTTTGAATTCTGAATTTAAATTTCCACTTTTTCCATAGTCTTTTCAATAGAAGTTTTTGGCATTTGCAAGCCTACAGCATAAGGAAAACCTACAAGAAATATGCTCTTGCCATTAAATTTCAAAGTAAATTCATAAATACAATTAAAATTTGTGGCAACGTTTTCATTTGGTTATTTTATATCTGTCGTATACAAATATTAAACGTGCATAACACATTTATGGTCATCTTCTAAGCTAACGTAAGAACTCTACAGCTGGTTTTGAGCTACTTTTAGACATTTTTGGATTCAACAGGTTGCGTTATTTTACTCAGTGGCGGATACAGGAAACATTTTTTTTTTGGGAGGGGGGGAATAAAAAATAAAAATTCTCCATATGAACCAAAACTCCAAGACGCGGGCTGAAGCGTTTTGCTTTTGTCGTTAGTGTATGGTTTTTTGTGTTGCTTATTCATAAACTTTATTTCGATGACTAACAATTTCAAAAGTATGGCCATGTGAAAACTTACTGGAACGTTACGCATTTTGGGGAAACCCTGTTCTTGTAGCAAAGCATCTCACAATTTTAATGATCTATTTGCAAGGTAAACGATCGTGGAACAATAGGAAACATTTAATCAGTTTTCGGTTTTAGATTGGTTTCTAATGGGTCGAGAATTAGTAGAATTTTAAGAATAACTCAAGGTCGCTGGTTCCTGCCCTGCATCCAAATTTTCTCTTTTCCATCTGGAGTTTTCTTTATATCGACCCGAAACCTCTAATTTTGTTTTTTTTTTGTTTTTTTTTAGTGGATTCAATTCTCAACCTGAGAATAGAACCTGTTGAACTGGTACTTGACCCAAGTATTTAAGAACTAAATCACCGAAATGATCCATTTTAGTAGAATAATCCATTTGGAATTTTTTTTAAGAATTTAACCCCATCTGGGAATCGAACCTGAGGCAGCTGGAACTTCAGTCAAGCACTCATCCACCATATACAATTTAAATTGTTTTAATTCTTATACAACAAGCAAATACAATTTAAGTTCTATAACACAAAAGTCGATATTACCCCTTTTTCGTTGGTCGTTATATATATAAATATAAATATCGCTCGGCAAGCAAAATAATTTTTAAAAAATTTTTTTGTTCTTTGTGCGAAATGTTCGTTAAACGGGGCTTTCGTTAAAGCCAAGCATTCGAAATTAATTTTTTAGTTTATTTTGCCCATCTAAAAATTCATTTAAAGAAAATTTTTTTTTTAACTTAACTCCGCCAACTTGGGTAGAATTTACTTGAGGAAAAGAGTCTTGGATTATAATTTCCGGAATAGAGATTTTTTGATTGCCTAAATTCTTTTAAACCTTATTTCTTTAAAAAAGCGAGTCCTGGATTATAATGTCTGAAATAAGGTTCGCTGTAGTATTTGAATGTAAGTGTTGGATGAGGGCTGACATCCCAGCGCAGGTTTTTAGTGCACTAGCAGAAATCCAAATATTCAATGACGAAAGCAAAAAAAAGCAAAACACAGAAATTTCAAATTTTATTGAGCTTCAAGTATCTCCCAAAGAATATTTTTTTCATATTTCTTTGATATTTACAATTATGCTGTAGCTTCAAAAATAGTGGTCAGTAGAAAAAATCAGGTAAAATTTTCGTTACCATACCATAGCAATGAAGCTGGTATCTTAACCCTCTAGTTCCCAAGCTGGCCTCTAGACAGCCTTCATCGAAACAGGTGTAATTACCACATTAATAGTTTTTTGATGCTACATTTTATCATATCGTTCATGAAATTTCCAAAGCGACAGTCAAAAGTCAAAAATTTGTGAAAAATAGGAAAATTAATTATTTTTATTGAACTTGAAATAAAAGTAAAAAAAAATACTTCCCGTCATAGTAGCCATATAAAAAAACTACCTGTGAGTTGCTAGGAATTTGAATTTTTTTTATACAAAATATTTAATTACTTAAAACAAGTTGATGAAAAGTTCATGCAACAAAGAATATTTTTAGGCTTTTAACCTTTCCGGCTTCATAAATCCACGCCCATTAAATTTTTTGGGGTTTTAAAATCTGATTATGCTTTTTACATCAAAATTTATCAATCTCATTTTTTTTTTTAAATCAATCAAAAATTTAGGCACTAGAAAGTTAACCTGACTAAACAGAATATACCGTTATTTTCTACTTTATTCATTCTTTTCCTTAATTATAACAATTACACTACTCCCAATTCTAACCAGCAACAGTTTTAATTATAATACCAGTTTATTTCAACACAGAAACCAAAACCGTTTTCCCAGAATTTTCTCTTTAACCTTTTAAAAAAAATAAAAATAAATATTAAAATTAGCATTAAATTGAATATGCCAAAAAACTGTAAAAAATTCTAATTTAAATATCTCCAGTGAAAATTCATTCATATCAGCTGTCGAAAATTATCATATCCATAATTTCGACAAATAGGGCAATCATGAGCCCAATTTCATGGCTCAATTCGTATGGTTTGCTTACATTCCAGCTACTTACTTGTTTTTGTGAGTGTGTGTATGTGTGTACATTAGAAATAAATATCAGGGCGTCTAGTGGTTGTGCAAATATATCTACACAATGTCCTCTGCTTTATTTCTGTATATACTATAAAACTCCACCTTGTCGTTTATTTCTGTGCCTTCAATTACTTCCTCGTCATTGAAGCAAATCGACAAATACTTGAACATGAATTTCGCAAAAACATTACTGTTTTTTTTTCACTACTGCTGCTGCTGTTACGTATTTCTGAGTTTCTGTTGTGGTTTCTACATACATATAAATACCATACCTTCAGGTTGAGGTAAGTGTTTCTATTATAGCAAACATTCAAAAATATTCGTATACATATTCGCTGTACTATAAATGAATGTATGAATGAGTGTTTACGGCATGTCCTTGACAATTTTATATAAATTGTATAGGCTGAATTGGTTCGGCGTTGGAATAGGAATTGCTGCTACTGCTGGTTTTTTTTAGTTGAGGTTAAGGCATAGACAACGAAAATTCTTTTCCATACGCACATTTAAGTATTTTTGCATATGCTTTATTTATGCATAGGTAGGTAAATAATAATGATGAGTATTGTGTAAGTATGTAATGAAAATGTGAAATGCATATTCACGTATATATGCATGTATATTGAAGGATGAAAGAACACTGAGAAAAATTTAAGTGTAGAAGAAAAGTAAAAATCAACTTAAAACTTGAATAATTTAATTGAATGATGTGGAATATAAATTATAAATTTCAAGGGGATGTTACTCTACTTATTTATTTATTAACAATTCACTATAAATTTAAAGCTAATGTGAATTGAGCTGAGGCCTTAAGCTTAACTTAGAACTAGGTTAATGGCATGTATATTTAATTTATTTATGTATATGGGACATTCTCTGTCAATGGGAGACCCCCCCTGTCCAAAATTTTTTAAGGTATTTTAGGGCATGTTTCGGCTCAAATGAAAGCTTATTATCTCTAGTTTCGAATGCAACAAGGCCTTTTTTGATTTTGCATGATGGCGGACCAATATGGCGGTTGCAAGTCTACCACCTTACCTTAAAATATTGGTTTTATCAAGCGTACGCTTACCCAAGTCATCATAAAAAAATATATAATGCCTTTTTTTTGTATATTTTTGTTCGCTGAATATGAATCTAATTTTATTTTTCACGGGGAATGTTACGTGTTGTCCCTAACCTCAAAAAAGTTCCAAAAAGTCTGTTTTATCAAGCGTACGTTTACCCAAGTCATCATAAAACAACGAGAAAAGCTTATTTTTGTGAAATTTCAGTTGATGAACATGAATCTTATGTTATGTGTCAAAAAATCAAAAATCCCAAAAAACTTTTTTTCGTGTCTCACGTGTCCCAAGTCATCAGAAAACTTCCCAAATTACTTATTTTTCAATTTTCATTCCTTCACTTGGCTGTAACATACTTTTAGCGTTACCCAGAAACAACGACGTGAACTTAGTAAGTCTCTGTTTTCTTTGCGGTGCTTCATTAGAGTAAAAACAAAATTAATAATGAAACATAAGTTTTTTGGGAAGATTTCTGGTGATTTGGGACACCTGAGACACGAAAAAAAGTTTTTTGGGATTTTTCATTTTTTGAGGTTAGGGACGACATGTAACATTTTCCGTGGAAAATAGTATTAGATAATATTATCAGCTGAAACTACACAAAATTAAGCTTTTCCCGAGGTGGTAGACTTGCAGCCGCCATATTGGTCCGCCATCATGCAAAATCAAAAAAGGCCATGTTGCAATCGAAACTAGAGATAATAAGCTTTCAGTTGAGCCTAAACATGCCATAAAATACCTTAACCAATTTTCGACAGGGGAGGGGGGGGGGGGGTCTCCCATTGACAGAAAGTGTCCCATATATATAGTGTGTATGTATATGATTATAGTTATTGTGGGATATTTTTAAAAATTTTCTAAAGTTTTGGATGTTGATGAGGTGTTGATGGGTTAATTTTGTATGTCCCCGGCGTAGTCGTAAACATTTTACGATGTCCTTCCTAGTAACGTCCAAGTAGCTGGTGGAGGCATAGTCTTTTGTTGATATTTTGTTTGTGTTGATCCTACTGTACCAGTCTGAGGTGGATTGCCATAATTGGTCCTTTTTTCTTTCAAAGTTAGCTTTAATGAAGTGGTGTTAAAATTATTTGTTGTTACTAAAAAGGCGTGGATAGCGTACTTAGCAGATTGATCAGCGAATTCATTGCCTTCTATTGACATGTGTCCTGGAATCCACATGAGCTTTATTTTTGGAGAATTGAGCTTAAGTTTAACCCGGATGAGGGAGGCATAGTATTCTTTATTGTTGGGTTTTTTTTTATGGCGTTTAACGATGCTAACGAGTCTGCAAATGACACAGTCTTGTTTTACTTTTATCGCCTGGTTTAATGCTAGATTGATAGCGATAATTTCGGCGGAAAAGCCTGAACTATATTCCGGGAGGGTCGAGACTTTAATAATTTTTTTTTATTATAAGTTACGCTGAAACCGACGTTATTCCCAAATTTTGAACCATCGGTGAAAATGAATGAGGAGTTGTGCAGGGTTTCCTTAATGTTTTTGAATAAGGACTGGAATACTATAGGAGGTGAGTTAGGTTTCGAGTGTTTGCACAGAGAAGTGTCGACTGACGCCGAGTTAAGACTGGCTGTTGGATGCAGGTTGTCTACGAATTTGAGAGGAGTGTAGGGTCGGTCTAGTTCGATGGCACTTGAGATTATCCTGGAGATTGCAGGTATTGGAGAACACTGGTACATTTTTCTTTTGAATTTAAAAGAAGGAGAAAAATAAAAGAAAGAGAGAAAGCTTGAAATAATATGCAAGTAATGAGATGAAACCAGTTTGAATGTTAGTTCAAATGATCATTGGCTATGCTGGTGCTGAACTGATCCTACTTTTGCAGAACTAATTTGTATGTGAAAATGTAAAATAAAATTCGTTATAAATAAATAAAGGAAAAAGCTAAATTCCTTTACCACCCTCACTATAGGTTGCAACTTTGAAAATTTAATTTCCACAAAGCCAGTGAAACTTGATACTCCAAATTAAAAAGGTTCTTGAAACTCAAACCTCTTTAAGAATCAATTATTCAAATAAAATCTTGAAATGCAGAAAAAAGCTCTTTGACCCACCTTTGTCTTAATACGATTGCTTAGGTAAAGTCGTAATTAATTCCATCTAGTCAAAATCTCTAGAAAGAAAGAAAGTGTCTCTTTGAACCCAATTTCCCAAAATAGTCAAATATGCAAGTACATTCTCTTTTGAACACACTTTTAGCGTGTATTCATTTCTGTACTATTTCTACATTTAAAAATTTCCATTACAGAGAAATATCTTATAAAGTCGTATATTCGAGTAAAATTTACAAAGTTTAATATTGGAATGGAATCTCCTCATTGAATAAGTTCCCATTTTTATCTAAGATCGGCTGTTCCCTCTTTTTAATTAAATCCCCTACGAAATACAGTATTTGAGCAGAAACTCTTGAACTTATCTCTCCTTTTACTTCTAGTCGAATTTCGGAACAGAATTTTCAGATTTCCAGAAAATCTTTTTGGATTTAACTACTCTACAAAGACGAATTTTCTTCAAACTTCCAAAGTACTTCCCTTTGTTTTCCCACAAACAACAACAGAACACTACTCTTGTTCTGCTCCGAACATTCAAAAAGATCTCAAATTGCCTCAGACCCCATCATTCAGAGCATTCCCAAGAATGGTATGCTGAATACCATAAATATCAAATTATTAGTTATAATGGGTGGAAAAATGTCTCACGTATTTTGTACTAGATCCAATAATGATAGTTTTTCCAAACCCTCTCCCCTCCCCTACTACGTCTACTCTTCTTGGTGGCTTAGGGCTTCCACTAAGCATTTCCATCTGACTTTGTTTTATGCAGTCATTTTCACGTATTACCATTTAGTATTTTTATCTGCTAGCTCTAGATATATGGAACCGTCTCCAAGTGCTCTTTGTTCGCCTACGACGTCTGCTTGTGGGTTTCATTCAAGCTCCATTCTGGTGATGCTCTAGGCTGGCTCTCTTAGGGTATGCCCTATCCACTTTCTTCTCTTTATCTGCTTCAATTTGGTTCTTAGTTTGCAAGAATCCAAAGGTCTTCATTTCTTATTAGATTTGGCCAGAATATTCTGCATATGATCCGCACACCCAGAGAAATACTTACACCGTTTGAAGAAAAACAGCTATCAAATTGAGAAAAAATGGGAATGATGGTTTCTTCATTTAGATATATAAAATTTCTTTGAATTGAGGAAATATTTTTCAAATATCAAGAGATCCTTATGGCCATCAAAGAATTATAAAGTGAAGTTTATTGAAATTTATTTCTTTCGAATATATTTTTTTTTCATAATATATATAAATTTTTTTCACAAATTATGTCAACAGCCACAAACACAACCGCTTCGCTTGAAATAGAGACGCCGACTAAAACATTCAAAAAAAAAGCAAACCGTACGCGATTGTCTGCTAAGGCCAAAAGAGTAAAGCTAGTTTTTTGTGTATACCAAAATTTTGTATGGAGAACATTTTTGGTATATTCGTCTCTTTCTTACATTTTCTATGCAACTAAATTTGTAAAAATGAAGAACTAACTTACTTCAAATTGAACACAATTTTTCTTCATTTTGGGGAAAATTTACTTAAACGAGAGAAATTTTCGTGGATTCAAATTGAGGAAACTTTTTCTTTGTTTTAGAGATGGGTATTTTTCTGGGTGCAGATATTTGTTAATGAAAACTTATAGTTTCTATGCGATATTGTTTGGAATTAACCAGGGTTCACTTCCATATGCGAGGGTTGACTATACATATGTATTAAATATTCGGATTTTGGTTCCTCTGGAAATTTTCGAACTCCTCCATATTGACGGTAATGTTCCAAATGCAGGTCTGGCTTTGTTGAGTCTGTTGTTGATATCATCTGCTCCACCATTTGTGATCATAGATAGCAATCTAGAGAGCAGAATTTGGTTGGCCTTCGATTATGATGTGTTCATTGCTGACGTTGTTAATTCGCATGGCTTTGATCTTCTTGATGTTGATTTCTAGGCCCTCGTTGTGTGCTGCTCTAATCAGATGATCGATTTTCGCTTGCATGTCACTGAGCTTGTGCGAATATTGTGGAGAGAAGGGAGGAAAGTGGTCATCTTTGTCTGACTCCTGCGTTGGTAGGGAAAGGCTCGCTATTGTTGTCACTGTATAGTAGTGCTAGCTCAGAATTCTCATACTGATGATAGCAAGCCTACTAGATATTTCTTTCAAATCCCAAAATAAAGGATTGCACAGTCTCAATCGAGGCCGCAAGGTGGTGGAATCTTTTTTTTTTTTTTGAAGTATGAAAAATATATCCGTGGTTCAAGAGCATTCACCAAGTTTGCCTCTGGCTATTTTCACACTCAAGCTCAAGTGCTCTCAATTTCAATTTTTATTTTTAACAATTTGCTGCAAATATCTGTACAAATGTGTAAAGTTTGATAATAAAATGTGATACTTTTGACTGCTTTAAAAATCCATTTCATATTAATGACAAGTTCATTTACACACAAAACAAAATTATTCCCAGTGCAGAAATTGAAGACTTGCTTCAATAGAACACACACTTCAGTGCGCTCCCATGTTGTCGACAATGGTGGTGGTATGTTTTAAGGCAAATTCAAACGCAATTCTATAATAACTAGCAAGAACAGAAAAATAATACAAGAACAGAAAAGAAAACAAGAACAGCAACAACAGCAAAATAATGCCGAGCATATCCTGTTGCAATAACAATAATAATAATAATAATAACAACACACAGAAATAATAATGCTGATGATGATGTTGATGATAATCATTTCGTTTATTTTGTTGAATATGTATGTATGTATGTAGGTATGTGTGTGTATATATTTATGACGGAACGGAACAGAACGGAAGTATGCAAATATGGTAATATGCCGCAATATCTGTCAAGGCTACACTGAGGGACAAACAAATATTCATTTACTTCATGACACACAAACACACACACACACACACACACATACAAACATTTTCACACATTTGCTAGCAAAACATATTTGCATACGCTTCTCTCAACTCAGCACAAATATAATACAAAACAATGATATGGCGCTTATGGCGCGCATACATACATATATACGATGAACAACAACACAAAATTGAATTTTTAAATGAGCCGCAAAAAAACAAAAATATTATAGTAAAATATAAAAAAGAAGCCAAGCAAAACGCAAAACAAACAAACAAACAAAACACAAAAACGCCAGAAATTTTCATTTTAGCAGCAGGAAATGAAAGGAAATTCAACAGGATTTTTAAATAGCACGAGCACACACACATACACACGCATATAAAGAAAAAGTAGGTAAAATAGTAATACATACAAACGCATACTATATTGCTAAATTACAGTAATTTTGTAAGCTATATTTAAACAAAAACAACAAACAAATAAATGTAGAAAAAACGTAGCACAAAAAACAAAAAGGTAATGACATTTTTGCCATACTTTTTTTTTGTGTGTTATATGAATTCTTGTAAGTGTGCAACTAGAGTTGGGGCAAGGCATTGTATATGTATGTAGCTAATGATCAACTCTATTTTTATTTGTTTTTTTCTTTTTTTTTTTTTTTGTTGGTTTATATTTTTAATAATTGCCTAATAAAGGAATAAATAAATTTTAATACGTTTTCCTTAATAGCAGGTGATGGTGTAGAGGGAAATAACAAATACAATGATAACTGTTATTAGCAACTTTATGAATGTGTGTTTGTGTTTTGTTTTTTTTTTTCGAGTAACTCTTTTATTTTTTTGTTATTTCTTATTTGAAACTAAATTGCTTGGCTTACGCTTTTACTTATTTTTTACTTAAATGCACAGCTGCTTTGCATACTTTTAGGGTGGAAAAAGAGAATGAGAGCGCGCAAGAGAGTATGATACTTGTGTAAATGTCTCCATCAGGGTTCGGACTCACAGTTGCCACTTCGGTACAATTCCACCAAAACTGGTAAATTTTTTTTCCATTTTTCTGCGCTTGGTACATTGGTACATGTTTTCAAAATTTGGTACATTCCGTGGGCAAAGTTAGCTTTTATAGTAATCAAGAATTGTAAATATATTTTCGAAATACTTTGGAAATTAGAAAATTGTTCAGAATTAGCAATTTTTTGGCAAACAGTAAGTGGTATTAAAAATGGAGTAGACGAAATGTGGTTTGAAGAATCAACTAAATTTATATTCCTTATAGCTCAGCTGCTGCTGAAAAAAAATTTGTTGGCTTGAGTCCTATAAAAAAACAAATTAAGAAATAAATTTGAACTCAATACTCTTAGTAATATAATGCTATATAATAAACTGACAAAAAGTTTTTAATAAAGTTATTTATTATATAAAAAATTGGTACATTTTTTCCCCATTTGGTAAATTTTTTTGTAAATATTGGAACAAAATAAAATGAGTAAGTGGCAACCGTGTTCGGACTACTACTACTAATTTTTTCGATGTAGGGGGGAGGTTTTGTGGGTTCTGACCCTCCCCCTCTACCTCCCTCCCGAAATGTGGTAACTTTATTCTAATTTTTGAGATTAATTGTCAATGGATAGAAAAAAAAGTCAAAATAAAATTTATTTAACGATATTTTTTACTTCCATCGGTTTTTCTTTCTAAAAAGTCAAATATAAAAAATAAATTTGAAATCTTTGTTACACTATGCGAAGGTGATACTGAGCACTCATAGTTTTTCTAGGTCAGTAACTGTTTTTGATTCAAAGTTTCGTCCTGAATCAGTTTGAAAAGTTTAAAAATTAATATAAAATAAAAAAAATGATCGGATACTTGTAAAATTAGACTTGCTTGAACCCCATTTTTTTTCCTAAAACGTGAAGTGATGGGAAGTTTTTGACCTCAGATTCGTGTTCAACGTGAGAAATATTCGCAAAAACTCCATCTGATTAGCAAAACCCAAGCAGTTTTGGGAGACAATCTTAAAATGTAATTAATTTTTAACGCATTATTTCTCAGAGCACCACGACTAGAGAGATCTCTTTCAATGCTGTGACTTCATGAATTTAGGGAATATAAGCCAAACTCATCCGGGTTCCTTATCATTGATAATGGCCCAAATTCCCAATGATGATCATTGGAAAAAAATGAGCCCCTACTATTTTTGGTAATTTTTTTGAGGTTGGGTACATCATCAGTAGTGGGAAGTCAATGAGTTAACGAAATTATGT
Organism: Toxonevra muliebris; assembly: GCA_963691655.1. NCBI lineage: Eukaryota > Metazoa > Arthropoda > Insecta > Diptera > Pallopteridae > Toxonevra > Toxonevra muliebris. The sequence goes on from OY829327.1 coordinate 45,725,907, forward strand.
CCTTCACGATAAAAAAAAAAAATGTATTAGAAAGCACATTGAAAAATATTGATTTGAAAAAATTTAATTTGATTATTCTGTGAATTTTTTGTTACTTTTGGCAATTTTTTTGAGGTTAAGATTAAAAAAAAATCGGAAAATTTTTCCTAAAGTTTTAAAACATTCATCTAATTTTGTGCTTAGTCTGATAGGGTCCATCGAATGTATCATCAATTTAATTTATTGTATTTAAAAATCAGTTTTATAAAAATTATTTATGAATATTTTCTTAGAATGAAAACCCCCCAGAAAAAAATTTCTGGCTAAGGCTCTCTACTTGAGTAAAAAGGTCTATTGCCACTGTTTTTCAAAAATCTGCACATGTTAAATGCGTGAATATGGTAACTATTTTACTTAATAAGCTCGCCAAAATGCAAAAATTGTTTCAACAAAAAAAAAAAAAATCGCTGAATGTAAAAATCAGAGGTGTCTGCCGAGAGCGGTAAAAAGCCGCTCAGTTCGCATGATTATAACGTTTTTTTTTTTAATACTTTTATGCCCTTTTATGTATTTTTTTAATACTTCTATTAAAAAAATATTTATTTTCTTAAGTTAGAGAAATTTCTAAATTTACTATGGAAATTTTGGTTTTGCTACGCTTTTTCCTGTCATTTACTACGATATTATATTTCCAAGGTCCGAATGCTGGTCTCCATTAAGTTGCTTGAACACAGGTTTGTAGCTCAATAGTAGTGGGCACATGTGCTCAAATTACTAAATTTAAAAATTTACTAATAAAAGTTGAGGAATCAAATGATTTTTCGAATAAACCACGTTGGTCGATAACTGTGTTCATTATGATATCTTTTTTTTTTTTTTTTTTGTTGGAACAGAACAAAGAAGTATTCAAGAATACAGCACTCAGACAAGTTTTAAGTCCATTGTACTATATCCTGTGTTTCCTTTTTCTATATTTTTAATCTACCAGATTTATTAATAAATCTTAGCAGATCCTGCGGTGTTAGAGAGCTCAAGTGTTCGTCTCCCAAGACTCCAGTACCAAATATGCTTACTCTGATTTGGCAAAAGCGGGGCAGACACTAAGAAAGTGGTCCGCCATCTCTTCACATTCTTCCTCCAAACCACAGGAAGCACAGAAGGCACTAGCTCCCAGGCCAATCATATGCAAATGTTTGGCCCAAGAGAAATGACCAGTATATAATCCCACCAGCTGCCTGCAACTCTTTCTGTTAAGTGATAACAGAAAGTCTGTTAGACGCTTCGAGATAAAAGGTAACATGGTCTTTGTCTCTCTAAAGCCTCTCAGGTCCTTCCATTTACGATTGTGGGTCAAGTCGACCCACTCATTAATGGTGGTCTTGATGGCTGTAGACGACAAAGAGAGTACAGGTCCAGTTTCCGAACCCTTTCTAGCCAGAAGTTCAGCCGATTCATTTTCTGAAATTCCTGAGTGTCCAGGAACCCATATCAACACAACAGCAGTCTATTGTGTTTTCCAACACATCAAGCCTGAATTTGCAATGCATAACCAGTTTAGACGTGGTTAGAGAATAAAGCAAGGATTTAAGCGCAGCCTGACTGTCACTAAATACACAGATACTCCTTTCTCTCCAACCATTATCAATAACATAGTCTATTGCCTTGATGATTGATTGCAAAAATTTCTGCTTGAAAAACAGAAGCATACAACCCAAGGGAGAAGTGAAGGTGCACTCCATCATTTTCAATGAAGACCCCAGAACCCGAATCGAGTTCTGTTCTGAAGCCGTCAGTAAAAATACGCTTACAAACAACTCCCGGCCCAGGTCCCGGCCAAAGCCAAGTTTGGGCCTCTGGAGTTTGTATTGTATAGCGCTGTTTTAAAACTGGAATTGTTGGCATTGATAGAACTGTTAGGTCCATATCAGTACCTTCAACAATGTCACCAATATCCCAGCAAGTGTCATACCAATACCCATTGCGTTTAAGCCTACAGATGGCTTTGACAGCCTCTCCTTTAGCAAAAATATCAAGGGGTGTTAAGTTGAGCAATGCATCCAAGAATGGGCCATGTGTTGTAGGAAAAGCTTCCGTACAACAAATGGCCACAGTCCTTTGAAGTCTGGCAAGAGCTTTCCTAACGCTGTCAACATTAAGTCTGCTCCACCAGAATATGGATGCATAGGTGTTAATGGGTCAAATCATAGCCTTATAAAGCCATAAGATTTTATAAGGTGATGAGCACCATGTTTAGCCTTACATTGACAAAAAGCTGCCAGCGCCTTGGATACCTTTAGCTCAACATGAGAACGCCATAGAAGTTTGGTACCTAGAATGACTCCTAGATACTTCACTTCTTGGGATAGCTGAATAGTGATTCTTCTGAGTATCGGTAAAACGAGACCATCAATTTTCCTTCTCCTGGTGAAAAGAATAACACCAGTTTTAAGAGAGTTAACCGATAGCCCGTTTGAGCAACACCAAGAGTCAATCATATTCAGGGCAGTTTGGGCTTTCCTACAAACATACCCGACCCATTGGCTCGTGATTAAACTGGCAACGTCATCGGCATAGGCCTGTGTGTAGATACCCGACTCATTTAGGGAAAAAAGAGAGTACGCCCCCTTGGGGACATCCTCTATTCACGCCGCAAGTCACAGATTGACCACAATCAGCTTGAACCATCATAAGTCTGTGCGACAGTATTAAGCGAATCCAGTTAACAAGAACCGGATCCACTCCATGCTGACCTACTGCATTGCACATACCGTCAAAAGTCGCGTTGTCAAAAGCTCCCTCAATATCAACAAAAATATTTGTTGAGGGCCCGCTCAATCCGACCTTTTTGACCATCATGATATCACTATATATGGTAACTTGAACAATTTTACTCTCTTGCATCCATCTTAAATCAACCTATGTTAACTCAAACAGAACTTAAGCAATCTCAATCAAACTTCCTTCTGTTCATAAAGAGGTTAATTCCGGAAATTGGAAAAATCACACAAGTGAAATTTTCAAAAAATGGAATAAATTAAAACCAAATGTATTTCATGCGAAATCTATTAAAATCGAATAATAACCATGCACACCTTATGTACCTAAGAAAATAGTAGTTATTTGTTTTAGGGGATATTTAGGGATTTGCCTTCCCATCTGGTTCTGGATTTGTATTGCTTTGCTATTTATGCTCTTCATTTTGCAGCAATAAAAATTGACAACTGCAGCAAATTTCCTCTTTTGTTTTTTTTTCTTATTTGAGCTTGAAAGCATTAATCTCAATTTTGGATAAGCATAAAAGCACGAAAGAACAACACAACTGTGCGTGTCCACCTACGAGATTTATAAGCACAAATAGACGCCATCACATGTAGCATTTTTTTACAATTTATAACCCTAAATAAAAAAGCACAATATATACACTAAGAATGTTAACCTAAAAAAATAAATGCAGAAATAGTAGGTATTCTATATAGCCTGCCAGGAAATAAAAAAACTCAAAAAAAAAAAAAAACAAAAAACATCAACTTTATAGCAGAGGTGAAAATCTGCTTTTGTCACTGATCATAAATTTTTGTGTTGCTGCTTTTTCTCCTGCCATTTTTACTACCTACTACTATTTTATAGCATTTCAAATTCTGCCCAATGCCTCACTCTTTAAGGTCACAACACAATGGCGACAACCAAAGCAATGGAGAAAAAGTGCTACAACAACAACTAATACAAAATACAGAGCTCATAAAATAGTAGTAGCAATTGTCATGGTACAAGCAGCAACGTGTTTTTACTCTAGTATACCAAATTGTCGGCTACACTGTGCACTGCATGATATCATCCATACCAAAATGCACTGTGTATATTATTTACATGAAAAGAGCAAAAAAAAAAACAAAAAAAAAACAATAAAAACTAAACAAATTTGCGACAAAATGTTGAAATTCGATTTTTTCATTTGTTAAGTTCGAAAATAAAATTGGGGGAAAAGCATAAAAATGAAAATCGTTTATTATTTGGTACATACACTATATTGAGAATTGTAGGTTACAATTGCGATGACAATAGTAGTAGTTGTAGCTACAACAACAACAGCAGTACCAATGAAAACATCAACTACTGTCGATACTACTTCTGTATTATGTATTTCGTATTAAAAGTACTAGTAAATTTTAGCCAAGAGTGCACACTGGCAAATGTAGCGTTCATTTTTTGCCAATTGAGCACGCTGTGTAAGAAAAAAGTATGCCAAAGAGAAAGAGAGAGAGAGTAAGCGAGAAGGAGTCGTTATATGTTTGTTTTCAAAAGATAAATGTTTATTGAGCAACTCATCTCGTAGATAAAGTTAGACTTTTTTTTTATATATTTTTTTTTGTATAAGCAAATACAGCTGCTATTTTGCACAGTTTTTTTTTTTTTGTGAGTGGGAAACTGTAAAATTTGTTTTTGTTTTAGTAGTTTTTTGTTTTACCACAAAATTTGCAAGTAGAAAAACAAGAACACAAAAAGATAAAGCATCAAAACATTGCAAATTTAGTTTTTCGTTTTTTTTTTCTTTTAGCTTTTGGTTTTTGCTTTTAGTTTTTTGTTTTTGTGGTAGTATAAAGAAGACGTGATTTTGTATGTATGACAGTCATGAATTTAAATGAAGTGCATTTTTATAAAGCGACAACAATTTTTCAAACAACACCACTACAACAACAACTATTAAGATGAAGTACATTCTTGCACTTTATTTTTATGGCACACTACACTGGTTTTGTGTTGTAGTTGGTTGAAGAGCGTAGTAGGAGAGAATAGTGTGTGAAATAGAAGAAGCGTAAAGTGTTGGGTAGGAGAACGAAGTGTTGGATAAGAGAGAGTGTTGGAAAATAGGTTTTGTTGTATCCCCTTAAAATTCAACTATTTTTTTTGGTGATTCCAAAAAAGTTTCACCCTTAGCGATTACAGTTTTAAGCTTGATAGTTTTGAAAAAAATGTCTAAAAATCGACGGAGAATCGATGAGAGAATTCTGCTGTAGGCTACTACTACTATTATGCCACAACAGCGTAGAGCCTAGGCCGAGCTTTACCGATGTCCTATTTTTTTGAGGAACATTTTTCTGTAGGCTACTTTTGGACAAATAAAAGCTCACTTATAATAGATACTGAAAAATTATTTGGTTCTGCATAAACAGACTGATAAAATGAGTATTTTTTTTTTTTTTTGTAGTTTGGTTGATAATTTTTTTCATACTATTTCTATAAAAATGAAAACAGCTTCGTAATTTTTTGTTAAGTGTGTTAGTATTAGGAGTATGAATGTATAAACTCGTAATTGTGACTAACTTCATATCTATTATACGCGCCATTTTTTTGACATTGACAGCTGTTCTATCTCGAAGAGCACCAAAAATACTATAAGAATTGATCTGTCAAATAATTTTCATAATTTTACAAAAGTGTTTTGCTATAGCTGAAAATGTCGAATATTCGGTGGGATATGAAAGGTGTCATGTATTATGAGCTGTTGAAACCTAATGAAAGGATCACTGGCGACCGCTACCGAATGCGTTTGAGCTGAGCATTAAGGGATAAGAGCGCAGAATATGAGAATAGACACGACGAAGTTATTCTTCAGCACGACAATGCTCGGCCGCATGTTGCAAGGCAAGCAAAAACATACTTGGAAACGCTGAAATGGGAAGTGCTACCCCACCCGCCGTATTCTCCAGACATTGCTCCTTCTGATTACCACTTGTTCCGATCGATGACACATGGCCTGGCTGACCAGCACTTCCGTTCTTTCGAAGAACTCAAAAAATGGGTCGATTCGTGGATAGCCTCAAAAGATGAGGAGTTCTTTCGACGCGGAATCCGTATGCTACCAGAAAGATGGGAAAAGGTTGTGGCTAACGATGGGCAATACTTTAAAGAATAAATTTGCAATCACTTTTTCACAATAAATGTCCAAATAACGAAAAAAATACGAGTTTATACATTCATACTCCTAATAGATTTTGCAGTTTTGAGTAACTATTAATGTCCCAAAAACAAAACAAAAAATCGATTTTTAAAGTTTTTTTTTTCAAAACGATCAACTTTACGAATGGTTACTAACAAGTTTTTGCTAAGGCAGCGCAAGTGTTAACGATTTCGCCCACAAAATTATTGGCAAAAAATTAACTTGAAAAAAGATTTTTTTACAGAAAATAGTGATAAACAAAAGTTTATTTCGTCATTTTGTTTCCACTGAAAAAAACGCTGAGAAGTATAGCAAAGTTAAAATTCCATGAAAAATTCGATAAATTGTTTCGATTTATTCCGAACTAAGATCTTTTTCTGGTCTGCTCACAAATTTTGGGGGTAATGCGTAATTTTATCACAAAACAAAAAAAAAAGCTCCTTGAACCAGTAAAAAAATGGTAGTAAAAAAAATTTAAAAAAAGTAGTGAAAAAAGTCATTGTACACAATTTGAGTACTGGACTGTACATATATGGTTTCAGAGATTTACCGTACTACAAATAGTTCTTGAGATATATTCAGGCTGTATGGGAGGTGCCACGCCTACTTGACATTAAGAACTCACACTCCACTATAACATCAGTATTGGTAAATAATACTTGCATACCAAATTTTAGTACCCTGCCACAAATACTTCCTGAGATATCTCATAATGAATATTGAGGTTATATGGGAGGTGCCACACCGCCCTTTCCAATCCCACTCAAATCTTTTCTGTAGTATAGTACTATATTGTTTATGGTTCCAGAAATATGCTCAACTAAAGATATGATTTGTATAGAAGGAACCACGCCCACTGTTCTAATCCCAGTCTAATTTTTGCCACAGAATGCAGCGAACAAATATTACATTCGTACCAATTGTTAGTATCGTATTACAAACAGTTCCTGAGATGAAAATTCAGGTTTGTATGAGGGTACTACGACCACTTCTCCATTCCATTGACGTGCACTTTCAGGCTCATAGCAAATACATTGTGTAAGTTTCAAGTCAATCGGATGATTAGTTTCTGGGTTTATAGCTGTCTGTCAGTCTGTCTGTTTGGGTGAAATTTTGCAATCGATTTTAAACTAACTTCCCGTTGAGCTAGAGACTTGAAACTTTAAACATAGCTCAGAACTGGATGACAACGCAATATGAAATATCTGATATATATATAAGTAAAAACAACATAATATAAAATATTAGCGTTTATTTATTTACAGACACAATAATTATAGTATTGCATATTTTCAGGCTGGTCTATAAACATTATTATTATACAGTAATTATAGTGCAGCATACTTACTTTCAGGCTGATGTATAAATATTATTATTATACAGTATGTTCCAAAGAAACGTGTCGTGTTTTTAAGTTCGCATCCAAAAGGACCAAAAATGACCGTTAAGCAGGTTGTAAAATATAGTGGTTGAAAAGGCACAAAGAATTTGGAAACGTAGATGATGAAGCGGGTAGAGGCTTGAACAGAAGAACTTCAAAAAAGGACGATGAAGTTATAATGGGACATTTTTCAAAAAATCCCACGCTAAGTTTAAGACAAGCACGAGAAAAACTGGCAAAAAAAGAAGTTCAAGTGTCCATCAATACAATTCGGCGTAGACTTAAAGAAAGTGGTATCAAAAATCGGAGCACAAATCCTAAACCATTATTGACAGAAATGCAAACAGTAAAAAGGCTTAGTTGGGCAAGGGAGAATTTGAATCGAGATTGGAGCTAGATAATATTTACTGATGAGTCAAGTTTTTATATTTACAATTACTGGAAGAAAACCTAGACAAAAAATGGTGAAAAATTATTGCAACGCACTGTTAAGCACCCAGCCAAGGCCCATGTTTATGGCTGCTTTTCTGCAAATAGTTTCGGGGAAATTAATTGCGCTTACCCGAAATCTTGACTCAAAGTTAATGCTAGAATTGTACCGAAAGGGTTTATTGAAGTCTGCAAAATTATTGTATGGAGCAGGAAATAATGACTGGATCCCCCAAAGAAGACAACGATCGAAAACATCGGAGTCGCCTCTGCACATCGTAGAAAGAACAAAATGGCATAGTCACGTTAGATTGGCCTTCACAAAGTCCAGATGCGTATCCAATCGAAAATGTGTAGTCGCTGATGAAGCTTAAGCTAAAAGGTAATAAAAAGAATCTGCATGAATCTAAGCAATAATTATGCCAAGAAATTAAGCGAAAGTTGCAGCCGAAGATGCCAGGCGATTATTGATAATAAAGGTGACTGGACATCTTACTAAATTTAATTGCGCAATAGCATAATAACTATATTTTAATAAATTAATGAAAAAACATATATATATACTTTTTTTTCTTTAATATTTAAAACACTTTTCTTTGGAACATACTGTACAATAATTATAGTACAGCATACTTTCAGGTTGGTGTATTAATAAGGAGTACGGTAATAGATGGCATAGCTATGGATGATTTTTGTCGAGGATAATTAATATGGCGTTTTGGAAAGTAGATATATATTTATTTATTTATTCAGTCTACAGAAATTTCTTACTTATTTCTTAATTTTCAATTGAAATATAGTCTATATTTAAATTGAAAATTGCAAACAAGTTAAGCTTAAATCTATTTATATTAACATTAAAATCTATAACACTCGAGTACTTATTACACAATCGAATACATCTTGTGAAGGGTTCATTACAAGCATAAAGATTAATAGTCTTATGTGTCTTAAATCACGAGGTGGAACATAAAAATTAAACAAATTAGATAGTTCTAAACAATTTAATTTGCCATTAATGATATTAAATGCAAAATTTAGCGAAAGATAAGTTCTTCTGTCTTTCAAAGACTGTAGACCAAGCAATTTACGTCTACCGATGTAAGATGGAAGGCCGTCTGACCAATGCAGCTTATATAGAGTGAATCTCGTAAAAATTTTTTGAACTCTTTCAATTTTGAAGTTATATATAAACAGGTTAATGAACAAATGTAGTCATCACAAAAATAATGTATATAGAGACGGGCAAATCAGACGGCCGTTTCGGAATCCGCCACAATTCCTCATCAGTGATCTTAGTGGAATTTGTTGGAATGAATTTCAAATGAAGGATTCCAAATTAATGAGCAATAGTCTAAGCGACTTCTTACTAACGATATATACAGAGATTTTAGAGTTAGTGGATCTTTAAAGTTTTCACAGTTTCTCCTAAAGAAACTATATAATCAACATGTTTAGAAAACGTGAGTTTGGAAAATTACACTAAGTACAATAAGATTCATAGATCAGAAGAATTGCATTCATCGATACGATCGTAGTTTTTGCGTCTAACAAAAATTATTTCAAACTTTTTAGTTCGCTTTAAAAACATGGTATATTAATTTTTTTTTTATATATAGATTGAGTATGCTTTTGGGTTCAAGCTAAACTGAATGATTCCAAGTTGTACTTAGGTTAGGTTGGAGTGGCTGTCGAGAGACACACTTAGGCCTGAACGACCCTTTGTGATACCACATAGTTGGACCTACAGTTTAACGCCGATTCCGAACGGCGGTGTGGCAAGTTTTTATCGGCTTGGTGGTTTTGCCATTACCAACCAATGTGTGTACTTGTACACTATCTTATAATTCTCATACACTTCATATTGATAGTGAATATAAGAAAGTAATGAAAATTAACCACCAGACGAAGACGGGAATCGCACCCGAACCTCCCAGATGAAAGTCTAGTGCACTACCCACTAGACTATCGAGGTCGTCTATTGTACTTAAAATGCTTTAGTATTTTGATAAAGTACCTAGAAAATCAAAAAAGTCGAAAAAAGATACTGCTATACCTAAAATATCAACACTGGTGTTGCAGGTAAGAAAGCGTAGAGAATACGAAATTTCAAGGACAATGCAACTCAATATCAGAAAACCAATCCTTCTCCCAATTCACCATTCTCCTTATTCTCTTCTTACCCTCTTTTACTTTTGTTTCCCTTGTGCTACATTTTAAGTGATTTCACTTCAAAATTCAAAACCAAAATATGCGGCGTGCAACATTTTCCTCATCAATTTTTCTACTGCATAAATCACAACTACAACTTTGTTTCCTTGAATTCCTACTATTTTTTATTTGTTTTTCTTACTTTTTTTTTTGTTGCTCTTGTGCCACACTTTTGGGAATAGTTAGTTGTTGGTTTTTCTTACTCCCATTTGCAGCCATTTCCTGTGTATTGTTTTAAATATGTTTTTGTATTCATGTCACTGTTTATTTGTAGCTATGTTTTTTCTACTGCTTTTGTTTTATTTTTTGTAGGTTGTCCCCTTGGAACTGATTGTATGTGCTGCAATAAATTTCCATCAGTTTTTATGTAACAAATACGTTTTTTCCATCAGGCGGCACAAAACAGAAAAAAAAAAATAAAATAAAATAATAAAACAATATAAAAAATGAATAGTGAAACAAAAATAGTGGCAGTAAACCATAAACAACTACAACAACACCAAAGAGGCGGTGAGCGTAAAACTCAGAGCCTGAGAAAGAAGAAATCTGGTGCTGGCTGAAGCTCTGTGCTCAGCTGTCACAATTTCACAAATGTATGTGCTGTGGTTTTTTCTAAATGTGCTTTGATTGTTGTCATATTTTTGTTTTTGGTTCTGGTATGCCAGCGTCGCTTCACTCACACATACATAGCCTTATATTCTATTATAAAACTGTTTTTTTACGCTACTCTAAATGCCATTTTTGTTGCTATATTTTTCCACATCTCTACTCCATGTGTGAGAGTGTATGTTTTACACTTTTGGGAATACGCATTGGTGTATTAGTTTCATTTATTTAGGCAAAAAAAAAGCAAGGCGAGGGGGGGGAGAGAAAAACAGAAACCTCTACTGGCAATATGGCGGCGAAGACGAAAAACGAAACTTTGAAGCAGCAAATTGAAATTGAAAATATCATCGAAAATTACCAAGAGATTTGTGTGGAAAGGCAAAAAAAAACACACACACAAATGCATTCAAGCGCGCAAAATTTGTTTTTTTTTTTTTCAATGTAAAAAAAACATGTCAATATGTGCGGGAAAACAAAATAATTTTATTTTATGACGAAAATCTGCTGGAATATTAATGGGAAAAGTTAAAGTTTCTTAAAGTTTAAGGTTTCCATGTACACTCAACTTTGAATGTAGCTATAATAAAATATTAAAGTAAATAAACAATGGATTTTGATGCCTTAATCAAATACCAGCAGAAATTTCAAAGAAATCTTTAGAAATTTGTTCAAAGTATTTACTGCCTTATTGCACTAAACCGCTGAAGCAAGCACGTCTACGCACTATTTGAAAAGTTTTTGCTGTGTGTGTGTGTGTTCACTTACACATCAAAAATCAAAATTTATTAATTAAGCATAACCGAAAAGGAGAAAAACAACAGCAAGCTAACATAAAAGCAACAGTAATTAAAACAACAACTTTAAAACTTTACGCAACTTAATCCCTTTTCATGCTACTCCCAATTTCCCTTTTCTCTACGCTTCCTTCCACTTCCACTTCCATTTCTTCTTTGACTTCTTGTTTCTCTCAATTAACGGAAATTTTGTAAATTTTGATGGCTACTAATACCATGACATTTTTCAATGTATTCCTGGAATTAAAGGTTTCTCTATAGATTTAAATTTCTAAAATTCAATATTCGAAACCTCAAAAAACATTTTAAAACATGACCGCTGCCAATGCTGGTCTTGCTGCTGCTGTGCCATACTCATTAATCGCTTAATTAACGTGATGTTTATTACTGTACACACATTTCATTTTCAACAAAAGCACTAATTATTATTGGTTGTATAATATTAAATGCTACTATATACATATATAGCCACCAAACATAGTAGTAGCCAGTCGAATAAGTCACGCATAATTCCAAAATGCTCGTGAGTGGGTGATTGTATGCCTAATTTGCGCTTAAGTTGAATAAATGATATTGCTGGCGATGGTAATTCTGTTGGGGTTGATGGCAGCGGCATCGGTTGTTTTTGGTAGCTTAAGCCATCTCCTACTACCATCCTCCTATTGCGCCTGCCAGCAATTTGGCTAATTATAATGTTATGTGCACAATGTTTTTGAACGCTAATATTTTTAATATAGTTTTCCATCGATGAGCTCATTGAGTAGTATAAATAGCTATTATTTTTTTTTTTTTTTTTTTGTATATAAATCTCTATAGCGTTCACAAAAATTTAAGTGAATGCCTTTGATTTGAATGAATGTCATTTACTATCTATTCTAAAGAGTAGGAGAGTGTCAGCAGGTTGGTTTTATTTGTTTAAAGTTATGACTAGTACTGCTATATTTTTGAAGTGGAACTTCTTTTCTCTTGTCCTAGAGTAAAACCAACCGGATGTGACGTCGCGCGTAAGTTTGCCATGCGACGTAATTTTGTCGAGCAATGTGCATGAGGGGCTAAATATCAATATTCCGTAACTGAATTCACGAGCAAACTATATAATAAACGATTCATAAATAGTTTTAATTCAATATGACATATTAATTACTCACACACACACACGCCTATGGCAGAAAGAACAATGTGTAGCGTCGCCATCTTAAAGTTTATGACAGTTATACATTTCACATACAGATGGCGCAAATGTCCAAGGAATTACATGAAGATGTCGCACACAAAAAAAGTTCGTCTACATTTGTCATCGACATTACCGGTACAGAGTTGCAATTTTTGTTCTAGCATTAATCCCAAAAAAAAAAAAAATTGGTTGTGTATTAACGAACACGAGGCAGAAATGAAATTTCTTGTGAACTAAACGAAACACAAGCAAATGAAATTAAAATAATTTAAATAAAAAATATTTTTAATATACCACGTTTTTAAAATGGACTAAAAAGTATAAAATAATTTCTCCTAACCCCATACAGATTCACAACCACATATAGATTCCCTATCCCATACAGATTGTCTTGAAAATTTGTAACTGTGAGTTTTAGTAGGACGAAAATACTTGTATGATTTAAAACAACAAACGTGGTTCGCATGCAATAGGAAATTGATGGATGAATAGTTCACCTAAATGGCTAGCAATTTTATCTCTATCCATATGAGTTCCACGTTTAAAAACGTGGTATATTAAAAATATTTTTTATTTAAATTATTATTTTTTACTTTTTAGTCTTGTGTGTGTGAAATTTTGCAATCGATTTTAAGTAAAGACCAGAGCTGTAAAAGAATGCATTCAATTTAATTGCAATACCTTGAAGTCATGGTTAATAACCGACAATTTGCACTAAATTGGAGTGACTTGAAGTCAATTGAGGTTTTGAAGTCACTTGAACTCAATTGGAATTTGAAATTGTTGACACATTGAATCAAAACCAATTGTCTAAGCAATGTCACAATTAATTATTGGACTCGTGTAAGATCATTTTCCCCAGATTGCGAATTGCCATATTCATTAAATATAACAGAATTCAAATTATATCTTCTCACACAAATGGGTACTCAATAAATACTGTTTTTACATTGCACCTCGTTGTGATTCTACATTTTGAAACAGAAATGAAATAAAGGCATTTGCCAAATACATAGTAAGAAGAAGATTTGTTGTTATGGATGTAAAAATGTACAAGAAGAATAATTTATTTATATATTAAAATATAAAATATGAAAAGTTCTAACATTTTAGCTAAATATACTTATTTACATACATATGTTTAAGTACAATGTTGAAAATAGTGATATTATTTCTTCGCATTTTGATTTCATGAAATCAGTAGAAAAAGATTTAAAAGTACTTATATAAAATTCATAAAATCAAAACAAAACGTTTACATATTTGTATATAAAGAATATATAAATACTGTAAATGTTGAAAGTTATTTGCTAAAAGAAATGTTAAATATTCACTTCATCAAACACGTCAAACTCATCCATTCATAAGTTTTTGTCTGCTGGATGTGTTGACAACCGTCGCTGTCACACCATCGGTATTGCACGTCGCTGCTGTTTCTACGATTTTTTGTTTCGATTCCAGCAAGAGCAAATTGCGATCTCTTTACAATCTATACTCTTTGTAAGCGGAACAAAACGAAAAGAAAAGTTCGTTATTGTTTGTTTTTGTTCTCTCTCTCATTTGTCTTTGAATTTGTGTATGTATACACATATACATATATTCTACTCCCGCTAAAGCAATGATTTTAACAACGATGAATTCAATGCTTTGGTCTATGAAAAAAATGGAAAAACTTCCGATGCTAATATTTTAAATATTATTATATTTATATATATTTTAGATACTTCATATTGTGCATTGTCTTCCAGTTCTGAACTATATTTAAAATTTCAAGTCTCTAGCTCATCGGGAAGTTAGTTTAAAATCGATTGCAAAATTTGTACCGAACAGATAGACACCATTGAAAGCGAGTTAATATAAACGTGGTAAAAAACACAAGCGATTGGAAAATTTAATTTGCTTGTTATTTGCTTATGTTTCGTTCTGCCTTGTGTTAGTTAATACACAATTTAGTTTTTTGTATTTGTATGTATTTGTATAATAGTCCAGTCATTATAAAGATTTATATCATAAAAATTCTGAACTGAGATTTTTCTTGAGTAATTGTTCGTGGGGGTATGATAAATTCAAAAACCACAAAAATCAGTCCTGGGGTTGCAGAGCGACCCCCTCCCCCCCCCCCCCCAAAAAAAAATTCCGCCTTTGATGAAAAAAGCCTTTCTTCACAAAAAACTCACATTTAGCGATTTTGTCAGCAAAGTATGTAAAGACGGCTACATTTTTGGCGATTTATTTTTATTAGGCCTGCAAATAGTAAAAGTAGTAAAAACCAACAGGCAACCATACTATATTGTTATTTTTGTATACAATGTCAATGTAAATTTTGTCAATGAAAATAGCAGAGGATGTTGAACTTTATATTCTCTTCAAAACCCCTTTTGATTTTTCTTCCTAGCTTGTTTGGTTTTCGAGTAATTCAGTTTTTCCTATAAGCTCCGCACTCAAAAATTCAAATCAACAAAGATGCGCGCGCATCCAAAGTACATCCAAAGTACTAAATTTGCAATTTCTTGAATATTGAATATCCCGAAAACTATGACATATACGAAAAAATTACATAGTCCCTTTTTTCAGAAAATCACTTAAGCTTTTTATGTGTGCTAGATAATTTTTTGATATCTCCAACGGTTAACCAGTTATTAGTACAAAAAGGGTTTTTTCATCAAAGAGGGGGTTTTTGGGGGGGGAGGGGGGGGGCTCTGCAACTCCAGAACTGATTTTTGTGGTTTTTCCATATATCATACCCCCACTAACAATTACTGAAGAAAAATCGCAGTTAAGAATTTTTATGAACTTTTGGTACATTTTTTACTCTACTGACTGCGCTATAAATATTAGTTGATGATGAGACTTCAGACTTAGAGTATTCGGTTTTTATACTAAAGGAACGTTGGCACGTGGTAGTCCATTTGTGTAATGTCTCAAAGATTTCAAATAAGATCAACTAGCACGTGCCAAGGTGCGTTGACACATCAAGCATTGCTGTTTTCCGAAATAAATTTTTCGCTAAATAAGAAATCATACTTGAATTAGTGATAAACCTTTTTTTTAGTGCAAAAAATGAATAGAACCTGCGTTGTTGCGGTAACATCAATGATAATGGTTTTGATGGCCATCCTCCAATCATATTAAAAAATTGTGCGATTGCACTAGCTCCACCATTGCTAATTATTTTTAATCGGTCTCTTGCTCGTGGTGAATTCTTAGATGTTTGGAAAAAATCGTATACTATTCTTATTCACAAATCTGGCTCCAAGGCTGAAGTTTCTGAATATCGTTCAATATGTAAGATTTCAGCTATTCCTAAATTGCTTGAGAAATTAATTTACAACAAACTTATGTACCCTCTGAAAGAAGTTATTTCTCCCTATCAACATGGATTTGTTAAGGGCAGATCTACTTCTACGAACCTAACAATTTTTTCCAACTTCGTGCTAAATAATATCAAAAATTGTTATCAGTGTGACGTGATTTATACGGATTTCAGTAAAGCTTTTGATAGAGTGAATCATTTAATGCTAATCAGAAAACTAGAATCAATGGGATTTCACTCAAGTATGTTGAAATGGTTGGAATCGTATCTGTCTAGGCGTACTCAGTTCGTTCGCATAAATAACACTTTATCTGAAGAAGTCGAGGTCACTTCTGGTGTCCCTCAAGGCAGCCATCTAGGCTCACTTCTTTTCTTATTATTTGTAAAAGATATCCCTAGAATTTTTCGATATTCCCATTGACTTATGTATGCTGATGACTTGAAACTTTACTGTAGTCTGAAATCCATCACTGATTGTGCGAAGCTTCAGGATGATGTGTCTAGGTTGTTGATTTGGTGTGATAAACATATGTTATACCTTAATATTTCCAAATGCCAAAGTTTATCTTTTCACAGAATTTTGACTCCAGTTAGATTTCAGTATATTTTAAAGGATACAGCACTAACCAGGATTAACGAAAAATGTGATCTTGGGGTTCTTTTTGACTCCAAAATGTGTTTTTCCAAGCAAGTTTTCTACTTAATCGTTAAAGCTAGATCTATGCTTGGATTTATTATAAAGAACTCCAAAGATTTTTCGGATCCTTACACTTTCAAAGCTTTATATTTTTCATTTGTGAGGTCTATATTGGAGTATTGCTACTTAGATTTTTATAATCATTCAAATAGATGTAAATTTAAAAATTTGTTACTTATGACACTGCAATATCCAATTTAATTATTATTTAAGTTAGCATTTAGAATATCTAGTAGTCTATAAGAGCATGTATTCTAATTGATGAAATTAAAACAAATAAATAAATAAATAAATGTTTCACTTCATTTTTAAGTTAAGCTCTTCGTTACTTCCTCTTTTGAAAAAAATACTTCGGTGCTCGCGGACAATTTTTTTGAAGGACAGAAGTCAGGATCGAGCAATAGCTTTGCAGAGGCTATTGAGATTATGACGTTTGAATTTCGAACTGACAAAGGGCACGATCAATTGCCTAAACAACAGTCAGGCCATAGGACTCTTCTATGTTCTTAATCCTTTAAATTTTCTATTCCTTAAACTGGGGGAAGTATAATATACTGAGAACTATTGAGGGCTCATTGTCCTTCTGACCACTTTTAAATCTGATCTGTTATTTCAACAACTACAGAACCTTAACCCATTAAGGTGTTATACTTATACACTTGTTGTCGGATAAAAGGGTATTTCAGCTATTTTTTTTTATTGCCAAGGCGGTACATTTTTTTCAGAATAAGTTATCGCATATGTTTCAACAAAAAATGTTTACAACTGGTGCGATTGTGTGGCCGTTGTGCTTTTTTTTCATAACCCCTTGCGGTGAGAACGATAACTAAAGAACGAATTTTCTGAAATGCAAAAGAAATAGAATATATTTTAGTTATCATTGTGACATTTTTGAGGATTTGAAAATTTGGTTTTGGTGACAAAAAAAACAAAGTTTTATTCCAAATACAAATTCCTTCGTTTACTAAGAAGCTGCTTCTACAGTCCGAACTGTAGTTACAAATTAGCCAGAAAAAAATTCGGATCGATTGGTGAAATGGTTTCTGAGAAACCTTTCTCAGAAAAACAAAAAAATTAAAAATTCCAAAAAACAATTTTTCGTATCTCACGTGTCCCAAGCCATCGGAAAACTTCGCAAAAAACTTATTCTTCATTTTTCATTCCTTAATTTGGTTACTTTTAGCATTACCCAGAAACAACGACGTGAACTTAGTAGGTCTCTGTTTCCTTTTCGGGCTTAATTAGAGTGAAAAAAAATTAATAATAAAAGATAAAATTTTTTGGGAAGTTTTCTGATGACTTGGGATACGTGAGACACAACAAAAAGTTTTTTGGGGTTAGGGACGACATGTAACATTTTTCATGGAAAATAATATTAGATTCATGTTCATCAGCTGAAACTACACAAAAATAGGGTTTTCCCGTCGTTTTATGATGGCTTGGGTAAGACCCGAAAAACAGCCTTTTTGGAACTTTTTTGAGGTTAGGGTTAACAAAAAAATGCTTTATCTGCGCTTCTATGATGACTTGCTTGTTAAAACTATTCTTTCAAGGTGAGGTGGTAGAATTGCAGCCGCCATATTGGTCCGCCATCATGTTAAATCCAAAAAGGTCTTGCGACGTTTGAAACTAAAGATAATAAGGTTTCATTTGAGCCTAAATATGCCCTAAATACCTGGACCAATTTTGGACAGGGGGTCTCCCCTCGACAGAGATATATTTATCTTGATTTTTTTTTTTTTTTGTCAATAAATAAAAACACATCTGTATAAATTAATTGTTCCAATTTTTCTTTTCCTTTTAATTTCCATAATTTATTACATATGTTGGACGAGTGCATCGCATACGCACGTATTTCTTATGCTGCCTTCGGACAGGTGATACGCGTACGCCACAGTCGAAAACCAAACAACCCAAGTTTTTTTTTATTTGCGGTTCTTCCTTAGGAACCACCACACCAATTTTCATCAAAAACTTTCATGTGGTTCGCTCTTGGACTTAATTAGTTAAAAAAAAAACTTTCCCCTTTGTGATCGATCGTTGGCCATCACTTTCAACATTTTTTTTATTCTCGTATTTCGAAGTCCATTGATCACTTCCAGGTCGTTTTAAAGCGTTCGGGCTTTCCTGTTCCGTGCGGATTCCACTCCAGTGCTTGGCGATAAATTTCGGTGAGAATCCAGCACTGATGAGCGTATACATGGGAATATCAAAAGATTGAAAGGCTTATGCAAACACACACGAGCTTGCTGCAGAGTTGCTGCAGCTTTTCGGTACTAAGAACTCGTAAATTTGGAAATCGCAAGTTAACTCATGCGTTTTTGTACTAAACAGATATTTTTTGTTTTTTTTTTCTGTAGCGGAAAGTATAAAAAATTTTGTTTTTTCCAGATGAAAAACTAATGTTTTTAATTTCTTGTTTGGAAAAAGAAAACGCTGTGTAATTTCTGTATTAGAAACAAATTTCCACTCGTTTTTATGTCTATCGAAATTACCCGTGCTATGTCATGGTAAACGCTGGTTCAACAATCAAAAATTACAACACGACCTGCTTATTTTGTGGCGCTACTTCGTACGCTACCCCTCACCCCTACTAAAGCGGTATACTACACACTTCATAATCTACTCCATGCTTAATTCAAACCCTCCAACTCACCTCTCTCTAACTTTCTTATTTTTATTAGTTCTCAAATAAAATCAAGTAACGGTTTATGTTGTTTGATTACATTAGATGAAAGAAATATAACAACAACTTAAACGCGGTGCCCTTTGAAGAGAATTACCCAATTCACTTTCTCATATACTCAACTCTCGCTTATTTCGTTTAAATTTCGCAAATAACTCATTTAATATTTTTTATTGCGCTTTGATAAGAAAGAAAAATAATAATGAAGAAGAAGAAAAAAACAACAACAATAACTGTCATATACAATACCAGAAAATCTCAGCGAATCAGAAATTTCATATACCTACAGCTTTCGCATTAATTAGCATTTTTAATACACAGCAAAAAGCAAGGAAAAGCTAATAAAATTTACAATTTGCCAATTTGCTGAAAGAATTTAATAAAAATCATAAAATTTATTAGCATTAATCAAATCCATTCAACTGAGAGAGTAGGGGAAAAGCAGCAAAAGGGAAATAACAACAACGACACCAGCGGCAGCAACAACAAAATTATAACCCACAAATAAAATTTTCGAAACGTTTAAGCTTTTTGAAAGTTAAATCGAGCTCATTTAATGCTTGAAATAAATAAAGCCAAGAAAAAAAATTAATACTACGCGCACACACAAACGAACATACACATATGCTGCTTTATATACACATACATACGATGTATTTGATGTTTGCTTGTATGTGTGTGTGTGTGTGTGTCAAAACATTAAAACTTTTCTAATAATAAAGTTCTACAGTTGCAAGCGAGCGTAAAGTAGGAAGCAGCAGTCATTTGAAAAAAATCCAACATTCCCAGTCTCTCAGTCAGTGAGTCAGTCAGCCAAACCAAACAAGCCAACTTAATAGCAACATAAGCTTAGCTCGTCATAAAATAAGTTGCCAACTTTAAATTCTGGCGCACCAACAACATGAATAAGTATGGGTTATATGTATGTAGGTATGTGCTTTTTGTTTGTGTGGACGCTATAATGAAAACGATGATGATGACGGGATATCATAATAATGTTATTGTTAATGAAGGTTCATGTTTTATATATACGCATACTTATGTATACATATTTATATATTTACTGTTATTAAATACGCTTGATGAGTTGAGTAAACAAAATTGAATGAAAAAGCTTTGCTGCGATGAATGTGAATGAAAATAAACGAGGAATCCTTAAAGCGTCCCGAGTCGAGTTGGTCGTCAATCAATATCGCAAAGCTGTAAAATACACACATACACACACACACACAAGAGAGTGGTACTTACTTCACACACTCACACGCACAAAAGTCTTTTGCACGCCTTTCTTTTACTTTACTTGCTTTCCCTTTCTCTCTCTCTCTCTCTCTCTTCACTCTTTAACTTTATATGGCTAGAATATGTCCGCACTCCTTTGCAACTACTCTCTCTTCATCTTCTTTGCTTCCCTCTTTTATTTTAATATGTCAATATGCGTCGTCATCAGCAACAGCAGCAACAACAACATAAGAGTATATGCAACATATGGCATACATATGAGCAATCTCCTCCTAAAACAAGCAAATGCGTGGTATCAGCAGCGACAACAACAACAGTATGGGAATTGTGTAAAGCCTCAAAGTATGCTACAAAATTTATTACAAACTTGAGATGAAATTCCTAAGCGCTCATACGCATACACATACATACCATATGCACATATGTAAATGCTTAATAATATTTTGAATGGCAGCATACAGCATAGTACTTTTTGTTGCCGTAGTTACTTTTTTTTTGTAGTAGTTACTGTTGCTACTACTTTGCAAGCACTCAACAGCAGCATCAGCAGCAGAAGAAGCAGCAACATCAAAAGATTTCAAGCATGAAAGTGTTTTTTAAATGTTGTCGCATCATATTTTTGCATATTGTGAAGTACGCTCGTATATTTTTGCGTGCGTGTTTTATGTTGAAATTTTTCGCTTAGTCTCTCTTCCCCTCTCTCTCTCTCTATCTCTCTCTCTCTCTCTCTCTCTCTCTCTGTATGTGTGCGTATTTTTACAGCTGTATTTTAGGCGCCTCATAATGAATCACTTAACTTCATTAGTTCCGGCCATGAAAAACAGCATCATCGTCGTAGTAGTTGATTATGCTGCATACGACTGCCGAGTGGCATGACAATATTGTCGCTGTATCATTTAATACTGCATACAATTTTATGCGTTCAACATTTACAACTTTGTGCTGCAGCATTATATTCGTCGTTCGTTGTCTATTCGTTTAAATTTCCATTTCATCCTTTTTACTGTTGCTTGGCTAATGACCGTAAAATCTTATGAAGTAAGCGAGTGACAGTTTCAACATTATGCAACACGACACTTATAGCGAATCTCAAAATGTGTTTCTCTCTTACGAAAGATTTTCAAGTACATGGAAGGCGAGGCAAGCAGTGTGTAATTGTAATAACATGCTTTATCATTCTTCTATATTAAATCGCCATTTTTTTGTGTATATCTTTTGTTATGTTTTATGTATTTTGGAGTAGAGTAGGTATGGAACCTTATTTTGTTTTATACGGAAAAATTCTTTTTCCATTTTTTCTATTAAATTCTATGTGTATTTTGTTTAATTAATTTTTATATGCACACACATGCGATAATTTTAATAATAACACTGTCAGCCTTTTTGACTCCAATGCATTTCTTTGTTCTCTTTTCCAATTTAAATTAGTCGTTTATGTTTTCTTTTGAAATTTTGTGTTATGATTTCAAAAGAAAAAAACATCGATTTATGAACTAAAAATAGAAGAAAAAAAAGTATAAGTTCTTGCAAAATAACAGATTTCACCGTTGGCCTCGTTTCTATCTTCATTAATGGTTTTGTTACCTTTGAATAAATAAATAAAAATACAAAAAAATATTAAGCTCATTTCTTTGACAAAGAGAAATGTCAAAAATATTACCCTCATTAATAACATTATATAAATATTTCTCTTCACTCTCTCTCTCTCGAAAAATTAATCTCATTAAATTTCAAGAGAGAAATACGAGACAGTATGCTGAGTCTTATTAAAAATAGCACATACAAAAAAAGTTTTTTTTTCGATATATAATTTCCTTTTAGGTCCATCAAATTCTTGAAAATACTTGAATAAATGAAAAATTCGTGAAAAATACTTTAAAATATTTGGAAATACTTGAAAATAGTTTAAATACTTGAAAAATTTTTAAATACTTAAAATACCCAAAAATACTTTTAAACACTAAAAAGTATTTTTTTTTATAATCCCGAGATTAAAGTTATTTGAAAATACTTAAAAAAGTACCTGAAAACAAATTAAAAATTCTTGAAAATTTTTAAAAATACTTTAACTAGTTACTGGAAAATTTCTAAAATACTCAAAAATATTTTAAAATTAAAAAAAAATATTAAAAATTGCTTCAAAATATTTGGGAATATTTGAAATATTTAGAGGTATTTGAAAACCCCAAAATTTCTTGAAAATACTTAAAGATATTGGATTAAAGATGTTTGAAAATATTAAAAATGGATACCTAAGAATTATTTAAAATACTTGAAAATACTTGAAACCACTTTAAATAGTTGAAAATATTTAAAATACGTGACATACCCAAAAATACTTGATATTAGTGAAAAATACTTTAAAATACATGAAAATATTTGGGAATACTTGAAATATTTAAAAATATTTGAAAACTCTCAAAATCTCTTGAAGAAGGTATTTAAAAATACCTTAAAATAATTTAAATTTCTCAAAAAATATTGAAAATACCTGGAAATACTTGGAAATATTTAAAATAATTGAAATACCCAAAGTTGCTTGAAATTAGTTGGAAATACTTGGAATGCTTAAATATATTTGAAAATTCCATACATTTTTGAAAGTACTTTAAAATAGTTGAAAATTCTCAGAAACAGTTGAAAATATCCGAAAAATTTTAAGTACTTGAAAATATCTAAAAATACTTGAAATACAAATACAATTACAAAATATCTGAACTATTTGACTTAAAAATGCTTTAAAATATTTAAAAATTTGAAAATTCTTGATAATAATAGAAAATTCTTAAAACACTTGAAAATAACTGAAAATACTTTAAATTGCTCGGAAATATTTGAATTAAGTACTTGAATTACTATGAAAGGCTTCTAACCACTGAGGAATGACTGAAAATCCTTTAAAATATTTACTTGAAACAGGTACCTTAAAATGTACCTCTGCATGACTTAGCGGGAAAAATTCAAGGGGCATTAAATGTTAAGGAAGTAGCAGTATGTGCTTTCCTGGACATAGAAGGAGCTTTCGAAAATACCTCACACGAAGCTGTCAAAAACTTTGTAAGTCGAAGAGGAAGTAGATAACACAGTAACCAGATAGATGTCAGGAATGCTCCCCAAAACAGCTGAGGTGAAAACAGAGCATATCAGGCAGCACAATCAGAGGATGTACACAGGGAGGAGTACTATCACCTCTTATGTGGAGTCTGGTAGTAGATGAACTTTTAATGAAACTCTCAGAGGCAGGCATAGACTGGGAAGGGTATGTGGATGATATCGTCCTCATAGTCAGAGTTAAATTTGAAGAAACTCTTTGTGACATTTAGTGCTGATTCGATACCCACATAGTATCGATACTTTTACTTGTTACTTGTATCGAATAAAAGTATCGATGCCACCAATAATATCGGATAAAAGTATCGAATATGTATTTGTATTGAATACTCCTTTAAAGAGAAAAATTACTCTTTTTTTTGTTTAAGTGGCTCTCGAGGAACAGATTCAGGCCAGAACGGCAAATTGGATTACCACATGGTTGAACCTACAGTTTACACTACTCAACACGAGTTTTTCGCCAATACATCATGGTTTTGAAATATTTCCACTGGAAATACGTGAATCATATGACTTTAATTTAGCAAATCGCTAGAAAATTTGTAATAGAAGAAAAACTAATCAACAGATTATAGCTTATTAAAAATATTTTATTTTAATGAAAAGGTTTCAGTAAATATTATGTTCTGCATGCATGGCAGGCAATATTTTCTAGAACTTCAATACTGTACTGCAATATTTTCGTACATTGGAATATTGCAATATGAATTGAAATATTTTGAATATGCATATTGAATAATTCTGCAGTAGTATTTTGAAATATATTATTAATTGCTGTAAAATATTGCAATACGACTCACAATCTTAAATATTGTATGGCAATATTTCAGCTTTATAAACCAATGTTTTCCAAAAGTATCGAGTATCCGATACTGACCCTTTTTTGTCCATACCAAGTAAAATACTTATGGCATGGCATCGAGTAAAAACATTACTTGAATCGAAGGAAAAGTATCGAGAATTTACTAGTATTTACTTGTATCGAATCATCACTACTCACGCTCTAATGGTATGCAGAAGATTAGCAGGAAGAACTTGGGTAAACAAGTGTACCGCGCTTGATGTTCACAATGATAGTAGGGCCAATCATTACATTTGGAGCATTGGCGTGGGCAAGAAGAATTCAACTAAAAACAGCGAAAGCTAAACTAGGAAAAGTTCAAAGGCAAGCATGTCTCTGGATAACGGGAACCATGCGAACATGTCCGAATGCTGCATTAAAGATACTATTGGAGCTAACTCCATTACACCTCGTGATAGAGATTTCCTCCAAGGCAGCAATCGTAAGAGCAACAAGAGATAAAAGGTTGACGGGTAGATGTATAGGGCTTGGAAACCGAAATAACCAGGCGAAAGACAATGGACAAACAGTATTTGTTGCAAAACTCAGTTGTGAGAACGAATGGGATGTAAAATATGACTACACATTGAAAGAGCACACGATTAAGTGGTATGCAAATGAGTCATGAACTGAGGATGGAATTGGAGCGGGAGTATTTGGGCCAAGAATTAAACACTCTGAGCTGATGGGGAAGTATCGTTGCATCTTTCAAGCTGAAATTCACACATTTAATATATGTTTGCAATTCAACCTGGACAAAAAGTTTAAAAGGCAAGATATCGCTATAATGTCGGACAGCTAGGCAGCCATTTATGCTCCTTTGAGATCACCTCTTAGCTGGTGTGGGACTGTTTGAGCAAGCTTAATCAACTGGGCAAGGACAGTAAAGTCACTCTATGTCGGGTCCCGGGACACATAGAAATAGAGGGTAATGAACATGCAGACGAGCTTGCCAGCAAGGGGGCAGCGACAATAGGAGATAGTGTAATCATGGAATTACTCAGACAGGAAGAGAGGAACAAGAGGCAAGAACTCTTTACTTATTTTCCGGGATTGAGACAATCCAAAGCACTTCTAGGTAACTATAATAAGAGAGTTAATATGCATTCTGCATTGATCTCAACAAAAACAGTTTGCGCATAATAGCTGGTATTCTGATTGGGCTTCGCGGGTTCAGAGAATATCTGCGCAAAATAGGGGTTCAGGAAAGCTCAATATGTGGGTTTTGTAATGAGGAAGATGAATCATCAGAACATATTTTATCTCAGTGTGGAGCATTGATTCAAAAAAGAAGGAAATGTCTGGGTATGTACCAAGTGCACATTACAGAACTAGCATCCATAGATCCGGGCGCAATGCTCAAATACTTGGAATACTATAAAATATTTGAATTAGTTACTTCAGAAAATACCAGTACCATAATACTAAATACCAGCGTGGGTATCAGTATTTTTACTGACACTTGAAATTTTATATTGTAGCTTTTTATTATTTACAGTTGGCAGTGAAGTTTCACTTCCATCAACGCAATTAAATTGTTTATGGTAGTCATGCTGTTTAAAGTGCGATCTATCACAACAGAAATGTTGAGGATACTCTATACTACTACAAGCGAACTGTTATGATCCTTTCAGAGGCATATAGATTACCTTCCCCACGCCAACAGCACAAATACGCAGCAATGATAATTACTGTCTCTATTTTAGTGACTTTCCTTTTCGATTTCTCTGTGATTTATTAGAAACTAACTTTAAATTTAAGTATTGTATTGTATTGTATTGTATTATAGAGGTTTCTGTCGTTGTACCGCGACCTATAAGATCTATTGTACATCCCTCTTTTCTTTCTAGTCTAATCTGCCTAGAGTACCTCATCCAGTCCAGTCTCCCTCAAGAATTTGAGTATTGCGCCCGGATCTATGGATGCCAGTTCGGTACTGGGCACTTGGTGCATGCCCAGACATTTCCTTCTTTTGTGGATCAGTGCTCCACATTGAGCTAAAATATGTTCTGATGATTCGTCTTCCTCATTACAAAACCTACAAATTGAGCTTTGCTCAACCCCTATCTTACAAAGGTGTTCTCTGAGCCCGCAATGCCCAGTCAGAATACCAGCTAATATGCGCAAACTGTTTTTGTTGAGACCAATGCAGAATGCGTATCTACTCTTATTATAATTACCTAAAAGCGCTTTGGATTGCCTCAGTCCCGTAAGATTGGTAAAGAGTTCTTGCCTCTTGTTCCTCTCTTCTTGCCTGAGTAATTCCCTGATTACGCTATCTCCTATTCCACAGAAGGGTTCAGGTCCCACGAAAGTGGTTGCTGCCCCCTTTCTTGCAAGCTCGTCTGCCTGCTCATTACCCTCAATTCCTGCGTGGCCAGGGACCCAACATAGAGCGACTTTGTTGTCATTGCCCAGTTGATTGAGCTTGCTCAAACAGTCCCACACCAACTTAGAGGTGATCTCAAAGGAGCATAATGCTCGAATGGCTGCTTGGCTGTCCGACATGATAGCGATATCTTGCCGTTTGTACTGTCTATCCAGGTTGAGTTGCACACATGTGCTAATTGCATGAATTTCAGCTTGGAAGATGCTAGGATACTTCCCCATCGGCTCAGAGTGTTTGATTCTTGGCCCAAATACTCCTGCCCCAGTTCCATCCTCGGTACGTGACCCATCTGTATACCACTTAATCGTGTGTTCTTTGAGTGTGTAGTTATACTCTACACCCTCCCATTCGTTCTTGCTACTAAGTTTTGCAACGAAGTTTTTCTCAAAACTATACTGTTTGTCCATTCTGTCCTGGGGACAGTCCAAGAGATAGTTGTCTTTCGCCGTAAATTTAAGTAGTTTCCATTTACTGACTCATTCTGTGTATATGTATGTATATGTAAATGGATATGTGGATATAAAGTTCCCATTAACCCCGCTTACATACTCATATATGTTTATGTAAACACACGATGGACAAAATCTATCCTGGTATATCAAGAATTATTAAACTTTAGGTACAAGTATAAATAGTATAATTTTGCATAAATTTTAAATTTATACTTGCACTATGTAGTATATGGAAAAGCGGATGATGTACGACGACTAGTATCTAGTTGATATTAGATAGCAGTAGAGCTAAAGATGGAATTAACGCTGAATTTGCAAATATAATATTTACAAAAGTTTGTGAACTTTTCAAGTGGGTGCAGTGCTGCTGATGATGAAACATAAACTCGTATATACACTCGTAAACTAAATATAAACCTATATCTAAGTACTTATACCCGTATACCTCAGTATGGTAAAGTAAAGTTGGTGCTTACTACCCTTACGATTAAAATATAAGGAGTGAGATCGAAAAAATCTTAGCACACGTTTTACCTAATAATTTTTTTTTGGGTGTAAAATTTAAAAATTTCTTTAATCTAGTTATCTTTGAAAAATATGTCGATTTATTGTGAGTTTGATCAAAATGAGTTAAGAAAAAGGAGTACGTCTTAAAATTATTAAAAGTTTTCAAAAAAATCCAAATTGGTCCTAAAAAAATTGGTCAAAGAATTGAAGGTCTGCCGTCAAACTGTTTCCAATGTTATTAAACAGTTCCAGGAGAATTTGACCATCGATAGGAAACCTGGCTCGGGAAGAAAACAAGGACCACATGATATTGGGAAAGCCAAGAAAATAGAAAGCATATTGAAAAGATCTCCAAACACATCTGGTAGAAAAGCTGTCCGGTTAGCCCAGTGCTCTGACTATTTGGTGCGAAAAGTTAAAGCCAATGCAGGTTTGAAAACATACAAAGTCCAAAAAGTCCCAGACAGGAATGCTGCAACAAAATTTAGACGCCAAAAGTAGAGCTCGGAAATTAAAATCGAATTTCACACAAAAATATTCATGTTGTATAATGGACGACGAAACGTATGTACTGGCAGATTTTACGCAGCTTCCGGGTCAAAATTTTTATGTTGCTGATGCTCGAGGAAATGTCGAAGAACAATCTAAAAAATTTCCTAAAAAATTCCTGGTATGGCAAGCTATATGCAGTTGCGGCAACGGCAAAAGAAGCAAGTCATTTGTTACAGTGGGCTCTATAAATACCGAAATATACATCAAAGAATGTTTGAAAAAAAAACTTCTTCCTTTCATAAGAGAGCACAATGTGTCCATATATTTTTGGCCCGATTTGGCATCATGTCACTACGGCAAGAAAGCTCTGGAGTGGTACCAAAGGAATAACATAGTTGTTGTACCAAGAGAGGCCAATCCTCCAAATTGTCCGGAGCTAAGACCAGTGGAGAGATATTGGGCTCTTGTGAAAAGAAACTTAAAGAGCACAAAAAAGGTGTCCCAAAATATCGAAGATTTTAAAAGGAGATGGGCAAACTGTTCCAAAAAGGTGTCTGAAACAACTATCAAATCTCTAATGGAATTCTTACCAAAAAATGGCCACGAGTTCATAAATAGTGGTTAGAACTATAAAAGTTATATTTTTCTGTAATTTGTAAAATATTATCAATTAAATAAAGAAAAAATCACAACTTTAAGATCAACCGTTTGGAAATTATTGAATTTTATATATTTTAAGATTTTTTCGATTTCACTCCTTAAGTTAGAAATTTGTGTTTTACTACATAACGAACAAATACGACGTTGAATGTGGCTTACTAAAATATCATATTATAGACACGTTTTCGGAAAATTAATATACAAACACACTCCGGCGGGTTCAAAGATTTTTTAAAGGGGGGAGGCTGGTGCTTAAATTTTTCCTTCAATCCCATTAATTTTTTCTTTTTGATACATGACTAACGATTAAAGGTAAGAGATTTTTATCGGAAAGAAGGGGGAGAGGGCAGAGTTGTAGTTTAACTCTGAAATCCCCCTCCCTTCCCCCCTTTGGATGCGCTAGTGCAAGCACACACACATATGTATTTATACATATTTATGTAGTGAGCAAAGACTAAAGTTCAAACTACTCTACATATTCGATCTATATTTTACTTCCTAGCTGCTCTCAATGTAAACAGTTTTTTCCACATATATTTGCTTTTTTACGTATTTTTCATTATTTATGTAAGTTTTATAAGCATGTGGGTGTATGTACGTATGTGTGCCAAGTATACATAAAGCTATACTTTATATGAAGGCAAAAATGTTGGTTTTTATTTTATTTTTCAAGTGAATGTTTCTTTTACCATCTTTAGTTGCTTCTTTGCTTTTTTTTCTTCTTTTTTTGTTCTTATTTTCTTTTCTTTTTATTACATACCATCGATATTTCATCGAACCTATTTATACTTCATAACATGCCGGTGTCCTTCCGACTCTTTTGTGGCTCTACTTATGCATATATATATATTTGTTCATATTTACATCCAAGGAGTACATAGGAGTACACACCTACATATGCATGACTATATATGAGTATGTGTTACAAATGATGGTAATAATAAAATTTGGGTCAGACGTCTACAATATGAAATTTGGTCAATTATTTTTATATGTGTGTGCGCGTGACATATTAATTTTCAGTTGTTTATTTCTGGATTAAAAAGCTAGAAAATATTTACAGTCATTTGCTATAAATGAAAGTAGATTTGTTCGTTCAGGTTTTAAAAACTTTATCCCTACAACACCTTTACTTTCGATTTGAGCTAATTGCTCTTCTGTAGAATTAATGTTCTTTCCATGCAACATATTTAATTAGGTTTGCATGTTGCTTGTGCTGGTTGTTACTTAGTTGTTGCCTTGAAATATATATTTTTATTACCGAGTAGTTACATATCTTTGCAAGCGTCAGAACATTTACACCTGTCGACGTTGTGACTGTGTCAGTCGTTGGTCGTTTATCGTTCCTTTGCCGTCATACAAATTTGACCTCTATGTATGCACTTGATTCAACTTTAGCTTTGGTTCTTTGTAGCAATTTTTACACAATTTTTTATCGCCGCACAGTAACAAGGTAATACAGGCTGTAGGCACAACCACTTGCTCTCTTTTAATATCAATTTCAGCCACTACTAGCAACAACAGCAACAGCAGCAGCAGCAAAACCTTTCAAAGTTAGCTTCCACAAATTGCCAACATATAAAAGGTAAAGCTAGAAAAAAAAATGAAATGCAGTAGAAAATGGGTGCACAATTTTTAATGGCAGCATATGAACTTGTTTGGTTTTGAAGCACAGAAGGTGTAAATGTGTGTGTGTATGTGTTGTATCTAAACATGTTTGTTGCCTTGTTTGTTTCACTTTTGTACATATGTAGTCTTAAATTGGCTAAAAACTGAAATTGGTTTTCGCTTTTTTTTTATGTGCTACCTTAGCGTTTTCTGACAGTTTTTCGTAAGTATTCGTTTGACTCGTTTGAGTGAGTTGCACTTTCATCAAATTAAAGTATTTAAGTGCATGTATTGGTGGCAGTTGCTAGTAAGATTTTAATAGGTATTTGATAGTAACCCGATAGTGTTTGGATTTTATGTTGTTCGAAGTTTTATTTGATTGGATTTAATTTTATTTGTCCATTAAAGATAAGTGAAGCACAAAATTTTGAGTGCGGCCAACATTTTTCACTATTATTTTTGATAGGTACTCAGTTTTAGTAAAAGTTTAGTGCAAATGAAATGCAAAAAGCTTTAAGCTTTTCATACGTATACGTTCCGCACATATTTTAGCGCTAAAACTTTTTATTTGTATTGTACACATTTGCGTTTTGTCAATCAATGGTGTAGAATGACCGACACTGATCTACATCATTGATGCTGCACATACGTAGCTTTAAGGCTGTGACGTCAAGACCCACTGTGATTTCAAATAAATTAAAATAATTTTAAAATAATCTTAACGTAATTTGGGATAACTAATAGTGGATTTTGTTGGATCTGATACTAATTCCGATATTTCTATATATAAACTAAATGGCAAGATTTTTGAAGTTCAGAACCTGCCAAGGCTGCCAAGGGTCGTTGCACATGATCTGCTTAAAACCACTGTCCTGGATTCCAACATTAATTTTTCAACAACGATAAATATAACGTTTTTCGAAAGAAGACACTGTTTTGAAACATCTTTAATATACTACTAAGGAGTGAAAAATCTTAACATATATAAAATTCAATAATTTTTAAACGGTTAATCTTAGAGTTTTTACAAATTGCAGAAAAATATAACTTTTATAGTTCGAACCACTATTTATGAACTCGTGGACCTTTTTTGGTAAGCCTTCAATTAAAGATTTGATATTTGTTTCAGACACCTTTTTGGAACAGTTTGCCCATCTCCTTTCAAAATCTTCGATATTTTGGGATACGTTTTTTGTACTCTTTAAGTTTCTTTTCACAAAAGCCCAATATCTCTCCACTGGTCTTAACTCCGGACAATTTGGAGGATTGGCCTCTCTTGGTACAAAAACGATGTTATTACTTTGGTACCAATCCAGAACTTTCTTGCCGTAGTGACATGATGCCAAATCGGGCCAAAAATATGTGGACACATTGTGCTGTCTTATGAAGGAAGAAGTCTTTTTTTCAAACATTCTTTGATGTATATTTCGGTATTTATAGAGCCCACTGTAACAAATGACTTGCTTCTTTTACCCCAACTGTATATAGCTTGCCATACCAGGAATTTTTTAGGAAATTTTGTCTGCTTTTGGATTCTAAATTGTTCTTTGACATTTCCTCGAGCATCAGCAACATAAAAATTTTGACCCGGAAGCTGCGTAAAATCTGCTAGTGCATACGTTTCGTCGTCCATTATACAACATGAATATTTTTGTATGAAATTCGATTTTAATTTCCGAGCCCTACTTTTGGCGTCTAAATTTTTTGCAGCATTCCTGTCTGGGACTTTTTGGACTTTGTATGTTTTCAAACCTGCATTGGCTTTAACTTTTCGTACCAAATAGACAGAGCACTGGGCTAACCGGGCAGCTTTTCTACCAGATGTGTTTGAAGATCTTTTCAATATGCTTTCTATTTTCTTGGCTTTCCCAATATCATGTGGTCCTTGTTTTCTTCCCAAACCAGGTTTCCTATAGATGGTCGAATTCTCCTAAAACTGTTTAATAACATTTGGAAACAGTTTGACGGCAGACCTTCAATTCTTTGGCCAACTTTTTGTAGGACCAATTTGGATTTTTTTGAAAAATTTTTAATCATTTTAAGACGCAATTCTTTTTCTCCACTCATTTTGATCAAACTCACAATAAATCAACATGTTTGTCATTAAAAATAACAACTGACATATTTTTCAAAGATAACTTGATCAAAGAAATTTTTAAATTTTACACCCAAAAAAAAATTATTAGGTAAAACGTGTGTTAAGATTTTTTCGATCTCACTCCTTATAGTTATAGCTTATAATATTATTTTAGAGTATTTCCTATGGAACATTTGCACTATCTACTCTATTAAACTGGCGAGGAATGCGATAAGCTCTTTAGTTTGTCTAAGTTTACCAAGTTTCTACAATTGCAGGGAATTTTTTCCCTCCTCACACTTTAATGATTGTTTTTGAAGAAATCCAGCCGAGTCCGCAGAAATCCTTAGTTTGATGGCGGTTTCATTATCAGTAAACAGTAGCCTGGTATCCAGCAAACTGAATGGGTAGACAAGTCTTATTTCCTTATCTCCCTTTTTAGTCTTTTTCGTTATTTCAAACTTTTCAACGAGCCATCCTGAGGTGGAAAATTTACAAGTAATACTGTAAAGAACCTCATTTCATTGCATTTTCACAATAATCCGATAATGCTTAGTAGTATTTTTATAAGCTTTCAAACTTTTTAAGCTCTGTCCCAGGACTATAATTCCAAACCAAGCATTACTTCTTTAAGAATCCGAATCTATTTAGCATGTGGTCAAAGGCAATAGGTCAGGAATTATGCCGCATAGTGTTATCAAAATTAGAAGAAAATAAATCAAGGCTAAAGTGCATACTGCTGAATGCACTTTATTTTATGTTTTTTGTTTTTAATTATCAGTAGTGAGCAATACTGGTTGTATTGTAGTTATGTTCCCGGCTTTAATGCTCAGTGCCATAAAAAATAAAAATAAAAAAATAGAA
Source organism: Toxonevra muliebris (assembly GCA_963691655.1). Taxonomy (NCBI): domain Eukaryota; kingdom Metazoa; phylum Arthropoda; class Insecta; order Diptera; family Pallopteridae; genus Toxonevra; species Toxonevra muliebris. The sequence goes on from OY829327.1 coordinate 45,759,355, forward strand.
AATACAATACACTACATTTTGGCTGACGATGGCAAACCTTCAAGCGCAAACATTTCCTTCAGGGGCTATATACATTTTCATGAGTCAAAATATCGAAAAGAATTTTATGACTTATTTCGAACAAACATACTTTCAAGAGTTTATGTTCAAAATTTCAAGTCAATCCGAGCAGTAGATCGTAAGTAGCAACTCGATTTGTAGCGCGCTACTGTTCATAAATAAAGTGCACTCAAAACTTTAAACGTGTCTCGGAATGATATTTTTTGAAAAATGCTTTTGCGGTGATCGCGATATCTCAAAAACTACTTGAGTAATTCATCTATTGGAGTATGAATGTATAAACTCGTAATTGTGACTAACTTCATATCTATCATACGCGCCATTTTTTTTTACATAGACAGCTATTCTATCTCGAAGAGCACCAAAAATACTATAAGAATTGATCTGTCAAAAAATTTTCATAATTTTACAAAAGTGTTTTACTATAGCTGAAAATGTCGAATTTCGTGCCAACAAAACAACATTTGCGGGAAGTTTTAATTTGCTTCTTTCATTTAAAGAAAAACGCAACTGAAGCACATCGTTTACTCACTGAAGCTTATCCTGACTGTGCTATAGACGTTGGAATGTGTCAGGTGTGGTATGCCCGTTTTAAAAGTGGTAATTTTGATGTTGAAGACAGGGAACGTTCAGGCGGCCCGAAAAAGTTCGAAGATGAAGAATTGAAGGCATTACTCGAAGAAAATTCATGTCAAACGCAACAAGAACTTGCAGAATCTTTAGGAGTTGATCAATCAACCATTTCTAAACGATTAAAAGCATTGGGAATGATTCAAAAGCAAGGAAATTGGGTGCCGTACGAATTGAAGCCAAGAGACGTCGAACGACGATTTTTCACATGTGAACTGCTGATTGAACGACAGAAAAGAAAGGGTTTTCTGCATTCTACAATTGATGTGTTTGAGCCGAACATTAAAGGATAAGAGGCCAGAATATGAGAATAGACACGACGAAGTTATTCTTCAGCACGACAATGCTCGGCCGCATGTTGCAAGGCAAGTAAAAACATACTTGGAAACGCTGAAATGGGAAGTGCTACCCCACCCGCCGTATTCTCCAGACATTGCTCCTTCTGATTACCACTTGTTCCGATCGATGACACATGGCCTGGCTAAACAGCTCTTCCGTTCATTCGAAGAACTCAAAAAATGGGTCGATTCGTGGATAGCCTCAAAAGATGAGGAGTTCTTTCGACGCGGAATCCGTATGCTACCAGAAAGATGGAAAAAGGTTGTGGCTAACGATGGACAATACTTAAAAGAATAAATTTATAATCACTTTGTCACAATAAATATCCAAATTACGAAAAAAATACGAGTTTATACATTCATACTCCCAACAATTTTTTTTAAATTTTTTTGTCTTTGTATTTGTCTTAACTAATAATTTTTTTTAAATACATTTTTGAGACTCAAAAAATCGTCTGTTTTTTTGCATCATAGTTTCCGTATGAGAAAAATTATTTTTTTTTTCCCAAATTTTCGTTCAAGTACTCGGCGCTGTAGTACACAATTGTAAATTTTTTGTCTTTTTGATTACAGTTGAGTTGTTGGCATTCAATCGTGGTCACCGCCAGACTCTGCAGAAAAAACGCGCATCAGGATAAGAGCTACAACTTCTACAATTTTCAATATTTTTTCATATCCGACCACTCTTTTTTTTCCTAAGAATATGTTTTATGTATACCTGTTATGCTAGTTTCAAATAAATTATTTCAAATAGTCCAAAACAAAATTACAAACATGCTCTAAATTTCCCGTACCAAAACGTATATAACCCCTTAAAAAAGTTTTAACTCAACCGTTCAGGTTCGGCATACAGCTGTAGGTTCCGCTATTAGTATACAAATATAACTGCACAACACGAATGGGAGCTTGGTCTAGGACTTATATAGTCTGCTTGGCTATAATAGTACTGAATGTTAAATAGTATTCAAACATCACTCATACGAGGCAAAATACCATAGCTTACAAAGATGCCAGTTTTATGCTGATGAAATGTCAATGCTGGAAATAATACCAATCCTATTCATTAATTTAACTTGCATTAAAATCTTTTTAGTACTTGCATTTTCGCTTTATTTGCTCTGCACTTTTAATAGACTGCTATATGCTTCTACTCGTATTTATTCCTACAAGTGTTTTCATTATGACTATACACACATTTTTATTACTAACATTTCGCCTCAAAGTATGTTTTATTTTCGTTTATTTTTTTTCATTCTTTCTTTCTATCTATTACGCCAATATCAATCGAATGAATATACATACTAACAATTTGTTTTTCTAGTTATATAAATTCATACTCGCATACAAATTAGTATACAAACAAACTTGATATCATCAAAAATTTATGTCATCTGCATTGGTGCTCTCAAATCAAAATGAATCAAAACAAATACCAATTTAATGTCCTCTTTAACATTCAGAGCATTTCAAATGAAATGTAATCGTTACAAATTTCGTTTTCGTTGTTGCCGTTCATACTCTATTTGCGCTGTTACTATTTCTGTTACTGGTAGTGGCGGTGGTGGTGGTGGTGGTATTGGTGGTGATGTTCAAGGGGACCAACAGCTACAGGCAACAGCAGAAACAATATTAAGCTGCTTACAAAATATTTAAGATTACATACAAATAAATACTGCATACAAACAAATATTTGTATATATGTGTATGTATAATGAAAATGCCAAAGTACTATAAATATACATGTATGTGTATATAGTATTTGAATGAATATGTGTCCTTCGTGTGTATATACATGTATATCAAAGTAAGCAGCAGCATTAAAAAAACTTTACTAGTATGACGCTTATTATTGTGATTACTGATTTTTGTGCGACTGTATATTTTTACGATTGTTTTTTTTTTTTTTTTTGTCATACTTACTTACTACATGTATTCACAGTTGATATGCTCTTATGATAGTATACAATAATAACAACATTGTAGCATTATATATCTGAAGACAATGTTGCCAAATGTAAATACATTAAGAATATACAAGTAGTAAAAAAAAACAAAGTAACTAGTTGTAGAAATATATAACATAGCTGAAACTACTCATAGCTTTTATGCTAATCGAGTGGAAATGATGATTTTTGGATTAACTAAAAACATTCGATATTCAATAATAATGAATGCTAAAATGTTTTATTAATATCTGCATAGAAAATAAGTATAAAATGTTTGTGAATATCCTTCTGCAATACTTAAGCGCAATGAAAGTGTACACACATTAGTAATAAGTATTAATAAATATGAATAAGAAATACAAAGATATTCAGTGGCTACTTGTAAAAATAGAGTAGCTAATAAATGAGAGGCTGAGAGGAAAAGTGGTATAACTTCTACGTTCAGAAAAAAGTGGAATAATTTTACTTAAGAGCAAAAGCAAAACGAAATATGTTCAGAGCAAAAGTGAAACGAAATATGTTCAAAGCGAAAACGGAATAAAAAAACTATGCTGTTCTTGCTCTGAAGAATTGTTATACCATTTTTGTTCTTACTTTTAAGGCGTTTCATTTTTACTCTAAACCGTATTACTTATGTCATTCTTGCACTGACACACTAAATTTTTTCACTTTTGCTCTTATATAAATTTTAGCCCGCTTTTCTTCTCAGCCTGTCAAATATGAATAAGAAATACAAAGATATTCAGGGGCTAATTGTAAAAATGGAGTAGCTGATAGGGCAACCGAATGCGGGCTTAGCTTAATTTTAAATGATTGGACTTTCAAAAGAAATCACTCACTCATTATATTTTGCTTATAGTGTTACTACTTCTATGTAGTTGCTGTAATAGAAAGAAATTAATTTTTGAACAATTTTTATTTAATTTTAATATTACCATAAAAAATTCAAGGCTTTTTAGCAGAGAAAGATTATGAATAATCAGGTTTAGAAATCTAATATGACTGTGGCCTGGTGTGACCTTATTCGTTACTATCCCTACTTACATATTCATAAAGAAAAATTAAGCCAGCTTTAGGATATACACACGTTTGGTAACAGATTTCTTTTGGCATTAAATCATGAGGTTTGTTGCACTTTCAAATTCAAGTGAGTTCGAATGTTTTGAAGAATCTTCGCGCTTCGGGGTTAATATGGTCCTCTGGACTCTTAGTATAAGCTTAAGAGTTTTGGATAATGACTTCAAACACCGTTAAGATTGCAAGATCGCAGTGCAGATCGGAGTTTCTGATATACCATAGAGCATTTACTGCGGTTTCAGAAACTTGCACTGGAATCTTTGAATCATATTTATATGAGTTGGTTGGGCTCAGCCCCATAATTGTATTCCGTAAGACCAAACTGGTTTCAAGACTTGTTTATTAGTTAGGTGTATATTATATATGGAGGGAGTAAACCTTCTCCCGATGAGCCAGTTCATTTTTTATAACTTGAGTATGGGTTGAGTTTGTTTAATTTTATAATGTTCTTTCCAGCTTAGGTTAGAATCAAACACTTTGCCGCATTAGGGTAGAGAGCTTGAAATGAATTAATTTCATTTCATTGAGCTTTATATTCGGCAATGCTGTTAACAAAGCCTTAACCTTTACGTGTGTACTAATTTTCATCGTTATCAACAGTTAGGATAAATATCGCTCGTTTGCTGCAAGACTGTCATAATTCAAAGAAACAAATATTCGAGAAAATCGCATTTAAAGATTTCAATGAACTACCACTCAGTAGAAGACAATAACGATACATTTTCTTCTCAGGAGAAAAGTTTGTAGAAGGATAAAGAATTAAATAACAATTAATTATGTATACTGAACTCGAATAATTTTTTTTTTTTTTGTGGATTATGACAGTCTGACAGCAAACGAGCGATTTGCACTTTTGTGTCCTGTGTCTCAATCAGTTATATTATACCAGAAACCAAGACCAAATGAGCGAATTAAAAACTTTTCGTCTTTTTTTTTTTTTTTTGACGAAAATGCTATTTAAAGTTTTCAATGATGATATAATGGCAAAAAATCTTCTCAAGAGAAGAGTTTATAAGATACCGTTATGATTTTTTTACGCAAGGTAAAGGATTAACTAAAAGTTTGTTCTTCATACTTAACTCGATTTTTTTTTGTTTTTTGATTATGACATAATGATGATTTTGGAGTGATACATTGTCAGCAAAGGTTGCTGTAATGATATCTGCACTCACAAATCTCTTGTCAAAATAATAAAGGTGAAAAAAATATAATCCATGAATTGTATTTTAATTCGGAATTCATATCATTTGCCAGCAAAACCTGATTTTTGTCAAAACTATAAAAAAAAACTATTGAATATACATGAGCCCTAGATATTTTCTATGGAGTGGAACATCAAACATCCAAATTTTCTCCTGAACTACTGAACTGTAAATTTTTTGGCGATATTTGTAACAAAGTCCCCCGAAAAGAAGAGCACAGAGGCGCAAGGTTAGTGTAAAAACAACAAATGTTTATCTTTTCATAATCTCGAATTTCAAATGTTAAAATCTTAACCCTTTCGTTGTTTTTGGCTAATATAATGTACAAAAAAATTTTCATATTTCACAAACTACTTCTCATTTCAAACCTATCGAGAATTTAAAAAAAAAAAAATTATTTTTAAATCAAGCATGTTTTTTCTCTTTCTCATTTAAGTTTGAGCAAAGACGGGAGCACAGTTTTTTTTTATTTAATTTTGAAAAACAGTCCAAATTACATTTGTGTAAATTTACGACGTGAAGTTTAAAATTTTGAGTAAGTATATAAACTTTTTTTTTTAATTATAATTGTTTAAAACGAAAGTTAAAACTCCATTTCATAATACAAAATTAATAGCTTAAAAACCAGTTGTTAAAAAAAATTATTTTACATGCTTAAAAAAGTGTACAAATTCACGCAACTCTAATGTAAGGAGTGAAATCGAAAAAATCTTAACATATATAAAATTCAATAATATTTATACGGTTGATCTTAAAGTTTTGATTTGTTTTTATTTAATTTCTAATATTTTACAAATTAAAGAAAAATATAACTTTTATAGTTCTAACCAATATTTATGAACTCGTGCACTCGTTTTTTGGTAAGCCTTCCTTTAGAAATTTGATAGTTGTTTCAGACACCTTTTTGGAACAGTTTGCTCATCTTCTTTTAAAATCTTCGATATTTTGGGACACCTTTTTTGTGCACTTTAAGTTTCTTTTCACAAGAGCCCAATATCTCTCGACTGGTCTTAGCTCCGGACAATTTGGAGGATTGGCCTCTTTTGGTACAAAAACTATGTTATTACTTTTGTACCAATCCAGAGCTTTTTTGCCGTGGCCATGATGCCAAATCGGGCCAAATATATGTGCACACATTGTGCTCGCTTATGAAAGGAAGAAGTCTTCTTTTCAAACATTCTTTGATGTAGATTTCGGTATTAATAGAGCCCACTGTAACAAATGACTTGCTTCTTTTGCCGCAACTGCATATAGCTTGCCATACCAGGAATTTTTTTAGGAAATTTTGTCTGCTTTTGGATTCTAAATTGTTTATCTACATTTCCTCGAGCATCAGCAACATAAAAATTTTGACCCAGAAGCTGCGTAAAATCTGCCAGTACATACGTTTCGTCGTCCATTATTCAACATGAATATTTTTGTATGAAATTCGATTTTAATTTCCGAGCTCTACTTTTGGCGTCTAAATTTTTTGCAGCATTCCTGTCTGGAACTTTTTGGACTTTGTATGTTTTCCAACCTGCATCGGCACCAAATAGTCAGAGCACTGGGCTAACCGGGCAGCTTCTCTACCAGATGTGCTTGGACATCTTTTCAATATGCTTTCTATTTTCTTGGCTTTCCCAATATCATGTGGTCCTTGCTTTCTTCCCGAACCAGGTTTCCTATCGATGGTCGAATTCTCCTGAAACTGTTTAATAACATTGGAAACAGTTGTTGTACTTGTTTTTCTTCAATCTAACTCACAATAAATCAACATGTTTGTCATTAAAAATAACAACTGAACAACTGACATATTTTTCAAAGAGAACTAGATCAAAGAAATTTTTAAATTTTACACCCTAAAAAAAATTATTAGGTAAAACGTGTGTTAAGATTTTTTCAATCTCACTCCTTACAATACCAATAATGTACAATAAATAATTTGGTTACTATTGTGTACAAAAGACATGAAAGGTTGATGATTTTTGAATTATTTATTCTAGGCGTTTTAAAAGTATACGTCTAATTTTTTTTTCAGGTGAGCCCAAAATTTTCCAATTTCTAACAGATTAAGTATAATAAACCATAAAATAACTTGTTAGTTTTGCATCAGAGCTTGTTTGTGTGTTCAGCAGTTTATAGTAGAATTTTCTGTAGAATATTTTCTTGCTACATATTAACCCTTTGGCACCCACTATTATAGGTCTTTTTTGCCTTTTTCGAAAAAGTTTCTTTTTTGACCCATTACGAGGGTTGATAGAGGGTTAATATGAGTTAATATGCTGGCCATGAAATTTTATTATAGGTCACTGAACAACAAAAATCTGTATACTTGACTTTAGTGAAAATAAACCCAAATTCCAAAAAATTTTCAAATTTACAACTTTTATACTCAGTGAACCAATGTGTTTTAAAAGTATTTTCTAAACTAAAAGTTTGTTTTACATTGCATAGTAAACCTTAAATAAATAAACCACAAAAAAAAAAACTGAAAAATTAAAATTTTTTTCTCGAATTTTTACTCCTTTCATATATTTTGGTCATTATAATGTACAAAATTCCAAAAGCTCTACTGCCTTTCTCAAAAACTTCTTTCATCATTTTTTTGGTTTTTATTCTTAACAAAGTCCGAATCTAAGAGTATAAAACTACAAACAATTTTTTTACCCACAAATAAAAAAGTTGAGAAGAAAGGGATAAAATTTCAAACTAATAATTTTTTCCACCGATTGTAATTAGTAGACCATGATTTTGTACTGTTAGGGTCAGTTCATAAATCTCTTACCTGAAGAGTTTGACAATGCTTTTTTGTCTGGCTTTCCATCAGTTTTAAAGTCTGTTTTGGATCTTGATTTGATCCAGATTATTGGTTTAAATTTTGATCTAAACTTTATCTGCGTTTGGTAGAATCTTTGGTATAAGTTTTGATCAGAGTCTGGGATAAAGTTTGGTTTGACTTTTAGGTTGAAGTTGTTCTGAATTTTAGTTTCAATATAGTCTGAATTTTAGTCTACCCTTGGTCTGGATATGGCCTGGTTTTTGGTTTGATTTTTAGTCTTATTTCCAATTTTCTAATTATTCTGGTTTAGGTATTTCTTGTCCATTATAAAAATATTTTATATAACAGTGTAACCCTTGGTTGCCATGGTTTGAGACAATTTATGTATTTTTACTTTAAAGAGAAAATTCTTCCAGTTCTAAAAAAGGCAGGAAAGAAATCGGTTGTTTTCAACTTTTAATGCTAATCCTTAATTAAGCAAATTTATATTTTAGATCTGAAGTCCTATACCCACCACTGAACCTAATTGAAACCGCAAAAAGCGAGGGAATTTTAGAGTCTGAAATGTAATGACACGATATTGTTCTCTAATGTTGTTCTCTTAGCTTCACTATTCTTAGCCTGCTTAAACAATAGGCTATTGAATCACACACAGGTGTTCACACCCTAATTAAAATATTTGAAAATAAACACTGAACCTTGGTACATTAATATCGATTTAAGTTTAGTACAGAAAATTATTACAAATCGAATTTTTATTGCTTTAAAGATTTTCTCCAAATATGAATATTTCGTTTCTTATTAAATATTCTCAACCAATTCATTTAACTAAAAACTCTGCAAAATCTGGCTTAATAAATATTTATAAACAGAAAATAATCCAAACAATAAACGAATTAAGTCAAAACTAATTTTTAAACACAATCTTTTAAACCTTTATTAAAAAAAAAAAAAAAAAGCAGAAACTGAATGAATTCATTTTAAACATGATGCGTACGTGATTCGTTTTAGTTATTAAGAGAACAGAAAGGAAAATCAGGCATCAAAGCAAGGCAGCTTTTTGCAGGCTCCTTGCCACTCACACACAAATGCATATATGTATACAAACACATATACGCTACATTATACCACAAAGGCACTTGAATTTCGTTCACTATAGAAAATGAATAATATATGTATACATAGAAAAGCGAGAATTGTTGATTGCTGCAAAACTACACACACATAGCCAAACACAAACATACACACAAAGCCTTGATAGTGTAAGTTTATAAACAAACTTTCATGTGTATATGTTGTTAAGATAAAAATCGCATCCTTTCACTTGCAAACACTTGCTGCCTGTTTTGCTTTTCTTTTTTCAATAAAAAAAAAATCCTTAAGATTTTTCTTCAAAAATTTTCTGTTTTTTTTTTTTTTTTTGTTTGCTTGTTGCTTTTCTGTTTTTTTGTTTCTTCTTCTTCGTGCTGTTATTGTTATCTAGGCACCAAGTCGTCAAGTGTTTGTGATTCTATACATTAGATTTGTTTGTATACGAGGGTTTACTATACCTATGTGTAAAATTAGAAAGCGAATGAAATCTTAAAGATGTTTCGGTTTTGCTTAGTCTTGGCGGATTTTGATAAACAACTAAAGTGACGAAAAAAAAATAAAAATGAAAAAAAAAAAAACAGCAGAAAATCAAATCAAATATACTGTAAACTTATTTAGTTAAGGCACAAAGCTTGTTTGCGGTTTGTCTGTCTCGTTCATTTGCTCTGTTTCTGTCTCTTTTTTTCCAGTCTGTCTGCCTAACCTTTTTTTTGTATTTTTTAGTAAAGAAAACCGAGTGGTTGCTGGTAGCTTGTGGTAGTTGGATATCGTTATAAAATTGCCGCTCAACTTGTATTAATAAAGTTAAGTGTGTAAATATTTAAAAATGAAGTGATTTTCTTTTCGTCTTTTACTTGGGGTAAAATGATTTTTTTTTCACAGGTTTTTCAGGTTGATGTTGTATTAAAATGATTTCACTTGAAAATGATTGAATAGAGATTAAATTTGTAGAACCTTGGTTTATACTGAAAGTTTTAGATTTGCAAATAAGTACGTAATATATAAAAACAAACTAATAACTTTTATTTTACTTTTGCAAAAAATTTTTAAATGTTTCTATTTTTCTTTTCTTGCAGGTAAGCAAATGGAATTAGAATTCATGTTTAATAAGTATGGGTAAGTTAGTAATTATATTGAAATGAGTTGTAATGTGAATGAAGGAAACAAATCTCGTAGGATTCCAATGCAAACTATATGTAGTTAATCTCATTATCTGAATGTAAAGAGTATTTATACATTTTAAGAATGCCACAACGGTTTTAATTGGACCCAAAGTTTTGAGTAATGTTCATTCGGTCAAAACTCTAACTAAACATAACTTTTCTAAGACTACGATTGGTCTACCAGAAAAGTTGCAGAGTTTTATATTGGGCTCTCGGAGAGTATTTTAGTCCTAGAAGACCGATGAAAGCCGGTGGCTGTATACGCAACCAGGCCTCTATTGATAACACAGTCCAACAGCATTAGCATTAGAATAGCCACCCTATAACCCTGAAATAGAACATTTTTGTAAAATAAACTTATAGTCCAGCACGTGTCGGTTTGGTTTTTTTTTTAAAGTGGGTCAAAGTTTTCATTTTTTGTTCGAAGAAGGCTGAATACTAAGTGCAAAAAGTGTTCTCAATTGATGTCTGAGAAAAATTTTATCGGCAACGATTTTCATAAAATTTGCATACCAGAAATTATATGTACAACTTGAGAAGACAGGCTATTGACCTGTTATGAAGGCGATGACAGGACACTGGCATTTTCTAGGCCCATGACTAGTGTTGTTTCGATATCCACATAGTATCAATACTTTTACTCATTACTTGTATCGAATAAAAGTATCGATGCTACCGAAAATATCGGAAAAAAATATCAAATATGTACTTGTATCGAATACTCGTTTAAAGAGACAAATTACACTTTTTTTAAGTGGTTGTCAAGGAAAACATTCAGGCCAGAACGGCCCATTGTGATACAACATGGTTGAGCCTACAGTTTACACTACTCAACACGAGTTTTTCGTCTATAAATCATGGTTTTGAGATATTTCCACTGGAAACACGTGAATCATATAGAAATGACGTTAATTTAATTTAGCAAATCGCTAGAAAATTTGTAATAGAAGGAAAACCAATCAACAGATTAAAGCTTGTTAAAAATATTTTATTTTAAGGAAAAGATTTCAACATACCTTATATTCTACATGCATGGCCGGAAATATTTTCTAGAACTTCAATACTGTACTGCAATATTGTCATACATTTAAATATTGCAATATGGACTGAAATATTTTGAATAATTCTGCAGTTGCATTTTGAAATATATATTATAATTGATTGCTGTAAAGTATTGTAAAATGATCCACAATTTTAAATATTGTATAGCAATATTTCAGTTTTTTAAATAAATATTTTCCAAAAGTATCGAGTATCCGATACTAACCTTTTTTTCCGATACCAAGTAAAATACTTATGTTATTGCATCGAGTAAAAAAAGTACTTGAATCGAATGAAAAGTATCGAGTTTTCACTTGTATTTAGTTGTATCGAATCATCACTACCCATGACTTGGATTGAACCGGTAGATCACAGGCGTGTGCTAGTTCTGCCTAAATTACAAATTTGGTAGAAGTAAAAAGCTATTTTATTTTATCCGCCATTAACCGTTATATGCAAATATTTTTGTGGAATATTTTAATCTTTAAATGTCCTTTTTGAAAATATTTTTCAGGTTTTCATCAAAAACTGGGTCAAATTGACCCGTAAAAAGAAGAACTAAAGGGTTAAGAGGTTCTACAGAATAATCCACGTCAAATTTTATTATAAAACTTTGCCCATAAGACTTTTCTCAGACATGAACTTATAACACCTTTTGTAAATAACTTTAAAAACATACACCAAACTATTAATATAAATAGTCAAAATTTTAAACATCGATAGATAGCACTTTTTTCGCCGATAACTTGGGAAACCGCACGTTTTTGCACCTAATTCTTATATATGTTTTTAATGAACACCTGAGCTACAAATCGATATTGAATGTAAAGCGTGGGGAAGCGTGAGTGACTGCAAAAAGTCTCGGTGAACTTAAAGAATATTTTATTTTTCTATAATTTTATTGTTTAATTAATTACTCGTAAACTGAACCGAATAATTAAAAACGAAAAATTGTTCTAAAATCTATATTAGATGAGCTTTTTAAAAATGTATAATACTTTATAACTATACCTACTAAGTTTTATAGAAAATTAACTTTTAAAGAGATGAAGCGAACAGGTTTGAATTCAATATTTACAAAAACAATAAAGAGTAGGCCTTAAAACATTTCTTTTTTACACAAAATTATATAAAATTCCTGTATTATAGTAAAGATTGACAATTAAGCTATTCAATAAAATTGAGATATAATGTCAGCGGCAAACTTGGTAAAAAGTATTTATGATATGCTGTTGTTCTACCATTTTCCACTGTGCGACGACTGCCCTAAGGGTTCCAGTCGATTGCGCTGCGGGTGATGTCGGATTGGTCTCTTCTTAACACGTGCCCGAGCCAGTGACATTTCCTTTTCAGTATGTCCAGGCGCATTGGTGTCTGGTTACAGCGATACCACAGCTTAGTGTTTGAGATCGTATCGGTCCAGAAAATTCTCAATATTTTGCGGAGGTTGTCAGAGGATTAGTAAAAACCTGCAGCGTTTGGAGGTCAGATGCTGCAAGGTTCCAGGTTTCGCAGGCGTACAAAAGAGTGGACTTCACGTTGGCGTTAAATATTTTTATTTTTGTGCGCCGTGTGATGATAGTGGAGTTTCACACAGCATTTAGAACACCGAAAGGTTGCTTCGCTTTTTTTTACACGGTTTTTGATGTCTTCTTTTGAGCCACCATTAGCAGATATAATACTCCCCAAATAGCAAAAGGAGTCCACGTCTTCGATTTCTACGTTATTGATTTGGAATTTATGCGTGCAGTTAGTGTTTACACGCATCACTTTTGTTTTGCCAATGTTAATTTTCAGGCCTACTTCTGCGGCAATTTGTGCTACCAGTGTTAATTTATTTGACAGGTCTACAAAAGAGCCATAAGACAAATATCATCAGCGTAATCAAGATCTTCGAGCCCATTCCATTTAGTCCCCACGTTATTCATTTAATTTTGGTGATAGCACGCAACCTTGTCGAACTCCAGTAGTAACTGGTATACGACCACTCAGCTCCTTTTAATGCAAGATGCGACAGCTAGCATTGGTGTATAATGTAAGGATTATCTCGATTAGGAGTTTCGGTACACCTTTACATAAAAAATCGCATTTCATGAACGTGTGTGGAATTACGAATTTTAATAAGACTTTCTACTTTGTGCCTGTATCACCGAAACAATAATTGATGAAATCTACGGATAATTGTCGTTAATAATACTTCAATTATTCCTGAATACACTAGTCTATTTCATTTTTCCAAATTCCAGAATCGACTTTTGGCCACTAAATTGTGTCTGCTGGCCCACAGTGCACTGTAAAAAAAACCGAGACGTGCTGGACTATAAGTTTATTTTACAAAAATGGTATATACAACGTGCCCTTTCAGGGTTAAAGGGAGGCTACTCTATTGCAGTCAAAGAGTCTTAATGTGTTGGACTGTGTCATTATTGGTTGCATTCAGAAGACACACCGGAGCTCAACATGTTGAGATTGAATTCGCTTCTTCGGCGATAAATAAAAATAGACGGCGCAGATCTTTTGAGACTACATGTTAGCAGAAATATAATATGATGGAAAAAATGGCGTCGAAATGCCAACAGCTCCACAGAGCAGAAATTCACAACAACCCATTCAGAAGACACACACGCCACAATTGCGCAACAGCTGTACCTTCTGAATGCACCCAATATCTAACTTTACCAGAAACTGCATTGCCGACATTAAAATGCACTATTACCATCATTAATATTTTACTGTCTTGCATTAGATTTAGCATAATAAAAAATCATAAATAAAAATCTGCTCATATAACTATAAAGACAAATAACAATGAAAATGGATCAAAAAAATGTAATGCAAAATAAGCGGAATTGCAATTTCCTAACAAAAAAAGATTCAATTTCATTTGAAAAACCGAAGTAAGTCTCAATTGATTTATGATTGAATTTTGCGATAGCAACGCGTTAAAATTGTCAAAGTTAACGAAAAAAGTTTTCAATACTGCTAACTACTTCAAATTTTTTATTTTTTTTTTTTTTTTGAGTTTCCTAAGAAAGTTTTACCGATACAAAAAATGCTTAAACTTTACGCTTTGATTTCTATTTATGAGCATATGAAAATTCAACGCAAAATCTTAAACTGAAAAATTTCATACAAAAGCAATAGAAAAAAGTAACGGAGACAAAAGAAACAAAATCGCAAAGAAGTTTTGAAAACTTACATGTGAAGTGTGCTAATGCAAGCAGCGGAAACGAAAGTTCAATTTGAAGTAGTATCAAAAAAGAAGTAAGTACTACAAAAAAAAAATACTTGAAGAAGTAGCGAAAGAACTGGTTAAAGAGGATGAAGTCAGCAAAGGAAAAGTGAACATCCTATGAGTGAGTTGGAATTATACTGTACTCGAGTGCGGAAAAAGTTTCATGGTGTAGGTCATAGTGACGTAGTAGGTAGCTGATCTCTTCAAAGAAAAATCGATATACTATATATTCACGAAAGTTGTATGTTGGAAGTATCTTAAAGATATTATCTGCCATGCACATATACACATACTTCAGCTTCGCTTGTTGGTTGAATTGTTTGTGTAGCGCAAGTTTTGTTAATGGCAAAAGTTGTAGTTAATACGCTGACTAAACTTTTTGACCTTTGTAACAAAATTTTTGAGCGTGGGCTGCTCGAAATTGTTTTGTTTTGTTTTTTGTATTTTGTTTTTTTTTTTTTATGATTTCTTTCAATCTCTTCAGGTTCATTGTATTAATGTTAATTAAGTTCCTTTTTTTGTTTTGTAACAACTTGGCACGCAAATGTAACCGGCGTATCTTAATTTATTCACATACCTATACAAGTATTTAACTACATAGTTTCATTATCTAAAAATAGCAATGTATCTGAGATTATCCTTATAGCAGTGCAGTTCATTTCAGTTAGTGGTCGCTTGTCCAATGTAATTAGTTTAATGCTTCACAATTACGATAATCATTGTAATTTTTGTTGTTGTTGTTGTTGTCGTTGTGCTTTTTGTGTGTTGGCTGTGTAAATTGGATTTGATTTTTTCATGCGTGCGTGACTGCGTGTCCAATTCGCATTTATGTATTGTATGTCGGCGACAGCGACAAATAATGACAAGCAGACACACATACCATATACTCAGAAATATGCACGCACACACACACATACACAGTTTCCTTCCCCAAACTTTTCCCCATATGCAACAGCTACTTACTTATATGCATGCATATATGTACATACATATGTATCTCAGTTCATTTTCACTTTCATTCTCTATCACTTTTGCCTGTTGCTTGTCTTTTTCCAACACAAGCAACGTGACGGCCGACGGAAATTCCACCATGTTAAATTTTAGTTGATTTCGTTTTTGTTGCTCATTTTTATGTTTGCATTTTTCGTTTTATGCATTCATTTATTTCATTTATTTATTTCATTTATTTATTTGATAGTATTATTTATTAAACAAAAAAAAAATCTGAGCAATTATTGTTTTCGTTTAAATTTAATTGCGCATTAAATATCATAATTTATATGATTTTAATTTAAATCTCAACATTCAATGCCGGCTGCAAATAATATTCATATTTTTGATAATAATAATAATGCAAACTACGAACCATCATAATTGTAATAATGATTTTAATTTTCATTATTTCATTATTCATTATTTTAATGACATTTTAAGGTTACATTGTATATGCATGCATAATGATAATTTTGATAACATATTTAATTTATTCTGCCTCGTTTGTTTAAATCTATTGGAACATAATTAAATACAATTATTTATCAACGAATGGCAAACTTCTGATTTATGAAATGTAAGGATGAATTTAAATTATTGTAGTCTAGTTAAAATAAGGCTAACCTTGATTAATTTCAAAGAGGAGGTCAATATCGACCCAATGGGTTTGCCGATTCTATGGTGTGGTATGCTACCTTAACTGTTAGTGGCCGATGATTGTCTTTAAATGCTACATTAGCGAGTTACTAGCACTGCCAAAAGTAGTCAATCTTGTGTTTTGCGCAGATTACACAGTGCAACAGTGAATTTCTAATGTCAAATGGATAACTGTTTAAGGGTAATTTGGGGTTGATCCCGACCCTGTACTCAAATTTTTTCTATCACGTATGGTTTCTCTGATATGGGGGCCAAAACTCATATTTTTTTTTTATTTTACCTTGTACATGTTTCATAGCTAAGAGAAAGTTGTTTATCATAGAAGGAAGGAAAAAATTTTCTTAGACAGCAACACCGCCCCAATCCCCCTTACCCACCCTTTTGGGTGTTATATGAAGCCAAGGTTGAATTAAAGTGGTTTTGCCCTTTTTAATGGAGAATATTTTATCCGCAGATGGTTTATTACTTTTTCGAATGGTTATCCAGTAAAAAGGGATTATTATCAAAAAAACCAAATATTTGAATTTCAAGATTCGATAATTCTTAAGGAAAGTTGGAGCTACTTGGTTTTGACCTTCAATGACTTCAATTATTTTTTGATGGAGAATATTTTCTCCGAAAAATATATGTATGATTTTTTACAACAACTAATCCAGTATAAAGGGATTATAAGGAAAAAAAAATTTCTTTTAAGGGTTAATTTCTAAAAAAAATTGGACCTAGGTAAATTTGGCCTTCGGAGACCTCAACTACTTTTTGATTAGAAATATTTTCTTTAAAGACAGTTTTCGTTTTTTTTCAAACGTAAATCCAATACTAAGGCATTACAGCAAAAAAAAAAGATTTTAGTTTGTCAAAGATTCATTTCTCGGAAAAAGTTGGACCTAAGTGGTTTTGACCTTCAATGACTTTAGCTATTTTTTGATGGGGAATATATTCTCCGAAAAATATTCATTATTTTTCCCAACAATTAATTTTTATTTTATTTTTATTTTATAAATTAAAGGTTAATTTCTTTGGACCTAGGTATTTTTGTCCTTCGCTGACCCTAATTACTTTTCGATTGAGAAATTTTTTACCAAAACTGAATGATAGGTTTCGCGTTCGTTAACCCGGTATAGCCATATGTCGAAAAAGGTGGGTTAGGGGGTTTGGGGGGGGGGGGGGGGGTACTGCTGTCTGAGTAATTTTTTCCTGCCTTTTATGATAAACAACTTTCTTAAAAAAAAAAATTTGAGTACAGGGTCGGAATCAGCGAACCCGAATTACCCTTAAAAAGTTATCCATTCGACATTTGATTTTATAAAGCCTTAAATTGTTGCACAAGGTTATTGTCAGGACAGAACATAAACGTACTATATAGAAAATAGGGCTCATTCCTAACTGACTTCTCCGCATTGTTCTCCAGTCGCAATTGTTAGTTGCCAGCAAAGAAATCGATGGTGAAATATTCCACCTTCTGGACGAAGAAGTTAAGACAGAAAGCAGTCAACGGTCAGTAAGACAAAAATCACATTTGACATAATGTTGGCCTTCCCGATGCATACAAACAGCTTCCGAAATCTACTGAGATTCAAGCTATAATAAAGCAGGATGACGAAGCATTCGGTAAGTTGGAGTGGTTGCATTTTCTTAGTTGGAAAGGACATTCTTAGGCTGAAAAGGCCAATTGTGATACCACATAAACTACAATTTTATGCTTAATCCGTAGGCGATGTAGAAAAGTTTATAAACAGCAATTTGTTAATACTTCTTTGTTTTACTATTACCTGCCAACTTTCTTATAATTCTAAATCACTTCTATTTGGAGTTTCATCAGAACAATCACCTAAACAATGCTTTAACAACAATAACTCATTCACCGCGCAATATTCAGGAAGACTTAAGCACCTACTAATACCTCATTAGCCAATACACAAACCATAATTCGTATGATCAGGAAGCACACAATTTAGCGCTGAACCACATGAACAATGAAGCAGTGTAGGCATCACAGAGTAGTCTTGAACTCATCACCAAGGAGGGTGATCAGTCATGATCGACCACCCTCTTTAAAAAAAAAAGATGTGTCCTTGCACGGCTTAGGTCAGATTGAAGTAGAACACTTAACAACAACATATATGTCGATATTACTAACGAATGATCGAAATGTGGAAAAAGCTCACACTAGCTATTCAAAAGACCAGGAGTCGCATAACTTCATTTTGAATGCAGCTAAAAAAAAAACAATGGATGCGTGCAAGGCACGCAAGATATTTGATGTGTAAACAGTTAAGCCAACTGAATGTCATATACATAAGCTTACATATGTATGGCCATATATGGGGATTTAATGTATAATCTAAAAGCTTAGGTAAATAATTCAAATTAAAACAATTCTTTATTAGATATCATTATCTTTTATATATAATAGCCCAATTCACTATAAATTGTAAATGGTCTTGCATCATTGCAAATGCAAATTTTTATTCCATATCGCATATATTGGTTGTTGTGATAGCAGAAATATTTTGCATTTGCACCAAATCGTAGTTGTATTATTTTTCTTTTACTCAATGCATCGGGCACGATATGTTCGCATATACGCAGCTGCAATTGCATCCTTTTTTCTGCGCTTTGAGTTTTTCTTCCAGTCGATTTGAAATTTTATTAGATGTGAAAATTTTACATAACGTCTCCTGAGAATTGATTTGGCGTATAGATATATGAATTTGTACACACATACGCCTAATCACTTCTCAGACGACGATAAGTGCTTTCCGCATTTAACCTTAGAAAGGCAACAGGGGTGACTAGTCACCGCACTACTTCTTAAAAGCACTGCGCAGAGAGTTGCCTTAACTGCATTTAATAAAAATAAGAAACAATGTATTTTTATTGAAGTAAATAAGTGATTTTATAATAAATAAGTTTTATTTTTTCTGTTTAACATTTTTGCTATTTATGTGCAAAGCAAAATTTTTATAATGCCGTAGTTTGCTATCATTATCACTACATTTTGTTTATACATTTATTGAAACCTAGATTCCTTATTACTTATCATTTTGTATTGTTTTTATATTTTAAAAAATATTTAATTTTAGTTAGAACTAACCGAATGCAAAACCTATCAAACGCCTGTGTTTGCTACGGCGACTTCTCTGCTTGTATGGCACAGTCCATCTCCACACGTTTAACACCAACAAATAATTCTGCCACGAATAAATGTACACACACATTTTGTTTTCGTATGTACATATATGTGCGAGTAAATTGATTGAAACATAAACAAACTCCGCTCGTATTTTAATTTCTCCCTCTCTTCTTCTCTTCTCTCTTCTCTTTGTTGGTTAGAGTAGCACAGTCATGTCGCACCGTAGTGCGAGCGAGAGGAGAACTGGACGTTACAGTTATCTTAGATCTTACGTTACAGTTATTCTTACATTTTACACATTTGAAATTTTGCCCATACCGTGAGCTAAAATTTTTACACATCAAAACTGCTAGTAATTTTACCTGCAACAGAACCTAATGTATTAGGGAAATGGATGGTTGGAAATTTGTTTAGATCTGCTGAATATATTGCCACTAATCATCCTTAGTAAGTAATATATTTTCAAACGATTTTTCAAGGCTTATTCTCGGTGGAAAAGAGAATGTGGTATCATGATGACGTTTAAGCCCTAATTTTAACTACCACCTAACTAGCATCCCACTGTGCCAAATGAAGCCCTTTAGTTCGCCAATTCAAATGTGTAGCTATGTCAATTTCAAGGGTTGTGTGTCAATGAGCATTGTCGTTAAAGCTTTTGCCCTACTAGTGCCTTTAAAAAGTAAGTCTCTTGTTATTGCAGGCTTTTGCATTTGACTGCCGGTCCATTGTTTTAACACCGGCGTTGATTATATCTTTTATTAAGGGGTAAAACTCAAGAAACTGAGACCTGAGATTGTGTTTTGAAGCAACATTTGGTGACCCTTTCAGAATTCAATTTTATACTTTCTGAAAAAAGTTTTCCTCTTCCTGAATTCAATAGTTACCAATGTATTCGTAGTTCCAAAATCCAAACTGAAAAATTAAGCAATAAAATAAATATATTTTATGCCCATTTTAAGCACATAAATACAAAACATTTTAGTTTAATTGTCTTCAGGTGGCGTCATTGCTTACAGAGTCACATACTTAACTTCTCACTCTATGAAACTTTCTTCCTATCTCCTACTTCAACAACTTCAGATGAGTGTTAAAACAAAAGTAAAGGGTGCGAAGAAACAATAATAACAGCGAAAAAAAACACAATAATTACAATGAAAACTTTAAACCAAACATGCGAGTAACAGCAGCATGACTTTTTCTTTGTTGTTGCTTGATTTTTCTACCTCACGTTTAATGAATGCCCTTAGGCAAAGGAGACTTTGATTGTGTGAGAATGAGAGCCTTTTGTTCTTTTTACCTTTACCTTTACTTGAAGACTAACAACAAACAAAGGTTTCACACACACACAAACACACATGTTAAAGATGAGGGTGCCACAAAACAAAACTCCACACAAAGACCAAAAGCTAGACAGCTGTTTGTTATGAATATTAAGGATGTGCGTGGCCGAAGAATGGAGCGACGCAGTCAAACAGGAACAAATAGCTTCAGTAAAAAAAATAAAAAGCAAATAATATGCATTTGTTTAACAATTAAAAGTAAACAATTATAAAACAAAGAAATAAAAGACTCATTCACACACGCATATAAATATGTGCACTTATATAAAAGAAGAAAAACAAAATGCCACAGGTGTTATTTTCAATAACAAGGAAAGAAAAGAAAAATCGAACAGCTGAAAAAAATTATGGTATTATACAACGAAGAAAACCAAACAAAAATTACAAAAAAGAAAGTAAATAAATAAAAAATGTCTTAAAGTTGAAGTTGAAAAGCAAGTGAAATGAAGAGGAAAAGAGAAAATGTTTTTAAAAAAAAATTCAGTTCTCTTCAAGCACAAATGTCCTTTTGATTTCATGCATTTATATCCAGTTTTCATTTATTTATTATTTTATATTGTTTTTTGTAGTCATAACAAAACTTTGAGGAAATACTAAGCAGCAAATGGCAAGGGAGAATGAGAGGAAGATAAAAAAATGTTTGAGAGAAGTGAGCTTGTAATAACAACGACAACAGCTTCGATGTCGATGACAATAGCAGGAAGCAACAGAGACTTTGTTTTGTAAAATAAAAAGCAAACTCAACAAATATTCACATACACACATGTACATATGCACACCCACATTCAAAGGAGGCAAGAGAGCAAAAAAAAAAAAAACATGAAAAATCACTCAAAGAATCTGTGAATTTTTGTATTGCATTGTCTTCATTGAAAGTTTTATAGAAATATGTGAATTTTTCACATTTGTTCGCAAGCAAAACTGAAAGCTTTGTTAATTTAGGTGTAACTCAAAGTATTTGAAAGTTCACCAAAAAAAAAAAAAAAAAACAAAAGAAAGAGAGTAAATCTTAATAGAATTTAAAATTTTCAAAATCTTTGATTTAAAGTTATCATAATTTGTTGAGAGAAGTAAGAATATTTAACTTTAGGTATCTACATTGAAAAAGAAATAGTAGATGAACTGCTGAATTAGATAGAAACTCTAGCATATCTGTAGTAAAAAGAAATAACTTTTAACTGTTTTTTTTTTTGTTGAAAAATTTTATTAGATTTCAGTTGAATTATAGAGAGAGTCTATGTTCATATCAAAGACCATTCTTGAAATAATTTCTCAAACTTATAATTATGAATAATATATCAAAAATTATTTAAAAATTTGAACCAATTTGATATTTATTATAAATATAGCATTTGTTACAGCGCCACCTAACGGATTGTAAGACAGCGACACAGGGTCTTAAGATATTTGATAAAGCAGTAGAAATAATAGTAGAAAAAGGAATGGAAAAGTAGTAGAAAATAGC
The DNA here is from genome assembly GCA_963691655.1 of Toxonevra muliebris. Lineage (NCBI taxonomy): Eukaryota > Metazoa > Arthropoda > Insecta > Diptera > Pallopteridae > Toxonevra > Toxonevra muliebris. The sequence goes on from OY829327.1 coordinate 45,781,488, forward strand.
AGTAAAAAAGTAGAAGAAAATGGTAGTAGAAAAGGTAGTAGGACAAAGAATAGAAAATAGAATTAAAAATTATTGTAAAAAAATAGTAAAAAGGTAGCAAAAAAAGTAGTAGAAAAATAGTTAAACATAGTAGTACAAAAGTAGTAAAAATGGAGTAGAATGAGAGTTAAAAATAATAATAAAAAATAGTAGTAAAAAAAATGTAAAAAGTAATAGAAAGTAGAGGTACAAAATAAAAAGAAATTGCAGAAAAAATGTAATAAAAAGGTAGTAGAAAAAAAGTAGTAAAATAGTAGTAGAAAATATTAGTAGAAAATACTATTTTTTAAAAGTAGTAAAAATTGTAGAAAAAAAGTAGTAGAAATGTAGTAAAAAATAGTAGTAGAATTAGTAGTAGTAAATAAAAGTAAAGCATGGTACCACACCCACTAATTCAATAAACTGAAAGAATTTAAATTTTAGTACCGTACCATAAATGCCTCCTAAGATATCTCATAATGGAAATTCAGGTTATATAAAAGGTGCCACACCCCTTTGTCAATCCCACCCATATTTTGTTTGTACCATGGCATTGTCAATTCTCGTTATTGTACCAAATTTCTGTAGCGTGATATAAATGGTTCTTGAGATATACCCAAAAAACTATTAGGATTGTATGGGAGGTGAGACGCTCACTTTACTAAAAGCCATTATGAATAGCTATACACCATCCTCCCCCTTAAGAAAATATATTTTGGAAATATGACTTCAATCGGTTCAGTCGTTCAGAAGTTACACGATGACATACACACAAAACTCTACGATTATATACATATATAAAGATATTGTGTTGCCCACAATTCAACATGAAAAAAAAAAACTAAAACTTAAAACTAAGATAAATTGTCGAAGTTTTTTGACCATTTTTTCTAACTTTAGCATACTTGAGCTTGAACAAATTGTCAATAAACTTAGGCGTTTTTACCCAAATTTTTCAACTTCACAAAAAAAAAATCGACCTTAGGCAAAAAACCATAAGCGTTTGATGTGATAACATCTTTACTCAGGGTTGAAGGGAAATTTATAGTGGAGTGAACTGGTAGAAAATAAAATCAAACGTCACGTCAGTGTAGTGCGAGGTTTCTTAGTACGAGTAAGTTTATAAGAGTGTGTGGAATTTGATTCCACCAGTTCATGTGTTCACCAGAACTTCTCGAACTGCAAGCGGTAGTCACGCATTCCACGTGGATATGGTACCCCAACGCACCACGCATTACAGCGATAGTTCTTTTCTCTGCCGTACCGCGAGTATATGGAATAAGCTCCCTGCAACCGTTTTTCCTGACTTTTCCGACATTTCCAAATTGTGAACGTCACAACTTTTTCTCCCTCTTTCCTCCTACCAGTAATCTATCTTCATTCCTCAATCAACGCAATGCTTTGCATTCATAGGGGTACCCCCTGAGTGTTGATTGCCTAAATAAAAAAAAAAGTATGCAACACATAATTTCTATATCAAAAACGGTTGTGGAATACACCCACATATCAATGGAATAGTGAAATAAAAAATTGCTCCTATTTTTTGTATTGTTTTATTGCGTATTTTTTTTTAGTTTATACTTTATTCTTTCTCAATTGAAATTGTAAAATAAAATCAACATTGGGCGATATCAATATCTCTGTTCAATGCAGATATTTGGAATCAAATCTGTAATTCTGGGTTATGATTTCAAATATTAGTAGCTTATATAAGATATTGAAAGATTATGAACTATCACTAAGATCACTGATGAGGAATCGTGGCGGATTCCGAAACGGCCGTCTGAGTTGCCCGTCTCTATATACATTGTTGTTGTGATGACTACATTTGCCCATTAAGCTTGTTTATACATAACTTCAAATAACGAAGTTAACATGAACTTAAGTCATGACTTTGAGCATTAACCTCTAGATTTAATTTTCATAGTCTCCTAAAAACTATCGACTGCCGTTCATATTAGAAAGCAAACTTAAACCATAGTGTTACCAGAAACTATTTAGAGCCAAGTTTGAGCGACATTGTTTCCAGTTTAGAGCTATCCATAGTCTGTGCGAAGTTTATCAATAGAGCCAGATTTATACTGGCTATGTGCAACGAAAAGTGCACAGGCAAACGATTGAATATTTTTTTCTTTTATTTTGCTTTAAGTTCCAAGTATTTAAATAATTAACCATCTACATGATGATTTAATTGAAATTTAGCATCATAAAGATCAGAAGACACGAACTAAATATATGTTTTAATCTTAATATAAGTAATAATTTTTTATACGATAAGCTGCAGTACTTTTTTGATAATTTAAAATATCAAAGAAGAAGGAAAACAACATTAGCAATAAATTTTGCCAAGTAGAAGCAACAAAAAATTACTACTATACACAAACCTCAAAAGCAACGAAGTGAATTTCTTGACAGCTCGACTAATTGGTTTGTTTTTCTCATGACACTAATTAAAAAATTTATTTTACGACTTTCTTTGTTCACACCACTCACACACAAAGCCCGCAGTCAAAAAATTAAATTACCAAAAAAAAAAAAAAACAAACAAAACTCTAAAAAAAAATAACAAGCAAACCACGATTGCATTCAATATGAGCGCAAATGAATGAAAACGCGCGCGAGCTTAAATGACAACGCCATGTTGGCAACCCTGGTAGCAAATACTACTAACACACACACATACAATCTACCAGCAAATAACAACATTCGTTTTTTTTTTTTCTTTTTTGTGGTGCTTCTACTTTTTTGGCGTACACAAAACTTAAATTATGAAAATGCGACAAAAAATTGGAAGCACCAAGGAAGAAGGAAGGAAAGAGAAAGATAGAGAGTGCGAGAGGAATGTAAACTAAATAATGTCATTATTATGAGCTGAGCTTTCGTTGGCAACGACTTTTATTTGTTTTTGTTCACTATTTTATTATTATTATGATATTTTGTTGTTGCTGTTCACTTGATTTTTTCTAGCAAGCGTGCTATCATTTTTGGGACATCAGCAAAAATTGCTAGAGTTGCGGCTTCTTCTAACTCTTCTTCTTTATCTACTTTTCATAATTTTTGTGTGCCAATATTTTGCACCTAATGTCAGTAGAAATTAATGCGGCTTAATTAAAAAATAAAAAGTGAGCAAACAATTGCTGTGAGTATGTGTTCAATATGTACCTATATATACATTTTTTATGAGAGTTTTTATGAGAAAGAGTGCGTCTCTCTCTTTTCCTTGCTACTCTAGCAAGAAGTAGAAAAGAGTATAAAAATAAAGAGCACCACTGAAATGAAGTGAGAGAAAAAGTGTTGTTTGTATTTTAATTAAAAGTAAATGAGTGAGTAAGCGCATAAAAAATTGGAACCAGCAAACGAGAAAAAAAAAGAAGAAAAACAACAACAAAATGTTAAATGATGTGTATACAGGACAGCAACAAAAGGTTAAATGAAAATCTTTTGCACAAGCCAACTACAACATAGACCAAGTAGAATAAAGAAAGCGAAAAGGAAAAAAAAGCAACCGAGATCCGGCAACCACATTTAATGACGCAAATATTGGCACAAACGATGGCGTTTTTTCTTAACCACAGCATGCTAAAAAACAAAAAAAAGGGATAAACTGTGGACACACCAACACACACACACACATACAGATACCGAAATTTGTGTATGTATATTATATCTAAAAATAAGTGTTTCTCAGCTGCCAAAGTGTAAGCCTGAAGATAATCCTTAAACATTTTTCTTTCAATCAGCAAAAATGCCAAAAAAAAAAAATAAGAAAATAAAACGCAATTTACATAAAAGAAGTTAAATCACAGTTTAGACAGAGAGAGAGAGAGAGAGCAAGAAAAGCGACAAGATGTGAAGAAGTGAGTGAGAAGCTACGAAAAAGGATTCACGCATAAAAATTAAAAATAACGAAAAATCAAGTGCGAACGACGCAACCCAAAAAAAAAAAAAAAAAAAAGAAGAGAAGAGAATAAAGAAAAGGCAAGCACAACAACCTCAATTGTCATTGTAATCCATTTTTTTTTTTTTATTTAATATTTTTTGAACTTTTTTATTTTTAAGTTGCTGGTGGTAGTTGGTAGCCAAAGCAAATAACACTGTCGTCTCCAGCTGTGTTTGACTGTGCTATGGCTGCCTGGCTTGAGAACAAAGCACAATTGCGGTGCTGCCACAAAGTTGAAGTCTCTCGTTCTTTTTGACTTTTGTTGCAGCATAATTGCTTTATAGCATATTTTAGCTTTCTCCGTGCATAAAATAATTTAAAGTTGAATATTGTTGCTATTATTACAACGCAGCGGAATTTTCTTTGCTGCTATAAGAATTCGGTTGTTTTTTTATAAAGGAAAAAAGAGCTGGTTAAGAATGCCGATATATAATTTTTTTTTTTTTACTGGCTTTTAAACGATCATCAAAGAACTCGCGTACAGCAAACGTGTGTTATGAAACATTTAATAGTTTTGTTATCAGAACTAAATAAAGTCAGCCTCTTTTGGGTTTCCGCACACTCTGGCCTTTCGGGAAACGAGACGGCAGATCAACTGGCCAAAAAGAGAGTAACTTTAGAGCAAGAACCAATGCCTTTATGTCTCGCTATTTAATATTGCAGAAAAGAAATTGAGTATAAGTTCCTACGACCGAAATTAGGAAAAAAGTAGTACCTAGTTAGTAAGAATTTTTTGGCTTCTCCAAAAATAAATTCAATTATATACTTAATCTTTCTCGGAAGTGGCAGGCCACTGTCTAATACAAACAGACAACAGACAGCTCTTTATACGACTGGAAAAAAAACTTCTCTAAAAACTTTCTACTTTTTGCTAATACGACAAATGCACTAGCAATTGATTAAGTTCAAAATTCGATCAGACGTAACATATGCGGTCTATGGACCTTTTAGCCAATGTGAGCAGGGCCGTAGCCAGAAATTTTTTACGGGGGGGTTGGCATTCGAAGAAAATATTCATAAATAATTTTTATCAAACTGATTTTTAAATACAATAAATTAAATCGATGATACATTTGATGGACCCTATAAAATTAAAATTTAGGAAAAATTTTCCGATTTTTTTTAATCCTAACCTCAAAAAAATGGCCAAAAGTGACAAAAAGTTCACAGAATAATCAAATTAAATTTTTTCACATGAATATTATTCAATGTGTATTTTAATGCATTTTTTTTATCGTGAGGGACATAATTTCATTAGCTCATTGACTTTCCATTACTGATGATGTACTCAACCTCAAAAAAATTACCAAAAATAGTAGAGGCTCATTTTTTTCAAATGATCATCATTGGGAATTTGAGCCATTATCAATGATAAGGAACCCGGATGAGTTTGGCTTATATTCCCTAAATTCATCAAGTCACAGCATTGAAAGAGATCGTTCTAGTCGTGGTGCTCTGAGAAATAATGCGTTAAAAATTAATTATATTTTAAGATTGTCTCCTGAAACTGCATGGGTTTTGCTAATAAGATGGAGCTTTTGCGAAAGAATTTTTCACGTTGAACACGAATCTGAGGTCCAAAACTTTCCATCACGTCACGTTTTAGGAAAAAATTGGGATCAAGCAAGTCTAATTTTACAAGGATCCGATAATTTTTTCTATTTTTTATTAATTTTTAAACTTTTCAAACTGATTCAGGACGAAACTTTAAACCAAAAACCGTTAGTGACCTAGAAAAACTATGAATGCAGGAGTGCTCAGTATCACCTTCTCTTTTTGATTCCGTAGTCAGACCTCATGTCGAAGAAAACAAACCGGATTTGATCGATCGCATAGTGTAACTAAGATTTCAAATCTATTTTTTAAATTTGACTTTTTAGAAAAAAAAAACCGATGGAAGTAAAAAATATCGTTAAATAGAATTTATTTTGACTTGTTTTTGCCATCCATTGGCAATTAATCTCAAAAATCAGAATAAAGTTTCCACATTTCGGCGGGGGGTGGGGAGGAGGGGGTGTCAGAACCCCCAAAACTTCCCCCCTAAATACGGCCTTGAATGTGAGTAGTTAAACCCACCGCCATGACCCAGCCTAACCATAGTAGAGAAGTTGTTAAAAAGTGTGCACATTTTTTCTAAGCTCTTTTATCTCATTGAAATAAGTTAAAATAATTTAAATAAAAAATATTTTTAATATACCACGTTTTTAAAATGGACTAAAAAGTATAAAATAATTTCTCCTAACCCCATACAGATTCACAACCACATATAGATTCCCTATCCCATACAGATTGTCTTGAAAATTTGTAACTGTGAGTTTTAGTAGGACGAAAATACTTGTATGATTTAAAACAACAAACGTGGTTCGCATGCAATAGGAAATTGATGAATGAATAGTTCTTCTAAATGGCTAGCAATTTTATCTCTATCCATATTTCTACGATTTTTTTTTTTTTTGTTTCGATTCCACCAAGAGCAAATTGCGATCTCTTTACAATCTATACTCTTTGTAAGCGGAACAAAACGAAAAGAAAAGTTCGTTATTGTTTGTTTTTGTTCTCTTTCTCATTTGTCTTTGAATTTGTGTATGTATACATATATACATATATTCTACTCCCGCTAAAGCAATGATTTTAACAACGATGAGTTTAATGCTTTGATCTATGAAAAAAATGGAAAAACTTCCGATGCTAATATTTTAAATATTATTATATTTATATAAGTAACAATATCACTAAATATATAGTGATTTTAATAATTTTAATTTAATTTTTATTTTTTTTTTTTAATATGATCTTTATTATAATTGCCTTTACTTTTTAGTAGCTAGACAGTCAACTCTCTACTGAACTAAGCTTGACTTGGTGCAGTGAGCGTTGTGTATATAAAAGCTTTTAATATTTTAATAGAGGTAGTGGTGAAAAAGTGATAACAATGCTACTTATATATTTTAGATACTTCATATTGCATTGTCTTCCAGTTCTGAACTATATTTTAAATTTCAAGTCTCTAGCTCATCGGGAAGTTAGTTTAAAATCGATTGCAAAATTTGTACCGAACAGACTGACAGACAGACACCATTGAAAGCGAGTTGATATAAACGTGATAAAAAGGAGCGTTTATGCTAATATTTTAAATATTATTATATTTATATAAGTAACAATATCACTAAATATATAGTGATTTTAATAATTTTAATTTAATTTTTATTTTTTTTTTTTAATATGATCTTTATTATAATTGCCTTTACTTTTTAGTAGCTAGACAGTCAACTCTCTACTGAACTAAGCTTGACTTGGTGCAGTGAGCGTTGTGTATATAAAAGCTTTTAATATTTTAATAGAGGTAGTGGTGAAAAAGTGATAACAATGCTACTTATATATTTTAGATACTTCATATTGCATTGTCTTCCAGTTCTGAACTATATTTTAAATTTCAAGTCTCTAGCTCATCGGGAAGTTAGTTTAAAATCGATTGCAAAATTTGTACCGAACAGACTGACAGACAGACACCATTGAAAGCGAGTTGATATAAACGTGATAAAAAGGAGCGTTTTTTATTTTAGAAGGGGAAAAAGAAATGAACCCTTTTGAACTTCAAGGTATATTTTTCTATCTATTCAAAGTATATAAATTTTTTTTTAACAGTAAAATAAAAAATTACAACAGATTTATTAGATGTTCATTTCATGAACATCTTGCCGCTGCAGTCTTTAGTCGACGGGAAAGATTCAACCAGTAAAACTAGAACAATTTTGAATAGTGGTCTATTTTTCTTCTGGGTGAACCAAAAGCAAGCACAAAAAATCGTGAATTCATAACACTTGTGCTAGAAATTGGTATTCAAAAATAGAGACAAGCGGAGCACCTAGGGATAGACTTTCGTAAGGATAAACTGAGTTGGGATTCTTGGGCCCTTTGGCTGGCGTGACTTTTGTATGAGTTTGGAATTATTAACCCTTTGGCTGGATTGGCTCTAGTTAAGGAAAAACTCGTCTTTGAATTTTTCTGAATATCATTTTACTGTCTTCGGCAAAGTTGTTGCTATATTATTATTATTAATAATTTTGCTGAACACACCAATACAAAAAAAAAAAAAACATTCAAATAGTGTTTTCTATCAAAATGAAGCCAAATTCAGACCAAAACTCAGACTGAAAATCCAAAATTCAGACCGAACCCAAGCCAAAATCAGTTCAAAATTCAGACCAAAAATTACACCAATATTCAGACCACAACTCAGGCTAATAGTTAGACAAAACTTTAGACCAAAAGGATGCCAAATACCAAATGAAAGCAAACCCAAATTCAGACCAAAAACCAGTGTAAATATCTGATAAATATTCACACCATCAAATTTTAACTCACATACAGGCTAAAAGTAGACAACACTTTGGACCGAATTCTGACGAAAAATTAAACAAAAACTGGACCACCCGAATTCAGAACAAAATTCAGACCGATTTCGGACCGGAACTTAGACCAAAACTCATATGAAAATCATGTGAATTCGGATCAAACTAAGAGTTAGATTAAAACTGCGGTTTGTTTCCTAAAACTACATGGGCTTTGCGAATAAAATGGTTCCTAGGGTTTGTGAATGAATTTTTTATACTGAACACGAATCTAAGTTAAAAAATTTCCCATCACGCCACGTTTTAGAAAAAATGGGATGGAAAACCCTAAAATATAATTTTTGGCCATTTTTTTAAATCGGAGAGCTGAACACTGGCGTGCTACAAACTTCGAAATCCAGAAATTATAGGCTGAATCATGCCCTTCCAAAGCATAAACCCAAAACTGTAAATCAAAAACAGTTACTGACCTAGAAAAACTATAAATGCAGAATTGCTCAGCATCACCTTCTCTTTTTGTATCCAAAGTCAAACCTTATGTCAAAGAAAACAAATCGGATCTGGTCGCATAGTGTAACTAAGATTTCAAGTTTATTTTTTTATATATGACTTTTTAGAAAGAAACCGATGGAAGTAAAAAATATTTAAAAACTGTTCAATAGATTTTATTTTGACTTTTTTTTTCATCCACTGGCAATTAGTATCAAAAAATTGAAGAAAGTTTCTACATTTCGGGGGGGAGGGGGCGGTCAGAACCCCCAAAAGAGTTAACAAAAAGCTCTTGTTATTTTCTGACGAAATCACCATTCTTTTTATTTGTTCTCATCGGTCTATGTGAGACTTATAAATCTGCTGTTAATCTTAATTACGTTTTATAAAGTTTATATAATTTAAAATACTAGCAGCATAGCAAAAAGGTAAGCAAAATGGCAACCAATTAAAATTACAAAGTTTTTATTTTTATTACAACTGCAACACTTTAAACAAACGACTAACATACAGACAGCCAAGCAGACAGCAACAATTGTTTAACTAATGAGCAACACTTTAGGCACTCAAGAACTACCTAAAATTTCTTTGGCTTTCTCCTTTTGCATCGAGCTGCTGTTACTTTCTTATTTCAATTTTCGCTGATTTCATATTTTCTTTGTTTTTTGTATTTTCTGCTTTTTTCTTTCATGCATAAATAACTAGAAAACTTTATATACAATTTTTGATTGTTATATAACTAAAGTTATTGTTGTTGTTTTTACATTGCAATACAACATAATTTTCACGTTCACTTCACAATTGTTCAAGTTGTTGTTCAAGTGTTGTCTGCAATAGCAGCAACAACCGAAAAACCACATAAACAATTTTAGCAAACGAATGGAATTGGGCATGCACACACACATACACACACACACTCATACGAACACATAGAACTGTGAATGCCTTAACTTATGCAACGAAAACGCGAATATGAAAATTTTGTAAATTGCTACTACTGCACCACAGTGCAAAACAAAAGTCAAAAATTTTTGCGCTACAATTAAATAACCCAAAAATTTTTTGGCGTTTGTTGTAAAAGAAAAATTGCAGCGAAGCACGAAATAAAAAGCATAGAAAAATAATTGCTAGTGGTAAGGCAAGGCAATGCTGACAATTGCTGCTGCTACTATTGTTGGTGTTGTTGTTGTTGCAACTACAGTTGTGCATTGGCGCAAAGTTTATGATTTCTCATACTTTCGCGCTGACATCAAAACTGAATTATTATCTTAAGCGCTTATATGTGCAGAGCAGAGTTTGAATCAAGAAAGTGAGAGAGAGAGAAAGCGAAAGAGTAAAAGAAGGTTAGAGTTCTTGTTAAGTTTGAGTTTAGTTTCTCTGACTCTTGCTTGATTGTATTTCATTAAAAATGTTGCTTCACGTTATTGAGTCATTGAGCGTGTATATGTGTGTGGCTGCAAGTTTTATAAATGTGGCTGTGTGCTTCTGGATATGTAGTTGTGTGATTTGTATATTGTTTTTAAATTTATTACTCAGCACTTTTCAGCAAAATAACAACGCAGCTTTTTATGTGCATTTCCTGCAATTTCAAAACTATTTATTTGTATTTACTCGCATATTTCGAGAAAGCTTAAATGAAATGTTATAAATTTTCATCTAAAACTTTGTGAATTTTTGTGTTGTTTGTTTTCAGTGTAATTGAGTATTTAAATATTGAAGCAATTATAAAAGTAAATTAAATATGGAATGTACATATGAAAAACCAACAAAACGATTCGCAATAAATTTAATTTTTTTTTCAAGCAAACAAAAAAAAAACAACAGTGGAACTTTTCAGCTTTTCAAAACGCAATCACATAACTTTTCAATACCCAGCAGGAAAAGGAGTACTTAAGTGAGGTTCCTTGCATTTTTCATTTGCAAGGAAATTTACAATCGGTACAAAAACCGGGAAAATATGAAGAACAGAACTTGGCGATTCACTATTCGGTTTTGTCACAAAACTCTTAGCAGTTTTGCATTGTATTTCTATATGAACTTCACTCATGAAATCGTTGATGCATTGCATGGTTTTGAGCTAAGCTGTAGCCTATAATTAGTTTCGGAACAATTGGTTTTGTTTAGAGTTGTGGGTGAGCTGGACTTAACCAAAGCACTCAGTCAACGAGGACCATTGTGCTATACCCAAGGATAGAACCAGTAGAAGAGAGTAGAGAGTAGACAGGAAAGTTAATGTGGGGGTAAATGGGAAGAAGAAAGATCTAGGGTCTCTCAATCTCGAACTTCTTTGTTTCACTGATGAACCTTCGAAGCTCAGGAAGAGAGAGAGTATGGACATTATTCATACTCAAGACATCACTACCCAACAGCTTTAATCTGATTCTCGCGAACGCCGGACAGCTACAAAGATAATGCACCGTAGTATTGTCGTCCTCAAGAAACGATTGGCAAATTGGATCGGTGATGACGCCCATGTTAGTCATATGCTGACCACATGTATTGTGCCCCATGATGACACCCACCAGTAATCTCAGGTCCTTTCTTCTCAGTTTGGGAAGAAATTCCGCTGATTTCCTGTTAGGTTGTCTTACGAAACACTTTGCGGTGCTGCAAGAGTCAAGCTCGGACCATCTTTCTCTATGGAAAGAACCCACGAAATCGTTGATCCAATGCATGATCTCCCCAGAACTTAGCCAAGAAAAGGTTCCGGAGCCCATGGTGTAATTGCAGAGCCTTCATTAGCTATTTTATCAGCTAGTTCATTCCCTGCAATACCACAGTGTCTTGGAACCGATATAAGGCATAACTTGTTGTGTTTTGCAACATTATTTAGTTTTGCTTTACACTCGCTAATCAATTTTGAGGAGCTGACAGGGTTAGCAAGGGCCTTCAGTGCAGATGTCTATGCACTTCCCATGCAATCTCCTCTCAATTATCCAGCCCGCCACGTTCAGGATAGCGAAAACCTCCGTTAGGAAGACTATCTCTATCTGTCCAATAGAAAAAGAGTACTTGGTCTCATCGTATAAGTACCAACCGGATCCAGTACCATTTGAGGTTTTGGATCCGTCGGTATAGAAGACATGAGGGGAGCCCGGAGTACAACCTTTGGACCTAACCTTTGATCACGTTTCGGGAACCTGACTTCATATCTTCTTCAGAAGCGGATACAAGACACATGATTGTCCACGGGCATCAAGAACAATGGGCGCTGTACTGACAACTGTGCCCTACATCCGACTCGACAAGCCAGACTCCATTTAACCGGAGTCTGTAGGCCGCTCTTATCGCTTCTTTACGGATTTGAAGATCCAGAGGAAGCAATTCAAGCAAGGCATTGAGGGCATCACCAGATGTAGTACACATTGCACCAGTGATACCCAGGCACACATTTCTCTGAAGCCTGGTCTGGAGGATACTGTGGACTTAACCAAAGTTCGTCTCCACCATACTACAGAGGCATACGTGACAATAGATCTCACAAGAGCAATGTATACCCAGTATACCAGTGCTGTATTTAGACCCCAAGTCTTGCCGAAAGCTCGCCTGCACTGCCAGAAAACCTTAGTTTTATTACTGAGTCTGGAAGCTGTATAAAGTACAAGTTATCTTGTCTTCTGGCATTCTTAAGTTTTGTGTAACTATATTCAGAAAAGCTAATATGATTTTCTAGAACATAGAAGCCTGAATGAACACTGCGCTCAGTTCTAATTGCACACTTAATTTTGGTTTGACTTCTGTGCAAATAGTGACGTGAAATGAATCCAATGAAGTCAAATCTTGTGAAGTCAAATCTTGTGAAGTCAAATCTTTTGAAGTCAAATCTTGTGAAGTCAAATCTTGTGAAGTCAAATCTTGTGAAGTCAAATCGTGTGAAGTCAAATCAAATGAAGTCAAACCTTCTAAAATCAAATCAAGGAAAATCAAATTAACTGAAGTTAAATTTAATGAAATCAAATCATATAAAATCAACTTAGTTGAAGTTCAATTAAATGAAAGAAAATCAGATGAGGTTAAATCAGATTAAGCTAGATTGGATGAATTCAAATTAAATGAAGACATCAGCAACAGATGCCATTACTTGTGTCACAGGCGAAACAAAACAACACGAACAATAATGTATTTCCAATCTTTTCTTCTTCTCTCTTTCTCTCTCTCTCCCTCTCTCTCTCCCCCTCTCTCTCTCCCTCTCTCTCTCTCTCTCTCTCCCTCTCTCTCCCTCTCTCTCTCTCTTTTACACCATGTATTTTTCAAGACATTTCTCAGAATTTCTGCTTATGGATTCTATTAAAAGGATTACCTAAGCTTTCTTTGTCTTTTTCTTTACTTACTTCGCTTCACTTTGCTTCACTTCGATCATTTACTACTGGGTAGCATAAGAAAACAACAAAAACATACATACAAGTGTAAAAAAATGTTTTTTTTCTTTCACTGTTGTTGTTATCAAATTCATAGCATATTGTACACATAATTTAAACAAATAAACAAAATAAAAAGCACAAAAAAGTGACTGGAAAATAAAATATGCCTACCACAATTGTCACAATCACATTGTTTTCATCGACGTTTTCGTCCTCTCCTGCTTTACGTACATAGCTATTGTCATTGTGTCAGCGATATTGTTTCAGTATAATAACAACAAAATATTGTTGCTCATGAATATTTGAAAATGAAATTTATTTGCTTGTAAAAAAACAATAACAAATAACATAACACACACTCACACACATATGTACAAACAAATAAGCAAATATACACAAGCCTACAGGCAACATTTTCGCATACAAATAAAATATTTGAAAAATATTTAAAAAACTCAAAATAATATAAACAAAACCAGCGAAGGAAGGATGAAAATATAAATGCAAAAAAAGAAAAAAAGAAAACGCCGAAGAAAAACAAAAAGGCATTATAAAAAAAGAAATATTTGTAAGACAAACAAAAAAATTGATTTGACGTAAATAGGCGCGCAAGTGTTCGCACACTTTACGTAGGTTGGAGCTTACAAGTCAACAAAGAGAGAGGCAAGGAAGCGCACAAATAATTGTGACAGACAGACAGGCATTCTGAGATATACCTACACGTAAGTAAGACAGACCGTCAAACGAATGGTTTAAATGATTCTATATGAATGTGTGACAGAAAGTAACAGCAACTGGCAACGACAACGACACGCCTCTTAATATTTGCTCAGGCATGTATGTATACTTACTACATACATTCATGCATACATATTTATTGTCAATATGTTGCTGCTGCTGTTGTTGGTTTTATTGTTGTTATTGCTGAGCATATATTTATTTAAGTAGCGCAAATAAAAAGCAACAATAATAATAACAACAAAATACTTTTATTGGTACAAATTTTTTTTTACATACATACATACCGTTCATTGTTGGAAAAAAGAGTAACCGAGGGAAGTGAGAGTAACCGAGGTAGGGAGAGTAACAAAGGAAGTGAGATTAACCGACAGTGTGGGCTTAACAGAGAGAGAAACTGAGAATTTATTTTAAAAAATAAAGTGTGAAGTTTTTATATATTGGTTTTTCATATGTGCAGTAGAAAATGAGCGGCCCGGATAGAGAAGTGAGAGAAGTGAGAGAAGCGAGTACAATAAATGAAGCTATAAAACAAAAAATTCAATGAATATTTTTTTGTTCCAATCAGAATATATTGTTACACACATAAATACACAAGCACAAGTGTTTAAAGGCAATTGTGTGTTTGGTTAAAATGCGGGAGCATTTGTCTTTATTTATTGCTGGTTGTTTTCCATATTTATTGTAATTTTTATTGTTATGAATAGCTTAGCATAGCATAATACATTTCCTGAAATAAATATTAGTAAAAAATTAAAGTAAAGAATAATAGTTACGAAATTCGGTATTCATATAAGACTGAACGAAAAATTATTCCATACATGACCTCTCTCTCCCTCTGATAAAAGAAATTGAAATACTTTGATTTATACTGAACTTAAAATCGATATAATTTTGAAACAAGGTGTAAAATTTTGAATGTTGGCAAATTCTTATAGGAAATTCTATCTTTATCGCTCTTTGGCATGGACTATGACAAGGCCGTATTTAGGGGGGCGGGGTTTGGGGGTTCTGACCACCCCCCCGCCCCCCCTCGAAATTTGGAAACTTTATTCGAATTTTTTAGATTAATTGCCAATGGATGGCAAAAAAAAGTCAAAATAAATTCAATTTAACGATATTTTTTACTTCCATCGGTTTTTTTTTTCTAAAAAGTAAAATTTAAAAAATAGATTTGAAATCTTAGTTACACTATGCGATCAAATCCGATTTGTTTTCTTCGACATGAGGCTTGACTACGGATTCAAAATGAGAAGGTGATACTGAGCACTCCTGCATTCATAGTTTTTCTAGGTCAGTTACTGTTTTTGATTTAAAGTTTCGTCCTGAATCAGTTTGAAAAGTTTAAAAATTAATAAAAATAGAAAAAATTATCGATTCTTTGTAAAATAAGACTTGCTTGAACCTTTTTCCTAAAACGTGACGTGATGGGAACTTTTTGACCTCAGATTCGTGTTCAACGTGAAAAATTCTTTCGCAAAAACTCCATCTTATTAGCAAAACCCATCTTAAAATTAATTTTTTAACGCATTATTGCTCAGAGCACCACGACTAGAGAGATCTCTTTCAATGCTGTGACTTCAATATGCCAACCTCATCCGGGTTCCTTATCATTGATAATGGCTCAAATTCCCAATGATGATCATTTGAAAAAAATGAGCCTCTACTATTTTTGGTAATTTTTTTGAGGTTGAGTACATGATCAGTAATGGAAAGTCAATGAGCTAATGAAATTATGTCCCTCACGATAAAAAAAAATGCATTAGAATACACATTGAATAATATTTATGTGAAAAAATTTAATTTGATTATTCTGGGAATTTTTTGTCACTTTTGGCCATTTTTTTGAGGTTAAGATTAAAAAAAAATCGGAAAATTTTTCCTAAAATTTTATTTTTATAGGTTCCATCAAATGTATCATTGATTTAATTTATTGTATTTCAAAATCAGTTTGATAAAAATTATTTATGAATATTTTCTTCGAATGAAAACCGCCCCTTCCCCCCGAAAAAAATTTCTGGCTACGGCCCTGGACTATGACATAGTGAAAACCATAGTAAAATAAACAAGTACGCTAAATAGGTTGAGTAGTATTAAAGTACTCCGGATTGTCAAATGACAAAAAAAAATTCATCGACAATGTTGGAGAAAAATATATTCCATATCCAGAGTGCTATAAATTTTCTGACAATCATTTTTTTTTTTGAGAACCATTTGTGAATCTCAAAATTTTCATTCATTTAAAGAGGGAAGAATTCGGTTTAGCATACTTCTTTATTTTACTACCCAGTTGCACAAACAGTGAGTACTCCACAAATGATTAATGATTTCATTACTCCAAAAGGAGGAATAAACTAGCAATTCCAATACAGTAACAATTTTTGAATTTCACTAACACAATTTCATAATTTTATATGGTCTATTTTTAGAAATAATGATAAACAAAGCAGCCTGATTGTATAACTTACTCTCTCTTGCCCAGTTAACACTTTACGGTAGGTAGGGTAAAAACGGCCCCGCATATTTTTTTATGCATAGTGTGATATATTTTAACCCACCTCGAATTTGAAATTACTTATAGTCACACAGTTTAATTTTTTATTGTTTTTTGGTGTTTTTATTTTTTTTAAATTGGATGCATCAAAGAGTTAAAAATCAGTAACTAGTACTGGAATTATTGCAAGAGTAAAAGAAACAAAATTCAATGACAATAAATTTGCTTGTGTGGCTCAGTTGGTAAGTGCGTCGTTTAATATTCGCGATGCGAATTTTTCAGCCATAGGTTCGAACCTGGAAAAAGACAACTCAAGAAAATAATAAAATTATAAAACGATAATAGTAAATAATAAAAAAAAACAAAAATGAATATAACATTATAATAAAAAAATAAAATAAAAAAAAATGTTGTGGGATTTGAACCTTGGCACACACAATTGCTTGCGTGCTTACTGGCGGTTTAGACAACTAGTCTATGGCTTCATGAATTTTGTGAGAAACTATTTCGGAGTTTTGTTTTTTTATGAGATGCAAGTGATCTCATGCTCGTAATCGTGTCCTCCTTTTTTACTCCTTTTGGAGTACTCCATGCCCTAGGACATGCAATGTTAAAAAGGAGTACAAAATACAAGAGCTCTGGAGCAATAAGGAGTAATCGATTGCTCGCTTTGGAGCGCTCAATGATTACTCCTACGATCATCCAAAGTTCAACTGGGTATGGTGAAAACCAGGCATAAAGCTAATTACACTTTGAGCGAAGCCTTGTACATGACAGCCAGGGATGCTAGCTCCCGATTTTCGATCAAATTCCCCGCATTGGTATAATTTTATATTATAACAGCGCTACACGCATTTTCCATATAAACATTTTACAAAAACCAAAATTGACCTCAATGAGTATTATTTTAAGGCGACCCTGAATTTTCTCGGTCCAAAACTTAACCGATTTTTATAGGACTGGTAGATTAATAGAAACGTACTTTCTGACTTCGGAATTCTTAACTTATAAGCTTCAGCCCACTTTTGAATATCAAAGTTCTCAAAGCAGAAGGCATGGGATTTCTTTTGACTCAAATGAAAAATGGCAAAAATTTTGTTTTGAGAAAAACGGGTTCAAAGTTTTGACTATTGGTTTTTAACATATAAATTGTACTTCATCTTCGTTATGATGGCTGACCGTAATTTGTAAGTTTACAGATTAGTCAGCAATGATTATGAGTTATTAATCAGGAGGTGCTAGACGAAGGTATAGCTGAGCCTTTCCGAAAGGAAATTCGCAGTGCCGCGCGACTGTTTTGGTCTGACTGACACTCGGCGCTATAATCATCAATATCTACAAAATCACTCCGAGTTTTCTCTAAAATTTTTACCAAATACTTTCAAAATATAACGCTTTCCAATAACACATTTTTTTAAAAATCGATTTCTCCAAACCAGAAATTGCAGGGAAATTGCTTAAGAAAAGTTGAAGATTTTAAGACCCAAAATATGAAATATTTTCATAAGTTAAAAGTTTTACATTACATAAAATTTGACAAAAAATATTTTACCTACTTTAATTACTTAAAGCTGAACGATTTCAAATTTTCCGCAAAAAACAGCTCATTCCCCGGTTCCCCCCCCCCGTTCCCCCCGCACCAAGTAAAATTCTCCACAAATCGGGGAATTCCTGCAAGTTGGCATCGTTGATGACAGCGTTGGTCAGTGTAGCAGAGAAACTATGTCTTTACTCCCTCTCTCTCTCTCTCTCTCTTTTAGCGAGTCGCCTTACATTAATTGCGGTTGCTATGCATCTATACGCGTTATTTTGTTTTAATTTAATTAACTTGTCTATCTAAGATGAAAGCCTAATCTAAAATTTTAATTAAAAATAAACACATTTCATTAAAAAATAAATAAAACGAAATTCGAAAACACTCATTTCAAATGTCAAAATATAAAATAGGCAAAATAAAGCTGTTTCATTTACATGGTCGCAGACAAGAGAGGGGGAGAGAGAGAGAGAGAGTTCTTTGCTTATGCTCTCTCTGCTGCGTGCCATGTGCGGAGTTCAGTATGAAATTCTCTGTTGAGGCATTATTTTTTAATTTATATCCCATTTTTGAAATACGGCCGGATGAAATATTTTTATGTGAATTGAGTACAGCCACAGCAACTAGGTGAGGAGAGAGAGAGGTTGAGGAAGGAAGAAATAAAGTCAACTCTTTCTAAATGAAAAGACTTTCTTAAGGGGACATTCCAGTTTAAAATTTGAAGATCATCTATTTTTTTTTCTTTTTATTTTTGGGTATTATAGTTTCAAGAATGTTCATCTAAAATATTAGTGAAAAATTCGAAGTAAAACGAATGTTATACACATAATTGTTCCTGTGGTGCACTAGAAAAGAGACCTAACGTCAAAAAAGAAGTTTTAGAGAAAACAGCGTCAAAATTGTTACCTAGGGGTTTTCGGAGCCGTTGGTTACGAATCTGACATAAGATTTTTAATATTCAATATGGTGGCAAGTTTTTTAAAAATTGATCGGATTCACTTGAAACTTATTACTCGGTGGTTTCTGGGGACGTTTATTAGGACTCTGTCATTGGATTTTCACAACTCAAAATGGCTGATTCAATATGGCCGACTATTTTTGAAGTTCATCGTATTGGCTTGAAACTTATTACTCGCGGGTTTTCAGTATCTCTGATTACAAATTTGACATTAATTTCGTAATCAATGATCCCGAAAACCCCCCTAGTCACGAGTTTCAAGCGAACCCGATCAATAATTAACAAATCTTCCTCCATATTGGATCCGCCATTTTAAATTTTTAAAATCTGATGCGAGATTCATAATCAGCGACCCCTAAAACCCCCGAATAACGGGTTTCAAGTGAATCGGATCAATTTTCAAAAATTTTCAAATGGATCCGCCATTTTGAATTTTGAAAAACTGACATCTGATTCGTAATCAGCATACTTTTTTTTATCAGAATCATTAAAAAATTTGTTTTCGGACGTTGAAAATAGCCGAAACTTGCATAGCTCAGGACAAGAGAAGGAGCGGAGAGAAATCTAATGAAGCACCTGCAGCAAAAGAAAAAGATAGTCTTTAGTATTGCATTTTGGTATTTCAGTAACCAGAATATGATTGTTAAAAAAAAATAAAAAAATATTTTAATAACTCTACGAGCCATTTTAAAAAATGTATTTTTTTTAAACCCTTTTGTAACATACAAATATTAAGGTAAAATCGCAGGTATAAAATAGTAAAAATAAAAAAATAAAATAAAATTAAAAGAACAAATGTGAAGCCAAGAGTTCAAATTAGCACTTAAATAAATACTTAAGTGGGATATGCATAGTTTAATCTAATTGAAGTTGGTGTTGCGAAAACGCAACCGCAGCCGAAAATTGGTTAAAAAAAACTTTAAAAAAACTTTATACATGTAAATCTGGTTTACTTTTAAAATTTTAATGAAAGAATCACAAAAAGGGTCATAACGCTCACTGGGTGCTATGATCTTTTTTGGGGCAGCCATAATGCCCAAAATGATAACGTCATATCGCAAATATGGCGTTATTTCCCAATCAAAAGTGCAATAAAGCCATTATGGCCTTATAACACCCCTCCTTTTGAACTTGTAGGATTGATATCTCAAGTTCTACTGAACTGATTTTGAAACACCAAAATGCTTTTGATTTATTATCATTACGGCTATAAGTTGTTCCTTAAAAAATTGGAATATTTCTTCCCCCTTTTTTTCTATACGGGAAGTTCCATGTAAAAATTTGTTTTCATTTAGAAAAAATACCCAAAAAAAAGGGGAAAGGGAAAGTTTATTTTTTATGTGGTTCCACTTATAAATAAATGTCTAGCAAACAATGTGGGAAATTAGTGAACTATCACAAAGATCACTGATGAGGAACCATATGTAGCTCTGGTTTCGAAACGATCATCTG
Source organism: Toxonevra muliebris (assembly GCA_963691655.1). Classification (NCBI taxonomy): domain Eukaryota; kingdom Metazoa; phylum Arthropoda; class Insecta; order Diptera; family Pallopteridae; genus Toxonevra; species Toxonevra muliebris. The sequence goes on from OY829327.1 coordinate 45,801,824, forward strand.
ATCTGCTAGTTCTATGAACTTTTTGAAAATCTTCTGGCATCATTGTTCATTTAAAGCCTAATAATTGAATTTAATTAAATTTTTATTTTAAAATGTGAACTGCCAAATTTGTAAAAAATTTTCCAAATTAAAAATACTAGAAAACCATTTTTAGTTTATGTCTCTATATTCATTGGGAAGTTTAGAGTCCATCATACCACCAAAAATGGACTTATTTGAACCTACCGCCGCCATCTTGGACTAAAAGTGTTAAAAAAAAATTTTGTCTTATTCTTCAATAAAATACTTATAAGAATTTTTTTAAAAATATTATAGTTTGAAAAAAAAAAAAAATTCCCAAAAAGCCAATTTTTTGCAATTTCAAATTGAAATGTCCCTTTAATGAAAGAAAATAGCTAAGCCTTTTCTATATTACTCAGAAATTTTCAAGTTGCAGTTGTTGTGATTGTTAACATAAAGCGCGGTTCACGCCAAATTGGCACGCAGGAAAGTTGCTGTATCTTTTTAACCAGAACACTCAGAATAACAAATAATGCATTAAATGATAAGTTTAATATTGTGTTTTAATACTATAATATTAAAAGATTTAAATTTCTTTGTTGTGCAAAAAGTTCCGGCTATTCCTTTTAATGGACCTCATCAACCTTCCACTCTGGATACTTTTGCGGCTATTTGGTTCCATTTTAGTAACATTGGATTCACATTTTTGACAATACCTGCATTTTTCTTCAACTTATATTTTGTACTAGCCCAGTATTTTTCGATCGGTCGAAGCTGGGAGCAATTGGGTGGATTCATATATTTGGGCACTACATCTACTTTATTTGTCCGATACCAATCCATGGTTTTCTTAGAGTAGTGGCAACTGGCTAAATCAGGCCAAAACTTCACTGGCGAATGGTGGTGACGAACAAATGGCAATAGTCGTTTTGAAAGTCACTCTTTGATGTAAATAACAGACGTCATAGAAGGGGATGTCACAAATGCCCTGGATTTGAGACCACAGCTGCAAATAGCCTGCCACACCATTGCTTTCTTTGCAAATTTATCCATTTTTATGTACTTGAATTTTGAGGGTACAATACCACGATTCGTTGCCATATAAAATTTTTGACCTGGAAGCTGTTTAAGATAAAATTTTACGTATGATTCGTCATCCACAATAAGGCATCCATTGAATTTGGTCAAAACATTATTATAAAGAAGACGAGCACGTTTTTTGGCCAGCAAATTCTGTTTGTCTGTTCTATTTGGATATTTTATAGTACGATAGCACTTTAGCCCAGCTTTTATGCGTATTCGTCTAGCAGTACTTTTGCTGGTATTGAATTTTTTGGCACGATCGCTATCCGATAGTCCGGGATTGCTTTTGATGGACCTCAAGATCTTTGCCTTTAATTTTAGGTTGGTGGTTCCCGTTTTGTTCACAACTTTTTTAGCTCTTTCAACACTAAGAGCTTCTTTATATCGTTTTATAACTGTACATACCGTTATTTTGGAGATATTTAACACTTTCGCAATTTTTGAACCAGACCACGATGGATTTTCAATAAATTTGTTCACAATCAATTTTCTATTTGCAGCTTCCATTGTGCACACAATCACCAACGTGCGATCAATTAATATGAAAAATTTATCAACTAACGGTAACGGTATTGTAAACAAATCCCAGTAAAAAATTTGTTGTTCTTATGACTAAGGGCGACGTGGTGACCACAAAAAAGTATGCCAATTTGGCGTGAACCGCGCTTTATAAAAACAATACAAAATTATAAGTAATAAGGAATTTAGGTTTCAATAAATATATAAACAAAATGTAGTGATAATGATAGCAAACCACGGCATTGTAAAAATAGAGTCGATATAGAAGGCTCGGCTTGATTGCATATAACTGAACTTTCCTTTCATGTCTTATATACGTGAACTAAGTCGTGTTTGTGCCGATTAATGTAGAGAGTATCAACAGCGGAAAAACAACAACAAAATAAAGAGAAAAGAACTGTAAAAACTACAATTTTCTAATAAACAACATAGTTTCACTTCTGCTGTGAGCGCTTGTAGTCACATGATTTTTTATAGTATAAAATGGCCGACACAGTTTTAACATAATTCTCTCCAAAGTACTGCAGTTCAAACGAACTTAAATTGACATTAGAAAATTTAAACAATTTCTGCTAAAAATAGAACAAAGTTCGAAAGAGAGTTGGAGTACAGTTGCATAACTCAAAAATTCCATAAAAATATTTCAAGACATATCACTACAATTTTTACAGCTATTTTGAAAGGTATTCATTAAATACGTTAAAACAAACAAAAATAGCATCCTTTGATATTTTCCCACATTATTGAAATGCTTTTAAATATCTTTTGCGTATAAAAATATTTATTAAATATGAATGCACATCACGGAGACAGATAGACAGAAAGACAAACAGACAACCAAATATTTTTATGATGTATGCATCGAAACAATCAGAAAAAAAATAAGTTAAAAAGGTAAAATAAATAAATAATCACATCATGCGTAAAATCATATTATGTGTGACAAGTCTGTCTCTTTGTCTGTCTCACTGTCTATCTAAATGACTAAAGCAGGCAAGTTAAGGAAAACAAACATGATAAATGTCAAAGCCAAAAAAAAAAAATCAACAATAGAACGAATAAAACAAAAGAATATATGCCAAAACAAAAACAAAAGCAAACGTCTTAAAATAAAGTAGAAAGTTATACACAACACACACACATACATACACATATTTACATATAGGGGTATTGCTGGCACACTGACGCTAGAATGTATGCAAAGACGAGCGTACATAGTTAAATGCCAAAAGCGTTTAAGAATTATTTTAATTTCATGTTGTTTCATTTCAAAAATTTGTTACCCCACAGTAACGAGGGGAAGGGTGTATCAAACGAACCACCAAACACACGTGACTTTCAGTTACGGCATAATGAGCCAAGCAAGACAAAGCGCGGTGGTGGCATAGAACGCAAGAGAAGCAGACAAGCAGTAAAAGTTGATAAGCAAAAGACACAAAAATGAGGCTGTAGAAGATATAGATACTTATATAAATATAACACAGCTGCAAATGATAAAATGTGTAAATCTAAGTTTTCCACTGGGGATAGCGCAAAACAAGGAACAAAAAAAAAAAAATAATAAAAATTGCTTTGAAGTAAGGGAAGTGTTTGGTGGAGTGAGAGAGATGTTAAGTACCTTTGCGGTAATCTTACCCGCGACTAAACGTACAGCCCCACTTACGCGTATCTATAATCATTTCGGTGATTGTACGTATAGTCGAAATAAATGACATTGAGACGATACAAAAAAACAAAGTATAAATTATGGCAAAAGAAGACAAAGCTGGCAAAGAAGACAAAGCTACAGCCGAGGAGCAAGATAAAGACACACGTATACATCCCACTTGATGAAGTTGCGTCAAGTGAAAATAATGAAGATATGCTATTGAGAATATGGTGGGCGAAGAGATTTTCTTTTTTTTTTGATGGTGATTGCGGGAATGAGTGTCACAAAACAAAGTAAAATGTAAAGATTGAAGATAAAGCGCAAATTTGTCGCAATAAGAGATTTTTAAATTGTGATATGATGATGGAAAAGCAACAAAGCAACAGCATTCTGCAGCAGCTAGCACAGCAAACAGATGAAAAAATGCCGCAGCGCTTAGCGGAAACAACGCAGACAATGGTATATATTTGCCTGAAAAAAAATGAAGAGAACCAGGTTGCCCCTGGGGAAAGATTACGGGTAATGAAAGAAATTTTGATTGTGTTGTTTCGCAAAAAAAAAGGGGGGAGTGGGTACAAAATATAATTCAACGAAATTTTTAAACTTAAGATTTGTAGTCTCGAAAAAGAACGAAAAAATTGCATAAACAATTTTTTTTTTTTGAAATAAGAAAACTTTAAATTTCAATTTAAAACTTCTTACTGTTTTTTTTTTTTTTTTGTTTAATATGCTTCTACAAAATTATATTTTAAATATATATAGAGCTATTTATAATTCATGAAAAATTAATCCTCATTTAATTAGAAAAATAAACACCATTCAAAAAGCACAGTAAAAGTTTTTCTGCTTCCTCTTGAATAGCAAAGAAAAAAGCATAAATTGTTGTCTCTATGTATTTAAATATTATTTTAAGTTAAATTATTGCAGCTTATGTTTTCAATTAAGTATTTCTCATCATCATCGTCATGGTAGTCATCAGGTGTTCTTAATGGCTTTCAATGATCAACAACAATATTCTGTTGCTACCAATTGCTGTTGATTGCTACTGACTTCTGGTTGCTGCTACCTCTTGATGATGATGATGATGATATTTTTCCCCCCTACGAAGAGCAGCAGCTTAAAATAAAACAAGCAAACAGCAAAGAATATTCTTGTTGATAATTTCATCTACAAATGAATGTTCAAGTTGAAACAGGAAATATCTTCTGAAAAGTGGCAAGTGTTGTAGTTTGAAAAATTACAATTCATGCCACCGACATCACACCACAACAGCAACAGCAGCAATAACACGGCAGAAAATACTTTTATGCTCAAAGTAAGTATGTACAAAAGCAACAATACACAATACAAAATAATAAAATATTTAAATATTTACATAACAAACGAATGGAAATGGAAATATTTTCACAATTTATACTTTTTTTTTTCAAAATGCCTACTAACCACCAGTATCCAGAGAAAAATCAGTCATTTCATGAGGATACCAGGAAATCGATCGACGAGCTACAGTGAATACAGTGAAAGTGTGTGATATGACGTCAGCGACAGATGCCGTTGCCTGTCAAGTTGAAAAAAGAAATGAGAAAATTTAACGACAGCGGATTACCTTTTTCGAAATCGACTAGACGATTTTATATGTAATGATTAAAGCGCGGTTCACGCCAAATTGGCACGCTTTGTTGTGGTCACCACGTCGCCCCTAGTCATAAGAGCAACAAATTTCTTACTGGGATTTGTTTACAATACCGTTACCGTTAGTTGATAAATTTTTCATATTAATTGATCGCAAGTTGGTGATTGTGTACACAATGGAAGCTGCAAATAGAAAATTGATTGTGAACAAATTTATTGAAAATCCGTCGTGGTCTGGTTCAAAGATTGCGAAAGTGTTCAATATCTCCAAAAGAACGGTATTTAGAGTTATAAAACGATATGAAGAAACTCTTAGTGTTGAAAGAGCTAAAAAAGTTGTGAATAAAACGGGAACCACCAACCTAAAATTAAAGGCAAAGATCTTGAGGTCCATCAAAAGCAATCCCGGACTATCGGATAGCGATCGTGCCAAAAAATTCAATACCAGCAAAAGTACTGCTAGACGAATACGCATAAAAGCTGGGCTAAAGTGCTATCGTACTATAAAATATCCAAATAGAACAGACAAACAGAATTTGCTGGCCAAAAAACGTGCTCGTCTTCTTTATAATAATGTTTTGACCAAATTCAATGGATGCCTTATTGTGGATGACGAATCATACGTAAAATTTTATCTTAAACAGCTTCCAGGTCAAAAATTTTATATGGCAACGAATCGTGGTATTGTACCCTCAAAATTCAAGTACATAAAAATGGATAAATTTGCAAAGAAAGCAATGGTTGGTGTGGCAGGCTATTTGCAGCTGTGGTCTCAAATCCAGGGCATTTGTGACATCCCCTTCTATGACGTCTGTTATTTACATCAAAGAGTGACTTTCAAAACGACTATTGCCATTTGTTCGTCACCACCATTCGCCAGTGAAGTTTTGGCCTGATTTAGCCAGTTGCCACTACTCTAAGAAAACCATGGATTGGTATCGGACAAATAAAGTAGATGTAGTGCCCAAATATATGAATCCACCCAATTGCTCCCAGCTTCGACTGATCGAAAAATACTGGGCTATTACAAAATATAAATTGAAGAAAAATGCAGGTATTGTCAAAAATGTGAATTCAATGTTACTAAAATGGAACCAAATAGCCGCAAAAGTATCCAGAGCGGATGTTCAAAGGTTGATGAGGTCCATTAAAAGGAATAGCCGGAACTTTTTGCACAACAAAGAAATTTAAATCTTTTAATATTATAGTATTAAAACACAATATTAAACTTATCATTTAATGCATTATTTGTTATTCTGAGTGTTCTGGTTAAGAAAATACCGCAACTTTCCTGCGTGCCAATTTTGCGTGAACCGCGCTTTATATTATTTGCTAAGGCTTTGTATGAAAATACGCTCACTATTTGTTTCTTCGCTCACAACTGAATTATTTCACTTTTGCTCTTATATAAATTTTAGCCCGCTTTTCCTCTCAGCCTGTCATTTATCGTGTGCAACCACATAGTAAAGAAAAGTATTTCAAATTGAAAGATTAATCAAAGTAACGAAAATAAGATCTAGTAATTTCTAATAATAATATAAGGAATACAACCAATTCATTACTGCTGATCAAGAAAATTAATCTTCTTGAAATAAAGAATTTGCCTGGTTGCTTTCAATTAATATAAAGTCACTAAGTTAATCTTTTGTAACATTTTCTAATCTTATGGAAAATATTTTTTTTTTTTTTTTCATAGAAAACGAAACAGAACGCCATCAAAGTCATTGACATTTCACCATGTTTATACTGGCAGTGAGTATACATTGGGGATTTTAGGCAAACATTATTTCAAATCAATTTGATAAGTTGTATGAGTGTGCCATGTATATCTTCTCATTCTTCCTCTCTGCGTTTCTCTTGCTGTTTTCTTCTGTGTGTTCATTTCATTTCAGCGGTTTTTCATGAACAAATTAGAAAAGTTCGTTCAGTATGTACTTTGTGTGGAGTGCAACTTTTCCATATACCACATTGACAATAGCACAATAACACAGCAACGAGATGTTAACAGCAACAATGTCAGCAATGGCATCGATGATGACAAGCTTGACATTTCCAGCATGCAACGCACATATCAGCCAAGTGAACTTTTGACTACTAACTACAAAACTATTTTCTTTTTTCGTATACAACTAGCGTTGCTACTTTTCCTTCGTCTACTTGAATGTATATTGTACGTATTTACTTACATATATATTTACTTTATTTTCAAGGATTTTTACAACGACATGTATAGAAACATTTACTTACATGCATATATATATATGTGTACTTACCCAACGGGCTCGATTGCCAGCAGCTCGTCTGAGGAGTATAAGGTCAGCACTTGTGGTTTTTGTTTTGTTAACGAACACTTGCTGCCGAAAAGTAATCGTTTCCGAATCAAATGACGTCAAGATCATCGTAATTTAAAATAACAAAACTGTTGACGCAAAGATTTCGTGAGCGGTCTTTCGAAGCATTTAGAATAGAAGAAGAATATTGTAGAGCAGGGCAGAGGAAAAAAGCGAACGAATTGCTGACGCAATGATCTCATGAGATGTCTTTCAAAGCACTTCATAAGGAGCGTAAAACGGACTGTTTTTTTCCTTTGACATGCAATGTTAAAAATGTAATGGTGTGTCATACGGAGAGGAAGCGCCTACAGCTGTCTTGTCAGCTCTCCGAAAGGTCTTCTGGAGTGCTTTTTTCCCGTTGGGTATATACGTATTTGTAATAGTATTGTTAATACTTCTATTTTTGGATAAGTATTTGGAACCTCAACTTTTTCTTTTTCCCCATTCATTGATTGAGTCAATAAACAGAGTGAAACGTTTTTTAATCAGCATAGAAATAAATTCGGATTGTTTATATATATACTAGTAAATGTTTACATTAATATCTAATGATTCTTTCTAGTTCCAGTTAAGTTTTCTCTCAAAAGTTTTACTCTTTTTTGGTTGCTGCTTCATTTTCTACTTATCCTTTTTTCTTTGAGTTTTATTACATGCTTAAATTCACTTAACTTTTGTGAACTTAATTTCCAAATGGAATGAATAAAAAAAAAGAAAGAAAAAGAAAACTGAAAGAAAATCACTTTTAGTAGTTTTTCCTTGAAATTGTAGCTGAGTAGTAGTAGTAAAAGTTCATAAAAGTTGCTACTGTGTATATTTTTTTTTTAAAGTAAAAGTTAATAATAATAAATAAATTAAGTTCTTCCAACGAAAAGACTAAAGCTAAGTATGTAGTGGATATGCATAAAATAATCTTAAAAATTAAAAACAAAGAAAAAAAAAGAAAATAAATAAATGTTTATAACTTTGTGAAACTTTTTATATTAAAAAATTATTTATGCTAAAATCTGTCGGTACATTAAGTGTGGTATGGTAGAAGTGGTTGAAACTTAATGTTATTAGTTGAAGCAGAAAACTGTTTTAGTGATTTAACCTTTTCGAAGTCAATATTTGATTGATTGCTTTAAATGAAAGTAGAAAGTTTAAACATATTTGTAAATATACAATAAAAAGAAAACATATTTTCTAATAGAGGGCAAAACTGGGTTAAACTTGAAAGGAACTTAATAATAAAACTCTTGGTGAAGTATGTTTCAGAAATGCTTAACAGTCATTAACGGCCATTTTACGACGTTAGTGCAAACGAAATCTTAAAGTTCATTAGTACATGCGAATGCAATTAACGGCTTGGAAAAATATGCTCAATTATAGTTGTCTCTTTTTCCCCCATATACTCAAAAAAAAAAAAAAAATGCTTGTGAACGTTTTTATATACTTATATTATGCTTTTCCCTGTCCCTGTTGAATGTACATTAGGGTGGATTACCAAAAAATACTGAAAGCTTAATGTTTCAGCGTCTCAAAGAAAGTCGCTCTTTTTGTTAGAACTTGTTTATTTGATCTCCGATCGATCGTCAAGTGTATTATATCGTTGGAAAGGTTTTTGTCAGTACAACCTTCGACTTTTTTTTGGTTTTTTTGATGTGTAAACATTTTAGCTCACGGTATGGGCAAAATTTCAAATGTGTAAAATGTAAGAATAACTGTAACGCAAGATGTAAGATAACTGTAACGTCCAGTTCCCCTCTCGCTCGCACTACTGCGCGGCATGACTGTGCTACTCTAACCAATAAAGAGAAGAAAAGAAGAGAGGGAGAAATTGAAATACGAGCGGAGATTGTTTGCTTATGTTTCGATCAATTTACTCACTCATCTATGTACATACGAAAACAAAATGTGTGTGTACATTTATTCGTGGCACAATTATTTGTTGGTGTTAAACGTGTGGAGATCGACTATACCATACAAGCAGAGAAGTCGACGTAGCAAACACAGGCGTTTGATAGGTTTTGCATTCGGTTAGTTAGATTGGATTAAAATTAAATATTTTTTAAAATATAAAAACAATAAAAAATGATAAGTAATAAGGAATCTAGGTTTCAATAAATGCTTAAAAAAAATGTAGTGATAATGATAGCAAACCACGGCATTATAAAATTTTTGCTTAGTGCATTAATCTTAGAAAGGCAACACTTTTTTATCTCTGTAAATAGCAAATATGTTAAACAGAAAAAATCAAACTTATTTATTATAAAATCATTTATTTACTTTAAAAAAAAATACATTGTTTCTTATTTTTATTAAATGCAGTTAAGGCAAATCTCTTTGCGGTGCTTTTAAAAAGTGAGGGAGTGACTGGTCACCCCTGTTGCCTTTCTAAGGTTAAATGCGGAAATCGTCGTTTGAGAATTGATTTGGCGCATGTGTGTACAAATTTATATACCTATACGCCAAGTCAATTCTCTGGCGACGTTATGTAAAATGTTCACATATAATAAAATTTCAAATCGACAGGAAGAAAAACTTAAAGCGCGGAAAAAAAGATGCAATTACAGCTGCGTATATGCGAACATATCGTGCCCGATGCATTGAGTAAAAGAAAAATAATGCAACTACGATTTGGTGCAATTGCAAAATATTTTTGCTATCACAACAACAAATATATGCGATATGGAATAAAAAGTTGCACTTGCAATGATGTAAGACCATTTGCAATTTATAGTGAATTGGGCTATTACATATAAAAGATAATAATATCTAATAAATTTTTAAGTTTATAAAAGAATTGTTTTAATTTGAATTATTTACCTAAGCAGATAGATTATACATCAAATCCCTATATATGGCTATACATATGTGAGCTTATGTATATGGCATTTAGTTGGCTTAACTGTTTACACATCAAATATCTTGCGTGCCTTGCACATATCCATTGTTTTTTTTTTTTATTTATTTATTTTTTTTAATGGTTTTTAGAGAACTTTATTTATATTGAAATAAATCCATATTTAGGCCTTAACTAGAAAGTAACTATGGCATCTGAGAGGCCTAATTTAAAATGAATCTTCAAGACCATTCCTACAGACTTAACAACCGGTCTTCTGAAAACCAAGTTATGACAAAAAAATGTCTTGGCTGTTTTCTTAAAACCCCTAGAGTAGAAAGGCGTTTAGAAATTGGAAAACATTTTTCACTGGTTTTGATAAATAATTTTAGTAAAAAGCAAACAACTTCTACCATTAAAAACTTCCTCTTTTGCCGTTAGAATAAATATCTTTTAAAATTAATTATGGATATGGTCTCAATATTTCAAGAAAGCTTATGTTATGACAAAAGTTAGACAAGGCTCAAAAAAGCCCATGAAAATCATTTTACATTCGCAAAGAACTTGCAATATTTATGTGCCAAACCAGGGCGGAACATTCTCATAGAATGTGGGCTGCCGTCTCTTCAGCTTCTATGCAGAGACTATACTATGTCTATTGATTCTAACATGAGAGTCATTTGTATCCTCATCAATTCCTCAACTTTCAATTTCAAATCCGATTGAGCGAGTACGCAAGAGTGATAGGAACAAATATGCATAGCCGGTTAACAGTTCCTAGCTAGTTTAATGGCAGTCTTGCTAACTATAATGTCACAGGAATCAGATACTTAGCAAAAAGTGATATTTTGTTATGGGTAGATAATAGTGTGTTCACATGAACTAAAATTCGATTTTCAGAAAAGTCGTTCAGACGGCATTTGATTTTTCATCTCTTAATTTTTATTTCCATTTTTTTGAAATAACTAATGTCATCATGTTTCGCAGATGCCCCAAAAAAAAGTACTAAATATTGTAATAGTACTAGTAAAAAGTACTAAATATTCCATTTAAGTAGCATTCTCTCAATTCTCTTAGAAACACAGAGTTGCATTGCGAAAAATCATAGCAAAAAAAATTTTTCGTTAAAAATCGGCTGAAAATCGGATTTTCATTTGACAATTTCGCTATGACGAAAATTAAATTTTTGAGAGATTTTCAGCCAAAATCGATTTTGGGTACCAAAATTAAATTTTCAGCCGCCATGTGAACATACTATAAGCGCTGACGGGTATCATAACACTGTCTCAGGAGATCTAAGGACAAACTCCATAACAAGAGAGCCTTGAGAACTGCCTGGCTGTCAAAGAAAAACATGTACTCTAATTTTTAGCATTGGTTGCTCCCTTCCCCATATTTTTGAAAAAACTTTCAAATAATTTTCTTAATAAAAAACTGAATTGACCCCAATCTAATAAGGAATAACGTGCAAATTAAAACTGCAAATCGGAAATTCTAAAAACCTTTATGTTATCTAGACATAAATTGTAAATTCTTGGTACTCTATTCCAAAGATGCCAGAAGCCCGTGCAGAACAGGGGCCGCAGATGTGCAGCGGTGTGAAAGTCTCTAATAATAATATAAAATTAAAATGAGTCCCTTCTGCACTCGTCACATGATGTGATAATATACTTTACGCATTGTTGTTTACTTTCTTATAAAACTTTTCATTTTTATGTCCCAAAAAGTACAATTGTCTTACAAACGCGTACGATCTGTCGTGTATATATAAAAGCACATAAGCTGTTTTCGTGCGCGAGCTCAAGGGCTGGGCATACCTGCTATGCAATAAATAAAAACAATTCTGTGGTCAAAAGCAATAAACGTTTAAGTCGACTTAAGATAGAATTGAGCCATAAATGCTATCGTGTTCTACTTATTCCAATGAACGTCTAGGTGAAATCGCAGAAATTCTATGCTTTTTAAAACAAAAGTTATGAAAAAAAAACGTATTCGCTTACGTATAGTGGCAACCAAGCACATTAATTTCAAATAAACAAAATATGTTAATATATTTCACAACCTTTTTTTGATATAAAAATTATGTCTTGCATACTTTTGGGCTTAAAGTAAAATATATAATAAAACACACTCTTAAAAACTCGCATATACTATGAAGTCTCACACGGCACTTCTATCTCTCAATTTATTAATTTACTCCACTATAAATTTTCCTTCAGCCCCGAGTAAAGATATTATCACATCAAAAGAATAAAGCACGATTCAAAAAAATGGCACCTTTTTCAGTGTAATACTCAAAACTAAGCCCACTCTCTCATTAACTACAATTAGACAATTCATAGCTAATTTTTAAGTGACTAGTTGTAATAAGAATAAAATAGAAATAAGAATGTGGAACAGTTGTGGGAGTTTCTTTTAGCATCTCTATTCAGCGAACACATTGTCATTTCAGATACATATTAAGAAGCTTAGTTAAGGTGTTAAAATACTAATAAAAACCATCGCAAAAATCATTGACGGATTCAGAAACGGCTGTGTAGTATCCTTGCTCTATATACCCTATTTTGAGTTTGACAAAGAAAAACCTTCACTAAACCTGATAAACCTCACTTTAAACCACCCACCCAGTCTTTATGATCGTTACTTCTAAATGAAAAGGTTTTTCGAGGGATCGAAACTGGCCGCAACCTCATCGCAAAAAATGGTTTTATCAATGAACTTCTATTATTTTATTAAGTTTATTTATTTTCATAAGTTTGTCTTGATTTCCACATTCAATGAACAATTAGAGAAGCTACTTAAATTTCGAAATTTGATTCTATTTTTTCATATATTTTTTAAAGCTTTTCTTAAGCAAAACAAAATTTTTGTTAAATCAACAAATCGATTAAGTAATGGCAAGTAAATCCAACAAGCTGGGTCGTTTCAATTTCAGAAAACTATCCAACAAAAAATCTAAAAAGACAAAGGCAAATGCAATGCATTGCTTGGTTAATGGCCGATGCCGAGCTATCGACAGATTTAAAGAAAATTGAGAGAAAAATTTTAAGAAATGAAAATAAAAAGGAACTATGAAAATCAGGTGCACTGTTGCAAATGCTGTATGCTTTTACCAGAAAAAACTACAACAATAGAAAAACAAAAAAAACTAAAAATCTGTACATACATATGTACATGACACACAGTTGTTTGTTTGTATGTATGCTGAAATTGTATTGTACAGGATAACAACAATTGCAGCAATTTGCAAAAAAGGTCAGGTACAGAGTTGAAAGTTTCCATTTCGACATTTTGCCACCAATGTACCCAAAGCTAAAACTTCATATATGCGCATATACACACATTCAATCAAACATACACACACACAAACATATACATAAAAATACCCATGCTTGTGTAAACGAAAAAACATCGTTTTGTTAGCTGTCATCGTTAGTTTGCTATCTCTGTTTTTTTGGTGTTTATATGTATGTATGTTTGTGTATTTCTTTGTATTCTACAGGAGTATCCAATGCGCTTCTTCTTCTATACTCTTTTCTTAAGCGCTTCTTTTAAAAGCAGGCTGGAAGCAGTTCTTTTTTATTTACACATGCATGAAAAAATAAAATAAAAAAACGGCACTAAGTAAATTTTTCAGATTGTAATAATAGATAAGTATGAGTGCCTGAGAGCAGTTTGAGTTTTAATTCCGTCTCGTTTTTCTTTTATTCATATGCTCCTGAAAAAACAACACAAATAAATAACCAAGCGAAGTTTGCAGATTATACCTGATAATATGTAGAAATGAACTAATTAAAAGTTATTATTTTTTTGCTTTAAAAAAAAAGAAAGACAAAGCATGCCGTTAAGCGCTTAAAAATATCCGCTTCAACGCTTTAACATATATGCATCAGTAAATCTTGCGGATGCACCTCTCACCACTGCTGGGTATACATTGAAGCTCTATATCTAATTTTTTCATCCTATTCATTTTGCGAGCTATTTTCTTTTTGTTTTCTCTGTAGCTATGTTCATCTTTAGCTGGGCATCAACTTAACTCTCTCTAGAGCAAATTCAGCTCAATTTTTTTTTTCTTTTTTGTTGGAGTCTGACATTTATTTTTTGTTTGTTTTTTTTTTTTTTTTTTTTGGTTGAAAACTTAAGATACTGCTATACAAACACAAATATATCTCTACTTTCCTATATACCTTTTGCTTTTAATACAATTTTTATTTTGCTACGTTTTTTTTTCTAGTTATTTTTGTTTGTTTCTTATGGCAGCTGAAGAAAATATTCAAGTTTACGTTGGGGATTTGTCTATTTCGTAGTAGTAGTAGTTGCAAATATTGTAGTTGCTGTGTACGTATTAGTAGTAAAACATAATGCTAACATATTTTTTTCTTCTTCGACCAGTTACAGCTTCTGCTCCCAAAACAGTTTTACTATGTATGTTTTTCTCGGTTGTGGTTGTTGTTGCTGGACAGCACGATTACCACGTACATGCATTCTAAATGTTTTGTTTTTGTTGTGTTTCGACGGTAAGAATTTTGATTGAAAAGCTGCTCGAAAAAATAGATGGAAGGTACAGGAAAATAAGAAGAAGAAGAAGAGGCAGGCAGCAATAAGAATTCCCTTAACTTCAGAAACCACACATATATGAGTAATAGCAGTTGTAGTTGTAGTAGTAAAGTGTTGCTGTTGTTGTTGCATTTTGTGACTAGTAGCTAGCGCATTAGCCATGAACGCATAGCTTACCTGAATCGCTCAGGAGCATTCATCTACTCATGTATGTTTACATACCATATATGTGTGTGTGTGTGTGTGTATTCAACCATTTATTCATGTACATGTGAATGTGGGTGTGAGTGTGGGTGTGTTTAAAATTTATAATTCATTTCCTTGTGTAGCTACGTTGTGTGCGGATTTACGTCTATTCATGCTTCATCGTTTTTGCTTTAGCTTTTCGAATACATTTTCAATGTTTTGGTCAAGGGCCTCGTAGAACGTGCTGTTGCACCAAATTCTTCTCTTGTTCCATTCTCTCCCACTCCCTTTACTCGTCTTCAGATCTTCAGGTTTGATACTTTCTTTGCAGCTCTTCCTTTTGGAATTTGTATGTCGCTATTATTTTGCCATTTTCGGTTTTCTCAACTGAACTCACTTCGGGGTTTTTTTTTTTATTTTTTAAGTGAAAATGTAAACATCGTTGCACCTCTCTTTCTTCAGTTTTTCATTTCACTCTTTTTTTTACCATCATAAAAATTTTTCCTAGCAGAAAACTAAGAAATAGTTACCCACACACATAGTATATAAATTTCGCCTTCGATGTTGTTGTGAAGTTAATGCACTTAAATTTTATTGCTTTTTGTCTGCATAGTTCCCGTGTGCGTCCGGTGCAAGAAAAAAGTTAATGCAAAGTTTTACTATACCTAAGTTATTTTTAGTTATGTATTTGCTATTTTTGAAAAAGTTTCACTACCAAATTGCTTATAAATCATGAATGTGTATATTTTACTGAAAGGCAAAAGTTAATTTTGTTAATTTTCTGAGCAAACTAGAAATGTTCAAATGTTCCAAAAGAGATTATGGAGGGCTCTATTCTGCAGAGAGACCAATACTCTCAATTGTAAGTTTTTGTTGTTACTAATAACTTTGGATGTCAAAAGCAATGAAATTATTTCGAAATGGGAAGCGGGAATAAAATAACTAAACAAAAGAAACGAGCTATGCAATCACATATCAAAGAGAGGGAAATTAGAGATAGAGAGGGAATGAGAAAGAGAGTAACAGAAATAAAGTAACTGCCACAGATTGTCTTGAAAATTTGTAACTGTGAATTTTAGTAGGACGAAAATACTTGTATGATTTAAAACAACAAACGTGGTTCGCATGCAATACGAAATTGATGGATGAATAGCTCACCTAAATGGCTGGCAATTTTATCTCTATCCATATGCGTCCCACGTTTTTCGTTTTAAATCATACAAGTATTTTCGTCCTACTAAAACTCACAGTTACAAATTTTCAAGACAATCTGTATGGGATAAGGAATCTATATGTGGTTGTGAATCTGTATGGGGTTAGGAGAAATTATTTTATACTTTTTAGTCCATTTTAAAAACGTGGTATATTAAAAATATTTTTTATTTAAATTATTATTTTTTACTTTTTAGTCTTGTGTGTGTGAAATTTTGCAATCGATTTTAAGTAAAGACCAGAGCTGTAAAAGAATGCATTCAATTTAATTGCAATACCTTGAAGTCATGGTTAATAACCGACAATTTGCACTAAATTGGAGCGACTTGAAGTCAATTGAGGTTTTGAAGACACTTGAACTCAATTGGAATTTGAAATTGTTGACACATTGAATCAAAACCAATTGTCTAAGCAATATCACAATTAATTATTGGACTCGTGCAAGATCATTTTCCCCAGGTTGCGAATTGCCCTATTCATTAAATATAACAGAATTCAAATTATATCTTCTCACATAAATGGGTACTCAATAAATACTGTTTTTACATTGCACCTCGTTGTGATTCTACATTTTGAAACAGAAATGAAATAAAGGCATTTGCCAAATACATAGTAAGAAGAAGATTTGTTGTTATGGATGTAAAAATGTACAAGCAGAATAATTTATTTATATATTAAAATATAAAATATGAAAAGTTCTACCATTTACATACATATATTTATGTACAATGTTGAAAATAGTGATAATATTTCTACGCATTTTTATTTCATGAAATCAGTAGAAAAAGATTTAAAAGTTCTTATATAAAATTCATAAAATCAAAACATAACGTTTACATATTTGTATATAAAGAATATATAAATACTGTAAATGTTGAAAGTTATTTGCTGAAAGAAATGTTAAATATTTATTTCATCAAACACGTCAAACTCATCCATTCATACATTTTTGTCTGCTGGATGTGTTGACAACCGTCGCTGTCACACCATCGGCATTGCACCTCGCTGCTGTTTCTACGATTTTTTGTTTCGATTCCAGCAAGAGCAAATTGCGATCTCTTCACAATCTATACTCTTTGTAAGCGGAACAAAACGAAAAGAAGAGTTCGTTATTGCTTGTTTTTGTTCTCTCTCTCATTTGTCTTTGAATTTGAGTATGTATACACATATACATATATTCTGCTCCCGCTAAAGCAATGATTTTAACAACGATGAATTCAATGCTTTGATCTATGAAAAAAATGGAAAAACTTCCGATGCTAATATTTTAAATATTACTATATTTATATATATTTTAGATACTTCATATTGCATTGTCCTCCAGTTCTGAACTACATTTTAAATTTCAAGTCTCTAGCTCATCAGGAAGTTAGTTTAAAATCGATTGCAAAATTTGTACCGAACAGACAGACAGACAGACAGACACCATTGAAAGCGAGTTGATATAAACGTGGTAAAATAGAGAGGAAAGGGAAGAATTCTGTAAAGAGTATGCAAGAGAAATAGAGACTCTCTGAGCATATTGATGTGTTTGATAGAAAGCAAAAGAAGATGAGAATGAGAGGGTTTTTGTGAGAGGGAGAGGGTATAAGTTAAAATAAGGAGAGAGATTGAAAAAATCTGAACTGCTCGACTATGTCGGTGTCATGAACAAGGACCTTGTGGACTGTTATTGGCATATTATTGACTTAATTTTCATTATTGGCTTCAGGGAAAAATGTAAAAACCTTTAAAAATCGCAGCTCTCCGCAGACAATCTTTCTTGAATTAGTGAAAGCATACTTGTAATGTTAATATATGTTAAAATTGGAAATATATTTTTTTATATATTTTTTTAATTCTCTTTTAAAGTCATCGAAATCATTATGTTTTGATGTGTAAAAATACTTTTTTTCAAATAACGGTAAAAATCACATGCTTAAACATAGAGACAAAAAAATAGTGTTACCACATTGTGCAGATTTTATATTTTTTCCGCATATGCATTTTGTCTACATTTATTTGTCAATAAGTGAAATATGGCAATTAAATTAGTAATAAAAAGATATGACCTTATTCACGCATGCCTGAACCCATAGGTTTATCGGAAAGAAAATATTATCTCTTACATATCATTAAAATTTTTAAAAATTTTCAACCTGACTTTTTCTTATTTTTGGCCGCTTCGTTATGGTATAAACACAACCAAAGCAGCCGGCCTCAGCTTCAACAACAAACACACAGAATTTTATGAATTTGTATGGAAACAAATTTCTGAGGCTCAACGACGCTACACTAGATTCTATTCAAATTTTCTAAACTTCACAATCTTTTCTCTCTTGTGAGAGGGAAAACATTGCCATAATTTTCAAAAATATGGCCGAAGACCATAGCAGTCAGTGCCACTGCATAATAGTTTATATGCACAATTATATTATATGTATAAACTTTTAAAATAAAAAAAATAAATTTCCAAAAAAAACCAAGTGCTGCCAAGTTTTAGTACGAAAATATAGATATTTTTTTCGAGTTTCCTTTTACTTTCTTCATTCTTTTGATGATTTTTGCACAAATAAACGATGTAAATAATTTGAATTTATACAACAATTTTTTCAAATTACAGAATATTGAAGTTTTCCTTTTATCTTTTGATGATTGATATCGTAAATAAAAAAAACTGAGCTGTTAAAACAAAATCAAATCCAACTGCTTTTGTTTTGTTTTTCTTTTACATATTCTTGACGCTAGAGTTTGACGCTCTTATTGTGTTTATTCTCTCAGAAGAAGTAAGCGGTTAGGGGCCGGCTGCTTTGGTTATATTTACACCATAAACATTGAAGTAAGAAAAAACAGTGAAAAGATTGAGGAGTGAAAGGAGAAGTGAAAAGGGGAGGGAAAGAGAGAAAAAAACATTGGAATTTGATTGTTATTATTGGGAGTATGAATGTATAAACTCGTATTTTTTTCGTAATTTGGACATTTATTGCGAAAAAGTGATTATAAATTTATTCTTAAAATTATTGTCCATGGTTAGCCACAATCTTTTCCCATCTTTCTGGTAGCATACGGATTCCGCGTCGAAAGAACTCCTCATCTTTTGAGGCTATCCACGAATCGACCCATTTTTTGAGTTCTTCGAAAGAACGGAAGTGCTGTTCAGCCAGGCCATGTGTCATCGATCGGAACAAGTGGTAATCAGAAGAAGCAATGTCTGGAGAATACGGCGGGTGGGGTAGCACTTCCCATTTCAGCGTTTCCAAGTATGTTTTTACTTGCCTTGCAACATGCGGCCGAGCATTGTCGTGCTGAAGAATAACTTCGTCGTGTCTATTCTCATATTCTGGCCTCTTATCCTTTAACGCTCGGTTCAAACGCATCAATTGTAGTCGGTAGCGGCCGCCAGTGATCGTTTCATTCGGTTTCAACAGCTCATAATACACGACACCACCTTTCATATCCCACCAAATACACAGCATGAGCTTGGATCCATGGATGTTCGGCATTGTCGTTGATGTTGTTACATGTCCGTGCAGTCCCCATGATTTTTTACGCTTTGGGTTATCGTAACGTATCCACTTTTCATCGCCAGTCACAATACGATGCAGAAAACCCTTTCTTTTCTGTCGTTCAATCAGCAGTTCACATGTGAAAAATCGTCGTTCGACGTCTCTCGGCTTCAATTCGTACGACACCCAATTTCCTTGCTTTTGAATCATTTCCAATGCTCTTAATCGTTTAGAAATAGTTGGTTGATCAACTCCTAAAGATTCTGCAAGTTCTTGTTGCGTTTGACATGAATCTTCTTCGAGTAATGCCTTCAATTCTTCATCTTCGAACTTTTTCGGGCCGCCTGAACGTTCCCTGTCTTCAACATCAAAATCACCACTTTTGAAACGGGCATACCACACCTGACACATTCTAACGTCTATAGCACAGTCAGGATAAGTTTCAGTGAGTAAACGATGTGCTTCAGTTGCGTTTTTTTTTAAATGGAAGAAGCGAATTAGAACTTCCCGCAAATGTTGTTTTGTTGGCACGAAATTCGACATTTTCAGCTATAGTAAAACACTTTTGTAAAATTATGAAAATTATTTGACAGATCAATTCTTATAGTATTTTTGGCGCTCTTCGAGATAGAATAGCTGTCAGTGTCAAAAAAATGGCGCGTATGATAGATATGAAGTTAGTCACAATTACGAGTTTATACATTCATACTCCCAATAATAACAAATTTTTAATAATTGTGTGTTATTGAACTTTGGTGTATATGAAAATTTTGGTCTGGAAAACCTGCTAGTTATAACAAGTTTCTGAAGTCGAACTTTTTTTTGTTAATAAGTAATAATTCAAACATACCACACAATTTTTTTTAGAGTGATTTTTCGCTGACCTTATACAAAGTCATATTTGAATTAGTTAATTACACCATAATATGGTGTACCACCCTGATTGCATTATTCACTTTTTATTTAAATTTCATTGAATTTCATAGCTACTTTTCCCTACAGAAATAATAATAATAATACTCGATTTAAAAAACCATTATGGAATTAACATTTCATTTCCGAGTATTAATTAAATTCATGGAAAAACCTTTTAAGAGCCAAATTTATCAATTGCAATCAAAAATTAAAGTAGTAATAAAATAAAAACACGCATTAAAATAAATAAATATGTAAAGAGATTTCCATACCTAAAAAAATAAAATAAAATGGGGCGCATGTAGCTAATTGCCGCAAAATGACGGTTACGCCCACTTCTTCCCATTACTAGGCAAAACAGCAAAAACGAAAAAAAGGGCGCATAATTCAAATAAAGTATTAAAAAAAATTCTACAACTCTTTCTGTTTATTTTTATAAAAGGATTGAAGTTTTCTAATACATATTTTTAACTGCTGATATTTTTTAACCGCCTGAAGGTATGCAATAAAAACAAATAAAAAATATATAAAAACACTATTAAGCATGGTTTTATTAATTGACGCGTGTCACTTATTAGCCGCAGGGTTTTTCATTTCATATATATTTTTTTTTCTAAACACACACACACACACCGACACTAGCAAAAACGCAGTAACTCGAAAACGCATTTCTTTGCTATTAATGACAGCTAAATAAATGGGTACCTACCTATTTAGCCTGCTATCGTTTGTTGTGCTTTTAGCAAATCGTTTTTATTTACCCATTACTACTGCTGCCAACTAGAGTACAATTAGAAACTACAGGAGTATAGCAGCAGCGTATCGAGTTCTAACCCAAGAGGGGCTGCGATTGTGAACGCTCCTGATGTCAAAACAAATTTTCTATTAAATTTTAGACTACATGAATTTTTTTTAGAGTCGAAAAGAAACAAGGTTTTACCTTTTAGTTTTTCCCCCTTTTTTAAGTACGACCTTTTTCTACACATATATAAATTTTGTATTTATTTAAATGGCCTATATTTTTTTACTACCTTTTTACGCTTTAACTCTTTTTACTACTATTATATTTTTGATAAATGACACACACATTGCGTATTTTTTCTCTCTTTTTCTTTTACTCTTCCTCCTTTACTCTTTGCTTTGTTTTTTTTTTGCGTTTAATGTGCGTCGAATTATAATTATAAATGTGAGTGAGTAGAGTTAAGTTGGTTGTGGTTGTTGGTAGTAACTGTCGTGCTGTTTTTCTCTCATTGGTGTTGTTGCTGTTGTTGTTATTTAGTGTGTTGTATATTGTGACATGCAAAATTTCATTTTTCAAATTAGTTTTGCATGCTTAAGGTTTATAATTTATAATAATACGACAGAAAAACAGAAAAATAGTAGTAATGAAAAGTGTATATAGTAGCAAAAAAAAAATAGGTAGTATATAAAAAAAAGTAGAAAAATAATCATACATTGGCATATAAAAATATGTGCTCAAATAAATCATGCTCACCTCAAAAAATATTTTAAAATAAATTGCCTACTATATTTTTTTAAGTGCAATACTATTTTCTGTTGTTGTTGTAGTTTTAGTAGTTAGTTAATTATGGGCATATATTTGAATGTGAATTTAGTGCTGCTTTAAAGCCTTAATGGCTTAAATGCGTTTCAAGCCTACAAGCCAAGTGGACGCAAAAACAAAAAGAAAACAGATTTAAAATAAAGCATTGTTGCTGGAATGAAAAGTTGATGAATATTTTATGACAAGTGGAAGGAGGCCTAAGCAAAGTTGAAAATAAAAAAGTGCAAAAAAGGAGGTTGAAAAAAAGTTTTGTTTTTAGTTTCAGGTTTTTGTGCGGTTTCAAAATTACTGCACACAAATTTGCCATGGGCTAAACGTTAAACTAATAAATTTTATTTCTTTTTTCTTTTTCTTGCAGGTGAGTTTCATTTGTGTGTTAACTATTTATTTGTCAAGGAAACACGATTTCTTTTTCCTAACGCCGCATATTAGTAAGTATTAAATACGAAAGTGCAATTATTAACTAAAATTTTTATAAAATATACAAATGCAATTTATTTTTTAATTATCATAATAAATTTATTAAACTATTAATGGTTGAGTTTATTGCTCACAAATTTAAAGTGAAAATCTGCAAACAAACGCACGCTGCATTTAAATGTAGACGAATCTTAGCTGGCATGCAATTGAATGTAAAATCACATGTCGATACCTCAGTTCCAAAGTGTAACGATTGATGAATTTGAGATAAGTATGAGAACTATTCTCGGAACGACATTTCCAAAAAATAACAGGTCGATTACTTAATGTAGTTAAGTTGTGACACCCTATATTAATATATATATATTTAAATTTCTAATCATCTCGTAAGTAATTATTTCTGACTTGTTGCACTTTGGAACTTAGGTATCGATATGCACTTGCATATACAGTATGTAATAAAATTGCGCAAATAAAGGTACAAATAGCACAAAATGGCGTTATATTAAAAACTAACAGCATAGTTAAGTTCCTACACATTCATATAAACAAAAGTAGAAACTAATTTTTGAAACCAAATAATATATTTAGGTTCAAAAAGGGTCTTGAAAGTACTGAAATTTCGAAAATAAATTTTGATTTTTCAAAATTTTTTAGTCGAAAATTTTTTCTAATTCCACCGTTTTGTTATTACTCCTTGCAAGTACAAACACAATGCAAAAAGCTTAGAACTTTCGACCATAATTTTTACTTTTCATAAAATTTTTATTGAATTTCTGAAAACTTACAAGCTTTGTACATCTTGCTGAACCAATAACAATTATCCTATTTCAAAAACTTTTTTTTCATTATGTTTATACTCACAAGGAGCAATAACAGAGCTATGAAATTTGTAAAAATTTTCGGCCAAACATTTTTAAAAAACCTTAATTTATGGTCGAAATTTTGAAATTTTCAAGACCCTTTTGGAACCTGAAGGTGTTATCGGTTTTCAAAAATTTATTTGCACTTTTGCTTATCTGGATGTGTATAAACTTAAAAGTGCTGTTACTTTTTAATTTGACACCATTTTTTGGCTATTTTTCATGTCCCAAAAATGTCCTTTCATTTGCTCAATTTTGTTACATACTGTATTCACATATACATAAGCACTGTATTTAGCCACGTGCTCATTTGTTTCACTCTCAACTTTAACACGCATCAGGGCCGTAGCCAGAAATTTTTTTCGGGGGGAGTTTTCATTCGAAGAAAATATTCATAAATAATTTTTATCAAACTGATTTTTAAATACAATAAATTAAATCGATGATACATTTGATGAACCCTAAAAAATTAAAATTTTAGGAAAAATTTTCCGTTTTTTTTCAATCTTAACCTCAAAAAAATGGCCAAAAGTGACAAAAAATTCCCAGAATAATCAAATTAAATTTTTTCAAATAAATATTATTCAATGTGCACTCTAATGCATTTTTTTTATCGTGAATCATAATTTCATTAACTCATTGACTTCCCACTACTGATGATGTACCCAACCTCAAAAAATTACCAAATATAGTAGAGGCTCATTTTTTCAATTGATTATCATTGGGAATTTGAGCCATTATCAATGATAAGGAACCCGAATGAGGTTGGCTTATATTCCCTAAATTTGTGAAGTCACAGCATTGAAAGAGATCTTTCTAGTCGTGGTGCTCTGAGCAATAATGCGTTAAAAAATTAATTATACTTTAAGATTGCCTCCTAAAATTGCATGGGTCTTGCTAATAAGACTGAGTTTTTGCGAAACAATTTTTCACTTTGAACACGAATCTGAGGTCAAAAACTTCCCATCACGTCACGTTTTAGAATAAAAATGGGGTTCAAGTAAGTCTTATTTTACAAGGATCTGATAATTTTTTCTATTTTTATTAATTTTTAAACTTTTCAAACTGATTCAGGACGAAACCTTAAATCAAAAACAGTTACTGACCTAGAAAAACTATGAATGCAGGAGTGCTCAGTATCAACTTCTCTTTTTGAATCCGTAGTCAAACCTCATGTTGAAGAAAACAAATCGGATTTGATCGCATAGTGTAAATAAGATTTCAAATTTATTTTTTATATTTGACTTTTTAGAAAAAAAAAACCGATGGAAGTAAAAAATATCGTTAAATAGATTTTATTTTGACTTTTTTCCATCCATTGGCAATTAATCTCAAAAATTAGAATAAAGTTTCCACATTTCGGGGGGGAGGGGGGGTTCAGAACCCCCGTTATCCTTTTGACTGGGCTTTTTTCAAATCTACCGTTGAGAAATGAAAGAATAAGAATAAGTGTATTAAAATTTCATTTCAGATCTCAAATAATCAAAAGCTTTTGCCGTTCTTCTCACTCTTAAATTGGTCCTTCTCTTTCAAATCGTACCTTTTGTGCATTATGTATTTATATACCATATAAGATAGGACTGCCCAGTGAAACAAAGTGTCGCCTACATTGGAAGTTCACAAAATGACAACTTACACTCTGTATGAGAAATATTAGAAGACCTAATTCTTCCAGTTAATGAAGTAAAATCTTCTTCTTGAAAAGAAGTTTTCGCCTTCGTTAAGTTAAAAGATCGTCTTTTGTCCGAAACTGGGGATTTGCACAAACAATTTTGTTCATCGCGGTGCCTTCCACTTTGAGCTTCCCACATTACTCTAATAATTTTAATAAATTGCACACAATCATATAAAACTTCCTCTTGTGTTATTGTATATAGGAATACTACGTAGTGTTTGTGCCGATAAGTGTAGAGAGTACCAACAAAAGAAAAGCAACAACGAAATAGTAAAAACTTCAACAGAATTTGTTTTAAATGTTTTCTAATTATTTTCAAATAAATTACAAAGTTTCACTTCTCACAGTGCCTGAGACACGTAATTTTTTGTAACGAGGAGTAAAAGCTTTGACAGCCGAAGTCAGTGCGAGACTTTCACTCGCTAAACATTTCTCATCTAAAGGAAAGCTCCTCCCGGAACCACCGTTAAGTATTTCGGCGGGAGGCCGTCTAGAATATTACTGCTCACATGTCTGTTATTTTTGTTGATCTGATCCGTTACCGTCCGCTGTGGGGCAGGGTCTCTGATACCCTGGTTTCAGCGTTCCACATGTAAAAACTGTTACATTCCAGACGCCAACTTCGATTAACAGTGATAGTACTATTGGTCTCGTAGCGGGGTGAAAAGCCGGCTGAAACAAGCGCGGTATCAAGTTTTTTATAGGCGGAAGTGGTCTCATTCCAGAATAGAGCACCGTATCGTATAAACGCGGTAGACGTCTAGGGATCCTTGGCGGTTATTTTTTTGAGCTGCGCCTTATTGCTTCAACCGATCTGGAGAGATGGCATGGTCTAATTGCAGACTGGAGCTGCACCCTCCATTTGGATGGAATAAGGCTTTGTGACATTTAGATCACGCCTTCCACCCCTTTGGGGTATTTTAGTCGCCTCTTAAGAATGTCTTAACGTACCGTGGGAATATTCTAGCCCTCTTACCGCAGAGGCACGACCCATTACTCTATTTGGTTATTTAGTTGCCCCGCTTCTTGCTCATCTCTCCGTTCTTATATCATCATATATTCTATATTGCCA
The DNA here is from genome assembly GCA_963691655.1 of Toxonevra muliebris. Lineage (NCBI taxonomy): Eukaryota > Metazoa > Arthropoda > Insecta > Diptera > Pallopteridae > Toxonevra > Toxonevra muliebris. The sequence continues at coordinate 45,827,809 of OY829327.1, forward strand.
TTTTTCCTCTGTCAACAACATAGCATTCACTAGCGCCTGTGGAATGATTGTTCCACCAACAATGGCCCTGAGCTGATTTCTGGAGTCCACAAATCTGCAGCTTTCTAGTAGTATTTAGTCGGCATTCTCGATTTTACCATCGCAAAGTAGACAGTGCGGATGGTCTGCGTTTGTGTATTTGTGCAGGTATTCGCGGAAACATCCATGTCCTAACAAAAATTGCGTGATGTGATAGTTAATCTCACCGTAGTTTCTATTAACCCATCTCTCCACTTTAGGGATCAACGTCATTGCCCACCGACTTTTTGTTGATGTCTCCCATCATTGCTGCCATTCTCTAAGGCATTTATCTCCAACCGCTGCGCGGGCTCCTAGGTTTCGTCTGACTTCTGCGACTTTGTCCGAATGTTGAAATGAATTCGCTCTAACATTCCTATTTTGTAGTGCCCGACCGAAGGTGATTTTTTGGCCGAAGCCGAACTTCGGAAATTCATTTAAAATTTGGCCAAAACTTCGGCCATTTTTTGCCGAAGCCAAAGGTGCAATTTTAGGCCGAATAACCAAAGCCGAATAATCGGTCGGACACTACTATTTTGACAATTATATTTTGCTTTGCTTATAACTTGATTATTATGGAGAAACGAAAATATAAAAAAGAGATTTGTGGAGTGCGCGGGAAGAGGAGTGCAGGTATGGGCAGAAAAGGTGGAGGAGCTGCGTAAGGCAAAACAAAAAAAAAAAAAAACCATGGATGTGTGCAAGGCACACAAGATATTTGATGCGTAAACAGTTAAGCCAACTGAATACCATATACATAAGCTCACATATGTATAGCCATTTAAAGGGATTTGTTGTATAATCTATATGCTAGGTAAATAATTCAAACTAAAACAATTCTTTTATAAACTTAAAAACTTATTAGATATTATCGCGATTTAATTCCGCGGCGCGTCACTCGCGATATTAAAAATATTTAATTTTAATTTTGTTAGGAAGCGCAGCCGCGTGCTGCACTTCCTAACCTTTTTCGTCTTTTCTTTCTTCTGTCACTCTTCCTCTTCTTTTTTGGCCGATATCCACATTCACAATAGTAAAAGAGTACCATTTAGTACTAGATTATACTACTGGGAGTGGGGATATGGAGACTTCTGTAAGAGAGCGCAGAGGTGTATTTGTTGTAAATTTGCGGAAAAACGGGAAAACTTTGGTTCTCTCGTTTGGTTGATTTTCTAGTGAGAATTCAACGGTATGACTCCGCTATGCACTAATACAGGTGCATTGCCGCCAATTCTCATACAATTGGTTGGGTCGGGGACTTTGTCCAGGGTGTAATCATGTACACCCACACATGTATGGGTATGATGATTTCCCGTTTAGAGACCAGTTTCTTGGAGAAACTGCATTGTGTCCTGCTGACATAGCGGACGAAAATATAATGTATGTGGCTGAATATAAGTGGTACATATTTTTGCACCGTACTTATATTCAGTTCTGTGCGAGCTTTCGAGAGCAATACCAGAATTTTCTCAAGCGATTGATTAAGTGCGAATATTTAGTGTTAATATTAAAATTTTGCGTTTGCGTTTTTTTTTGCGTTCAAGTCATTTTAGTGTACTTTGGTATCACCAAGTCGGGGTGAACCAAAGTATTTTAAATTAATATTATTGTGATTGGTACCACCAAGTCGTGGTGGACCAATAGTGTTAAATTTAATTTAATTTAATAATTCTATTAAATAGTGAGCGCGGAGTTAAAATCAATTTTTATTTTGTTGTGTCGCTAACTTGTAGCGACAGTGGTAAAGTAATTTTAGCCGGGTTACTTTGTTCGGGAATTAATTTTCGGGTCGCGATCCTTGTGCGCGAATATAGAAGGGTTCATAAACCCATTAACCCAGGGAGTATCATTTTATTTTTATATTATTTTTTTGTGGTCACTTTTTGGCAGTTGGTGCTAACTGCAAGTGACTATTTTGTTTGTGGAGTAGGCTTCTCCTACTACTAACTTTATTTTCTCTCTTTTTTTTTAAATTTGTGGAAGTCCGTTTGTGTGCTCGTGAGCCCAGCAGGTTGTGCGGGTGAAATTTAATTTTACATTTTGTAAAATTGTGCGGTAGCTCAGTATTGAGCTACAGAAATCGAGCGTTTCCAAAAAATATATTTTTTTTTATTCTTATTTTCATTTTATTTTGAACCTGCGACCACTTCTCCACTGAGATAGCTGGCAACGCAGAGGTTCCGTCTTTCTCCGTTAATTTAATTTGAGCGCGAAAGTGACGGTGACAATATCATGATCTTTTATATATAATAGCCCAATTCATCATAAATTGCAAATGGTCTTACATCATTGCAAATGCAAATTTTTATTCCATATCGTTGTGATAGCAAAAATATTTTGCAATTGCACCAAATCGTAGTGGCATTATTTTTCTTTTATTATCGGGCACGATATGTTCGCATATACGCAGCTGTAATTGCATATTTCTTCCCGCGCTTTAAGTTTTCCTTCCTATCGATTTGAAATTTTGTTAGATGTGAAAATTTTACATAACGTCGCCTGAAAATTGATTTAGCGTATAGGTGTATGAATTTGTACACACATACGCCAAATCAATTCTCAGGCGACGATAAGTGCTTTCCGCATATAACCTTAGTAAGGCAACAGGGGTGACCAGTCACCTCACTACTTTTTAAAAGCAGCACAAAGAGATTTGCCTTAACTGCATTTAATAAAAATAAGAAACAATGTATTTCTATTGAAATAAATAAGTTTGATTTTATAATAAATAAGTTTGATTTTTTCTGTTTAACAGCTATTTACATAGATAAAAAAGTGTTGCCTTTCTAAGGTCAATACATTTATTGAAACCTAGATTCCTTATTACTTATCATTTTGTATTGTTTTTATCTTTTAAAAATATTTAATTTTAATCCAATCTAACTAACCGAATGCAAAACCTATCAAACGCCTGTGTTTGCTACGGCGACTTCTCTGCTTGTATGGTATAGTCTATCTCCACACGTTTAACACCAACAAATAATTCTGCCACTAATAAATGTACACACACATTTTGTTTTCGTATGTACATATATGTGTGAGTAAATTGATCGAAACATAAACAAACAAACTCCGCTCGTAGTTTAATTTCTCCCTCTCTTCCTCTCTTTGTTGTTTAGAGTAGCACAGTCATGCCATGTAGAGTGAGCGAGAGGGGAACTGGACATTACAGTTATCTTACATCTTACGTTACAGTTATTCTTACATTTTACACATTTGAAATTTTGCCCATACCGTGAGCTAAAATGTTTACACATCAAAAACGATTACACATATGAACAAATGTTGGAGGAGATGTGACAGCAAGGGTGCATAGTGGCTGCGGTTGAAGTAAAACAACATAAATAACAATTGATACTTTCTCCTGTGCACTTTTGATTTCGTTGCTGAATATTTCATTTAGTATTTTGAATCTCTCAAATCTGCTTAAGACCCAAATATTTAGCAATAATTATATTAGCAGCCGGCATTTTACAACAAGAAATAAACGATGAACTGTCAAATGTAACCGTAATCGAATAATTGAATATGGCATAGTTAAAACTAGGCATCAGAAGCAACGATCTTAATAGCTGAGGAATGTGAAATGAAAGGGAGCGGAAGAGGTATTTACCTCCTTAGATCCGCTTGTGTGTGTATAAGTATATTTAAGGAAGCTTTGGTTTTAGGTTTAGTATACACACACGCACACATACGAGTATGTACTTTACGCTGTGAATAAAATGCGAAGGAGTTTTTGCACTAATTCATTAGAATTAATTGTGTTAATCATGCTTTTTGCTTTTGAGCTTTTCCCTCGCCTAACTTTTCACATTTCACTTTTCGCGTTTTACTTTTTTTTTGTTTCTTTGGTTTTTGCGGTTTTCGGGTTGTGTATTGTTGAAAAGCTATTGCTGCATTAATGTTGTGAGTCTGCGGCTGTTTTCACTTTATTTTTATATGTATGTAGTTCATGCTGTTGCTACAGTTGATTGTTTCCTGGTGGTTGCTAGCTAACAGCAGCAGTTTAACCGCAAGACAACCTCATGTACCTCGAGTAATGTGAGGCTTAATATATTGAGTTGTTGTTGATGTTACTGTTGTTTGGTGATTGTGGTACATTTGAAATGCGCGCTGTTGTGTTTTTGAGAAATGTCAACAGCTTCTTCATAGATAGAACTTCATTTTCTTCTTCTTCAAGGCAATGATAATGAAGTTATTCTTACTAAAATGAAAAGCAAAGAAAAGGAAGAACCAGAGGAGATAATTGGATTTCTTTGAATTTTTTAGAAAAAAAAGATGTATTTGATATTTACTGCTGATATTAAAAGCTCCATAAGAGAGGAAGGAAGCACTTCTTCCCGTTGGGAATTTAATCAGTCAATTGATTTGAATCTTCATGCTTACTTATGATTTCAAGAAGAAAATGCAACACACACTTAAACACATACACATGGATAAAGAATCGGAATTAAAATTATAATTAAATTTTTTTAAAATAAAGTACCAGGAAACAGACAACAGAAAACAAAAACTATACTCATATACACTACTGGAGTAAAAGATTTTCGGGGAGGGGGTTTATATATTTACCTTCCTTTAAAAATATATATATCTTTTTTTTTTTATTTATTTCATGACCAACGACCCAAATATCTAGGATAGCCATCGAAGAAGGGGGCTTATCTCCAAAACCTGTCTCCTACGTTCTAGAATCCCCTAGTGTTATTATACTACATAAAGTATTATCAAAAAAGACAGAAATAGAAAGAGAGAGACAGAGAACATGAACAATAGCGAAAAGAAATAAAATATTACAGTAGATTAATGGCAGTTGTAATTCCAATGCATCTGAAATAATATTATCGAGTATCAGTAAATGAATGATGAAAGAAGAGCGTGAAACTGGAGCCCACGGAAGCTAGGGCGATTTTGTTGTTGTAATAAATTTTAAAAAATATTTTTTTCTACTGGTTTAATACAACAACAACAACATCTAGTGGAAAATAATATGATGAAATCCGAGCGCGAGCAATGAAAAGGAAATGCAATGAAATGAAGAAAATCAATATCAGTTGTAACGTTGTGTACACATACATCCCAGTGGGCAAAATCTTCGTAAACGTTATCGCTTAGGAGTGTTTGGCGAAACTTTTGCGGACAAAACTATAGCGACCAGATCCAAAAACGATAAGAAAACTAATCATATTCGCTTAGTTTGTGGCAGCAAAAGTTTCGTTTACGACACTCGCAAAAGGTATCAATAGCGAGCTGTTTTCGAGCTTTTTTACGAGCCAGAGAAACCGTTTGTTGATTCCTTTTCTTATTAATTCTTCATTGTCATATTCAAGCTCCCAAACTTATCGTTTGCGAGCTCGCTTACGAGCATTGAGCGAATGATCTTGCGAAGCTTGTTTTTGTTGTTGTTGTGTCGTGTGCCAAAGAAACCGTTTATTGTCTCACTTGCCTATTATTGTTTATTTGTCATATTTACGCTCCGAAAAATATCGTTTGTGAGCACGCTTGCAAACATTGTGCGAACGTTCATGTGTCGCTCGCATTTTTGACCGCAAAACGCTCAGAAACGAGGTTTTAATTGAACGCTGCTTAGTCCACTGGGTAAATACATACAATCCACTGGGTAAATACATACAATTATACATACACACACACATTTTTTATATTTGCTGACTGTATATGAATACATTTATATAGATATATACCCAGCAAACTTTTTTGATCTTGGAGGATTTCTCCACGATTCACTGAGAAACCTTGTTGCAACGCCGGCGATGTCGATGTGTGATTGCAGAATTATAATCCTGCTGTAGAAGCTTTAATTCTGACGTTTTGCGTGAAAGAATTTCCGGTGTTGCTTATTCGCACACCGCCGAGTCGCGAGTCTTAATTGAATTGCCAACGAGGGTTGTAGAAGATTAGCTTAGAAGATTTAAAAGCAAGACGTGAAAAGCTTGCCAGGATGTTTCTTTTTTTGACTGCCTTATTAAAACATATACTTAAAAGTGTACGTTTTTTTTAATGATATTTTTATTTACATATATGTAAACACAAAATTTTTATTGATAAAAAAGTTTTTGTTTATCTACCAATAATTGCAAGCATCCTATTACCTAAAGTTTCATTCCAAATAAAGATACTGCTACTGAAAAATATAATAATAATATCTCACTTTATCTCCGGTGTCGCCTATAAATACATTATCTTCGAAGCTTTTCGTTTATTTTTCATTCTTATTGATTGGAGCGACTACGTCTTTCAATTTAATTTATATAATAGTTAATAACTAAATTAATGTTGTACAACAAACACCACCGAAACTTAGAAACACAACACAGAAAAATTACTCCCTAATCATCTTTTAATCGTCTAGACAAGTAAAAATGTACAGAAAACCGAAACAATAAAGAAAAGGGACAACCGCACTCCTCAATTAATCGCCACGAAGAATTCCTTAAGTGTCTATGCAGTTTGCTTGTCTAACTTTTCTAACAATCGGATAAAAAAGTTTCACATTGATTACGCATTGTCCGCGATCATCCAATAATCTTCTTAATGCTAGCTGGGTGCATCTCGTTGTATTTTATCCAGGAGTATGGCATTGTATATATACGAATATATGAATGGCACACTTTCCTAGTTTATTTTATTTCTCTTCTATTTATTTTCCTGTTGCCAAACGCATTTCTAAGTCAATGCGAAACTCGTTGTAACTGACTTCACATCAAATTCATTTCAATTCACTAGTAACGCAATATTGCAACAGCTACAACAACCTTCACTTCCGTTTTCACTCCCCATGTTGTTGCTGTTCACTTTATCTTCTTCTTTTTCATTTTTCCCTCCTCTCTCACTCCGTCGAATGTTTCTGCTCGCTTTTTCAGCATTTCAGTTTCAGTTAAAATTACAATCAAATTGAAATTTATTGCAACTTTATTTTCATGTTCAATGCAATATTTGCACACATGTATATATGTGTGTGTTTGTGTGTATGTGTGTTTTCTTTAGCATCTTGCATGCATGTACATCCATTCACATATATTTCATATATTATGCAACCACAACTGTCATCATCATTACTTTTACTATTACATTTTGTCCCCCTTCCCCTTTTCCTGCGTTCAACACATTTTTTTCCATTCATTTTCTCATTTGCGATGGATTTTTCAACAAAGTATGAATATTTTCTAATTTTCTCTCTTCCTTTTTTCAAGTTTTTTCATTTCAATTTTCATTTAGGTTATACGATTTCGTCTGTATTAGTATAAAAAAAAAACGTATTTAATTTTATTCAAACAATTTATCAATATTCTCAAAGTCATAAAATCATATATGTAGCTACAATCAGCTAAACTTTTCCAGCAATGACTGGCAAAAACAAATGTAAATTTTAATAAAGTCTTAGAATACGTTAAGGTAGATTGGTATGAGATGTACTGACCGCGAGTACCGTCACTTTCACCGGAACAATCAACGAAGTTTTCAATACTGTATACAATGTCGACATGACTTTCAATATAAGTATTTTACACTTTATCAATAACCATGTGTGGAAAATTCGTAACTACATGAGTTTTTCCCATTTCAACTCTAATAGTTTAATCTATTTAACATTAGCAATTAATGTTCAAAAACATTTGTATTTCATCTAGTGGTCTTAGCAGTAAACTCTGCAAAAAATGGGAAAAAGTTGCTAGAACCTTTTATAAATGTGTTCTCTGTCACTGCTCTGCATTCTAGAATAAACAATAAGACAGACAGAGTTTAGTTTTCGAACTTGATTGCGGAATTGTCAATGATATCTACATTGTCGACGTGATTACTAGTATTGTCTACACGTTATCCATAATCATGTGTAAAAAACTGTTAATTACATTATTTTTCTCAAGCTAACCGTTCTGTTTCAAACTAACTAACATTAGCTTTGAGTGTTGTAAAAGCTTTTAATTCGAATCTTGTGATCTCTCTAGTAATTACAGCACAAATGAGGTAGAGTTGCTAGAAATTTAATTTAATGATTTCTGTGCCTTTCTGCTCTGTATTCTGGAACTAAAAAGCAAGCAGGCATAACAGTTGACCACTTGACAACGCAGCTTTCGAATTTGCCTACATTGTTGACATCATTGTAAATCTCTCTTATTTTTCACTAATTTGCTAAAAAAAAAATTGCATAATTGACCTGCGAATTGGGTACCAAAAAGCAATGTTATGAAAATAGCTTTTATTTACTGTCTGTGCGGCTGGTATTTTCATCCAAAAACTTTTCCCGAATACTCATAAATTTAGCAAAATACATTTTCATTTAAACGAAATATCAAACCATAACTAAATTAGGCAAAATTTATATAAACTGGCACATATATAAAACTGAGAGAGAAAGAGAGATAGAGATAGAGAGAACAGTATGCCTGCTGAAAAGATAAAAAAATTGAAGGCTTCATTAAAATTTTAATCACATAAATCAAAATCAATCAAAATGCTGTAGTAAATGTTATCGAAAGCAATAAAAACAAAATGATTTTCTGAGTGTATGTATATGATGTCTGCTCATCCATACATATATACATACATCTGTATGTATGAATATAAATATAAACAGAACTCTTCGAATAAAATAAATTTATGTATGACGAGAATGTTTGAATTGAATAAATCGAAATGTGAACAACAAAAGTACACAAAAAAAAAAAAAAAAACAGCGGCACACATACTAACAAACAGAGGCATCGACCGACTAGGATAGGAGATTGTATAGATAGTAGAAGCACATGGGCAAACATAAACACAAATAGCAAAATATGAAAGCATACAAAAATACGTGAATGTGTATGTATCTGCCCCAATGTCCATTAAATTTATGTAAACTTAATTTATTCGACATTATGTTATAAAAATATTATGATAAAAATAGAATATGTATACTAAAGATATGAGCTCGTCGTATGAATGTTAAGCATCGACATGTGTTAGAGTATTTGTAAACAAACACGTGCACACATACATACATAAATATCCATCAATGCATGTGTAGATCCTTGACGTTGTCTTTCATTAATACACACAATTGAATTGAATTGGTTGCTTTAACTTCGTCATACACCATCACCACCAGTGAGTGGTTGGTGGTTGAATATTAGCAGCATCAAGTTTAATACCAGCTCAAACACTTACTTCTGTTTCACCTAACTACATATACCCATCCTCCCCTTCATTTTGACCATATCGGTCTCATTGACTACATGCTCTATGAAAATGAAATGTGTACAGTTTCTTGAAGTAAAGTGTCTGTTGACACAAGATCAACGACATTTAATTGATTTGCAAATATACAAATACCAAAAACACAAAAGCTCACAGGCTTAAACACACACACACATGCATATATACATTGGTATTTATATGTATGCAGGCTATATTCATTTCAATTTCTATAGGCTCTTATATGTCTGTGCAAAAGTATGTTTAGAATTTAATTTGCGCATTCCTTGAAAGCATAGAAATAAGAAAAGCTGCAAAAAATAAAATAAAATTTGAAAAGAAATTGAATTTTTTGGTTAGACGAAATTGTTTGGAATTTTTTTTTACGGGTTCCGTCTGCCGTTGACCAAGAATTATTTATAAAAATATATTTGAATACAATGAAATTATTTTTCTTCTTTTTTTTTTGTGATCGAGAGCAAACTTTTAAGCATTTATTTAAATATTATTGCAAATATTTCGGATTCTTTTAGTAGCTAAGCACTTATTGCCATTCATTTTTAATCGTTTTTTTTTTTTTGTTTGCAGAAAAAAATAAATTTTATTACTGACTTTGATTGGGATGATTTAAAAGTTGGCTTCATATTACAAACATCTTATCAATGTCCTACGAAGTTTTCAAAGATAATTTGCTAGTTTATTCAATAAAAAATCAAAATCAATCAAAAATGAATGAAATGTTTGAGTATCTCGTTCAAATTGTTCAATTAAACTTTTATCAACTCTACCTCATTTTTTGCTTTAATTACAACAGAGTTCACTAGATATGGTGCATAAACTTTTAATTGTTAACATCATGCAGCTTGAACTTATACGGTTGAGTGGGGGAAAACCATGAAGTCTTTGGTTTTCTACACATGATGGTGGACAGCGCGTAGAAAGCATTGAAAATCTTGTCCACAATGTAGAAAATATTGAAAAATGCATCATCAAGTTCGGCGATTATCTGTTAAAGAAAATGCTTTTAAATGCGAAGTATTAGCTTTAGGTGAAAATATTATTTAGTTTAAAGTTATAAGGTTAAGTTAGACAAAATTATGTATTTACAAGTTTTCTACACATGGTTGTAGATAACGTGCAAAAAAAATATTATCAATCGTGTCGACAACGTAGACAACATAAAAACTGCTTCATTAGATCTAAATACTATGCACCCTGACTAATAAGTAATAACACAGAAATAAGTTAATGAAAATTGTAGCTACTCTACCTCACTTTTTGTTGCCATTACCACAGAGCTTACTAAAAGCCAGATAAAAGTTTTGGAGCATTAAATGCTAATGTCATATAGGTATAATTAATTAGATTGGGTAAAGAGTAGACGTAAAATTACGATTTTTCTACAAATAGTTGTCGACAACGTGTAGAAATCGAGTCGACAATGTAGACAACACCAAAAGCTGCGTTATTAGATCTAAAATCTATGCTTTCTGATGTCTGTCATAATGCAGAGTAATAACACAGAAATAAGCTAATGAAGATTGTATCAACTCTACCTCACTTTTTGTTGCCATTACCGCAGAGCTCACTAAGAGGCAGGTAAAAGTTTTGGAGCATTAAATGTTAATGTCATATAGGTATAATTAATTGGATTGGGTAAAGAGTAGACGTAAAATTACGAGTTCTCTACAAATAGTTGTCGAAAACATGTAAAAAATACTATCATTCGTGTCGACAATGTAGACAACACCAAAAACTGCGTCGTTAGATCTAAAAATTATGCATTCTGATGTCTGTCACAATGCAGAGTAATAACACAGAAATAAGTTAATGAAAATTGTAGCTACTCTACCTCACTTTTTGTTGCCATTACCACAGAGCTTACTAAAAGCCAGATAAAAGTTTTGGAGCATTAAATGCTAATGTCATATAGGTATAATTAACTAGATTGGGTAAAGAGTAGACGTAAAATTACGATTTTTCTACAAATAGTTGTCGACAACGTGTAAAAAATACTATCAATCGTGTCGACAATGTAGATAACACCAAAAACTGCGTCGTTAGATCTAAAAATTATACATTCTGATGTCTGTCACAAAGCAGAGTAATAACACAGAAATAAGTTAATGAAAATTGTAGCTACTCTACCTCACTTTTTGTTGCCATTACCACAGAGCTTACTAAAAGCCAGATAAAAGATTTGGAGCATTAAATGCTAATGTCATATAGGTATAATTAATTAGATTGGGTAAAGAGTAGACGTAAAATTACGATTTTTCTACAAATAGTTGTCGACAACGTGTAAAAAATACTATCAATCGTGTCGACAATGTAGATAACACCAAAAACTGCGTCGTTAGATAACACAGAAATAAGTTAATGAAAATTACAGCAACTTTACCTCACTTTACGTTGCCATTACCGCAGAGCTCACTAAAAGCCAGGTAAAAGTTGTGGAGCATTAAATGCTATTGTCATATAGGTATAATTAATAGGTTTGGGTAAAAAGTAAAATTACGAGTTTTCTACAAATAGTTGTCGAAAACGTGTAGAAATCGCGACGACAATGTAGACAACACCAAAAACTGTGTTATTAGATCTAAAATCTATGCTTTCTGATGTCTGTCATAATGCAGAGTAATAACACAGAAATAAGCTAATGAAGATTGTATCAACTCTACCTCACTTTTTGTTGCCATTACCGCAGAGCTCACTAAGAGGCAGGTAAAAGTTTTGGAGCACTAAATGCTATATGACATTATAGGTATAATTAATTAGGTTGGATAAAGAGAAGACGTAAAATTATGAGTTTTCTACAAATAGTTATCAACAACGTGTAAAAAATGTTATCAATCGTGTCGACAATGTAGACAACACAAAAAACTGCGTCGTTAGATCTCAAAACTATACATTATGACGTCTGTCATAATGCAGAGTAATAATACGAAAATAAGATAATGAAAATTGTAGCAACTCTTCCTCACTTTTCGTTGCCATTTCCACAAAGCTCTCTAAAAGCCATGTAAAAATTGTGGAGCATTAAATGTTAATGTTATATAGGTATAATTAATTAGATTGGGTAAAGAGTAGACGTAAAATTGCGAGTTTTCTCGACAATGTGTAGAAAATATAGACAGTCATTTCAACATTGTAGATAATTTTTGAGTATTTTTTTGAATAAAGTATTATTCTTAAAACTTTCGTCCCTACAGTCCGATTCTGACCGATTCTGCTCTTAAAGTTTTCCTAATTCTAATCAATTTATTTCAAGCTAGAGAAATTTATGAACTTCCAGTTCTAAACTCGTAAAATTCATATTTTAATCTCAAAAACTTTGAGTTCCAATCTCAGAAATCTGGTTATAATCTCTGAAACTTAAAGTTTTATTCTCAAAAGCTTGAAGTTTCATATTAAGTTATATCAATTTCAGTCTCAGAAACTTAACGTTTTATTGTAAGAAACTTCCGCCCTAATTTCACTATATGTGTGCTAGATCTATAATCAAAATTCAATCCCAGCGGTGTGAATTTCGTACTTCTAAGCATTGCAAACCAAAATTTTCTCATTTGTAAGACGTGGCTTAATTTAAAAGAATTTCTATTCAAGTGAATTTCTGGTTTACTTTTCAAACTAGATAAAAGTTAAACAGCTAAAACATCAAAGACTTTTAGCAGACTTCAAAGTAATTAAATCGAACTTAACTATCCAAAAAAATATTACTCAGGAAATAAATTTTTAAAAATTCCTAGTCATGTATGAATTTTGCTTGTCTGTCGTGACTTCTAACTTTTTACTTGGATCAAAAAATTACATTTTCATTTACCATAGAGTATAAAACTTGCAATTGTAAAACTTGATAACGAATTTTTTATCATCACCATGAACTGCAGGTGATGACAGCAGCAAACAGCACTAATTGTTATATAACAAATAGCTGCGGAGGAAGGGGTAACTATAGCGATACCTGTACATGTGGTTTAAAATTACACGCACCTATACACAAACTCAGCCACACAAACACAACCACACGCCGACACACACGTACAGTAAAAACCGCATATGAAATCAGTGCTTTTGGTGGTTCGCTGGAAAGAACAACACAAAAAACAAAAAGCAATGTGGTATGCGTAAACAAAAACTACTAACTATTCCCTCTTACATATGCATGCCCAACTGTTCATGCAGGCATTATCCTTTTCTGGTTAAATAGCAAAAGCACAACAGCCAGAGAGCACAAATACATATTATGTAACAATAAAGCGTTTGCTAATGAGCAGACATACATACATATAAACCAATATATATGCACATTTGTTTATATACGAGTATGTTTTTGTGTGTGTTGATTTGAAAATTGAAATCAATGAAAAGCAATTAACAAATTTTCCAAAAATTTCCATCTATTAATTTCTATATATTTATACCATATACATATGATACACAAAAAATTAATTTCAAAACAAAAATGGCATAAATCCTAAAATTATGCTTCAATTAAATGCATGCTCCATGTATAGTACATAGTTACTTATATTTGTAAAGTAGAAAATTAATTTAAGCTTAAGGCTTTAAATTTTAAAAATTATGGAAATTACTATTTGCCTGTGTATGTGAGTTTAGGTGTATGTGTGTGTATGTGCACTAACATTCATTTATTTTATGATAAAAAAATGTGCTTTGAAACAATTAGAAACTGTTTAAACTCAAATTTATTTCATATATACAACACAAAGAGAAGTAAAAGTTGTAAAGCATTTCTTGAAATTATTATCCTGATGTATTTTTGTTTTTTTTTTTTTAATTTTTCTTCTTCTTCTTCTTCTTTTGCTTAAACCATAAAATATGTTGTGAAATTTATTTGCTTACAACAAAATTCTTTACCACAGAAACCAAGGCTTACAACACGCTTCTTCTTCTTCCTCACATTAATGCTGTATTGCTACTGTTTTTTGCTTTGCTGTCGAAATTTCTCTATAGAATAAAACTTGAAAATGGAAAAGTTTTTCAGAAGAAATAAAAAAAAAACAAAAAAATTAAAGCAATATGTAGCATACTTCACAAAAATTGATAGCATAACATAAAGACTGAGAGTGTGGGAAAGTGAGACAAAAAGAGTAATACAGTAAATATAAGTAAAAAGAGAAAGAAGCAGAAAGAAAGAGCTAGCATCACAAAGGCAGTGTGTTAAAGGAGCAAGCAAATAAAATTTCAAACTGAAGTACACAAAACACAATTTAATTGTTTTTCAAAATGACAAACAAACGAAAACATACATACATATATGTACACTACAATAGCATAAATACTCATACAGATACACACTTATAGTACTTATGTATGTAACTAGTGCATGTTGAAGTAGCTGAACTGTTCAGAGCGAAAGCAACAGCAGCAGCAGCAACATATGTAAGTAATAAATAAAATTTAATATGATAAAAGATTCACGTACATACAAACCAGCAAATCTACAGTAGCGTAGAGGCACAAAGTTTCATAAATCAGGAATATTGAAAATTGTTAGAGCTAAAGGTAGGACCAAGCAATCGATTTTTTTTTTTTTTTTTTTTTAATTAAATATAAAATGTTTTTCTTTTTTGGTTTAACCTAAAACGATTTAAAATTTACGAAAAAGTCAAATTTTGTTGGCATTTTATGCTACTAGTATTTTCTGGTATGTGCACAATCTATTAATCTTATATGAGTGCATGCATATCTATGGACTTTCGGCAAAACAACTTATCTCTGCATACGAAGTTTTATCTTTTCATTTTGACTTATTTTTGCTGCTGTTACTCCCAAGTTTCTAGTATTTTTAATTTAAGCTATAACTATTGAACTAAAGAGACTAGATTTATATAAAGAAAGGAAAAAAGAGCAAAAGCACGTAGAATTTAAAAGGAGGGATAAATTGTTTTGTCGAAATTTCACAGAAATATACATATACAGTACTGTGCAAAACAAAAGCAACAAATCTTGGCATACCATATTTATCACGTTTTCATGACTTTTGTTAATTTTTATTTAAAAGAAAGTGGATTTAATTTGTTCCTAAATGATTAAATTATATAATGGGAAACTTAAAAGTTTGAAAAAAATGTAAAAAAAATAAAATTATTTTAAAAAATCACAGAAATATGCACTTAGGGCTGTGCAAACTAAAAGCAACAATTTTATGATATTCCTTATTTAGTGGTTCACATCTGCGAGGCATTGACTTTGTCAGCTTGATGAATGTCCTCTTGGGTACCATTTCCCCCTTTTATTTCTAATCTAATCCAGTTCATGCCTTATTTGTAAGTGGTACCCTCCCACTCTATGTTTCGAGGTTTTGAGGTTCCGAAGTAGGTTTCAAGGAGTTATGCTCGGATGGTAGTGACAACCCATGAGAGAAATGAACCCTTCTCCATGCTAATCAGTCTTAAAATAACTTAAATGTGCGTTTCGTGTAGATTTTAAGTCTAAATATTCCACAAAGTGGCAATTTCCATAGTGGCTGATGAAGCATTTGGGTTTCCGGAGCTTCCCTATGGGTTTGGTGGTTAATATTTTAGTTTATTTCGTGGAAAGAATAAAGACCATGAACCAACTAATTTATCCGATTGCAAAAACTTCCGCCACCATGAGTGCCAGTGACTTTACAGAGCCATGTTTTAGTCATCCTCTTTTGGTTCGTCTAATAAGAGACTTGCTGAATGAATTGATTCAACTGAATTTCGACTCATCGCTACACTTTTAACTTCTGTCTATGCAGAACTGTTTTCCATCTAATTACTGACAAATTGACGTTAATCTGGTCAAAAAAACTGTTACAATGAGTCCAAATTTAATGGAATCAATACATACTCCCAGTCCCATATTAGACAAATCAAAGGAGGACGACTAAAACATTGCTCTGTGAAGTCATTACCAATCATAGGGGCGGATTTTTTTGAATTTGATTAAATTAGTTTGCTCATGGTCTTTAACCTTTCCACAAAATAAATTTAAATATTGACCACCTAATCCATAGGGAAGCTCCAGAAACCCAAATACTTCATTAGCCACTGTGGAAATTGTCAGTTTGTGGAATATTTAGACATTCAATCTACTCGAAACTCGCATTTAAGTTGTTTTAAGATTGATTAGCATGGAAAAAGGTTCATTTCTCTCATGAGTTGCCACTACCATTCGAGCTAAACTCCTTGAAACCTACTTCGGAACCTCGATATTTGAAGCTTCTAAATCAGGGATGAGCTAGGATAGATTTGAAATAAAAGTGGGAAATGGCACCCAAGAGGGCATTCATCGAGTTAACAAAGTCAATGCCTCGCAGATGTGAAGCACTGGATACAAATAAGGAATATCATAAAATTGTTGCTTTTGTTTTGCACAGCCCTAAGTGCATATTTCTTTGATTTTTTTTAAATAATTTTTTTTTTTTACATTTTTTTCAAACTTTTAGTTTCCCATTATATAATTTAATCATTTAAGAACAAATTAAATCCACTTTCTTTTAAATAAAAATTAAGAAAAGTCATGAAAACGTAATAAATATGGTATGCTAGGTTAGGTTAGGTTGGAGTGGCAGCCTTCTGCTTGAAAGCACACTTAAGCACATTTAGGCTCATTGTGATACCACAGTACGGCGCGACTCCCCCATTTACGGATTGGAGTACCATGAGAATTCCATAATGAATCTGGCTATGTCCTTAATATTTACGGATGATAGCTCGGACAGACTAGTGAAGAAAGGTGAGCCCAGGAGTTTTAGTCTCCTCCTGGCACGGGATGGGCATTCGCACATGAAATGAAGGACTGTTTCTTCTTCCTCCTCAGCCGCAGTCGCAGCCCCGACAGAATTCATTGAATGGCAGTCCTAGTCGTGCAGGATGTCTCCCCATTATGCAGTGCCCCGTGAGCACCGATGGAGTTTCTGCTAAGGTTGAGTTGCTGTCTAGTTCGTCTATTGTCCATAGTGGTCCATGTTAGCCTGGTAATACCACAGGTATGCTCCGCTACCCAGGATCTTTTTGCTTCCTCAAGGTAGTTTTGCTTAATGGCTAATTTAATAGACGTAAGAGAGACACCAATGGTGCAGGAAGGTGAAATATCTGTAAGCTGCGAGCCCTGTTTTGCTAACTCGTCGGCATTGCAGTTACCTGAAATAACCATATGTCCAGGCACCCAATATAGGTGGACCTGCGAGTGACTCGACAAAATGTTGAGTGAAGATCGGCAGTCAAGAACAAGCTTTGATGTAGTGAAAACACCGGCAAGGGACTTGATTGCTGCTTGGCTGTCCGTGTAGATGCGGATATTCGTATCGAATGAATCGTTGCGAATAAGCCACTTGGACGCTTGATAGATAGCCATTACTTCCGCCTGAAAGACGCTGCAATGATCAGGAAGTCGGAAAGAGAGTTTGAGATCTAACTTACTAGAGAAGATGCCACAGCCGACTCTTTCCTCCGATTTGGATCCATCTGTATAGATGTCAATTGAATTGTCAGTGACCAACTCGTCATTAACCCATTCCTCTCTACTGGGGATATGGGTGAAGAACGTGTAGTTTAAATTAGGGGTAGAGCAAATGTAGTCTACGTTAGTTGGTACGGACGTATCGTGGATTAAAATCTTGGCATGGCCCAGGTTTGACCGGGTCCAGCGAGTTAGGGCACTGGGTCTGGCAGCAGAGCACTTAGCTTGTTGCTTAACCAGAAGTGAAGTTGGCAACCAATGAAGGATTGCGAAGAGAGCTTTGTGGAGGTAGTACGGAGAGCCCCAGTAATCAATATGGCTGCCGTTCTTCTAACCTTATGCAGTGGTTTAAGATTGACCCAGTAGCTGGCCACCAGAAGACGGATCCATAAAGAAGATTAGGCTCGACCACTGCTGAATAGAGCCAGGAAGTGACTCGAGGTTGAAGACCCCATCTTGTTCCTAATGCCCTCTTACAGCAGTAGAGAGCGCAAGAGGCTTTCCGTACTCTCTCTGCTATATTAGCTTTCCATTGATGTTTAGGACCAAGAACAAGTCCTAAATATGTGACGCGCTTGCTAAGGCAAAGCGAGGTACCATTGATTTTGGTTAGGGCAAAAGTTGGTATTTTATACTTTCTAGTAAAAAGCATAACCTCTGTTTTGGCAGGATGCTAAGAGTTGTTGCTTTTGATTTGCACAGTACTGTATCTGTATACATAAACAAACTTATAGACAATTTTAAAGTATGTATGAACATAAGTATCACAAGATGAATGCATAAAGAAATGACACCGCATGCACGGCAATAAATTTCATACAAAATTGAAAACAAAAATAAAATGCATTTAAATTGTTTAAATACTGCTTATATACACATGCAGCCAAGCATGCATACGCACACACATATACAAACAAACACGCACATATTTATGTATACTGCAACAACAACTAACTGCACACACAGCTGCTGTAAAATTGTTTTTGTGAATGTGTGTATTTTTTATTGTAAATTGTGCATTGTTTGCAAGCGTGTGAGTTTTAACAACCGTTCCCATGCATCGTCAAATAAATACACACGCATACATACACATATATGTTTATGTCTGCGCTAGGATCTCTACTATGGAATATCATGTATGACTAATGCTCGTATCTTTTTTTTGGACCAAAAACTGTATATTTCTATCAAAAATTTAAAAAAAACTGTAAATCGATTTGAAAAAGACTGTATATTTCGCGGTATGAAGTTTTTTCAACGAAAATTAAGAAGGAAAGCAATTTATCCATTATCTAAATCAAGTTCGTTCTCCATTTTCATATCTCCTTTTGTTGTTGTATTGAATTTGTGCTTTGAAGAAATTTGACGAAGCGATTCTGGCTTTGCTATGAGGTATTTATAGAAATCAACGCATGCATATTTCAGGTTACATTTGACGATAAGAATCGCCTTCAAGGTTTCCACTTCTTTCAAAAGTCTACTCGCAACGAGTTTTGGATTGCGATTGATAAATTTGATTTTTCTAGCGTTCAAAAATTTTATATTTTTTCTTAGTATAAACGCGGTATTTTGGAAAAAAAGGCGGTACGTGGTTTTGGAGTTAAAAAAAACTGTATACAGACCGCGAAAAACTGTAGTAAAATAAAAATAAATCGAATTTAAAACTAAAAATTTGAAAAAAAAAATCTTGAAAAATAGCAATTTTTGAACTTTGAGGAACCATAACTCAGTCATTTGTTATTGGATCAAAACAAACAGCATAGCGATGGAAAAGGTATTCAATTACTTTTTTTTAACGATTTGCAGTTCATTTCGATCGAGTTCTTTGTTTGGACTCCATAAGGATTTGAGTGAAACCATACCCCGAAAAACACAAAATTATTGCTCGGGAAAAATTCTTACCATAGAAAAAAAAAAAAAATTTTTTTTTGTGTTCAGGAGGTCCTAATTTATCCACTCAAACATGTTTTGTTCTTGGTACTTTTCGGCTGTAGACTAGTGTCATTTACTCCCGCTAAGCAATGATTTTTTTTAACGATGAATGCATGCTTTGTTCCTTGAGCGAATTTTAAAAACTTCCGACGCTAATATTTTGGAATTGGCTTAACCAATCTGATAATTTTTGGCTAACCTACTCGTCAAGCTCTTTAATTTGATTTATAAAATGATAGCACTTCTGGAATAAAATTGTAGTTAAACTAATAAATGTATAGATACCAGAGACTGGCTTCAAAATATTCCATAATATTGTGACATAAAAAACACTGAGTTCAAGAAAGCTAAACAGTATAAAAAAGGTAAATTTGCTCTACCATTCAACATATAGATCATGAAAACATATACAAACATGGCTAACAGAAGTAAAAGACCGAGGGTTAATACTCATTAAAATTTATGAAAAAAAAAAAAAAAAATAAACTGCTACTTAAAATTACGTCACTTATAAGCTTAAAATCTCTTATGTAGTAATTTGATTTACAAACTTTGTCCACCAACTAACTATCCAAAGCCATAATTTCCCATTTAATATAAAACAATTTTTGAAACTATAAACTAAAAGTTTTTACCTACACATGCCCATACATAAATATATAGATAGATTTATAGAGGAAGAGGCTTTTGAGTAAAGATGCTGTCGACTTAAAAACGCGTACATTACCTTCCTCCATAGTATATGAAGCTGGAACTATTATTATTATTTTTTTTGCACGTTCGCATTTACGCGCGCATCGTCATCTTTAGCGTGTGTAATTATTATTATTTTGCGCTGTTAGTAGAAAATTTAGAGCGTTTGATGCTGTAACTAAAACAAACTAATAGACACAAACACACCAACACATAAACGCTTTTAATAATGAAATGATGTGCAAAAACTTTTGTTAAATCCTTTTTAAAAGGTAACTTTTTCAATTCCGACCCTCATAATAAAATAATAGGATTAAAGCGTAAAAGAGTAAAAGTCATGCATACGAACACTAGAGCGCATAGCAATAATCACACATTCATGCACATACATACAAACTTACATAATCACATATACGCATAGCGTAAATAACCGGAAAAGGAAAATGCTTGCGTGAGTGTGAGTGTGAGAGTGAGCGTGAGTGTATGTTATGTGGCAACAAACGAGACAAAAGTCATCATCAAAAGGAAGGCAACGAATGTAAAGTGAGGTTTTATGTATGTGTGTGTGAGAGAGCATGTATGCAAGATTACGATATGCGGGCATGGATTAAATAAATTCCTAAAGTTTTTCCTCATACACACATACTTACATACATGCATAGACATCACACAACGTACATACATAAACTATACATATGTATGTATGTGACGTAGACATGAACGTAAGTATTCACGTGATTTTGCTGTAAATACTAATAGAGATTATGCTCTTACCGATATACATTCACATACATACATATGTACGTATTTATGCATAGATGTGTGTGCATAGTTAACGAAAGTCCTTGCAATGATTCTTTTTTCGCATATTCTACGTTTATATATGTATATCGCTTTCAGGGACATTCATTGCTTATCGTAAACTTTTTAGAAATATTTAAGAGGTGTTTGTACTTTGACACTAATACTCAGCTGATATACATATCCACCATGCTTACATTTATACCCAGTGGGATAATTTTTTTTTTCTAAAACTAAAAAAAAAAAGAACACTGACTTCTTGGCAGGTTGTTAGGCTGGGAAACCTTAAATGAGTATGAAGTAAGCCTTCTAAAACCCTTACGAAAAAAATATTGCCGTAGACTTCTCTAAATATCTCAGAAAGTTTTCTTAAATATTTAAGAAGACCGCCTGAAATAAATGAGAGGGGCAAGCGAAATGTTTCTGAAGTTCTCATGGAATACTTCAAGAAGTTACATGAAATTCCATAGAGATCTTATTGAAAAATTGCAGAATGCTTCTCAAAATAATTTAGAAGATTTTCAAACATATTTCATACTTAGAAAGTTTGCTGAGATATCATTGAAGATTTTTTAAATATTCTAACAATGTCCTCTAAAATATTTTAGAAAGTTTTTCCGAAATTTTTCAGTAAGATTCTTGAAGTTCCCTAAAAGACTTTCTAACATCTCGTTGAAGGTTTGTTAAAATATCTCAGAGGACTTTGTAAAATATTTTATAAAGCTTTCTTAAGATCTTAAAAGGCTTGCTGCATTATCCCAGAAAGGTTGTTGAAATGTTTTTGAAGTCCGCTTGAAGTATAGAAATTTTGTGAAATATATTAATGGTGATCAAAAATAGAAATAACGTCATAATTTTTTCGATATTTTGAAGGCGATTTCGTTCTTTTGTTATAATTTGATTTTAGGTGTGGCTGTTTAAATTAAAAATTTGTTTTGGTTTTTTAATTCTTGCTTGATCTGACGCACAGTGATTCATCCCATAGACACAATTCAAAAACTTCATAACAGGAAAACCAAACCATTTTGGTATCAAGACCAACTATCATCCAACTAAGAAAACCCCAAAAAATCTTGCCGAAAAAATAATAAGTGCAAGAACAAATTTTTCACAAAATGACGGGATACATCTGAAAAATAAACTTTTTAATAATATCCTGCCGAAAGCTATAGTTTTGAATTTTCAATTTATCAAAGAAATTTTTGGTATTAATTTTCAATCAAGATTTGAAAAGCTATAAATTCTGCATTATTTCAAAAGTTAAGAATTCTTGAAAATACGAAAACTGAAAATTGACTAATTTTGGCAGAGAAAATCTAGAAAATATGTTCTTGGATTTTTTTTCTCAATTTTTGAAGGCGCTTTTCTTTATAGGAATATGCAAAAACATTCTCCGCTTTCTTCCACTTTTATTCAATTAAAAATTGGTCTGAACATGATTTTTCAACAAAAACTGAAATAAAACTTTTTTTTGTTAACCCTAAAAGTATGCAATCATGCTGAAAAATGACTAAGAGCTTAAAAATTCAGAAGTTGCATTCATTAATATCACTTTTATTCCAACATTAAAAAGGATTCCAATAAAAATAGTTTAAGTTTCTAAAAAGGCCAATATCAACATAAATAAATAAATCAAAATTTCTTGAAGATCACCATTATAGCTTGACAAATATGTCGAAAATTTAAACTTTAAACTTAGTTTGTGGCGAAACATAAACTGGCTTCAGATTTGAGTTTAGCGATTTAAAATTTGAAACCACCGAAATTTCATAAAAATCAGAACGATCCTTCTAATTTTGTACCGCCATTGTGCGGCGTTAGCCAGGCTAGTTTCTATTTTTAGGGTTTTTTTTAATGCTTTCTATCATATCCTATTAAGATTTCTGAAACGCTTCCTTCAATAACTTAAAAGATTATTTAGTATTGCAAAAAGTTTCATGAGCAATCATATATCACAGAAAACTCTGTTTAATTTACCACTGGGTGAACATTCACATGAATATGTCACAAACGTTGAGTTCAAAATTCTTTAACCAAAATAAAGATGTCAATGCTATTTTTAGTTGCTCTACAAAAGAAAAACTACAAAAAAAAAAAAACAAAATTCAAGTAATTAATTGAGGTTGTTATTGTTGTTGCAAGTACCTAAATATAATAAAATTCTACTAATTTTTACTTAAGTCTAAAGAATCCATTTCCTATTGCTTGTTGTTTGTGTGAAGAAGTTTTTCAATTTCTTCTACTGTTTTTTGAAGTTGCTATTGCTTGAATGTGAATGTACTGAAGCATAACTCAGCTACTCCTCTCCTACTGACCCTTTCGATGTTATAATTAAAATTGTTTGATTGTCTTGCCAGTAAAAGCTAAGGAGCTTAGCATTGTTCGGAGTGCAAGGGCGCGAGTGTGTTGATAAGCTGCAAGGAAAATAATCAACCACAAAAGGCAAACGCACACACACACACACACACAAACACAAACATAGACTTTAAAGATATATTGAATGTAGAAAACAAACAAAAAAGAGCGTCAAGTGACGCGTTCAACCGTAATAATTCTTTCTTCTTCTTTTTATTTTTACAGCATCTTTCTTTTGTTATTGTTTACTATCTCCTGGCTGCTGCCGTTTATTATTCTCTACGTCTCTATTGTTTTTGTTTTGGTCTTTGTAAAATTTGTAGTCGGTCTCTTTTTAGCGCTCGATGCTTTTTACACGATTTGATTAGTTTCCAATGCTGACCAACATTTGCGCGTTTGAATACGTGTTGAGATTCTAAATATAAATTGTTAAAAATCAAAGGGGGAAAAGTACTCGATTATTGCGGTTTAACTGCAAAACTGATGAAGCTGAATAAAATTAAAATTTGATTGATAAATGTTTTTGGCTAGTAAATTTGTAGGTGTGGCTATGGTTCAAATTTATTTATGTGAATTTAAATACCGAGGAAAAAACTTCAAAAAGTAAAGAAGCAGTTTTTAGTTAGAAGATATTATTCGCAGCGAAACAAAAAGTACCAAATTTGAAATTCACATAAAGTATTAAAACTATGAACATTTCTTAGTATTCTGTTTAGTAGCCAGAAACTATCAGTTGAAACATTTTGTTATAGCTAAAGCTGCTTGCGTCTTTCTTTCCTTTAAACTTTACATCAGATCAATCAACTCTACTTACTTTACTCACAGTCAGCTCACTGTATTCTTGATTTATTTCGTACTTAAAAATCTGCAAATAGTCAAAGTATTTCCTTCATTAAATTCTCGGCATATATGTAGAAATGTATAATCCCAATTTAAAATAAAAACTTTACCACTAACAAACACATACACACAAAGACAAATTTCCAGCGAAATGTTATTTCTGTGAGCTTAAAAACAAACAATTATACACACACACACACACACACACACACACACACATTAAAAACGAATTTTTAAATATTTTTCACTAGTTCAAAAAAAAAAGCCAGAAAAAAGTAAATAAGGAAAAGCAGCAGCAGGAAGGAAGTGGCATGCAGCAACAGCAATACCGCTTTGGACTGTGGCTCTAGCTACTTGGCTACAACATATTAGCCCCTAAGCACCAACAAAAGCAAAAACAAGCAGTAGCTAATTACGTGCATTTAATCACTTTTGGCACAAAACTAATGTTCTTCTTCATGTATATGTAGCTTTGTTTTTTTTCTCTTTTTTTTTTAAAATTTATTCCGTTCGTCTACAAAAATAAAATAATTTTTCCAGCCAGTCTTGTGGCTCATTTATTTTACGAATGTTGGGTGTTATACCAAAATGTACATAAAAGCTATAAGTTCTTTTAAAATTTAATGTAAATTGCCAAAGAAAAAAGAATCCCCTTAGTTTTACATTTGAATTTATTTGTCTAGTTTTGGGGTTTTTTTTAATCCTTTACTCCAACTATTACTAACTTTTTTCCATTTCCTGTTTGTGTTTTAATGTGTGGGCAGTAACTATTTAGTTACTATAATACATATGCAACAAAAAACAAAATGGTATTCATATACTTTTGTTTAACTTTATGGGAATGATATTGCATTTCATTACCGCTCCTGGTAAGTGATCAATTTAGAGAAAGATAGATGGAGAGAAAAAGAGAACTTTTACTGAGATTTTTAATAATTTTATGATAATTACATGATAATTAAATGTTGGTGTATAAACCAAATGTTGGCACTGAGCTTCAAATTGTTTATTATAAAGAGTTAAGCAAATAAAAAATTTATTTGAATAAAAGCAAAAAGGATTCATATGAAAAGAAGCGAAAAGGTTGTGTTGGATGTTCCCAGCAATTAATCTTCATTCAATTTTATCATTAGCTCCAGAACACTTAAATCATTTCAGATCCATCCCTGACCAAGATAATTAATGTTTCATTTTACTACAATATTTTTTAAGAAATGAAATATTTAACCTCACATAAAACATCAGATGCAAACTATTAAAATGGTGAGACACGCCAAAAACCAATTTTTTTAGGCTTTATTAGAATATATCGTCGTCGTTCTGGCAGAATTCACTAAGTCCATTTTTCTAATTTCTGAAGTTAGTTTTTGCAGTCCATGGCGCTCTACGAATACTGGCAAAACTTAAAAAGTTAGCGGATTGATACACATATTAGTATACGTTTTAACTGGATCATCAGAAATCGAATTTAATTTGTCATTCGAATCATAGAAGCTAATTAATTCGGATCCAATTAAAAAAATTAATTTGGACTTAGCAATTTCTGCTTGAACCACGACGATATTTTCAGTACCTTATTATTTTCGAAAAATTTGAATTTTATCGGGTAGTGAAATTTTAGATTTTTCTCAATTTATGAAGATGGAAGCTGATTCGTAACACGAGGCTCTGTTCTCCTTATGGAAGGGCTTGTTGGTTCTAAAGTGAGTTTTACTTACTTCCAGGAGTTTAAGAATAGTTTATCTTTGAACTCGTAGAGAACTCTGAACATTATGTTAAAAAATTCTGCCATTAACAACACTCGATTAATCGTTGAAAATTTGAAAATTCGTCAAAAATACATTTATAAGTTTTGCTCAAAAGTAACCTCAGTTTAATAATTCCTTATAAACTGACTTTAAAATTGCATTGAGATAATTTAAAAATATTGTATTTCACTTGACTTTAAGGCCAGGTGAACAGACATACTTTTTTGGAAGATGGTTTTGAAAATCAACAAAAAATAGTAAAATTAATTATTTTGCATTGAAATGAGAAATTCGTCTATATAAAATAACAAACTTGCTGTGGGAAATATAACTTCATAGATCTTTATGCATTTTTCTGACGCTACAGCTTGCCAAACTTTTGTAAAAAAATTTATGAAAAACTAGGCAAAATTCAACAAAAGTATATATATTTTCTGTTTTTAACTTATAATAACTTCTAAAACACTGTTATTGCTCATGATATAAAGTAGAAATATTTTCAGTTTTTTTTTTTGTATCTGGTCACCTTATTTTCTTGGGGTAAGCCAAAAACTACTATACCCTCTAAAATGCAGTAAACATTTATTGAGAGTATAAATGTATAAACCCGTAATTGTGACTAACTTCATATCTATCATACGCGCCATTTTTTTGACATTGACAGCTATTCTATCTCGAAGAGCGCCAAAAATACTATAAGAATTGATCTGTCAAATAATTTTCATAATTTTACAAAAGTGTTTTACTATATCTGAAAATGTCGAACTTCGTGCCAAGAAAACAACATTTGCGGGAAGTTTTAATTTGCTTCTTTCATTTAAAGAAAAACGCAACTGAAGCACATCGTTTACTCACTGAAGCTTATCCTGACTGTGCTATAGACGTTAGAATGTGTCAGGTGTGGTATGCCCGTTTCAAAAGTGGTGATTTTGATGTTGAAGACAGGGAACGTTCAGGTGGCCCGAAAAAGTTCGAAGATGAAGAATTGAAGGCATTACTCGAAGAAGATTCATGTCAAACGCAACAAGAACTTGTAGAATCTTTAGGAGTTGATCAATCAATCATTTCTAAACGATTAAAAGCATTGGGAATGATTCAAAAGCAAGGAAATTGGGTGCCGTACGAATTGAAGCCGAGAAACGTCGAACGACGATTTTTCACATGTGAACTGCTGATTGAACGACGGAAAATAAAGGGTTTTTCTGCATCGTATTGTGACTGGCGACGAAAAGTGGATACGTTACGATAACCCAAAGCGTAAAAAATCATGGGGACTGCCCGGACATGCAACAACATCAACGACAATGCCGAACATCCATGGATCCAAGCTCATGCTGTATATTTGGTTGGATATGAAAGCTGTTGACTGGCGTCCGCTACCGACTATAATTGATGCGTTTGAGCCGAGCATTAAAGGATAAGAGGCCAGAATATGACAATAGACACGACGAAGTTATTCTTCAGCACGACAATGCTCGGCCGCATGTTGCAAGGCAAGCAGAAACATACTTGGAAACGCTGAAACGGGAAGTGCTACCCCACCCGCCGTATTCTCCAGACATTGCACCTTCTGATTACCACTTGTTCCGATCGATGACACATGGCCTGGCGGAACAGCACTTCCGTTCTTTCGAAGAACTCAAAAAATGGGTCGATTCGTGGATAGCCTCAAAAGATGAGGAGTTCTTTCGACGCGGAATCCGCATGCTACCAGAAAGATGGGAAAAGGTTGTGGCTTATGATGGACAATACTTTAAAGAATAAATTTATAGTCACTTTTTCACAATAAATGTCCAAATTACGAAAAAAATACGAGTTTATACATTCATACTCCCAATAAGTACTCAAATTTTTTATTGAAGACATATGGAAACTGCATTTTGAAAATTTTCCAAAGTCGGTCATGGTATCACATACCGCGACGATTTGGGTTGAAATTATATAATTTCTTACTTAGTTAAAAATAGCAAAGGTTCTCATTAAGTTGCATTCCTCTTCATATCTGTCCCTAAATCTGCCAGTTCATACGTTTCGTCGTCCATTATACAACGTGAATATTTTGTATGAATTTGATTTTAATTTCCGAGCCCTACTTTTGGCTTCTAAAGTTTTTGCAGCATTCCTGTCTGGAACTTTTTGGACTTTGTATGTTTTCAAACCTGCATTGGCTTTAACTTTTCGCACCAAATAGTCAGAGCACTGGGCTAACCGGGCAGCTTTTCAACCAGATGTGTTTGGAGATCTTTTCAATATGCTTTCTATTTTCTTGGCTTTCCCAATATCATGTGGTCCTTGTTTTCTTTCCGAGCCAGGTTTCCTATCGATGGTCAAATTCTCCTGAAACTGTTTAATAACATTGGAAACGGTTTGACGGCCGACCTTCAATTCTTTGGCCAATTTTTTGTAGGACCAATTTGAATTGTTTTTGAAAATTTTTAATAATTTTAAGACGTACTTCTTTTTCTCCACTCATTTTGATCAAACTCACAATAAATCAACATGTTTGTCATTAAAAGCAACAACTGACATATTTTTCAAAGATAACTAGATCAAAGAAATTTTTAAATTTTACACCCAACAAAAATTATTAGGTAAAACGTGTGTTAAGATTTTTCCAATTTCACTCTTTACCTCATAAGGATTTTACAAATACATATCTTTGATACATATGCGCTGAAAGTGTACAACCAATAAAAGCAACAAATTCACTTTTAAAATTATATTGAACATTTTTAATAATTTTCTGTGCATAAATTTCCTCATTACTTTTAATATTTCGAATAACTAAGTCAAGATCATTTCGGCTTTTATTAAAATATCTAATTTTAATTTTTACTACTTAACAATAAAGGATATTTTGAAATCACTGCTGCTGTTATTTAATAGACTCTAGTTATAATTTATTCTCACACTTATTCCATATCAATAAAATTTGATATTTAAACTGCTACTTCAAATTCACAGTGACCCAGTTAAACTGGCTGCTATCTTTAATTTGCATTTCGGCAAAAAATATCATACAAGTAATACAAATTTTAAGCCACTTTAAATATTTTACTTCAATTGCAAAGAAAACGTAACATCTCCAGAGTGTATATGGAAACCTACAATTATTGGTTCCACTGCTATTGTTTTCGTTACTTTCAAACTAAAACAACATTTTAAAAGTCAAAGTAAATCGCTGCATAGCAATTAACTTAATCGCAAAAGTGTGCCATGCCATTAAAATGGCAAAATATTTACTAAGTTTTAAGGAGGGTATCATGCCAAGTGACTCTGCTAAGGCTTAAACTATTTGTGGAATATTTCGCTTAATGTCCTGGAACTGCACAAAAACATCCTTAGAACAGCAGAATGACGAAAAATCAGTTTACGATTTTAATGGTGCGGAAAATTTTTGTCAACTAAATTTTAATTTCTTTAAAATTCCAAAGAACTTCATAATCCAAAGGACAACTACTTAGTATGTATTTGAATTTACGTTGAATTCACGAAACATTAAGCACTTAAATCGTGAAGAGGCAGCACGAGAAGTTTGTTAGTTACCAGCGTTGCCATTTGAGTGATGAGATATGAGTTTTTATTAAATTTTCTTAAAAATTTAATTATATATACAAATACTTTGTGTGTGTGTGTGAGCGTTTGCTACTTTGGTTTTGCTTGTGTGCTTGCGACTCGCCGCAGACTTTTTATTTCATTGCTGATTATCTGCTGCTTCTATTGCTCGCTGCTGCTCGTTACTGCTGTCATGTTTAACATGACAACATATTGTTAGCGGTGTGGTTGGTTGGTTGGTCGGGTGCACATTTATTTATGTATGAATTTGCATAAAATATAATGACGGCGCCTGTTTTAATGTCCTTTCTCTGTTTTTTTTTTTTTTTTTGTTTTGTCTTTGCAAGTTTTCTGTTAACCCAAACCGTTGCTGAAGTGATTTGGGACATTAGTGGACTTTAAAGTTTGATTCTCTTACAGAGTTCGAAGTTATTTGGAGCATTAGTGGCATAAAGATTTTAATTTCTTTACAGCGGTTGGTCTTGAGTCTGGAAAGCAGTGCGTAGACCTGACTCTAACAGTCAACTTTTTATTAATTTGCGGCTATGTCTGTTGCAAAATTTGTTTAGCATATTTTTACTTTAAAACATTATTTAATTTTTTTGTATTTTGATACAATTCATAACTTCAAATTAGTTGTATTTATTCATTTTCAATCAATATTCAGTTTTATCAGTTGGAAAAGTTATTTGGAAGATAAATTACTTGATAATTGAAACTTTTTTACAGCGGTTCCTTTAGTGTCTGGAAATCTTAGCCCTAAAATTGACTCTGAACTAGTTTCACACTTTATTTTCCAATCAATTTTAAATTTAAATTATTACAGAAATTATTCGGAATATTAAAATCTAAAAATATTTTCATCGGTTGATCTTGTGTTAAGGGGTTTTTAAATTGAAGGTAATGAGCAGGCAGACGAGCTTGCAAGAAAGGGGGCAGCAACCACTTTCGTGGGACCTGAACACTTCTGTGGAATAGGAGATAGCGTGATCAGGCAAGAAGAACAAGAGGCAAGAACTCTTTACCATTCTTACGGGACTGAGGCAATCCAAAGCGCTTTTAGGTAATTATAATAAGAGTAGATACGCATTCTGCATTGGTCTCAACAAAAACAGTTTGCGCATATTAGCTGGTATTCTGACTAGGCATTGCGAGCTCAGAGAGCACCTTTGCAAGATAGGGGTTGAGCAAAGCTCAATTTGTAGGTTTTGTAATAAAGAAAACGAATCATCAGAACATATTTTAGCTCAATGTGGAGTACTGATCCACAAAGAAGGAAATGTCGGGCATGCACCAAGTGCCCAGTATCGAACTGGCATCCATAGATCCGGGCGCAATACTCAAATTCTTGAGGGAGACTGGACTGGATGAGGTGCTCTAGGCAGATTAGACTATATAGAAAAGAGGGACGTACAATAGATCTTATAGGTTGCGGTACAACGACAGAAACCTCTGTAATACAATACAATAAGGGGTTATATACACTTGTGCTCGAGAAAAAAAGAACATTTTTTCGGTTTTCGCAGCAAGAAAAAATCCTAAAAATCCTTCATTCACTCAGAGACTATTATTGTTATAAATAAAACCACCATAATTCAGACTGATCGGGTTAACGGTTCTTGATAAACTGTGCTCACCGCAACCGCACTTTTTGAAAAAAAAAGTTTAAACTTTCGGCACCATGTCGGAGGTGGTTGGAGGTAGCGCGCTGTTAGGAGCTGTAACTTTGGTTCTGGTGCTCAAATTTCTATGAAATTTGGAGAGTATTTTTTCAAGAGAATGTACTTTAAGAAAATGCAATAAAAAAATTTTACATTTTTTCGGCCGACACAAGTATACATAACCCCTTAAGGAAGCTTGGCACAACGCTTGTCTATGCAGTTATTCTTCAGGTTAATTTCTTATTAATACTTGATTATATGTATTTTGTTATCAACTAACTTTTATGTTTTGGGTGCTTGAAATAGAATTAAATCTCAACTAATTTACGCCTATACGATTTTAAATAACTTTTAAGTTATTTTAGTGCTGCTAGCTTCTATATGACAAATATAGCCTCGGTGCCTCACATTGGGTTAATACGAGTACTTTTTCCTTTTGGCTAAGCAACTGAATTCATTGAATATATGCATCTTGCTTTTTAAATATTTTTTTTATTTTAGCATAATTCTTTTTTTTTTTGTGCTCTGCAACTTTATTTTATTTTTTTTGCTAGTTGCATTTTTAAACTCAAGCCTCGTTATTGTTTTCAGCATTTGAATTTTCTGCTTTACTTGCTTTCTTTGTATTTTTACTCGCTTTCCTTTTTGGCATTTCCGGCCAGCAGCATGTCCTGTTCCTGTGCTTGATTTCTTTCATTCTTTATTTCTTACTATGTTCTTTATCTTTTTGTTTTCTTAGTTTTAACTTGAGCAAGGAAACTTTTTGCTTTTTACGCTTTATTTTTTGCTTTTATTATATGCTCTGATAACTTGATATTCATGTCTTTTCTTATTATTCTTATGCTTCTTGGTGCTTAAAGCCAGCAACAGCAGCAGCAATACCAAGTTCCGCGACATTTGTCTCGTTCATGTTCAATTCAGCCTGTGTTTTCATGTTCGTTCTTTTGTTAGTAAAACCAAACACAGCAGCACCACCACCACCACCACCACCACCACCACCACCACCACCACCACCACCACCACCACCAACAACTACCAATTTCAAAACAAATGCAGCTCATCTGTCGCTGCTGCACCAACTGCCTCCATCTGCATTTGGAATTGCTTGACTGCTTTTTACTTTTGGTTCTTTGCTGTTTTTGAAAATAGATTCTTCAGTGCACGAATTATATTCTCTTGAATTGACAAAATAATTATGTGCCATTAAGGATAATGTTGGCGTGATCCTTTTAAACTGCTGCTTCTACAACAACAAATAGATGCTGCTCTAACTGCTGATGTTGTTGCTGCTGCGGCTGCTGTTACCACAACTATTACTGCTTCTTTTTTTCTAAGCACCAGTAGTAGTTTTCGATTTGCATAAATTTTAACTGCAATTTCTTGCAAGTTCTTTTTCTTACTTTTACTTTATAGTTTGAGCCAGATAAAATTTGATGCAAATCGATTTAACCATTTCTGGCTGGCACTTTTGCTGTTGAAAATTACCAGCTAATTTCGAAGCGTTATCGAAATGTTAAAGACAAATTAAGCCAGAACAAAAACAGTAAATTTTAAATGCATACTTTTAGGATTTCAAATTGATTTTTTTTTATATATTTCTACTGGTTTGTGGACATAACTTCAAAGTCTCTTTATTCCATAGAGTAAAAATGAAAAGGGCAGGCCCCAAATATTTATATATTTTGGTCTATGGCTCATATTATACTTAAAGAACTAAATAATTTTTGAAATTATATAAGCCTGCAGATAGACTCATTTATATACCTATATATACAAAACCAAAATTTCCTCTTTATAAAACCAAATATTTTTGCTGTTTTTTTTCAGACTTTTTAATCTTTGGGATTTAAAAATTGTTCATATTTCTTTAATTTGGAGACTAGCCACGTCTGCCACCACGTCTACTACGTCTTCCACCTTGTCTTCTGCCTCCACGTCTGCTACCGCGTCCACCACCTCTTCTTCTTCTACCGCCACCGCCGCGTCTTCCACCTCTTCTGCCGCCGCGTCCTCCACCTCTTCTTCTTCCTCCTTTTCTGCCTCCGCCTCTTCTGCTTCCGCCTCTTCTGCCTCCTCCTCTTTTACCTCCTCCACCAGGTCTACTGCTTCCACCTCCTCCACCACGTGGTGGTTGTGATGGTTGTTTGATAGGGCTATTACCACCATTGCCATCAGCAGGTGATGATATACTTTCTACACCTGAGCCGTTTCCATTTGACATTTCACCATCATCCTCATTTCCAGTTGATTCCTCTTCACCGGTTGGTTCTTCATTATTTGTTGTTGATTCATCTGGATTTTCTGGATCTGCTGCTGTGTCTTCCGATGGTTGTTCGGGGTTATCTTCAGCTGCACGCGCTGTACCGGTGAAAATAACTAAAGCGAGCACTAATGCAATTGGCAAAAGTTTTATAATCTTCATATTCAGACGTTAGTAGAAGTAGATCTGAGCTGTGTATTACTGTGATCTAAGATACTCTATATATACGACTACTGAACTAAAAATAGAGCATAATTTTTTTATAGATACAATCCCAAATATTTACTTAGCTTGAAATTGGCATATTTGCTAATTTTTTAGATAAACTTAAACACGTTTCGTAGTTTTTTTTTAAATATAAAACAGATTATTCAAACAGATTAATGAAATACGTTTTGTAGTTTTTTTTCTTTTTAATATAAAACAGATTATTCAAACAGATTACTGAAACAGGTAAGACTGTGCTACAAAAAATATTTCGGATACTTTTTGTTTGTAGTCCATCATTTTTATTTTTTGTAGCAATCGAATTGGTCCAAACTAAGGTTTGCGCACGATGAAACTAGTGCATAAATAAAGTCAAATTACTTCTGATCTAGTTAATATATTAAAGAGAAAAAACGTTATATTAACAGAAATCATCAAAATATGTTTTGTTATCAACTTTTAATAAAAAGTTTGATTTTTTCCGAGATGCCTCCCATTAAGCTTTTAATAGTGTTTTCAGAAATTTTTTTACTTGATTTTTTGCAAAACTGACGACGGTTTCAAACACCTGTTTTGTGCCCTTCATGGTCCTTTTTACCAGAGCCCAATATCTTTTGATTTGAGCTCTGGGCAGTTAGGGCGGATTCGGATATCTGGGTGCAAGTGTTACATTATTCTTTTCGTACCATTCAACTGCTGCTTTCCTGTAATGGCACGCAAGCCAAATCAGGCCAAAAGAAAGTAGAAACTACGTCCTGCTTTATGAATGGCCAAAGACTTTATTGCAGACACTCCCGGTTGTATATATCGGTGTTGATTGTCCTAGTTGTTACAAATGAACTGCTTCGTCTACCACAGCTACAGGTTGTCTGCCACACCAAAAATTTCTTGGTGAATTTCAACTTTTTATGGATCTTATACTGCTCCTAGACATTTCCTCTACGATCTGCAACATAAAAATCCACACCTGTAAGCTGTGAAAAGTCACCCAGTACATAGGTCTCATCGTCCATACTGCAGTAATCAAAATTTTATATTTGCAATATTTTGACTTGCTCTTTTGCCTCGCTGTGCTTCTTCGAATTTCTGTTTGGAACTTTTTGGACCTTGTATGACTTCAGCTCTTCCTCTCTTTTAACTTTTCTAACAAAAGTTTCAGAGCATCCCAGTTTTTCAGACACTGTCCTGCCTGATGTATTGCGACTTTTTTTTTAAGAGCTATCACCTTCATGGCCATAGCAGGGTTATTAAACCCCTTCTTTTTGCTACTTCCTTGCTTCCTATGAATGGTCAAGCGTTCATTGTATACTTTAATAACACACGAAACGGTATTTCGCGAAACCCGCGCTTTTCGAGCAATTTCTTTGAAAGTCAAATTTGGATTTTCATTGAGCAGTCTAATAATTTTTTCACACACTTTTATTTCGCTGCTCATTTTGAAGCCAAAAACTACCGAATGATCTCAAAATTTGATATAAGAGCTTAGACATGTTTAACAAACCTACTTTGATGTGACAAACAATTTTAAATTTGAACTAGGAAAACACTATGAATAAAAACGTATGCACTTATTTCATCGTGCGCAAACCTTAAATCAGATTTAAAAGGCAAATAATTGTAATAGTGAATATTGATGAAGATTTCATAAGTCGGTGAATATAGTCATAAACTTAACTTTTAGGTTAGGTTGGAGTGGGTGGATGGACATAAGACCACGTGACTTTAGCCCGCGCGGACTAATTTCATTTTTCGATCGCGGTCTAAAGTCATTCGATCGTATGACTTTAGACCGCGCGGTCTCATTTCATTTTTCGTTCGCGGTCTAAAGTCATTCGATCGTATGATTTTAGACCGCGCGGTTTAATTTCATTTTTCGACTGCGGTCTAAAGTCATTCGATCGTATGACTTTAGACCGCGCAGTCTAATTTCATCGATACATCGCGGCCTTATTTCACACGGTCTAATTTCACTGCGCCGTTGGAGTGGCTGTCTAGAGACACACTTAGGCCTAAACGACCCAATGGGATACCACATGGTTGGACCTGCAGTTCAACCCCGGTTCCGAATGGCGGTTAAAATACCGTTACTTATCACTTGAAAAGAAAAATTTATATTTAAAAAAAAAAAGAAACAATAAGAAAAAAGTCAGCATCAAAAAATTAAAAATTTTGTTGCATTGTATTATTAGACAAAAAGAACAAAGTCAAACGCTGTTACCTAAGTTGGAATAATACAAGAAAACATCTGAAATCGCAAAGATGTCTTGTAAGACGTCTTTTTTTTTGCAGATTTGTGTAGAGTCAATAAGTTAAAAGTGATTTCAGACTTGGTATGCCAAATTATATTGAAGCTACGTTCTTTCATTACGCTCAGAAAATCTAAAAAAAATATTTTCTTAATAATAATAAATGTTATATATTTTTTATTGTTATTGTTAAAAAAAATTGAGAGCTTTTAAATTATTTACCTACTATAAATTAATAAAGAGAAACTATGCAATAGGCGGGTTCAGGCATGTATTGAAAAAGTTAAAGTTGCTCCGAATTTCGCTCACCGGGCATCAAAAGTTTCGCCTAACTTAGCACTGTGTCCAATTTTGTTAATTTTAGTTCACATTTAATGGACCCGAAACCATTTTCAAAACCTGAAGTAACTGATTATGGGGGGAAACCAATAATTTTTGGAAAAATCTACCTTTCAAGGAAAAAAATGAAGTTGCTCTGGGCGAGAACATAACGAAAAGTTCAACTAAATTTACTTAAAAGGATTATTTTGTTTTGCAATCGAAAATATCAGGTGATGATTACCATGTTGTCAACAGCTGTTATCAAAATCTTACTAAATGTCATAGCAGAGGTGATCGGCTTTATGAAATATGGCCCCAAAATCGGAAGGGAAAGTTTATTTAGGAAAAAGTCGAGCGATTTTTTCCTAAATAAACTTTCCCTCTCTACTTTTTTTTTTGTGAATAAAGGTGTTTTGATTAAATAATGTGTAACAGGCTTAAAGAACGTGTATGTGTAGTCATCACAACAACAGTGTATACAGAGACGGGCAAATTAGACGGCCGTTTCGGAACGTTTCACCACGATTCCTCATTAGTGATCTTAGTGATAGTTCTTAATCTTTCAATATCCTATATAAGCCACTAACATTTGAAATCATAACCCAGAATTACAGATTTGTTTCCAAATATCTTCACTGAATAGAGATATTGAAAGAAAACTACCACTACCGTTCTGTATACTTATTTGTTGTTGTGTTTGTCTCCTTACTAATAGTCCGCATAACAGTTCGTTATTTCAAAGTGTAGTACATGAGAGTCTGATTTGCCCGTCTCTGTATACACTGTTGTTGTGATGACTACACATACACGTTCTTTAAGCCTGTTACACATTATTTAATGAAGCACATACATGGAATAGTAGCCAAGACTTTGAAAATTAACAACTAGATTTAATTTTCCATAGTCTACAAAAAACATAAAAAGGTTTTTTGTTCATTATTTTCTTTATCATTTTTTCATTTTTAATTGACTTTGTAACATTTGTTGACAGACACTCTTCAAGGTACTGATTCACTGATATTGCTTGTTTATGAGTTTCATTCAAAAATTCTTTGATTTCTTATATTTGAAGTGCATTACTGATAGCAAAAACAAAATTGCATTAAAAGCAATAAATACTGTGGGGACCGGACACAATGCCCATGGGCTTTATGACCGCCGAGAAACGGCCTTGAATTTTTAATTTTAATATTTTCAAATTTGTGCAAAATGAAAAATCACCCCAAGCAAAAAAAGGAAACATGGCCCCAAAAAATTGGAACTATGGCCCCAAATTTATGTGTTGTTGTAAATAATAGAAAATTTTGGGGTGATTTCTCACTTATGGGGCTATTTTTCCTGGGGCCATATTTCCATAAAAAGTTTTTAGAGTTAAAACTGCTATTTCTTAGTGAAGGGAGTGATGTTTTTCATACATCTGACCCAAAGAGTTATGCGCGGTGGGTGGCAAAAGGAATTTACTACCTAAAAATTGTTGTATTTTGTGAACAATTCACTTTACCTGCAAAACAATTAAATGATGTCCAAGATGTTTTCATAATACTGATACAGAATATATTTATGTATGAGTATGGTTTGGTTGTACCAATGCTGTGGAAGCTCCATTTAGGGATTTCTGCTTTGTAAAAGACTCATATGGATATGAAAATTTTGATCCAGCTGTATCCATTTTAATACAAAATAAAATCTAAAACCATTTGTGCTATTTTACTGAGGAAATAATAGCTCTCTCAGTTTTTGATTAGAGCGCGCCCTTTGCAGAAAAAGAGAAAATGGTAGAACGACTAAAATGTTTGAATCGTGAAAAGTATCCTTTTTGTGAAAAAAAAATGTTAATATGTACTAAACATTATGCAGGTTCTAATCGTCTATTTTTCTGAGTATAAAAGTATTAAATAATAGTAAAATATGTATAAATATTAAAACAGAACATGTAATTTTATTTAATTTTCAAAAGTTGAATCTAAGCGTGTTAGAGATAGAAGAAAAATGAGTTTAAGCTAGTTTAGGGTTAATAATCTCTTTTATGCAAATTTGGTTTTATATAATTTTATCTTCATATTAACTTTACTTTTTAGTCTGAAAGAGTTTGAGTATTTCCAAGGCGCAAAACCATTTTTGAGTACATTTAACGTAAGTGTAGGTAATTCGGATCGGTTTTTGCAAGGGAAACTTTGACCGCTAAAAACAAGGATTACAGATTTATGAAAATAAATGTTTTAACACAAAATTAAAGCATATTTCTTCCTCTTTTAAAGTTGTTACCAAAAAAAAAACAAAACATAACTTTTTTTTTAATAGAAACTTAAGTGACATCACTTCGAAAAAAATGGATTGCATGTAATTCGGATAGAAAAATTTAAAACAAATCATATTTAATTTGAGGTTTATTTAGATGCAAAATATAAATTTGGTGTTTAAAGAAAATATATATATATATAAAAAAATTTATGTTTGTATGCGTAAATACATACACACACAAACATACAAATTGTTGTCAAAATCTATGTATTTTCCTTATGAAATCATATACCGTTTGTCCGATCTTAGTGAAATTTAGTGTAGAGATGCATTTGTGTGTATGTCAAGTTGTGGGCTATAAAATTCGGCCGTATCTCAAGGTGGGCGTGGCATTCTTGCAAAAATCCAATATCTTCGAATATCATATCGAGCTAAATTAATAAAATTTGATATGGAGACTTACTTGTTCCACACCGAACTAATTCTCAATTATGGGCCTGCTCATGGGAGTATCAAAATCAGGAGAAGAGGCCAAAAGTATGGGACTGTGCAATCTTACGTAGGAGCAATGGCGGATCTAACGGGCGTAAGAAAGGGGAAAGGATTTGGAGTTAAATACCCTTGACCTCCCTCCCAACTTTTCCCTAACCTCCCCCCAACTCCCCCAACTCCACCCTAACCACACCTCCCTAACTCCCTCCTTCCTTACTGATAGGAATTTCATATATTTGATCGTTGGATAATGAACAAATATTAACCCCCTTAATGTAAATCTCTGGATCCGCTAGTCGGTGGCCACGCTCCTGTGCTGATGAACAATGAAATACATATATAAAAAGTCATTTCTTCGAATCATTCTAAGAAATTTCTGAATTAAAATTTATAAGTATATTGACATAGTCAAAAATTAATGTAGTTTGGAATAAAAAAAATACTAGTCATTTAAAACAAACTAGTTTTTAAAAATATATTTCATATTAAATTTGGCTAAAAATTACTATATTAGTTTCAAAATTGGTGTAACTCTAAAAAACGCTATTAATTTCAATTAATATTTCAATAAAAAAAATATTTTTTAATTATAAAATCCAAAATTTTTGACTAAAATTCAAAATATTTTTTAAGTTTACCTAAACTTTGAACTCAAATTCCACAAAAACTCTCTAAACAAAGGGTCGATCCGAATTACTTCCAAACATCACCTATTATATCTAAATCACAACTAAAAAACTTTCATTAATTAAAACTATATAGTTTTTCTAAATTTAATTATGTAATTATGTTAACACCTCATTTGCTGGTAATTCGGATCATCGATCCGAAAAACGCATGCTGGTAATTCGGATCGATTTTAAAAGTAAATTTTTTCTTAGTATGCTTTCTAAAATGGTGCTTATTTTTACCAAACTATAGCAGAATGTTTAGTAAACAAAACCCTATATAAATTATATAAATATACTTACCAGCGCAAAAGATTTGTGGGTTTCTTATATTATTTGCTAAGGCTTCGTATGAAAATACGCTCACTCTTTGTTTTTTCGCTCACAACTGATAAATTTGGAATAATTGAAATAAGTGTTGCATACCATAAGAAAGGAGAATTAATTCTCGTTCGTTTCGAAAAAAGGACGTGGTTTTAAAAAATACGAAAGAAAAGTTATTAGCAAAACAAAATCGTTCCGAATTATATGCATCGATCCGAATTACCCTCATTTGCGTTATAAGTACCTTTCATTATATTCTGTACCTTTAATTTTTTACCTTAAATGGAAAACATCTCCGAAACTAAAGAACTCGCTGAGAAATAAATTCTAGCGGCTCAAAATCGATATAAGAAGTTAAACAGTTAAAATTTTAATAGCAAAAACAAAAAACTTTATTCGGCTGTTGTAATTTTTCCATATTAAAGATCATTTTTTGGTTTAGAAAACGGTTTCGGGTCCATCAAGTATTCTCGGAAATGAACCAAATTTTACATGATACCAAAACAAAACTTTTGGTACCCAGGGAGCGAAATTTGAAGCAACTTTAATTTTTTGAACCAGCCTAATGTACAGTGTATAAAACTTTATTAATTTTTTTTTTAAATGATATTCATAAATTACCAATTTTTCTAAGTCACATTCAAAACAGACGAAAGTTTAATA
The DNA here is from genome assembly GCA_963691655.1 of Toxonevra muliebris. Lineage (NCBI taxonomy): Eukaryota > Metazoa > Arthropoda > Insecta > Diptera > Pallopteridae > Toxonevra > Toxonevra muliebris. Next base: position 45,868,525 of record OY829327.1, read on the forward strand.
CACACGTGCCTCATTCACTCATATTTTTTTCCTTTTCTCTCTCACATATTCTCTCTCTCTCTTCTCTTTTTCACATGTTGGTGTGCTTGCAATATTTTTGTTTGGAATAAATCATATTTATGACATTAAAACTAAATACATGCATACTCGTATAGTATACCAGTTGTAAAAAGTATCATCCATAAACAGAACAAAAAAAAATTATTTTCAATTACGAACAAAAAACATAATAATCAATACTCTTCTCTTGCTCATTTCTTACTCTTGTTTTGTTTGCCGATATTTATTGTTAACATTGTGCGATAGATACATTTCTTATGACATGGGATTTGACCTTTAAGATTGCCATTAAAATTGTTTTAGCTTAGTAAAATAAAGAATCCTTTTTTTAAAAGCTTTTATCTGGGTGGGACTGGGTTCTTAAAATTCCAACAATTAATAAAAACATAAACCATTACTAATGTGTTTAAAATTTAGACCCATTTGAATGGTAATAAAATGCGGAAATTATACAATAAGCGGTTAAATTTGCAAAGAAAAAAGAAAGGAAACATGGTACATGATTGGTACTTGGTTTTCACTATGTCATATTCCCTGTTAAAGAGAAAGAAAGAGGGAATTTCCTGTATGAAATTTGCCAACATGCTGGAAAATTTGATTGAAGTGAAAACCGGACATAAGGCATGAGAATCAAGGAAAACGGTAGCTATGATTATTATTTTGAACTCCAAAAACTTTAACGTCTTTTACATCAATCGTCATATTTACGGTTCCGGTTTCTCTGAAAGACTTCGAACGTGGTATATTGCTTGATATAATGACATTTTGTCTTTGGCAAAAATATTTCTCGTACAAAGTAAGTTCGGGATGCCCCTTAAAAAATTGGAGAAATTTATAGCGAAACCCCTCGAAAAAGAAGGTTATAACTACTCTTCACAACAAACAACTTTGCCACAATTGTAGAACTTGCAAGATCTCAAAATAATAAACTTACTCATCGATACTTACCATTAGTTCACTGCTCATTTTACTGTTTTTTTTTAATTTTCCATGTTCTTAAATTTCAACATGTGCAAGAGAATTATCAACGGAACGAAATGAAATTGGAATGAGGGAAACTTTGCTTGAGCGAGCAAACAAAAACACGGTATAAAATTTCCTTACCGATAAATGAGAAATGAATTTCGGTATTTGCTCGCGAATCGAAAAAAAAAAAAATGTATTTATAAGTTTTATAACGTTTTGGGAGTAGTCGAGGGACAAGTTAAATTTTTCAGTTGTGCCCGAGTGTGCAAGGCCTAACAAACATTGCTAATTGATTTATATTTCATTCATTGCACTTTATAAAAGGATCAAAGGAGCGTTCATTTGTACTCCACTTTATCAACTGGGATATGTCAGCACATATATTTTATATACCGGGTAAGTTCTTTAACTTGAAATTTGGGCGTCTTTTTAACCTGAAACTTTAGCACAAGTCGAGTAATAAGCACTACGAAAAAAAATTCAGCAGAGGAAATACATTAGTGCTAGGATTAGACCGCCTCCCCCTTTCAAGCTTATTACTCGAGGTATTTGAAATGTTAGAATTCAAAAATTCACCCTGTATATTTTATATATTTATATACAAATATATTTGTATTAATGGTAATTTCTTTTTCGCTCATTCACTAAAAGACTGTCATAACTCAAAAAAAGCGATTTTGCAGAAAACGCGTTTAAAGTTTTCAATTGACACCAACTTTAAAGAAAAAAGAAAAAATCTTATAATTCTCACGCGCAGAGTATACAAGATATTAATATGAAATTTTTACACAATATAAAGCGTGACATAATGCATAATTCTGCATCATTAACTCAAAAATCGTGTTTTTTTGACTTATGACAGTCTTTTAGTAAATAAGCGATGTGTTCTTGAAAATTAAAAAAAAATGAAGTGAGAGATAGAGTAGAAATAAAAATAAATAAAATAAAATGAAATGCCATAAAATAAAGAAATCTGATGATTTTCTATTTTCTTTCTACATACTTCGCCTTACTTTTTATACTACTAAATAAACATATATTTAATGCATAATTTTTGGTATTACAAAATTGCTTACTAATAAAAAAATCAAAAAAAAAAAAAAAAATATATATAAAATTATTTTTATGGCTTTCCAACGTAAACCAATAAAATCTAAATCATTCAACACAAAAAAAAAAGCATCGAATATGTGTAAAATTGCTATAGAGATAAAAAAATACTAGAATTATTGACTTAGGCATAACTTGAAGAGCTAAACCAATAAATTACACTTACTAGTCGGTATGAAGTTTGAGTCTAAAAGAAAAAGACACGGTTCATATTAGATGCCAGAAAATCTGACCAATATGTAATACAAGTGTCAAAAAAGAATAGCAAAAAGTATATAGAACTACCACTAGTAGTTCCTTTCAATAATATTATTCGCTAAAAATGTCTTCGTAATTCTCATTTACTTTACAGTTTTTTCACTTATATAGATTGTTGAAATGAGGAAGCTATCACAAAGATTACTGATGAGGAACCGTAGTGGGTTTTTAGCATTCTTCTGGCAACATTGTTTATTCAAAGCCTATTAATTTTAATAACAGCTTTTTAAATTAGTAAAGGCTCGTATTGTGTGAAAAATGAGTATCTTCTTTACTCTGAATGTGCACTTGATGGTTGGTCTACTGGTGTTGACAGTGGAAAAACTCATATAAGGAATGAGATTGAAAAAATCTTAACACACGTTATACGTTTTAATTTTTTTTGGGTGTAAAATTTAAAAATTTCTTTGATCTAGTTATCTTTGGAAAATATGTCAGTTGTTATTATTAATGACAAACATGTTGATTTATTGTGATTTTGATCAAAATGAGTGAAGAAAAACAAGTACGTCTTAAAATTATTAAAAGTTTTAAAAAAAATCCAAATTGGTCCTACAAAAAATTGGCCAAAGAATTGAAGGTCTGCCGTCAAACTGTTTCCAATGTTATTAAACAGTTTCAGGAGAATTTGACCATCAATAGGAAACCTGGTTCGGGAAAAAAACAAGAACCACATAATATTGGGAAAGCCAAGAAAATAGAAAGCATATTGAAAAGATCTCCAAACACATTTGGTAGAAAAGCTGCCCGGTTAGCCCAGTGCTCTGACTATTTGGTACGAAAAGTTAAAGCCAATGCAGGTTTGAAAACATACAAAGTCCAAAAAGTTCCAGACAGGAATGCGGCAAAAAACTTAGACGCCAAAAGTAGGGCTCGGAAATTAAAATCGAATTATGTACTGGCAGATTTTACGCAGATTCCGAGCCAAAATTTGTATGTTGCTAGTGCTCGAGGAAATGTCGAAGTACAATTTAGAATCCAAAAGCAGACAAAATTTCCTAAAGAATTCCTGGTATGGCAAGCTATATGCAGTTGCGGCAAAAGAAGCAAGTCATTTGTTACAGTGGGCTCTATAAATACTAAAATATACATCAAAGAATGTTTGAAAAAAAAACTTCTTTCCTTCATAAGAGAGCACAATGTGTCCACATATTTTTGGCCCGATTTGGCATCATGTCACTATGGCAAAAACGCTCTGGAGTGGTACCAAAGTAATAACATAGTTTTTATACCAAAAGAGGCCAATTCTCCAAATTGTCCGGAGCTAAGACCAGTGGAGAGATATTGGGCTCTTGTGAAAAGAAACTTAAAGAACACAAAAAATATGTCCCAATGTATCGAAGATTTTAAAAGGAGATGAGCAGACTTTTCCAAAACGGTGTCTGAAACAACTATCAAATCTCTAATGGAAGGCTTATCAAAAAAGGTCCACGAGTTCATAAATAGTGGTTAGAACTATAAAAGTTATATTTTTCTGTAATTTGTAAAATACTATCAATTAAATAAAAAAAAAATCAAAACTCTAAGATCAACCGTTTAAAAATTATTGAATTTTATATATGTTAAGATGTTTTCGATCTCACTCCTTAGAATGGCAAATGCTTCTGATGAATTATAAGCAAATGTGTAGTTTTGTATATGAGATATTCGAATTGTATACAAAATTGTATATTTTTATATATTATGTGGCATAATTTTTAAGCTTCTCCATTCAGAAAACAGGAGTACCACTTTAAAGAAGCATTGCATGCATGCCATCATATTTTAAGTTCTGAAATTCATTTTTCTAGTATTGTTTACGCCTGTTACGCCTAGACTCCTTAATACTGGCACATAAAATTTATAGTTCATATACAAACAATGTTATTTTTGTTATTGCAATGTTATATTTTTGAATTTGTTGAATTCACAAATGTGTCACAGACTCATCAGCACAATGTTTTTGTATTCATGTGTGATGATTGGGCATTGGAAAAAAAAAGACTAAACGCTACTGCGATTATTCCTTCCTATATTTCTTTATCCTCTACCAGCACGTCCACCTCTTCCACCACGTCCACCTCTTCCACCGCGTCCACCTCGTCTTCGGCCACCTCTTCCACCTCGTCCACCACGTCCACCACGTCCACCTCTTCCACCTCGTCTTCCGCCACCTCGTCCACCTCTTCCACCGCGGCCTCCACCTCTTCTTCCGCCTCTTCCACCTCCTCTTCTTCCGCCTCCTCTTCCGCCGCCTCTTCCGCCTCCTCTTCCGCCTCCTCTTCCTCCTCCTCTGCCAGGTCTATTGTTTCCCTTTCCTCCACTTGGTTTACCTGGTGATTTTCCTGGTGGACGATTGCCTCCTGGAGGTTTTACCGGAGGTGGAACTGTTACTTCGCCATCTTCACCACCATCATCCTCACCACCACCATCCTCACCACCATCATCTGGATTTTCCGGATCTGTTGGGTCATCTGGATTTTCTGGGTCTGTTGGTGGATCATCTGGATTTTCTGGGTCTGTTGGTGGATCTTCACCTTCCGCTGGTGGATCTTCGCCATCCATTGGTGGTTCTTCGCCTTCAGCTGGAGCATCTTGTGCCGTCGCGGCGATAACCATCAAAGCGAGCACCAATGCGATTGGCAAAAGTTTTATAATCTTCATGTTCCTTGACGTTATTAGAAATAGATCTGGACTGTGTATAACTGTGATCTAAGATACTTTTCTCAACGAACCGCTCTTCCTTATATATACGAAATCTGAACTGAAGATTGAGGACAAATTTTTTATAAATACAACTTTAAATATTTACTTAGTTCGAAATTTGCATATTTGCTAATTCTCAAATTAATTTGAAACACTTTTTTAAATATAAAACAGACTATTTAAATAGATTATTGAAACAGTTTATCAAAACAATAATTGTTAATGGTAGGAGGGGGGGAGGGGGGGGGGGGGGGAACGCAAAATTTTTAACTAAAAAAAAAAAAAATCAGCAAAACATGTGCTAAAATAACCTGTATTCACTGAAAAAGAACAAACGATAAAAACTACACTGTTCGACAAAAGATCACTTTTTTTTAAATAACATGTTTCTGCAAAAATTTTACGTGTCTCGGCGTTTTAAAAGCTTGCATCTAATTTAAATCTTACGCAGGGCTTACCCTATTAACACTTTCTTTCCGACTTACCGCCACTAAGTCATCAACAACATCAAAGTTCATGACATGTTTCACCATTCATAATGATGCCTGAGACATTTTTTTTTAACTGACGGAAGTATTAACCAAAAGATACTGATGTCACGGATGTGTGCACTCGCATTCGGTGCATGCGAAACATGGGCATAATTTTGACATTCGCGCTCGCATTCGGAATTTTTTTTAGCTAATATAATTCAAATTTATGCAACTTTGTTTGACTTTACTAAACAAGGCAGAAAAAGCAGCAAAACTTATTTTTTTTTAAATGTAATCCACCATTACTGAACTTTGATTACTAATCAGTGGTACCAGGATCACTTTTAGTATGTATTACTGACAGTATGGTATTGGTGGATTTCTAAAAATTTAGATTTCTTCCTCAGTATTTCATCAGGAACATATCCAGAAATTTACCTTCACATAAAGTTTTATAATTGTACTTTTGAAAAATCACAAAGCACAAACTTAGCAACAGAAGTTTCAAAATGTCCGTGAGTAGTTTATGATAAGTACAGAACTATAAATGTTTTTGTTTTTGCCTGTGTTTAAAATCTGAACTATGGTAGATTTAAATAATAGTTTGATAATTTCAGCTTCTACCATATTTCTACTGATTTGCAAAAACATAGCTTGACCGAAGATTTTTGATTAAATTTCAAGAAACTCCTGCTTGCATAGGGCAAATTAACTCCTACACTGATGGCTCAAAAAATCGAGATAGTGTAGAAGCGGCATTCTCAAGGTAAAATGAAGAAAATGTTGATGGCTGCTGAAAGCTTCGCAAATGATTTGCGAGTAAATGTTAATGCAGGCAGTCAATCTTCTCGGAAAGGTTTAAAGACTTTAAAAATAACGACTCCCTTCCAAAGTTTTAAGTCAACATTAAATTAGCTACTAATTCTTTCCAACTGGGGAAAACTAGAAACAGTGTTTCAGGCTTTCTTAAGTTTTCATTGACTCTAGAGCTTTCTGGTTTTTTAGCCTAGCTTTATTTATTACATGGAAAGTACATTCTCTTCTAACATTCTTCGTTTAAAAATAGATAGAAATGACTCTGTATAGTTTTATACTATAAAGTAATAGCTTTAGTTAAAATGGAATATGTCAAATTACTGTAGAAACATGGTAACTTTCCCCCGAATGCTTTCAGAAAATAAACAGGTAAAATTGTGAAATAATAGAAGATGTTAAATAATTTTCTGCTATGATACATGCATGTGTAAAAATATTTTACACATATTGGCTCTTATGTGATTTTTTTGTTATTGCAATGAATTATTTAAAACACTGTGCAAATACTCGAAAAAAAAATAACCACGTATGTGTATGCGTACTGACGTATTTGCGGCAACTGATTGTACAATCTTGATGATTGCCACATTATTCACGCCACCACTGTAGAAGAGAGTGAGAGAAGTTTTAAAACAATGCACAAAAATGTATGTGAATCAGGGATGCCAACTCATTTTTTCTTTCTCCCCGATAGCCCTCGAGAAAATCCCCGATTTTCGATCGAATTCTTTGCATCGGTATAATTTCAGATTATAACAACGCGACACGCACTTTCCATATAAACATTTGACAAAAACGAAAAATATCTTAAAATTGATATCGATAAGTTTTATTTTAGGGCGACCCTGAACTTTTTTGGTCCAAAGCCGAAGGACCGCGCGACTGTTTTGGCCAGACTGACATTCGGCGCTAAAATCATCTATATCTACAAAATCACTCCGAGTTTTCTCTAAAATTTTTACAAAATACTTTCGAAATATAATACTTTAAAAGAGCACATTTTTTTAAAAAATCTATTTCTCCAAACCAATGAAGTGCAGGGCCCATTTAAAAAAAATTGAAAATTTTAAGACCCAAAATATGAAATAAGACATAAGTTAACCATTTTACATTACATAAAATTTGACAAAAAAAGAAGCTGAACGACTTTAAATTCCCCGTAAAAAACCGCTCATTCTCCACTCTAAGTCAAATTCCCCGCAAATTGGAGAATTCCCCGCAAGTTGGCATTGCTAGTGTGAATGTAGTTGAAGAGATTTTTGGGTTTTAAAATGAAAAATACGCAATAGGTTTTTATCCGACTTTTGAGTTTAGCTGTTATTCCTTGTTGCCACAGATTTGTATCCGTTTCTTTTATAATAATACTAAATGTAAAATATTTTTTTTTTTAGGCGAGAACCCAGAACTAATCCCCCACAATTTGACCCCGCCGAAGCAATCTAGCTCTGCCCGTTCTTTCGTCTGTATACACAATAACTGAAAGTTATTGAATTGAAAAAAAAAAAACCAGTCAAGTGGGCATAGTACACACTTGTGTCCGACCGGATATTCGGCTTCGGTTCTACGGCTATTCGGCCTAAAAACGCATCTTCGGCTACGGCTTCGGCAAAAAATGGCCGAAGTTTTGGCCGAAGTATTTTGCCGAAGCCGAAGATTATTAATACTTCTTTTCATAATAATTTTTACTACAAATTGGCAATGAAAACCTCTCATTTAGAATTATTTATACACAGAAATAAATAAATTTGAACTGGTGGTTATAAATATAAAATATGTATGCACATTGCAGTTTCTGTGTTCTATTTTTTCCGTTTACTTGTTCCTTTTTTACGTTGAAGTAGTCTACAGATTCACAACCTAATTTTTACGATTGAGCTCAAATGAATCCGGTGTACCGAGAGACTCAACGTTCATTTTGATAGATAAACACTTAAAGGAAAATACATGGGCTTTCTTTTGACCAAAATAAAAACAAAAAATGTTTCCTATTGTTCACCTTTTGAAAAAAAAGTCAAAACTATTTTTGATTTTGAAAAAAAAAATATGTCTTGAAAGATTAAATAAAAAACGTGTTCGATAAAAATTTCCAAATGTAATAGGTGATTAGTTACATGGATCTAAAACAGGGGCTGTTTGACCTAAATATCTAAATTCTACCGCCTACCAACTATGCAAATTTTGGCGGATTGATTCGATTTTTCAAAAATTGGACTTTTTTTTGAAAGTGCAACGTTGCAAATTGAGGAAAAAATTGACCAAACTTTTTTTCTATTATGTCCTGGGGCCATTGTTGTATAGAAAAATATATTTAAGTTTTAGACCGCTATCCGCTTTTTATATTGCACCTGCATCTGCATAACGCACAGATCGGTGACCGATGCAATCGCAGAAAGTGCTGGACGAAGGCATAGCTAAACCTTTCTGAACAGCCGAAAGAGATACCGAAGCGCTGTGCGACTGTTTTGACTTGACTGACACTTGCCGCTATAATCGTCTATATCTACGAAAGCACTTCGAGTTTCTCTCTGAAATTTTTACAAAATACTTTTGAAATATAATACTTTCAAATTACACAATTTTTTAAAAATCGATTTCTTCAAACCAAGAAAGTGCAGGGCCCTCTTAAGAAGAGATGAAGATTATAAGACCCAAAATATAAAGTATTGCAAAAGCTAAACGATTTACATTACATAAAATTTGACAAAAAATATTCAACAGACTTTATTGACTAAAAGTTGATCGGTTTTAAATTCCCCGCAAGAAACAGCTCATTCCCCGATTCCCCGTACTAAGTAAAATTCCCCGATTCCCCGTATTAAGTAAAATTTCCCACAAATCGGAGAATTCCCCACAAGTTGGCATCGCTGGTGTCGATGAAAAGTAGCGAGTTGCAAATGTCATTAGTGACGACAGCGCAATTGAAATGTCACACTGGGTGACACATTTCTTTTTGTTTAATTATTTCTCCCTTCTGTTATTTGATGGAGTGGCCGACCAATGCGTCATCGCATTGAGTGTTGTGCTTGTGGCGTAAAAAGCCGCTATACATGTTTACACATCAACAAATAATAATTCAAACAAATAGAAATTTTAATTTGTAAGTAGTTTAAGTTGTACAATAGTGTATAAGTTGAAGGCGTTATTGTGTGGTTAATTCTAAGAAAAATGTTTTTCTGAACATAAAGATATTTCCAATCTCCACTGAGATATATAATCTTTAAGAAAAACTTTTGGGAAAAATACTTCTCATCAGATATTGCATCATAACTTGCATAAAATTAAACGTAGAATGAAAAAGATTAACTTTTTGCATAGAAAATTAATACACCTTCAAACATTTGCTATTTAAAATTCAAACAAAATTTTTTTGAAATGTACCATCTAATTCTGTACATTCTTTTTATTCTCTATAATATTGTGATACAATTTCTTATACCAAATACCAAAAGTGGTAGCCACGCTGTACCATTTCAAAGATACAGTACTTAATTTAGTGCTCCCCCATTAATGGAATAACAATTTTTGCTGTAATTTGTATAATAAAAGCTGCTCAAAATTTTCTTTTTCAGCTTGTATACATGCGTAAGGTTTTTTTTTTTTTTTTGATGTGTAAACATTTTAGCTCACGGTATGGGCAAAATTTCAAATGTGTAAAATGTAAGAATAACTGTATCGTAAGATGTAAGATAACTGTAACGTCCAGTCCCCCTCTCGCTCGCACTACTGCGTGGCATGACTGTGCTACTCTAAACAACAAAGAGAAGAGAGGGAGAAAATAAAATACGAGCGGAGTTTGTTTGTTTATGTTTTGATGAATTTACTCACACATATATGTGCATACGAAAACAAAATGTGTGTGTACATTTATTCGTGGCAGAATTATTTGTTGGTATTAAAAGTATGAAGATCGACTGTACAAGCAGAGAAGTCGCCGTAGCAAACACAGGCGACATTCGGATAGTTAGATTGGATTAAAATTAAATATCTTTTAAAATATAAAAATAATACAAAATGATAAGTAATAAGGAATCTAGGTTTCAATAAATGTATAAACAAAATGTAGTGATAATGATAGCAAATCACGGCATTATAAAAATTTTGCTTTGTGCATTAACCTTAGAAATGCAATACTTTTTTATCTATGTAAATAGCAAATATGTTAAACAAAAAAAATCAAACTTATTTATTATAAAATCACTTATTTACTTCAATAAAAATACATTGTTTCTTATTTTTATTAAATGCAGTTAAGGTAAATCTCTTTTCGGTGCTTTTAAAAAGTAGTGCGGTGACTGGTCACCCCTGTTGCCTTTCTAATGTTAAATGCGGAAAGCACTTATCGTCGTCTGAGAATTGATTAGGCGTATGTGTAAACAAATTCATGCACCTATATGCCAAATCAATTCTTAGGCGACGTTATGTAAAATTTTCACATCTAATAAAATTTCAAATCGACAGGAAGAAAAACTTAAAGCACGGAAAAAAAGATGCAATTACAGCTGCGTATATGCGAACATATCGTGCCCGATGCATTGAGTAAAAGAAAAATAATGCAACTACAATTTGGTGCAATTGCAAAATATTTTTGCTATCACAACAACAAATATATGCGATATGGAATAAAAATTTGCATTAGCAATGATGCAAGACCATTTACAATTTATAGTGAATTGGGCTATTATATATAAAAGATAATGATATCTAATAAATATCTAAGTATATAGATTATACATTAAATTCCTATATATGGCTATACATGTGAGCTTATGTATATGGCATTCAGTTGGTTTAACTGTTTACACATCAAATATCTTGCGTGCCTTGCACACATCCATTGTTTTGAGTTTTCATTACATATCTTAATTTCTCAGTTGCTCACTGCTATTGAATTAATGGTATGTCTTTGTTCAAAATAACTACTACATTTTTTTTTGCTGCGCTTTTATTGCAAAACTTAAATCAAGTATTAATGTAACGTTCTATTTGATTTTTAAAAGCTTTTGTGTCAAAAATTGTAAATATTTATTGAACTGAATAATATTTTTTTTTGTATCAAATTATAGTCTACTCTGCTTATAACTGTTAAATATTCATAAGCATATACTTACTATTTATGTATATGTGTGTGTTACTGCAAATATGCTTGCATATGCATTTTGTTTTCATATAAAATATTTTCAATGTAAATATTTTGTTTGTGTTCTGTTGCCCACAATGTTTTTGATTTGAGTAAATTTTTGCAAGCTGCTCTTATGTATGCGGTTTTTCGAATTTATAAAAGTTTCATAAATATTTTGTTTCACACTTTTTAAAAAAATATTACATACATTGTAGAAAACTGATGCTTCGGTTTACAGATTTTCAGATATTTTACATACATATATTTTTTATGCATAGAAACTAAAATAATAGCAAGTTTTATATTAGGTTTTTTTTTTTTAACTGTAAAGCAAATACTCTTGTTATACAATAATTGCTGTTTGTGTGTTTGTATAAATTTTGTCAACATAATAGTTTGGCATTAATTTATTCATTTAGGAACATGTACACCAAAAAAAAAAAAACAAAAAAAAAATATTGTGGTTTTTTGTAACTGTATATAGAAACTGAAAATAACTTTCTGCTTGAAATCTTGTTATGATCCTTTAGGGGCACAAAATATCATGAATTCCATGTAATCCAATAACAAAAAAAAAAATCCTAAAATCATAAACTAAACCAAAATTTTATCGTTTTCTGTATTGCGAATGCATGCATTTATGTGCGTCTGTGTGTGGATATATTTGTGTTTTTATAAATTGAATTTTTAAAATCCTTTAGGCATAAAACATTAAACATTATTTTTTATTACACTAAAATACAAAAAACAAAAAAAAAAAAATTAATAAATAAAACGTACACACACGTTCAAGCTTTTAACATAAATTATAAACATTTTTCAGTAGCATTAGAAAATCCATAAATAGAAACACATACATGCATATAAATGTATATTTGGTTTTGCTTTGTTTCCCATTTTGTCGCCTATCAAAATTACTTTTTATTTTTATTCCTACGCTTTTCTTTCCGTTTTTACTTACTTTGTGTAAGATAATAAACAAGAAATACGAAAAAAAGCAGCAGAAGTAGGAGAATATATTTTCCATGTTGACATTAAAGAAAAGTAATGCCAAATCCGAACATTATATATTCAAAGGCAATAAAGTTTTAAAAGGAGTAAGTAAACCGCACATACACACATGCAAATATGTATATACGTACACCCAGAAAAATACCCATCTCTAAAAAAAAGAAAAAGTTTCCTCAATTTGAATCCACGAAAATTTCTCTCGTTTAAGTAAATTTTCCTCAAAATGAAGAAAAATATGCTCCTTTCATGCAACTATGGTGTTCAATTTGAAGTAAGTTATTTCTTCATTTTTACAAATTTAGTTGCATAGAAAATGTAAGAAAGAGACGAATATACCAAAAATGTTCTTCATACAAAATTTTGGTATACACAAAAAACTAGCTTTACTCTTTTGGCCTTAGCAGACAATCGCGTTCACTTTGTTTTTCTTTTGAATTTTTTAGTCGTCGTCTCTATTTCAAGCGAAGCGGTTGTGTTTGTGGCTATTGATATAATTTGTGGAAAAAAAATAAAATATATTGAAAAGATATAAATTTCAATAAACTTCAATTTATAATTTTTTGACGGCTATAAGCATCTTTTGATCATTTCAAAGCGACTTATTAAAAATAAAATAATAAATGAATACAAGTAAAAAAAATATGATTTCTATGCCTTTTAATTAAAACAACATTGCAGAAAATATTCCATAAATTGAGGATTTTTTTTTTCTAAAAAGGTAGTAAATTGACTTCAATTTATGGAAAATTATTCCTCAAACTGAGGAAAATTTTACCTAAATTATATACAATTTCTCATATTGAAATAAAATATTATTCATTTGAAAAAAGCAATTTTTACAAATTGAAGACTAATTTCTTTAATTTATAGAAAACTTTCTTCTTTCAAAGAAAATTTTCTCTAAAATAAAGAAAAAATATTTCCTCAATTCAAAGAAGTTAAAGAAATTTTGTATATCTAAATGAGGAAACCGTTTCTATGGCGCCAAGTCATTCCCATTTTTCCTCAATTTGATAGCCGTTTTTCCTCAAACGAGGTAAATATTTCTTTGGGTGTATGTATGTCATAGATGAATACTCTAGCGGATCCAGACACTGCCGAAGGAGAGACGGATGTTGTTTCGTTCCTTTAAAAAGATTTGTTTGTTATAGAGCAATGATCATAATAGCAGAAATATTTTTTTTTTTTTTTTTTGCGAAGTATCCGGTCTTAAAAGCATGTTTTATAAGATGTTATCCCCAAACCTCCAGCTTTTCTTGCATCTGCTTGTGCCAAAAATGCTCTGAAATCCATTTAATTTAAAAAGTAGATGAGTAGATATAGTTTGAACTTTTTCTAGAAAACTGGGGTAATTTTGTTTTTCTTTTCTTTGCCTTTATATTTGTGATAAATTTTAGAAGAAGGCTTTCAGGAAGTCGAAATTTTGCGAATTGGCATTGGGATATTTCGTCAACTGCATAGAATAAAGGCCCTACTTTTCATGAGTTATTTAACCTTATTGAAATTTACATTGCGTATATATTTTTTCCCAAAATGTTTCAATGGGTTTAAAAAAAAGATAATGTTTTTCAGTAGTCCGCAATTTTCAAATGCAAATATCTCAAAGACCTGATATTTACAATAAAAAATTACCGTAAATGTAGTAACAAAATTTCTTACAAATTATACGGTAACAATCCATCTGCCCGTGCTCAAAGTGCGTCCAGATGAAAATATTGCTGCCGTAGCCGCCATTATTGATAAAAACCATGATTTGTCCATCCGTCGTCGCACTATGGAGTATTTGACAGTAAAAACTGGCAAAATTTTTTTTTTATACAAAATCGGATTCTTAGCATCCGAAGATGCTTCCTTTGCAAAATCGGTGAAATTGGTTCAAAACCACGCCCATTTCCCATATAAGTGAAATTTTAAGGGGTGATATCAGACAAAATACTGAAGTAAATTCAAAAAAACGACACGCTTCTGGCTAAACCTCTTTAGCCAATACAATTAATACAATTTACATTATATTTTTAAAAGTTATCTTTAATTTACCTATTTATTACAACTATGAGTTATACTTATGTACCTTTACTTACCTTGCATTGTACCTAAAACTAAACTAAAATTGAGTTTTTACTTAACTTGAAACCCTGTAAAATATAAAATTCTTAACTCTAAGTTCCTATAAAATACTTACCTATGGTAACCCTACCATTTGTCAAAAGTTGAGCAAAATTATTCTATCGAAAGACTTCGGCTCTATCAGTTTGCCTTCCATATAATAATTTTCTAAATTAACTTTAATCTTTAAATTTTGTTAAATTGTTAGTTTTTCTAATTTCATTTAAATTCTTAAAATCATTTACACACGTTATAAATTTAATTATTTACTTCTTTATATTATCATAGATAATATTTGGTAGTAAAATCAACCAAATCCCTAAGTAACCACGCCCACCCATCATATAAATGAAATTTGAAAAACGTCATATCAGTCAAAATACTGAAGTAAATTAAATAAAACTGAGCACCCATAAAATACTGAAGTACATAAATACTCGCCACACTGAGTTAGATTGGCGTAAAGAATATTCGCTAAAAAAAATCTACTGAATCCAACACTAACCATGCCCAGCTTATATAACTACAAGTAATAAAAAAAATGGAAATCACTTGTATAAATTTGGTTATTACCCTAAGGGGCAAAAAAGGCACTTCCAAAATTTTGCAAACCAATTGATGATAGACTCCTTCAAGGGTAGATAATAAAAATATAACGAGGACTCACGAAAGAAACAACTTCAACACCTTCTATATGGAAGAAACCTTTCAATTTTTAGACATATTTTGAAATAAATCTTAAAAATAATTCCAAAATTTTAATTAAAAAAAATTTTATACCATTACTACTTGAGATACCTGAAGTTAAAGGCTCCATCATCAAAAACTTATTCAAAAAGGTTTGTTTTCCTAAAATTGCCCTTCAAAGGGCTAAAAATTTTCGTTTTTCGAAACAATAACAAAAATACCACAACTTTGACAGCTCATAACTAAGGTACTAAGGTAGCTAGAACAATAATTTTTTTACGACTGATGCAGAATTTTATCGTCTTTTATCTGATACTTATGTTTGATATTTACGTATATTAAAATCCATTTTTAGAATTTTGGCCAAAAAATTGAGTGCGTCTTTCGCAGGATTGGGATTGTGTTACTCGACAATTTTGCAAGTATCTCAACCTTCAAGCTTACAAAACAATTCCATTATTTACTTACGTTGAGTGAGTGGTTTGGTTCTAATGTAAAAAATTCGGTTTCTGCATTATTCTGGAAAAAGTGTACCTCGTAGGTTATTCTAATGTTTTGGGACCCCCTATAATTTTTAACAAGAAACATTTTCTCCAAAGACAGTATAATAATTTTTCCAATGGTTCTCGTTTTAACAGCCATTTATCGAAAAAGGCAGCTTAAAACCCCATTTTTAAGAGGAAGGGTAAAGGATAGAGGAAAAATGAGTACTAAAAAATTGTTTATCTCTTTGTGCCTAACAACTTTGCTTCAGACACCAAATTCGTGTCTGTTGAAATAAAGAAATTTCGTAATAGGCCCAGAAGACCCAATTTTTCCGACTTCAGGTCCATATTGTGGGTGAATTAGAGGTGAAAAACGGAGAAAAACTGAGTAAGCAGTCGTGATTAGCGACTCTAAATTGAATTGAAAATTTGCTGCACTGAGTAAAAAAAGTTTTTGCAAAAAAAAAATTTTCAAAAAAATTCTGCGAAAATAGCAGATAGTTGATAGTTAATAGCTGAAATTGATTTTTTTTCATGGCCTTATGGCCTTTCATATGAAAAGGCAATTTCGGCTTTTAATTTTTTGACCCCCGTCCACACCTTGCAAAAATCTGAAAAAATTGAAGTATGAGTATTCGGCAGCGACTTATTTACATAAGAGAAATCATAGTAGCAAACTTATTTTTAGCATGAAAAAATCGCATGTAAAAAGTTTCGCGATTTTTTTCATCGCGAGTTTCGCGTTAGAAAATTCGCGAAAAATTCCAAACCAAAAAATCACTCTGAATTTTTTTCAGATTTTTCCTATGACTAGTTAGGCTGAAAAACGCGAAAAACAAATTTTATAAAATCCGCCATTACTCATTAAAAATTGCAGATAATGGTCTGAAAATTTAGCTAAATTATTCTTAAATCAAGTGCTTCAAAACGGTCCATGCGAAACTTGATTTGGCTTAGGGACATTTCTGACATGGAAACCCGGCTATGCCCTTTGTTCCTCCTTTCTTTATTTCATTGCATCCTGTATAAGTGAAATAGTTGATATTTTGCAGGAAAGCACGCTTTGCTGCCATCCGATTAACAGAATAATGCGAACCGCATTTACACTTTTCGATTTACATGGGGAACTAATCATGTTTTCTAAAATAAGCTCTCTGCAATTATATTTCTTAGCTAATATGATCTTACCAATTTAGAATAATATATTCGCCGATACTTTTGCTTCTTGTCCCCTTTATCTTGCTTATCTTTAATTTCAAAGGAATCCAATGTTTTGGGGGTTAATTCCGCAGCTATATACTCTTCGATCATCATTTTACTTGCCAATATTTGACTTTTCATTGCCAACTTAATCGATTCACAAAAATGTCACAATTTCTTTAGACTTTTCGCTAGACAGCAATACCATTTCATGCTTTCAACTGCTAAATGCTTGAAGAAAATAATATATTTCATCATATTTTTTATTTTTAGCAAACTTTTATTTATGCTTACATGCAAAACAATTTAAGGTTAGTTTAAATTCTAAGCTTAGCATATCGTAAAATTGTTTTGATTTAACAAGTTCTATATACATAAATAAATATAAATGCGATAAGCCCAAGTGAAATATCAATTTAAGCTTTGTTTTGTTTACTCAAAATATTAATACACAGTCTTAAGTAATCTTAATATTAAATATTATAAATATAATTATCAGTTCAAATTGTTCAACGAAGCCTGCTCAGTTCAATGTCATTATTGCTGCTAGTCGACACCCTCATAGGATGTGGCATTGCGTAACGCAATTTCTCCCAGAACCAAGGATCACCCCATTCTAAATATGTATTGAATCTCAAATAATCCGCTAGCTCATCGTCTAATCGATTTAAATCGCCAATATCTTCATAAAGAATCATAATAACGCGTGGGCGTTTATCTCTTAAGGAAGCTTGATGAGCTGCTTGAAATTCCAAGCGTGCATATGTAGAATCTATGAAATGTTTTGACAACACAAATATAGTGCGCCGCGATTCCGCTATCGATCGCATAATATTGGCAGCTATCGATGTACCGATAATCCAGTCACGAACATGTATGCAAAGCTTAAATTTGATTGATCCAAGCTCTAGTTGCGGCATCAACTGTTCTGCTATGAACTGCTCGTCTTTGTGTGAATACGATACGAAAGCGTCATACATTTTATCCTTATCCATTTCAGTTTCAGTGATGCAACTGGCGAGCATATTGTGAGAGTACAACCAGATTTTCAAACGTTTTTCGTATATGTGATAGAATATTGTAATGATTGTACTTAAAATTGCGATCATTGCTATCAGAATGGAAACATATACGTATACTGAAACAGTCGGGCAGATATCAGTTTCTGAAAGCTCATTGAATTTGGTATTTGGTATGTCTGAATTAGCGCAATACATTTGATCTGAGTCTTGTATCTTTTTTGCATTATCTTTTGTAAATTGTAGCAGTGACTTCGCCTCGCAATCGCAAATCCATTGATTCTTCGACAAGGAAACTTCTCGCAGCGAAGACATTTCGTGAAGAACTTTCAATACATCCACGTCTAAACGTTGCAAATTGTTAGAACGCAAATCTAAAATTGATAAATCTCTCGGTAAATCATTAATTTCAATTTCTTTTATACGATTGTTTGCTGCATGTATTTGTGTCACATTGGCCTTGCGTAATGTAGTCGGTAATTGAGTGAGATTGTTGTTGGCGATATAAAGATGAGTAACGCTAAGATTGAATGCACTTAGAGACAGCGAAGCCAATTCATTATCCTGCCGCCATCGACCATTTGTGCAATTTACAATTAATGTTGCGTCATATGGACGTCGCCAGCACTCACAATTTCCAGGGCAAAGTTTCTGTTCCTTCTCATCGGATTTGGCTATTAAGCAGATTAATTCATTGGGTCGAACATTTTGCACATATTTATTTCGTAAACTGATTGGTTCTTCACACATTAACGCTTTAGTTAGAAAGGAAATTTTATTTTTATGTTTTTCATGATTCCATTCCGCTTGTAAAAACTGATGAAATTCCAATAGTTTGCAGTCACAAGTTATCGGATTGTTGGTTAAATCAATGCTCAAATCAAATTTAACATCGCTGCTGTTGAGGAAACTTTGATTTGGAACATAAATCTCACGAATTAGATTGTTAGACAAAATCACATTATCACCAAATAATGCGAAGTTCTCTAGTTGATCTGCATTTAGTGATGTAAGTTTATTGTGACTAATATCGAACATTTGCACTTTCCTGAATCCAAAATTTTGCGGTTTAAAGTTGAGTGTGTCACTTATATAGTTGTGCGATAGTATTAGTGTAATTGGGAAAGGTGTGTTTCTTGTAGCCGATATATAAATTAAATCATTTGGCAATTGCTGCAACCTACAATAACTTAAGTCTAGAGTTTGTAATTTGGGTTTATCTGCTAGTATCCATAGGTTGAAACTTAGTATATTATTTTTACTTAGATTAATGTGCTTTAAATTATTTGAGCCTTGAAATATATCTTCAGGTAAACTTGTAAGTCCGCAGCTTAAAGTTATATTCTCAAGATTCGGCAGATTTGAGAAAAATAACGACGGTACAGTTTTCAATGGTTTGCTGTTTTGCCTCAACGAAAATATTTTAAGATTTATATTGTTCGCCAGGAGATCATCCGGCAGGCCACTGATATTATTGAAATCAAGATAGAGTTTCTCTAATCTTGAAAGGTTTGAAAAAATATCCGCTGGTATGCTTTGGATAGAATTATTTCTTAAATTTAAATACTCAATTGAAACAGTGTCTTTAAACAAATCATTACGTAAATTTTGCAATTGATTATTTTCCAAGGACATGAGTGTGAGTTTTTTTTGATTTCTAAATATCCCTGAGGCTAAGTTTTTTATGTTATTATCCTGTAAGTTCAATCCATTTAACTCTTCTAAAGTAACAAAAGCATTTGCATGCAACTCATCGATCATGTTGCCCCCCAAATACAACAAACTAGGATTTATGTCACGCAACAAATTCTCTGATACACTAGATAAATTGAAGTTTAATAAAGATAATAGGCGAAGATTTGGCAAACCACTCAATTGATTCCTTGATAAAGGGCTGCGAGAGCTTTTGAGTTGAAGAACGTCGGTGATTTGTATGCTCCAGCTTTTAAAGATATCCGCAAAATTTTTTCTTTCAAGTTCTGTACATCTCTGAAACTCTACAAACTTAACTTCGCCAATGTTCAAGCTTGGTAGATAATCAAATACGTTAACCTCACTAACGTTGCATGCGATTTTCACATCGCCATAGTTGCCAATGTTTAATTGTAATAGTGAATGTTTATCCAATGTCGTTGCGAAGCAATGTATTTCAAATTCTTTATAGTTACGTCTGTAATAAAACGTGGTTGGAACCTCACAATGACACTTTGTTCTATTGTTAATTTGCTCGCAATCAGTTTCGGTAAAATTAGCGCTGACACACCCGACCATTAGGCTTAGAATGAATACTATTAAAATTGTTGCACATATTCTTATTGCACGATTCACTTGTATTTTATAGCGCGTTACTGTAATTAAGGCCATATTTTTTTATATAGTTTTTGAATTTACTTAGGCAATTATTTCATTTATGAGTAAATTATGAAAAGCCGATCTAAGCTGCACTAAATACAATTTTTATTTAATTAGATATATGTCAAACGTTTTACAGCATTCAAATCTCGAGTAGAACTGACTGCGCTGTTTCGCAGTAACTAATGTACATATTTCACCAAAAGGAAATGGTTTTGTAAGTGAATATTTTATCAGGCAAGCTTCCTGTGTATACAACTTATGTACAGTGCCGGTCATATCATTTGCAACCCAAATCACTTGCACTTTAAATGACTTCTTAAGCTCACTAAAATAATTTTTATCAAAAATCTTTTTTATTCAAAACAAAGTGTATTTATTGCCGTTTATTATAAAAAATTAAAAGTACAATATTATGTTATAAATAAAAAAAGAAAGAAGTAATATTACATTAAAGGCTGAATTGAAGAGGTCAAAACATTTGCAACTATCGAAAAAGTTTTCAAAACTTTGTCGCATATTCATTATTAGCGAACACTGTTGGATGTCTATGTGGTATTGGCTCTATTAAATGTTTCGTCTGACCGATTCCAACTCGCTTCCATTGCTTTTGAACCTCCTCATACAGATCCTCCAGTTTCTTAAATGTTTCGTTCCGATTTTTCGCTTCACGAGCATCTAACGGCTCTCCTTTTAGTTTAGATCGGGTGACTGTACTGGACAAACGAGAAGTTTTACATTTTTTTGCGACAAGGCAAGCTTTTACCAATTTAGACGTGCGCTTAAAGTGATGATCCTGTGGGAACGTCCAATCAAGCGGTATTTCCAAGCTAGCTTGCGTAAGTATAAAACGTTTTTATAATCGCCGTATTTCATAGTTCCCCGAATGTGATGCGTTGGATCCATACCATTAGCTGAAAAGAAGCCCCAGACCACAACACAACTTCCTTGGTGCTATACCGTACCCGGTGTATGTCTATGGTCGTCTCGTTTACAGTGTGGCCTTCTACAAACTTGTTTTCCGTCAATTAATTTTGCTCTCATCTAAGAAAAAAACGTTTTGCAAGATTAAAAGGTCCAGGTTTTGTATTTATGATTGAATTTTAAATGAGTTAAGCGATCTTTCTTACACGCAAAGAAAAAAAACGCCCGTTTGTAGAGAATATATTACTTTTACGCTGAACAAAAACGTTTCTGAGGAACGTTGCCGTGTTTGCAGAAACCAAAACCGTTTTCTGCAAAAGATTAACAATTTTATGATGAACGAAAATTCGTTCCCGATACAATTAAGGCAATTTTCTTTTCTGGCAAATGAAAAAAAAGTTTCTGCTAAACGAAAGTCCACAAATCTCTTCTCTTTTTATTTTCGTTTTCCTCTCATCTCGCTCGTAAAAGAATTGAACCATTTATGATGAATAAATCTTCGTTCATGGCAACCGAATACAGTCGTTTATGATAAATAAATGTTCGTTCATCAGGAAAACATTCCATGAACGAAGTTCGTTTAGTGAAAATTTCGTTTCTGAGAAACGAATTTTTTCTTTGCGTGTAAAGCCAACGCTTTTTCGGCAATGTTGTATGCGCTTAATCTACTTTTTCCGGGTTGTCGCTTGATTGTGGATAATTATATATCCAACTAAATTGTACTTTTTACTTCTTTCGGTTTCACTTTCTGATTCACTTTCATCAGTTTTGTGATTTCATTAGTTTTTCTACAAGTTTCTTTGCGAGGTCTTCCACCTCTATGACTCAGATCAGCGATACCGCTGTTAACAATTCGCGAAATCGTCGACTTGTGTATTGAAAATTTTTTCAAAATTTCTTTTTGAGATAAAATATTTGTGCCCCTTTCAATTTAAGCCCGATTGAGTGCCATTGAATGCTCGTGAAGCAAAAGATTGGCACGAATACGTTTAAGAAACGGGAGGATCTGTGTGAGGATGTTCAAAAGCAATGGAAGCGAACTCAAATCGATCAGGCGAAACATTTAATAAAGCCAATGCCACGTAGATGTGCAACAGTTTTCGCTAATAATGAATATGCGACAAAGTTTTAAAAACTTTTTCGATTTTTCTTCAATTTTCAGATTAACTTTTTCTACACTCAGAAAAAAACATCCCATTAATCACGAAAATCGTCCCATTACTTTTTATACCATTAAAGTAATAGTGTTACAGCATGAAATCAATAGGACTGTACCAAGAAATCAATAAGATATAACATAATATAGCTAAATTATATCAAAAATGATAGTCTAAAAACTACTAAAATTATGATAAAATACCATTGACCAAATCCTATTGAAATAGTAGGATTTTCATATTGATTCCATGTGATTTTTTTCTGAGTGTAGTTGCAAATGTTTTGACCTCTTCAATTCAGACTTTAATGTAATATCACTTCTTTCTTTTTCTATTTGCAACATAATATTGTACTTTTAATTTTTTATAATAAATGGCAATAAATACACTTTGTTTTGAATAAAAAAGATTTTTGATAAAAATTATTTTAGTGAGCTTAAGAAGTCATTTAAAGTGCAAGTGAGTTAGTTTTGTAAGTACCCGTCATTGCCTGTGTACCTTTAACCCTAAACTTCAGAAAAAAAGTTTTATTGTATTCTATTTTTTTTTATAGTTATAAGTATAATTCCAAGTAACTTTTTATATTTTTTTTATGAGTTTCATGATATTATCATTTTTAATTTCTAGTTTAAAAAATGTTGTGCAGAGTGCCCGGGTTCGATGCTCGGTACGGTCAAAAAGACTGAAAATATTTTTCTATATAGCACCACCTTTTGGCTGGCAAGCTTCTCACTCCGCCTTTCGGATTCGGAATAAAACTGCAGGTTCTTTCTACTTATGAAAAAATATAACAAACACAAAATGAATAGGTGCAGGGAGCTCGATCTATGCCTTTCATGGACTATTGAGCCATAAAAAAAAGAAGAAAAATTCTAAAATTTTCCACAAGCTTTTCTCAACTGAGAGAATTCTTTGTATATTAAACTATGAGGTTTAGGGTTAAATCAAATTTAAAATTATATAAATTTATCAACTCATTATTTTCTACAAAGATTCAACATTTTTCCTTAGTATTGTAGCGAAAGTCAATGTTTCGCTTACGCATATGAAGGTTAGCCTTTAGCATTCGGTTTTGCAAGCATAAAATTAATTTTCTCTCACTGCTTTTTTTGCATTTTTGCTGATATTTTATAATCTTAAGTTTAAAATATTCATTAAGGGCCTTTTTCTCAAAGTCCGACTAAGCACTAATTAGAACTAGCTATTACTAACTCTCGGTTAAAGTTCGGATTAGTGATTAACCGGACATTGAGAAAACGGCCCTTAAAGTTTTAGATTAAGTTGGTTAAGTTTTTCTTATCGTTCAGTTTCAAAATGCGGAAATCCACATGAATCAGCTTTTTATAGTTTTTCCAACTCACTGATACAAACACATACTAAATAATTCCAATATATTTTGGTTCGGGTAAAATCAGTTTCTTTTCAAACTAAGTTGTAAGTTCAGAATTAAGACAAAAAATAGAAAAAGTTCTTATCTGAAATTATTTTCAAATATTTGCATATATATTGAAATATTTAAATAAATATAAACATGAATGTTTGACATACAAAAAATTTGCTGTTTTAAAATGCTAATATACTTGAAACAAATTCCATTGGAAAGGTTATAGACTAGTGTATTAAAGCTTCAAAACTAAGTATATAAAAGAAATATAAATGTGAAAGCTGGAGTCTTACGAGGACCATGATAAGTTCCTAAAGGATTAATCATAGTTGAGAGTTTCGACAGGAGCGCATGAAAATATAACAACCACACAAAAAAAAATGTTTTTTTCGATTCCGGGGGCCAGACCATGTTAATTATATGTTTCTGGGGTCGCTGAATCTGAGGCCCGAAAAATCCGAGCACGTCAGGGTTCTGTCATAACCTCAAAAAACCCCATAAAACATTTTTTTCTCGGATCTAGAGATCAGACAATGTTTACTATATGTTTTTGGGGTCGTTGAATCCGAATCCAAAGTTCAAAAAACACCAGCATATCAGGTTTTCGATTTAGCTTAGATAACGAGAAAATTTGCTGGGGTTTTTTATACCTCGGATTCGAATTCAGTGACCCCAAAAACATATAATAAACCTATTTTGACCCACGAGCTCGAAAAAAAATGTTATGAAGTTTTTTGAGGTTATGTCAGAACTCTGACATACTGGGGTTTTTTTGGATCTCGGTTTTGGATTCAGCGATCCCTAAAACGTTTAGTAAACATGGTCTGACCTCCAGACCCGAAAAAAAACATTTTTTTTGTGTGGCTGTGTAATCTATAGATTTAGTACATCTCTCATTTCTCCTCAAAATCTCGGGCATTATTTCCGAGACTTTAAATTTAATTCTCTAAAGGCTCAATTATGCATAAGTAACGCAACGTAGCGTAACGGAACGTAAAAATCTATCGAAGATAGAACTCTACGTTGCATTACGATTTCGGTAATCACTTGCACTCACTGCCCATATCACAGAAATTTATGTGACAGTTGGCAACGTTACGTTACGTTCCGTTACTTATGCATAATTGAGCCTTAAGTGTTGATTGGTTACAAAAAAATCAAGCTATGTGACCTTGGAAAAAAAAAACCGATACCCCAGAAGAAAACTTTTGTTTCGTCGATAATCTTCTTTCAAGCATCTCTAGTGATTACATTGGGAACATTATTTTTGTTGGATAGGCATATGAATTGCAAACTCGAAAGAAAAAGTAAAGATGCGATTAAAAGTATAAAAGCATCTTCATCTTCTTTTATGGAACAATAATTCATGGAGTGTCTAAACCGAACTCTTCGCATTCATTCTTGTTGCGTGGGTTATTTTTCCATACGAAATAAATTAAATGTACTAAATTGTACTAAAGCCGAACGTCAAAATAAAAATCTTTTCTTGGTAATTTTTTTTTTTTTTAGGGGCTTACCGCCGCTATCATATACAAACCAGGGCACCCTCTGTAACAGTCCAGCACACTAGCCATTACGTCACGGTGACTAGTGATTATTTTTTAATATTTTATTGTTAAAGTTTGCAGAAACGAACTGATGTCACATCAATAGCATCAATGTTTACTTTTGTTTCTCTGAATACCAATCTGGATTAAAATATTTAAAAATTTTGGCAAAATGTTTTCGCAATGGGAATTCGAATCTGGATTCGGTTTTGCTCTATCGAATCTAGTTTGCTTACGGTCAAAGAAGGGTTAAGTGAAAAATTAATACTAAGTTACTTTGTCTACTTTTAAAAAAGTATCTAATAAAAATGTACAGAGTCACCGGTTACCCATGAAAGCTCAGAGCTTCGGAGGCCTGTTTTGATCAAAAATTGTAACAAGGTTTTCCGCTATCTCCTATGGTTTAATTACGGTCCCGAAAGGGTTAAGGTAACTTTCTAAAACTTTACTGACTTTAGTATTGGAGTATGTATGTATAAACTCGTATTTTTTTTTGTAATTTGGACATTTATTGTGAAAAAGTGATTATAAATTTATTCTTTAAAGTATTGTCCATCGTTAGCCTCAACCTTTTCCCATCTTTCTGGTAGCAAACGGATTCCGCGTCGAAAGAACTCCTCATCTTTTGAGGCTATCCACGAATCGACTCATTTTTTGAGTTCTTCCAAAGAACGGAAGTGCTGTTCAGCCAGGCCATGTGTCATCGATCGGAATAAGTGGTAATCAGAAGGAGCAATGTCTGGAGAATACGGCGGGGGGTGTAGCACTGCCCATTTCAGCGTTACCAAGTATGTTTTTAATTACCTTGGAACATGCGGCCGAGCATTGTCGTGCTGAAGAATAACTTCGTCGTGTCTATTCTCATATTCTGGCCTCTTATCTTTTAATGCTCGGCTCAAACGCATCATATTAGTCAGTAGCGGTCGCCAGTGATCGTTTCATTTGGTTTCAACAGCTCATAATACACGACACCTTTCATATCCCACCAAATACACAGCATGAGCTTGGATCCATGGATGTTCGGCTTTGCCGTTGATGTTGATGCATGTCCGAGCGGTCCCCATTATTTTTTACGCTTTGGGTTATCGTGACGTATCCACTTTTCATCGTCAGTCACAATACGATGCAGAAAAACCCTTTATTTTCCGTCGTTCAATCAGCAGTTCACATGTGAAAAATCGTCGTTCGACGTCTCTCGGCTTCAATTCGTACGGCACCCAATTTCCTTGCTTTTGAATCATTCCCAATGCTTTACATCGTTTAGAAATGGTTGATTGATCAACTCCTAAAGATTCTGCAAGTTCTTGTTGCGTTTGACATGAATCTTCTTCGAGTAATGCCTTCAATTCTTCATCTTCGAACTTTTTCGGGCCGCCTGAACGTTCCCTGTCTTCAACATCAAAATCACCACTTTTGAAACGGGCATACCACACCTGACACATTCTAACGTCTATAGCACAGTCAGGATAAGCTTCAGTGAGTAAACGATGTGCTTCAGTTGCGTTTTTCTTTAAATGGAAGAAGCAAATTAAAACTTCCCGCAAATGTTGTTTTGTTGGCACGAAATTCGACATTTTCAGCTAATAGTAAAACACTTTTGTGAAATTATGAAAATAATTTGACAGATCAATTCTTATAGTATTTTGGCGCTCTTCGAGATAGAATAGCTGTCAATGTCAAAAAAATGGCGCGTATGATAGATATGAAGTTAGTCATAATTACGAGTTTATACATTCATTTTCCCAATAAAATAATGATATCAAATTAAAATGTCGTATTGTGATAATGTGTCGACTCAGGATAAAAATAAAACGCAAGTGAAGTTACATTGAAGAGGAGGTAGCTTAAATTCGGTAGTTAAAAATGTGTTAAAGGTAAATAATATTAGCAACTAATACATCAGCTTTATAAAAATAGGGATTCAAATACCTTAGCCCTTCCTCCCTTTACCCATATCCCTCTTCTTTATATATTCCTCATTCAGCTATCATCACCAATCTCATTTAACACATAGCGTTCCATTGGATCAAAGAATCAACAGCAAGTTCGGTTGTTAGCTATTGACTTCAGTTCTCTCTGTGTTTTCCAACGCTTCCACAAATACATCCCCAATTATTCGATACTTCCTAGGATCCGTTAGTTTGTATATATGACTTTAAGCAACCAGTATTTTATTCAGTTTACTCTGCTTCCTCCAAAGTGCAATGAACAACAAGAAACTACTACAAATTGATGATAATTTCAAGCAATTTTGACTGTAAATATAAACAAAATAATATATAAGAAAAAAAACTTGTACAAACATATTGAGTTAATTTCTCCCAGTAACGTCACAACAACAGAGATAGAAAGGAAACGAGATAGAGAGCACACAGAACTCTGCCAAATAAACAACTTACCTGAATGTGCAGATGACAGAGTCAAGCTCGTTTGTATAAATCACAGCGCCAAAAAGTAGACTAAATCAAAATTACAGTATGCCATGAGAGAGAATGCATGTAAATCTATGTGTGACTGTGTGTGTGTGTGCTTATGTGTAGAAGCAAAAGGTAAACCTTTTTCCACTTTAAGTGTTATATAGGATAGTGCAAGCTGCAGAGATAGAAAAGCTAAAATCCTTTTAGCCAAAAATCTGTTGGTTGAATGCGTCACAAGAAAATCATTATGTGCAAATAGCAGCAGCAACGACACTACTACCAACAACAATATACAAACATCATCATCACCATCATTCAACTACATACATATTAACATATGAACATCATTGAAAACCACGACCGAAACGCATACAAATGCATTAGAGAGTCACTTGCAGATGATTTGAAACCGAACGAAAAATCAAAAAAAAAATAAAAAAAAAAACGAAAGTAAAATAATAGTGTTTGTTTGCATGTGTGTGTGTTTGTAAAACTTTTGCATTTTTCTTACTGTTTCTTGTCACTTTCTCTCTCTTTCTTCCTCTCTTCTACTATCTTTCTCCATCTCTTTTCTTCTCGCTGAGGTTTTTGTTGATCGAAGTAAAGTGGTGCAAAGAGATTTTGTGCAAATAATGATATGCAAATGATATGTGCATGAAAATGATGCTTGGCTCAAACACACACACACATACAAATATACACATATGTATGCTTATAAATACATATATATGCATTTTTGTTAAGAAAACACAGAAGAGTGCAACCGAAATGACAATTTTCACATATCGAAATCTGAAGCAAAAAGGAATATGAATAGATTGACTATCGACGACACATATAGCAACAACAACAAAGTTAGCTATAATAATAACAACAACGATATGAGCAGATGAAGCATTTTATTTTTGCATGGCATTGTGCATCGCTCGTGTGCGGAAAAAAATGAAAAATCTATTTGCTATTCGGTGTGAAAAATACTTAGAAATCAAGAGTGAGAAGGAAACGTGAGGTAGAGAAAGGCAAAAGGGAACGTATAACACACTCACAAACTAAGATGAATATGCTTTGGTATGATTTCCATTTTTTTTCTTTTTTTTGGGATAGTAATAGTGTGTGTGTGTGTGTGTGTGTGTATGTGTTTGCAGCAACAGCAATTGCTGCACTCTTGTTGCTGATGTTGTTGAAAGCTGAGATGCAAAGTAGATTTTGATAAATACGTTCACTTTATTTTTTCTTCTATTTTTTTTTTTCACACACACACACACACCTATACATACACAGATATTGGGTGAGTGTAGTAAAGCAGATTGTGGCATAATGTTGAAAGGATTTCTTCAAGTGTATAAATTAAGAGGAAAGCATTAAGAAAAGCATGGAAACGACCGACGAAGGTGTGCACACAAAATCAACCGCGCTAAGGAAATGGAAAGTAAAGTGCAAGGAAGTGCAAGGATTTTTTATTGTTTTTTTCAGGTTTTTTTTTAAGTACTTTATTCTTTAATGTGAAAAGGATGTTGTGGCGTAAAAGTGTTGGTATTATTATAAAAAACTTAAAGGAAATTAATTGAAAAATTTTTTAGAGTGCTGCAAATGATAATGAAAAACTTTAAAATTAAATTTTTAGTTATCATTATTTACTACAAGTTGCACTGACAAGTACAAAGTCAGCTTTAATTAGCTGATGGCATCAATTTATTTTAAAACTTGCAGTTACTATTGAGCTGATATAAGAAGTGAACAAATTAGACAATGCCCAGTTTTATTAAATAATTAGGAAAACCCCTGAATCAGAGTCGAATGCAATAAAAAAAAAACAAGGATATTCGACTTTTACCTTGTACCTAGTTAAAACGCTGAAAATCCGCGAAATTGGTACGCCGAAAGAGTTCTGTGCAAATATTTAATCCAGATTTTTAGTATTGGTCAGACGCTAATAATAAAGATATATTCAGATCAAAATTCTGGTAAAATTCAAATAAAAAATCATTTCCCATTTCCTTTACTTAGAAATTAAATTGTCGCAATTGTTTTTTTTTTTTTTTTGCATAATTTTCCTATACAGCAAAACTCTAACCGAAATAAGAAATTCAATTAAAACTACACTCTACAAGAATTGATTTAAAAAAATCCTTTCTTTCCCTCTTCTCTTTTTTCCTTGCCTTCCTTCTCCCCTTTTCTCGCCTCAAGTCATGTATATGAAAAACGATATCTGTTTTTAACTAAGATACAAAAACATTTAACACAAAAAATGTACAATATTTTTCTCCTAATTTTATTCTATGAATATTTGTATCATACAGTGAAACCTATAAAGTTTTGATCAACTCTGCATAGACATTTGTGTAGGCGAGAAACCCGAAACTCTTTAGTTAATGTATAACATTTTATAACTGTTATTAAATAAATTAATTTTATAACAAAATTGTTTTAAAAAACTCACCCCAGACGCCAATCGCTGTGAATGTTTTTCAAAATAGTTTTTATATTACAAGTTTCACTGTACCTACATACATCTGACACAAAATATTTGTCCTTTCTATAGTTCGCACATGTATTCTGTTTCATTTCATTTCCGCTTTTGGTTTTCTCTTCTGTTTCGATGAAATAAAAATGTTTTGTGATGTGATAAAAATGTGAATTTGTGTGTTTGCAATGAAGTAGTAAAATAAATGTGATTTCATGTTTTAGTAGAAGTAGTACAAACTACGGAATACGGTGCTTATGTTTTACTTGCTGTATCCTTGCCTTTTATACTATTCTGTAATGTTTTAGCACTTTTTTTTAAAAAAATAAGCTCATACAATTTATTTCCCTTTTTTTAGGTTATGTTTCGGTAACATAGCGTAAACAAAACGCTCAAAAATGGACAACGAAGTTCGTTTAATTTAAAAAAAAATCATTGAAAATTAAGTTTGAAAAAATTCTTGGAATTCATAAAACTTTTTTGTGTGACTCACAACATTTTTAATTTTTTTTTTGCTTTTTTTTTTTTTAAATGAACCAAATTCTAAATGAAAACAATTTTGCATCTACAAATAGAATTGTTGCAGTACTGCATAACCGAACCCTACGTGTCTCTTGTATTTCCGTCCCCTACAACATTTTTGAAAATTAGAAAAATCGGCGCCGGATACCTGGGGACGTTCCCTTGTTAGCCCAAATTAAAGTAGCAGTTATCTAAATTAATCATAATGCTAAATTCACATTATAGTACATTTTGTTTCTGTGGGTAGGCGGCTATTTCGTTTTAATAACCGTTAACCGGTATATATATGACTTTTATGTCTTTGGTGACCCCTAATGAAATTTTCTGGCAAATATTTTTGTGGAATATTTTAATCCTTAAATGCCTCTTTCTAAAGGACTTTTCAGGTTTCCATCAAAAACGGGGTCAAATTGTCCCATAAAAAGAGGAACTAAAGGGTTAAAATGTTCTACAGAAATGACCCTCGTAAAATTCTACGATATAAATTTGCCAATAAGATATTCCTCAGACATCAATTTATAACACTTTTTGCACTTAGTATTCAACTCCCTTCGACCAAAATAAGAAAACTTTGACCCACTGTAAAAGAAAAAAAACTGAAACTTGCTGAACTGCAATACATACGACATATTCTTTCAGGATTACAGGGTGGCTATTCTGTTGCAGCCAAAATGTCTTAATTTGTTGGACTGTGTAATTACGAATTTTAATGGCCGATATTTAGGGAATGAAAACTTCAGCACTGACCGAAACATTTTGTTTGGCTCCATTTGCACTGTTAAAGTATGTCACAAAAAAAAAAAAAAATTATGTCCAGCTAGTAAATATAAAAAACAACGCTCAAATGATAACTTTTCATATCGGGGACAAAAAAATATGCATTTTTGGTATGTAGCAAATGCTTTAAAAAGCTCCACAATATAATATAAAATATTAGAAAAGAAAGTTTTCAATGAGTTCATAGAACGAAAAAGTTATTTTCAAGAGTTCTATGATCGAGTTTTTCTTACAATCCGGTTTCTATAATGGTAGACATCCGCTTATACGCGAACTGAATAGAACAAAATTATAAATTAGTTATTTTTCGCATATGCTTTGTGTTGCCTGTAGTATGTGTTGCACCAAAAATATTTGTGATAACGAGACTTTCCTTATTATGGCAATCGATCAACAGAACGTGGACACATTTTTGAGCGACATTCGTTTATACGCATTTTAGTTTTATTGAGGAAACAGGAAATAATCCGAATTTTGAGAGACTGAGAGAATTGTTCCCACAGGCAAATTAAGAGAAAACCACGCTTGACGGATGCTCATAAGACCAAGCGATAAATGTTCTGGAGTAAAGAATGGCAAAATATTATATTTTTCGAATGAAAAAACTTTAATCTTTAATCTAACACGGCATAGTACGTTAAAAACGTGGAGGAACTGTAATAGCTTGGGGTGCCTTTTCGTACTTTGGAGCGACACCAATTAGTTTGTGACAACAAAACTGAACTCCGGAGTTATTAGAAAATGTGTTGGTATCTTATTATGAAAACGAGCCTGAAAGAGAGCTCAGTTTCAACAAGATAGTGCGTCTATGCATGATTCAAGTCAATCGAGAGTGTGATTTCCCTTAAAAGTCATCAAGTTGCTGCTATGGCCTGGGTGCAGTCCAAATTGTAACCCTATCGAGGACGTTTGGGGCATACTTGATGGCAAAGTGTACACATAGGGGAAACAGTACAACAGCGTGGTCGAATTCAAAAATGCAATTCCTCAATCTTGGGGTGGAATCGGGTCAGCAACTCTACAAAGGCTAGTTGACTCTATGCCAAATCGATTTTTTCCCCCGTTATTCAAAATAAAGGAGATCACACGAAATACTAAAATGGTGATATGACTATTTTTTATTTAATTTTTTTTTTTACTGATTGCTTATAAACAAATATCCACCCTGAAACTCCTTTTTTGTAGAAAAGAATAATTTTAAGTTATTTCTTGTATACACTTAACCCTCTAGTTCCGAAGCCCGCCTCTAGACGGCCTTCACCAAAAAGGATAGAATTGCCACCATAACAGTTTTCTGTTGCTACATTTCTCAAGCTTTCAAAAAAATGCATAAGTTATGAGCTTAGATGCGTATTACAGAAGTTAGCTACAGTCAAAGTAAAAAATTGGTGAAAAATAGGAAAATTAATTATTTTGATTGAATTTCAGATAAAAATGAAAAAAAAAAATAAATAAAATAATTCCCGAAAATTTGAATTTTTTATATAAAATATTTAATTACTTAAAACAAATTGATAAAAAGCTCATTTAACAACAAATAGTTTTAGGCGTTCAAACTTTCCCACTTCAAGTCAATCGAGAGTGTGATTTCCCTTAAAAGTCATCAAGTTGCTGCTATGGCCTGGGTGCAGTCCAAATTGTAACCCTATCGAGGACGTTTGGGGCATACTTGATGGCAAAGTGTACACATAGGGGAAACAGTACAACAGCGTGGTCGAATTCAAAAATGCAATTCCTCAATCTTGGGGTGGAATCGGGTCAGCAACTCTACAAAGGCTAGTTGACTCTATGCCAAATCGATTTTTTCCCCCGTTATTCAAAATAAAGGAGATCACACGAAATACTAAAATGGTGATATGACTATTTTTTATTTAATTTTTTTTTTTACTGATTGCTTATAAACAAATATCCACCCTGAAACTCCTTTTTTGTAGAAAAGAATAATTTTAAGTTATTTCTTGTATACACTTAACCCTCTAGTTCCGAAGCCCGCCTCTAGACGGCCTTCACCAAAAAGGATAGAATTGCCACCATAACAGTTTTCTGTTGCTACATTTCTCAAGCTTTCAAAAAAATGCATAAGTTATGAGCTTAGATGCGTATTACAGAAGTTAGCTACAGTCAAAGTAAAAAATTGGTGAAAAATAGGAAAATTAATTATTTTGATTGAATTTCAGATAAAAATTAAAAAAAAAAATAAATAAAATAATTCCCGAAAATTTGAATTTTTTATATAAAATATTTAATTACTTAAAACAAATTGATAAAAAGCTCATTTAACAACAAATAGTTTTAGGCGTTCAAACTTTCCCACTTCATAAAACTACGCCCATTAGTTTTTTTTTTTTGGATTTTTAAATTAGTTTATAATTTTTACGCCTATATAAATCAATTCCAATTTTTTTTAGCAATCAAAAATTTGGGAACTAGAGGGTTAATTTAAAAATGAATAAATATATAATGCTAGTTTTTAAAACAACCAGAATTCTTTTATTTTACAAGTTTTGGCAAAAAGAGATGTGCTTATAAACGAATGTCTACCACTGTATTGATGAAACGACCGACAAAGCGAGACATCTTGTTACCAAAGTCATTGTTGGCCCATTGGTCGAAAATGGAAGTCGATATATTTTGACTATAGAAATTTCGGACAAGGTAAACGCATTTGCGAAATTTACTTAACGATTCTAGGTCTTTGTTTGCTTTTTGTAAGTGATACCGCCGAATACATGAAAAAATTCCCAACCTCCTTGCATTACCGAAACTTCATTTTCTTTAGCTTGTGTATTAGTATTTCTATATGAACTGCTTAACTGTTTCTTTAAATAAGTTCTAAATACTTATAATTTAAATTTCTATATATCGATAAAAGTAAAATTCGCATTTTATTGCATTTTTTGGCAATTTTAACATTTGGTTCTAATACGACTGACTACTACTACTACTACTATTATGGCACAACAGGAGGGCCAAGGCTGAGCTTTTCGCATCCATTCATGTTGTGTGAGTTATATTTATACACGAATATAAATGACCTACCGTTTTATGCCAAATCCGAACTGCGAAGTGAAAAACTTTTCATGCCGTGTAGAAAAATTTTTATTTTCCATTTTTGATTTTTGAACGTGCCGAGATATGAACCCGGGCACCTCTGCGTAGCAGTCCAACACACTAACCGCTAGACTACGGCGACCACGAGGATGAAACATAGCTATTCATGCACCTCCCATATAATCCTAGTACTTTTTTGGGTATATCTCATGAATCAATTATAGCACAGTACAGAAATTTGGTGCAAAAATGTGAATTTACAATGCCATGCTACAGCAAATATATGAGTGAGGTTGACAAAGGGCACCTTCCGTATAACCTGAGTTTCATTACGAGATATGGTAGGAGCCATTTTTGGTACGGTATTAAGATTTAGTGTGGAGTTATTATTTGTAAATAACGGATTTAAAAATTCTTTCAGTTTGTTGGATTAGTGAATGTGGCACCATGCTCTACTTCTACTTTCTACTACTTTCTAACTTTTTTTCTACAATTTCTTCTTATTTTGTAATACTTTTTCAAATATTTTAAAATTTTTTTCCTATTTTTTACTACTTTTTTGCCACTTTTTCTACTACTATTTTCTACAACTTTTCATTATTATTTATACTACTATTTTTTACTATTATTTATACTACTTTTTTACTGCTATTTTCATTATAATTTCCTACTACTTTTTCCATTCCTTTTTTACTATTATTTCTACTGCTTTATGAAATATCTCAAGGACCTGCCTAGCTATGTTAAAATCCAATAGGTGACGCTGTAACAAATTCTATATAATTAATAAAAAAAGAGTCTGTCCAAATTTTTAAATAATTTTTGGGATTAGATATAATATTAAGAATGGTCTTTGATATGAATATGTAGAAGCTTCTGAGACCATTTGCACCAAATCGTGAATAGTGCTATTGAAAGCAGAAGCAATGTAAGCTTTCATTTCCAAAATTTAACTATCAAAATTTTGATTCGAGATTTTAATTTATAAGTCAAATATTTTTAAAAATGGCAATTTTAATGCCTCGGTTTTAAATCTAGGATTTTTTTCTTTTTTTTCAAATTCAATTTAAGCTACAATTTTAAGCTTGAATTACGATGACAAACAATTATAAACATCAAGTACTTCATTCTTTTTCATTCAAATAAACTACAACTTTCGCGCTTCTTCGCAGAAACAGCAGAAAAACGTCTGCCAGCCCAGCTAGTTGGTATATAAATTCTTGGTGTCCAAATCCAAATTAAAGGCAACATTTTTATTAATTTTTATTTACAGAAAACACACTAAAAAATCTTCTTCTTCCCCAAACTTATAATCTGTCAAAAAACGAATTTGAAATCTCTTGTTTCGTCGTGTATCTTTTAAAATAAAAAAAATTTCAAACTATAACGTCTTCCGACGACCTCGATAGTCTAGTGGGTAGTGCACTAAACTTTCATCCTGGAGGTTTGGGTTCAATTCCCGTCTTCGTCTGGTGGTTAATTTTCATTACTTTCTTATATTCACTATCAATATGAAGTGTATGAGAATTATAAGATAGTGTACAAGTACACACATTGGTTGGTAATGGCAAAACCACCAAGCCGATAAAAAATTGCCACACGGCCGCTCGGAATCGGCGTTAAACTGTAGGTCCAATTATGTGGTATCACAATGGCCCGGTAAAGCCAAAGTGTGTCTCTCAACAGCCACTCCAACCTAACCAACCTATAACGTCTTCCAGTTTTCAACCGATAACTGCTGTGTAAATTAACTCGCAAAAACTTAACTTGATAGGTTTTATAGTTAGGGAGTTAAGTGGCTTTGTTACAATTCACATTTTTTTACCTCAGTAACCCATTAAGAATGAGCGGGAACCAAAGTAGATAGATCAAGAAAGTAACTTGAGAAAAAATGGTTTTTGGAACCAGGGTCAGGAACGGCTCAGCGACAAGATGCCATACCGCTAGGCATTACTTCTTCTTAGTTTATTAAATTTGGTTTTTCTCTGGAATATTTTTCTATTCATTTTAGAAAAAAAAATATTTATGTCTGTTGAGTGGCATTGAGTAGAACAGAGTTTTTTACATTTTTATCAGTTCACAACAGTTAAATGCTTTAAAAATCGGCAAGACTCTATGATTTGTAAGCCACTTGCCTAAAGGAACTACCGTTCTATGTACTTTTTACCATTCCCTAAATTCTTTTAGTTTTGCTGTATACTAGAAATATTGCAATTATCCTTTCAATATTTCTCAATTCACTTAAGAAAAAAATATGGAAATTGGAGTAATGCTTTCGAAGCTGTTATGTTTTTTTTCATATTGTTTTTGTTTAGTCATATTTTACAGTGTTAGTAGAATTTATGCAGCAACAATGTGGGTATGCAGTTTACCATATTTGTTGTTGTTTTCTGTCTTGTAATGCATAAAAATTTTTGTGAAATATGTTCATACTTACATATATTATTTCCGGTATATTACCTTTTGTTGCATGTTTATTCAAGTACATTAAAGTGATGCACGGTGTGTTCAAAGGTAGTATGAATAATTATGTATAGCAACTAACTATTGTAACTGTGTATGCATGAAAAGAAAATATTGCAGTAAAGCAAAAATTTTTGAAATTTTATTTAATTTATTATTCCTGGCAAAAAATGGATTGGAACCAACAAGAACTTGGAAGTTCTCAGTGTCCGTAAACACATTTTTGATTTGGGACTCAAAAAAACTTTGCTACCTCAAGATCTAGAATTTTTTAGTTCAATATTAAACCTGAAAAGACATTATAAAATATTTGAAATGAAGTTCAGCTGGTTTCAGTTAAATCTTTATGTTGTTTCCCAACTACAAGAACTGAAATTAAAGTTTAAAGTTTGTTTTTTTTTTATAGGAACACCTACATATTTGTTTTTCCCCCTGTTGTAAGACAAAAGAGAAAGTAAGAAATAACATTCAGTATACGATACGAGTATAAAGAAGGCACATAAATTATAAAAACACATTATTTTATTCGTTTTTTTTGTTTTGTTTTTTTGTACATTATTATTATTATTATTTTTCGTACATCTTCTGCATCCTGTAAATATATGTCCACGTCCATGTACATGTCCGTGTTCGTGTCGTCCCCAAAATAAAAACAAAACGCCTACAGTTTATCTTACAGATTGTTTCAAGTTTTGGTGTTTCTTGTTGTTGTTCTTTCGATTTTTTATTTTCTTTCATTTTTTCTGTATACAACGAAGGAAAAATAAATTATTTGATTTTGTTGTCCTTGCGTAAATTTGCACGTTTAAATTTGTTTTTATTTTACAAGCTACACACCGAGCGTTTCACTTCCAGATTACTACACATTGATGTTGTTTGTATTTGCTTAAAGCAGCATAAAAAAAACAGCAACAAGAACAGCAAATATACAGCCAAATAAGAATCCTCAAGCAATTTACTTCATTCGCTTGTGATAGCTTTATTCTTATCTTTGTGTGTGTGTGTGTGTGCGATGGTGTTAGTGTTTGTGTGTCTATAACTGAATCTGTTTATGTGTGTGTGCGTTTCTCTGTGTTTTTGTGTATTTGTTTATGTGCTTATCTTTAGAGCACAAGTCCTTTCAATTAGATTACGCATAAATTTTCAAAGGCAATATGTTGTCAAATAAAAAACCAAAAAACAACACCTCAAAGCAACAACAACAGCAGCAACAACATAAAGCAGAAAATTTTTTAAAAATAAAAGTATGAAAAAATGAATGTAAAAAAACAAATGAAATAAAGAAATAAGAAGTAAATGGAGAAAA
Source organism: Toxonevra muliebris (assembly GCA_963691655.1). Taxonomy (NCBI): domain Eukaryota; kingdom Metazoa; phylum Arthropoda; class Insecta; order Diptera; family Pallopteridae; genus Toxonevra; species Toxonevra muliebris. Next base: position 45,906,884 of record OY829327.1, read on the forward strand.
AGGCAAAGAAGAAAAAAGCTTGCTCGTTGTTGTTTTTGTAAGCGGGCGTTGCCATTTCTTCAGCTAAGTGGAAAGCAAATTAAAATAAAACAAGATTTTCTCTGTTTTTTCTTTGTGTTTTTTTTTTTCTTTCTGAAAATGAAAAAATCATTAGAAAAAAAAAAAACTTTTAGAAAAAGCATGTTAATTCAAGAAAAGAAATAAAGCAACTTAAAGGGATTTACTTGTTTTACTCAAAAGTTGAAGAAGAAAAATTGAAAGAATTACGTTGTAATTATTCTTTGAGTGTTTACTAAAAACGCACATACTCAATGAAATTAACCCATTCAGTATGACTATGGTGGCTAGGCGAGATTTGTAATGAAGCAGTCATCCTTTAATTTGTTTAAGGGAGGAGAAGAAGGATTAAGAAGAAAAAAGTGAGTTACCTAGAGTTTTAACGTATTTTTCGAAATGATCTACTTGCTAACTCAATACAAACCTCTTTAACCATTCATTGTAGAGGTAGAACAAAGATGTCCCCATATTTTTCTATTGGCTTGCGATCACAGTCCTAGTTAGTAGCAAAGGAATCTCTTATAAAATGTCAAACAATAGTTATAATTATTCAAATCCTAAATCTCACAAATCTCCTCTCACAAGAGAGAAAACATTGTGAAGTTGAGAAAATTTGAATTGAATCTAGTGTAGCGTCGTTGAGGCGGCAGCAAGCCGCAGAAATTTGTTCCCATACAAATTCATAAAATTCTGTGTGTTTGTTGTTGAAGCTGAAGACGGCTGCTTTGGTTGTGTTTATACCAGAATTTTACGAATTTGTATGGGAACAAATTTCTGAGGCCAGCTGCCGCCTCAACGACGCTACACTAGATTCTATTCAAATTTTCTCAACTTCACAATGTTTTCTTTCTTGTGAGAGGGGAAACATTGCCATATTTTTCAAAAAAAACCAAGAGCTGCCAAGTTTTAGTGCGAGTTTCCTTTTAGTTTCTTCATTCTTTTGATAGTTTTGTTCAAATAAACGTACATCGTTTATTTTTTATTTATTGTAAATTTTAATTTATGTAAACATTTCTTCAAATTACAGAATTTTGAAGTTTCCTTTTATTTTTTGATAATTGATAACTTAAATAAAAAAAATTAGTAGTTGAAACAATAATCAAATCCAACTGCTTTTGTTTTATTTTCTTTTACATATTCTTGACGCTAGAGGTCGACGCTTTTATTGTGTTTATTCTCTCTGAAGAAGTAAGCGGTTAGAGGCCAGCTGCCTTGGTTGTGTTTATACCGTTATGGTACCATTATGGTATAAACACACCCAAGGCAGCCGGCCTCAGCTTCAACAGCAAACACACAGAATTTTATGAATTTGTATGTGAACAAATTTCTGAGGCTAGCTGCCGCCTCAACGACGCTACACTAGATTCTATTCAAATTTTCTCAACTTCACAAGGTTTTCTCTCTTCTGAGAGGGGAAACATTGCCATATTTTTCAAAAAAGCCAAGTGCTGCCAAGTTTTAGTACAAAAATATATGTTTTTTTTCGAGTTTCCTTTTAGTTTCTTCATTCTTTTGATGATTTTAACGGTTTTGCATAAATAAATGATGTAAATAATTTTAATTTATGCAACAGTTTTTTCAAATTACAGAATATGGAAGTTTTCCTTTTATTTTTTGATAATTGATACGTAAATAAAAACCTAGCTGTTAAAACAAAATCAAATCCAACTGCTTTTGTTTTGTTTTTCTTTTACATATTCTTGACGCTAGAGGTTGACGCTCTTATTGTGTTTATTCTCTCAAAAGAAGTAAGCGGTTAGAGGCCGGCTACTTTGGTTGTGTTTATAGCATTAAAAGTAAAAAGTTAATACAACTTTAGTGTTCATATATTTATAATACTTAGAATAATGTAGCTTAAAAGTTTAAGTAAAAAATCCATTTAAAATGACGTTATGTCTAATCTTCGTAGCCGTGAATTTGGTATGGCTCGTCGTAAGGATCCAGCCAGAAAGTCTGGGTGTTTGCCAAAGTTTCTTTTTGTATTTACATTTTATTTTTGTTAGTTCATTTTTAACGAAGGGTATTTTAAAGTCGCTGTGAATGTTAACATTTTGTATGTACCAGGGGCCGCACGCAATTATGCGAAGTATTTTAGATTGACGTCATCAGGCGATTGTCTATTGGTAGACAGTAAGTAAGCAGCAATTATAAAATCGGACTAAGAACGCTGCCCTGTGAGACACCAGCTTTTATATCAAAGTTAAATGTGCTAAAATCCTTGTACTTAACTCGAAACATGCGGTTTGATAGGTATGATTCCAGGATCAGGAGCGCGCTTGTGGGTAATAGTTTCTTTACTTTATATATTAAGCCATTTTGCCAAACCTTATCACACGCCTGAGCAACATCAAGAAAAATGGCAGAGCAGTACTTTTTTTCCTCGAAAGTATTTCTTATTTCATTAGTAATAGGATTGACTTGAACTATTGAGTTGATGTCTTGAAGAGTTGTCTCAAAATCACTTTCGCATTTTAGTCGGGGAGTTATGTTCAAGTGGCTACTTACATATTTTCGAAACCTTAGCCAGTTTATTTTTGGAGATGTTAATCGATTGGATTTATAAACTTCAGCTTGTTTAAGTAATTCGGCGAGAGTAAACAACACTGACAAATATGAAACGATTGACTTAGACGGAGACGAAGAGAGTAGTACGTGAACAGACACCGACAAGTGCATATTGTAAAACAACAACACGCATTTTAATAAAAGGAAATTCCACATGCAGTATGACCGTATTCTTGACGATTCGTACATTGCAGAGGACCTCTTCTCTTCTGCGGTTCTTCTACAGTTCTTCTGTTCTTCTGCGATGTAATAAGTAGCTAAGTTCATAAATGGGATGAGTTTCGTTATTTTTTAGTTTTCGAGCCTCAGGTTCAAACTCTGGTTGAGTGTATTTTATTTTTAATTTTGATGTTGTAAACTGAATTCGTTTTGAAACCAACTACTTCGATTGCATCTTTGATTTCATTCAGATCGACATCTGGTTCATGAATAAAATGTAAAACTTTTAGTAAGTCAAAAAGCCAATATGATTTTCTATTGTGACTTTGAAAAAATATGTAATAATCACAGTCAGAGTTAGTAGCAGGGTCTAAAATGTCGTAATTTGTTCATAATTTCAGTTAAGCAAAATATTTAAGATATTTAACTGTAACTTGGAAGTTAGTAATAATAACAATCACTCCTGAATCCAAAAACATTGGAGATAAAACTCTCCCCTTTTCGGTATGTAAATAACTCGCCGATTCGATTTTGATCATGGCTCTCGAAAAGTGACCTTCAACCTGGAAAAATTCAAGAATCCTGCAACGTTCCAACTTTACGAATACACGCTCTCTACCACCCTCTCACGATATGATGACGAACCGACTTGGATGCAGATTCAAACAGCCTGCATACAAGCTGCGGAGAAAACAGTTGGCCTCCAACACCGCAAAAGAAAGCCACGGATAAGTAACACCACTTGGGAATACATCGAAGAACGTAGAAGATTGAAAGCCAAACGAAACTGCGCTCCATTGCACGGCCGCAGCAGTATTCTTACCGCATACAACGCAATGAATCGACAAGTCAGGAACGCTGTAAGGACAGATAAAAGAGCATATGCAGAAGGAGTAGCCAAAGAAGCGGAGCGGGCAGTAAACTGTAATAACATACGGGGAGTATATTGAACCATAAAAAATTTGATGAACACAAAACACAATATACCACCTATCAAGGCTAACGACGGTAGCATCCTAACCACCGACGAGGACCAACTTGCTCGCCGGAGAAAGTTTTTCGTAGACAACAGCATAGAAGTAGAAAACACCGTTGCGTCCGCCACTGGTGTACAGCGAAGAAGGAACCCCAACAGAAATATTTCTACTGACCCGCCTACCACAGAAGAAATCAGCCTAGCATTAAACAAGTTAAAGCTGAACAAGGCCCCTGGACCCGACGACGAAGTACCTGCCGAACTTTTGTGATACAGCGTTAGCACAATTTCACACGCACTCTCTCCCATCATGCATAAAATCTGGACATCTACCACCATCCCCGCTGACTGGAAGGAAGGAGTCATTATTACCATCCCAAAATTGGAGGGGCATAACCCTTCTCAATTCCATCCTGAAAGTCCTTGCTTCTATCATCTTAGGTAGAATCTCTCATGTACTCGACGACCAAATCAATCTTGCGTGGCCCACATCAATACTTTGCGCATAATTATGGAACAATCTGTCGAGTGGATTTCGCCACTATTTCTCATTTTCGTGCACTCTGAACGCGAATTCGTCACAATCCAAAGAGACGCAATATGGAGCTCTCTACAAAGCTATGGAGTTCCCGATAAGATGATTGAGCTCATAAAGTCATAAAGGCGCATACCTTACTATGCGTTGTAAAAGCAAAACTAGCACCAGTTTTAATATAAATAACAGGCGCTGCATCCAAATTGCACCAATTAGCTACAAACGCTCACGGAGTAGGCCTCAAAATTAATTTCGCAAAAACAAAATTGATACGTCTACAAACTGCAAATACAACTCCACTCACTTTCGTGTCCAATGACACCGCCATCATCAACATCGATGACGTTGACAGCTTTTGCTACCTTGGCAGCTGTATCACAGAGTATGGGGGTGAAGCATCAGATGTGACAGCACACATTTATAAAGCACGGTCTGCATTCCACCTTTTGGATCGGGTTTGGCGTTCACGCGGGCTATCACTGCGCACTAAAATACGAATATTTAATACCAGCGGAGACATGGTTGGTGTCAGAACATATAAGCCGATAACTTCAAACGTTTATTAACAAATGCCTTCGTATAATCTGCCACATTTTCTGGCCAACGACTATCACAAATGAAAATCTGCTGCTCCTCTTCAATAGCGAGCCTATCAGCACCGAAATCAAATGACGCAAGTGGAACTGGATAGGCCACACTCTGCGCTGAGAGGATAACAACATAGCGAAGATGGCCTTTCAATGGAACCCACATGGCAGCCGGCAAGCAGGACGACCACGTCAAACCTGGATACGCACTTTCCATGCCGGAAGCCGCTCCAGAGCCACTTGAAATGAAATCAGGCGCCTGGCAGCTGACAGAAGCCGTTGCAGAGATTTTGTTTCTGCTCTATGCTGCGATTAGGAGCGTTATTTGGTTTATTTTAATTGTATTTTTTTAGTTAAGCTAGCATAAATATAATTCTAATATACCAAGTTTCAAGGAATATAATAATAACATTAAATATTAAAGTTGAATTAGTATTGATAAAAAAAAAAAGAATAGGCTCGAACCTATTGCGTTTTTCCAGCAATTTTTTGTGTAATTGAAAGTAAGAGTGACAGTTAGTAACAGTAACTAAAGTGTAGTCGTTTTTTTCTTTCATATTTAATGAAGGATTCAACCAGTTGTGAGCAAAAAATCATTCGGATTTTCTATTGCGGCTTGGTAGTATGTAAAAATCATAGTCTCTATAAAGGAGACTCAACTGTATTGATCGCGGCTGTTGAATTAACACACGTCTCAAAGAAACTAAACAACCTAATTCACTCTCCCTTTCAAACTAGCTTTCATACCCTTTGTGAATTTTTAATGATTACAAAAATAAAAAGTGATTTAAAATTAGGAGTTGAATTTTTTCGCTTAAAATATCTTCCCCACTCTTTTTACCCAAGGGTCAGCGAAACCAGACCACCTTAATAAACACTATATTTTATTTAAAAATTACGAACTGTCCATGTTATATTTTCAATCCATTAACGTCCAGTATACTGCTTCTTTATTACTAAAATTTAAACTTAAATGACCTACTCCAACTGGTTCTTTTAAACGATAACATAAACAAACTTAAGTTTAGATACAATTGCGTGCAAAACAAAAGCATACATATAGGCAGCTACCTATGCAAGTAACGAGCAGCTGCTTTTTGCAGCACTCGAGCGACAAATGAACGAGCAACGATGCGCAACTTCTCTTATGTAGTTACTTTTACTTTTTTTCCTCTAGAGAGTAGAGGTTTCATGTACGACACGGCGTCCAGCTAGCAGCTAGTAGCTACTGCAGAGGCTAACAGTCACGGTGTGAAACAAATTTCATTACAACAGCAGCAGCAAAAAAAAAAAAAAAAAAAAGAGCAGCAACAGCATTAATAACAATAACAACAAAAAACTAAACAGCAAGAAATGAACTCTAGAAAATTGTTGTCTTGCCGCTAGCTGCAGCTTAAAACTTTAGTACCCAAAATTACATTTGAAGTAGCAGAAACAGTAAAAATAGCTGCAATACAGTTTTGCACTTATACTACTAACAACAATTGCAAGTTTCTATACATTTCTTGTTCATTTCATTTTGTTTTTTGTTTTTGTTTTTTGCTCTTCAGCATTGTATTCAATACAATGCAATACACAATGCTCGAGGTGGGTGGATGAGCAACAGCAGCAGTTGCATTTTTTTGCAACGCTCGGAATACGGAATACCCTTTGCTCAGAAGTTGTATTTCAGTTGCAGGTATTTTGCTTTTTCTACTTTAGATGCTGCTACTTTTCACTATTTTTCTTTAGCAATCTTATCCGTTCATATTTTTTATAATTTATTTTTTACTTTATGTGCGTGTGTTCATTTATTTTTTTTTTTTTTGTGCTACTAACATCGCAACGTATGACCAAATGCTCTAAAAATTAATAAAACTCTGATATTTTCATACTGGTAGAATAACTTTGATTACTTTTATTTTTAGAAGTTGTGAAAGAAATTAGTGAATTATAATTTGGATTAAAGAATTTTTGAAATCAGTATTGATTCGTTAGGTAGATGTTTCGATGGTCACATTCATACCCAATGAGTCTGACCAGACCCAATAGCTATTTGCCAAGCTCCATAATTTTTATGCTAGTGAATCGATCCAGACTAGTATTTCAGCAAATCATTTGAAAATTATCAAATAACTTAAACTTTACTTTAAAGAATTTTTGAATTTGGTGTTGTTATTTCTTTTTAATAAATTAAACAGAATGTTACATGCATTATTTTTAAATTTTATACTTCTACTAGCTGACCCGGCAGACGTTGTTCTGCCCTTTCTACGAAGAAGCGGGAAAATTGAAGTTTATTTCGATGAAGAATAATGAAGTTGCTGGGCGTTTGAAATTGAACATTGGTAATGACAATATAAGTTTAAAGGACGTACATTGAATTTGGTAAAAATTCGATATTTAAAAATTAGGCATCAAAATTGGCATTTTTAAAACTATTTAATTTGTAGAAGAATATCAAAGACCGTTCTAGAAGTTATATCTAATTCCAATTACTATTTAAAAATATGGACCCATTTGCTATTTATTATAAAAAAAAAAACTTATTATAGAATTTGTTACAGCGCCACCTATCGGATTTTGACATAGCTAGGCAGGTTCTTGAGATATTTCATAAATTAGTAGAAATAATAGTAAAAAATAATAATAATAAAAAATAGAAGTAGAAAAAGCAGTGAAAAAGTAGTAGAAAATAACAATAAATTGTAGAAAAATGTAGTAAAAAAGTGGTAAAAAGTATAAGTAGATAAATTAGCAAAAAAGTAGTCGAATATAAGACGAAAATGTTGGAAAAAATAAATTAAAATAGTAGTGGAAAATAAAAGTAGAGCATGGTGCAACACCCAGTAATCCAACAAACTGAGAGAATTTTTTAAATCCAGTATTGACAAATAATACTTCCATACTAAGGTATCCCGTAATGAAAATTTAGGGTATATGGAAGGTCTCACACCCCCTTTGTCAACCCACCCATATTTTTGTTGTAGTATGGCATTGTTAATTCACGTTCTTGTACCAAATTTCTGTACTGTGTTATAAATGATTCTTGAGATATACCCAAAAAATATTAGGATTAATTTTATTATGGCTCAGTTGAATTATAGAAACAATATTTATCTTTTCATTTTATGTACTGGAAAAGATTCAAAGAGTACATTATACTCTTATATTTTCTAATAATAATAAACTATTATGAAGCTATACTAAAAAATATTTCAGGAAGCTCTATATTCATATCAAACACCATTCTTGAAATTATTTAAAAATTTGAACCAATTTCATATTTATTATAAATATTGAATTTATTACAGCGCCACCTATCGGATTTTAAGATAGCTAGGCAGGGTCTTAAGATATTTCATAAAGTAGTAGAAATAATAGTAGAAAAAGGAATGGAAAAAGTAGTAGAAAATAGCAGCAAAAAAGTGGAAGAAAATAGTAGTTGAAAAGGAAGTACGAAAAAAATAGTATTACAAATTGTTGTAAAGAAGTAGTAAAAAGGTAGCAGAAAAATTAGTAGAAAAATAGTTGAACATAATAGTACAAAAATAGTAAAAATGGAGTAGAAAGAGTGGGAAAAATAATAGTAAAAAATTGTAGTAGAAAAAAAGTACTAAAACAGTAGTAGAAAATATTGGCCGAAAAAGTAGTAGAAAATAAAAAAAAATTGCAGAGAAAAAAAAGTTTAAAAGTAGTAGAAAATAGTAGTAGAAATTGTAGTAGAAATAGTAGTAGAAAATAAAAGTGAAGCAGGGTGCCACGCCCACTAATCCAACAAACTGAAAGAATTTAAATTTTAGTTCCGTACCATAAATATCTCATAAGGGAAATTCAGGTTATATGGAAGGTGCCACACCCCCTTTGTCAATCCCACCCATATTTGCTGTAGCATGGCATTGTCAATTCTCGTTATTGCACCAAATTTCTGTACTGTGTTATAAATGGTTCTTGAGATATACCCAAAAAACTATTAGGATTGTATGGGAGGTGCCACGCCCACTTTCCTAAAAGCCATTATGAATAGCAATAATATGCGCCTAAGAAAATATATTCTGGAAATATGACTTCAATCGGTCCAGTTGTTCAGTAGTTACACGATGTCATACACACAAAACTCTACGATTATATACATATACATATAAAGATAACCACATCAGCTATAAAAGTAATAGCTTAAATTTTTCATTAATACATTAATTTTTTGATAGATTTCCTTTATACTGCTGAAAAAATATTGAACATGATTTAATTCTCATACACCACTAAGTTTTGTTCATTTTTATAGCGTTTTAGCTACACTGTGCATAGTTTCTGCAGCAACAATCATCGTCGTTGCCCTCTTTAGAGAACAGATATTTTCACAGCTCCTTAATGTCCAACAAGCATAAAAGGACATTTTCACAGATCATCATTTTATGGCGTAAATATTTTTCCGCATCTTCTTCTTTTTCATTCTTTTACTTCTACTACTTGTTCATTTTTAATTTTGTTTTTATCATTTACACGTGAAATTTGACACGAATGTCGTTGCGCGTTGTGCCGTCGTTGCTGTTGTTGTTGAGTGTCTCAGTGGGTGATAGACAGTGTTTTTGCAGGCACGCAATAAGCGTTTTCCTACAGCGTGAAGTATGCTGCCGCTACTTCAGTGTCTACTTTCTATTGCTTACTAGTAGCAGTCACAGAAGTAGACGTTTATTTTGTCTTTTCTTATGTAGTCTCGGTGTGGTAATAAAATGACGCAATGGGAATATTAAAGAAATTTGTTAGTTGTAGATAAGCACAATTTGCAAAAAAAAAAAAAATAACACACACACAAATAAAAGCAAAGATAAGAAACAACAACGAACGATGAACAAATGCAGCACTAAAAGCGAAAGGTATAAGAAAATAGTTATAAAATTTTTAGAAAATTTACTATGCGCTTTAAACAAGTTCTAACGTCTTTAATAACGTTAACTGAACATTTTTGAGTTTAGTGTAGTTTTGTAGTTGCAAATAAACTTAACTCAATTCAACCTCTTGTGAAATGAGAAAATTTCCTATTTAATTCACTTTAAGATTTGCATAAAAGTGCCAGCTTCTACTTTTCATGTCACTCCAACGGCTGGTGGCATTTAATTTCCTCATTCACTTAAAATTTTCTTTGAAAATTTTTGCAATTTAATTTTCTAATCATTATAATGTATTTAAATTTTGTAGAGCAGTAATATAAGTAGATATAAGTAGATATAAGAGAATAAATTAAATTTTTTTTCAAGTTTTTTTTTTTAAATTTATTTTTCTTATTTGATTTTCTTTAAGTATGTACTTATTTTTAATCAAATAAATGGATTTCTGTATGTGTGCAAACATTTTTGAAGCATATGAACATATTTTCATTGATAGTGAATTCTAAAGTCAAATTAAAAATTATTCACATACTTATACACACTTATAAATACGATATAAGTGCAATTGAAGTGAATTTAAAGTAAATATATGTAAATAAAATTTTTCAAGAATGTGCAATTTACTCTCAATCACTAGTGGATAACATATCAAATATCTAATTCATTATAATCATTGATCCTGATACACTTTTTTAAAAATAAGACTCGTGTAAATGGTAAAAAAGGCCTAACATTCAATAGTTTACTTGGGAAAATCACTTAAGAAATGAATCAAATTTATTAATAAATGTCGTAGAGTTAAATTTTTTAAGCACATGCTCTATTTTCCCCTAGGCGTGGCAGAATGTGAACAATAGTTATTTATGCTCTCGCAATTTCTCTTTTTATTTTTCTAAGAACATTTTCTAGTGTTTTAACCAGTTGAAAATTCACTCTGCAATTTCCATTTAGACTTTTAAAGTCTACTTATAATTACAAATATTCTTATTCAGCTCTGCCAAGATTGATTTTATTACAATCCTGCAAAAAAAAACAAAAAAATTTTTACCATGACGAGTACCGACTTCGTCTGATTAACAAGTCACAGCCTTTGGTTCATGTACGGCCAAAGTTTTAGCTACGAGAGCAATACGAAAATATATTGGATGTGTATAAATCGTCAAAATAACTGAATGCCACGTACCTCTCATGCTGTAAAAGAATGCAATCAATTCAGGATGAAAATCACAAATGAATAATAATTTTTATTGAATCACATATGACCCCACAATAAAAAATGCAGTTAGAAGTCTTTTTCCGAGTTGCCGTCTGGTTATTCAATTAGAAAAGTCTTTTCTGGAGTCAAAAGAATGCAAACTTTTTTTGAAATCATGGGAATGCAATCCAAAATGATGACTGCTTTGAAGTCACCTGGAGCCACTTGAAGTCACAAGCAGTTACTTGAGGTCAATTGGGATCATTTGAAGTCTTTTGGAGCCAATTAGTGTTTTGAAGTCAAATGAACTTGGAGTCAATTGCGATTGGCTGGCAGTCCATTGGAGTCAATTGAAGTCATTTAGAGTCAATTAAAAAAAAATAAAAAGAGACACTGAGAGAGCCCAAGTCGGTATTTTGGACTATTTTTGTATGAGCAGAGACGGAGACGCACAGTGGTTTGAATGCGAGAAAAAATCATTTTTCTGACGCGTCGATAATAAAAACTTTTTTCTTAATTTCTATTCATAAATATTTCATTAGCATATTAAAAAAAAAAATTGGAGGAATTAGTTCATTAAATAATTGTGGGTAAGCTGTCGAAGTTGATGAGTGCTAGCATGCATTTTGAAGCGTTTTTCGGAAGCGTTTTTGTTGTTTAACTATAGTTAAAATCTTAAAACTTTATATGGGTGTCTTTTATATGAAGAATGTATTTTATAAATAATAAAAAAAAAAAATTTTTTTTTTGGAAAAAAATTTAGTTTTTAGGAACTAAAATTTCAAGATTATTCCTTAAGTTTGGTGGACCAGGTCTATCTTGCGAAGATGTGCCCAATATTCAAATATATAAAAATGTAAAACATAATTTCTTAGCTAAATAATAAAAAAAAAAAATTGGCTGCGGATATCTGCGAATCCCATTTTCATTAACAAAATACTAAATGCATATCGGGGAAAACTGTATGTATAAAAATGTGATTATTTGTGGTATCAGTGTAGTTTTAAGAGATAGAAATTTGTTTGTCAAAAACAAAAAAAATATGAATTAAAATTAAATGTTGAAACAGTTAAAACTGTTTCTTATGATATTTATCTCAGAATCTTGACTCTTACGAAATTCAGAACTATTTCAGTTTTACTGTTGTATGGAAGGTGGGCGTGGCATTTGCCGATCACGCCCGTTTTCATAATTTTTCTTTTCCACGACCTTAAAGTGACTCATGTCAAAAATTATAGTGCTGAGATAATTCCTTATATTTTCTTCCGCACTTTGTATGAAGTCAAACCACTGTGCGACGTCGGCTTCCTCATTGTCAGCTCATATGCTCTATGGTTTGTACCAGGGCCGTAGCCAGAATTTTTTTTTCGGGGGAGATTTTCATTCGAAGAAAATATTCATAAATACTTTTTATCAAACTGATTTTTAAATACAATAAATAAATTAAATTAAATCAGACTAAGGACAAAAGTAGATAAATGTCTTAAAACTTTAGAAAAAATTTTCCGATTTTTTTTAATCTTAACCTCAAAAATATGGCCAAAAGCGACAAAAAATTCACTGAATAATCAAATAAAATTTTTTAATTTTTAACGCATTTTCTTTATCGCGAAGGACATAATTTCGTTAACTCATTGAATTCCCACTACTGATGATGTACCCAACCTCAAAAAAATTACCAAAAATAGTAGAGGCTCATTTTTTTCAAATGATCATCATTGGGAATTTGAGCCATTATCAATGATAAGGAACCCGGATGAGGTTGGCTTATATTCCCTAAATTCGTGAAGTCACAGCATTGAAAGAGATCTTTCTAGTCGTGGTGCTCTGAGCAATAATGCGTTAAAAAATTAATTATACTTTTAGATTGCCTCCTAAAACTGCTAATAAGATGGAGTTTTTGCGAAATAATTTTTCACGTTGAACACGAATCTGAGGTCAAAAACTTCCCATCACGTCACGTTCTAGGAAAAAAATTGGGGTTCAAGCAAGTCTTATTTTACAAGGATCCGATAATTTGTTCTATTTTTTATTAATTTTTAAACTTTTCAAACTGACTCAGGACGAAACTTTAAACCAAAAACAGTTACTGGCCTAGAAAAACTATGAATGCAAGAGTGCTCAGTATCACCTTCTCTTTTTGAGTCCGTAGTCAAACCTCATATCGAAGAAAACAAATCGGATTTGATAGCATAGTGTAACTAAGATTTCAAATTTATTTTTTATATTTGACTTTTTAGAAAAAAAACCGGTGGAAGTAAAAAATATCGTTAAATAGATTTTATTTTGAATTTTTCCCCATCCATTGGCACTTAATCTCAGAAATTAGAATAAAGTTTCCACATTTCGGGGGAGGGAGGAGGGGGTTAGAACCCCCAAAACCTCCCCCCTAAATACGGCCACGGTTTGTACTAGAACTTTGTGGGGCGCAGTTGTTTGAAGGGAGCACACTCACCAACTCGCATCACATCACATGCAAATTCTTCTAAAATTTTGGTTTTTTTGCGCATACCGCGAGCTAAGATGTTTGCGCATCAAAAAAATAGTAGAGCAGTTACTATGTGACTGTCAAGTTGTTACTAGAGCTTGACTCCATATGGTGAAACACTTTATAAAAAACAAACTATATTTAACCTAAATGGCAAATTCTAATTAAAACAGACATCAAACTTATTAAAGTTTTGAGCCAAGAAACTACTAACTGTGTTTACTGGTTCGACTTTTGAATTGATATTTACTCGGTCAAACCTTGAACTTTTATCTCTAAAAAAGAAGGACTTTACTGAATTAGACTATCTGAAAATATAATTTTCTGACAAAAAAAAGAAGAATTATCCAGCTTAAAAACCAGATACACTGATTCTATGAAGAGAACTCCAATAATCTTTTAAGCAAAAGCTCTCGCCATTAGGTTATGTGCTAGACGACCTCGGTAGTCTAGTGGATAGTGCACTAGACTTTCATTCAGAAGGTTGCGGGTTCGATTCCCGTCTTGGTCTGGTGGTTAATTCTCATTAACTTCTTATATTCACTAACGATATGAAGTGGATGAGAATTATAAGAATGTGTACGAGAACACACCTTGGTTGGTAATGGCAAAACCACAGAGCTGATAAAAAATTGCCACACAGTCGTTGGAAATCGGCGTTAAACTGTAGGTCCTACCATCGCCACTGTGGTCTAGTAGCAGAGTGCCAGAATCTTGTCTCTGGAGACCCGAGTTCGATTCTCGGCTTGGGTATGTTTCTTTCTTGAGGCTTTGGTACAATTGATCTGACTTTCGTGTGCTAAGTTTAGCCTAGAACCCAGATCTAGAGAAAAAGATATACTCAGAAATTCGAACAGCAAACAAAGCACTGGCTTCCTTTAAGATATCCTCAGAGTTTGTCTGGAAATTTCTTGCGTTGCATCAGATAAGACAAACAATATCACTATGTTCGGATCCTTAGACACACAGAAATACATGGGAATAAAATAGCCGGCAGGCAGAAAAAATACCATTGATCCTGAACTCTTTCTGGGTATAGGCAATAAAAACTACTAAATCTGAATTTCAATGCCTCAAGCTAAGTAAAATCCACCTCAGAATAATCACCAGTTTCCTTTTAGGGCATTACAAACAGGGGTAGCACTTGAATGTAGGCATAGGATAGGACAGTAACTGTCGCTTCTGCCGAGTAGAAAATGAGATGTCGAAGGACATTCTCAAGGCACTCAGTCGAAGAAGAAACAGATATCTGGGGTTTCTGGCCGGATAATTCAGATATCATAAGCTCAGAGTCAAAACCCTTATTGAAATTCTTTGTTAAAATTGGCCTATCTCAATGCTTATGATTAAATAGCTATGGGGGTACAATAGACCTATCAGCCATTCCAGATTAAACGTAACAAAATATTTAAAATTCTGGCCTAATCATCTTAGATTTGCTTCAAACTTTGTCTATGGTTTTATTTTAGGCCAAACCCAACCAAAATGTATACAAAAAAATCCGGTGCAGTTGCCAGAGCGAGCCAAATCTCCAAAATCGACAATATTGTTTTACAGAATCGTCCATAACTCAGTCATTATACTACCGATATGCAAGTGTGGGGTACCACTGGGAAGATAATAAAACGGGCTACAAAAAAATTACAAATTAATTTTGTTAATTTTTAAAATTATTTATTTTTCAAAATAAATTAATTAAAATTTAACTTGCAAAATTCGTTCCATAGTCCCGAAATTTAAAATTAGTGTTTCGTAAAGAAGACTAAATTACCTTTCCATTAGATTTTTATTCGATGTGGTGACTCAAATAGTTAAGGACATACATATGAGTATTTCAAAATTTCATCAAAGCATACAATTAAAAATTAATATCTTTTTTGTTTTTCAAACCAAATTTCTTCTTTTTTTTTTTTTGTTTTTTTTTAGTACTAATTAGAATAATAGTCAAAATATAGTTAGTTGATAAAAATACTTATGTTAGGAATACTTTTGTTATGATATTACATCAATTTAAATTCTTCAAACTCCTTTGAAAATGAAGTACGTCGAGCTGCAATGCGATTATGATCGATTGGAGTAAAGCTGTGGAGCTTCTGTGTTCCTTTAATTGCCTTTACTTTATCGAACTTTGTTTTTTAATATAATTCAATTTTGTTGTATTCACTTATGGTACAATAACGATATACCACGTTAGACTGTTTGCAGATCGCCCAATCGTATAATGATTTAGCATCGATGATTTGCTTTATTTGGTTTATTACCTTTCCAGTGGTATCCCACACTTGCATATCGGTAGTATAATGACTGAGTTATGGACGATTCTGTAAAACAATATTGTCGATTTTGGAGATTTGGCTCGCTCTGGCAACTCCGGTGAAAACTGCACCGGATTTTTTTTTTGTATACATTTTGGTTGGGTTTGGCCTAAAATAAAACCATGGACAAAGTTTGAAGCAAATCTGAAAGGATGAGGTCGATCGCTCGTTGCGTTTAATCTGGAATGGCTGCTATTGGTTGCAGTATACTCTACCCAATACTTAAACTCTTTCAATCCAAAATTTTCAATTTTTTTGAGGTCTTCTTTCAAGTTCAACAAAATGTTGAATTTTTGAATAATCACGATCAATGTCTATTTATGTGAGACTTTTGCCTGCTTTTCAAAACAATAAACTTGCAGCTTATTAATGTTTCTCTTTAGGTAGATCCAAACTGGATAGAAAGGTAGGGGAAGGCGTATTATCTAATCAATTAGGATTAAGTTTATCCTTTCGGCTGCCTGACCACTACAGCGTCTTCCAAGCTAAGGTCATAGCCATACTGGTAGTGGCTAACTGATTGAAAAGTATTAAAGCATGAGACTATGATACGATGAGAATTTCAGCGACAGCCAACCTTCTATCAAATCCCTAGTCAGTATATCGTTTATCTCCAACGTGGCTTTTGAAAGTCAGCGTCTACTCAACGAGGTAGACGACGAACTCAACGTACACCTTGTGTGAATTCCAGGCCACAGTGATATATTTGCAAACAATAAAGCTTATGAATTAGCTAGATTAGGCACAAAAATGCCGCTTTCGCAATTCAATAACTACCCGGGTTATCCTACTAGCAACCTACAAGCTTAATGTTCATACGGAGTTTTTAAACCAGGAGAAAGTGAGATGGCTGACTAAACACAACATCAAAATAAAAAAACAGATATGGCCAGAGTACAACCCCAAATGTTCGGAAAAAGCAAATTTGTAAAGCCGTTTTGATATCACATGGTTGGACCTACAGTTTAAGGCCGGTTTCGAACGGTGGTCCATTTAGATATATAACAAAGTCTAATTGATTTGACTAATCTTAGGTTCTGTTCTACAAGAGGTGGATGGAAAACCCACGTGGTAAAACACGTGGACTGTATTTGTCCTAGGTGAGTTCTTATGAACAGCAACTTAACCTAACTAATCTAGATAGAGAGAATCGAAAATGTATAAATTACAAATTTTGTATGACACTTTGCGCAACTTTGATTTTCCTATAATAAATTCTTCCGACTCCAAAGCTTTTAAACAAATTTCTCTAACTATTACTCTGTGACTTCAATATTCAGCCTACACAATTGTAACTTTTATGACAGAAAAAATTAAATATTCTTAGATATTGTCATGTACAATAAAAATTTATATAAAGTACAATATTTCTATTGGATATGAAATGCAAAATAGTCCTTTCACGAGTCCTTTTGCTTCTACCACAAAAGTTTTTTTTTTTTTTTTCATTGTTATCTTTTCGACTTCGCAACTCGAGTTGGCTAAGAAAAAGATACCAAACAAATCTGAATCTTTTCTTTTTTGCTTTCCAAAGCTTTCCCTTACCCTTCAGTTTTTCTTTATCACAAATATTTATTGTGCTGTTTCCGTACACACACACACACACACACCCAAAAACACTTTCCCTTCAACGTACTACCTCCGTAGCTCATTCATTTGTCCATTTACAGTTTGCATATCAATAGCAATTTGTTTTCATACGAATTGCTTTCAATTAGCATAAAAATGTTTTTCATTCTACACTTTCGCACTGTGCTCTCGTTTATGCTGTTCTGTCTTTAGTGCAGGCACTGGCACTGGCATTCGCAAAAGAGACTAAATTCCCAAAGTGCCCATAAATGCGTACGCGCTGGCAAAAACTTACAATTCGAAATAAACGAAAGGCAACAGCAACGGCCTAATCTCATACCATTTCATGTGCTATGGAATTCGCTTTACATTTTTTACTGTATGAAGTGGTATGAAAGTGAAATGTTTAAGCTAAGGGAAAAGTGAAGCAGGCGAGAGGAGGAGGGCAACAAAAATGTCAATGCACTGTGCGCACCAATGCTCGAGGGAGCAATTTCACTGCGTGCCAAAAATTAGTTGGGCTTATATCCGTGTATGTATTGGAAAATGTACAGCGAAATTTAAAGCGAAGGTGTTTTATCGATTGTGAAGATAAATTGAAGTGAACAACGAACATTGAGCTTTAAATTTTAACTAAAACTTTTTTTTATTGTATTTCGGTTTTATACGAAAAACTTTAACAATTAAAAATCAGACAAAAGAAAAAAGAAAAAAAAAAAATGGAGACACAAACTTGCATCGTCAGCAACAACAGCATACAACACTCACAACAAAACAATACATTAAAATTCTATGGAAAAATT
This sequence comes from Toxonevra muliebris, assembly GCA_963691655.1. Taxonomy (NCBI): domain Eukaryota; kingdom Metazoa; phylum Arthropoda; class Insecta; order Diptera; family Pallopteridae; genus Toxonevra; species Toxonevra muliebris. The sequence continues at coordinate 45,925,004 of OY829327.1, forward strand.
AAAAAAGAAAAAAACTAACAATGCTCTGCACATATTCGCCGCGAATAAAAAGTAACCTATTCACAAAAAACTTTCCACACATCCGTTTCCGTTTATAATTTGCGCACACATACATACATACATACACGAAAAAAACTGAAATCGTTTCATTGTTTTTGTGAGTCGAACTGGAAATACGCGCTGCAGTTCATAACTAGAATCAAGGCACAGCAGAGAGGTCGTAACAGGAAGAGAGAAAGAGAGAGAAAGTAAAATGTAGAGAGAGAGTATGTGTATGTTAAAAGCAAGAGCGAGAAAGTAGTACTGCAAAAAACTTCCTAAGGTTATCTTGCCTAAATCGCACAAAACCTCAACAGCTTGAATTTGCATGGAAACTTTACATATACAAAACAACAAAAATGAACCATGTAAAAAAAAAACACTGAAGAAAAAATTCCATAAAAATATTGAAAAAAGGAGGAATATTTTGTGGTATGCTAAACAAAAAAGCAAACAAACAAACTATAACACCAAAAACAACAAAAAATGCTATTATGCAGAAATATTTCAATTTTCATAAGCTTTTGTTTTTCACATAATTGTTGGCGCTGTTTTTATTTTATTTTTTATTTTTCATGTTTATGCCTGCCAGGCTATAAAGAGTGCAGAAAATAGAAAGAAGTGAGTGAATGCACAGGTCGCTACCCCACTAGCATTGAAAAAGCACCAAAAAAAAAAAAAAAAAAAACTTTGAAAAATCATTGAAAAAACAAGCGGCCACAAATTTTTGTTGAAACGAAATTTAATATTTTAGTATTTATTAAAAATGCGCTTTTTTACTTATTTAACTACTATTTTTATGACACATTGTTTTGCATTTTTCTCTAACTCTCTTTTATATTATTTTTCTATTTATTTTACCTTTAGGCGGCAGCAATACACGCCCCATGAGCACATCACAAACGTCATCATCGGTTTTGACTGGACCACAGCCGCGTTTTCTATCCCGTGGGCACACATATCGTGCTGTTGTTGGTGATACGCTGGTGTTGCCGTGTCAAGTGGAAAATATTGGTAAGTTTTTTTTTTTTAGGTTTAGATTTTTTATATCAATTAACAATTCATAAAGGCTAAAAGAAAATTGTAATGGAATGAGTTGCAGTGAAAAAATTTTCAGTTTTTTAGTCAGAATTTTATGTACAGTCAAAAGTTTTTTAAATTCTACGGTTTCAGAAGTCATCAATTTTGTATTTTAAAAATTGTTAGATATTTAGTTTCCTTCCCTTATGCTTTCATTTTTATAGTCATATGAGAAAAATAGGAAATAAAACTCTTCAGAAATTGGGGGGGAGGGGGGCGGGGGGCGGGGGGGGGGAAATTTCAAAAAGGGCCGCGTTCTTTAAATAAGGAAATAACTTTTCAAAAATGTACAAAAATTAAAAAAAAAAAAAAGAAAAAACTCAAAAACAATGGACAAAATTTTTCAAATATGGCTACTCTTTAAAATGGATAAAATTTTTTTAAAATTCAAAATTTGACCAAGCCCTTTAAATATTAACAAAATACTTAACAAATGAACACGACTCTTTTTCAAAACTCTTTATAAATATATTTAAAAAATTATGAAAATTTTTCCAAAATAGACAAATCTTTTTAAAGTTGGACAAAATTTTTCAAAAAAAAAAAAAAAATTATTTCAAAAATGATCACAATTCTTTAAAATATATGTAAAAAATTGAGAAAGTAGGAAAAACTTTTTAGTAGTGAACAAAACTTTTCCAAAATGGGTAAATATTTTTTTTGTAAATTGATGAGAAAGATTTTTAAATCGAACATAACTTTCCCAAACTGAAATGGAAGATTATGAGACGACACCCAGTTGTACTTTGGAGACAAAAAAAATCTATTTTTCGACCATTGAATTTCAAAAATCGAATGATGCAGTTTTATAGAGATTTGTTTCATTCATTAGAAAAAATCGAGTGAAATCATTTAAAGATCGTAAAGCAAAAACTGATGAAGATTTTCATGCATGTCATGTATGCAAAATATTTTTGTTACTAACATTTAATAGCATTTTTTATTGAAATATAGTATTTTCTTTCTTACTTAAAAAAAAAATTATCTAATCAACGCAGCATTTGCAATTTTCCTTGGGAAAGTTTTTCGGACAAAAGTGTTAATGCTTAATTTGAATTAGGTTCTTACGTTTAAGTGGGGCTGCGATGGCTCTTCTAGTCATATAGAATACAATCAGAGTTTGCCAACTGATGTCAGCGATAGGAATCTGCTATTGGCATCGATAGTGCCTCTAAGTTTACAATCAACCACTAAAGAGGAATACTGGCGTAAAAAAAGTACATCATCAACAAGATACGTTTGTCCAATTTTCTTCGAATTCACTAAGGAGACTTCAAGAAAAGTCTTAGCAGTTGTTGAGAAAATGAAGTCCGATGTCACTGCTTTAAGGAAGAACGATGTTGTATTAAGCGGCAGACAATTCAACGTTAAACACAATTTAATGTTCACAATGCGGGATTTTCAAATATTCTCAAATAATTAAGTACTAATACCACTTCAGCAGCCGTATGTTATATTTGTAAAGCGAAACCCTCAGAAACGAACAATTTGAACACAATTTCAAGGAGAGCCATTTAAAGTCAAGCTTTTAATTTGGGCATTTCATCATTATACGCTAGAAAAAAATTAATGCAATGAATACTGCATGTAGCTTATAGCATGCCTTTTGAAAAGTGGTCAGGGATCGAAGCAAAAAATAAGATTGTAAAACAAGAAAATTAGCATTGAATTCAGCCGTCACACTGTGTAGCGTCTCCATACAACCAGTAGACAAAAATAGATGGAGTAGTGGTAGGCCAATGAAATTTTGCGCAAATATTTTTACGATAAAGATTAAGGGATATTGCGAATTTCAGCCAAATCGGTTAACGAACACGCCCACTTCCCATACAAGCTGAGTCAAAAAGTTACAGTTTGGAATGCGACATAATTTTGTCGAGCAGTGTGCATGAGGGGCTAAATATCAATATTCCGTAACTGAATTCGCGAGCAAACTATATAATAAACGATTCATAAATAGTTTTAATTCAATATAACATATTAATTGTACACACACACACACGCCTATGGCAGAAAGAACAATGTGTAGCGTCGCCATCTTAAAGTTTATGACAGTTATACATTTCACATACAGATGGCGCAAATGTCCAAGGAATTACATGAAGATGTCGCAGTTCGTCTACAATTGTCATCGACATTACCGGTACAGAGTTGCAATTTTTGTTCTAGCATTAATCCCAAAAAAAAATTGGCTGTGTATTAACGAACACATGGCAGAAGTGAAATTTCTTGTGAACTAAACGAAACACAAGCAAATGAAATTAAAAAACACAAGACAATGAAGTAAAAAATTTAGCGATTGAAAAATTTAATTTGCTTGTTATTTGCTTGTGTTTCCTTTAGTTCACAAGAAGTTTCACTTCTGCCTTGTGTTCGTTATTCACAATTTAGTTTTTTAAAGAAAAGTAATGTAATATCATAGCAAATAACTGCAGAAAGTTGAAAACTCTTCAGAATAGTCCCCAAGATTATTAAAAGGTGCCTATGAGACTATATTGCTATCGGCCACACTCACCTTTCCTATTAAAAAAATATTAAATGCTGGATTTAAATACATACAAATTTAATTTTTTGTTTATTTTATATTGATATCCACACATTGAAAAAAAATTTGTCACTTTAGTTTTCATGATCATCGCCTTACTGACATCATCCTCTGTGCCTTTATATCTTTCTGACAATATGAATTGTTCTATTTCATCCCCATTTTTATCCATTTTTTGCTTCTTGTCTGTAAACAACTAAGCTGCAGCTTTCATTATTTGTTCGGGATAGCTTCAAGCTATAAGCTTATCTATTCTCCGTTTTTTCTTTCTCTTAAACCCTTCTTCATATGATAACTTAGGCCTGCCTTTCCCGACTCCATACATTCTAGGTGGTACTAAATTATAAGATCATAAGCCTCAATTTCTCAGATTTTTTCTCTCCTGCACTGCCAAGTTCTTTCTCAATTAAATTTTTTACACCATCAAACGTGGTGGCTTGCTTATTGCTTTTTACGTGCAACCAAGCATTAAAAAACGTTTTAATTTGCACACGGGTACTCACTGAAAAAGTTGTATATCTTCAGAAAAAGCATACAAAAGCAGCTAAAACTTTCAAATATTAATCTACATACATCGTTGAAAGAAATATAAAAAAAAAAATCGAAGTTGTTAAGAAGTGTTTCTTTTTTTTAATTTAATTTTAAAGTTCAGACATTTAATTGTTTTAGGGTGCTTTCTTTACATTGCTTTACAATATCGGTAAAAATCAAACGTCAAAAATTCATATGCAAATTTGGCATTGCCAGTTTTAAAAAATTATCTTATTATATGTTATCAACACTTTTGATTCATATATCGATTTATACACATTGGGAATGATTCCAAAGCAAGGAAACTGGGTACCGTACGAATTGAAGCCGAGAGACGTCGAACGACGAGTTTTCACATGTGAACTGCTGATTGAACGACAGAAAAGAAAGGGTTTTCCGCATCGTATTGTGACTGGCGATGAAAAGTGGATACGTTACGATAACCCAAAGCGTAAAAATCATGGGGACAAGCATCAACATCAACGGCAAAGCCGAACATTCATGGATCCAAGCTCATGCTGTGTATTTGGTAGGATATGAAAGGTGTCTACAATTGATGCGTTTGAGCCGAGCATTAAAGGATAAGAGGCCAGAATATGAGAATAGACACGACGAAGTTATTCTTCAGCACGACAATGCTCGGCCGCATGTTGCAAGGCAAGTAAAAACATACTTGGAAACGCTGAAATGGGAAGTGCTACCCCACTCGTCGTATTCTACAGACATTGCACCTTCTGATTACCACTTGTTCCGATCGATGACACATGGCCTGGCTGAACAGCTCTTCCGTTCTTTCGAAGAACTAAAAAAATGGGTCGATTCGTGGATAGCCTCAAAAGATGAGGAGTTCTTTCGACGCGGAATCCGCATGCTACCAGAAAGATGGGAAAAGGTTGTGGCTAACGATGGACAATACTTTAAAGAATAAGTTTATAATCACTTTTTCACAATAAATGTCCAAATAACGTTAAAAATATGAGTTTATACATTCATACTCCCAATAATGAACAACTACATATTTTATTTAATAATTTTACATACTTTACATTTATTTATTTATTTTTCTGTAAACTATTGCAAAAATTTTCTAAAGTGATCTTAAGGCCTTAAAATTGTTGCTCATTTTGTGTGCTTTTCGATTTGTACTTTTCACGTTGTAAAATTTAATTTCATAAATATTTAATTACAATAAAAGTTTCATTTTATTTCACTGTCACTATGCAAACTAACTATAAATATATCAAAATAATAGATTGAAAAACCATCAGCCAAATGCATTAAAATATTTATTTTGATTACGCGAATATGATCAACACATCAATAACAATAATTTAGCAATAACAACAACTATTCCATTATTATTTTTACTATAAACTTTTGATCAAAAATATACTGTATATAGCATAAAATCAATGAAAATGATGGAGAAATTTTACTAGTTTTTCCTTCTATTTTCATTGGTTGCTGTTTCTCTATAGCACGTGATTAAAATTTTAAATTGATATGCGAAATGATTCCAAAATTTTTTTTTTTCTTTTGTTACGCAGGTGTGTTTTACTAATTAATTATGCATAGAAGCATATCGATATATTCGTTATGTTTTAAATCTATATATATATGCATACATACGATTTCGTTTTACATACACACATATCCATTAATTTTAATATTATTTTATGTATCAAATTACAACATAAAAACATTTATATATGAAATTTTGGAATGTTCATAAACAAAATATTTCACAATGTTCTGATTTATCTTTCAACTAGCAAAATATTCATATTTCTGTATTAGTTATTGAGCATTTTCATTCAAAATCAATACAGAGAATGCAAAAAAGCTTTTAAATTTATCCTTTCAGTCTAGTATAAGTTTTTGGATGTATTTATGTAAATATTAAATAAATCTAAGAATTTAGACTGGTCCAGATTATTACTTTTACAAATATATGGATCCACGTCGCAAAATGAAGGACACACAGAATATATATATATTATTTATGGTGAAAGTTGCTCTTTCTCACGTTATGCCTTGGAGGCGTATGAGTGATATTTAATTGCTAAAGTTACCATTTCAATTCCATAACTATGTCACAGCAAATGCTGCTGACAGCACACTGCAATTGTTAATGAGTATAATTATTTATTACATTTTTCATTTATAATTTCTACTTTGTATGCAATTAATTTATTGCAAAAAAAAGCAATTTTCTTTTTTTGTCTTTGCATATAAAATAAAAAAGGAGGAGTAAAAAAATCTGGCATGAATTCTGTTGAAAATTAAATGCAACTAATGACTTTTTCTACTTACTTATAATAATAAATTATAAATACTCACCAAATAGATACATACACTTATACACACATATCAATCATATGTGAGAATCATAGAAAATGACAAAAGCGACTGAGTATAAATAGTTGTCTGCATTATGGTGAGTCTGTTAATGTTTGTAGAGACTTAGTAGTTCTTGATGTTTGTGTATGAAATAAAAATAACATTTTTTCCATTTTTTATTTATGGCATATGTACATATTTGCAGTTTTCCTTTTTATTTGTATAGAAACTCTTTTTAAATTGCACTAAAATGTTGGAAATACAATATCACACCTGTCACTGTCAGTGCAACTATTCAGTTCAACATTTTAGCATATTAATATCATCAACATCAACAACATCATAGTCATTTCTATAGCAGAGAATGAATCATCAGAATTATTACTAAACTTAGAAAGCGAACAAAGAAGGGAGAAGAGTAAGAGATAAAAGGTGAGAGAAAGAAAAAGAAAGAAAATAGTGCATACAATTCCTACTTACTGGAACGAGGAAGAGGTCGTTTTTGCATGAAAAATTTGAAAAATTCATAGTATTTGAAATATGTGTTGGAATTTTTTCTCGTATTTCTTCTACTGACTTTTAAACTCTTAGAAAATATAATGGAACCAAACAGAAAAACAAAGTTTTGCCTACACAAATGCATCAACTACAAGAAGCATTGCTGCTAAATGTGATATATGTGTGTGTATGTGTGTGTGTGCTTATAATGCATTAGATGCTCGTAAACTAAATGACACGTAATGTTAGATGGCTAGTTTTGTTGTAGTTGTTGTTGTTGTTGTTTTCGCAACTGCTTCCACTATTATTATTGTTGCTGTAAGTAACGTCATTCAAACTGTCACATGATATGAGCCATCAGCTAATAGCATTTATTATTACAAAAAAAAAACAAAAACCGAGAAAAGTCTAACAAATACACAAACAACCTGAAAAATTTATGCAATTTATATGCTCTTTTATCTTTTGAAGCTGTAACTAATGCTATTTACTGCGTATTTAATTTAATGCACTACTTTTATTATGCAAAACTACAAGAAGAAATAAGAAGCTGCTATTTCTCAAACCTACTTCGACTTCCAGTTGTACTTTCTATTTCTCCTAGTTCTAATTCAACTTCTACATCAAGTTCACTCTTTATTTCTGCCTCCAGCAGCTAAAGAATTTCTACTTCTTTCCTTACTTTTTCTTTTTTTCTTGGCATGTATGCAAATATATTTCTGACATATTTTATTATGTTGTCCACTGTCTGTTTCGTTTCTTTCTTTGCTACTAGTTCTAATAGGTATGGAAGAAAATTTTCCAATGCATAATTGTGTTTCTATGTATGTATGAGTGCTTGTGCATGAAAAATGAGCAACGAAGGTGAGTTTGTGCTGGCAGTTGATTGGCATTTTTGTAAATATTTATGTGTGTATTTTGTTTTGCTGCAAGTTGAAAAGGTAAACAAAATGTCATATTGTATTTATTAGATAAAAGTTTAATGCTTCTCTGAAAATTTAAACTAGTTTACTTAAGTATTTTTGTTCTTTGTTATTGATTGTCTAGCAAAAATATATATATATATATTCATATCAATTTCATTTTAATGAATTTCCTTAGCAGCATGCACACTGGGGGCGTATGAGTGATATTTAATTTTCATAATAAAATTGCGAAATCTTTTAATAAATATAGCTATTACAAATTTTCTAAATTTTTGTACGTTTGAGAATTGGTTTGTATAATTGTTTTCTTTAGTTTTGAATAATATCTATAAATAAGAATGAATTTTAATATTAAATGCTACGAAGCCTATCAATATCATCAAAATGCCTTTGGGTCGTATGAGCAATATTTAATTCATCGTAATATTATTTTAAAATTTCATAGTTGTCTCTTTTGGTCTGTAATGTGTAAAAGAATAATGGAAAGACTAATCGTTGGTTTCGTTATTTAAACGATTTCGCAATTTTCAAGCGTGATTTTTATTTATGACCCATCAATTCGACGTTTTGAGTGGTCAAAAATTCAGTTGTTTGACGAGATGTGCGGGAGCTCGCATTGTCGTAATGAAGAATGATGCGACGACGTTTGCTTTTTTTCGCTCAATTCACCAAATATTTCTGGCAAACAAATGGTTGTGTACCGTTCTACGTTGTTCCAGTGGTACAAAGCAACAAGCGACCATTTGCTTCGCAGTGCTTCGAGTGCGAACAACTTTGGTTGAATTTGGCTCATTTTGTAACACCCATAGGGTCGACTGCTGTTTTCTTTTTGACTCATATGCATAGATCCACGATTCGTCAGCTATCACGATCTTATACACATCTTTTGACCCACCGCCGTTGTATCTTTTTTTATCAGTTTCATGCGCCAGTCAACACGAGCCTTCGGATCCAACGAGAACAAATATTTTCCACAGTCAAATGAGTATGCAATATCTTATGTATGCTGGTAAAACTAATACCTAAGGTTGCCTTAAGCTCATGATATATCACATGACAATATTGTTTTATCACTTTTCGTACCGCATCGACAGCTGATTTGTGACGACCTTCATGGAATTGATTTCTCTATACCGCCGAAAAATAGTAGTGCTTCATCGCCAAAAATCGAATCGAATCGAAGTTTATCAATGCACTGTTATTCAGAAAGTCCATGTCGAAAATCATAATAAATAAACGAACGAAAATTTTCAGAGTTCAATTTCATTTTTTCAACTCAATGTAAACCACACAAATGACGCTTGTTTGTCAAAACGTTCCGAGTACGTATATGCTAACAAGTGTCAAACTTTACGATGAAGACGTCAGATTGTATTTGACAACACTCAGTGCTGCCATAGCCGAAACTTAAGTAGTGCCCGTCGTATCTGTAGTTTTCAATAAAATTTCAAAACATTAATAATATTTAGAAATTATGTAATTTTGTATTTATTTTTTTAAATTGTAATACAAAAATGACCACAGATGAACTTTAACTCAAATGAGCTCTTTTGACTACCTGTACCATTGATAGATCAAAAACAGGCAGAGGGGGTGCAGAGGGGTTCGCGCTGTTTAAGCACAACCCGTACCAGTGCCTTCCAAACCGTATCGCAAAATGGGACATGTGTCATCGCAGGAAAGCTGCCCATAGGCATACAAGCAACAGAGCTCAAGAGGCTTTATAATAAAGCAGGAGAAAGACGCACGGGAATATTCAAAATGGAGAAACGTCAACTATCTATATCGGAGGGGCAGTAGCGCTGGGAGTGCTCCACAAAGGGGCGATGGTCGTTTATGCTGATTCCCGACATTGCGAATTTGCTATCAACGTAGGCACGGGGATGTACATTTTCACATCACACAGCTGGTAAGCGGCCATGGGTGCTATAAAGAGTACCTGCATAGATTTGGACATGACGATACTGTCAAACATGTCCGAATGAAAAAAAAAAAAAAAAAAAAAACAGAGTCATGTACTATTTCATTGCTTCGAGAATGAGGGGGAGGAGCTGAAGTAAGACTTTGGCAAGACACCAACACTGAAGAATTTTACCACACAATGGAAATGGAAGACTACTTGCACAGTGGCTACGTGGATTATGTTCAAGCTACACGCCACTGAAGCAGAGAGAAGGAGAACAGAACAACTGCTAGATCCACCCCCGCGAAGTAAGACTTACTGGTAGTCACGAGGGCAGAGTGAGAAGAGACGAAGAAGGCGGTTTTAGTCGGTAAGGGTAACCGTCGGTATTTATGAAGATTTCCACCTTGAAAATAACAAAACAAAAAATTTCCAATTCTTGCTGAAAATTAATACGATACAATATTTTGTTAAAAATTTTATAATTTAAAACTTCTTCAGATTTTAAACACGCTTTGGATAGATTTGGATAGATAACCCCTCTCTTTGGAATCAATTATAACATTTCACTTTTTAACGTACCCACTGGGTGGAAAGTAAGTAGGTAAACTCCATCATTAAACAACATTTTCTTCGTAAAATTTGAACAGTCTTGCACCTTCGATGATCTCTAGGTTTACCAGAATCTTAAGTCTCGGCACAAAATACCCCAAGAAAGCCAAATGAAAGGTCTAAAGTTAAATACATAGTGGAATTCTAACACAATGGCTATATTTTTGGGCGAATAAACATTTCGGTGAAGCTCAAATCTTTGGACATCGATAACACTTCCAACATTTTAAAATTTTGTTATTATTGGGAGTATGAATGTATAAACTCGTAATTGTGACTAACTTCTTATCTATCATACGCGCCATTTTTTTGACATTGACAGCTAGTCTATCTCGAGAAGCGCCAAAAATACTGTAAGAATTGATCTGTCAAATAATTTTCATAATTTTACAAAAGTGTTTTTCTATAGCTGAAAATGTCAAATTTCGTGCCAACAAAACAACATTTGCGGGAAGTTTTAATTTGCTTCTTCCATTTAAAGAAAAACGCAACTGAAGCACATCGTTTACTCACTGAAGCTTATCCTAACTGTGCTATAGACGTTAAAATGTGTCAGGTGGTGATTTTGATGTTGAAGACAGGGAACGTTCAGGCGGCCCGAAAAAGTTCGAAGATGAAGAATTGAAGGCATTACTCGAAGAAGATTCATGTCAAAAGCAACAAGAACTTGCAGAATCTTTAGGAGTTGATCAATCAACCATTTCTAAACGATTAAAAGCATTGGGAATGATTCAAATGCAAAGAAATTGGGTGCCGTACGAATTGAAGCCGAGAGACGTCGAACGACGATTTTTCACATGTGAACTGCTGATTGAACGACAGAAAAGAAAAAGTTTTCTGCATCGTAATGTGACTGGCGATGAAAAGTGGATACGTTACGATAACCCAAAGCGTAAAGATCATGGGGACCGCCCGAACATGCATCAACATCAACGGCAATGCCGAACATCCATGGATCCGAGCTCATGCTGTGTATTTGGTGGGATATGAAAGGTGTCGTGTATTATGAGCTGTTGAAACCGAATGAAACGATCACTGGCGTCCGCTACCGACTACAATTGATGCGTTTGAGCCGAGCATTAAAGGATAAGAGGCCAGAATATGAGAATAGACACGACGAATGCTCGGCCGCATGTTGCAAGGCAAGTAAAAACATACTTGGAAACGCTGAAATGGGAAGTGCTACCCCACCCGCCGTATTTTCCAGACATTGCTCCTTTTGATTACCACTTGTTCCGTTCGATGACACATGGCCTGGCTGAACAGCACTTCCGTTCTTTCGAAGAACTCAAAAAATGGGTCGATTCGTGGATAGGAGGAGTTCTTTCGACGCGGAATCCGCATGCTACCAGAAAGATGGGAAAAGGTTGTGGCTAACGATGGACAATACTTTAAATTTATACATTCATACTCCCAATACTTGTTTGCTTTATTAAACGATTATTACGAACGTAATTAAATTCCGATACGTTCTTACAACAGAATTCTTATTTTAATGCATTAAGTGGTAGTAAAGTGGCCCATCTCGTAATACTATCCATGCCGAATACTATGATCTCTCAGTTAGAGTGTCCAAGCTATGAGACACTATTTCTTACTTCTAAAACACTGTCTCTGAGCACATTGCTGGTGGTTAATACAAAAAGGCTTATTCACGAGTTCACTCGACGATGATTGTAAAATGCCTATTTACTAAAGTTGCTCTTTCAAAATTTTTTTCGCTAAGTACCAGGGAATGGTTTAGTTTTCAACCGAATCCTATTTTTGGATTATTGTACACGTTAAAAAAACTATTTATATTTTTTATATTTTATGCAATACTCGATCTTTCTTCCAATAAATGGTCTAGCTTCTTAATTAATTTCCAGCATTAGTTACAAAATTTAAGTTGCTGTTAATGAAATTGGTACTAAAAAACTTCATAATATGATTACAAAATCTGACAAATTCTTTTAAATTTTTTTTTTAGTCTAATTTTGCTACACCTTCAGTTATTTGAACTACATATGTATACAGGTATTGGAAAAATTCAAAATCCTTTCACACGAAAGCTGTAACGCCTAAAATCTTTCATATGTACACCATTAAAAAAACAAAAAACCAAAAGCAACAGAAACTAAAACTACAAAAAAAAATGTAAAATAACAATGGCAAAAAATTTCATAGGTACATAAAAATTTTCGAAGCAAATCAAATACCGGAAGTCAATTGTTATTGCTGTTGTCTGTGATGCTACAATTTTATCCAATATCTTGTTTTGTATGACTTTTCAGCAAACAACAAACCAGTAAGCAAAAAACAAAAATATAAAACTGAAAAGCAGCAAAACAAGGAAAAAACCAACAACATTCGTTAGCAAAAACTGCTTGCACAGCAAACAAAAAAGAAAAAAATAAATAAATAGCTTATACACCTATACAAACAAACCAACAAACATATACAACCATAAGTAAAGCAAAAAACAGGAATATATTTTTACACTCGGACCTTTTGCTGTTTGCTATTGCTTAAACCCATTAAATCCAATACCAAAAATAACACAACACCTTAATAACACAAACACAGGGACACACATACAAATGAAAAAATAGCTACATGTGCGTAATGGCGAAAGTGAGGGGAATACATGGTGTAAAAAAATAAAATCTCCAGCAACTGGTACACACAATTTTTATTGATGATTGGCAGTTATTGGGTCTTCTTCCTCCCATTTCTTCTTTTATCCCTCCATCACTATTTTGTATTTTTTTTTACCCCAAAAAATTTACTTTGTTTTGTCACTTGCAGGTGTATTATTCTTTTTTTTTGTTCCGTTTGTATTGTCACTCCAGAGACAACCTACAAAACGATAATACCCATTCGCATTTACGTGTAATGAGTATGTATGTGTAGCTATACTCGATTGGCATTGTATTTTGAGTGTGAAATACTGTAGGTACCCTATATTTTTGTCTGTATGACTTTGTGTATGTGTCTCAGTGTACTTGCATCATTGTTCTTGATTTTGCTCTTTTCGCTTTTAAGTTAAAGTTAAAAATGGTTTTGATCACTTTTGAGACTATCCTGAGGTGACATTCCTGCATTTCTTCCTTTATTCTTTTATATCTCGATTTTTATCTTTATCTTTTGATGAAATAAAAGGTTGAGACAATAAAAAAAAAAATTTGTTCTATCAACTTATTTCGATTTTTTTGTGCTCAGAAAACATTGGCGAACGGATCGGTGACCGAAAACAGAAACAGCCCGGACTGCCTGTGTAACGCAACTCGTAAATGGGTGAAGTAATATATCCCAATGGTTTTCAAACAGCTACAGATTATAAATAAATAGAATCATCAGCTGTTTAATCATTTAAGGAATTTAAAATTGCTTGTTTTATAGAAAATAAGGAATCAGTTATATCAAATAAGCCATGTTGGTTGTTGAAATCATTGCACATGCAACGTAATAGATCATTTTGGGCATAGTTAGATCGGCAAGTACTCAATTTAATCAAGATAGGATACCTTGAACAACGATTTGGGATATTTAAGTCAATTTTATTTAGTAGAAATTCAGAATGAATGTCACCGTTCAGTAATTTAGTCATAAACATAACATTCAGCATAGTTCTTCTGCTGTCTAATGTCGGTAGGTCAATAAGTTTGAGACGATGTATGTAAGAAGGTAAATTATGTACATATTAACCCTTTGTCATCCACTATTACGGGTCTTTTTTGTCTTTTTCGAAAAAGTTTCTTTTTTGACCCATTACGAGGGTTGATGAAGGGTTAATATGTTCAAAAAATATGTTGCCCATGAAATTTTACTATAGGTCACTGAACAACAAAAATCTGTATACTTGACTTTAGTAAAAATAGACCCAAATTCCAAAAATGTTTCAAATTTCCACTTTTTATACTCAGTGAACAAGTGTGTTTTTTTAAAAGTATTTTCTAAACTAAAGGTTTATTTTACATTGCAAATTAAACCTTAATTGTTTTTTCCACAACAAAAAATTAAAAAATCTAAATTTTTACTCCTTTCATGCATTTTGGTCATTATAATGTACAAAATTCCAAAAGCTCTACAACCTTTCCCAAAATTTTTTTTTTATCATTTTTTTGGTTTAATTCTTTACAAAGTCCGAATCTACGAGTATAAAACCGCAAAAGATTTTTTATCCCCAAATACAAAAGTTGAGAAGAAAGGGTTAAGTTTAAGCTACTTCTTTTGCTTCTAGAGCCAATAAGAAAATCAATAATTTATTGCTAAGTGGAAATATTACTTTTTGAGTTTGTATGTTCGATCGACTGTGATAAACGTCAAATAAAAGAAAAATGGATGCGTGCAAGGCACGCAAGATATTTGATGTGTAAACAGTTAAGTCAATTGAATGCCATATAGATAAGCTTACATATGTATAGCCATATATAGGGATTTGATGTATAATCTATATGCTTAGGTAAATAATTCAAATTAAAACAATTCTTTTACAAACCTAAAAATTTATTAGATATCATTATCTTTTATATATAATAGCCCAATTCATGATAAATTTATAATAGTTTTGCATCATTGCAAATGCAAATTTTTGTTCCATATCGCATATATTTATGGTTGTGATAGCAGAAATATTTTGCATTTGGACCAAATCGTGAATAGGGCTGATATGTTGTAGTTGCATTATTTTTCTTTTACTCAATGCATCGGGCACGATATGCTCGCATATACGCAGCTGCAATTGAATCTTTTTTCCGTGCTTTAAGTTTTTCTTCCTGTCAATTTGATGTGAAAATTTTACGTCGCCTGAGAATTGATTTGGCGTATAGGTATATGAATTTGTACACACATGCGCCAAATCAATTCTCAAACGACGATAAGTGCTTTCCGTATTTAACCTTAGAAAGGCAACAGGGGTGACCAGTCACTCCACTACTTTTTAAAAGCACCGCAAAGAGATATGTCTTAACTGCATTTAATAAAAATAAGAAACATTGTATATTTATTGAAGTAAATACGTGATTTTATAATAAATAAGTTTGATATTTTTTGTTTAACATTTTTGCTATTTACATAGATAAAAAAAGTGTTGCCTTTCTAAGGTACAAAGCAAAATTTTTGTAATGCCTTTACAGTCAATTTGAATGCCTTTGGAGTTATAAAAACCCAAACTATAAAAGAGGTGGCTTAGAAAAATATTTACAAAATTATTAATATGCCTTCCATTTTCTCATAAAATATCCTTAAAAAGATGTACTTCCAAATTATGTAGCTCCTTTGATTGAAGCTGTGGATTCATCCAAAAACGTCGCTTTCTTCTCGATTCCTCCTCATTCATTAAATCTTTTAAATTTTGTTATGCCATCTTTAGAATAAAATATTATACCATCTAATGCCCACATAACTACGAGATAATTGCATACTAAAAAAATAACAAATCGTTAATGTAGACGTAAATTCCGCTCAATTAAACTTTTAAATTTTGGAGAAAACCTCCTAAGTTGGTAGCACTGATTAACACCCAATATCAGGGCAACCATAACTGGCGACTTTAGATGATTGCTGGCGATATACATTTTAGTTTGGCGAAGGGGATATATTTTGAAGTTGTTTTAATTCACTGTTTAATGTAACCTTCTTTCTATCATTATCACTAAATTTTTTTAATACATTCATTGAAACCTATATTCTTTATTAAGTACTTATCGTTTTGTATTGTTTTTATATTTTAAAATATATTTAATTTTAATTCAATCTAACAAACCGAATTCAAAACCTATCAAACGCTTGTGTTTGCTACGTCGACTTCTCTGCTTTTATGGTATAGTCGATCTCCACACGTTTAACACCAACAAATAATTCTGCGACGAATAAATGTACACACACATTTTGTGTTCGTATGTACATATATGTGTGAGTAAATTGATCGAAACATAAAGAAACAAACTTCGCTCGTATTTTAATTTCTCCCTCTCTTCTTCTCTTTGTTGTTTAGAGTAGCACAGTCATGCCATGTAGAGTGAGCGAGAGGGGAACTGGACATTACAGTTATCTTACATCTTACGTTACAGTTATTCTTACATTTTACACATTTGAAATTTTGCCCATACCGTGAGCTAAAATGTTTTCACAGCCAAAAAAACAATTTGTAGACTTTTGAAAAAATATTATAATTTTTGTTTTTGGATAATTTTTGTGTGGAAAATTCGTTTTTAGGATTTTCCGGAGTAAATGTGGTCAATTCTGGTGTAAAACACATTAATAAAAACACAACGTACTTATAGAAATCGGTCTAATTAATCCGGAGATTAACTGTCGGCAAAAAAAGTGAATGTTGAGAAAAACGCGTATAATTTAAATGTTAAATTAAAATTGAAAAAAAAGAAAAATTTCTTGTATTTCTGAAAACCTAAAATACCTAAAAATAAACCGCGATCTTAATATGTAATAAAAATACTTAAAAAAAAAACTTAAAAATTATTATTTTTTTCACATGAGGAACTGTCGTCCTATCCTAAACGCTTAAAAAGAATGCAACAAAAAATAATTTCGTTTTAAAAAAATTTCATTAACTTTGATTATAATTGAAATCTATTTATGTATATGTAGCTTACATAATACATTCAATTTTAAACTTGATTTACTGTTTTGTTGAAGCTTAACATAAAAACCTTGCAGCTGTTCCTGTTGCCTTTAATCCTTTCAAAAATGTTAGCATCACGTTACAAATCTGTTGCACTAGAAATTGCAATAAAAAAACACAATAAACTAAAAACGAAACTAAAAAAAAAAAAAATAAATAATGAGCTGAATGCAAAAGTGTAAGTAATAAAATGTAATTAATCTAACAATAATAAATCCCAGCAATAGCAATCAACAGCAATAGGAATTAACAATAGCGAAAATAACAACAACAGCATTGAATAATATGAAAGCAGAAAACGAGAAAAACATCTATAAGAAAAATAGCAAAAAATGTATACTTCATTGGCGATTAAATATCATTAAAATCCAATTTATAACAATACAGTGTTGAAAAACATAAAAAAGACGAAAGCAAAAAAAAAAAAGCAAAAATAAAAGTAAAAAAGTAAAAGTAAACAGCAAGCTTAACTTGAGGGATGAAAATGAAAAAAATAAAATAAAAACGAATATGTTAGCTACGGTTCTAGTAACCACCAGCAGGCATGATGTGCAATTTTTTCGATATTGCTACTCTATGTAGAGCAATATTGTATTGCATTTCTAAAGGGGTAGTGTGAGTTTAATGGAGAAGTAGAGGGGGGAAACTCTTCTACCATATATGTAAAGAAAAATGCAATCAATCTAAAATAAACTCACAATATCCCATACGAATTTTTAATGCAACCAAACCGAACAAAACATATGGTGCATTTGCCTGCCTTAGCATATCTCGACGCCTGCCAATTTTTTATAGTCAATACATGTGTGAATATGTATGCATCAGTCAACAACCGCACAGCACAGCACAACATAACACCTCAACTGTTTTTTCTGATACTTAATTTCCCTTTATTGAATTAAGCAGCTTTGGCTATAAGCAACAAATAACAAATAACAGCAACAATGTGCAGTAGAGAATATAAAAACAAAATACTCAACCTCAATTCAAGAGAAAGAGAGAAAAAGAAAGAGTGGAAAATACAATAAATGCTTAGTTGTTGATTTCCTGTAGTTGCAACGTGTTAAAAATGGTTATTTTGTTGTCACACATACACTCACACACACACACATACGCATATATGTACATTTACGCATACCACTATTAAACAACTACAACAGCAATAGTGAAACTAACAATTAGTTTCATTGCTGTGTAACATTTATAAATACTCGCATGTTGTTTAGTT
Organism: Toxonevra muliebris; assembly: GCA_963691655.1. Taxonomy (NCBI): domain Eukaryota; kingdom Metazoa; phylum Arthropoda; class Insecta; order Diptera; family Pallopteridae; genus Toxonevra; species Toxonevra muliebris. The sequence continues at coordinate 45,943,331 of OY829327.1, forward strand.
TCATATGTTGCAGATATTAAATTACTATTGCTATTGTTGTTGCTGCTTGCTTGCTACACACATTTGTTAAAAGTTAATTCACCTGTGGAATTAATTGCAATTGTAAAAATGTATGTGTGTTTGCATTAGTGCTGCTGAAGTGTTTATGTGCTTCTCCTCGATAATTTCAATTGCAATTGGTAGTTGTTTCTATAGTTTTTATTTTTATTTTATTTTTTTTTGTTAGGTACATTTATTTGTAGGTATATAATTGTGTATGCGTGTTTTTGTTTTTGCTTTTTTGTTAGTTTTTCTTTTTTAAGGTAGCTAAAAATAAATGTCAAGAACTTTTATGGCTTTTTCATGAAATCATAAAACTTACACAAAGCAGCGTATTTATTTCTTTATATCGTTCAACGAAAACTTTTCTCCTGCCTTTGGGCGGCGGCTGCCAGTGGTATTTTGTGTTTTATATTGTTAGGGATGACTGATTTGCAGGGGTGAGTCTTATAATCAGATAGATACACTAAAGTTTTCAAATAATACACATATGAACTTTTAACTAGAAATAGTTGTAATCCGTTTCATACTATTGCACTGGATCCTAATGGTTCGGTAGCTGGTGGTTCCGTAGCGGCAGTTGAAGCTTACTTGCCTTGCGTTGCGATGGCGGAAATTCATAGATTGTTGGTTGCATTTTTTATGATCTCAACTGCTGACCTCAAAGAAAGCTGCAGGGAGCTGTAAAGCTTGATAATGCTTTTAGGTTTGATTTTATAGTCTGGCTTCTAATCTAATATTAGGTCTGCATTTAATTTAATTAGATCTAAATTTTAACCTGAATTCTCTCAGCGTGTTCATATGGACACATTCCTTATCTAAGAAATCAGTTTACAGATCACAGCCAAAAGTTAAATTTAATTTATTTATGACTTTTTTAAAAAGTTGTATTCTGAGAGATAATGGGTTAATTTGATTTTTAGTCTGAATTTTAGTATGATGGTCGTTCTGAATTTTCTTTAAATTTTTGGTCTGTGTTTTGGTTTGGTTTTAGTTTAATTTTTGGTCTGACTTTCGCTCTGATTTTTGGACTCGGTTTTGGTTTTGTTTTTGGTCTGGATTTAGTTCGAATTCGGTTTAAATTTCGATCTGAATTTTAGTCTGAATTTGAGTTTTTGAGTTTTGTTTGAAGTTTGGCTTGATTTGGTCTGATTTTTAATCAGATTTTTTGTCGGATTTTTGGTTTATATCTTGTCGGATTTTTATTTTAAATTTTTGTCCAATTTTTGGGCTGAATTTAATTTTGGTTTTTGGTCTGCACTTGGCTTAAATTCGATATGAAATTTGATCTTATTCTTGATCTGAAGTTTTGCCTGTTTTTGGTTTCTGTTTCGGTTTTTTTTTGGTTTGATATTTGCTCTGAATGTTATTTTGATTTTTTAACTAATTTTTTTGTTTGCTTTTTGGTCTCAATTTAGTTTGAGTTTGGTGTGAATTTTGTAGAGCTTTGGGCCGAATTTTTGTTTGAGTTTGGTCTGAAGTTTGGACTGGGTTGGATCTGATTTTAGCCTGAATTTCGGTCTAATCTTTAGTCTGTTCGATTCTGATAATAGAACTAAATTTTATTATTGAATTTGGTTGGAATTTGGTTTACATTTAGTTCAAATTTTAGTCGCAGTTTTGTCTGCTTTTGGTCTGAGTTGTGGTCTGTTTTTGGACCGATTTTTATGCAGAATTTAGTTTGAATTTTGAGTTTGGAATTTCGATTTGAATTTAGACTGAAATTGGTTTAAGTTTTTACCCCTTATGGTCTATTTTTTAGATTGAGCTTTAGTTTGAAAAAGGTCTAAATTTTTGCGTGATTTTCAGTCTAAAATTTTGTCTCAATTTTGGCTTGAGTTTTGCTTTGAGTATTGGTCTGCTGTTAATCTAAATTTTAATCGAACTTCTTTGACTGAATATATAGAAAGTGAGTTGGACTGAATTATGGTTGGAGTTTTTGTCTATTTTTGATATTGGGTATTGGTCTAGTCATTTGTCAGATGTTTTATAATTCAGCTTAATCCAAAATTCCCCAAATCCAAATCTATGACCTGCTACTACCGGTGCGTAGTGTGTCTTTCTGCAAACGAAAAAAAGTTAATAATTTTCTGTTCTGCCTTATAGTTCAAATTCTTTTTAACAAACGAAATTTTCTTTACGAACATCCGCATGTTAAATTGGGAACAAGTAAAGCTAGTAGTGCTAGTTATAGAATAAGAGATAAACTCAGTTTAGTCTTATCAAAAAATCCAAGCAAACTCATAACTTTTTTAAATCATTTAATATGATTTTGTAAGATTCTATCGAAAACTGCGCACAATAGTAAGTTTCTCTTAGAAAATTCTTCCATATCTCTGCTAAAGTATCACTATTAAACCATGAATTGTTCTTTGCAATCAACTGGTTGATTAAATCAATTGGTTAAAATAAGTGAAAGAACATAGGATAATAAAATATTTTTCTATCAACAAGCCTCAAAGATGTACAAAAACTTTTTTTCTCCAGGAAAACCCCAAAAATCATATAAAATTTTCAATACACTGCCATGAGTATGCAGCTACAAAAATGTTGAAAGTTTTTCAACAGAAACACGAAAAAGACGCATACAAAAACATATAAGCAAGTAGCAATTGCCTACAAGGCTCAATCTACATATATACACAAATGTATTTTACAGTACAAGATATCGATACACATTCCTATACATTTGTACCTACATAATTATACTTATATACATGAATTCATACTAGTACAACAAACATGTTCATGTGTATGTAAATGTAGGCATGCATTTAATTAATTTAAAACGTGCAATGTATGCGTTAAGCTTAATTTTTCCATTAAGTCTTTACAACTGCTCCACCGAGAAACTGAGCCAAAGAGACATACAGAGAGAGTGTAAAAGAGATGAGAGAAAATCTCTGATAAGAAATCAATAAACTTCAGTAGGCGCTTAAAAGTATACTATATTAAAAACTCATTACAACATTAAGCTTCGTTAAAAAAATAAAAAATGGGAAAAAGCGCTTGAAATGGAATTAAATGCCACAGAAAATTTCTTGTGTTTAATAACAAGAAGCAACATGCAGCAGAACTTTCGTTCCGCAAGACTAACAAAAAAAAAAAAAGTAGCAACAACATAAAATGTGAAAACTTAATACAGCAGTAGAAAACAATTTTTTACACTTCAACACATACATAAACAACTTACGTTACGTTGGCATTACGTTTTACACACATGCACATACAACGTACGTACAGCGCATTGTAGACTTCGTATACGTGATCATACTTTCTCATTTGTTATACTATATACACATACATACACGCACGCATGCATACATGCATGAGTGTAGATATATTTATATATGAACAACTCATGTTTTTATTGTTTTCGATTATTATTGAATGTTTATCATCATAAAATAAATTTTTATTTGTATTTTATTTTTGTATTTTTTTCCTTTCTTTTGCCTGGTCGTTCTTCTTCTTTGAATTGAATTGGCAAAGAATTATTTATTTTTGGTTTTTTGTTTTTCTTTTGGTTTTTTCTTTTGGGCTTCTACTTGAATTGAAATTCATCTCTATTAGCTATAAAAAGCACAATTTTATTGATACTCTATTCAATAAACTCAATATCGAGATATGTATTTATATCAAACACATACATATGTATGTGTATATTTTTTTGTATGTATATGTGTGCATCTTGTTCAAGTGCTTATCGTCTTTTAGCTGTTTACCAATTTGATATTTCTCTTTCATTTGTGCCATTTTCAATAATAAGTTTATAAATGAAATAGAGTGATAAAATTTAATTTAAAATTTTTCTTTTCCTGTTAGATTTTTAGAAAAACAAAACAACGTTCAGGTATAAAGGGGAGGAATTGGATATTTTTCAGAGCAGGGAAAATGAGTTTTATCCCAAAATGCACTTCTCCCCCTTGAACCCGCTAGTGATTTTTGCTGGAAAATTCATAATTTCTGTTGTTGTTTACTTATAAGTATTAAATACTAATCACAGGTCAGCTAAATTCCTATTTTGACTGACGACTGAACTGAACTCCTTTTTAAAAAAAGTAATAAGCTTCTTACTGAACTTTGCACTGATGTGCTCAATGAACTTCAATATTGCTTTATATTTTCGGTTTCCGGATGGAGACATGTTCTAGGCCGAGCTTCTGGGCCGTATGAGAAGTAAAGAAGGGGATAGGGGGGGGGGCAATGGGGTAGTAAATTTGGAGGGGAGGGAAAAGGACTTTCACAATACATAAATATAAACTTTTATAGTGATTCTGAGCGATAAAAAGGAAAATATTCATTTTTTTACAATCATGTTGTATGAGAGATGGGCGTGGTCACGGACATATTTCTTTTATTTTTGCACCCTGGCATTGTATTGACAAAAGCAGCTCCTGTATCAAAATTTGTAACTATACGACGACTCCTTCTAGTTTTATCCAACTTTGGTTATATGGGAGGTGGGCGTGGCAGTGGGTGCATTTTTTTAATTTTTGCACACTGACGATGTATTGTCATAAGCAATTCCTGTACCAAAATTTGTGGCTCTACGACGGCTCCTTCCATTTTTGTCCTCTTTTTGTATGAAATTCAACCACTGTGTGCTGGTGTCTTCTCGTAGATTCTAGACCTATCTAGTTTTTTCCGTTTGCCAAACTCTTCTAGCGTGTTCCAAGCGGATATGTTCTCAATCTTAAAAGCTAGTAGGGAAATTTCGGACAATGTACCGAAAAGGAAAAATGTAGCAATTTTTTCTGATAGCCAATTCGTGATCAAAGCAATGATCTTAAGAGTTTCCAAATCAAAACTAGTTGATGAGTGCAAAAGGGACTTAGACAGCACATTATTTTAATTCTCATTTGGGTATCTGGGCATAGGAAAATAGAGCGGAAATGGGAATGCAGATGCTTTGACTAGGCATGTGTCTTTGCTCAGTCACAACAGGTTCTACCTCCTTTAAATTTCGTTGAAAGAGACTTTCAAACAATCTGACTGCAGATGGAGAGGCTTAAAAACTTGCGCCACATAAAAAACGGTGTGGCCTCAATATAAGCTTTCCAAAACTAAAAAACTCTTATCTTTTTCCAGGGTAGAAATCGCACAAATAACAGCACTTTATACGGGACTCTGGGTGATTGGCTCGCATGCAACGAGCCAATCAGGCATTCATAATGATTTCTGCCGTAGTTGCTATAGCATCGAAGAGATTGAAAGTCTCGAACTCAAAACCTTTGGCAAACCTTTCCTATGAGTTAGAGAAGAGGCTGCTACTGTCAACCTCAGCATTCTTTTGAAGTTTTGTGATTTGACTAAATGGTTTGTAAAAGTTTTCCCTTAGACTTAACCATAGAGATATTGGTATCAAAAAGGCGTTGTTGCGCTAATTGGGCTTCTTTGGATAATCGGAAGAGCAACCACTCAACCTAACCTAACCTGACTCTGACTGACTCTGACCCTGACTGAATTTGACTGCTTCTGATGTACTATGATTGACTTTGACTGACTCTGAGTGACTCTAACTGACTTTAACTAACTCTGACTGACTCACCCTGACTGACTCACCCTTACTGGCTTTGACTGATTCTGATTGACTCTGACTGACTCTGACTAATTCTGTCGCATTCTGACTGAGTTTGACTGACACTGACTCACTCTGACTGACTCTGACTCACTCTGTCTCATTCTGGCTGACTGTGACTGACTCTGACTCACTCTGTCTGACTCTTACTCATTCTGACTGACTCACCCTGATTCACTTTGACTGACTCTGACCTACTCTGACCTACTCTGGCCTACTCTGACCTACTCTGACCTACTCTGACTGACTTTGACTGACTCTGGCTGACTCTGACTGAATCTGGCTGACTCTAACTCACTCTGTCTGACCCTGACTTACTCTGTCTGGCTCATTCTGACTGACTCTGACTTACTCTAACTGACTCTGACTTACTCTAACTGACTCTGACTCACTCTGTTTGACTCTAACTCATTATGACTGACTCTGACTTACTCTGACTGACTCTGACTCACTTTGACTCACTCTGACTCACTCTGACTTACTCTGACTGATTCTGACGTACTACGATTGACTTTTACTGAATTTGGCCAGCACTCACGGCAAACAGAATCCATTGCAGAAATTGCAAGAGCTCTAAAGAGAGGAGTCACTTTGTTACTTCCTGCGCCTTCTGTCTGGCTCATGCCAAGCCCAAGCTCAACGCATTTCATAAAGACTTCATCGACAATCTAAAGGAGTTCTTCAGGATCGAAGTCAAGAAGCCTGTGCAATTCTTTAATCATACCAGCTTGTTTCGGTAAGTGATTACCGATTAGTGATTGAAGTAAGTTGCCGCGACATCTATGTACTTGTCTACTTAATTATAAATTATAAGATCTTCAAATATATTTTGGACAACTTGACCAAAACAATAGATATAAATATGTCTATTTTGAAATAATAAATCCCATAAATAATCTATAAACTACATACATTAATCACATCAAATGGGCACTGCGTAATCCAGCGATAATTCTGCTTCAAATAACTACAATTTCTGCATTCAAATAACCACAAAAGAAACACTTAAAACATATTTTCAGCACATACATCATTAAATCCATCTAACTACAAATGATAAGCTCAAAGCTACAGTTTAAAATTTCATTCACAAGTGCATATAATAAATAAATAAATATATTATATGATGCTTAATCCCATTTAACAAATTTACTTTTCATATTTTGCTCCCTCAAAGAAAAGCTAAATACGTACATACAACGAAATATAAAAAGAGAGAGAGAGAGGGAAATTAAATATATTGCCGCAAGAAAACAGCTACAAAATTATGTCATTTATTTGCGGCGCATACAAGGAAGAAGAATAGCAAGTCTCAGCCAACACATACACAGGCATACAAACATATGAAGCAGCAAAACTTGAAAGAACTTAAAATATGTAACACTAACACTAATACGCATACATATACATAAATATAAAATGAGTGTTCACAGCTCAACAGACTGGGATGCGATGCGATGAGTATATTTAAGAAAGTAGCTAAAACTACATGCGAAAACATATGAACACACACACTCACACTCTCGTGCACATTTACAGACGCATAACTACAAAATAGTTTGTTGTAGTTTGTGTGTATAAGTGTGTTTAAGTGTGTTTAAGCACCATGGTAGTCATGGCATTGCGCGCACACACTTTATTATAAATGTGCCAACATTTTCCAAACAATTTTCTTGTGAACAGATTTTCTTGGTAAATTTTCTTTATTCTTTTCATTTCATCTATTTTTGTTTTTTTTTTTATTTTCTTTTTCAGGAAATTTTGTTCTATTATGGCGTCGCGGCATAAATGTTCTCACAGCCTCTAACATTATGGTGACAAGGGATGAGCGCATAAGACTGATAGATGGTTATAATTTAGAAATATCAGATTTAGAGCCACAAGATGCTGGGGATTATGTTTGTCAAATCAGTGACAAAATAAATCGTGATCAAGTGCACACTGTGGAAATATTGGGTAAGTCACATACATACACATACAAACATAGATAAAAAAATATATATAGTATATATGTAGCATACAATAGAGCATATTATTATTATTATTATGATTACTAAAATGCTTTCTATTTCTTGTTTTGTTTTTGTTTTTCAACAACTGCAAATTGTTGCTTAACAGAAGAAAGTCTTAAGGATTGAAGTTTAAGGATTAAAGCATATTACAAATAGCTTTTAAACTTAACATATTTTGAAAACTTAAACTTTCCTTCTTCAACTTTTACTATTATTTTCATTTGTATTTTTGTTTGAATTAATCCAAATCGTTTTAGTAAATTTTTGGTTTTTTTTTTCAAAATCCTTTAATAGTTTTTAATTTTGTTATGATGTTTTTTAAAAAAACTATAATCTTTACTTGAAAAGAGGGGGGAAAATAATTTTAATAGTCGTCGTATAGGGGTGGGTATAGGCAGTCGATAATTCATAAAAATTACTAATATTTGGATTCCGTTGAACATATTAACAGCAGCCCATCTAACCCAAATAGTTCCCTTTTTAATTCTAGGTTAGATTGGAGAAGCTGTCGAGAAACCTGAATGGCCCATAATGATACCAGATAGTTAGACCTACTGTTTAATACCGGTTCCGAACGATGGTGTGGCAATTTGTTATTACTTGGTGGTTTTGCCATTACCAGCCAAGATGTGTGTACTTGCACACTTTCTTATAATTCTCATTCACTTCATGTCGACATGGAATATAAGAAGGTTATGATAATTAATCACCAAACCAAACGGAAATCGAACCCGAACCTCCCGGGTGAATGTCTTGTGAGGTATCCAGGTCGTCTTCTCTAGGTCTAGTTTAATTGAAAAATATTTCCATTAAAGAAAAATAACAAATCGTGAAATATTTTTGGCTGTCAACTTAAGTGAAAGGTAACCTTAGTAACGCAAGTTTCTTAAAATTTTTCTTAAAATAGTTTATGATATGAGTATATGCTAAAGCCAATCACCTGCTCAGATGATAACAAAATGATTAACGAAACTAATACAAGCCACGATGCTTAGTAGAAGCCCTAAGCTCCCAAGAGGAGTAAAAGGAAAAAAAATATGCGAAGCCAAGGTTTTATTCTCAAACCCGCTTCTTTTCCATTGGCTGCTTACATTGTAAAATTATAGCTATTTATTTTTCAAAGGATTGCGTGCATGTTACATAATTTGCGCATGTAAAAGATCATGTCTTAGATGCGAATATTCTCTAAATAAATAATAATATAAATAAAAAAAAAAATAGTTCAGCAGAACTTAGATCGCGAACCATGTGTTGAGAAACAGTGTTTTGTTTAGATAGCCCTTCCTCAGACCCTCTTCCTGTTAGTTCTGCTTTATGGATATAAACAAAGGTAGTAAAATAATTAGATTGAGACTCTAATTTGTTTCACTGGTCAATGATTTCTGGTCTCCGACTCGTATTCTTTGGCCTCTAGGCATCTCTCTCTGGCGTCTCGCCTTAGATCTTTTTATCTTCCATTTTTGACCACCCTAGTTGTTAGTCTTCAGTGTCTGTTTTATCCCTCCTCCAATTTTGTATCTCTGGTGTTCCATCTCTGGTTTTTAATCTCTTATTTTTGATGTCTGATTTCTATTTTCTACCTTTTAATCTCAGGCTTCTGCTATCGTTTTATTGGTCATTGGTCTCTGGTTTCTAATATCTGTTTTTCTGATTTCCAGCCTCTAGTAGTTGATTTTCCGTCTTTGGTTTCTATTCTCTGATTCCTATTTTCTTACTTCTCGACCCTGATTTCAAATTTCTGGATTCTAGATTCATATCTTTGGTCCCTGGTTCCAGGTCTGTAATTGCTGGTCCTTGACTTACATTTTTTTGGTCTCATGTTTCTGTTCTCAAGTTTCTAAGCTTTGACCACTGGATTCTCATTTATGGTCTCTATTTTGTGATTTGTAGTTTCCGGTCGACGTGATATTTGGTATCTGATTTGCCATTTCTGGTCTCTAATCATTTCTAGTCTATGATTTCAGGTCCGAAGTTTCAGTTCTCTGGTGTCGAGTTTCGATTCCATGATCTCTGAATCCTCTTTTCTAATTTATCATTTGTAGTATTCTGCCTATGGGTTTTGGTCTCTGACGTCGCATTTCTGTTTTCTGATCACTTGCTTCTAAGCTTAGCTTTCTGGTCCGTGATTTATTATTTTTGATCTCTTGCACCTGGTGTCTCGTTTCTATCTCCTGGTTTCGATTTTCCGGTCTGTAGTTTCTGATTTTTAAACAATAATTTGAAATTTCAGGCCACTAGATTCTGATTTGTGATCTCTGGTCTGTAATCTATGGTGACTTAGTTTTTGTTATTTTATCTCTGTTTAGTTTTCTCTGGTATGAATGTCTCCACTGATGAAAGCTGAGATAGTTTCTTATAACTAAACTAAAATTGCTGAAACAATTTGGTTTAAGTTATTTTTCATAACAACACAACAATAACAAAAAAGAAAACAAAAATCGTATCTTATCTAACTTTATTTTTGCCTTTTCTATTTAAGCTTTCCACATTAAATACTACATACATATTTAAAAATATTTAATAAAATCTTGATAAGCATTTAATAAATCTTTAAATTATAATTTGAAAAATATTTATTTATCTTTATGTAACTACATAATTATAATCTTTTTCATCTACTTTCCTTCGTTTTTCTTTTCTTTTTTTTCTGAAAATTTTCCAATAATAAAATTCCCAAAAATTCGTTTCCTTTCCTTTTTACTTTTGTTACTCAAATGATAAGCATAAAATTTTCAATCCTTCGTGCTTCTTCCCCTGTTGAATTAATATTATTTCATTTGCCATTTTTGAGATTTTCACATTTTCTTATAATACTTTTTCTTCTTCTTGTTCTTCCTTTTCTACTTTTACATACATTTAGTTCCGCCCAGCGTACGCGCCATACCCACATCCGGTCAGTTGCAAGCACGAAAAGGCGGACCAATTACTTTGGAATGTAAAGGCTCTGGTAATCCGGTGCCATCGATATATTGGACTAAAAAGGTTTGTTTTCATAAGGAGAACTAAAGTCCTTCTTCTTTTTGCTATTATTGTAATTTTATTGTTACTTTTAGTTATTTAATTTAATTATTTTATTTTCTTGTGAACATTTTGAGCGTTGTGCGCTATCTACATTTTATTATCTCGTTGTATTTTAGTATTTCAAGTTCAGTATTCTCGTTTGTGAATTGGGAATGGGAGAGCAATGGGTTGACAGTAAATTTGGGTATATTTGAGAGGAAGGGACGAGGGCGAGTGAAGGTGAAAGGAGGGCTGCACGAGGAGGAGGGTGTAGGGAGGAACGGAGGGGTGCTAAGGGTGATAGTGAGTTAAGTGTTGTAGCGTTTTGTAAATGAAAGACTTTGCAAATTTTAGAATTTTAATTCATTCGCAAGTATTAGTTGCAAAAAGAAATAAGTAACAGATTAACAAAAAAGATCTAAACTTTTTTTGGTATTGAGTTTTCAAATTAAGTAAAACTTTATATACCAAAACAAAGTTGCTCAAATTTTGTGTAGCTAAGTATAATATTAAGGATAACAAAACCCTGTAGTTTTTGTTTTATACTGCAAGAGAGATTTCAAGAGAAGTTTGTCAGAAGTTTACATTGAATGACAGCTTGCCTTATTACTTTTAACAATACAATTGACAGGATGCAGTAGTAGAAATTACTAGCTCTATTACCTTTTAAGTTAATGTATGGTGAATTCATTAAATAAAGCATGAAATAATTTGCATATGTTTGCTCATACATATGAACATAAGTAGAAATAACTTAAGCTTATACGAAAGTTTACTATTTAATCAATATGTAAATTCTGACAATTCGACTACATTTTAACAACAAACGCCTTAAAGGTCAGCTTGAAGGTGCATAGGTAACTGAAATAATCTCAAAATATCTGCATACAGTCAACGCTCCAAAACGTGAACATCCACTAATATAAACATCCACTAACGTGAACAAATTTTTTGTTCCATTTACTATTCTAAAATTTGGAAAAAATCTGAAAGCTTTAAAACGTGAACAAAATTTCTTAGAAATTGTGTATCAATTTTCACTATTTTAGTAATTTCGGAAATCCTTTAGATATGTTTACTACAAAAATCTAAAAAAAAGGTAATATTTAACCCATTAAGGACGAGCGGAAACCAAAGCAGATAGATCAAGAAAGTAACTTTAGAAAAAAATTGTTTTTGAACCTGGCTCAGGAACGGCCAAGGTGGCATATGGCACCGCTACACAGTGGGCTGAATGGACTATCCAGCGTCACGAAAGTCACAATCAATTAATTTGGTCGATTTAATGATAGGTTTTTATTAACAACATTTTATTTTTGCAAAAAATTTTTTTTTGGCAACAATTTAAATCCAACAAATGAATTAAAATGGGAAGTACCATTTTCAACACCTAGAAAAAAATGAAATTGTAAAACATTTTACGCACGTTTATCATTCAAATGGCAATAGTACCCAAAGAAATGTTTCAAACAATTTCCGAGTCAAGATTGCCATCAAGTGTTCCTTCTGTAATTGGTGGATCAGACAGTAAATTGAGAATATCATCGTCGAAAAGCTAATTTTTTTGGTCTTGATTGGAGTTTCTTGATATTGATGCGATAAATGGATCCGATGACAGTAGTACATTAATAAATGAAAAAAATTTCGTATTGTTTTTTCACGCGACATTTTCCAGTATATGAATCTCCCTAAAGTTTCTGAAATCCTTATGTCGTGCTTCCAGGGCTTCTTCAGACATGACTCCTATATTTTTTATTATATCTGCTGCATGTATTAAAATCCAGCCATTCTTTGTTGCGCAGTTCGAAAACTTTTAACATTCTATTGCAATTTTTCCATTTTTGTTGAGTTTGCTAAAAAAAAATTTAACAAAATTTGCCTCATTGCATTTGTTAGTGACTTATGCCTTGAAACATAAGATTCTTAAATCTTGTAGCATTAGGAAAACAAAAATAAAATAAATAAATAAATAAAATAAATAAATATTGCTTCTCTTTTCTTCATTTCTATTGCCACAGAGACCTAATTTAGTAAGCACCACGTATTTTAAAATTACAGTGGTTTTTTTTATTGGGTCTCTCTCATTACGCCAAACATTGAATAATTAATTTTTGGAATGAAAATTTTTCGTAAAAGCAGTAAAGAAAATGATTAGTCAAAAAGTGGCAGCTAATTTTTTCGCAAAATATATAAACATATCGCATATTTACTAACAATTAACAAAAAATGCCGGTATTTGGCGAATTTAATTGTTAAAAGTCAACCTAAACTTACTGAAAAACGAAATATTCTACATAAAATTTAGTTCACAACATTGAAATTATGAAATTTCATTTGGCAAATTATAGTAGCCGTCAAATTGCAAAGGCTTTAAATTTGTCAAGTCGTACGGTAGACCGAGCTATTATTCGATATAATGAAACTGGGGGTTTTGGAGATAGAGACCGGGGAAAATTTTCAACAGTTGCCACTACTGGTTTAACAGAAAAAATTCGTAAACGAATCAAGCGAAATCCAAGGCGCTCAATGAGAAAAATCGCTAAGGAAGTGAAACAGTCAGAATCATTGCAAAATCAAAGCTTAATCTTAAGCCGTACAAGCTCCGAAAAGCTCAAGATCTGACACAAAAAAGAAAGACTTGCGACTGCAAAGATGCAAGGCGTTGCTACGCTCCTCCGTGTTAAAAAATGTTGAAAATATATTGTTTACAGATGAAAAAATTTTCACGGTTGAACAATATTTCAATGCGCAAAATGACCGAATGTGGCTAACATCATCATCGCAACAAAATAGGACTGTTGGCCGAGTTCAAAAGCCAGCTTCCGTTATGGTATGGGCTGGAGTTTCCGCTAATGCCAGAACCCCTCTAATATTCGTTGAAGAGGGTGTTAAAATTGACCAGGTTGTTTATCGGAGCATTTTAAATGAACACGTTCTTCCCTGGGCCCAAGATACATTTGGAAATGAAAACTGGACTTTCCAGCAAGATTCTGCACCTTCCCACATGGCAAAATTAACGCAAACATGGATAAAAGAAAATTTTTCTGGATTCATAACATCGCAAAAATGGCCACCATATTCCCCAGACTTGAATCCAATGGACTACTCTATTTGGAGTATTTAAGAGAGTAAGGCTTGTGCATCTCAACACCACAGTCTGGAGTCGCTGACAAATTCATTAGAGAAAGCCTGGACTGAAATTGATCAGGAAGTCCTGCGGCGAACAGTCCTACGATTTCCGGATCGATTGAAGGCATGTGTGCAGGCTAAAGGAGGTTATATTGAATGAGGTGGGGTTCAAATGAATGCTTATATATTCAGCAATGTTAACACTTAATTGTACTTAATGAAAGTACGTCCTTTTGAAAATATCTGCTGAAATGTGTGCGTCACTTTACGATTGTCACCCTGTATATGGTGTAAAAAAATTTTCTTCTGTGGAAATATCATAAAGTTTGAGTTTTTTTCACAATCGCAAATGTGAACACTCTTGATTTTTATTAGTTCACGGTTTCGAGCGTTTACTGTATATATGGTCATGAGTATGCAATGCAGTTTCCTTCTGGACAGCTTGAAAATTAACAGTTACACCCCCAGAAATACAAAGATTTTAGATATGCATTTGATATTTAATCAATATCTAAATAATTATAATAAACAAGCAACAGAAAGATTGCATACATGACCATAAACATACATAAATACATGAATAAGGATAAACGATAAGACAAATTGTCACGTCACGTGATCACTCACAGCAGTAGTGGCAAGGCAAAGAAATAGAGAGAGAGAGGGAAAGAGAGGATACAAAGCAAAAGTACAAAAAATGTAACTAGTGATAAATGAACGTGCACAAGGAATATGTGTGTGTTTGTGTAGTTTTAATTAAAAACAATAACAACATGAACAATAATAACAACAGCATAAATAACAGTTAGCAGCAGTTGCTATAGCATCATCAACAACAACAGCATCACAGTGTTGACAACACAAAAGGTGATGATATAATATTTGGCACAGAGACAGCAACCTTAAGAAAATGCAATGCAATGCAATATAAGCTGTTATGTGTGTTTGTTTATGTGTACGTGTATATGAGAAAAGAAAGGACAATAAGTCCTTAAATGTTTTACTGCTAGGAACTGTTGTGTATGCACTTACACACATAAATATATGTAGATACAAATTTACGTGTATGTACAGTGGTGGCTAAACCGTTTTCCATAGAAAACTATTTTTTCGAAAAGGTTTAAGAGGAATCCACAAAAGAAGAAAATGTCTGGGTATGTACCAAGTGCCCAGTATTGAACTAGCATCCATAGATCCGGGCGCAATACTCAAATTTTTGAGGGAGACTGGACTGGATGAGGTACTCTAGGCAGATTAGACTAGATAGAAAAGAAGGGCGTACAATAGATCTTATAAGTTGCGGTACAACGACAGAAACCTCTAATCCAATACAATACAATACAAGGTTTATAAATATGACGCCGTTCGGTCAAATTGTATTGAATTACGCAGGTGATATCAATTGGCGCAAAAATGATGTTTTTGCAATTTTGAAAAATCTCGAAGAATTAAGGACCACTTTATAAATCGATTAAAAATGGAAAAATGTGCTAGAAAAACTTTCTTTTGATTCAAAATGACGGAAGATTCATTATTAAAGAGAAACAAGGCGAAATGAAGTGAAAAATGGCAATGAAAAACAGTCCGAAACGCAATGTTCGCAAGTCCAGTAACTTGCAGTCATTCCGGCGCATACCAAGTAAACAGCTCGATCGATCACATGTTGCAATGGATGTAATTTTACGGTTGATCTTTATTGGCATATTTTTCTTACAAATTATGCAGAAATCGATGTCTTCTTTCACATCACAATCGGTTGAAGACGGTTGCTTCTTCTGTGGTGTCCCGGACTTATTTTTTTTTTCTGGAAAATATCGCGTCTATTCTTATTGAGATCGAAACGATATCACTGATTAATTTTACAAATGTTCGAAATTATAAATATGAATAGTAAATATGTTTGTTTTTTTTTTTTTTTAAATAAAACCGGAATTCTGTGCAGAAGAAAACCTAACCTCAACTTTGTATAGGGGAAAGGCATGCAGGCATAAAGGTACGAATGTTTCTGCTATCACGTTGATATAACAGCTGTAGAAAATTTTTCATTATAGAGAAACCTACTTGTTGCTATTCCTTATGTTTCAAACAGAATATCCAAAAAATTTTTGTAAAAAAAAAGTGAATTTGAGAATTTTCTAAATGTAAGAAAGTGTAGTTATTGAAGATATTAATATAACATTCATACCACAGTTTTTGCTATATTTTAATGTTTCGAAGGAATTTTGAATATATCCTGCATGGTGAAAAAAATATTACATCATTTCAAAATATCGGCGATGCTTGCAGGTTGAGACAGACTCTGTGTGCCGTTATATGTTTTGGAGGGAAAACATCAGAGATCTTATTTTAATGCTTGTTTAAGTTCGGAATTGCTATTGAACTTTTATAATAAACGAACACGGGCAGTCAAAAAAAAGAAAACGTCATCTTCAAATGAAGATGCTGATTTCTGATTATGTATGAAGAACTTACCAGCCAAACTAACTACTTAGCACAAATTCCGTGGAATGCAACAAGTGTCAACAACCATTCCATTTAAAGTATGCCAACAAAATACGAAGTTATTTCATGTGCCGAAATTGCGACTCTGATGCCGATCTTTCTTCATTAAATTTCTTACATTTTTTTCCCCTTCTTCATGGCTGAGGCCTTTATGATAAATAAATTAACAATAATACTTTGAAATTTAACGTCATAATTTTTTTGGTTCCAACATTTTCTCAATTACTATGTCTCAACCTGCATGTCGATAATTTTTTTTTGCCAAAAAACTTATGTTCGGAAAACTAGCCATAACTTTTTAATTTTTCAAGCAATGCAACTATTTTCTGCAACAAAAGTGTAGCTTAAGACATTATGTTTGCAACGGTATATAGCTTTCTGTGATATTTTTTGGACATAAAAACAAAACCCGTCTCAACCTGCAACCCTTTCCCCTATTTATTAGAAATTGCCGAAAAACTAATGCTGTGTTAAAATTAATCATGAAAAACCATTTATATGCATCAAATACACGAACTTAGCTTGGCAAATGTCATGAACTGAGTGGTCCGTAGTTCCCCAATAAAAGTGGTCCGTAATTCCTCGAACGCTCTTTTTTAGAATATGGTAGCATATGAGTAGCAGATTGAAACCCCAAGCAAAATCTATTGTCTGTGTCCAAGGGTTAAGATTCCGCGAATATTATGAACATATTTATCTGAGTTAGTTCTAAAAAAATGTGGTCAAATTAATAGCTTATTTTAGGATTATTTACTATAGGTTAGGTTAGAGTAGCTGTCGAGGGACACACTTAGGCCTGAACGACCCATTGTAATACCACATAGTTGGACCTACAGTTTAACGCCGATTCCAAACGGCGGTGTGGCAATTTTTCATCGTCTTGGTGGTTTTGGCATTACCAACCAAGGTGTGTACTTGTACACTTTCTTATAATTCTCATACACTTCATATTGATAGTGAATATAAGAAAGTTATGAAAATTAACCACCAGACGAAGACGGGAATCGAACCCGAACCTCCCAAATGAAGGTCTAGTGCACTAAACTATCGGGGTCGTCATTATTTACTATAAGCTAAAAAAGAATTAATTGGATCTAATTAATCAAAAACAAAAAAAGATAAAGCAAAATTCAACAGAAATTCGAATATGGTTGATCAAAATAAAAAAAAAAATATTATATTATTAAACTACGTTATTAATGAAGGTGAATAGAATTGCTATTTTATGCCTTTTCAAGGCATATGCTAATTCTTCAGACAACTGTCTTCAAATAATTTTTTATGTAGTTTTGGTCTCATGACCATATTTTTTCTTCAGTTATTTATGCTTTGATCGACCTCTAATAGAAGATAGAGTAGCCTAAACTCCTCCCGTATAGCTAAAATTCTCTGGCCCCAACACTCCTGTACCAAAACTGAACTTTTGCTCTCGCTGGCTAGCAAAGAATGTAGTTTACTGGTAGGCGTAATTACTGGACATTCCTTTTTGAGGTATCACGCCAAAAAGCTTGGTTTGGTAGAAAACGACCTATGTAGGAACTGTAATGACTCTGTGACGAAGGAGTCTTTGGAACATATTCTTTGTCATTGCCTAATACTAGCTAGGGAAAGCGTTTTTCCCATTCCCTAAATGATTTAACGAGTATAAACCTGGCCCTTCTAAAAGTACCTCGGGTACTTTCAATCTGGAAACAGTATTGGATGTAGCTCGAAGTTCTGTTTGACTCAAGAGAGTTTGTGTTAACACTATGGACCTAGCTGTCTATGTGAGGCATACGCCGCCACTTCTAACCTAACCTAACCAATATTTTGATCACTCTCTATGTGTGTCTAAGATAATTTCATTACTGTAGAACACAGATTAAACGCAACTTCTTTGAAAAATAAAACGCAAGATTTTGAAAAATAATTTTTAAACATTCTACATAAAGAGCTCACAACAATTCAGTTCATAAGACCACCACTGTTTATTTATATATTTATATGCAGTGGTAGGCCAAAACCCGAGACAATACAATAATGTAATCGCTTAAGCACTTTATGAACACAAACAACAGCAACAACAATAACAATAATATATTCTTCACTTCTCTCCATTTCACTACTCTCCGCTGCAAGGATATTGCAGCTTGCCACATAAGAAAGGCTATGAAGATGGAACTAAAGAAAATAAAAGCAATAACAGCAGAAATGCTAAAAGCTAATAAACGAAATAATATAAGAAACCTAAAAACAGCCACACATACATACATACTGCCACATATGAAAATACTTTAGCTTAATCGTATACAAGCACAACCATAACAAAAATATATATATGCGCTTGCATATAACCCTACCACAGCTAATAAAACATAAGGATTTTTGTTGGTGCTGCATAATTATTCCCTATTGAGTTTATACACGGGTTTGCGTGGGTGTGTGTGTGTGTAAATGATTATGTTTGTATGTTTATACGCTTCTTGCATTCGGTTTTGCGCTTTCCTATCCTTCAAATTAATGCGGATTAAGGCCGCTATACTCTATCTACTTTTGTGCTACATCAACAGCGCAAGCACCTAAAATTCAACATCTGCTAAAACACTCATGTATGTGCGTGTGTGTGTATGTGTCTGCCTGGCTGTGTTAATAGCATCATAAGCTATGACTTACTGTTTATGGAATGAACCCACCAACAAACCGACCGACCATTATATGTTGCTTATACGCAAATTTATCCATACTTCCGCAGATTTCCACATAGACACATTCCATTCCACATATATATACGCACACACTAGGCTAATCATAATTTAAAGCTTCAACAAACGCAAACACATCAACTCATTTTAATTTATATTTGTTTGTATGTATGTGCGGAAGTGTGCACTTATTTTCTTTTTGTTGCTAATAATGTTTTTGAGGTTACCACTAATGTACCTAGTCAATGTAGATGACAACAAGGACGACGCTGCTGAAAATTACGTTTGCTAATAGCATAATTTTTTTATTTTGTTATATTGAATTAATTTTTCCGAGCAGAGATTTTATAGTTTATTTGTTCATGCAAATGTCATACTTTGTAAAGAATCGATCATTGACAAAGTCTGTTGGAAATTTCGTCGGTATCATGCATTAAATATGCGGTAAAATTCGACATTTTGCAATACAAAGTCCCCTTGAAGTATGCAAAAAATATTATTATTAATAGTACGGAGAAATTGGAGCAGAACATACATTTACTGTTACTTTCCATCACTGTCTAAATGGCACGCAAATTTGAATCTGCATGAAAAAATGTTGCAGATTTTTCTTCAGACTCATGTTGCTAGTAAAAGAAAACAAATTAGTACTTTGGCTAACAAATCGCAAAATATTTCGCAGTTATATCACTAGCTGTTTGTTTAGGTGTATGAAGTTTGTCTTGGAATTTCACGTGAACTTGAACACAGTACTTTTAAATAAAAAAACCCGGAGAGAGAAACAGCGAGGAACATAAAAATTAGTAATGAAAGTCTGAAAAAAATTAGATGTTCACTTGAGTTAAAGTGGATGTTTTCTAACAAGAAATAAAGCCTTAGAACTCATATCATTATTTTACTCCACCTGCCTAAATCTTTAACCCTTTCGTTGTTTTGGCTAATATATTGTACAAAAAAATGTTCATATTTCACTACTTCCCTTTTCAAACCTATCGCGAATTTTAAAAATAAAAAATTATTTTTTAAATCAAGCATGTTTTTTCTCTTTAAAATTTAAGTTTGAGCAAAAACGGGAATACAGTTTTTTTTTATTTGGTTTTGAAAAACAGTCCAAATTATATTTATGTAAATTTACGACGTGAAGGCAATAAGTTTAAAATTTTGAGCAAGTATATAAACTTTTTTTTAAATTATAATAGTTTAAAACGAAAGTTAAAGCTCCTATTCATAATACAAAAATAATTTTAAAAAATTGTTTAACATGCTTAAAAAAATTGTACATTATAGTGTACAAATTCACCCAACTCTAATGTACAATGACTAATTTGGTTATTATAGTGTACAAAAGACATGAAAGGTTGACGATTTTTGAATTATGTTCTGCGGGTGTGAAGAAAATTGTGATAGTGTTGATTTGTTTTTTGTTCACTCGAACTCGAGAAAAAAAATTATACGGGTCTCGGCGTTTTAAAAGTATAGTCTAATTTTTTTTTTAGGTGTGCCCAAAGTTTGCCCATTTCTAACAGATTAAGTACAATAAACCATAATATAACTTGTAAGGTTTGCATCAGAGCTTGTTTATATGTTCAGCAACTTATAGTAGAGTTTTCCGTAGAATATTTTCTTCCTACTTATTAACCCTTTGGCACCCACCATTATGGGTCTTTTTGGCTTTTTCGAAAAAGTTTCTTTTTTGACCCATTACGAGGGTTGATAGAGGGTTAATATGTTCAAGAAATATGCTGCCCATGAAATTTTACTATAGGTCACTGAACAACAAAAATCTGTATACTTGACTTAAGTAAAAATAATCCCAAATTCCAAAAATGTTTCAAATTTTCACCTTTTATACTTAGTGAACAAGTGTGTTTTTAAAAGTATTTTCTTTTGCATTGCAAGATAAACCTTAGTTGTTTTTTATACACAAAAAAAATTCAAAAATTAAAATTTTTTTCTCGAATTTTTACTCCATGCTTTCATGCATTTTGGTCATTATAATGTACAAAATTCCAAAAGCTCTACAGCCTTTTATTTTTAACTAAGACCAAATCTACGAATATAAAACAACAAAAATTTTTTTTTACCCCCCTATCAAAAAGTTGAGAAGAAAAAGTTAATGTCAGCAAGTCCGACAATTGGCTGAAAGAAACAAGAAATGGGAAATAATATAGATGATGTAAAGTAGAAGAAACCTTCTTCCTCCTAATCGCAACAGCTTCACAGTTCCATTAAACCTACCGATTAGGTGTAGTTTTGTTGCATGCACGTTCTGTCAGAGAAAGTGCCCATTGACTACGTGCGCTGCTAATTGATTAAGTCCCTATTGCAAAGCAAGTGTTTTAATCTCTTTTTTTATAACAACCCAAATAAACTTAGTTTAAAATATGACCTAAAAAGTATTATTGACTGGAAAGTCGTGGTGAAGAATTGATTGAGGTTAATTTTTTCTAAGTTTGACATTTGAGGAAAGCTGTCGAAAACAATATGTTCAAACTACTTGTTAAAAAATTATAACGTGGTAATCTGCA
This sequence comes from Toxonevra muliebris, assembly GCA_963691655.1. Classification (NCBI taxonomy): domain Eukaryota; kingdom Metazoa; phylum Arthropoda; class Insecta; order Diptera; family Pallopteridae; genus Toxonevra; species Toxonevra muliebris. The sequence goes on from OY829327.1 coordinate 45,964,803, forward strand.
TGTGTCTTCGGAGCCATTGATCAAGCTGTACCTTCGACGAGGAAGCCAACAAATTCTAATTTGTTGTTCTGTGTTATAACCAGAGCTGTAAAAGTTCAAGTCCAAGTACCAGTACTTATTAAGATACTGGTTCTCAGTTTTTTAGTAGCACTGAAGTGCCGGTTCTTTTTCAAATACCAGTATTTTAATTTTTGTTTTTGTTTGTTTTTAACTTCCAAATCATTTAAAAGGAGGGGTCTAGGGAAAAACCCCGCAAAAACAGAGTTGATCCTCTTCTCTAAGAAAAATAGACTTCCTACAGTCTCCCTGTTAATTTATAAAGGTGTGAAAATTCCTATGAAAGAGAAGGTCAAATATTTAGGACTCGTAGTAGACAGGAAACTCACCTGGAAACCCAATATCGATGAAAGAGTTAGGAAGGCCAACGTTGCTTTGTACATATGCAAAAAAGTGATTAGAATAAGGTGGGGGCTGACTCCAAAAATTATGTACTGGCTTTACATCTTAGTGGTCAGGCCTATATTGTTATATGGGATACTGATATAGTGGCCATCTACTCAGAAATCAAGTTACGTGAAAATTCTGACCAAGGTCTTAACAGCTTTTCTGTGTATTTCAGGTGTTTTTAGGACTACTTCAACGAAAGCACTGAAAGTGCTACTCAATCTGCCTGCGCTAGACCTGGTAGGGAAACAAATGGCCACCGCATCAGCGATCAGGCTTAAAAGCTCTGCTCTATGGAAAGATCGGCAGACAGGTCATTCTACTATGTTACATATATGGAGTAGTTGCATCCACTCCATCTCAAAACTCAACTTTGACAGGCACTTCAAGACGCGTATTCCGTCACGAAGGGAGTGGAAAGCACCCATACCATGGAGAAGGGGGGAACTCAATTTTTATACAGACGGATCCAAGCTTGACGATAGAGTTGGCTTTGGAGTTTTCTCAAAAAAACTAGGACTGGAACTATATGTTCATCTCCCCGACCACTTCAGTGTATACCAAGCAGACGTCCTAGCGATAAAAGATGTAGCCGCTTATTTATGTAGGTAGGCACGCCGTAACAACACCTATTATAAATATATACTCGGACAGCTAGGCGGCTATATGGTCAATGAATCGGTGGCACTAAAATCAAAGGTTGCTCAAGAATGCACGGCAGCCCTAAATAATATTGGCACCATTTTCAGGGTACGCCTAATATGGGTTCCGGGGCATAAGAACATTAAAAGAAACTGCAGGACTGATGGGGTACTGACCTTCCCCTGTGTATGGACAGAGGCAATATTTGCATACCTATTGCCATTTGTAAACTAATGCTGAAGAATAGGGTCGTCCACGAGACCAATAGGTCTTGGGCAGACGAAAATACTTGCTTTACGACTAAGCTAATGTCTTAGTGTCTTACCCGCTTTCTGCTAGATCAGAGTAAGCATATTTGGTACTGGAGTGTTGGGAGACGAACACCTGAGCTCTCTAACACCGCAGGATCTGCTAAGATTTATTAATAAATCTGGTAGATTTAAAGAATAGCAAAAGGGAACACAGGATATAGTGCAATGGACGTAAAGCTTGTCTGAGTGCTGTATTCTTAAATACTTCTTTTGTCTGTTCCAACAAAAAAAAAAGAAGCTAATGTGGCCGAAATTGGACTGGGGGAAATCGATGGAGCTGCTCAGCCTTCCTAAAGAGGACAGCTCTAAGGTCGTGGCTTGTATAACTGATCATTGCTCTCAGTTTAGGAATATTATCTCATGAAGAGGAAGAAACAGTTGAACACTTCTTCTGTAATTGTCCAGCTCTAGCTAGAAGCAGAGCGGGTTTTCTTGGCAAATATGCTTTTAATTCTCTTACGGAAGTATCTGGCGCTAAGATTAAATAAATCCTGCGCTTTATTAGAGCTTCGAAATGGTTTCAAGAATAAGTAGTGGATGAGGTTTCCGTGTCGCGCAGTGATATGTTAATTGAGCCGTTTAGGGTCTATGTGAGTTAGTTATTCCGACTGACTGCCACATTAACCTAACTTAAGTCCTTTCAATTATTTCAAGTGCTTTCGAGAATTTTAAGTACTTTCAAATATTTCAAGTACTTTCAAGAATTTTGCTATATTTTAGTATGAAACTACAAACATTATATAAAAATGTTTAACGGATCACTGATTCGTGCAATTTCATGCATAAGAGACATAATCAACTACAGAGCTGATAATGTGGATTTTGTTGTTGTTGTTATTTGGATCCGACAATATTTTTGATGGTAATCCCATTTAATTGACTAATTACGCCGTATGAATATACTTCAAAGTTGAAGGGACTTGAAAATAGAATTAAGGCTTGAAGTAGAATTACTTTACAGCTCTGGTTATAACTCAAGGTAGCCTCCGGACCGGAATTGGGTGCTACATTTGTATGTAACTGCCAATGACGAGAGATGTCGAAGCTTACAAGTCGTTGGAGCTGTTTTGGAACTTGCTTTTGCCTAAACTGAAAAATGTCTTCTCAAAGTTTGTTGAAGTTGGCCCGCGAAACTTTAACTAAAGAAAGCAAAAGTAATCAGCTTCAAATTTATTTATTTATTTTTTTTTTTTTTGAAACACAGTGATGACTTGTATAAGTGACCATATTTAAAATCACCTAAGTTTCAATAACATTCGTTAATTATAATTGTAATTAGATACTGACTGATTTGTATACAAATTTTGATTTTCACTATAGGAAAGAATATACAGTAACTTATTCAACTGTCAACTAATTCCCTTTATGTTTTTATAACAAAAACAAAATAAGCCCATCTTCAAAGCTTAAATACTTGGATTTCTTTTATGTATGTATGCATGTGTGTTTGTGCTAACCAAAAGGGTAACACATCATATTGTATACTTAGAGATCATGTGCAATTCAAACTAAATTAAATCCCTTTACACACACACACACACACACACATACAGTCAATTGCAAACATATGCGAGAGGAACATAAGCCGCAAAAAACAAATCATGTCCCCTTGAGGTGATATGTGCAAATTTTGGTTTTGCCTTTGGTTTTGTATTGCATAATTTATTTTACTTTACAACAATAACAACAACAACAAAAGAAGAGGGAGACTAGTGGGAGTTCCAACAATAGAAACATCTACACTCAACCAGCCAGCCAGCCAGCCAACTACACAACAATAATAACTCCCAAAATAAATGAAATTTGTGTGCTTTGAAGCATTTTAGTGCAAAGCATCCCAACGCAGCCAAATTTATACGGAAGGCCGTACTTGACGACGACTTCGTAGGCACTGTCAAGGCGGTCAACAATAAAGAGAATTAGCTGATGCCTAAACGCAAGCACACGCATACATACATACATACACATATGTTCTAGTTGGTCCGCCGTTCACTGGAGTCTAGCATCATAATAAACACTGCCACCAGCACCACAATGCATACTCAAAACCATCAACAACAAAGTAATAAATCAATGCCTTGTGTGTTTGTATGGATTGAAATTCCAGCAGAGCCTCTCTTTCCTTTACTCCGTAGTTGTAACTATTACTGAAGGTTGGTCTCTTTCATTCACATTATAATCGGACAATGCAAAATTAAAACCCCACATGTGGCACGGCATGGCACGGCACGGCAAGATAAAGCACGGCACAGATGCACCAAAGTCAATTATGAATTAAAATCAATTTTGTGTTCTTGAGTCGCGTTGAGGTTTTTTGTTGTTGTTGTTGTTGTTGCTGCAGTTAGAGCGCCAACTAAATTTGTAATTATTTCTTAGAATAATGCAAAATTCTTTTAAAAAATCTAAAGTTTAAGATGAGTAATTTCTATGAATTTTATACATTCTATACATTCTACATTTATAAATTCTTAGTTATAATATAAAAAAAAATATAACATGTATGACTTAGTGTTGGCTAAACATCAATAGTTCGACTCTATCGATTAAATCGATTTTAGACACCGGAAAAATCGATAATTTCGATAGTATCGATAGTTTTAAATTTTTTCACGGGGGCAGTTTAAAGTTTCGAATCGTTACTTCTTGAAGGATAATTGCCGCCCTAAAAAAAATACAAACATGAAAAATTTATAGCAAATAGATTAAGACACCCAGAACACGATGTTAGGCCATTATGGTTTGTGGCCACTGACTTATTTCTTTTTTTTCCATCCTACTTCTTCTTCTATGGCGCAATAGCTTTTGGATGGAATAGACCAACAGTTTTATTCCAGAACCGAAAGACAAACTGAAAGGTTTTTCACAAGCAATCTTGGAAGTTTGCCATTGCCAGGCAAGAGGTGGCGTTTTCTGCGTTTTTTTTTTATAACATACATATACTACCTCCGATGTCCGGCCCTGGAGAAGCTTAGATAACCAAAAACTTCTGTAAAAGAAATGACCGACATATCTACCTCCTTCACAAACAAACTTTCATAGTTTTCCTTCCTATGGTTCTCCACATATGCCGTATCTATCCATTTGTATATCCATTTGTATGGGAGATTTGACGTCACCTTGTCCAAAAGCAACAACATTCTGCCCAATAACTACTACCATCATACCGCCTTCACATACAAGCTTTCATTGTTTTCCTTGCTATGTCTTCTCAGATATAGATACAGTTTCAAATAGTCTCTTTTTAGGGAAAATGTTACGCGCACTTTCTTTAACTATTAATTTTTTTTACAGCATTCCCATTTGCTAACCAAAGTACTTAAGTAAACAATGCTGCACCACAAATAATTGAGAAAATATACCGTATTAAAAAAGGATTCAAGCCTACCCATCGAATTCTATTATCAAATCATATTTTCATTCCAAATCTTAGTACCACAACACCAAGAGTTCTTGAGATGTCGTTACACTTTATTTTAAATCGCACAGAAAAGAGAAGAAAAACTGTTTAAAAGTTACCATCTCTGGATAAAATGGTTGGTTTATTATTTATATAAAGTACCAAAAGTTTCATCTCTGCAGCAATCGATAGTTTGAACGATTGTTTTTACAAACTATCGATAGACTATTAGTGCCAAGGCAATCGATACTATCGATAGACTATCGATGTTTAGCCAACATTAGTGCGAGTGCTCAATTATAGTAAAATGTGATATTGCATAACTAAGTAAAATTGTTTATGTAGAAGAAGAAGAAGAATTAAAACAACATGAACCAGCTGATTGTATACCACACTAAAAAAAAAAAAATATTGGGAGTATGAATGTATAAACTCGTATTTTTTTCGTAATTTGGACATTAATTGTGAAAAAGTGATTATAAATTTATTCTTTAAAGTATTGTCCATCGTTAGCCACATCCTTTTCCCATCTTTCTGGTAGCATACGGATTCCGCGTCGAAAGAACTCCTCATCTTTTGAGGCTATCCACGAATCGACCTATTCTTTGAGTTCTTCGAAAGAACGGAAGTGCTGTTCAGCCAGGCCATGTGTCATCGATCGGAACAAGTGGTAATCAGAAGGAGCAATATCTGGAGAATACGGCGGGTGGGGTAGCACTTCCCATTTCAGCGTTTCCAAGTATGTTTTTACTTGCCTTGCAACATGCGGCCGAGCATTGTCGTGCTGAAGAATAACTTCGTCGTGTCTATTCTCATACTCTGGCCTCTTATTCTTTAATGCTCGGCTCAAACTCATCAATTGTAGTCGGTAGCGGTCGCCAGTGATCGTTTCATTCGGTTTCAACAGCTCATAATACACGACACCTTTCATATCCCACCAAATACACAGCATGAGCTTGAATCCATGGATGTTCGACTTTGCCGTTGATGTTGTTGCATGTCCGGGCGGTCCCCATGACTTTTTACGCTTTGGGTTATCGTAACGTATCCACTTTTCATCGCCAGTCACAATACGATGCAGAAAACCCTTTCTTTTCTGTCGTTCAATCAGCAGTTCACATGTGAAAAATCGTCATTCGACGTCTCTCGGCTTCAATTCGTACGGCACCCAATTTCCTTGCTTTTGAATCATTCCCAATGCTTTTAACCGTTTAGAAATGGTTGATTGATCAACTCCTTTAGATTCGGCAAGATCTTGTTGCTTTTGACATGAATCTTCTACGAGTAATGCCTTCAATTCTTCATCTTCGAACTTTTTCGGGCCATCTGAACGCTCCCTGTCTTCAACATCAAAATCACCACTTTTGAAACGGGCATACCATACCTGAAACATTCTAACGTCTATAGCACAGTCAGGATAAGCTTCAGTGAGTAAACGATGTGCTTCAGTTGCGTTTTTCTTTAAATGGAAGAAGCAAATTAAAACTTCCCGCAAATGTTGTTTTGTTGGCACGAAATTCGACATTTTCAGCTATAGTAAAACACTTTTGTAAAATTATGAAAATTATTTGACAGATCAATTCTTATAGTATTTTTGGCGCTCTTCGAGATAGAATAGCTGTCAGTGTCAAAAAATGGCGCGTATGATAGATATGAAGTTAGTCACAATTACGAGTTTATACAATCATACACCCAATACATTGCAGTGTTGTATTATCCTATCATATCTTTGTAAGGAAGCCAATCAACAACAAAGTTACAACTATTGTGAAATTTTAGAGCTTATGACTGATAGGACAGTTTATAGGGTGTTGAAAATCACCCAATTATGATTTTAAATAACTTATTAAGTTTTGTAATTTTACATTGTCTACCTCGTCTGCTTTCTCTGCAAAAAGAGATTAGTTAATCCTTTATAATTGAACTCAGGAGAGAAATCTAATGATCTTATAGTCGCTCCTCTCTCATGAGTCTTCTTCACTTGTTGCTCATATAGCAGTATCTTTTGGGAGATGAGAGTGAATTTTCAAGTCGAAGGTCTTGATGGGATGAGTATGCCAAGTCTCAGAAGATGCCGAGCCTGTCAAATGAAAAAATGCAGAAAAAAATCAAAGTTCTTTTCCTAAATTACCCAACATTTTTCAATACTTGACCTTGTTACAAATATTTTATGCCGTCAAACTCTAATGTAAATTTCTCTCAAAACTCTTATGCCGGTGCTTTGTAGCCAATTTGCTATATGTTTGATTTACAAATTTTTTATACACAACTGTAAGTACGAAACGCTTAAAGGATTGACTATTTCCCAGCTTTCTATCTCTCTCTTTCTCTCTAAACAAATCTCATACAAGTACTATATGTGTACTAATACGATAATGTACGACTAGGTGTCTATGAAGAAAGACTAAATGCACTTGTTCATCTAATACGGGCGAGAGAAGATATTCGGGGACTGACACTACCCTCAGAAATTTGATCGTAGTTTCTAAATTAAAAAACTTTTGAAAGGAATGAATATACTTACACAAACTCCCTGGTTTTATTAACAAAATAACACCTGAATGCACCTTGTCTAAAAACTGGAGCTATCAAAATCAAAAGCGGAAATTAAAGATTTAATGACTGAAATTAGTATGCAAAATTCCGCTGATGAAAGGCGTCTATTTATTGACTCATCCATCTTGCTAAGCCCTCTTTTGATAATTTGATAATTTATCACGCATATTCCCACCAGACAGGAGTGGTCGGAGGGGTCAGTTCAGGTTGGTAAATTCATTCAGTTCTATACGGATGGCTCCAAACTGGAAGGTAGAGTGGGAGGAGGTATCTCTGAAAACAGCATGGACATTCAAAAATCTTTTCGCCTTCCGGACCACTGCAGATGACTGGCTGAAGTGCAATAAATTATCACCATGTCATATTTACATCTTTACGGATAGCCAAGCGGCAATTAAATCACTTAACGTAATCACCCAACGTACTCTCCAAATGCCGACTATCTCTAAATGAGATATCTGGGCATTTCAAGGTACACCTGTATTGGGTACCAGGTCATAGTGACATTCCGGGTAATTGTAAAGCCGATGAGCTGGCTAGGTTAGGCACAACTTTCTCTACTTCTCGTGTAGACCCAGGTATGCCTATGGCAACCTGCAAACTGAACATATATAGCCAAATAATTAATATAGCTAACAAAAGGTGGAGAGAAACGTACACATGCTCTCACACAAAACTAATTTGGCCCACCTACAACCCAAAAAGGTCAAATTCTCTAGCTTCGCTAAATAGACCTTCTATTAGGAACACTGTAGCAATAAATAATAACTGGACATTGTCTGATCGCCAGACATGCCAGCAGATTGGGGCTACCATCAAATGACTTCTGCAGAAACTTGCCTAGACGAGAAAGAAGGGGAAACTACTCTTCACTTTCTCTGTAACTGTCCAGCGCTTGCCACATGTAGACTAAAATCTTTAGGTCAACCCTTCTACAGCAACCTTGCTGACCTCGAATCTGCTGACATCAGAGATTTAGATAGGTTTATTAAAACCACAAAATGGTTGAACTCTACTTAAGTTATCTAGCTTACTGTGAATCTGCTGGCAGCAGGAATTCTACAGTTTAGAGAACGACAAAGTTCATTGTAAGATTAGGGAATTGTGAATAAACCACGTGGTAGTACAACGGGCCTTATTGGCCTAAGTAGGTCCTATTATGATAAGACAACCACTCTAACTTAACCTAACCTAACCCTTTTTTTTTTTTTAACGCGGAGGAAAGCATAAAAAGCCACCCAGTCAGTGCGTGACATTCTCACGCTAAAAGCACCTCTCGTCCGTACGGATATTCCTCCTGGAACCACCGTTAGGTATTACGTCGCAAGGCCGTAATGAGCTTAGTGCTCAATCGTCAGTATTGGTTTCTGTCCAATTCTGTTCGGTTTTATCGTCGGTTGACGATATCTGGCTCCATATTTGTAGTATTTGCCGTGCGCTCGACTTTGCGCGCACGTTCTGCATCATACAGAGTGGTCATCATATCTGCAGCAACCTTGCATGCTGCATTCCATTTTTCCGCTGTGTTACACATCTGTGTCATCAGATTCCTTTCTGTAGGGGGTTCTCCAAAGGCTTTCTCCAGCTCATCTCTGTTTTTGTTGAAACGTGGGCATATAAAAAGTATATGCTGCGCGTTCTCCCGTTCCTCTGGGCATCTTGGGCAAAACGGGTCTTCTTCTCCGGTGTTGATTTTATGCAAGTACTGCTTGAAGCACCCATGGCCACTAAGCAGCTGCGTAATGTGGTAATTCAGTTCACCATGTCTGCGTGATATCCACTCTTCTATATCCGTAATGAGATTGTAGGTCCATCGACCCTTCTCGGATGACTCCCATCTTCGCTGCCATTCCATGATGGTACGCTGTCTTTCTTCTCTTCTTATGGCTTCGGTTGATTTTGTGTCACGGCCATATAACCGCTTCATCTCTTGTGCCTGTAAATCTATGGGCACCTTACTTGCTATGACACAAATAGCATCGTCCGATACTGTGCGATACGCGCTAGCAACCCTCAAGGCACTGAGCGTATATATCGCACGGATATCCTTCTGGTGTGTTTTCTTGCTGTCCGCCCAGATAGGTGCTGCATACAAGATTACTGACGTAGTAACCGTTGAAAGCAGCCGGCGCCTGCCCTCACGCGGGCTTCCTATATTCGGCATGATGCGTGTTAATGCGCTGTTTATTCGTGCTGCTTTTCCACTAGCAGCTTTCAGGTGATCCTTGAACGTCATTCTAGAATCTATAAGTACTCCTAAGTACTTAATGTGTGGATACGAGGTGATGTTATGATCACCAACCGTGATGACCAGCTCTTCGCGTGCTCTTCTGGTACTCAATACCACGACTTCCGTCTTCTGCTCCGCCAATTCCAGCTTCGAGTTGTACAGCCATCTTCTCACTCTTGAGATAACATCGTTACATATAGCCTGTAGCGAGTCCAGGTTCTTAAACCTAACCTAACTTAACCTAACTTAACCTAACTTAACCTAACTTAACCTAACTTAACCTAACTTAACCTAACTTAACCTAACCTAACCTAACCTAACATAACCTAACCTAACCTATTAACAAATGACTTCTTCTAATGCCGCCAGGAAGAAAAAATAAATATAAAAAATTCAAAAATTAAATATTATTGGCTTTACATTGGCTTACAAAATGGAAATCCAGACGAGGTTTTTTTTAAATCCTTCGAATTTTAATTAACCTACATTTTCGCTTTCAAAATCTTTAAATCGATACTACAACCAAAACTTACAAGTTTCCGGAAATTCCGATATTCCAAAGATTTGATTGATTTGAATGAAATTTCTTCATAGGTTATAGTTTTTAAAGTACTTCACCTTTTTTAAATTTGCTATTTACACATATGGTGCTCAAATATTTCCTAACTAGAAAAATGTAGATTTTACTTTGATTGACGTCCAGTAGAATAAATTTTAGTAACTTCGAGAATTCGAATCGCGTAAAAAGTTTTCTCAAGAGCACTGGCGAAACTTGCCAATCGGCTCCCATGCAACGTGACTGTTTATTCGGTATAATGAATTATGTTTCGATGAGTAGAAACACTCGAGAACTTCCTGTCTGCACGTCTGGATGTAATTAGATACAGACTCAAAATCTTTGTGAATTCATACTTCGATGGAATAGGCGAGGGCTCTAACGCCTAAACTGATACTCTTGGAGCAATTCCCAATTCTGGAGATAGACTATGTTGTTCCAATGCGCTTCTCCTTCATCGCTGGTTATATATAAGCCAAAACCTTAACATTAAAGCAAATAATAAACTCTCTTGCAATTATCTCAACGTTTTTCTGAAAAAAAACCTTCAAAGTTTACAAAAACTTGCAATCAAACGAAGTAAATCTCAATCCCAATCCCAATCTTATTGTCCCAGTGAGATCAAGTCTCGCTACCCCTTCTTCTTTCTCACTAAAAATACGAATGTAATTTTCTATCATTGAAAATTATAAATGAGAGATATGTGAGATATATGACAATTCAATTTTTGTACTTCTCAAACTATCGTTGCCATACAAGGGCATAAACGATTTAGCTTTTTCCAACTGCATATGTCATGGATGGGTTAAAGATAAATTCTTGAAGACAGCAAGCGAGCCAGCAAGAAGTCATAATTGCTTTCTTTTTCAGCTTGACATCGTTTACTCGTGTGCAGCATTTAAACTTTACTGCAATTTAACCTTTTTTTTTTGTGTAGAACAATCTTGTCAAACATGAACGTAATAGAAGACAGGAAGTTTCCTCATTTTCTGATTTTTTTCATTTGTATTTTTCTTCTAGTTTCATTCTATATACTATAACCATATATTCTTTGAATTTTTCTTGTATTTGTATACTTGAAATTGTCTCTGGTTTTACACACATACAAACCCAGATGTGAAGAACAAGTATAAGAACATAAAAATGCAATTTGTCGTTGCATTTCAAAAGAAAATGGGGAAAATCTGAAGGAGGAAGTACATTTCTTGCAAATCAACAAAAAAAATTTGAGTCTAACATGTCATTTACTAATACTAGGACGGATACAACTACTACTATTACTACTACTGTTTAGATAGGTAGGTAGATAGTACAGGGTTTGAAATTTTTGACTTTTCAAATAACAAACAAAAAACAAGCTCGGAAAAATATAGAAAAAATGAAGAAAATGCAAAAGGAAGTTGTGTAAAAATTCTGTAGTAGTTGTAGTAAAGAAGAGAGAAGGGAAAGCGAGTGACACGTAAAAATCTACAACGTAGTCAATGTAGATATATGCATGCTTCCGTTTCCGCTTGAGCTCAACGCCATGTTGAATGACATGCAAAAATAGGTGTAAACGAGCAGCTTCCGCAAAGCGAAAACTACAAGAGGGGGAGGAGGAGAAAGAGAAGGAGGAGGAGAATGATATCGAACTCAGAAAGCGAGACGAACAGAAAAGGAGAGGCATTCAAGCATTCAAACATATGACATGGTTTCAATAACGTCACCAAGAGGTCATATGTCAACATGCATGCATGCAACAACAAGAAAGGTGTAGCCGAGTAGGAGTTTTGGAAGCAAATACCAGAAAGGAGCAGCAATTGGTCAATATATGTACCTGGGATACTCACACTCCGACTCAGATCCATGTACAAGTACACATACATAGAAATAGAAAAGAAGCTAGAGAAGACAGCTTATCATTTCGTTGACACAGAATAAATGCAAATAAATCGAATGGAAATGTCGGTATGCAATAGAAGAAGCAGCACGTACGAGCAAACGAGAATGAAAAACGGCAGCAAGAGGAGCTATAGTGCACAGGCAGAAGAAGTGGCAATAGCTGGAGAAGCATGTAAAATAAATATGAGCAATAGACTCAAGGTAAAATTAAAACGGAAGTCATATACCAGAGTGCAGAAAAATAATGCATAGATAACTTCTTTTTTTTATGTGAAGTTGATGTTGTTGTTGTTTTCTTTGAGGTCATTTCTGGGGTGTTGCAAGAGCAGCAGTAGCAGCAGCAGCAGCAGCAGCAATACTAAATAATTGAAGTGGTAGTTGAAACAGGGAATAGAGCAAGCAACAGCAGCAGCTATTGCCGCATATTTCAAATTCGTTATTTGCATATGTGTGTGTGTGTGTTTGTTTCTGTCGGTCTTACACTATAAGTCGCATTAATTACAATTTGGCAGCAGCAGCTTTATTTATGGTTGCTGTCGTCGTCGTTCGTTGTCCGTTGTTTGCTATAGAAGACAGCAGTCGATTTCGTAGTCACATCGTTCGTTACTTAGTTAGTTAGTTAGTTGTTTGTAAAAGGGTATCACCTGCAGTTCCATACTAACAACAAAAACAACAACAAATACTCTGTTCATGCCATTTCACCCTGGTTGAAGTTTTTGCTGCTTGTAGTAGCAGCAGCATATGACATATTGACTCTATTGACATTTTGTGAACCAGTTTATAGATACTAGATGACAGTGATTTAGGTTTCTAAGTGTAGGGTATTAGTTAAACAAAACATATACACACTGACGTTCACAAAAACAGACGAGTAGCTTAAAGTAATCATTGAATATTTGTTGTTAGCACAAAGCTGTTGAAGTGAAAATTATTTTGTTGAAACTAACTTTTTGTTAACATAAAGATTTTTGTTTATTTTTATAATACAAAAATAAATTACACTACGTAGACAAAATAATTTATCTCAGCCCGACTTTTTTCTACCACTTAAAAATACCTTCAAGACATTGTATTTTTACTTACATACTTACTGAGCTAGCGCTACAATTGGTGATCGGTATTGGCCGCTTTTAATACGCTTCTACTGTCGTCTTTGCCATGCCATCTATTTATCTTTTGTTAAAAATTAAAGAAAAAAAATGAATCAAGAATGAACCAAGAAAAACAAAGTAGGGTCCCAGAACTTGTAATCAAGGAATACTTAGGCAAGCAGTGATAAAACAAAGAGAAGAACTCTTTAACGCACCCTTTCCCAGTCTTAGGCTGGGCTCCAGAGGTTCTTTGCGTTACAAAATTTATATTTTGCAGGGGACCCTCACTTTATTCAGAATTCAGGTTTAATTTCACTAATAAATCACACTTAACAATGTCACTTTGAATAATTCAATTAATTCAACGTAATATTAATGGGCTGGCGTGTAACTGACGAATGCGACGGATCGCGCTGGCGTAGCGCTGCTGTGCGTAGACTAGCGTATAACGGGTGAATGCGATGGAATGGCGCTGGCGTAGCGCTCCTGTGCGTGGGCCGGCGTGTAACTGATGAATACGATGAATCGCGCTGTCGTGGCTAAACTGGAGTACAACGGACGTATCATGCGGTGTCTTACGTCGGTCGTAATATCTTGTCTGTTGGGCCTGGTCGGCTTGTTGTTCCTCCGACGTTCAACGGAAAGCCGCACACGTCTTCGCAGGTTACAAGACTTGGAGTTTTCCCTGACTAAAGACCAGGTCGGCTTGTTGTTCCTCCGATGATCAACGGCAAGCCGCACACGTCTTCGCAGGTTACAAGACTTGGAGATCTTCTGTCCTCCCAAACTTTGTCCGTCGTGTCAAATTCTAACTTTCCTCACTAATTCTTGTATTTCCCATACTACTCGTACTTACCAGAGGTACGTGTTGCTCCGATGCCAGCAGCCAGCAAAAAAAAGGGCAGATCTTTGCTGTGTTCCCCCTTTTATAGCACACAGCGAGCTATCATGTTATAACATCTTTCGATGTTGTTGCTCATTTAGCGTAGCACATTTGTGCTTTTTTCTTTTCCTTTGTGTTAACTGTATGTGTCTTTGTTGTTGTTGGGCGTTTTATATTTCGCCTTTGAGGTGATCTTCTCCCAGCATACGCTGGGGCAGGCTTCTGTTTTTCCAATCCTTTATGGGGCACTTCGGTGTTATTTGTGCAGACGTAATTTGTTGCCAAATTTGGCTCGTCACAACTCTTTGCTATTCTGGGGCGACTGAAGCAGCTCAAAACGCAAATTAAGGAAGATATGCAGTATGTCTTGGTATCAGCAAATATTGGTATCAAGCAAATGCCGTTTGTGTATATTAGCTCTATGTGATATTTTTTCTACGTTTAAGATTTTATTATTTCAAACGACCCTGAGTTTTGACCGCCTTTTATATCCAGATAAATCTTTTATTTTTTCATCTTAACTTAAGAAAAAATCATCACTGCACAGTACTTAAAAAATCATTAATATATCCTTCTGCAATTCCCAAATTCTTGAAGGAGACGGTGCTAGATGAAATTCTCTAGCAGCCGTAAATATACAGAGAGAAGAGATATCCAATCGGTCCTATAGGTCGCGGCACTAGTAGTTTCTTAGGACAGAAGGGAATTGCCAGATCAAACCTGCCATTTATCAATTAAAGGAACGTAAGTCTAAAGGATCCAAGTGCCAAAAACATTAATCGGGAATATAACCAAAAATTTAAATATGAATAATTGTAATATATTTATGTACTTAGATATTACATAAAAAAATATATGACTTGCATTATGATTAATATGAAAGAACAATTTATGCATAAAATGACAACAAAAATATATTTGTTTTAATTAAAACAAAATTATGAAGGTTTAAGCTATTTAGCTCAGTTACTCTCGAAAGGGTCTAAATACCATAATTTATGACCTTCAAATGGGTCTAAATGACCTCATATTTTGCGAATAATCTCACAAAATAAAAGTGATGTTCCTGAGGAATTAATGGAACTTTTTTTAGTTATGTAATTTCTAGGCGCTCCTTGTGTTTTCTTCAATCGCTACTTAATTCGATTAAAAATTCATCAATAAAAAATGCATATTTAGCTACCAAGTGTGGCAGCATAAATTAACATCTAACGGAATCCTTATTTTGGACTTTAATCCTTCCGACTGTAATTAATATTGGACTTAGATGTATTTTTAGTATTTTTCCCAATAGATAAGAAGTAAAACTCTACAATCATATTAGGCTTGACAAATATGTTCGAAAAAATGTACCTTCTTATAAAGAAAATTGTCACTTAGACCCTTTAGACTTACACCCCTTCAATTATTTAAATATTTTGAAATTTTTCCAAGTATACAAAAATAACTTTCCATAACATTATCGACAAGTTTTTCATTCTTGTAACTTCGCACTAAAAACGTAGTTTGAAAACACAATAGGAAAAATTTTATTTAAGTTCAGTCAAATCTTTTTCGATTTCAATAGCAATTTAAATATACACCATGTCACTAAAGTCTACGTACGGGGTAATTTTACCGAATAATTTTTTTTTAATAGTTAAACAAAATTTCTTTTAATATCAAAAGATGATTTTAGTTATTTATTACAGTAATAAAGGGGGGGGGGGGGGGGGGGAAATATACTTCAGTTAAAAAATTCATTATAAAACATAAAACATTGTTTTTCCTTCATAACTACAATATGTTGACAAAAGTGTACGTACATGTGAAAAATCATAAAATAAAAAATAGTTTTAATAATCTGTGTGACCTCCATCGGCTTTTACTACTGCTGCAAGTCGTGAAGGCATGGAATGCACAAGTGTTTTTTGTTGTTTCGGCACCAATTTTTTCCCATTTATCCATCAGAGCAGTTTTCAGACCAGCAACTGAAGAAACGTTCCTCTGTCTGATCTTAGTTTTAAGATAAGCCCAAAGATGCTCAATTACATTAAAGTCGGGTGATTGTGAAGGGTGCTCCAACTGTGTGAGTTAGAGGGTTAAAATATTCAAAGGAAATATTCTTCGGAAAATTTAAATATAGGTCGCCGAAAATAAGAACCACCTTAAATAAAATTTTTTATATGAGTTTTCTCATTGTTTGATTCGGTTTTTGACCAAAAAATAAAAATTTCAAACCGCTGTAAAAAAAATTGTGACGTAGTGGAGCAAAAAGGGATTGGGGCTTTTGTTACTGAGGTCAAATATTATCGTTTGAGATTGATTTGGTTTTATCCCGAGACATTGACCCTCAAATTGTTGCATAGTGTTATTCAATTAGTTTTATGATGAAATATGATATTTTTACTGAGTCTCTGAAATTCCATAAAAATAAACATAATCTACTTTTGAGTGCTGACAGTATTCAGTATAATTTTATATTATGTCTTCTTCCCGTATGTATTAGCAACATTAATTCTAATCACTACTTCAGCTAAAATCTGAAATGAAAGCACGAAACGAAACAATTAAAATAAAATGAATGTTTAAGTGAAATAGTTGAAGCGAAATGAAAACAAACAGCAAACAAATTTTAATCGAACTTGAATACTTACATTTATTGGTTTTAGTTGAATTACTGTTTACATAAAAAAAAAAAACATTCTTCAAAATAATACATAAAATGTAAGAAAAAATTGTTTTTTTCGTATTCCACGAATTTTTGTTTTTAATATTTTTACCTGCGTAGGTAGCTCAACATCTGCGAAAACCACTGAAAACAAATAAAAAAATACAAAATATAACACCACCAAAAAACCAAATATTTATTTGCATACGAATACATGGAAATCTATATGAGGCCTGGCCAGGCTCATTGGGTACGAATGTGACTATCAAAATATTTGCCTAGTGCAGGATTAATTGGTTTTACCCGAACCAATATATCTTGGAATTGTTCAGTGAATTAGTGAGCTGAAAAACCCTAACTGTTGATTCATATGCAACACCAGATTTTAAAACTGAACGGTGAGGGAAACTTAAGCACAGTATACTACTTCATGAGTTGAAACTGAATACATGTGGGGCTGATGCAATCTGAATTTAAGATTATACAGTATAAGCAATAAATGCAGAGAAATTTCATGAAACAAATTTATTTTTTTCTATATTACTTACTAGCTGACCCGGCAGACTTTGTTCTGCCCTTTCTACGAAGAAGCTAAAAAAATTAAAGATTATTTGAATGAAGAAGAATGAAGTTTCTTGGTGTTTAAAATTGAACATTGGTAATGACAATTCCAGCTTAAAGAACATACATTGAATTCGGTAAAAATTCTAGATTTAAAAATGAGGCATCAAAATTGGCATTTTTAAAAGTATTTAATTTGCAAAGAATATCAAAGACCGTTCAAGAAGTTATATCTACTTCCAAAAACTATTTAAAAATATGGACCCACTTGCCATTTATTATAAAAATAGAATTTATTATGGAATTTGTTACAGCGCCACCTATCGGATTTTTACAGAGCTAGGCAGGTTCTTGAGATATATCATAAATTAGTAGAAATAATAGAAAAAAGGAATGGGCAAAGTAATAGAAAATAGTAATGATAAAAATAGTAAAATAATAGTAGAAAATAGCAGTAGAAATAGTAATGGAAAACATAGTAGTAAAAGGAATGAGAAATAGTATTACAATTCGTTGTAAAAAAAGCAACAGAAAGAGTAGTAGAAAAATAGTAAAACATCGTAGTAAAAAGGAGTGGGAAATAGTACTAGAAATAATTGTAAAAAATAGTAGTAGAAAGAATAGTGAAAAAGTATAATAACAATAAATTGTAGAAAAATATAGTATTAGTAGATAAAATAGTAAAAAAGTAGTCGAAAATAAGAAGAAAATGTTGGAAAAAAGAAATTAAAATAGTAGTAGAAAGTAGAAGTAGAGCATGGTGCAACACCCACTAATCCAAGGTTAGGTTGGTTAGGTTGGAGTGGCTGTCGAGAGACACACTTAGACCTGAACGGCCCATTGTGATACCACATAGTTGGACCTACAGTTTAACGCCGATTCCGAACGGCGGTGTGGCAATTTTTTATCCGCTTGGTGGTTTTGCCATTACCAACCAAGGTGTGTACTTGTACACTATCTTATAATTCTCATACACTTCATATTGATAGTGAATATAAGAAAGTAATGAAAATTAACCACCAGACGAAGACGGGAATCGAACCCGAACCTCCCACACTAACCCAACAAACTGATAGAATTTTTAAATCCGATATTGACAAATAATACTTCCATACTAAGGTATCCCGTAATGAAAATGGCACCTTCCATATAGGTGTAAAAAGGAATAACTTTTAAGTGTATTTTTTTGTTGAAAAATTTTATTATGGTTCAGTTGAATTATAGAAACAATATTTCGGGACGCTCCTATATTCATATCAAAGACCATTCTTGAAATAATTTAAAAATTTTAACCAATTTCATATTTATAATAAATATAGAATTTGTTACAGTGCCACCTATCGGATTTTAAGATAGCTAGGCAGGGTCTTAAGATATTTCATAAAGTAGTAGAAATTATAGCAAAAAAAGGAATGAAAAAAGTAGTATAAAATAGCAGAAAATAAGTAGAAGAAAATAGAAGTAGAAAAGGTAGTAGGAAAAATAATAGAAAATATTATTAGAAATTGTTGTAAAGAAGTAATAAAAAGGTAACAGAAAAAGTAGTAAAAAAATAGTTAAACATAGTAGCATAAAAATACTAAAAATGTAGTAGAAATTGTGGTGGAAATAATAGAAAAATAGTAGTAGAAAAAACTGTAAAAAGTGGTAAAAAATTGTAGTTTGTAGTAGTAGAAAATAAGAAAAAATGTATTAAAAAAGTAGTAGAAACAAAGGAGTAAAATAGTAGTAGAAAATATTGATTGAAAAAGTAGTAGAAAATAAGAAAAAATTGTAGAAAAAAAGAAGTCTAAAAGTAGTAGAAAATAGCAGTAGAAAAATAGTAGTAGGTACCACACCCACTAATTCAACGAACTGAAAGTATCTAAATTTTAGTACCGTACCGTAAATGGCTTCTATGATATGTATCTCATGATGGAAATTCAGATTATATGGATGGTGCCACGCCCCTTTTGTCAATCCCGCTCATATTTTTGTTGTAGCATTGTCAATTCTCGTTATTGTACCAAATTTCTGTACTGTGCTATAAATGGTTCTTGAGATATACCCAAAAAACTAATAGGATTGTATGGGAGGTGCCACGCCCACTTTCCTAAAAGCCATTATGAATAGGTATGATCCATCCTCTTGCCTAAGAAAATATATTCTTCAAATATGACTTCAATGGGTTGAGTTCAGAAGTTACACGATGTCATACACACAAAACTCTACGATTATATATTGTACTTATATTATTTATTAATATTTATATAAACTAAACTTAAAAATAAAACTTTAAAATGTAATATGTACGTACATAAGTTCACTAGATGATCTAAAGTGGGGTTTATCCGGATCGAAGAGGGGGGAGGGGGGGTTATTCCGCATTACCTTTCCATAAATATCATATATTATCAATTGGGATGAAGAATAAATTTAAGTAGGTTTGGTATTAGGGAAAGAGCTATAAAATAGACAAATTTAGATAGCATAAACTTTCAATGAGTAGTTAGTAACTATATATCAAGAATAAATTTATTGCTTAATTTTATATATTTTCGAATAACAAACATAATTTTTCTATGAATATTTACTAATTTACTTTCACTTACATTTTTTCTCTTATTTTTTTCTTTCCCTTTTTTCGCACTCTTTATTTTATAGAGTGGCGCTGGCAAGTCATCGGCACGAATTGGCGATGGGCCAATTTTGACATTGGAAAAACTTGAACGACAACAAGCTGGAGTCTATCAATGTACCGCAGATAATGGAGTTGGCGATCCAGTTACAGTTGATATGCGTTTAGATGTTTTATGTAAGTTAACTTAGTTAAATTAGATTTAAGACTAAAGTAAGTTGTTGCTGTAGTTTTAGTTGAATTAGTTTTTATTGATTATTATTATCATTTATTTTTTCACATCCTTTCACCTTTTCTGTGCTTGTCTCTAGACAAGACAAATTTTTCTTTTGCAGTGAAACTTTTTAAATAATAATTCATTAGGAATTCGTCTGCTTTATTTGGGCGCCTGCATATACAGTTCTTTTTCAAGATTAATGCAATATCCAATATTTTAACAATTACTTGTATGAAAAGATAAATATTACGTTAATTACTTTTTTGTGCAAAACTACAGCTGTATTTATTTATTCTGTAAAGCTGAAGTATTTTTTTTATAATTAAATAAATTAAAAAAGAAAATTTGTTCTTAATTCGAATAAAAATTTTTCTTTTACTTTGTCTTCATTTCAAAAACATTAATTTTCTGTTCTAGAAATACAATTAAAAAAAAAAAAATGAGAAAAACTTTCTTTCATTTCAACTTAATCCATTAAAAATTACACTCAATGTCAGCTCAGCAGCAGATTGTGCAACACTTATGTTTTTCGGCAGAGAATTTTTTCCCTATTAAAATGAAGAACATTATTTAAGCATAAAATTAAGTTAGGTGCTAGTGCTCTACTTGCTTACTCCACTCGCTACAATTTAACCTAATTCTATGGAAAATTATCTCTTTTCTTTTTTCCATACTTTCTCATCATATTGTTTTATTTTGTCGACAAAAACTTTCTCATTTTTCATTTTCAATAAAAGACGAAACGAAGAACTAACGAAATTTTTTCCTTACATGATTATGTGCTTCAAAAGATAAATGTACAAATAAATTAAAAAAAAAAAAATAAAGTTGAAAAAAAGTAATACAAAAAGAAAAAGTGTCTGCACACACACATGGACATGCATGCAATATTAGCACATATGGAAAAAAAAATTTTTGAAATTGAAAATGGCAGGCAGAAAAAAGTGTGGAGAGGGTTTGAACAAAAACGAAAGACAGACAGCATTGCGAGCGATATGCAAATAACTTTGACGATGCATAAAAAATCGCATGCATACATACATACACTACAATGATGGCGGCACCCGTCAACAGTCGCGCAGCATATGTGTACACGTGCTCCTTGCTGCTCTTCTTCTTTTTTTCTGGTTTTTCTTCTCCAAACTACTTTACTCGCCCAGCGTATGTATGTATGTAAGAACAAAAAAAAAAAAAAACTTACGCTTGATAAATCAGTTGAAAATTTTATGAATTTCAACATGGAAAGTAGCTGTATTTTTTCATTCACTAGCACATTCAAGCTCCTTGCACGGTTCTTTCTTCTGATCACGATTATGCTCTCTCCATAGAAAAGAAGCACAAATTGAAAAGTTGCGAACACATATTGTATATTTGTTTTCTTCTCTTTTTTTTTGTGCTCGTCTCCCTCTCTCTTCATTCAGTTGTATTCTAGTATTTGTGTATTTGTGCAAGAGACTGCAGTTAAATTGATTTTTGACTATAAAAAAGTTGAGTGACTTTATTTATTTTCTTTTTCTTACTCTCTTGCTCTTTTTTTGTTTCTTTTTTTTAAGCTCATTGCGAAATATTCTAATTTTCGTATATTACTTTACAAGCTATTTTCTAATTTTTTTTTTTTTTTTTGCATTTACTAATTTACCTATTGTTGTTGTTTTATTTTTGCAGATCCTCCCGACATACAAGTTGAAAAATCTTGGATACATTCTGGCGAGGGCTTTGAAGCGAAACTTGTTTGCATTGTTTATGCTGATCCAGTTGCAACGGTTGGTTAAAATTTCTTATTTTAAGTATTTATTCAAGCTTTCCTCAGTTCCTACACACGAATTTAGTTTGGTTTATTTAAATTTAATATGTTTTGCCTCGGTGATTTGGTGTGTTCACAGTTAATTGTAAGTCTGCAATAAGAAAATTTTGTATGAAAAACGAGAAAAGGGAATTGAACAATTGTACTACATTATGCTCATTTTTCCCAATAAGCGCCATTATGAATTATATTCTTTCCCAGAAAGAAATATTTCAAGGTGGAATGGAATTGTATGATTGTTGGAACATTTACTGCATATAATCATAACATAAACTCTTCCACAAAGAGATATATTTCATAGTGGAATTGTATGATTTTTGGAACAAACATAACTGGTAATCTCTAATTTCACACAGTTGCTCTTTGAGACCGCCGTTAAACTCAATTTCAATTCCAACACATTCTCAGAGAGAAATTATCTATGGTGGACATCGTTTGAAATTTTTTTGTGAAGTGAAATTCTTAAAAAATCGAAGTGATTTTTAAAAAAGTGAAGTGTTTTTTGAAGCGTAATAAGAAAATAATATATTTACAAAATTTATCTGGTTTTATGTGCTTAGTTTGCGAAAAAAAAATCTTTTGGTGGAACGTTACTGTGTGGCACACAAAATAAGGCTCCGACAAAACTTTTTGAATGAGGGTACATAATATGTTTGTTTTAAGGAATTTTTCACGCCAAAAACAAAATAGCAGAATTCTTTGAAACTGTCGCTTTTTTGCATAAAATCATTTGGAAATAAAATCGTCCACTCACCTTCTAAATCGTCTACCTCTTCATTTTCAACCAAATTCTAATGAATTCTATGACAGTTCGTCATCAGTGTTGCTACATAAGTATTTAAATAAACACAAAAGGTCTCAAAATGTACTAAAGTATGTATGCTAAATGGTATCTTTTTACTTGTTATAGGGAATATAAATTCAAACACACCGATCTGGCTACAGTCGAAGCATATTGCAGATAAGGAGTGAGATCGAAAAAATCTTAACATATATAAAATTCAATAATTTTTAAACGGTTGATCTTAGAGTTTTGATTTTTTTTTTATTTAATTGATAATATTTTACAAATTACAGAAAAATATAACTTTTATAGTCCTAACTACTATTTATGAACTCGTGGACCTTACTTGGTAAGCCTTCCATTAGAGATTTGATAGTTATTTCAGACACCTTTTTGGAACATTTTCTGTGCTCTTTAAGTTTCTTTTCACAAGAACCCAATATCTCTCCACTGGTCTTAGCTCCGGACAATTTGGAGGATTGGCCTCTCTTGGTACAAAAACTATGTTATTACTTTGGTACCACTCCAGAGCTTTCTTGCCGTAGTGACATGATGCCAAATCGGGCCAAAAATATGTGAACACATTGTGTTCTCTTATGAAGGAAAGAAGTTTTTTTTTTCAAACATTCTTTGATGTATATTTCGGTATTTATAGAGCCCATTGTAACAAATGACTTGCTTCTTTTACCAGGAATTTTTTATGAAATTTTGTCTGCTTTTGGATTCTAAATTGTTCTTCGACATTTCCTCGAGCATCAGCAACATACAAATTTTGACCCGGAAGCTGCGTAAAATCTGCCAGTACATATTTTTCGTCCTCCATTATACAACATGAATATTTTTGTTTGAAATTCGATTTTAATTTCCGAGCCCTACTTTGGCGTCTAAATTTTTTGTAGCATTCCTGTCTGGAACTTTTTGGACTTTGTATGTTTTCAAACCTGCATTGGCTTTAATTTTTCGCACCAAATAGTCAGAGCACTGGGCTAACCGGGCAGCTTTTCTACCAGATGTGTTTGGAGATCTTTTTAATATGCTCTCTTGCTGCTTTTCTTGGCTTTCCCAATATCATGTGGTCCTTGTTTTCTTCCCGAACCAGGTTTCCTATCGATGGTCAAATTCTCCTGAAACTGTTTAATAACATTGGAAACAGTTTGATGGCAGACCTTCAATTCTTTGGCCAATTTTTTGTAGGACCAATTTGGATTTTTTTTAGTCTTTCATTGATACTGGAAAACCGAAGTGTTTTTATGAAAGAGGAAATGACAAAACAAACGACTTTCTGAAAAAATGTTATAATTCGCCTGAAACTGGTTTCTCGGGAGTTTTTGGGGTCGCTGAATCCGGATCTGTAAATTTAAATTCAATATTCAAAAAGGCGGATCCAATATGGAGGAAAAATTTTGGCAAAATTATTCTAATTCGTCCTAAGCTTGTTTTTCGGGGGTTTTGTGAGTTGCTGAATTCTAATCTGAAACTTTTTGATAGATGGGTGAAAACTGCTATCACCAAATATGTCTGAAGAAGAGTTTTCTCGAAATTGGCTGAATCTGTTTTTTCTGGTTCAGACTCGCCACTACTCCAATTTCCCCGCTCCTCCATTGCATGACTTGGCGTCGGAACAAATACCAAAAAATTCGATTCGTTTGGATATGAATACCAAAACAGTTGAACAACCAAGAATAAAAGCGCTGAACGAGTGAAAACGTGGATATGATATGGATATGTTCAAACGGTTGAGCAGCTAAGAATGAAAATGTTAAACGACTATTAAAGTGGATAGTATATATAGATGTTTACAATTGATCAACTTCTGGACAAATGTAATCATAAATAGAATATACAGGTATTTAAATTTGTAACTTAACAACATTTAGAGAAGTGATAACTCGAACCTAAACACCCCCAAATAACAAGTTTAAAACAAACTAGATCAATTTTTCAAAAAGTCATACGCCATTTCCATTTTGAATTTCAAAATTCTGTTTACAGATTTGGATTGAGCGACCCCGAAAACCTCCGAGTATCAAGTTTCATGATTTTTTTATAAACTGTATATTGTTGGCTACTATAAAGGCCACCTCGGTACTCTAAAGCAAGGCCGTATTTAGGGGGAGTTTTGGGGGTTCTGACCCCCCCCCCCCCCCAAATGTGGAAAGTTTATTCCAATTTTTGAGATTAATTACCAATGGATGGAAAAAAAGTCAAAATAATATCCATTTAACGATATTTTTTACTTCCATAGGATTTTTTTTTTCCTAAAAAGTCAAATATAAAAAATAAATTTGAAATCTTGGTTACACTATGCGATCAAATCTGATTTGTTTTCTTCGACATGAGGCTTGACTACGGATTCAAAAAGAGAAGGTTATACTGAACACTCCTGCAGTTATAGTTTCTCTAGGTCAGTAACTGTTTTTGATTTAAAGTTTCGTCCTGAATCAGTTTGAAAAGTTTAAAAATTAATAAAAATAGAAAACAATATCGGATCCTTGTAAAATTAGACTTGCTTGAACCCCATTTTTTTTTTTTCCTAAAACGTGACGGGAAGTTTTTGACCTCAGATTCGTGTTCAACGTGAAAAGTTCTTTCGCAAAAACTCCATCTTATTAGCAAAACCCATGCAGTTTAGGAGGCAATCTTAAAATATAATTATTTTTTAACGCATTCTTGGTCAGAGCACCACGAAAGATCTCAACCTCATTCCTTATCATTGATAATGGCTCAAATTTCCAATGATGATCATTTGAAAAAAATGAGCCTCTACTATTTTTGGTAATTTTTTTGAGGTTGGGTACATCATCAGTAGTGGAAAGTCAATGAGCTAATGAAATTACGTCCCTCACGATAATAAAAAATGCATTAGAATGCACATTGATTAATATTTATTTGAAAAAATTTAATTTGATTATTTTGTGAATTTATTGCCACTTTTGGCCATTTTTTTGAGGTTAAGATTAAAAAAAATCGGAAAATTTTTCCTAAAATTTTAATTTTATAGGGTCCATCAAATGTATTATCGATTTAATTTATTTATTTAAAAATCAGTTTGATAAAAATTATTTATAAATATTTTTTTCGAATGAAAACCCCCCCGAAAAAAATTTCTGGCTACGGCCCTGCTCTAAAGGTTAACATCTAATTGTTTCTCTCCAAAAGTCATTGCTTATACTTAATATAATATTTATTGTGAGATAATTTTATTTAAAAAAAATTCACCTCTTTGATAAAACAGATAAATTTTATCCCAATGATAATAACTGACTTAAAAAATCTAATCTTAAAATTCAATTCAATTTGAATAAATTAGTTAGCAGTGTGTAAAATATCAGTTACTAAATAATTCATGAAAATAATTTTCATTTACTTCTCAAAACTTGTACGTAGCTCGTTTCTGCCAATGCAAAATTTTTGTAATTTGAATTATTTAACATCTTCTTCCTTGACTTTGCTCTGGACATTTTAAAATTCATGAAATTCATCAAGTTACCAATTATCACCATCAACAACACAATTTATATAAATTTTAAGTTATTGACACTATTCCCAAATGCAAATTAAGTACCAACTACGAAAAGAAGAAAAAGAAGTTACGCTGCTGTTCATAGAAAGTTGTTTGTTTATTTTTTTTTTTGCTTTCAAAGCAAAGGTTATACGGTATTAACTTGTCGCTTTAGGAATTTTACTACCTTCAATTTTTGGCTTGTGTGTGAAACATTTAGTTTTCATCATTTCATTGTTGTTGTAAATTGACTTGAATGACAGACGTTTTTCGATTTAGTTTACAGTCACTATAAAAGAGAGGAGCAGGGTATTTATTTTAGCTTCACTTTTTGATTTTATTAAATGCCAATGAATAATAAAGTTTTCTCTTCCTTAGTTTAAAAATGTTTTACTAATTGAAAGCTGGTTCAACTGCAAGGTTTCAGGGTTTTTAAAACGATTTTGCTTCAACTGCGTGTAAAATTTTCCGATTCGTTCTTGAATGTTGAAAAATTTTTAAATTAAAATTTATCGATTTTCTTTTTGTTTACACATAGTTATAACACTAAAGCCATTTATAATTTGTTTTTTTTTTTTTTTTTTTTTTGTTTACAGCTCAGCCATTTTTTTTAGTACACTTCAACTCAACTCAATTCATTGTACCTCATCTCTTCATCTGCAAAACGTTGAACGCATTTATCTTATTGTCAAATCCATGCCAAATATGTTGCTTCTTTTTTTCCTATCCACCTAACTACTTCGTTTTATTTTTCATTTTCGTTTTCCTTTTGAACATTACCAACTTTTTCCAACATAAGTATAAAATATTTTTTCTCTTCCTATCCTTTTCTGGAAAAACTCTCTGCAGGTGTCCTGGTACCAAAACTCATTTCCGATACAAACGACCGATAGGCGAATTATGTCATCAAGAGGAAATCGACATACGCTCACCATTCGACACATACAGCAGGAGGACTTTGGCAACTATAGGTGAGTAGTGAATGAATGATATGCGAAATATTCAAGAAAAAGAAGTAAACAAAGGGGGCGGTAAAATGGGCGTACGATATGTGCCGACACTCCCTCCTCTCAGTTAATGCTGGTGGAATATTTTCCCCTAGAGTTGATTTAGTCAATTGAGTAACTTTTTTTATCATTGTTTTTTTTTTTCTGCTTTATTTTCAGTTTTTATACGACTACACACGTCTGCGAAAAGTTGTTTACTTGCTGTTGTTGTTGTTGTTGTTTTTGTTGTTAGCCATGATGTGCAAATAGCTGGGACAGTAAATGAAAATGGGAGGTAAAGGCGAAAAGGTAGCGTAGGGAAAAACGTCCATGTGACACACACAAAACACACAAACAAACTTTTTCACATCAATGTCAATCTGTCTAAAGCATATTAAAAGAGCGGAAGTAGCCATGTTGGCATAACATTTTCAGCAAAAGTTTAAACGACATGTTGGATTAGTTAAGTTAAGGTTGGAAAATGTAGTACTTTGTATATTTGTCTGTATGTGTGTGTATTAAAGAAGAAAGAGGTGATAAAGTGTTGCACGTGTATGTAAGTGTCCAGTTCGTCGAAAAAATATCTTATGTATATCTACGTGTTTGATTCGATGCTATGTACGTGTTTGCCAAATAGAAAGGAAATTAAATTTCTGTGATGAAATCGTTGAAAATAAACAAACAACAAACAACGACAACAGCAACAAAAACAAATTAACTTTGACGCGACATAAGAAAATTAAAATGTATAACTCAATTATATTTTACATACTCGTATATAGGAAGTTATAGACCTAACCTGAGCAATTTAAGTAAGAGTGGGAAACGATTTCATTGGTTTTAATATTGTCAGTATTAGAAAACCAATTGACTCTCTCTTCTGTAGCAAAACACCCTTCAACTTGATGATATATGCGAGCAGTGATCACACATCTTCCACTCTATGTGAAAAGGTACTAGACTACCACCGCCCATGAAGAAAATCTGGATTTAGACAGGCCGAAATTTTTACCTCCAGGTTGAAAAAGGCAAGATGAATCGGGAAAGCTTAGCCTCGTCTCATCTTCAAACTTCTTTTTTGTTTTTGAGTTTGCTTGTCTTCTATTGTTGACGCTGAAATAAGAGAGAAATTAACAGAAAAAACACAAAGAAGAATTAAATCAGCGTGAAAACCTCGGCTATCTAATTCCAAAAGAAATTCTAAGAAAGTTACTGTTGAGAAAGGAGGTGAGGGACATGAGTACAGAAATATCACAGTATATAGTAACAGAAAGAAAAGAATTCGACAATATACGACTATGGGCTAACGGTTTTTGCAAGAACAAAAATAGAAATCTGGTTATAGATATTCAAAGTGCTATGAGGTTATGGAGAGAAAACTTCTTAAACCTGCTTAATGGTAAATATGTTAAGAAGTTGATCGGAAACCACTAATCAATGTCGTTACCACGATCCGACGAGGTCTTAATACCCATCGCTCGGTTTAAAAACGACAAGGTTGCGATTACAGATGCCCTGCCAGCTAGGATGTTTGAAGCCAGAGGCGAATAGCCCACAAAATGCATGCTGGAGATCCGATTATAGTCGGAATGGTTAGCTATTGGAATATTACCATACTCTGCTCAATCCACAACAAAGGCAATCCCACGATTTACGCCAACTACCGTTAGATGAGTTCTCTTAATATCGCATACAAAATTTTGCATCATCATGTCTGTGGTCAAAAGCAATAAATGCTTAAGTCGACTTAAGACAGAATTGAGTTACAAATGCTATCGTATTCTCCTTATTCCAATGCACATGCACGTGAAATCCCCGAAATTCTGTATTTTTAAAACAAAAATTTTAAGAAAGGAAACGTATTCGCTTACACAGAGACGCAACCAATCACATTAACTTCAACCCGTGTTTACTGGAATGAGTTTTTCAGACTTAAGCGTTTACTGCTTTTGACCACAGATATTATGTGAGAGACTTGAACCTATAGTCAGTAAGTTGCTTAAAACTTAACCCCAAAACTTTCTCTAGGACCCGCTAGTAGACTAGGTGACGCGAATTTTATTTCGTTCTACTTCTTCTATCCTGCGCTGGGGAAAAAATACTAACTGCAATCATTCAGTTCCTGGATCCACTCGACACGTCCAAATCGAAATCGACAGTCGACATTAGACAACTAAAGATCTCCAAATGTACAATTCTATTTGTTTCTTAAATCTGAAATTTTAAGGGGGTATTCCGGTTAAAAATTTAAGAACAACGATTTTTTTTTTTTTTTGGGTTCTTTTATAGTTTCAAGAATACTTTCATAAAATATTAGTGAAAATAGTAAAACGAAAGTTATACATATAATTGTGCCTTAATATCCTTAATAAAAAGGAGACCTAAAGTCCAAAAACAAGTTTTCTTGAAAACAGTTGTTAAAGTAATCAATCATTTGGTTTCAAAATCGTTACTTAGGAGTTTTCAGGGTCACTGATTACGAATCTGACATAAGATTTTTAAAATTTTAAAACGGCGGATCCAATGGTGTAGCGGAGTTTTTTTTTTTAAATTGATCGGATTCACTGAAACTCATTACTCGGGGGTTTTTAGAGTTTGTGTTTACAAATCTGACATGAAATTCGTAATCAGTGACCCGAAAAATTCCTTAGTAACGAGTTTCAAACAAATCCGATTACTTTCCGCCACTATGCATTTTCAAAATCTGTTGCCAGATTTGTAATTAGCTACCTTGAAAATCCCCGAGTAACGGGTTTCACGTTAATTAGATCAATTTTTAAAAAATCTTTCGCCATACCTTTCCTTATCAGAATCACCAAAAAAAGACGTTGAAAATTGGCGAAACTCGCGTTTAAACCAATAGAAGGAGCGGAAAACATTCTAATGAAGCACGTACAGCGAGAAAAAGGTCCAATCACAGCATTTAAGAAGTTGACAGAACTTGAAGACCTTGAGTATGCACCAGAGATGGCTGACTGAAAGTATTTTCTATAAAAAAATTATGGGCTGGACCCATGTACCAAACGGAGGGTTAAATGCAAAAAAAAATATAAAAATAAAGCTCTAAAATGCAAAATTATGAGAGCAATAAAATCTGTTAAAAGTACAATAAACACATAAACATACATTTATATTGTAGTTATATAAAAATACTCTCACACAAACATATACAAAAGAATACAAAATTCGCGTATCGAAAATATTTAGAAAAAAAAAGAAATGAATTACTTGAGTATTTCTATTGAACTGCATTATAAAAACAGCAACAACAATAAAATCAACTACAATAGCTATTAAGCGCAGCATACATAGTAGAACGCACATTTACATATATTTAATATGATGAACAAATAAAATAAATAAACTCACACATGCTACATGTATAAATAATAAATAAACTCTAAAAATCTACCAATTAAACACTAAAAAATAATTTGTATGCATTTTATTTATTTTGTTGCAGCTGTGTTGCCGATAATTCACTTGGACGCTCACGAAAATATATGGAATTGTCTGGACGCCCTGGACCAGCTGAATTCTATTCACCCAAATGGGGTCGCTCTTCGGATAGTTATAATCTAACATGGAAAATTGATAGTTATCCACCATTGGAGGAGGTTCGTTTGCTGTATCGACGTGTTTTGGTAAGTGGAAAAATATAAAATTGAAAATAAAAAATATTTTTATTTTGGTTTTACATAGAAGCGCATTTTTTTTATTTATAAAAACAAAACAAAAAATCATGAAAGTGCAATAACAAAAACCGAAGAAAACAACGAAAAGGGAAAACGCAAATCGAAACTCTGAAAAAACATTTTTAGTTATTGAACTGGGAAGAAAAAATATTTTAGTATTCCATTTAAGCTTTAAATTTTAGGTAAATGCTTAAAATGGGAAAAGTTATACGGTAAATTAAAATGAACCATGCTTGATACTGACTTTGTTTCTTTAGTAAAATAACACGACATCCTCCGTGCCATAGACTATTCTTTTAATAGGATAGGGCAGTGCTCGTATCTGAACAGTCTTAAACATGAAGAAGATCGCATTGCTAATTAAATGCACTCAAGTTGATTTGCATTTGTATCAGCTAGTACAAGGCCGTATTTAGGGTGGAGGTTTTGGGGGTTCTGACCTCTCCCCCCCCCCCCCGAAATGTGGGGGGGGGGGGATTTTTGGGATTGATTGGCAATGGATGGGAAAAAAGTCGAAATAAAATCTATTTAACGATATTTTTTACTTCCATCGGTTTTTTTTTCTAAAAAGTCAAATATAAAAAATAAATTTGAAATCTTGGTTACACTATGCGATCAAATCCGATTTGTTTTCTTCGACATGAGGTTTGACTACGGATTCAAAAAGAGAAGGTGATACTGAGCACTCCTGCATTCATAGTTTTTCTAGGTCAGTATCTGTTTTTGATTTAAAGTTTCGTCTTGAATCAGTTTGAAAAGTTTAAAAATTAATAAATATAGAAAAAATTATCGGAACCTTGTAAAATTAGACTTGCTTGAACCTTATTTTTTCCTAAAACGTGACGTGATGAGAAGTTTTTGACCTCAGATTCGTGTTCAACGTGAAAAATTCTTTCGCAAAAACTCCATCTTATTAGCAAAACCCATGCAGTTTTAGGAGACAATTTTAAAATGTAATTAGTTTTTAACCCATTATTGCTCAGAGCATCATGACTAGAAAGATCTGTTTCAATGCTGTGACCTCATCCGGGTTCCTTATCATTGATGGCTCAAATTACCAATGGTGATAATTTGAAAAAATGAGCCTCTACTATTTTTGGTAATTTTTTTGAGGTTGGGTACATCATCAGTAGTGGGAAGTCAATGAGTTAATGAAATTATGTCCCTCACGATTAAAAAAATGCATTAGAATGCACATTGAATAACATTTATTTAAAAAAATTTAATTATTCTGTGAATTTTTTGTCACTTTTGGCCATTTTTTTGAGGTTAAGATTAAAAAATATAGGAAAATTTTTCCTAAAATTTTAATTTTATAGGGTCCGTCAAAAGTATTACCGATTTAATTTATTGTATTTAAAAATCGGTTTGATAAAAATTATTTATGAATATTTTCTTCGAATGAAAAGCCGCCCCCGAAAAAATTTCTGGCTACGGCCCTGAGCTAGTACATACATATATTGTACTTACGAACATGTACTCAAACTTGCGTGAGAATTCAACTCATTTCTCATATTTACTTGTTTATAGAGGATCCAATATATGAGTGTTTAAACATTTTTGATCTTTTTGCTTATGCTGAAAAATATCAGGATTCCCATTTGAACACACATACTCGAAAATACCATGGTTCATACTTTCACGCTTTTATAATGAATATAGTAAATCTTTTTGGAAATGTACATTCTCAAGAATATCAGAACACTCGTATACTCCACTTTCTGGATATTCAATTAATTTAAATGCTCAAAACTATTAGAGTTCATATTTGAACACACATATACTCAGCATTGTTGATCTTTTCGCATATATCCATGTTGAAAAATATCAAGGTTCACGTTTGAGCATTCATGGACTGAATATTTCTGATCTTTTGGCTAACTTAAATGTTCCAGAACAACTCATATAATGTCTTGATCTTCTCGCACATATATGTGTTCATGAGTAATTAAGTGTTCAATTCATACATGTTGAATATAGCTGGTAAAAAATACACTCTACGCGTTGATATTTAACTTTGATCGTTTGTATTAGAGTGTCCCTTATTTATCTAAGTAAGTTTTTTTCTATTGCATAAGATCTAGTTTGGTTTATTCTAACATAAAATACTCGCCAAATAAGTTTAAGGTCATTTAAAGCCAAGTTGCATAGAAAAAGTCAATTGCTACAGAGATCCGATAATGATTTCATTTTATTAGAATAAATAAAAAATGGAACCTATGAATAAATAAAAATAAATAAAAAAATAACTAAAACAAATAAGAAAAATAAGACCTGGAGGGATTTCTGTAGCTCCATAGATATAATAAAAGACTCCGCCCTCATAGGGAAGCTGCTGTCTAAAGAACATCGTTGCCCATCCTATATTAAGAGGCAAGACGGTACCTAGACGGCATCGGCGGCTGAATCTTAAGACACACTTGTATGCACCCATTTCCCCGGTAGTAATGACTTCGTCGAGGAAGTCGCAATACGCAATCCTCCGATAAACATACCTCCAACTTCTCTTGATTTAATAATCACTAGAGAAAAGATTCTCTGGTCAGTCAAGGGTTTCAGCCTATACAAATCTCCCGGCCCAGATGGCATAATTTCAATTATGCTATGGAACTTAAAAGACTTTGTAGTTGCCTGGCTGGAGGTGGTCTTCAAAAAAAAGCTTGCAATTAGGTCATGTCCCTAAAAACTGGAGAAGAGTTAAGGTCATTTTCATTCCAATAGTAGGCAGAAGGAGGCAGGAAGGAATAAAAGACTTTAGGCCCATCAGCTTATCGTTCTTTGTACACAAATCACTAGAACGCGTGCCAGACATTCATCTTAGAAAGATAATTGAAGGTAAAGCGTTCTCAAAATCCCAGCACGCCTACCTCAAGGGCAAGTCCACAGAAACTGCTTTACATGAAGTAGTTGGCACAATCGAAAAATCTCTAGAACACAAGCAATTCTCATTAGCTACCTTCCTTGACATAGAAGGCGCTTTCACCAACGTTAAGACAGAGGCTATCCAATCCGCTCTGGCCAAGCTAGGTATAGAGGAGGGATTAAACAGCTGAATTATATCCATGTTGTAAACCAGAGTGATTCTGGCGGAATGGGTACCAGCAGCATAAAAAGATCAGTAGGAAGGGGAACACCCCAAAGGGGTATTTTCTCACCACTACCATGGCTGATTGATTGCTGATAGATGGCATACTGACTGAATTCAACAAAAGGGGGATCAAAGTGGTAGCTTTTGCGGATGATGTGGTGATCATAGTGACAGGTCTGTTTCCAAATATAATAAGCGAGATTATGGAAGGAGCTTTGTACTCACTCAGTAACTGGGTGGTGAATTGCGGCCTGGGAGGGAACCCAAATAAAACAGAAATGATGCTCTTCACCACAAAAACCAAGATACCAAGCTTCAATCTACCAAAGTTGAATGGTCATACACTAACTTTATCAAAGAACGCCAAATACCTAGCGGTCATTCTTGACACTGAGCTCCGTTGGAAAGCCAACATAGAACTTAGAGTCAAGAAGGCCTACATAGCCTTATATACTTGTAAACGAATGCTTGGAAAAAAGTGGGGTCTGAGCCCACAAGTGGCACTCTGGTCATACACATCCATAATAAGGCCAATCCTGACGTATGCATCAGTAGTATGGTGGCATGCCATGAGGAAGGGAGATAACCAAATTAAACTAGGTAGAGTTCAAAGGTCAGCATGCATAGGCATTACAGGTGCTATCCACTCATGCCCGACGGAGACCCTAAACGTGCTAGTACACTTGCTTCCTATGGAACTCTATACTAAAGCTTCCGCAGCCTCAAGTGCAGTCAGAGTCAAAGAAATAGGGTCCTGGACTGCCAAAAACTACGGACACAGCAGAATTCTATCACAAGTACCGAATATACCAAACCAACATAACACTGACTACATGATACCCAAATTAAACTTCAAAAAGGGCTTTAACACCGTGCTTCCAACAGATTGGAGAAGAAAAAGTGTGAGAGCTGGGCTTGAGATAGAACTCTACCCCGACAGGTCAAAGATGGACTGCGGGGTCGGTGCGGGAGCCTACTCAGAAGACTGAATCTTTTAGACTCCCGAATGAAGCCAGTGTTTTCCAGGCCGAACTTCTGGCGATCAGAGAAGCCTGCAAAGCACTGACCAAAATTCAAAAGGGGGCTAAAGTAGCTATCTTCACAGATAGCCAAGCGTCAATTAAGCACCTAGGATCAGTTATAATATCTTCTAGATTAGTTAACCTAAGTCACAGGCTGGACATTGGCCGTTTTTGGGTTCCTGGTCATAGGAACATCAAAGGCAATGAAAATGCCGATGAATTAGCGAGGCGAGGTTCAGCTCTGGATTTAACTCAGGCGCAATCTGTAGCAGTTCCCTTGAATATAATCAAGGCTGATATACTCTCTTAATTTCTCACCCTTGCTGATAGCAGGTTGGAAAAGCCTTTCCACATACGGCGTAACCAGGAAAACATGGCCAAAATTCAAGTAAAGCGCGGTTCACGCAAAATTGGCACAAAGGAAAGTTGCTGTATCTTTTTAACCAGAATACTCAGAATAACAAATAATACATTAAATGATAAGTTTAATATTGTGTTTTAATACTATAATATTAAAAGATTTAAATTTCCTTGTTGTGCAAAAAGTTCCGGGTATTCCCATCAACCTTTGAACATCCTCCCTGGATACTTTTGCGGCTATTTGGTTCCATTTTAGTAACATTGAATTCACATTTTTGACAATACCTGCATTTTTCTTCAACTTATATTTTGTAATAGCACAGTATTTTTCGATCGGTCGAAGCTGGGAGCAATTGGGTGGATTCGTATATTTGGGCACTACATATACTTTATTTGTCTGATACCAATCCATGGTTTTCTTAGAGTAGTGGCAACTGGCTATTTGGATATTTTATAGCACTTTAGCCCAGCTTTTATGCGTACTTTGCTGTACTTTATTGAATTTTTTGGCACGATCGCTATCCAATAGTCCGGGATTGCTTTTGATGGACCTCAAGATCTTTGCCTTTAATTTCAGGTTAGTGGTTCCCGTTTTGTTCAGAACTTTTTTAGCTCTTTTAATACTAAGAGTTTCTTTATATCGTTTTATAACTCTACATACCGTTCTTTTGGAGATATTTAACACTTTCGCAATCTTTGAACCAGACCACGACGGATTTTCAATAAATTTGTTCACAATCAATTTTCTATTTGCAGCTTCCATTGTGCACACAATCACCAACTTGCGATCAATTAATATGAAAAATTTATCAACTAACGGTAACGGTATTGTAAACAAATCCCAGTAAAAAATTTGTTGTTCTTATGACTAGGGGCGACGTGGTGACCACAACAAAGCGTGCCAATTTGGCGTGAACCGCGCTTTATAGCAGAACCAGGGACCTTCTTTGTCGCACCCGGTCTAATGTAATCAGACTGACTGCAGTACTGACGGGGCATTGGGCAATAGGGGACCATGCGGTCAGACTCCGCATCCCACACAGCACTTTTTGCAGAAGCTGCAAAAGCCTTGAAGAAATAGAGACTCTAACCACCTTTCTCTGTTATTGCCCGACTCTTGCTAGAACCAGATTAAAACTATTCCAGGAACCTTAATCAAGAGAGAAACATAATCAAGATCTCCAAACTCGAAATTGGAAAACTCCTCCAATTTGTCAATCTCACGAACTGGCTCTAGATAACAAAGTGCAAACACCTATTCACAAATGAGGTTGTGGTATCAAAACGGCGCTCTAGCGCTAATTGTGCTCCCTCTGTTAGAGGGAGTAGCCTCTCTACCTACCTACCTACCTAAAACAAATAAGTGACACACTAATGTAAATCATTTAACAAATTTTATTAAATATTTTATTTTCTCATATTATTCCCACGTGTATGTTTGTTTTGTTTACAGCTGAAAAAACTTACCCAAAATAACCAAAACGTTATTGGTACTTTACCAAGCTTAAAATCTTTTCCCGTTTATTTGCTATTTTATCAACTGTGTTTGATTAAAAGTTGACGTTATTATGAAATTATGAGTATTCTCTAATGCCATAAATACCACAATTCTCCTCAAAAAAGTTATCAGTTTATAAATTGAAACACATCTAGTCACATCACAAACTAATTTCAAACATGAACTTCCAAAAATACTTCATTGTTGCCTTACTGATTGTGGCCATCTTAGCTGGTGTGGAAAGCAAATCATTCTTCAAGAAAATCGGACATGGTATCAAAAAAGGATTGCATTCAGTTGTCAAAGTAGGCGAAGGTGCGGCCAAAGTCGGAGCTCTTGCAGCGCTAGTGTAAAAAATACACGCTTAAAATGGATATATTTTGTGATAACGTTCAAGTAAAATAAAAAAAAAATAAATATTCAGAAAATAGTTATTTACTGCTGAACATATGTTAATTTTACCACACAGATTTTTTTCTGTTTGATATAGTATAATGCCTTCAATTAATTTCAGTGAGCTTGAATTTGAAATTTAATGATTCTTTTCATTTCGATTCCATGCTAACCGCAACCGTCAAACATTCGTTTCAATATGTTACTATTTACGATAAATTAATTATCTTCTAATTAGAAAATAAATAAGGTATTTAATTTCCATGTTTGCATAACAAACAGATCCACGTCGTTACAATATGGAAATGGTGGAAAAAAATCAATCAAACCAAATCTAATTGGAAACCGAATTGAATACATTGAAAAAAATAAAAAAAAAATAGTAGGTAAAGGAATACGCAATCAATTAAAAATATGCTTCAATAAAAAAATATTGTAGCTTTAGTAGAAAAAAACAACAAAACAGAAGCAGAAGAAGAAAACCACTCGTTTTCAAGTTAACAGAAAACACAAATTAATTGATTTTATAAAATTCGAAAATAAAAAGAGAAGAGATAAAAACCAAAAACGAAATCAAATTAGTAAAAATACTAAGAAAAAAATACGAGTAGATACTTAAAGTTACCTACATAAATACAGTACTTAGTTGAAAAAAAGAAGTAAAATAAACAAGTTGCAAGAAATGTTTGCACATACAGAAATTAACGAGCATGAGCTGATTGCAACTTGCAACATTATTAGTATCAGTTCCTAATGACCTTATGCCTCCTCCTTCTCCACTTGGAGAAGTTAGTGTTTCTTTTTTTATTTTCTATAAGATTTGTGTGTTTACCTGAGCTGTATTTGTCAGCTCAGGAGATTATTTGCACTTAAATAAAAAATATTAACGAAGCCACTGTTCTTCAATTAGAAATCAAGATGCGCCCACTTCAAGAAAATCAAGTTGAAATTATATTGCATAATTATCAGCGCTGCCGTTGTCACATCATCATCGTCATTGTACATATAATTTATTGAATCATTAAAAGTTTTTGCTTTAATACGTTTTCATTAAAATAATGAAGAAAAGTAATTTTTTAAATTTTTTTAATGAACTACTAGGTTCTTTTTCATTTGCTCAGCTGGCATTATAATTCACATACTTCTTTATAACTTCTTTTTTTTTTGTACTAACTTGAGAGATTTATTCGATACTATTGTGTTAATAGAATTGACATCATTTTATTTCTAAGTTAGCATGATTGTGTTCTTTAAGTCAAACTTAAACTTTATTATGATATTCTGATGCCTAATCACTAATCACCTTAACTTAAGTATTAGCTCCATAGCAACAGGGGCGGATACAAGGGGGGAGGGGGTGAACAAGGGGGAAATTCCCCCTCCCCCCTCAAAAAGATTTTCACACACTTAAAACTTTAATAACTTAAACAGGCAAAAAGGTGAACATAATTAGTTATTGATAGTTTTTTAGGAGACTATGAAAATTAAATCTAGAGGTTTATTTTCAAAGTCATGACTTAAGATCATCTCAATTTCGTTATTTGAAGTTATATATAAACAGGTTAATGAACAAATGTAGTCATCACAAAAACAATGTATATAGAGACGGGCAAATCAGACGGCCGTTTCGGAATCCGCCGCAATTCCTCATCAGTGATCTTAGTGATAGTTCTTAATCTTTCAATATCTTATATAAGCTACTAATATTTGAAATCATAACCCAGAATTACAGATTTGATTCCAAATATCTTCACTGAATAGAGATATTGAAAGAAACTACCACTACCGTTCTATACACTTATGTTGTTGTTTTTTCCCCATTGTAGTATTTGTTGTTTTTAGTTATTACGATTTACTTTCAATTATAGGAATAATGAATAATGTTGCTCATTAAACCAAAACTTTCCTTCTCTATGGAAATGTGCTGAAATAATAATGATACCTAAACCAAATAAACCTGAAATTTCACTGCCCTCATATAGACCTATAAGTTTGCTGGCAATATTCTCGAAAATATTCGAAGTAGTAGATTGCTAATAATACAAGAAAATAAGAATATAGTTCCGAATCGCCAATCGTCATAAGCACGGTACTCCTGAGCAATATCATCAATATCTGGATGCAAAAAATATTGTTCTGCCATATTTTCGGACATTCAAGAAGCGTTCGAAAAAGTTTGGTATCAAGGACTGTTATACAAATTAAAAAATTTACTTCCAGCTCCATTTTATTTGGTCTTAAAGTCCTATCATTCTATGTCAAAGTAAATGATGAAACATCAACCAAATGCCAAGTGAAAGCAGGAGTACCACAAGGCAGTGTTCTGGGTCCTACTCTTGATTCGATTTTTACCTACGACTTGCCTGAAATTTATGGTGTTACTAAAGCTACTTATCCAGACGATACTGCCATTTTAGCATCAAATTAATCTCCTACAAAAGCTGCTACGACGACGTTCAACAATGGTTACTTTGTAGATGAGTTCCATCTGCCTCTGGTTCGATTCCCAGATGGTGTTAAATTCTTAAAAAATGTCCAAATGGATTGTTCTAATTAAATGGATAATTGCTGTGATTTAGTTCTTAAATACGTGACTCAAGTACCAGTTCAACGGGTACTATTCTCTGGTAGAGAATTGAATCAACCAAGAAAAAAAAAACGGGTCGATATAAAGAAAATCCCAGATAGGAAAGAGAAAATCTGAATGCAAAATAGGAATCGGCGACCTTGAATTATTCTTAAAATTCAATTAATTCGACCCATTATTAACCTATCTAAAACCGAAAACTGAATATTGGTAATATTTTCCACGATCCTTTACTTTGGAAATAGATCATTGAAATTGTGAAATGTTTTGCTACAAGAACAGGATTTCCCCTAAATGCGTAACGTACCAGTAAGTTTTCATATGGCCATGCCTTTGGAATTGTTAGTCATCGAAATAAAGTTTATGTATTAGCAAAAAAAAAAAAAACGATATACGAACGAGAAAAAAAACGCTCCAACCCGCGTTTTGGTTCATATTGAGAATTTTTATTCCCGGCCTCCCCAAAATGTTTCCTGTATCCGCCACTGAGAGTAATATCCTCTGTTTTTGCTTTAATTCTTCTAGCAGTTTGCGTGTGAGAAATCTTTAGTAGGAAATTTATAAGCTCCATTATACCGTTGAATACAAAACTGGTGAAGCCTGAGTGGAGAAAAGTTGCGTCATTATTCGAGTCTTAGCTCCAATATAATAATTAAGGCATAACAAGCGACAGAAGATATTTTTCTATCAGGCTGAAATTTTTCACACCCTTGGCGCAGCTTTGTTTCACTATTAGAATCCGATCCTCTGAAAAAAACCACATGGATGTCCAAGTGTGAATCTAGATATTCTTTCACATATAAGTTAGAGTGAATCGATTTGGTTAACCTCATCATGACAGCCTTTTTTGAAAAAAGGAGGTTAATTTAAAAATGGGTGTCACTAAAAAATTTTAGTAAAATTTCTTCATATAAATATACCCCTTTGGTATATATTTTTTTATAACAAAATATGCGCCAGAAAAGGGTTCCTTGGCCCAAAAAACTCCTGATTTACAAGATTTCAACGAAAGTGGTTGTTCCGTAGATGGCGCTCTAGTAAATACAAGGAAAAATTTAGCTTCCTAGCTAATTTTTCTAACTTTTGCTTCGGACCACAATGATTCCATCCCATACAATGGCTGGACAAAAGACGAAGGAGTACTCAAATCAATAGCAGACCCAACGTTTGTATATGTAGTAGTCTGATTGTTTTGAATACATTAAAATTATTCATTTTTCAAAGACTGCAGATTTATTCTACAAATCACGATTCATGTATTGAAAAACATCGGGTTTTATGTTAAAACCTTGGATCCACTAGTTTCAATGGTCATTCAAAAATTCAAATCGAAGATTGCTGATGTCAAAGTTGTATTGTAGTCTTAATGATTTCGCAGTAATTTGGCTTGGCATTGCGTTTTTCGTAGTTTTTGGCTGGTTATAACCTCTGAAAAACTGAAATGATATTAAATAAATAAATTTTGTTTGTTTAAGGGGGAAGGTAATTGTGGCGGCTAGAAAAATGACTGATTTTTGGATCGTTTTATATTCATTTTATTAAGTGCACTTCCAACAATATTTCCATAAATTTGTATTTAAAAATATTGAATAGTTTTGAAGATATGGGCGTTGCCGTGGATCCCGAAAAAAATTTCTCCCTCCATGGTCGCGTCGATTTTTCAAGAACGGATTATCTGAAAAAAAAAATTTTTAGTTTTTAGAAATCTATATGAGTATAATTCGCGACGCTCGTAGCGTTTTTTTTTTCCACAAAATAGCGACTGATTAAAAATTTTTGCATGTTGTCAACAACTTTTTTTTTTGTTTCAAAAGAGCTTAAAAAATAGTAAAAATCAATAATTTAACAATCGGACTAAACGATAGCCACTGCAAAGACGAACAAAATAAATAAAAACAATTGAAAATTGGTTAATATTTGATCGAGTTATTGACGCGACCAGTTCGAAAAAAGTCGTTTCGGGAAAAACGCGTTTAAAGTTTTCAGTCCATTAAGTTTTCAATTTACTTACTATCTCTAAAATTACTGTAACTCAGGCAACTTTTGGAATTTTGACTTAAAATATTTTCGAATATATAAACTTTAATTTAAGGTAAAACATTTTTTTGACTTCTCTCTTAATGAACCTGACATTCCTCTCTTTAAAAATCTATCATTTCTTTTACAAGTTCAATA
This sequence comes from Toxonevra muliebris, assembly GCA_963691655.1. Lineage (NCBI taxonomy): Eukaryota > Metazoa > Arthropoda > Insecta > Diptera > Pallopteridae > Toxonevra > Toxonevra muliebris. The sequence goes on from OY829327.1 coordinate 46,006,733, forward strand.
GTTTTGCAGAAAATGTTTTTTTAATGCCTCCAACTTCTCATTTATTTTTTTATTTTTTTTTAATTATTTGCATTTTTCGAATCGTTTGCATACTTTCAGGATCAAAAAAAAATTTTTATCAAAATATTGCGTGAATATCGAGTTGAGAACAATTTTCGCATTTTTATTTTATTTTGAGGAATAAAATAAAATCAAAACATTTCCTTAAATTTTCGCCAACCTTCCAGTTTAATGTAAATAAAAATTTAGCGTTTTAGCATTTTTTCAATCCAGGACTTAAACATTCTATACCAACTGCAAAAGTTGGTCATATTTTTTCAATATGAAGGTTAGAAAACTTAAATTCCAACCAGTTTTATTTAATTATGATATTTATTTCTCTACATTAATTACACTGCACAACGGAATTTCGTCGCCTGAGAATTGATTTGGAGTATGTGTGTACAAATTCATATACCTATACGCCAAATCCTGAGACGATTTATCAAAAAAAAAGCTCAAGAGTTTTGAAAGTGGATCTTATATAATTCGAGTACGCTAAATATGATGGCGTTTTTCTTTATAACGTCTAATTTATTTATAACGGGTTGAAAAAAAAGTCGTACATAAAAAATATTGTTCGTAAATTTTTACTTTGCTTAAAAATCTACAAACAATTTTTTTATGGACGCTTCTTTTTTATCCCATTATAAAAAATTAGATGAGACAGAGAAAAACTGAAAACGCCATCATGTTCAGCATATTCGAATTACATAAGATCCACTTTCAACACTTTTGAGCTTTTTTGGCCGTTGTGCAGGGTTATTATTTTTTTAGTTATTTTTCGTTTTGAGTCGAAACTTGAAAACTCTCACGAAGAAAGAGATAGAATTAGGAACACATTGAACTTATTGTTTCGTTTTTAGATAAGAGATCTCCTCTACATCTGTAATAGCAAAACCTGCCCACAGAATTCTTTATGACCTCTTTACATAAGTAAGGATAGATTATTCCCTGCTAAAGACTTTAAATATATATGTGCATATCAAAAAAACTTCATTAAGCTGAAGAAATGGTTAAAATATATTTCCAAGCTTCCATGGTTCCAGTACCTTCTAAGAAATAGTAAAAGTGGTCATTGAAAAGATATCTGGGGATAAGAACCATTCTGAAATATATCGAAAATTGCTGAAATTCATGATAAAAGGATAAAACTACAAACTCAAAACTGAACAGGATATGGAAGCTGCATACTTCAATGGGAGATAGAAGAATTGATGATGACGATGAAAAAATGATACCCTGTTTTCACCCTCTGATAAGAATTGCTGAAGAAAGAGTTCAAAGATCTTCTGGACAAGACGTAAATATTTTAAATTAAATTTTCATCTCATTCGTGAAAGATGAATCTCAAAATTAAATACATTGTAATTATATCATGTGTATAATTGGCGCCATGAGATATCTTTCTTTTTCTAGTCCTGCCATTGGGCAACTGGACATTAAAAATGCTAATGTAGTTTCAACTTTTTCGTCTCAACTAACAAAGATATTATTGAAAACTGAAATCTGCATATAATTATCGAGAATCACTACTAATAACATAAAGAAGCACGAATGACTTCCTAAAAGATTTTCATGTAAATTTATTAAAATAAGAAAATATTAAGAAATAAAAAAAAAAACAAAAATGAAGGGCATAAAATGAAATTTGATACATTTCAATTAAATTTTGTATGCGCAAACATAAAAGGAAAGCGGATGCTTCTCTACTCTTCAAACCGCAGCCATTACATGATATGCGCAGGCGAGTACGAGGATACAACATTATGAATGTAGTAAAAAATAATGAATAAAATCCGAGCACTAATGAAGCACGTGATTAAAATTGCATTTAAAAAGCACGACAACAACAAAAGACAAAAACAATAAATGCAAACACATCGCGAATAAACGCATACGTATTGGAAAGGCGGCGGAGGATGTGGGCAGAAAATTCCAAGCAGAAAAATAAAGGTGAATAAAGAAAAAAAAATTACCGCAGACAAAAATGATTTTTAATATAGCAACAGAAAATAAAAAACGAAAAAATATTTACTCTTAATTGCAACAAGCAAACAAAATGCAGTCAGCAACAGAAAATGTTGCTGCTGCTGCAGGAAAATGTAAAAGTAGCAGCAGCAAAAGCAGTAGCAAAAGCAACAACGATAAGTTTACAAAAATGAAGAAATTAAGCGCGTGCAAGAAAAAAGAAATACATAAATGTAAAAATAAAATTTAATGAGATGTTGACGTGTGAATAAAATAATGAAAATATCAGACAAGATACGAGAATATTACTTATAAAACTAAAGAGAGAGTGAGAGCGAGAGAGAGGGAAAATGGAAGAGAAACACACAAATGTAGGAAGCTTGAAATTGCAGAAACGCCAGCTGAAGTAAATGTGCAATAAAATACAAGGAAGACGATGAAGAAAAATAATAATAATAATTATTATTATTATTTAAAGGCGGCGATATGCAAAGCACTTGAAAAGTAGTAAAGTGTTTAATGAGCGTGGCGCGAGCTGAGTGGGGAAAGGGAGTGGAAAAGACTCGTTAAGGAATTGTCGGATGGATTTTAAGAAAGTTGGTGAATCTGTAATAATCTGGAAACTTTTTAAAAGTATGAAAATTCCTATATTGTAATTAAGGGAAGATTCTCATTAAACGAGCTAAAATATTTTATTTTTTTAAGAATTGTTATTGGGAAAAGTAATAAAGAAAATATTTCTCAAATTTTGCAGACATATTTGTAATGCCACCTACCTTCGCTTTCTGCCCCCCCGTGCAATTATTATTATTAGTATTATTTCCGTTCTGTGAAATATATATTATAATTTCTTAAATATAAATGTTAATATATATTTTAACGGCATATATGTGCTAGTTGTTTAGGGTTGTGCGATTAAAATTACTGATAATTTTATGTCGTCACAACACTATCAGGACTTGATCGGTGATTACCCCGATATAAAAGACTATTTTTGCAAAAACAATATTTACAAATTCGCCAATATTTTTTTGGGCTTTTGACACAAGTTTTTGCAAATCGCAAAAAGTACCAAAATTTATTAAAATAAATACAAAATATTTGACATATACAAATAAACACAAGTGTTTCTTAAAATTACAATATAAATTAAAAATAGTGCGCCATATATATAAATATATATATATACTTTTTCGAGCTATTTGCTTAAGATCCCCTTACCAAAAAAAAAAAAAAAAAACAAATTAGGCAGCTGAATCGCTTATGTTAATAAATCGGTAAATAAATGCTGTTATGAAAATGCGTTCAAAGAAAGGTTCAACTTCTTTTGGTATTCCCCTTAACAAATTATCTTTTTTAAAAAAAAAATGTATGCCATATCTTTTACCAACTGTATTTAATTGTTTACTAACGTCTTTGTGCGCACAAATTTCGATTTTGGTATAAATATTTCATCATTATTGTGTATTGCTATCAGTTAGAGTTTCTACTTCTAAACCAAAGCTATACCAAAAGAAAAAATTATTTAAAATTCAGAAAAATCATGAATTTCCAAAAAATTTTCATCTTCGTTTTTATTGCACTCAGCGCTATTTGTGCAGGAGCTGAAGGTAAAAAATTCCTCGATAAGGTTAAACATGGAGCTGAAAGATTAGCACGTGCTGGTCACCGTGCTGGACAAGTTGCTGCTATACTTGATGGAAAATAAGATCAATGGCTTGTGAATAACTGCCAGAGGAAGAGGGATATATACTATACTAATAAATATGTTATTGATTAATATTATGAAATAAAGTTTAAAAAATTGTTTTGTTTGAATTTGTTGGTGTTTTTTTTTTTTATTATAAATAGTGAAAATTCAAAATTATTGTGTCTAAAGCAGGGATGCGGATTTGTGCGCTCATGTGGGAAGAGCTTTCAAGCTTCCCATATGAAAGACATTGAAAGATTAAAGCTTCCCAGCGGGAAAGGAGATAAGTAATCGAATAAATAATCGTTAAAAAAAGGACGTTTACCACATAATAGACGTTATACAAATGGGGGTTTTGTAAAGCAAGCGATCTTCCTGGAGTTTAAACCAAATAAGGAAATAGGCAAGCACAACTCTTCGCTTTGTTAATAAATAGAAAAAAAAGTCATGCATTTTTTGTTCCTTTTTGAGTATGCAAGTCAAAAACAAGGAATTCATGACATTTCACTTTTATAAAAATTCACACAAACATAAATTTAACCCTATTCATCCCACGTTATTTTATAACGTAAAGTCCCACGTAGAGACTTAGAATCACTATATAGAATTAACTCAGCTATTCTCATTTCATTAAATTTTTTTTCTAAAATTTTTTAAAATCTCATAAATAAACAACTAGAATAATATAATTTGGAAAAATATAAATATAATCTGTGTTTACTTTGAACGCAAGTGGTGGAGCAAAAACTTTTTATTGCAGATTTTACAGAATTACTTTGAAGCTCTTCCTTTCTCCCTCTCCGCCGTTTCCAGTCTTTCAGCTATTCTTCTTAGCATTTTTCACTTTTTGAAGTGTTTCATGTGAAATTTCCGCGATTCGTTGCGTATCTTGGCCTTAAGTTGTTCCAGAGACTCTGGTATATTGACATAAACTTGATTTATGAAGTATCCTCACAAGAAAAAGTCAGGAACGGTGACTTCGGTGTTAGCACTTTTTTCAAACGATATTTTGGTCTGTGCGAACGATGCGTTAACGTAACAGACGACTGATTTTGAAAATAAAATCGGAAAATTTATTTGTACTGGACTAGAGTTTATTACATGAGCTGTGAGATGACGATTTGATAGCTGCTGTCATTGTTCTAGTTTAACATCGGGTATGCTGTTTTATTAGTGCAAAATTTCTGCCTTCTACGCGCTGCCTTAAAGAATATTTCTTCCACTTTTAAAGTTGTTAACTACCGAAAAAAAAAACAAAACATAACTTTTTTTTGAATAGTTACTTAGGTAACATCACTTCGAAAAAAATGGATTGCATGTAATTCGAGGTTTATTTAGATGCAAAAGATAAATTTGGTATTTAAGGAAAATATATATATAAAAAAATGTTATGTATGTATACGCACACATACATACAAATTGTTCTCCAAATCTATGTGTTTCCTTACCTAATCATATACCGTTTGTTTGATCTTAGTGAAATTTAGTGTAGAGATGCATTTGCATGTATGTCATGTTGTGGGCTATTAAATTCGGCCGTATCTCAAAGTAGGCGTATCATTTTCTCAAAAATCCAATATCATATCGAGCTAAATTACTAAAATTTGACATGAAGACTTACTTGTTCCACACCGAACTAATTCCCAATTATGGGCCTGCTCATGGGCGTATCAAAATTAGGGAAGAGGCTGTGGCTGGGCGATAGATGCGAATACATTAAAAACAAATGTATGGGACTAGGCAATCTTACGTAGGAACAATAGCGGATCTAAGGGGCGTAGGAAAGGGGAAAGGATTTGGGGTTAAATACCCCTGACCTCGACCCCAACTCCCCTTAACCTCCCCCCCAATTCCACTCTAACCACCCCCTGCCTCAACTTCTCCCCCTACGCCATCCTAACTCCCCGCTTCTTTACTGATAAGAATTTCATATATTTTATCATTGGCACAAATAAAAAAAAATTTAAAAGGGATAAACAAATGTTAACCTCCTTAAGATGAATCACTGGATTCGGTAGTCCGTGGCCATGCTCATGGGCTAATGCATGAAATATATAAAAAAATCATTGAATCATTCTAAGCAATTCTGAGTTAAAATTTAAAAGTATATTGACATAGTCAAAAATTAGAATGCAGTGTGGAATAAAAAATTACTAATCATTTAACACAAACTAGTTTTTAAAAACATATTTCATATTGAATTTGACTAAAAATTACTAGTTAGTTTCAAAATTAATATAACTCTAAGAAACGCTACTAATTTTAATTAATATTGCAGAAAAAAAAATAGTTTTTAATTTTAAAATCCAAAATTTTTGACCAAAATTCAAAATATTTTTCAAGTTTATCTAAACTTTGAACTCAAATTCCACAAGAACTCTCTAAACAAAGGGTCGATCCGAATTACCTTCAAACATCACCTATTATATCCAAACTACCACTAAAAAATTTTCATTAATTAAAACTATATAGTTTTTCAAAATTCATTCATTTCATTTGCTGGTAATTCGGATCGATGATCCGAATTATATGCAAGTAGAAAAATGCATGCTGGTAATTCGGATCGGATTTATAAGTAAATTTTTTTCTTAATATGCTTTCTAAAATGGTACTTATTTTTACCAAACTATAGCAGAATGTTTAGTGAACAATATATTTTACATAAATATATTTACCCGCACAAAAGTTATTATTGTTATAAAATTTGTGGGGGTGTTATATTATTTTCTAAGGCTTTGTATGAAAATACGCGCACTCTTTGTTTCTTCGCTCACAACTGATTAATTTGGAATAATTGAAATAAGTGAAGCATATAATTAGAAAGCGGAAATAATTCTTGTTCTTTTCGAAAAAAAGGACGTAATTTAAAAAAATGCCAAAAAAAAAAGTTATTCCCAAAATAAAATCGATCTGAATTATATACATCGATCAGAATTACCCTCATTTACGTTAGCGTTAATTTGTTTTTAAATAAAAGTACGTAGAATTGTAGGAAATTCAATTTAGTTTATTAAAATACAAAATTTTCAAATCGATTTATATTTAAACTAGTAAACTAACTTTTAGTGAACCCATGTCGAGTAAAATCAAGTTCACCTTTGATAAGTTGAAAAAATTCTCTTATCGTGGAGATTTGTAATCTTTATTTACGTCTGTCAATCACAGTCTTATATGTACAGGTTCCCACGTACTGCACGGCACTCGTAGAGCACGATTTCGCTCCAACACGATTTGTTAATAGGGAAAATCCCCATATAACACGACTCCAAATTACCAATAACAGATCGAAAAATTATTGGAACTGCTCTATTACAATGTAATGCACCATCTCAAGCTATCTCAAAAGATCTAAGTGATAGCGGTATCGACATATCACTGAGAACACTGCGCCCATGCTTCAAACAAATTCTCTAGCCTGCAGGAGTACGGCAGAAAAACTACCAAAACTAACAAAGGTAATGCGCCAACGCAGACAAAATTAGGGACAGCTTCATAAGAGCTAATCCACACAGCGGTCTTGAAGCGCTAATTTCACATGTCCTGTTAGGATTTTTCTGTGGTTTTTTTTTTTTTTTTGTTGGAACAGACAAAAGAAGTATTCAAGAATACAGCACTCAGACAAGTTTTACGTCCATTGTACTATATCCTGTGTTCCCTTTTGCTATTCTTTAAATCTACCAGATTTATTAATAAATCTTAGTAGATCCTGCGGTGTTAGAGAACTCAGGTGTTCGTCTCCCAACACTCCAGTGCCAAATATGCTTACTCTGATCCGGCAGAAAGCGGGGCAGACACCAAGAAAGTGATCCGCCGTCTATTCACATTCTTCCTCCAACCCACAGGAAGCACAGAAGGCACTAGCTCCCAGGCCAATCATATGCACATGTTTGGCCCAAGAGAAGTGACCTGTATATAATCCCACCAGCTGCCTACAGCTCTTTCTGTTAAGTGATAACAGAAAATCCGTATGACGCTTCGAGACAACAGGTAACATGGTCTTTGTCTGTCTAAAGTCCCTCAGGTCCTCCCATTTACGATTGACCAACTCATTAATGGTGGTCTTGATGGCTGTAGACGACAAAGAGAGTACTGGTTCTGGGCCCAGAAAACCAGTTTCCGAACCTTTTCTGGCCAAAAGGTCAGCAGATTCATTTCCTGAAATTCTTGAGTGTCCAGGAACCCATATCAACACAATAGCACGCTATTGTGCTTTCCAACACAATCAGGCCTAGATTTACAATGCATAACCAGTTTAGACGTGGTTAGAGGATTAAGCAAGGATTTAAGCGCAGCCTGACTGTCACTAAATACACAGATACTCCTTTCTCTCCAACCATTATCAATAACATGTTCCATTGCCTTGATGATTGCAAAAATTTCTGGTTGAAAAACAGAAGCATACAACCCAAGGGAGAAGTGCAGTTGCACTCCATCATTTTCAATGAAGACTCCAGAACCCGGGACTAAAAGCTTATAAAAAAAGCGGATTAATGGTTTCGCAACAAAACTCCAATGAGGACAAAAAGATGTGCTTCTTCGCTAGCATGCCAGGTGCGAAATAGTTTTTTCTGATGTAAAATTATTTTCATTGCAACAGCCGCACAATTCGCAGAACGATAGACTGCACGCAAAAAGAATATTTTGTGTTCCTGCAACAAGCCGAGGGATGGACCGGTTCCAAAATGCTTCTTCTGTCATGGTATGGAGAGCCATTTCCAAAAGGGGCAAACTTTTTCTTTTGTTTATCGACAAAGGTGTCAAAATGAATGCGGAATACTATCAGCAAGAAGTCCTCATCCAGCATTTTATTCCTTATGCCAAGCAAATCTTCGGTGAGGATACATTTTGTTTTCAACAAGATTCTGCGCCAGCTGACAACGCAAGAAGGCTTCAGGGCTGGTGTCGTGAAAATTTGCTTCATTTTATCTCCACTGAAGAATGGCCCTTATTTTTTCCGGACTTAAATCACTTGAATTTTTGCATTTGGGGTTAGATTATAGGAAAATTGAAGAATGTGAAAAATATAAAACAGGGTCCTTCAAGCGGCTTTGGCAAATATATGAGAACAAATCACTGATGAAGTCCTGCGTGCCGTCTGTGCTAGCTTAAAAGGCGATAGTTTCAAATTGCCCTATTAAACATGGAAGAAAATACTTCAATTAAAATAAAAATACAAATTTCAGCTTAAAAATTTAATTCAGTTTTGTTTTATTTAAAAAAATGAGTGCGACACTTATTCTGGTTCACGCTGTAAATATGGACCACGCTTCAAGCTCTTATCCAATTACATTTAAGAAACTTAAACTCTTAATCTTGATAAAGCAATTATCAAGATTAATCCAAATTATTATCTAAAGAAGTCAACTGAAATTAAACTAGCACCAAGTATCAGACACTATCAGGACTTGATCGGTGATTACCCCGATATAAAAGACTATTTTTGCAAAAACAATATTTACAAATTCGCCAATATTTTTCTGGGCTTTTGACACAAGTTTTTGCAAATCGCAAAAAGTACCAAAATTTATTAAAACAAATACAAAATATTTGACATATACAAATAAACACAAGTCTTTCTTAAAATTACAATATAAATTAAAAATAGTAAATATATATACTTTTTCGAGCTATTTGCTTAAGATCCCCTTACCAAAAAAAAAAAAAAAAACAAATTAGGCAGCTGAATCGCTTATGTTAATAAATCGGTAAATAAATGCTGTTATGAAAATGCGTTCAAAGAAAGGTTCAACTTCTTTTGGTATTCCCCTTAACAAATTATCTTTTTTAAAAAAAAAATGTATGCCATATCTTTTACCAACTGTATTTAATTGTTTACTAACGTCTTTGTGCGCACAAATTTCGGTTTTGGTATAAATATTTCATCATTATTGTGTATTGCTATCAGTTAGAGTTTCTACTTCTAAACCAAAGCTATACTAAAAGAAAAAATTATTTAAAATTCAGAAAAATCATGAATTTCCAAAAAATTTTCATCTTCGTTTTTATTGCACTCAGCGCTATTTGTGCAGGAGCTGAAGGTAAAAAATTCCTCGATAAGGTTAAACATGGAGCTGAAAGATTAGCACGTGCTGGTCACCGTGCTGGACAAGTTGCTGCTATACTTGATGGAAAATAAGATCAATGGCTTGTGAATAACTGCCAGAGGAAGAGGGATATATACTATACTAATAAATATGTTATTGATTAATATTATGAAATAAAGTTTAAAAAATTGTTTTGTTTGAATTTGTTGGTGTTTTTTTTTTTTATTATAAATAGTGAAAATTCAAAATTATTGTGTCTAAAGCAGGGATGCGGATTTGTGCGCTCATGTGGGAAGAGCTTTCAAGCTTCCCATATGAAAGACATTGAAAGATTAAAGCTTCCCAGCGGGAAAGGAGATAAGTAATCGAATAAATAATCGTTAAAAAAAGGACGTTTACCACATAATAGACGTTATACAAATGGGGGTTTTGTAAAGCAAGCGATCTTCCTGGAGTTTAAACCAAATAAGGAAATAGGCAAGCACAACTCTTCGCTTTGTTAATAAATAGAAAAAAAAGTCATGCATTTTTTGTTCCTTTTTGAGTATGCAAGTCAAAAACAAGGAATTCATGACATTTCACTTTTATAAAAATTCACACAAACATAAATTTAACCCTATTCATCCCACGTTATTTTATAACGTAAAGTCCCACGTAGAGACTTAGAATCACTATATAGAATTAACTCAGCTATTCTCATTTCATTCAATTTTTTTTCTAAAATATTTTAAAATCTGATAAATAAACAACAAGAATAATATAATTTGGAAAAATATAAATATAATCTGTGTTTACTTTGAACGCAAGTAGTGGAGCAAAAACTTTTTATTGCAGATTTTACAGAGTTACTTTGAAGCTCTTCCTCTCTCCCTCTTCGCCCTTTCCGGTCTTTCAGCTCTTCTTCTTAGCATTTTTCACTTTTTGAAGTGTTTCATGTGAAATTTCAGCGATTCGTTGCGTATCTTGGCCTTAAGTTGTTCCAGAGACTCTGGTATATTGACATAAACTTGATTTATGAAGTATCCTCACAAGAAAAAGTCAGGAACGATGACTTCGGTGTTAGCACTTTTTTCAAACGATATTTTGGTCTGTGCGAACGATGCGTTAACGTAACAGACGACTGATTTTGAAAATAAAATTGGAATATTTATTTGTACTGGACTAGAGTTTATTACATGAGCTGTGAGATGACGATTTGATAGCTGCTGTCATTGTTCCAGTTTAACATCGGGTATGCTGTTTTATTACTGCAAAAATGCTGCCTTCTACTTCTCTATTCTTGTTAGGAAGAAAATTATTTGAAATGCACCTTTTATTTTTTGCATCGTACTAGCACAAGTTAATTGTTTTGACAACAGGCTTTATGACAGTCTAAACTTGTAAAGTATTTTTCGGAAGTTATATTTCTCTTTGGCAGTTCATTTGGCTTAGAGAGCTGTTCCACTCCATGCTATGCTAAGATTTAACTCTTAGCGCTGCCTTACCACAGTATCCCACAGTAAAATATCCGCTATCGCAAGTCCACCAAATGTTCATACCGTATTTGTGTAGCCGCCTTCATTTATCAAGTTCCAAAGATTTCCAATGGAAGTAAATTTATGATGCGATCTACGTACCGATATCATGGTCCTATCATCAAATACCAAATGACACGATAAATCGGTAAATCTATGTCTTGACATACAAGCACGGAACATCAAATTGTCATATAAAGTATCACAAAACTCTCTATAATCGGCAATGCCATCTGCATCTTACATCTGCATCTATCAACTAATTCAAGCACATCGTTTCCTACCTACTATTATTCCGGGTTTGATTTGTGGTACAGTAGCTTTTACAATCTAGAAATGTATATAGTTACTCACAATCACTACGTGGGATTTCACGCAGTTTTTTGTTTATTTAATGATTTTTGACTAATAAAGAAAAACAAAACAAAAAATCAATTTTTATGAAGATAACCGGTAAATTCCCGTGAAAAAATAAGAAATCTGAAAAATATAACGAATTTAATTTCAATAGTGACTCAAAGTCACTGCGTGCGATGAATAGGGTTAAAGAGTGTTAGTTCAATGCCTTCCCACCTTTTTCGTAGTGTACAATTACATACATAATATGTGCATACTTGCAATAATATTTTTCTTCCCTTTTCTTTTATAATAAATTCCAGATGAATGACACATTCCAACAACCAGGTAGATGGCATGATTTCATACTCACACCTGAGCATCGTCCAGCATCGGAACCTCTCACGCACATCATGTCGTATACTATAAAAAATCTGCATGCAGGCGCTTATTATGAAGCAATTGTGCAAGCGAAAAATCGTTATGGCTGGAATGAGGTAAGTTTTTTGCTCAGAATCACAAACAAAACAAAAAATACACAAAAAAACAAATTAAGCAATAACAACAAAACACTAGAGCAATTACTGAAAGGAGCATGAGTGTAAATGTGTGGGAATGTAATAAATCTGTGCACTTTAACTCAATTCTTCGATACTTTATCTCAATCTACTAAATCCACCACCACGCACTCATGCTCTCTACCACACACACACACACCATACACACGGATCCACTTTATCTCTCATTTTATTTTTCACTTTAACGCACAACTACTCAATTTTAATTTGACACTGATACTCTCCATCTCGGTCCTACAAATAGATACATATGACTTTGTAAAAATATCATTGTAAACGCATCTCTTTGTTTTTTTTTCTCTCTCTCCTAACTATTCTACTGTAGGTTAGCGATATATTTCAATTTATTGTTGCCAGTAATAGTATGGATATACCACCCGAGGATGCTGAAGTGGTGGCCAGTTCGAAATCACGCAGCAATGGCTGCCATCCTAGTCTCCTACATTCGCACCACCGATTCCATGTGTTATATGCATTGCTTATGTTTGTCTTGAGTTTTTGTCAGCGCAGACGGCAATTTTCTTTGTTCGGATAAGTAGAGCAAAGTAGTTGCTGTTGTTTTTATTCGATAATCTTTGAAAACAAAAATAACCATACACACACACTAACACATTTAACAAACACGACAAATTGATATTATTGTATTTAAAAAACAAAAACAAAAAAAAACAAAAGGATGAAGTAAGTACACACACTTTGTTTTCTAATTTGTTGTCCTTTTGACAAAAACAAACAAAAAAAAAAACATAAAAAACTCAAACAATTGCGTAATATTTATTTTTATATAGTATGAAAAACAGAAACAAAATTCTCGAAAAATTAATTATTGCAAAATATTTGCAAAAGACAAATTTAATTTTCAGTGTTTGTATATTTACAATAGTCTGCATATGTATGTACGTATTTAAGTATAATATATTATACTTACCTACTTTATAAATAAGCTAAACAACAAAAACAAAAAAAAAAAACAAAAAAACAAAAACAGAATATCTTTAGTCTTCTTATAAATATATATAAATTAAATGATATTAAAGTTTTTATTAACTTACGAAATTGTAAGATACTCACAAAAATACATAAAATAAATGAACTTGGTTTTTTATGTATCCACTTGCTTTTATATTAGTAGAGTAATTGGTTTTTGTGTAATTTAATTATACATAAATAACCTTATATTTTTATTTAGTATGAAAAATTTAATTGGAATTTTCAGAGTAAACTATTGCCAGTATGATGAAGAAATGATTCTTCTTTTACTCTTTCCGGCTATAATTTAAACGATACTCGTAAATAAAGCTTGCATTGAGCAGGTAAAAAAATTGAAGCGAACAGAATCGCTTTTCAAATTTCGAGTTGATTTTAAAAAGAACAAAGATAATTCTCACTCAAATAATAATTTTCAAAAAAACACTCTGGTGATTTCTTTCGAATCCATATACGTAGATTATTGCTTGTGTTCTCTCTCTTCCTGAGAGGGTCCAGTTTGGGAAATAATTTCTTGCTTTAGTCATAAAGTGTAGTAAGTCCCCAGTGCGGTTTAATTCCATACAACCACGGACCAAAATTAAAAGGAGCTCTCTGATTCCGATGAAATTTCGTGTGCCATTAAATTTTAGGTCATTAAACTCAAATTTAAAATCAGTTTTAATCAACCTAATGGAAGAATAGGCGGTTTGATCTTCAACAAATTTATTTTATTTAAAGACTGAGCACACCAAAATCGGGACAATTTTTACTATAAATAAAAAAAAACATAAAGAGCTTTAAATTTTTTTTTTTATATTTATTTAATTGTATTCATATTTATTTAAAAAGTTATTACAATTATTAAAAAGTTGATCCATAAGCAAAATTCCGAACCTTTTGTCTGACTCGAGCCATTAACTTTTGCACGAGCTCTTTATTTACTTTTCGGGAGGCCAACGACCACTTGGAACGAAACTCTTCTACGGTTTTAACTGTCTCGCCTGTCTTTTTTTAAAATGCCTTTTACAATTGACCAATATTCCTCTATTGGCCTAAGTTCTGGGCTGTTTGGTAGATTGTGGTTTCTTGGAACAAAATCAATATCATTACTTTCATAATATTCCAAGGTAGATTTCGAATAATGGCAATTTGCTAGGTCGGGCCAGAACAAAGTGGGATCTCAAAAAAGGCATGAGGTGTTTTTCCAAACATTCTTTTTGATAAATTTCAGCATTTATGGTACCGTTCGTTATAAAAGTTTTCGATTTCACACTGCAGGTACAAATAGCTTGCCAAACCAGGAATTTTTGGGGGAATTTTGATTTCATTTTCTTTTTATATTCATCTGGAGCTGCTTGGCGACTAACTGAAGTAAAAAAATCTTGTCCAGGAATGTATTTAAAATTTTTGTAGCAGTATGTTTCGTCGTCCATTACAACACAATCATATTTTGTGAGCATTTTTTCATAAAGGCGGCGACTGCGTGATTTAGCAGTTAAATTTTTTTTTTGCGTCTCGATCTGGGCACACCTGAGCTTTAAAATTTCTTAACTCATTTCGTTTTTTAACTTTTTGAACAGACGATGGCGATTTTTTAATTTTTTTTGCGACCGTGCGGGAAGAAATCTTCGGATCTTGATTATAAAGTAATAGTACTTTTTGCGCTGCTTTTTTTATCGCTTTGGCCATGCTCACCACCACTTCCACTTTTCCTTTCAATACATAAACGTTCACTAGAATTTTTTAGCACTTTTCCAACAGTAGAAATCGGTAATTTAACAATTTTAGCAAGTTGACGAATAGTTACGTTACTATTTTTTATATATTCGTGCAGAATTAATTTTCTGCGATCGCGCTCGGTCTCCATTATTTTTTGCACTGCTTCGAATTTCCAAAACAGTTAAATAACGCTTTAAAGTGTTTATCATGGTCTACTTATATTTCAAATTTTATATTCTTTGGTCAATAACTTAGCTAAATATTTGAAGTGAAAGTTGTCCCGATTTTGGTGGGTTCACCCTTTAGTTATGTTTTTACACTTTTAGTAATTTTTCAGCATGATTGCATACTTTTAGGGTTAACAAAAAAAGTTTAATTCCAATTTTAGTCGAAAAAATCATGGTCAGACCTATTTTCAAAATGAATTATTTCCTCAGAGCAGAAGATAGCAGGCACCTTTTTGCATATTCCGGTAAAAAAAAAATGTGCTTTCTTAAATTGTGAAAAAATCCAGGAACCAATTTTTACATATTTTCTATATTTTTTCTCACAAAATTAGTCAATTTTCATTTCGTTTTCGTTTTTTCAAAAATACTTAAATTTAAAATTTTTAATTTGGAAAAAATTTTTGCAAAATTTCTTCCACTTTTGGCAGTTCACATTGCTAATTACATATGGTAATTATTAAAATTATTAGGCTTTGAATGAACAATGATGCCAGAAGAATCTTAAAAAGTTCATAGAACTAGCAGATCAGACGATCGTTTCGGAACCAGCTACGGTTCCTCATCAGTGATCTTTGTGATAGTTCCCTAATTTCAACAATCTATATAAGTGAAAATACTGTAAAATAAATGAGAATTACAAAGACAGTTATTTGCACTGAATAGTATCAGGGGTGGATACAAGGGGAGGGAGGGGGGAACAGGGGGAAATTTCCTTCCCAAAAGATTTTCAAACACTTAAAAATTTAATAACTTAAACAGGCAAAAAAGTGAACATAATTAGTTATTGCTGCTTTTAGTTATTACGATTATTATTTTCAATTATAAGAATAATGAATAATGTTGCTCATTAAACCAAAACTTTCCTTCTCTATGGAAATGTGCTGAAATAATAATGATACCTAATATAGACCTATAAGTTTGCTGGCAATATTCTCAAAAATATACGAAGTAGTAGATTGCTAATAATACAAGAAAATAAGAATATAATTCCGAATCACCAATCGTCATAAGCACGGTACTCCTGAGCAATATCATCAATATTGTCACTGACTTTTTGGATGCAAAAAATATTGTTCTGCCATATTTTCGGACATTCAAGAAGCGTTCGAAAAAGTTTGTCATCAAGGGCTGTTATACAAATTAAAAAAATTACTTCCAGCTTCATTTTATTTGGTCTTAAAATTCTATGTCAAAGTAAATGATGAAACATCAGCCAAATGCCAAGTGAAAGCAGGAGTACTACAGGGCAGTGTTCTGGTCCTGCTCTTTATTAGATTTTTACCTGCGACTTGCCTGAAACTGACGATACTGCTATTTTAGCGTCAAATTAATCTCCATCTCCTACAGAAGCTGCTAATCTAGTTCAGAAACAACTCGACGACTTTCAACAATAGTTACTTCGTGGATGAGCTCTTAACTGGAGTTCCATCTGCCTCAGGTTCGATTCCCAGATGGGGTTAAATTCTTAAAAAATGTCCAAATGGATTGTTCTAATAAAATGGATCATTTCGGTGATTTAGTTCTCAAATACGTGACTCAAGTACCAGTTCAACGGATTCTTTTCTCTGGTAGAGAATTGAATCCACCAAAAAAAAAGAAAAACAAAATTATATGTATCGGGTCGATATAAAGAAAATCCCAAATGGGAAAAAGAAAATTTGAATACAGAGTAAGAATCAGCGACCTTAAATTATTCTAAAAATTCTACTAATTCTCGACCCATTGTAAGCAAATCTAAAACCGAAAACTGAATAAATGTATCCCATTGTTATATTTTCCACGATCCTTTACCTTGGAAATAGATCATAGAAATTGTGAAATGCTTTGCGACAAGAACAGGGTTTCCCCAAAATTACCGCCCCCTCCCCCCCCCCAAAAAAAATGTTTCCTGTATCGCCACTGATTAATAAATAGCACTCAATTTCAAATACAAAACTGGAAATTTCGGTAGGATACCTTTAAAAACTTAGTTTTCAGATGCATTTTTCTCAACGGACCAAAAACCTAAAATCAAACGATCCCACATTGTAATGAAAAATGTTTCGAATTTGAGCTGACCTTGCAACTCACACTAACTACTTTTCCCCCAAGATTTTTTGAGAGTATTATCTTTAAAATTACACCAAATCTGTTTGGTTTTGACATTATACATTTTTTTTTAGTCTTGTCTATGGGATAATTCACTGTGTGGAGAAGAGAGAAAAGACGAAAGGCGACGAGAGTAGGCTTGCTCGTACTAGCAGGTTTCCTTTAATGACATTCGTTCTTTTACAAACGGTAAGACCGAAAGAGAATTGAAAGAATTGAGCAAGGAATACTTCTGTGTTCAAATGGGGATTAAGAGAGCGAAAAATTTTATTTGAAAAAAACAAGAGCACTCGGTCTGTGACTTCCGCCTTAAAAGAAAATGATGTATTCGCTGGTTTTATGTGTCAACTTCCCAGCGACAGAAGAATTTTCCTCACTTAAAAATGATTACAAAAAAAGTTGCGAAATTTCCAATCAAAAAACTTTCTATGATAGTTTTTAGGAGACTATGAAAATTAAATGTAGACGATAATTTTCAAAGTCATGACTTAAGTTCATGTTAAATTCGGTATTTTAAGTTATATATAAGCAGGCTTAATGAACAAATGTAGTCATCACAACCGCAATGTATATAGAGACGAGCAAATCAGACGGCCGTTTTTATAATTCATACAAAATTTCTAGTCTTTAGTTATTAGCAAGCAAATTATCACTTTTGAGTGAAATAGGTAGGCACCATTTGTCAGTTTGTTTAACTTCTGCACTTCCTATAGATTACTATAGATTTGTCGGTCATATTGAGAATAATTTTCACTCTCTTTGTGGTAGCGGTATTTGAACATGAGACCTATAATTTTTCATTCACTTCCATGATTGATATGATATTAGTTCGTGTCCAAAGATTACAGAGAGAGAATATATCCAAAAATATGTTACATTTGGTATCACTAACAATTAAATTCTGTCACTTTGCGCTGAAGTAGTAACAATTCGGTTAAAACGCATAACTGCCATTACTTATTTTAAAGCTTAGATATTTTTTTCATTCTTACTAAAAATTTTCATTACTACTATTAGGTCATAATAGCCTATCGAAGACCTAGACCGAGCTTATCGCACTCTCTTTGTATTGTCCACTATAACAACAAATAAATTTAGTGATGGAATTTTCCCAATTTCGTTAGGCTCGGGCTCTCTTTCTCTCTCTTTATTTGAGTGAGCAGCAGGAAAAAGGAATAGGCTGAAAAACATTCACATTAATTATAATTTAATTACTTCATTTTAAAATAGATTATAAAAAAACAGAAACCAGAAACAACAACAAAAACACAAACACACTCATAAAAACGTAGATATTGAAATTGTAAATAATAAACAAACTAAAAAATATAAAACATCATGGTTTTTATGCATTACGAAATACAAACAATTAAAAATAAATTAACTTTATTAAAGTATGAAAATATTAAAACAAAATAAAACTATGAAAAAAAATCTACTATAAATATAATATAAAACCAATAATAAAAAAATAAAAAAAATTGTAAATAAAATTATAAAACAAACAAACTGAAAAATGTCAAAAATAAATGCTTTTTGTAAATAGAGAAAAAATGTCATATTTTGTTTTGTATTTGATTGAATGCACGATTTTTTCAAAAACTCAAGCTAAAAAAAAAAAGGAAAACCTAAAAAAAAAGAATGAAAACCAAAATATTGTACCACCAAATAATTTAATATTTATTGTTTAATATAATAAATTAGAGCAGAAAGTTCGCTCCAAAGTTATTAATGACAAAAAAAAAAAATGCCATAAACAAAAACAAAATATTGTATAAAGCTAAAAAAAAAACAAAAAAAAGTGAAATTAATTGTAGAAAAAAAAAAATAAGAAAAAACGAGAACATTACAATTTGTAAGCATTTACAATTTAATACACTAAGCGCATAATTAATAACGTATTGAAAAATTATTTGCAAAAAGTAAACTACCAAAAGTTTACCACACCATCTGTAAAATTTACTTACACACATTCACTAGTGGATCTTGGGGGGCGGTTTAAGGGTTTCCCGATGAAAATCTTATACATTTTGATTGTTGGTCATGGATATAAAAAATAAAGTTTTAACAGAATGCAAAAATTAAAGCCCTCTCCTTCGGAAATCTCTGAATCCCTTAGTGTATACCAACATATAGTGAAATATTTAGTAAAACAAAAATAAATACATATGGAAAAATGTGTGTTTTTGTAGAGCAAAAATAAAAATATAAAATAAATAACTAAACAAAATTCTCAAGAAAAAACATCAATATTGATATAAAATAGAAAAACAAACTCAAAAAAACTTTAATATTTATTCGTTCATCTTCTCTAAAATGAAATGAATAGCAAACAAAAAGAAAAAAAAAAGAAATAGAAAAAACGATATATCAATAGAACAAATATAATAATTATAATTTGATTACAAAGGTTTTAGCTCTACTCAATTCCTGCAAAATATGTTTTTTATGCATTTGCCATTTTTTTCTATTACATTGCTATGAAATAAATAAATAAAACCAAAAATATTGTGAAGTTCCCCTTTTAGTCCAGTCATTATAAAGATTTACATCATCAAAATTCTGAACTGAGATTTTTCTTTAATAATTGTTAGTGGGGGTATGATAAATTCAAAAACCACAAAAATCAGTCCTGCGGTTGTAGAGTGACCCCCCAAAAAAAATCCCCCCTTTGGTGAAAAAAGTCTTTTTTTTTTACTAATAACTGGTTAACCGTTGGAGATATCGAAAAATTACTTGCCATAAAAAAAAAATTGAGTGATTTCCTAAAAAAAAGGTTTTAAGTAATTTTTTTGTATATGTCATAATTTTAGAGATATTCAATATTTAAGAAATTGCAAATTTAGTACTTTGGATGTACTGTGGATGCGCGCGCATCTTTGTTTATTTGAATTTTTGAGTGCGGAGCCTATTGGAAAAATTGAATTACTCGAAAACCAAACAAGCTAGGAAGAAAAATTAAAAGGGAGTTTGAAGGGGATATAAAGTACAACATCCTCTGCTATTTTCATTGACAACGAATATTTTTTGTATACAAAAATAACAATATAGTATAGTTGCCTGTTGGTTTTTACTACTTTTACTATTTGCAGGCCTAATAAAAATAACTGGTTTCACTATATGTTATAAATGTATTATCTCTTAGTTCAAGATATTACTTCTGAAAATCCTGTAAAAGTTAGAAATAAAAAAATTCACATTTAGCGATTTTATCAGCAAATTAAAGATGGCCCAATTTTTGGCGATTTTTTTACTGTTTCCTTAAAATAGAAAAAAGACCCAAACGAATTGAATATATATCTCAAAAATTTTTTTTTCCAGTTTACAAACCTTTTAACAATATTTTCTAATAATTTAGAAGTTGAAAAGTTGTATTAAAAAATAAAAATAAACATCAAATACAATAAACAATAATAAAAGTAGTAAAAACCAACAGGCAACTATACTATATGGTTATTTTTGTATACAAATAATTATCCGTTGTCAATGAAAATGGCAACCCCTTTTTGATTTTTCTTTCTAGCTTGTTTGGTTTTCGAGTAATTCAATTTTTCCTATAGGCTCCGCACTAAAAAATTCAAATAACAAAGATGCGCGCGCATCCACAGTACATCCAAAATACTAAATTTGCAATTTCTTAAATATTAAATATCTTGAAAACTATGACATATACGAAAAAATTAAATAAAACCTTTTTTTTAGGAAATCACACAAAATTTTTTTTGTGGTAAGTAATTTTTTGATATCTCCAACGGTTAACCAGTTATTAGTAAAAAAAGGCTTTTTCCACCAAAGGGGGGGTTTTTTGGGGGGGTCGCTCTGCAACCCCAGAACTGATTTTTGTGGTTTTCCATCTACCATACCCCCGCTAACAATTACTGAAAAAAAAAAATCGCAGTTAAGAATTTTTATGAACTTTTCGTGCATTTTTTACTCTACCGATTGGGCTATTTATAAACATTCCTGCAACAATTTTCAATGATTCAGAGTGAAGCCAATGAACTGTAACTGTGTTCAATTCGAAATTTCGGTCAATCTTTGTTTACTTATATTGAAAGTAAATGGTAAAGGGAAAGGGGAAGGTGGCTGATAAAATAATATTATGCCTGCCATGTCGTCACAATCGGGAGCATAATTGTAGTGAAAATATTCAACACTCAATTAGGGATGCTGAAATTCCCGAGCATTGTTGCTATAACACTTTATTCTCTAATAGCAACAAAAGAAGCAACAGAACCTGAAGGTTGTTCCACTTAACTTCTTCTTCTTTTTTTAATTTCAGGCGCTAACCTCTTCCAGCCAAAGAAAATTCAGATATCCAGCAAAGAATGCTATTTTTACATAAAAAACTGTGAGGCCACACAAATTTATTCTGAGCATTTAAAGCGTTAACACTCTAATAGTTTTTTCTGAAATAGTAATTCTTATGCTTCGTTTTCATTCGTTTCCATTGTGCTTGATATTTCTAGGTACTATGTTTATTGAGAAAATCTCATTATCACTCGATAGAAACTAACAACAGCACAGCTGAAATATTGGCTGCATTCACGAAACTCATCAATTCTTAAAGTTGTAAAATTCTATTGTGAATGGCAAAATTTTTTGTGAGCAAGCGTCATTTTTGGTAGCGAAAAATTTGTATGATACTTTTCACCGGTTGGTTTTTGTACGGCGGCTTATGTTTATCTATTTTTTCTATATATATTCTTTTGTTTATTATGGCTGTTATAATTGACGGAACATATTCATATTAACGCCATCATCAAACATACTTTGCAAAAACATTAAATTATTTAAGTTTTTGGTTTTGTTAAAGAGGAAAAATAACAATAGAATAGTTAACGCTAACGCTAGCAGCATGTTCACGACACGCAAATTGATGAGCTGCATCTGTTTAGCATTTGATGAGTGTCGTGAATGCAGCCATTGTTTCTCTTCTGCAATTTGCCGCAAAAGAGTGGATAAATGCAAACATGAGCAAAGAGAGAGTGTGAGAGAGAGAGAGAGAATATACTTAGAGCCGTGATATATTCTTACCTTTTATTGAGTTGCGTAATATTTAAATCAGGTTAGCTGGTTGATTAAGGTGGTTGAGCCACAGCAGACCCACTCTGAGTCGTAATAAGCGCTATAGCGCCGTTTAGAATCCACTTTCTGACCAAACTAGAATTAAAACTGGACTCTTACTAAACCCAACCCGTGGAGTTTAAATAACCTAGCAGATTATTTGGCCTGATAGGTTCTACTTTCTCAAGAACCTATGTCTTGTCTTAGTCAAGGCTGGGCATTCACAAAGGAAGTTGAAGATTGTTTTATTTTTTTGTTTTAAGGTTCCGCAACTTCTGCAGTGGGTGTTAAAAGGGTTGTGCAGTTTTTTTGAGTGGGTACCTAAACACCAGTGACCCGTGTAGGCTGCCGTTAACCTAGCAGTGTCGGTACAGTCCCTGGTTAAAAACTCGCGAGACCGACCCTCATTATATGAGGGCCATGTCGCACGAAAGGCAGTGCAGGTTGTTAGTGACTTCCACCTCCGATTAGCCAGTTGAAGACAGTGCAGGTACATGCCTCTCTTGACGACTCCCAAGGGGACTAAAACCGGTACCCCTAGAGATTCGTCAAGAGAAGCCTCTGAGCGCGCCAATTCAATATTCCTATGGGCGGGAACCCAGATGAGAGTGATGTCAGTATAATAATTTAGCTCACTCAGTACCTGCCTGCAGTCCTTAACTAGCTTTGATTTTAAGGTGGTGGATTGAAGCGATTTTATTGCTGCATGGCTGTCGATAAAAATATCGACCTTACACCTGTCTGTGATATGATGCTTTATTAGTCGACAAGCCTCTCTAAAAGCCAGAACTTTATTAGGTACACGTAAGGATTGGTTTATTTCCATATGCGGTAAGTGCACCCCGCAAGCCATTTTTAAACCAACTGTAAAAATGGGAATGTCATATTCTGTTAAGAAGCTTTTTTATTTCTATTCTGCCCTCGTACTAAATTTGCAATTTCTTAAATATTAAATATCTCGAAAACTATGACATATACGAAAAAATTACAAAAATCGCCTTGAAACACAGTTGTGGTATGAGGTAATCTGTTCCTCTGAACACTAAGTTTGGTATAGTACCTAGAACTTTACTGTGCCCGTAAGTACGTTCGACCCAAAAACCGGTTGTCTTAACCCTTACCGCGCTATTGAAGGCAATATTTTTAATGTGAAGGTTAATAGGAAGGGCAAGTACGTATGGCTCATGTAATACCAACACATGCTATTCTCTGAACTCTACTGAGCTTTCGAACAATGTAGCTCTTACCTAGAGCTAGCCACCAAACTATTGCACCGTTAGTTAGTATCGGACGCACTATTGCTGTATACAGCCAGTGTGTAATATGAGGCCGCAAGCCTTATCTTTTGCCAAACATTCTATTGCAGGAATAATAGGCCACACAGGCTTTCCTCACCCGTAACCCCATATTGGATTTCCAAATTGGTTTTGCCCCAAACAAAACCCCCAAGTATTTGGCCTGAACTGATAGTGTTAGTTGTTGTCCATTCAGAGAAGGAAGGTTGAAGGTTAGAATTTTGGTTTTGGTGGTGAAAAGCATTAGTTCCATTTTACTTGGATTTATACAAAGCCCATATACCGTGGTCCATAGCTTATCCAAGGCCCTTTGCATAATTCCAATCAACCAACCAACCAACCATTTAAATCAGTGGTGGCCACCTATACATGTACAATGATTGACCGAGCCCTCTTTCTATGGAAATGAGCTCTGTACGTGTGAAATTTCTTGTGCGCATTTGCCCGCGTGCTACTCTTTTTTTTGCGATTGAGAAGGTTAAAAATATCTTACACATCATCAAACTGTCGTCACGTCAGAGCTTGATATGTGGGGGTTGCACCCACTAAAACATCCTCCACATTTTCATGAGACTTGGTTGCACCCTGGAACCGTTATGACACATTACTCCAGGGTGGAGCCTGGTTTCGTCCGTAGTGGACTCTCATCGTTATACCTGCGTCCAGGTCCCGCTGCACTCTCTTTTTTCTTAGACTTAAGAACGTCTTCGGCGTATTTTAATATAAGCCGCCAGTTATCTTTGTTGTTTATCATTTTCGTCACGATATTTTCTACGGTTAGAGAGCCGATTTGACTCTCTAATTCCTCTCCCTTCTCTGCCCATCGTTCGTATCTCAAGAACGTATTTTTGGCGTCGTCATTATCTCCCTCATCATATAGACAATTAGATAGTTCGGTTTTTCCAATTGTATGTAAGTACTTCCGAAAGTACCCATGTCCTGATAATAGCTGCGTTATGTAATAATTAACTTCTCCAAACCTTCTGTTTACCCATACCTCGAGTTTCGGTATTAATTTCGCCGTCCACCTTCCACGCGTTTCGGTGTCCCAACGTTCTTGTCAAGTTCCGATTTTCTGTTGCTTCATTTCGGCTGCAGTCTCCGCCATAAGATCGTTCGTCTTTCTTTGTAGTCATAGCTTCCTCCATTCATGAGCAAAGAGATCAATGGGGATTGTTCTCGTTATGCCGAGGCTACTCTTAATGCACCCATCTTAACTGCCCTTGTGTTACTCTTTGGCCTATGCTGATTTAAATTGAAACAATCTATAACTATCGATTCTCTCGAATTGAATTATATTTATGTTTGTATGCTCATAGATTATAACAATAATTCTACCTAGATGCTGAGACATTTAAAGTTACAGTTTTATTGCGTTACCCTGTGTTCTGAAAATCGTACCATCAAAATTAGCAAGTTTTGTTGTTTTTTATTATACTTTTTTATATGAATGTACCTTAATTAAAAATAGTTAAATAAAATTGAAACAAAAATAATTTTAAAAATAAATATACAGACAGTAAAACAAACAACAACAAACCAAACAAAGTAAAAGTCATACACAATCGATTATTATTACTTAATGAAATCGATATAAAGAAAGCAACACATATACATACATATATTCAAATATATTTAACTAAAATTAATACTAAATTTAAGCATAAATGTGTAATTATTATTATAAAAAAAATTATTCAAAAAAAAATAAAGAAATTAAACCAAAAAAAAATAAAATAACGTAGAAGTGAAAAGTGCAGCCGACAACATAAAAAAAGCAAAATATTAAATTAATGCCATAACTAATAATTAATTATTATTATTATTGTATTATTATGTGTAAGAAATACTAATACTATTGACAAAAAAAAAAAAAAAAACAAAAACAATGCAAATAACAACAACAAAAATAAAAAAAGTAATAATAAAGCATTAGATGTAAACAAAAAAAAAAAAAATGTGTTTTGAAATTGTGTTTTCTTTAAATAGAATGAATTGAGGGGATTTAGAAATTTTGTTTACTTTCGCGTTTCTTTCTAAGAATTTTATACCGAATTCTAAACTGGTAAGTAAAACCTTCCTGATATTACATTAAAATCCCCCTGTAGATTACAATAATCACATTCATGAGCATCTCTATAAGAGCTTTCTCAAGAGTTTGCTTAGCTTGATGCCTTATTGTATTTTGGAAAACAAAATCTGACTTAAAAAATTCTCTCTAAGTAAATAGCGAATACAAAAATTCAAATACTAAGTAAATATATCGTCGATTTAGGGTAGTGGTTCCCAACATTTTGCCGACCAAAGATTACTTTGACTGTTGTTTTGCTAGCAGGGACTACAAGATTCAAGACTAATGAAATATTACAAAATCTAATACAGTGGTGTATTTGAAAATATTTAAGAGCATAGTGTACAGTGCTGCCACAGTTATATTATCTTTTTCATAACAATTGTAATTTATTACCATCATCATTACTTAAGTCAAAAGTTAATATGAATATTGAGCACTTACGCTCAATAATATCTACTCTGGAGCCGTCGAATCACTAAACAGTACAACACTGTGGCAACACTTTTATATGTGCTGTAGGACCCTTCCACGGACCACTCTCGAGGCTCTCACCGGTAACATATGGTCCATGTACCACCGGTTGGGAACCACTGATTTGGAGGTAAAACTTATAAAATAGTATATTGAAAAAATAGAGTAATTGTAATTTTAAAATTATTTGTTTGCAAAAAATAATAGGGACATGTTCTGAGTCGGTGCTGAATAATCTTTAGGTTAAAAAAAAAAAAAAAATCATTCAAAATTATTAAAGTGTGTTTTTAACAAGTCGATTTCGTCACGGCAACGTTCGTTTTGTTACGCGCGTAAGCTTTGATTGGCATACCGTTACTATACAAAAAGTGATGTCTTGAGTTACAAGTATTTAGATGAAAGCAAATTCGTTGCCCTCTTTTAACCATAAAATATAAGCTAAAGCCTGGAGGTTTTTAAATTACACGCAAAACATATGACGCTTACAAATTTACAGACTTATTCTTAGGGAAGTGACAAAACCCACTTAAGTGACAATAGAAAATTCTATGACAATTGACTATTTTTCGTCAATTATCATAAAAATTATGATCGTCGCATAGCCAGATCAAAAGCAAAGATTGCTATGTCAAAATTAGTTTAATTGAATTTTGCTTTTTTTTTTTAAGTGAAGTGAGCGTTAACGCTCTAACCTCTAATCGGTGATCGGTGGCCTCGATGCACCATTTCTGAAGCATGGCTCCTATTGCGCAGTGGCTTGTGATGATTCCGGTGAGAGTTCAAATCTGGAGTCTCCCCAGAGAAAGGATGTAATCCGTTCTTTTCCTGTTGAGTTCCGGCCATAGTGAACGTGACGTTGCACAATCTTTTCTGTTTGCCCAGTTGTGATTGGTTTCGTGGCTTACTATGGCGTCAATAATGCCACATAGTTCAGAAATTGGTAACAATATGGATGTGTCCGCTGCGCTTGTATCCATAGTGGGCCGTCTATTGCCTTGATGATTGCAAAAATTTCTGCTTGAAAAACAGAAGTATAAAACCCAAGGGAAAAGTGAAAGTGCACTCCATCATTTTCAATAAAGACCCCAGAACCTCAACCGGATTCTGTTCTGGAGCCGTCAGTATATATAAATACGCTTACAATCAACTCCCGAAAGGTTGCTTTGATGCGGCATTGCGGGTTTAAGTAAAAAAAATAAAGATATATTTGGGCAATTCACAAGGTGTCTTATTTGGTGTCGTATCCTCTCATTTATCATAAATTCTCAATTTTCATACAAAATTATGATTATACGACAGTATATGAGGGAACTTAGAAATATTTTTTTATAAAAAAATTATATGTGCCATAATTTTTCGTCACAAAACATGATCGCAGAAAGTGCAAACTGACTTGTAACAAGTTTGTTGCAGATTGGTTAAGTTTTGCTAAAGTTATCGTGACCACGAATAGGCGAATCGATTCCGCAACACATACAAATAAATCAAAAATACACTGTATATGAAATATTTGGGATAGAAAAAGGCAGAAAAATAAAATAATACTAAGTCAATAGTAAAAAAAATTCTTAATTTTTTGATTGATTTGACGATTGACGGTTTCTTAAAATATCTGGATTTTTTTTTTTTGGTGTATTTCTAAATTTCTTCCAAATTTATATTCCTATATTGTTAAAAATCGAAAAGTGCTTATACTCCTACACCAACTGTATATGCAACTATGTATTCATTACAGGCAGAGTTTACTTAACACGGGGGTTACATTCCAAGATCTTAAAAGACATCCAAAAATGTTTTTTGTTTTATTTATTATAAGGGTTGCGTTCAGAAAACGCCTCTGCTCCGCCACTGCTACCTTTGTGTCTTATGAATGCAAATTGATCACTTTATGATCAACCAAAATTATATTGAGCAGTCGTCATTTCACAGAGCGTATTATTTTTCTGACACTTCAGCTCAACATGTAGCTAAGCAGAGGCAATTTTCTGAACGCCACCAATTATACATACGTAAGAGACTGCTTACACGGGCGCAAGCATGACTGCCTGTCTGAAAGCGAGAGGTAGAAAACTAGGAAGAGAGAAAGAGATAGGAGAGATGTGTCACAAATTCAAAAATAAAATAAAAATCGGCGCATTGATGAATGTTCCATGTTCATATTGTTCCGATTTTGCCACTTTCCTTCATAACTTTTTAAAAGTTGAAGTTCTCTAGGGAACACTCAAACTTCAATTTCTTGCTATTTTTTTTTTTAAATAAACTTTTCTTATTGAAGTGAAACTTCTTTTCTCTTGTCCTAGAGTAAAACCAACCGGATGTGACGACGCGCGTAAGTTAGCAATGCGACATAATTTTGTCGAGCAATGTGCATGAGGGGCCAAAGATCAATATTCCGTAACTGAATTCACAAGCAAACTATATAATAAACGATTCATAAATAGTTTTGATTCAATATAACATATTAATTACACACACACACACACGCCTATGGCAGAAAGAACAATTTGTAGCGTCGCCATCTTAAAGTTTATGACAGTTATACATTTCACATACAGATGGCGCAAATGTCCAAGGAATTACATGAAGATGTCGCACACAAAAACAGTTCGTCTACAATTGTCATCGACATTACCGGTACAGAGTTGCAATTTTTGTTCTAGCATTAATCCCAAAAAAAAAATTGGCTGTGTATTAACGAACACAAGGCAGAAGTGAAACTTCTTGTGAACTAAACGAAACACAAGCAAATGAAATTAAAAAACACAAGCCAATGAAGTATTAAATTTAGCGATTGAAAAATTTAATTTGCTTGCAATTTGCTTGTGTTTCGTTTAGTTTACAAAAAGTTTCACTTCTGCCTTGTGTTCGTTAATGCACAATTTAGTTTTTTTTTCTTCAGAGATTGTAGTTTTTATTTTTTTTTTTTAATTTTAAGTACACATTAAGGCACATAATAAATATTTGTTTTGCAGTTTTTGCAAACAAAAGAACCTATCTTCATGAGCACAAGAAAAAGTGACAAAATTTCAATTCTACCGTTCGTTTTTGATTAAAAAACGTCCGTCATGGTTGCACTCATGTGAGCACGACCATCCTACCCATAACGTTTATGCTTGCGCCACTAAGAAAATAAACAAAAACATCGATCGAGCCCCTAGACTTGGGGATTTTTGCGTCTAGTTCAGCGTTCTTTTACGTACGCCAGTATACAACATATACAACGAAGGGCAAAACAATTTTTCCAGTGTACCTAATAATATTCAATGTTATTTTAAATTAATTTTTCATTCATATAATGTCTGAATTTTTCTAGCTTCTTTTTTTCGTCATTTAGTGCTTTTTGGCGGATTTTCAAACTAAATCTAGCTTTTTTCTAAAAAAAAAATAGTTGACAACACTGTTGTGATTTGCAGCTCTACATTTAAGCTGTCTCTTTCCCTCTCTCTTTCCCATGTTCTCTTTACACAATCCATATTATTACTGCTTTCAATAGAACTTGTATTTTTTCTCTCTCATCAACTTAATTTCCTCTCTTTATGGTAAATGCTTGCGTTCAGAAAACGCCTCTGCTCCGCCACTGCTACCTGTCTGCCTTATGAACGCAAATTGATCACTTTATGATCAACAGCAACTATATTGAGCAGTCTTGATTTCATTGAGCGTATTATTTTTGTGATACTTCAACTAAACATGTTGCTGAGCAGAGGCCGTTTTCTGAACGAAAGCAATGGCTGCATTCACGACACTCATCAATAGCTAAACAGTTGCAGCTCAACAATTTTCGTGTCGTGAACATGATGCTACTTTTAGAGTTAACTATTCTATTGTGAATAGTTTTTTGCTATTTTTCCTCTTTAACGAAACCAAAAATTTAAACAATATATATAAATAATTTGACGATGGCGTTGATACGAATATGTTTTATCAAATATGACAGCCATAATAAGCAAATGAATATATATAGAAAAAATAGATAAACATAAGCCGCTGTACAAAAATCAACCGATGAAAAATATCGTACAAATTTTTCGCTACCAAAAATGGCGCTTGCTTACTAAAAATGGTGCCATTCACAATAGAATTTTACAACTGTTTAGGAAATGATGAGTATCGTGAATGCAGCCAATGTGAATGTGTATTCACAGACTTCGGCCACCTTAAAAACTCATTATGTATTGGTTGAGTCACTTGATAACCCTAGTTTGTGGGTTCAATTGAATTAATTTGATTATCTATTGAAAATCAAAAACACAAAACAAATAAATAAAGCTATAAACAACAACAATGAACATTTGAAAAATTATTATAAATTTTGAAATTCCATATAAAATTATGCACGAAATGAAATGCAAAATTGGCACAAATTTATTTATGAAATTTTGTGGTAGGCAAAATCACATTAAATTGCATTTATTCGCGGATTTTTTATAGATCTAGTTATCGACTATTGAAAATGTAATCAGATTTTTTCTGTTTTGATTTTCATTTTGGTATAAATAAATGAAAATTTAATTTTATGAATTCAATTTATGTGGTTTGGTTTTTTTCGCAGCACAAAGTAAACACCTGAAAGGTAAATAGAGAACGACAGCAGCTTAACTCGTGACATATTTGGTTACGGTAGTGGACTTGCCAACGAGCCGCAGAATCTCCACTGAGAAAAAATACATTCTAGTTAAATCTTTAATAGTACAACGAAACAATTAATGAATTTCTCATAGTTTTTTCATTCACTGCCTAAACATAGACTTAATTATAAATACCGTTATATATAAATGCTGTTCGTGATTCGAAAGATTGACATAAGTCAAAAAAACAAACAATTTTTTTAGGGAAATCGCATTTAAAGTTGTCAGTGAACTACCACTCCCTAGAACACAATAAGGCCATATACTCCTCTCACGAAATTTGCCGACAAGCTGTAGACTGGAATCCGCAAGGCTCTAGAAAGCGGGGATGCCCAAAGATTACGTGGAAACAAACGCAGGAAAAAAAAAACAGGAAAAACATGGAGTGAAGTGAAGGCACTAGCTAACAACCGAACACTTTGGAGATGCTTTGTAGAGGCCCTATGCCCCACTAGGTGTTAAACGACGGAACTGATGATGATGATGATGATAACTCCTCTCATGAGGAAAATTCATAAAATACCGTTATGATTTTTTACACAACATAAACCATTAAACAACAATTATTTCTGTGTATGAACTTTAATTTTATTTTCGGTTTTGATTTATGACAATCTTCCAGCAAACAAGCAATGTATACTTAATCATAATTACCCATTAGGTTAAAGTTTATCGCTCGCTAGTGTGTGGCTATCAATTTTGCTTGTCTCCGTATTTTATGTTGAAATTTCAAATTATAGACTTTAGTTTCATAAAAATAGTCGAACTAAAACGAATTAGCAAATTGTTTTTCGGTTAAACAAAAGAAAAATGCTAAAAATTTTATTATTTATTTGCTTCAGTAGCGCAATTCTAATTGCTAATATTGAGTGCAGCTCCTGGCTTCATATTTTACACACCAGTACTCAAGCACCAACTACAACCAGCACTCAACCAACGACTACACGTAAAACGCCGCTTAGTGTCATCAACAATAACATACCCACGGTGGATGCTGCGTGCCAGGTGACCTTCAAGTGTACACAGAAGCTACACGCCACAGGGTCACCTAAACCATGTATTAAATATTGCGTCAAAAATATTACATGCCCAAATAGCAAGTTAATCAAAGGGAAAGCAGATCAATGTTTCGAATTGAATGAGCAAGATGTCGCGCGAGAGCATGAACAGAATAAGAATGTCAATATTATGCAGGTTGCTCTGATTGATTTCCCATGCCAGCCAGGATATTTACCTGATAGTAGAGGACGCTGTCGTGAGGTGTGGTGAAATATATTTATATTTTCTTTTTGCAGTATGACAATATGTATACTATCGTTAAATAAATATTTCCTTTGATAAAAAACAAAAAACAAAAATGATTTAATAAAGTTAAAGTTTTCTATAGTATAAGAAGATGGAAATGAAGAATAGTCGTATGATTTCTAAAAGAACTTGTAGCATATAACGATCTGTAATGTGTGACTAAGTTTTAGATCCTGGGTGCGGCAGCTTGATGCACGGCTAGAAAGGAAAAGAAGAAGATAGAGGAAGAAGAAAGGAAAAGGAAATACAAAAAGAAAAGGACATTGCAGTTCGCATTCTGCCATCTTTGTTGCACCCAGATGTTGTGGCATCAACAATTGCCCTCCCAACCATGATCATCTTCGAATATCCTGATATTCAAATCCAATAGATGATCCCTACGACGAACCACAACCAAGCCCACTTCACTTCATGAACTCAAACTAGAAAATTCCTTATTTCATTATTATTTTTTTAATTTTATAAATTTTTATTTAAATTCAAAATCTTAATGATATCGTAATTGTATTAGCGCAAGTAACAGAAATATTAAAAAAAAAATGTGCTAAATAGTATTAAATGAAAAAAAAAAAATATAATAAAAAAATATAAGTAAAATGTAGGAAAACTAAAATATTCATTTATAATTATACTTAAATATAGGTATATAGAAAAAAATTAGAAAACAAAAGGAATAATAATAAAGATTTATGCAAAAATAAAGATTTATGATAATTCAAATTGAGTTTGCAAACAAAAAAAGAAGATTCATTTTAAATGTGATAAAAAAAAAATTTAAATAAAAAAAGGTATTTATTTTAAATGTAATAAAAAAATAGACAAAGAAGAAGGAATAGTATTGAATAAGTTAAAACAAAAGAATAGCTTCATGCAAAGTATACTGAAAATTAGCGCATGCATGCATGACATAAAATGTGCAAAAGGTTTGTTCGTAATATTATACAAATGTTCGAACTTTGCAAATTTAAAAATTCTCCTACCAAAACAAAAAAAAAAAAACCTTCGAAAAAGATCATTAAATTTCTCCTCTCTAACTTTAAATTATTTTACATACATACATTCTGTCAAATAAGTACCCGGAAATTTGAAATAAAACACAAACAACTTATCAATCATCTAAATTTATTATATCCCCTTCAAAATAGGCCCCTTCTGAGGCAATACACTTCTTCCAACGAAATACACTTCTTCCAATCATCGAAACACTTTTTAAAGCTATATTCCGGGATGGCCTTCAGTTCTCGTTGCGAATTAGTTTTGATGTCTTCAATGTTCTCAAAACGGGGTCCACGAAGTGGTAATTTGAGTTTTGGAAACAGGAAAAAGTCACACGGGGCCATATCTGGAGAGTACGGTGGTTGTTCGATGATATTTGTTGAATTTTTGTTCAAAAACTCGTTCACAATGATCGCTTTGTGCGCTGGTGCATTATCGTGGTGCAAAATCCAACTGTTGTTCCGCCACAAATCTGGTTTTTTGCGACGAACATTCTCTCTCAAACGCCTCATAACGCCAAGATAATATTCTTTATTGACGGTTTGGCCCTCCGGTAAGAATTCCGAATGAACAACACCACGAATATCGAAGAAAACGGTCAGCATCACCTTGATTTTCGATTTGCTTTGGCGCGGTTTTTTCGGTTTCGGTTAATTTTTGGCGCGCCATTCCGATGATTGTTGACTTGTTTGCATGTCGTACTCGAAAACCCATGTCTCGTCACCAGTTATGATGCGTTCGATGAACGTTGGATCGGAATTTACGCGTTCAAGCATGTCTTCAGCCACCTTACTGCGATTCTCTTTTTGAAGAAAATTCAGATCTTTTGGCACCAATCGCGCTCAGATTTTCCGCATATCCAAAACATCAACCAAAATATGACGAGCGGTCTCATGAGACATGTTCATTTCTTGGGCTATCTCTCGCAAACTATAATGACGATTTTCGAGCACCATTTCCTTTATTTTGTCGACGTTTTCTTCAGTTGAAGAGGTCGAAGGCCGTCCTGAACGTGGCAAATCGTTCACCTCTTCTCGCCCCTCTTTGAACGATTTATACCAATCGTAAACTTGAGTTTTCGACATGGTTGAATAACCAAATGTTTTTTCAACATTTCCAACGTTTTGGCACAAGAAATTTCGTTTGAAACACAAAATTTCACACAAACTCTTTGTCCGATATTTTTATCCATAGTAAAAATCGCAACGCACACAAAAGGTTGACTTGTTCTTAATGACGCCGTAACCAAACTAAATGAGTCATAGCAATAAAAATTCACAGAATAGTGGTTGACAGTTGTGCCAACCTGGGAAAAATATTGAAATATTCTCAGAGGGAAAATTTAAAATGAGAATTTCCGGGTACTTATTTGACAGAATGTATCTATGATACAGTATCAAGTGCAAACTCACAATAATTGACGGCACTGCTCCCACGATGAAAGATCTTTCAGTAGAGAGTAATGCTGGTAGTTCTAGACTGCATCTAGCTGGAGGGGAAGAGAAATATTTTCGAAGTTTTCGAAAATTTTAGTTTGCACAACCCTATATGTTGCGTATGTTTGCATGCACACTTTCACACTTATTTCTCCTAATTTTTGTTTTTTTTTTTTTTAACTTAACTTTTAATAATGAATTTAATATTTTAGCACTTTACTTATAAATTCCGAATTTTGTCTTATTTTAATTGTTGCAAGTGTTTGCGTTAAGGTGCACAACAGATTTCATATTTAATGTAAAAGGGAAATGACGACACAATGCTTTTATCGCATGCTAGAAAATTTTGGATCTTAATGATCGCTTTAGCAACATATCACAAACACATGTTGCTAACACTGTACTTGTGCACATATGCATAAATGATTTTAATATATTAATTTAATTTTAATTTTTAAACTATTTTCCGTACTTAAAGTAAAATTAATACGTTTCGTATGGTAATTCACTAAATCATGTGAGACTTATTTAATTCATTACTCTTGATAGTTTACTCTGGATAGTTTTTACGAAATAATTTTTTTCCATTTTTATATTAAAGTTTGTAGATTTTCACGATCCTCTTCTAATTTAACTTATTTTCGGCCATTTTTATTTTAAAGTTTTAGATTTTCACTGATTTTTAGTATATTTTAATATGTCTGTTTTAGCCTGGTTTTTCAATTATTTTAAACTATTTTTAAGTTAGGATTTTAAAATTAGGGTATCAAATTTAATCAAACTAAATACATATAAATATATATTAAGCTTCTATACCAAAAATCACTTTATCACTATTTTAAATCTGTTTTCGTGTGTTTTCGTAATATGTTTTTGATGTGTAAACATTTTAGATCACGGTATGGGCAAAATTTCAAATGTGTAAAATGTAAAAATAACTGTAACGTAAGATGTAAGATAACTGTAACGTCCAGTTCCCCTCTCGCTCGCACTACTGCGCGGCATGACTGTGCTACTCTAAACAACAAAGAGAAGAAGAGAGGGAGAAATTAAAATACGAGCGGAGTTTGTTTGTTTATGTTTCGATCAATTTACTCACTCATATATGTACATACGAAAACAAAATGTGTGTGTACATTTATTCGTGGCAGAATTATTTGTTGGTGTTAAACGTATGGTGATCGACTATACCATACAAACAGAGAAGTCGCCGTAGCGATCACAGGCGTTTGATAGGTTTTGCATTCGGTTAGTTAGATTGGATTAAAATTAAATATTTTTTAAAATACAAAAACAATACAAAATGATAAGTAATAAGGAATCTAGGTTTCAATAAACAAAACGTAGTGATAATGATAGCAAATCACGGCATTATAAAAGACAACACTTTTTTTTATCTATGTAAATAGCAAATATGTTAAACAGAAAAAATCAGACTTATTTATTATAAAATCACTTATTTACTTCAATAAAAATACATTCTTTTTTATTTTTATTAAATGCAGTTAAGACAACTCTCTTTGCGGTGCTTTTAAAAAGTAGTGGGGTGACTAGTCATCCCTGTTGCCTTCCTAAGGTTAAATGTGGAAAGCACTTATCGTCGCCTGAGGATTGATTTGACGGATGTGTGTACAAATTCATATACCTATACGCCAAATCAATTCTCAGGCGACGTTATGTAAAATTTTCACATCTAATAAAATTTCAAATCGACAGGAAGAAAAACTTAAAGCGCGAAAAAAAGAATGCGATTGCAGCTGCGTATATGCGAGCATATAGATCCCGATACATTGAGTAAAAGAAAAATAATGCAACTACAACATATCAGCCCTATTCACGATTTGGTGCAATTGCAAAATATTTATGCTATCACAACAACAAATATATGTGATATGGAATAAAAATTTGCATTTGCAATGATGTAAGACTATTTGCAATTTATGGTGAATTTGGCTATTATATATAAAAGATAATGATATCTAACAAGTTTTTAAGTTTATAAAATAATTGTTTTAATTTGAATTACCTAAGCATATAAATTATACATTAAATCCCTATATATGGCTATACATATGTA
Organism: Toxonevra muliebris; assembly: GCA_963691655.1. NCBI lineage: Eukaryota > Metazoa > Arthropoda > Insecta > Diptera > Pallopteridae > Toxonevra > Toxonevra muliebris. Next base: position 46,043,257 of record OY829327.1, read on the forward strand.
TATGACATTCAGTTAGCTTAACTGTTTACACATCAAATATCTTGCGTGCCTTGCACATATCCATTGTTTTTTTTTTCAGAGTTTTTGCATGAGTTTGTCCACCTTTTTAACTATTTTTAAACTAGATTTAAAGTTAGATTACTAAATTTTATGAAATTATATATTTATACAAAAAAATCACTTTTCTGCTACGCGATTTCGACCGCATGTTGGACCTCTATGGGTTACCGAGAGTTACTGCTTCGGTAACATCTTGATGCCTCGTTCATCAGCTGTATTAACAGCTACAATAGCTACCAGTGATTTCGCCGTAGTTTTTGTTGGTAATTTTTACCTTAATTATCGGTGTGCATAATTATTGATTTGGTGCCAAATCTATATGAATTTTTATTATATTAATTAAAATGTACAAAAAAAAAATTTACCCTTGCCAGGAAATGACACCAATTGAAAATACAAATTTAAAATCAAATCAAACTTCAGTGTTCAGAACTTTTCTATCTTTTTATATATAGATATCGCCAGGAATTTAAAAGTTTAATTCTAAGAAGAAGGAAAAAATAAGAAAAAAAAACTGTGATACGAAGGTACTAGTTTAGGTATTGAAGGGTAACTTACTCGGTTATGAAATGTTGTAAGAAAAACAGTATATGATTTTCTTCTGAAAATCTTTCACTACAAACTTAAATTTTAGGATGTTTCCTGGGCCGATTCTGGATACAAAAAGAAAGTATGAACTCCTTTTTGTGACCAGCTAAGCTCGGTAGTTGCATCACGATGCAGCAAAATTGAGAGATTAGTTGTAATTTTCCAGTAATTAAGAAAATTAGTTAAGTGCTGCATAACAACATGATTATTAAAATTGCAGGGTGACTCAAACGGATGTAAAAAGGACTGAGACTAAATTTATATATACAAAAAAAATACTTAGTTGGGTGGATTTAAAATGAAATTAAATGATACAACAAAAACAAAACTTTTAAGCTACAAGCGCCTGTACAAACTTATACATATATTCTTTTAATTCCAGTGTTTTTCAAAATGAAGACAAAAAACACAAAATAAATCTAACTTCTAGTATAAACAGAATTGCGGCAATTTGGCAATTTAACCCTCTAACCCGCAAGGTAGAAATCATAATAAAACTAACACCAAAATTTTGGTTTCCAGTTAATATTGATGAAAGAAAAATGAATATTAGTTTTTAAGTTTAGCAGTTAGGTGAGAAAAACGAAAGGCTGCCCTGCGGCGGTTTGAGTCGGGTTAAGTCAATAAATAAAAATATATGGGGGCAATTCACAAGGTGTCTTTTTTGGTGTTGTATCCTCTCATTTGTTATAAATTCCCATTTTGCATACAAAATTATACGACAGTATATTACAATATATGAGGAGACTTAGAAATATTTTTTTATAGATTTTTATAAAAAACTTAAATGCGCGATAATTTTTCATCACAAAACAACACTTTGTACACATAAAAATAACTATAAACAACAATCGTGCGATCGCAGAAAGTGCAAACTGATCACAAATTGTGTGCCTATTCTTTCTTCAGGTCTGCCAATTAATTAAAAAAAAAATAATAAATTTGCACTTGTTCATTATTTAAAATAGAGTGAAGGCCGGGCGGCCTTACGGGTCAGAGGGTTAACGCGGCTGAAAATCACTCTCACAATTGAAACACTCATAGGCTTATGAATATTAATACAATTGCAGCCGACTACGATTTTACATTGATGAGTTTACGTTGCTTTTGCTGTATTTTTATTTTTTCGTCGAGCGATGATGTAATAAGATTGGATCTGATCAATTGCTTGGAAATTTGATATAAATATAGTGCCATATAAAGAAATATTATTGTTAATATTATGTATTATGCAGTTTAATGAAAAACTTTTGGGAAAGTACCCAATAAAGTAGGGGAGTGTCGTCAGGGTTGGAGCACGTTTTGACTTTTGTTCATAAATTCCGTTGAATGCCGAATTTTTATTATTGTTGATATTGCTGAAACGATCTTACAAATAGCAATGTTTTCGCTGAACATTAAAATATAATTGGATTAATAAGTAGTTCAGGAGTTATGGACATTTACAAAAAAAAAAACAAAAATTATAGTCAGAGGCGAAGCACTGCTGTCAGCATCGGAGCACTGTAGAAAATCAATAAAAAATGAAGGAATATGTTCGAAAATAATATGAAAATAAAAGAAAACGGAAAAAATTTAACTTGAAACCTGCAAAAACAGACCTGAAATCAAAATGAAAATTCCTCTGTGTGAATTTTAAGGAAAACTTTATTTTTTTTATACACACACGATACGATAAAATGACACGAAAAACACGCACGAGTGAAAAAAAATGTATTTCCAGAGTCAAAATGCATCATTACAACAAAATTTTTGGTATTCCGACCATGATTACAAGCACTGCTCTGGCCATGACAACGCACGTCATTTAGCGTCGCATCATTTATAGCATATTCGCGTGATGCAAACACCATGAAACGCTACATATTTCCACTTCTTAAATCTTATCGAACAATTTAAGTTAACTTACTTTTTCTGGCACTGTTAAAAAGTTTTTTTACTCTTCTATTAACACGCAGTCATGACTGTAAAAAGCAGTGTGAGCTGATTATCGTTTTTGCGTCATTCACTTGAGCGAATTTGATACCGTTTTTATTGTGGCTTCATTTTTTAATCGCGTGAAATCGTCAGAGACGCTGCAATTCTTCTATTCATAGCATTACCCTGAACCAGTTGGCAAAGTAGTAATTATAAATGATGACTCATTTATTATTTTACTTTGAGAGATGATCCGGATTTCAATATTTACGGATTTCTTGCCTCTGTCTCTCTGTCAATTTTTCTCACGAGAAGTGTTTGTGAAACCTATGTCAGCTTTTAAACACACCGATTTTTGGCCGATTTTTTCACATTTCATTTTCTTCTTTTGATCAGTAGCGTAAGAACGAAGCAGAGGGACCTTATATAGGGGCCTTATATATACCTACTGAATTAATCAAACAAATATAAAGAAACTATTCAAAAAGATAATGAACATAAATTTTATTCACTCTACTAACGGTTTAAAACAAATATAAATAAAAATAAAATTTTTTGTTAATCTCGTTTTTACAATTGTTTCTTTCGAACTTTTGTTTCGGCGAAGGTGTCGATAATATTACCGAAATCACTCTTTAAATTATTTGTACTTTAATACTCGATAGGCAGAATACTGCAAATACTTAAATCCTTTTTTAATAGTTTCACTGTAACTGGAATAGATAGAAACAAAATTAAAACTCTGCAAACCAAGTGTCATAAAATTTTGATGACAATTACACCTTTGCCAACTTTTTATTTGACGGTTTATAATTTTTGGAGCCCCTATGTCTCCGGGGCCCCAGATAACCTAACTCCTCAAACCGGCTATTGTTACGCCACTATTTTTGTTCCATCGTCGACAGGTTTTATACACAACGATTTCGACCAACCGAAGTGTATTTACAGTTTGTAACAAAATTGAGCAAATGATGGGACATTTTTCGGACATAAAAAATAGCCCAAAATGGCGTCCAATTAAAAAATAATAGCATAGTAAAGTTTCTTCAGACCAAGATGAACAAAAGTGGAAACAAATATTTCAAATCAGATAACTCCTTCAGGTTCCAAAAGGGTCTTGAATATACCGAAATTTCGACAATAAATTATGATTTTCCCAAATTTTTTGGCCCACATTTTTTTCAAGTTTCACAACTGTTTTATTTCTGCTTGAGATTACAAACATAATGCAAAAAGAATTTTTTATGTCGGATAATATTAAGAGGTGCAGCAAGATGAACAAGGCTTGTAAGTTTTCAGCAAAAATTGTATGAAAAATTATGTTTGAAACTTCTGAACTTTGTGTCATCAACAAAAATTATCCGATTGCAAAAACTCTGTTCGAAATAAAAAACCTGTGGAATTTGAAAAAATTCTGTTGGCCAACAAATTTTGAAAAATCATAATTTATTTTCGAAATTTCAGTACTTTCATATTTCAAGACCCTTTTGGAACCTGAAGATATTAACTGATTTCAAAAATTTGTTACAACTTTTATTGATCTGAATGTGTAGAAACTTAGCTATGCTGATACTTTTTAATTTGATGCCGTTTTTGGCTTTTTTTCATGTCACAAAAATATCCCTTCATTTGCTCAATTTTGTTACATACTGTATACTGTTTCTTTTTTATTCGTTGTACATGAAAGGAACAGAGATGCAAAACTTGTAGAAGACAAACGTCAAAAATAGTTGTAAAATCGTTGGTACAGCCGATCGCGACTCGTTCTTTTGTTTTTTTTGTCTTTTCTTCCTCGCCAAAGAAACAGAAAATAGGAGAGAAAATCTGCCAAAAATCGGTGTGTATAAAAGCAGACTAAAGACTGTTTTCTCAATGTCCGTTTAAGCACTAATCCGAACTTTTAACGACCGTTAGTAGAAGTTGTTGGTTCTGATTAATGCTAAGCCGGACATTGAAAAAACGGCCCTAAGCCTGATTTTCACTATGTTATTTTAAATGGCAGGGAGAGAGAAAGAGAGAATTTCTTATATGAAATTGTCAACGGGATGTCAAGTTTGATTAAATTTTACATCAGTTTTTAGTTAATTTTATGAATTTGATTTCGAATGTGGGTTCAAATGTGTAGTTGTTGCTGTTTGGTAAATACATATTTTTGTGCACAACTCAGTTGAAGACGTCAATTCCAATTCCAATTCCATTCAGCCTCGCCTGCCTATCAAAAAAGATGGAAAATCTGAAGCAGAATCTAGTAATCTGTTCCATGGCTGATACCTTGCTTTGTCCTAGCAAGTTTATATTTTTCCCAATTTTTAAGAGAATAGAGGACCAAAACTTATTGCGCCTAGACAATGTCTTGTAAAGTTTGATTTCTCAGTCTATAGTCAGTAGAGCTAGTATTGCTCATTAGTAGGCGTCAGAGATGACCATATATATTTTTAAAGAGAATTTAAAGGTGCGCTTTTGGATGTCAGAGTAATTCTGAGCTTTATCATAATTTTTCAATGGTTTTGTATAAAAATTTATATTCAATTTACTTTCAATATTTTAGCTGTTACCATTCAATTAATGCAAAATTATACAAATTTGTTTACCACAGCAGAAATGCCTAAGTTCTATTGAGCGTAAATATATATGTATTAGTGTTCAACTCCTGCTTTGTTTTTCGTGCAATTTTTTGACGACATTTGTCAAAGGTGAACTTGATTGTACTCGACATGGATTTACTAAAAGTTAATTTACTAGTTCAAATATAACTCGATTTACAAAATTTTACAAAACACTTGAGAGGCTAATTGACATATATATAAGAGGGACTATCAGCATTCACACAATGGACATCGCGCAGCACGCATACCGCAAAGGTAGATCAGTGGATAGCGCTCTTCATGAAGTTGTTGGTATCATTGAGAAGTCATTAGATTTTAAGGAGTACACTTTAGTAGGTTTCCTTGACATTGAAGGAGCCTTCAATAATGTAAACACGGAAACCATCTGTAAGGCTTTAATGGATCATGGAGTTAAGGATTTCATAGTGGTATGGATTGGAACAATGCTGAGAGGCAGAGTCATTAACGCTGCTATGGGTACTGCTAGCCTACGCTGACGACATGGCAATATTGATCCCTGGCAAATTCTTGTCGACGATTAGTGAGCTTATGGAATCAACATTTGGCGAAATTTCCGACTGGGCTAGACGGAACGGTTTAGCAGTTAACCCTGCTAAGACTGAGCTAGTCTTGTTCACGAAAACAAAAACACCTAAGTTTTCCCTACCAAAGTTGGATGGAGTGACACTGAATCTCTCTTCGGAAGCAAGGTATCTCGGTACCATTCTGGATTCAAAACCTAATTGGAGAAGGAATATCGAAGAGAGAACGAAGAAGGGACTGGCTGCATACTATACCTGTAAAAGGACCTTTGGGAAAAGATGGGGATTGTCGCCGTACGTTATTCATGGAATGTACAACACAATCATTCGACCCATCATCACCAATGGGTCTCTCGTCTGGTGGCAGGCGTTGGGTAAGAAGAGCAACCAAGCTCTCATGGGAAAAATACAGAGACTTGCAAGCCTGGGGATCTCAGGGACTGTAAGTAGTGCACCTCAGGAAGGACTGAATATGATATTTCATCTCTTACCGTTACGGGTGTTTGTTCAAGGCTGTGCCGCAAAAGGAGCTCTTAGACTAAGAGAATCCAACGTGTGGAGATCAGCAAACTATGAACACTCTACTATTTTGAGTGAGATAAAGCGGAGGGGTCAAAATGGAATCAAAGCTGACTTAGATGTAGCCACGGATTATATGACTTCAAATTTAGATTTTATTACTAGAATTCCAACTCTTTTTCCAACCAGGGAAGGCTGGGAGTCGGGTTCGGTAACAGGTAATGCTTATATTACCATCTTTACCGATGGCTCAAAGATGGAGAATGGAAATGGAGCTGGTCTCTACTCCAAAGACCTGCAACTAAGGCGGTCGTATCGACTTCCTGACAGCTGCAGCGTTTTTCAGTCAGAGATTTTTGCTATTGAGAAAGCAGCTCGACTTCTACAAGACAGTACGATTCCGATTTCGAATATCACTATCTTTACTAACAGTCAGGCTGCAATGAAGGCAATAGAATCCAAAATAGTTAAATCGGAGATTGTAAAGAAATGTCGTGTTTCACTGATGGCCATTGAGCACCACAAGGTCACTCTCTGCTGAGTTCCTGGACAATATTGAAGGGAACGAAATAGCAGATGAAATGGCCAGAAGGGGCTCTGAAATGGACATTTACGAGGCGGATACCTCTATACAATCTCCGATGTGTGAACTATTTAGGAAATTAGACGAGTACACCATAGCGGTGTCAAATGACGCTTGGACTAACCTAGATGACTGTATAGTTTCACTGGCCTTGTGGCCAAGGTTAGATAGAAAGAGGACAAATGTTCTCTTAGGGCACAACAAATCTGCAGTACGTCTGCTCACTGGAATCATAACTGGACATTGTGCTATTGCACCAATGCTTCAACGGTGGCGCATTCCAACGAGCGGACTGTGCAGAAGTTGTCATGATGAAGAAGAGACAGAATCGATACTTCACTTTCTATGTCAATGTCCAAGGCTGCAGATGAGCAGACTCCAATGTTTGGGGTCGCGCTTTTTCAATAGTCTAACCGAGATAACGAAAGTGGAACTATCGGATCTTCTTACCTTCATCCGGAGAACCAAATGGTTCAATAAAGACATTACCTGGACTGCTGACGGAAACCGTGGTTAGAGACGTGCCTCATCCGGGCAATTAAATGAAAGTAATCACAATGGACAATTAAGTCTCCGAGTGGAAGTGCGGGTATATACATTCGCGCACGCCTTCCAAACCTAACCTAACCTACAAAATTTTTATGTTTCTAATAAACTAAATTGAATTACCTGCAATCCTTCGTACCTTAATTTTAAAAAAATTACCGGTATCTTCAAAATGAGTGATAATGAGTGAATTTAAAAAGTCGTAAAAAAAAGTACCAAATGGTTACTTTAAGCGCTAGAAGTAGCTTTCTGTTCAGTTGTATCAATAAACTGGGTACGCCATTCGCTTAAGTGGCCTATTTTACATAGGGCTAGATATCTGAAATTCTTTTATGTGCAAGATAAATGTTTTTTCCATATGAGATTCCAAACCCATTGTAAAACATACTTTTAAATCACGCTTTTCGGAGTAGCGCATCCAGTTTTCGCAAATTTAAAATTTTTTTTTCATTTTGTTCCATTTTTAGCACCCTATTTTCATATTCTGCAGTCGCAAGGAAGATCTGAAATACTTTAGCAAAATGTATGGAGCAAATCTAATGTACATATAAGAGTACACTACAGTCTAGACCAGATTTAAGATTAACTAAATAACTCGTACGCTTTGTGATTGCTCTCAATTTTCCTATGTCCTGGAGCATACACTAGGTTAAGGTATAGCTTAAGACTTCGAGAAGCAAGCTCTTTTCCATATTGGCACACCAAGATGTCTTTGTTTGGTCTAAGGCATTGGTAGTAGCTTAACTGTTTGTAAAAATATTTATCCTTTTCCTACTCTGAATGAGATTTTTCTTCATCCTAGCCGTTATTGCTAGGAAAACAGTAGCCTTGAGATTTTCGAAATTTAAGATGCTATGTTAAAGCGGGCAAGCCTCCATAATCTGTTAATGGCTTTGAATAATCAAGAATGCCTAGCAGAAACATTTAAAAAATGTACTATGTACAAGTATAAGTGATACATTTTCATATATGACACTTTATTCATGAGTTAAAAATTTATTAGTCAATAAATTTATTTATATTTAAACTTTCCATACTAAATGTTTATCGTAGGTAATTAAAACTCATCACTTTTCACAAGGAATGAATATGAAAAAATGACTCTTTTGTGTATGGGGTAACATTCGTTGAAGTAGTTTTATATTTGTATGAATGCATGTGTATAGTGCTGGCATTATTCAACACTCTTCGCATAATGTAAAGAGTGATGCACACATACAGTCAACTGCAACAAACCAACGAAAAACAAACGAGCAGCAGTGATATAGCATATGGAAACAAAAAACATATTTTATATATATATATGTAGGTACAAATATCCACGCATTGCTACACTCAACCGTACATACATACAAATAAATGGTGATTTATTAATTGGTGGCAATATAAAACGTGAACGATAACTTACTCCATTTCCTGCAGCTTTCCTTTCTCACATTTTCACACACGCTCACAATGAATCAAACACAAAAGCCAGCAAGCAAAAAACAAGAAACACACACACATGACTTTAAAGTAACGCGTAATTTTTCATTGTATGCAGGTGTATGTATGCGTGTAAAAGAATCGCTTGAGTGTGTGTATTTTTTTTTTGCATGTGTGTGTATGCGAAGTGTTTTATTTAATTGCTTTCATTTTGTGGTTAATTGTTAAACAATACGGAAAATTTACTCTTCATATAAAGCATATAAAAGTAACTTGTTAAAAAAAAACGCAGGCGTATAACGCCCTTAATTCATCTACAATCAAAACAGAGAAGCTTTTGTTCCTTTTGCCGCTGCTGTTCCTCTCAGTTCTCTACTCAATTTAATGAAGTGTATGCAATTGTGTGTGTGTACGTATGCATAAAATATAAATACAGATTAAAACCAGATTTCAAAAGGTAGAAATTTTCAGGTTAAGTGAATGGCTTATTGCCTTTTTGGCTTTTAAATTGTTATCAGCCTTTATATAAGTACAAAGGAACTTTCTTGATTTTTCCACATATAAAGCGAAATTAGTGAAAAATTCACTCTTTTAAAATAATGAGAATAAATCAAAAACACACGCCCACACTTATATTTATGAGCGTGCTGCTCTTTCTTTTTGTTCTTGTATACAAATTATTCATAATAAATTATTTAAATAAATTTCATTATCGTGATTGAACAACATTTTTGCATAAAATTTTGATAAAATTTTGTATGCGCTTTTGCAGTTGCGTTATTTATTTTTCAGTTTTTGTTTTATTGTTGTTTTGAAGCCAAAAAGTATGCAGTAAAATATATAATTATATACATGGTGCATACATATATACATACAAAGCAAAAAAAATTTAAGGATTCATAATTTAGGCTAGAATTTCGGTTGTTGCTGCTAGAACTTATTTACTAAATACTAAAGTTACATCACTCACCAGCAGAGGGCACAGTCGCAGAGTTTTCTGCAGTCACACAGTGACAAACACTGTGGGAAAGAGGAGACGAGAAAGGGAAGAAAAGGAAGAAGATGGTCAACTGTACAGAAAAGAGATAGAAAAGTATGGGATTGGGTATAGGACACAAGGTAGAAGAGAGAGGAAGAAAGAAAGGCGAAGGGGAAGAAGGGGAAGAAAAAGAGTCCTGAAGTAGACAAGAGGCAGAAAGAGAGAGAAGAAGAGATAAGGAAAAAAGAGGGATAGGAATAGGAAAGAAGGAGAGGAAGAGGAAATTTTACAGGGGGAGAGGAAAGGAGAGATACATAAGACGGAGAGGGGGAGAAGAAATTGAAAGCTTGCATCTAAAGAAGAGAAGGAGATTCTATGAAAAAGGGAATGGGAAGAAAAAGAGAGGATGAAGAAAAAGAGAAGATGAAGAAAGAGAGAGTAAGAAGAAAGAGATAGGAGAAGAGTAAGGGTAGAGACTGAGAACGAGGGGGCGATTTTGATAAGGGAGAAGAAAAAACAGAGAAGAAATATATAGGTGAGAAAGAAGGATTAAAGCGAGAGGGGAAAAGTAAATCACGAGAGAGCGGGTAGAAAAAGAGAAATGAGCAGTAAAGAGTGAGAAAGAGAATAGGAAGTTTACAAGGACAGACGGCAGAAGAAAAAAATGAAAGAGCGGGAACAGATGGGTAAAAAATGAATTTACAGGAGTGACTTAAGATAGAGTATGTGGTGGTTGACAGAAGGAAGGCGGAGATGAGGTAGTAGGAGGGAGAGAGGTTTGAAAAATTGGAGAGAAAAGAGAAGAGAAAGGAAAAATGAAAAAAGAAGACAACAATTGTAAAGGGAGGGATTAGAATCAGCAAGGGATTATAAGATTTTAGGCTTTTCAACTTTCATTTGCAAATTTTTAGGTATCATTTAAAATTTTAGGTGGATCCAAGGAAAGGGGTTGTTTTATGTCGAACCGCGAGGGGGGGATGGGGGTCCAACAATTTGTTTCGAAGTGTTACATGGGGGAGTGGTCGCTGTAGTCGCCTAGTGGTTAGTGTGTTGGACTGCTACGCAGAGGTGCCCGGGTTCATATCTCGGCACGCTCAAAAAAATCAAAAATAGAAAATAAAAATTTTTCTACATGTCACCACCTCTTGGCTGGCAATGGCAAACCTCCAAGAGTAAAAAAATGCCTATGAAAAGCTTTTCACTTTGCCGTTCGGATTCGGCATAAAACTGTAGGTCCCTTCCATTCGTGTATAAATATAACTCACACAACATGAATGGATGCGAAAAGCTCGGCCTTGGCCCTCCATGGGCTGTTGTGCCATAATAGTAGTAGTAGTAGTAGTGTTACATGGGGGAGGGAGAGGGGTCATCAATTTGCTACTTAACGTCGATTTTATACTATAAAATAGTTAATAAAATTAATTTTCTCCCGCTGAATTCGAAAATCATGGCTAACATTTTTTGTATGGATAGAAGAAAATCGACTAAAAAATTTTAAAATTACGACCGGTTGATTGAGTTTCATTGCTTGCAATCCATTGTCTACATTCTTTCATTGTTTTCACATTTTGTTACGATGTATTACGACCAGGGGAGGAGGGTTCGAAAATTGCGTTACGTAATATAAGAACGACCCCTAATCTAATTTTCAATTCTCAGAATTTGTTTTTTTGTATTAAAACACTCAACCTGGATCCGCCAAAACCTCAAAAATTAAATCTTCAAAAGAGCAATGCCTTTAACCTTTTTGTAAAGTAGACACCCCAAACCCAACTGTCTAATACTTGGTTTGTTTTTAAAACATCACTACGCTAAACGGCAGGCATATGAAATTAAGATTTTAATTGGGAATAAATTTTTTTAAAACAAATAATTAAGTATGCCTGAGAGAAAAAGGTTAATATTTCCATATATTTGTGCATAAAAAAATTTAAAAAAAAAACGGATGATACTACAAATGTTAAGAAAACAGAAAACTAAATTTCTCAGAAAATGCTAAATATGTGCATCGTGTTGGCAATAAGTTCAGTTTTTTTGCAATGACCTTACTTACGTTCATCACTTTTTTTCAGTAAACTTAGGGTAGGCCTACAAAAAAACGCACTACTTTGCACCACACGCGATATATTTTTTTTGATTAAGCAATTAATTCTACATATAAGTAAACTAATTTGATCTGCATTTACTTGTATCTCTTTAAAAAAATTAAATTTTTCTAGTCAAACCCCATATAGAAAAAAGGCGAAAGTTTCCGTTCTGTACTGCTATTTGTTAGAAAATATTAACCAGAATAAAAAGTTCGACGTCCAGGACTTGCATTCGGATCCTCGCAGTCGGAGTGTGAAAATATAAGAGATGAATTAGAAGTGTGCAAGCAAACTCATAATGAATGTAATTTATTTATTATTGCAGATAGTACGTCAGCTTGGAAACATGGCAATAAAGATTTACAACTGTCTCGAAGAATTGTATTCAGCACCCAAACCGAGCTTCTAAAATTAGAAATGTACTGTTCACGAAGGATAAATTACCGACATCGCTATCTCTTAATGAGGCGGTACCATTCTTTTTGGATAATAATTTCGCAAAGCAGCAGTATTAGAAATCAAAATAAAATCAATATCTTAATACTTTGCAGAGTTCACTATTTTTTTTAAAGATTCTTAGAGGAGCCGAGGAGTAGAATACTATTTTCATAAACTTAATTCTCCCTATTGCGCTATTTTTCCAATATCTCAGTAGATTTAGTCGACATGAAAAAATAAATAACATTTTCGGAATCTACGTAAAATTTCCCTATAGAAAAAGTGTGTTATGAGGTTTTGGTCAGAAAATGTGGGAATTTTACTCATAGTGCAGTGGTTGGAACCAATTGCAGTTTAAAGTCTTAGTAAAATGCTAGATACAATATCAATCCGTTACAACGGACCCCAAATGTTAAATCAAGGACTTTGGCAAGACTTATTCCATTCATTATTGTTTTTTTTTTTTGTCATCCTACTAATGTCGCAACCTGTATCTGTATGTATAGAATTTTGTGTTTAAATAAATATTAAATTTTGTTTCGCCATGTGTGCGTGTGTGCGTAAGCGCGTGTAACAACGCAGTTTATCTCCGTTGCTGGTACTGCATATTCGTTGTTGTTGTTATTATGCACTTTGCTCGCAATTTAATTACGCACAATCACACCCTGAAAAACATACGCACCAAAATACAAACATGCAGCTGCATACTGTATGTGCTCGTGTGTATGTGTGTCAATTGCAGTTCAATGAAGTTCAACTCACTTCGTTTTCAATTCAAATGCAAATTCCTGCAACAAAAAATACACACACATACATAATTATGTGCGAGTGTGTGTGTGTGTGTGTGTATAAATGTGAGCCTATGTGTGCTTATGCCACAAAATGGCGATAACAATGGCGTTAGCATTAATTTGTCGTTCTCGTGCTAGTTGTGTTGCTGTTTCTGCTATATATTTTCTCGCGCTTGTACCTGAGTTGCGTACAACTTTTTTTGCATCATTTTAATTTTGCAATATTTATACGAGTCGAAAAAAATAAATTCGCACACATGCAAATTGTTTGTTTAATAAAATAATAAATTATTTGTTAGATAATAAATTGTTTTTTTTTTCAGAGGAATTATTATTATTATTTTTGGTCTATGTTTTCTATATAATTATTTGGCGTTTCGTGTGTGTGTATGTGTTTTTATATACAATATTTGCATTTTGATTTCATTTTGATTAACACTTTGCAAATTTGCAATCAGTTTAGTTTGTATTTTTTGTTATTGTACTCGTATTTTATTAATGTGCAATGTTTTTAAGCTTGCTACTTGCTACATTTTCACGTGATTTATTGCCAATAAATAAAATTTCGCCTCTACTGTCTCTGTGCTGCTGCAATCAGCAATCAGTGCTTTGACTTTAATTTGAAAATTTTCATTTATTTAATTAAAATATTGGTTTATCTGCATATTATTGGAAATGAATGCAAAAATTTTGACTTTTTAGTTTTTAGAGGAGATAATAAAATTTAGCTAGCAATAACAAAATGTTTGAAATATATTGAATTTTTTTCTTTCAATGTATAGCAAGGGAACTTCCCTTTCAAATCCAGCAAACTTTCTAGTATTAACTTCTTTCTTTTTACAGCAGCAGTTACACCATCAACTTTTCCATGTTTTTTGAGCTTAGCAATCGAAGTTTATGTAGCGAAGCACATGGGGCCGAAGCTCATGAAGTTCTAATTGGACAAATTGAAATTCGTGGAATTGAAGTCAAAGCGTTGAAGCTACGATTCAGTGGTTGAGCTTCATATAGTTAGTTATTAGTTTAGTTGCTAGTTTAATCAGGTACTGCGGCCTGTAAAATTTATTTGTCAGACTCTAATTACACAGTCCAACAGCATTTTTGCAACAGAATAGCCACCCTATAATCCTGAAAGGGAATATTATATAGACTATTTTTGTAAAACAAACTTATAGTCCAGCACGTCTCAGTTTTTTTTTACAGTGGGTCAAAGTTTTCTTACTTTGGTCGAAGGGAGCTGAGTACTAAGTGCAAAAAGTGTTATAAATTGATGTCTGAGGAAAATCTTACTGGCAAAGTTGTATGGTAGAATTTTACAAGGGTCATTTCTGTAGAACATTTTAACCCTTTAGTTCCTCTTTTTATGGGACAATTTGACCCCTATTTTGATGAAAACCTGAAAAGACCTTTCAAAAGAGACATTTAAAGATTAAAATATTCCACAAAAATATGCGCCAGAAAATTTTATTAGGGGTCACCAAAGACATAAAAGTCATATATATTATATATACAATATATATATAATCTCTGATGACAGTAGTAGAAGGTACGTGCAAAACTAAACAGATAACTTGCCAATTTTCTGAATTCCATTTGTAGGGGAAACATTTAATGGTATAGAATATCAGTCGTTGATCCTAAGGTCTTAATCATAAGATCCCAGTCATAGCATCTTAGTCATAAGATCACAAAAGTAAATCTCTATTGTAGGATTTTAGGCGTGGAGCCTTAGTCGTAAGATTGCAGGAGGTTAGGATTAGTGTCAGTCATATAGCCTCGGTGTTAGGGTCTCTATCGTAAGGGCTCTGTTATAAGATTTGAGTTGTATAGTCTCAATCGTAGAGTTTTAAATGAAGAATCTTAGTCGTAAGCTCTTATTAGTGGGGTTTTAGTTTCGAGTTAAAGGTGGGCTGGATTAACCCAAAGCACTCAGTCTCAAAGACCAGTGTACTATACCCAAGATAGAGCCAGTAGAAGAAAGTAGAAAGACAGGAAAGATATGTGAAGGGATAAATGGGAAGACGAAAGTCAAACGTCACTCAACCTTGAACTTCTTTGTTTCACTGATGAACCCTAGAAGCTTAGGAAGAGAGAGAGTATGAATATTATTCATACTCATTACCCAACAGCCTTAATCTGATTCTGGCGAAAGCCGGACAGCTACAAAAATAATTGTCGTTGTCTTCAAGACATGTTTGGCAGGTTGTATTGGTGATGACGACCATGTTAGTCATTTGCTGACCGCATTTTTTATGCCCGGTGATGACACCCACCAGTAATCTCAGGTCCTTTCTTCACAGTTTCAGAAAAAACTCCGCTGATTTACTGTTAGGTTATCTCACGAAACACTTTGCGGTTCTGCTGAGTCAAATTCGGACGATATTTCTTTATGGATAGAACCCACGAAAGTCGTTGATCTAATGCATGACCTCCCCAGAACTTACGCCAAGAAAAGGTTCTGGACCCCATGGTGAAATTGCAGAACCTTCATCAGGTAGTTCATCTGCTAGTTCATTCCCTGCAATATTGCAGTGTCCTGGAACCCATATGAAGCATAACTTGATTTGTTTTGCCACACTGTTTAGCTTTGCCTTATACTCGCTGACCAATTTTGAGGAACTGGGTTAGCAGGGGCCTTCAATTCAGCTTGGCTATCACTGCAGATGTCTATGCATTATCTCAATTATCTAGCCCGCCACGTTCAAGATAGCGAAAATCTCTGCCAGGAAGATTGTCTCCATCTGTCCAGTGGAGAAAGAGTACTTGGTCTCATCGTCCAAGTACCAACCCGAACCAGTACCATTTGAGCTTTTTGGATCCGTTGATATAATAGACATAAGTACGACCTCTGGACTTAACCACCAATCACGTTTCATGAGCCTGACGTCGTATCTTCTTTCAAAGCAGATACAAGGCACATGATTGCCCACAGGCATCAAGAACAGTGGGCGCTGTACTGACAACTGGTGGTCTATCTGACTGTGCCCCATATCCGCCTCGACATGCCAGACTCCATTTAACCGGTGTCTGTAGGCCGCTCTCATCGCTTCTTTAAGGATTTGAAGAACCAGAGGAAGCAAGTCAAGCAAGGCTTTGAGGGTTTCAGCAGGTGTAGTAGACATCGCATCAGTAATACCCAGGCACACACTTTTCTGAAGTTCGTCTTCACCATACACAAAAGCAATGTATAACCAGTATGCCAGAGCTGGATTCAGACCCAAAGTCTTGTTTAAAGCTCGCCTGCACTGCCAGAAAACATTCAGTGCACGCGAGATGCTCAGCTCGACATACATCTTTTAGTTAAAAAGTCTTAGTCATAAGATCTCAGTCATAGTGTTTAAATTCAGCCGCATAATCGCAATCTTAGGGTCTATGTCGTAAAGTCTCAGTCTTAAGATTTCAGTTGTAGAATCTCAGTCGACTCTCTGTGGTAGGGTCTCAGTCTTAAGGTTTCAATAGTAGTGATTCAGCCATAAAGTCGCAGTCCTGGGTTTTAGCCGTAAAGTTTTAGTCGTAGGGCCTCAGCCGTAAGCGTTCAATCATTGGATTTTTGTGGTAAGATCTTAGTCGTTGGGTCTCTGCCATAAGTCTCCAATCGTATGTATTAGGAGTAAAGTCTCAAATGTAAGGCCTTAGTCATAGGGTCTTACTCCAAGGATCTCGGTCTTTAGATCCAAATTGAGGAGTCTTGGTCGTAGGATCTCCGTCGTAGGGCTTAGATTCAGTCGTACCTCAGCCGCAAGAGCTCTACGATAAGATCTCAGACTTTGGGTTTTAGTCGTAAAGCTTTAGTCGTAGAGTCTTAATAGCATGGTCTAAGTTATGGTCATTGAATCTCAGTTATAAGAACACGTGGAGTCGATATCGATTGTAACGTTACAATCGCAGTGTTTAAATCGTAAAGTCCCAATCATGTAGTCAAAGGCGGGAAACAGCTTTAAATTGGAAATAATGTAAGGAATGGACAGAAAAAATATCGGAAGGAACAAAAAAGAAAAATGCTTTAACCCTTTCGTTGTTTTTGGCTAATATATTGTACAAAAAAATTTTCATATTTCACTACTTCTCATTTCAAACCTATCGGGAATTTTAAAAATAAAAAATTATTTTTTAAAGCAAGCATGTTTTTTCTCTTTCTAATTTAAGTTTGAGCAAAAACGGGAGTACAGTTTTTTTTTTTATTTGATTTTGAAAAACAGTCCAAATTACATTTGTGTGCATTTACGAAGTGAAGGCACTAAGTTTAAAATTTTGAGCAAATATATAAACTTTTTTTTTAATTATAATAGTTTAAAACGAAAGTTAAAACTCCATTTCATAATTCAAAATTAATAACTTAAAAAAAAAAGTTGTTAAAAAAAAATGTTCTACATGCTTAGAAAAATTGTACATTATATTGTACAAATTCACGTAACTCTAATGTACAATATAATGTACAATAAATAATTTTGTCTATTGTGTACAAAAGACATGAAAGGTTGATGGTTTTTGAATTATTTTCTGCGGTTGTTAAAAGAATTGTGATAGTGTTGATTTGTTTTTTGTTCACAAACGAAAAAATAACAAGGTTCTGAAAGTGGATATTGATAGAACTCGAGAAAAAAAATTATACGGATCTCTGCGCCTTTAAAGTATACGTCAAATTTGCAAAATAAACCTTAGTTGTTTTTTCCACAAAAAAAAATTTTAAAATTCAAATTTTTTTCTCGAACTTTTACTCCTTTCATGCATTTTGGTCATTATAATGTACAAAATTCCAAAAGCTCTGCAGCCTTTCCCAAAAACTTCTTTCATAATTTTTTTGGTTTTTATTCTTAACAAAGTCCGAATCTACGAATATAAAACAAGAACAAATTTTTTTACTCCCCAATAAAAAAGTTGAGAAGAAAGGGTTAAGCAGTGATATGTGCGTAGGTGGCTGCGCGTTACTGAGAATTTAAACTTATAGCAAAAGGATAACAATAAAAACTTAATTTAAAGTTGAAAAGTAAAAGTTGCTCAATATTTCAATGCAACTATTAAAAAGTTATTATTATTTTAAATTTATTATCGAATTAATAAAAGATTAATGCCAGCATTAAATTATTACTTATAAAATATAACAAAAAATTTCGACAAAAAAATTAAATATTACAGTATTCAGCAAACAAAAATTCAAACAATTTTAAATATGCAAAAAATTCAAATTGATCAACAACACTTTACTCAGTTGTTCATTCATTCATTCATTGTTGACTGTTGCTGTCGTCAACCTTTAGCGAAAATTTACTCCCTTGTTTTCATTGTTTTGTTGAACAAAAAAAAAAAAAAAGAACTAATAAATATTTATACAATAAATATTTTAAATATGTGCGTGTATGCTATTTGCGTTAAACACAATAAACTTAAATGATTTATGAATGAAAAAAGTTAATATTATTATTAATTTTTTGTAATAATAAACAAATAACTGCATACAATGGCAATAATATTCGTAAATGAATATCTGGTTTTCAATTTGGAACAATTGAACCGTGCCAGTCCCTTTATTTAAACACACAACAGCAATACACAAATTTCAAAGTGTTTATTATACTTGAAAAAAAAAAATAAAAAAAAAAAAAAAAAAAAAAATACATAAATAAAAAACTAAAAGCAATAAACCACAACACAAAAAGTAATTGTGTATGGCACCGAAATTGTCTGTCATTTTATCAGAAAAACTCAATTTATGCAATAGTCTCATATTTTCCCCTGGCAATAGCAACAGCAACACCTGCTACTCGGTGGCTACATATTTCAATCACAGTTTCATTCTTTTTACCTTTCACTGCTCGCCCGCTATTGAGCAATTGCAATTTTAACTAAATTGTTGTGTGTAACATTTGAAATTGAATACCACACAACAAATAAGTGCAGCAGCAACTTATTACCAGCGATTCAATTTCGACACTTTTTTCTATCAGACGCCATCATTGCACGCACAGTGGAATGAAATGCGCTAATCAAGTAATAAAAGATAAGTTAAAATGGTTTTAAAGACAGAACGTTTTTAAAATCGTTTAAATCTAAAACTGTTAATTGTAATCACATTTAATTATACTGAAGGTAGTAATAAATTATTGTTACTGGGGAATGGAGACGGAAGGTGAAATTTGGGAAGCCAGAATTTGTGGATTTAAAGCCTAAGAGTTGTATTCGTTTAGTATTGAGAGTATGAATGTATAAACTCGTAATTGTGACTAACTTCATATCTATCATACGCGCCATTTTTTTGACATTGACAGCTATTCTATCTATCGATAGAAAAGAAAGGGTTTTCTGCATCGTATTGTGATAACCCAAAGCGTAAAAAATCATGGGGACCGCCTGGACATGCATCAACATCAACGGCAAAGCCGAACATCCATGGATCCAAGCTCATGCTGTGTATTTGGTGGGATATGAAAGGTATCATGTATTATGAGCTGTTGAAACCGAATGAAACGATCACTGATGACCGCTACCAACTACAATTGATGCGTTTGAGCCGAGCATTAAAGGATACGAGGCCAGAATATGAGAATAGACACGACGAAGTTATTCTTCAGCACGACAATGCTCGGCCGCATGTTGCAAGGCAAGTAAAAACATACTTGGAAACGCTGAAATGGGAAGTGCTACCCCACCCGCCGTATTCTCCAGACGTTGCTCCTTCTGATTACCACTTGTTCCGATCGATGACACATGACCTGGCTGAACAGCACTTCCCTTCTTTCGAAGAACTCAAAAAATGGGTCGATTCGTGGATAGCCTCAAAAGATGAGGGGTTCTTTCGACGCGGAGTCCGTATGCTACCAGAAAGATGGGAAAAGGTTGTGGCTAACGATGGGCAATTCTTTAAATAATAAATTTATAATCACTTTTTCACAATAAATGTCCAAATTACGAAAAAAAAATACGAGTTTATACATTCATACTCCCAATATATTCGGAGTTTACTTCGTTCAACAATGTCCATATGTGTTTTATTATAATTACATTCGTGCCCAATGAGTCAGGCCAGGCAACTATTTATTTACCGTGCCTGTATATATTTTATTCTCAGTAGTTTTCGGATGCGTTGAACTACTTGAGCAGATAAAAAATTTATTATGCACAGTTATTCAACTAAGAAGACCAACAAATATAAGTTTTAAGGTTCGATTACAATTTCACTTGCCGCTTGCTGTCATTTTGCTTCCATTTTACCTAAATTGCTTGCGTTTTTATTTCGACTTTACTTCGTCTCGTTTTCGTTTTGTTAGTTGTAGAATGCACCTGAAATAGTAGCAGACAACAGCTCTGCCAAAATGTAGGAGAACAAGAAATATGGTAAAACTTATACGCAAAGGAAGGCGCCCAAGAACTCTTCTCTTTTGTTCAAAATGTTCAAACTTAGTATGCAAACAGTACTGAAAAAATTTTTGTATTTATTTTTATTGCATTTCGGAAACTCAGTAAAAATAATTGTATTGATTCGTACCGCATTTCATCATGCAATCAATTGAATATCTGTTTATAACAAAGGCATTCGTCGAAATAAAACATCAAATGTAAGGGGAACATTTTTCTCAAACTCCATGAATTTTTTTCAACATATTTTACCTGCTCAGGTAATTTAACATTTTTGTACAGGTTTTTTGTCTCACAGATTGATAGCTGATCATATTTTAGGAAGCTGCAAATCGCTAACTCAATTAAAAGTATATTTAAATTACAATAAAAATCAAAAAAGGTCTAGCCAGACTCATTTACACAACGGAGAGTTAACAAGACTTCGAATTCATGTGATCTTAGGCAGAGCTGGGAAAATTCATTACATTATATTCCCAATTCCATGGAATTTGTAGTTGGTACATTTTGTTTTCAATTCCTTAATAATGGAATTGATAAAAGTTTCAATTCCATTTTTAGAACTTGTAGTCGGTAATAAAAATTTTTAAATTCCTAGGTAATAGAATTAAAAAACTTTTCAACTCCATTACAGGGAATTGTTTTGTAATCAAAAATATATCAATTTCTTAAAGGAATTGAAATAGTAATTGAACGGAAAGGAATTTAAGTGCAATATTTCTTTCTTGGAAGTAAATTCCTATTTAGTTGGAATAATTTCTCGAAAGTAATTGATTCTCTTTTAGTTAAATTAAAAAAAAAAATACAGAAATGTTTGACGAAAAAAAAAATTTTTTAGTTTTTTTAGGAATTGAACTAAAAGGAAATCAATTACTTTGGCGGAGTCATTACACTAAATTGTAATTTAGTGTAAACAAAGTACTTGATTACACCTAATTATTAAATTTCTTTCTATTCAATTACTTTTTTAACTCCTTTAAGGAATTGATACATTTTAATTACGAAATACAATTCTCTGTAATGGAATCGAAAATTTTTTCAATTCCATTAGCCAGGAATCCCAACTACCGATTGCAGTTCCTTGTAATGGAATTGAAACTTTTATCCGGGGACCCTAACGATTATGCATTTTATAGTAAAAGTCAACTATTAAAAGTTATTTTGTGACTTTTATCGTAATAGGCAAAATAAAACGGTAAATTATTGACTTTTATGATTTTTGGCAAAAAATAATAGTTATTTTGTTGGGTAAAAAAAAACTGTTATTTTATGACTTTAATTTTGTTGGCCAAATCGAAATCGAGTTATTTTATGACTTTTATTTTTTTGGACAAAAATAATTGGTCAAACCTATTTGCAAGCGAACGGCTTGAGCAATTAAAAAAAATTATGTCATTCGATTCAGCTCATCCGCCTCATCATTATAGGTAAAAAGAATTTTTAATTTTGAAATTCCGAAACATCTGTTGTAAAGTAAATTAAAAAGGTTCTCATACCATTAGAAAGGTCTTTTTGTGTACTTTTCAAATGAGCAAAGATCATATAATGGAATGAAGAGGATCTCAGAGAGGCTTATAACTAATAAATGTAATACCGGAGATACATGGTGATATATATTTTTAAAAAGTACTCGTTGAGAGCTTTTCAACGGTATGTAATACATTGTGATCCTCTTCATTCCATTATATGATCTTTGCTCATATGTACATAGTATATGAGTGCGAACTGGAGTACAAAATTGGCCATAACTTCGAATCTAGACATCGGCCATACAAAATGCAATACATTTTTGAAAAGTACACAAAGAGACCATTCTAATGGTATGAGAACTTTTTTAATTTACTTTACTTTCATATTTCATACCCCATAGCATATCTATCTTTATACCTACCCAATTGTTTTGTCATCGCAGCAGTTGTTTCGGAATTTCTAAATGAAAAATTTTTTTTACCTATAATGATGAGGCGGATGAGCTGAATAGAATGACATATTTTGTTTTTTTTAATTGCTCAAGCCGTTCGCTTGCAAATAGGGTTGACCAATTATTTTTGTCCAAAAAAATAAAAGTCATAAAATAACTGGTTCGATTTGGCCAACAAAATTAAAGTCATAAAATAACAGTTTTTTTTTGCCCAAAAAAATAAAAGTCAAATATAACTATTACTTTTTGCCAAAAATCATAAAAGTCAAAAATTTACCGTTTTGTTTTGCCTATTACGATAAAAGACCTAAATTTAAAAGTCATACGATATTATTGAAATTTAGTCCGTGAGGATCACAACCGTACACTTGAAGATCCCCTACCGCTATTTTTTCTGGGTGACGTTTTGAGGTGAAAAATAGAAAATAACAGTTATTTTCGGTCCCTGCTTTTATCAATTACATTACTAAGGAATTAAAAAAAAAAAAAACTAACAAGTACAATTCCTTGTAAATAAAGTGGAGTTAGAATTTAATTCCTAATGGAATCATTACTACCCAAATCTGATCTAAGGGCATTTTACGCATTGGTGGCAATAATCATTTTGCCCATGAAATTTATACATCTCATAAAACTCATTAGATTCGAAAAAGTCAAAGAATTCAAAAAACTCAAACAATTCATTGAATTCTAAATAATCATAAAACTTAGAAATTTAAACTCGTAAAAATTCAAAAAATTCTAAAATGAAAAATATTAGTAATTCAATAACTCAAAAATTTATCAATATCCATAGGAATGCGGGTTTCTTTTAAACTCTTACTTTGGCCTCTAATATTTTTGTTTCGAAGTAAAACTTCTATTAGAAATCTTTCGCTATAATCGCTCTCAGTTTACCTTCAAAATCAAAATTTTTCTGTCTTTTGAGAATAATCTGGAATGTATTTACATTCGATACGAATATTACTAAGAAAATACTATTCCGCTATTCTGCTCTACAATATATCAGTATATCAGCCAAAGAAAAAAGCTATACACATGAGCACATGCAATAACGATGCATGAAAGAAAGCAGTAATTTGAAGCGGTTTCTTTAGCTTTATTGCATGATTTTTTCATGTTGCAAGTTATTTTGATTCTCTTCTTCTTCCGATTTGGTTACACGAGCGTGTATATTCAATGTATCAATGACATGCAAAGTTGTAAGTAACACTTTGATGTTGTTGTTGTTGTTTAGTTTTTGTCACAAAACACGGCAGCCATCATTGACACAAATGAAGAAAGTTCCATAGCAGCAGAAATCACAAAACTAGAAAGCAAACCAACACTTGCCTTTCTGGCATGTTATGAGGCAATTTCTTCAAATTTCTTGCGGTGGTGTTTGACATTTTTATGAGCAATTTTTGCACATACACCGAAAAAAGAAACACAATGAAAACAAGCTACCATGAAACTACAAAAAAAAAATTAAAAAAAAATGTAGTGCAATCACATAAATTATTGAAAAAGGACAAAAACAAGTGGTTTTGACAAAATTGATATTTGCAAAATAAATACAGTTTAAATTAAAAACAAAAAATACATTTTTGTATAACTCTGAAAAGTCAAACTAAAATTATACTTAAACTGATCTCGAATGTCTATGAGATTGCAAAATTGCAACCAAAATAACTTTGCTAAACCTCTTGAGACTTCATTTCAAGCTCGAAATTGAAATGAGCGAGCGCAAATTCTACCAAAATAAATCAAAAATAACTTGATGAAAACCTACTTGAAGTAGATTTTTCAATCAAAACTAAAACAAACCAGAAAAGTGTATGTGTAGAAATAGTTTGTGAATGTATATGTATGTAACTGCGTGTGTATAGGAAGCAGCACCAGCAGTAGCGTCAGCGTAATTGGATTGCTTGAGCTTTGGAGTAAAACCTACAAGTTTTAAGTAAATATTTTCAAAAGCGCACGCAACAGACACAAATACACATTACAAACATACGCACTCACACACACATAGGTCACATATGCACATAAACATAGTAGCACATACCTAGCTAAGTAAGTACACCAAAAGTTAACAAGAAATTCAGCAAGCAGGAAGTGTCCGTGTTGGTATTTTTTTTTTATGTACCAGTATGTATGTGTAAAAAAAGAAATAAAAAGTGAGCAGAAAAAAATATGTATTAGAAAGCATCTACCTGCCTAGCATTTTTTTTTTATTTTTTTTTTTTTTTTTTTGTGGAACTTTGAAGTAAAACGTAAATTTTATATTTGCATATGTGCAAAAAGTTTGACTTCTTCCACTCGTTTTTTTTTTTTTTTTGTTGGCTTCCCTTATGAATTTGCATAGGTTTCCCACAGCTGCATATGCAGGTAGATAGAGAGCCAACAAGAAAAATGTTGAAATATTTGTTGATTTGTCATGTGAAAACCGCAAATTAGAATGTTGCACAAAAGTAAATGAAAACTTCAAAAAAGAGTTTTGTAATGTGAGATGGAACGCAAAGAAAACATATATATATATATGTATGTATGTATGTATGTATGTATGTATATTTGAATAATACTTTGATTGAGTAAGTACAAATCCTAACAAAATATTGCTTATGATGAATTAGTTCGGTTCGGATTTGATTGAACATTCAATCATTGAAAATTCAAAAATTCGAAAATTCAAAAGTTCAAGTTGTAGTCTTAATTCAATTGCCATTAGTAAACTGGATCTTTTCATAGCTCATTAGAAACAGAAAACATCGAAATTTTTTATAGGAATTTTTACATTCTTATTTAAAAATTATTAGTTATTTTCTACTATTTATATAAAATTGAATGCAATCATTGTTCTCTGGAGGTTGTCACAAACTTAAAATAAAAAGTTTTGGGCAAGTGGGCGTGGCACCTCCTATATCAAATGCTTCTTTCTTTGGTATATCTTCACAACCATATACAATACAGCAAAGTACATGTATGTTGATTGACAATGACATGTCACAGAAAAAAAGTGGGTGACTCTAAATAAAAAAAAAAATTATTATTATTTATTTAGAGAATATTCGCATCTAAGACATGGTCTTTTACATGAGCAAATTATTACAATATAACAACATATTTAGTAAAATTATTAACAACAAATTGCTTAATATAAGGCACGGTTGCCACTTTGGTACAATTCTAAATAATGGTAAATTTTTTTCTATTTTTCTGCTTTTGGTACATGTTTTTAAAATTTGGTGCATTCCGTGGGCAAAGTTAGCTTTTATAATAATTAAGAATTGTAAACTTATGTTCAAAATATTTTTTGTTGAAAAAGGTAAAATTTTAGTATACATATATATAATATATAATGCTTTCAAAAAAATTGTGTGTCGGACGTTATATCTAGTCGGCCAAAAACTATTTTAAAAATACAAAATATATTTCAATTAGTGTGTTACTTTTTATAAAGGATGTAGTCTAGTGTTCCGACTTAGTCTTCTTAAACAAAAAATTTAAATAGATTAAGGTTTTGTAGGCTTGTCATTCTAGCAGGTAGAAGATTAAAACATTTGGATTAAAAAATAACAAAGTGGCGATCTTCCAGACATTTTTTTTTTAAATCGCGTTGTTTTTTGCTGAAAATCGTTGTCAAAAAAAGGAAATAATAATTAAAAATAAACAATTCTACTACCTGCGAGAGCCATTGGCGTGTAAAATAACACATTAAAAGTTCAGCCCAATCGGTTCGATAGAATTCTCTCAGACCCCTGAGCCGGTCAATAAAAATTGTTTCGAGAAAAACGCTTTTTAAGTTTTCACAACAGGTGCCCTCGGCTATAAGCTATAACTTCGATAATATTTTAAGTGTCGGTCTAAAATATTTACAGTATACTTTTAATATATTGTAATTTCGAAATGCATTTAAAAAAATAATCGATTTTTTGAAACTCGAACACCAGACTACATCTTTAATAAATAACTATTAATGTTATTTATTATATTGATACATTTTCCCCCCATTTGGTACATTTTTTTGTAAATATTGGTATAAAATAAAATGAGTAAGTGGCAACCGTGGGTAAATGACAAATAAAATGATGGTTTTAATAACAAATTAAGATTCAAATTAAAGGGGGTTAAAAGTGATCTAAAGGAAAGAAACAAATTAAGAAATAAAGTAATTAAAAGAAGAAAAAAAGAGAGAGAGAGAAATAGACTAGGAAAAATGTTGAATAATTAAATGCTTAAAGTTTTTGAAATTAGAAACTGTCTTAATTTTAAATGTCAATGAATTCCATAACCTTATAGCGCTAACAAAAAATAGCCTACTTGAATTTCTAAAGTTAATGCTATGGATCCGAAGGTTTATACTTCTGCTTTTCCTACAAATAATTGGGGCTCAGTGTATAAATGAGCCTATGCAAAAAGATACAGTTCCTGACATCAAGATATCCGAAGAGATCAAATCAACAAACAAGACCAATACAAACTTAACCAAGACAACGAAACCAAAACAAAATTGAACATGATCAACTTAAATCAAATAAGAAATAAAATCATCAAAAATCTGTAGACCTATTTTTGTAATTCTTGATCAAATTAATAAAGTCAATTCAAAGATCCTAATCTGATGACTTTAAAAAAAAAAAAAATGCAGTCCATATGTTTTATGAGCGGCTGATTTCGATTTTCGTATTAAATATTTTATTCAACCCATATTTGGGGTCTCAGTGGTGTCCAATACTGGGCCTACGTTAAACAGAGCAATCGTTATGAAATTTTACACAGAGAATGCTTAGTCAAAAGCATAACTTTTGCTTTATTTCAATCTCACAATTAGAGTCCCAGAAAGATCTACTAGGCTGTCTTAAGTAGTAGCAAATGTGATCAGCAATCATAATTAAGTTTGGCATGGTAAAATTTTAGCCAAAAATTAAACTATCTTTATACCATATATATACCATATATAATCATAGAGTTTTGTGTGTATGACATCGTGTACCTTCTGAACGGCTGGACCGATTGAAGACATATTTCCAGAATATATTTTCTTGGGCGGGAGAACGAAACATAGCTATTCATAATAAATAGCAATCAAAAAATCAAAAACATGAACTCAACTAAATAAAGTGAACAAGGCTTAATTTTCATAATGTCTAAAAATTCATTTTTAAGTTGGAGTGCAAATCAATTGCAACCCGCTCTCTCTTTCTCTCTCTTTCAGTAAGAGCGGGTCGTAGACACAATGTTATTTTTGTATTTCAATTGGGTTTGTTTTTCGTTTCTGTCACAATAATATTGCAGTCTCATTACGCGGTAATTAATCTTTGTGTGGATAAAATCTCAACATCAAATTTTCATAAAAATAATATTTCATTATTGCTTCAAAACAAATAAAAATGTTTAAAATAAAATTTTGATAAACTAAACCAAATGATTAATGTTTCTTTTTCCCCATCTACAGCTTCTCTTTGATTATTCGTTGGTTGTTTTTGAATGCATGGCAATCGATAAGTTTCGCATTAGCAGTGCAATTTATATCCATAACCTAAAACAAATGACTGTAAGTTTTAATTTCTGACGTAGACCAGCAGGAAAATAAAAACAAAACAAAAATAACAGAGATCACAAGAAGGATTTTCTTATAATTTACGCCATTGCCATTATTTGTAATTATTTAGACACAAAAGATTAACTGCCAAAGTAAGAAACGAATTTGCGCGGCGCGTACTGTACCTAATTATAATTTGCGATTCTCGTATTTTTTGGTATGGATTTGTCTAAAAGAGACGCTATCTTTGGCTGGCTTGACTGTCTGACGGAATCGAGTGGTTGCTGTGGCTAACTGCTTTTTTTTAGCTTTACTATTTTTGTTTCTTATAATTGCACTTTGTACTTTGAGTTTACAAAAAAATAAAAATGAAATGAAAATAAATGCAGGAAAAGCAGATACATAAAAGTTACAATTTGTTAAGCAGACAATTATGCAACAGCTGCGATGCAGCCACGGTTGCCACTTACTCATTTTATTTTGTACCAATATTTACAAAAAAATGTACCAAATGGGGGAAAAATGTACCATTTTTTTTCATCTAGAATAAATAACTTTATTAAAAACTTTTTGTCAGTTTATTATATAACATTCTATTAATAAGAGTATTGAATTCTAATTTATTCCTTTATTATTATTTTTTTGTATTAGACTAAAGTCAAAAAATTTTCTTTCAGCATTAGCTGAGCCATGAGAAAGGATCATTAACATGAATATACATTTAGTCGATTCTTCAAACCACATTTCGTCTACTCCATTTTTAATACAACTTACTTTTTGCCAAAAAATTACTAAGTCTGAACAATTTTCAAATTTTTAAAGTATTTTGAAAATATGCTTACAATTCTTGATTACTATGAAAGCTAACTTTGTCCACAGAATGTACCAAATTTTAAAAACATGTACCAATGCACCAAGAGCATAAAAATGGATAAAAATTTACCAGTTTTGGTAGAATTGTACCAAAGTGGCAACCGTGGATACAGTATTTTCCTGATTTTTACTGTTGACTTTGGCGCTTAATTAAAAATCAAAGCGCAGTTTTAAATGCTCGCCATCATTTTACACTACCTTCTCTTCTGTTTGAGCTCAAGTTAAGCTCATTGTAGTTGTTTCTTTTTCCTTTAGTAAAAGCATTCGCTTTATACAATCGAGTAAAATTTTGAAAATTAACGTTTGTAAATTTCTTTTACAATCGTTATTGAATACTTGTATTTATTTTATGTACAATCAACAAATGTCAAGTTCAAATATTTTTATTACCAATTTCATGCCTTCGGTCTTTCTTCATTTTCGGCTGCCAGCAAAATTCTCAAATCTAATAGAAGAAGCCAATCTAAAAATAACTTTTACACTTGTGTATTTCACTTATATCAGTATAATTTTTTTGATTAAAAATATAAATTTCTGCTCCTTCATAACAGCAACTTTTAATAAAAAAAAATATATAGTTCTATACTTAACAAAATAAAGAAAAAAAATTGAAAGAAAACTTTGTGCAATTGATTTATTTGAATGTGTTGGCGTTAGCATCGTAGTCAACAAGCGAAAAAAAAGAAGTGCGGGAGAGAGAGATAGGGAGAGTTAGAATGAGAATGCAAACGAGACGGAGTCGAAAAAGTTGCAATCTACAAATGAAACGAATGAAAGCAGAAATGGAAATGGAGCCATAAAAATAAGAAAATGTCAACTCAACATAAAATGCAAAAGTTTTGAATAAAATTTGCTTTTTTTTGTTGTTGTTATTGTAAATAACTTCATTAAAAAAAAAAATTCTGAAATTTTTTCTGTTTTCTGTATTCATGCGACAAGTGTGACTTTTTGCGCCCCCTTTAATTTTTCTTGTTGTTTTCTTCATCAAAGCAAAAGAAAACTGATGCCTCTTGAAAATGTTGGAAGGAGAGGAGAAACAGCGATTGAGGAAGAAGGTATGAACTGATAGCCTAAACACATTTAAGGCGACAGCGACAAGGCAACATGCAGGCAAAATTTTGTCGGCAGCAAATGTTTTCGTGGCAACGAAAAAAAAGCTTTACTACAATTTTGTAATAACTATTTCGACGTAATCTTATCATCATCAGATTCATTTAACGACTAGTAGGACATATTTTGACCTTATAATTGTTAATAAAACTTTTTATAAAGTGATTTCTGTTTCATTACTTACCTGTAAAAATGGAAGAAGTTGGTCTGTTCCAATTTTAGTTCTATGTGACACTGTTCTATGCAAAAATAGGAATAGTTTGAAGTCAGCGATAGCCTCAATTGTCAATAAAAATTGGTGACATGTGTTTTTGCGGTATTTTGTGGCCTTCAGTCTCTTTCTGACTAAAGCGTTAATTTAAGACACAGTCATCGTTAACTTGAGTATTGTAAATAAGACCGAGGTGGAAAAACTGTCGACTGTTTTTAACCAAAATTTACGTAAACTTTGTGGTAATGGTTTAAAATAAAACTCTGAAATAAGCATCTGATCTGAATTTATTTGACAGATAATAAAGTTCATTAAGCTTGTTCAAAACAACTCGAATTCCATTCTTGTTGTGTGAGTTGTATTTGTCGACTAATGGAAGGGACCTGCTTATTTCGAAATTCGAACAGTGAAGTAAAAAACTTTTCCTAGACAATTTTTACTGCTGAAGGTTTGCCAAATTTATATTTCCAGTTTTTAATTTCTCAACGTGGTGAACGTCGAACCCGGGCACCCTACATAGCAGTTCAGAACACTAGTCAGGGCTGTCGTTTTGAAATTTTTTTATGAAGTGAAATTCTTAAAAAATCTAAGTGATTTTTAAAAAAGTGAAGTGTTTTTTGAAACATAATAAGAAAATGATATATTTTCAAAATTTATCTGGTTTTATGTACCTAGTTTGCGAAAAAAAAAACTTTTGGTGGAGCGCTACTGTGTGGCAGACAAAATAAGGCTCCGACAAAACATTTTTGAATGAGGGTACATAATTTATTTTAAGGAATTTTTTACACCAAAAACAAAATGGCAGAATTCTTCGAAACTGTCGCTTTTTTGCATAAAATCATTTGGAAATAAAATCGTCCACTCACTTTCTAAATCGTCTACCTCTTCATTTTCAACAAAATTCTAATAAATTATATGACAGTTCGTCATTAGTGTTGCTACATAGGTATATAAATAAACTTAATATGTCTCAAAATGTACTAAAGTAAATATGCTAAATGGTATCTTTTTACTTTTTATAGGGAATATGAATTCAAACAAATCGATCTGGCTACAGTCGGAGCATATTACAGAGATGAGCATATTTAGATTTTTTTTTTATCGATTTTAGTTTTTAATTTAAACTGGAAAACCGAAGTGTTTTTATGAAAGAGGAAGTGACGAAGTGTCAGGCTTGAAAGTGAAGTGAAAAAGTTCAATTGAAGTGACAGCGACAGCACTGACACTAGCCACTACGCCTCGGCGACCAAGGAATAAGTATAGTGTCTGTATTATTTGACCACGACTGTTACAAAAATACAAACTAACTTCTTTTCATTTTGCAAGAAGGAGAAATAATAATATATGAAAACTTTTCAATTTGGTGCTTGTTTCTTGCAATTTTTTTTTTTTCGTTACCCACCCAAAATAATCAGAAGTTTTTCTTGATAGTTTGAGGCATGGTGCTACACAAATGCTGAAAGTGTGATCAAAAGATAATATTTTGCAATTGTGATGCCATTTTTTTCGTTCGTGTTTTTATTTCTTTCTTAATTTTTTTTCTAACTTTGGTATTTGCTTTTTTGTTTCTAAATGAATGACATTATTTTAAGACGACAAAGACAACGGCGACAGCAACAAGCGGCAGCAACGATAGGCGGCGGCACAATTCATGTACCGAAAGTAACATGCCGTGAAACAAATTTATCTTCTTCGTCCGTGTTTTCAAATAAAACAAAAATAAGAAGAAGCAACGGAAAAAAACGCAAAACTGTAGAAAGATACAGCACGAAGAAAGTTAAATGAAATATATTTAAAATGAATTGAACTTTGACAAACACAAACAAACTTACAGCAAAATGCTAAAGAGTTTCATTGAAATGAAAAACAAAAAACAAAAAAACACACACTGGAATTTATTTGATATGCCAATTTTATTTTCATTACATTAACAAAATTTGACATTTCTATCTCAATAATGTTTTCTGGAGGATAGGAGAAGAGAAGAGGTACGGATACTGCTTTTTGACGGTTTCAAAAATGTAACTATAGCATTCATATTTGTATTAGGAACAGGTATAGAAAGTTTTGCAAATTTGTAAATTATTCGGAGAGTTGTAGTTTAAAATCATAATATAAAAATGTTTTAGATTCAATACCTGTTCTTATGTTCATAAGCTTTTTTTTTTTTTAGAGAAAGAGACAGGGTTTTCAATTGCAAATTGTCAAATGTTACAAATACGATAAACCACCAATACATTTGGCAAACGCGTCATGCTACCGCCAATTCAAAAGCAACAGTAACAACAATAACAACTAGGACAAAAAACGATGAATTGAAAGCGAAGCAAGAAAATAAAATTAAAATATATTTATGAATAAATTTATTTACGCGTTTGTAGCAGTAACAGCAGCAGCATCAGGAAATGCAATCAGCACCCGGCACCTTTTTTGAATGCAACTCATCAATGGCAGGCGACAGCAACAGCGAAAGCACTAGCGGTTACAACAACAGCAACGAATAGTAGCAGCACAATTGACATTTTGCCATTTTTTATTTGCTAACTTGGTGTTTTTTTTTTTCTTTCATTTTGTATCAAAAGCGCTCTTACCAAAGTGACAGCTCTCCAGCAGCGTGACAGCGCCGCCAAACAGTTCACGCGCAAATTTCCACTCATTCAATAACAAAAACAACGTTTTGGTTACTTGTCGCCCGCGATAGTAAAGGCGTGAATTTCACATTATTTTATTTTGCAACATGATGGGCGTGGTGAATTTTTCTTGTATTTCGTATTTTCATGCACATTTTAATTAAAATCTCTTATCAATGTGTCAATAAATTAAAATTTTCACTATTTTATATTCGGCGCAGCGTACAGCCATCGCTGAGAGAAATGAATGGTTTGTGACATTATTGTGTTGCATTTGATGCTGGCAGCACAGAATTTTTTAAATTTTTTTTTTTTTTTTTGGGTTTTGAAATTCAATTTTCAAACGTTAAACTGTGAATAATAAACGTAAAATTTTCAGAAAATTATAGTTTAGGTCAGGCATGATATTTTTGATACAACTGTACTTTTTTGGTACAATTCAAACTGCGTTTCCTACTACTTGCACAACACTTTTCAGTACAATTTTACAAAGATTTTCTCGATACAATTTTTCAATGCTTGCAAAATGTTAATACAACCCTTCAATATGCATTCTTGCTACAATGACTTTTTTGTGTTCCTCATGAAAGCTTGAAAAATATCTTGTATACAACGTAAACCTCGCAAGCTGGCACTCCGTTTGTAAATTGTACTCATTCTGCAAACATTCTCATGACTCAATGTTTGGATTGGCTTTTACGTATATTTTATATTTAGATCTAATAAACATTGTCAATTAAGAATCTGAATTATAATCTGCATAGATACGTGTATTATGAGCTGCTGAAACCGAATGAAACGTTCACTGGCGACCGCTACCCACTACAATAGATGCGTTTAAGCCGAGCATTAAAGGATAAGAGGCCAGAATATGAGAATAAACACGACGAAGTTATTCTTCAGCACGACAATGCTCGGCCGCATGTTGCAAGGCAAGTAAAAACATACTTGGAAACGCTGAAATGGGAAGTGCTACCCCACCCGCCGTATTCTCCAGACATTGCTCCTTCTGATTACCACTTGTTCCGATCGATGAGACATGGCCTGACTGAACAGCACTTCCGTTCTTTCGAAGAACTCAAAAAATGGGTCGATTCGTGGATAGCCTCAAAAGATGAGGAGTTCTTTCGACGCGGAATCCGTATGCTAACAGAAAGATATGAAAAGGTTGTGGCTAACGATGGACAATACTTTAAAGAATAAATTTATAATCACTTTTTCACAATAAATGTCCAAATTACGAAAAAAATACGTTTTACGTAGTTTATACATTCATACTCCCAATATTATTTACCAATTTTCTTTATTTCTCGATACTTTGGGAAGTATGCTCTAAAGCAATCACCCTTAATCTGCTCCTGCATTACCATTTGATGACGGATCAGGGATTAGTGTGGATCATTAAAAAAAAATGTTTCCTTCATCATTATGAACGCATTTCAATACTTTTTTTTAGGTATTTTGATTTGCATCGTTGCATTGTGATCTGAGAGAATGTCTTTTGAGAGAATGAGGACTGTATCAGTGTTAGACTTGCTTTCCAGTGAATCTATTTTATTTAGAGGCAATCCATTGTTACATCACACGTGGGCGATTATTTCCATTGTAACTTTTTCTTATTAACAATTTATCGACGAGGGAGATATTGAGTGAAGTCAATGCCAATGCACTGATTTCCGGGAAAAGTGAGTATCAAAAAAGCAAAATTTTAAGAGTCTTGAGACTCGAAGTGGTTCATTCTTTATTCGGTTTCATGAAAAAACCCGGAGCTGCTGCACAGTGTTTGGAGTAGAAAAAGCTACCTGGAAAAAATTATTTTTTTTACTTATTTCTGTCCTTTGGGTCGAAATAAAGAAAAAAAATTTATGGCAGGAAGGTCTGAAAATGTACCCTTGAACCACAATGGGTTAATTAATGTTGTTAAAGATGTCAATATAAATAATACAAATAATAAACGTTTATTCTTTGAGATGAAAAATCATATCTCGGCTCAGCAGCATGGCTTCTTTGCTGGCAGATCAACCTGTACTAACTTAACAATTTTCTCACATTTTTGTAATGCAGGTTTAGAAAAGGGCTTACAAGTGGTACACTGACTTTGTCAAAGCCTTCGACAGCTTAAGTCATAAAATATAGGTGCTCAAGTTGGGAAAGCTGGGAATTCATTCCAATTTTTTAAAATGGATAGAATCTTACCTCACTAACAGAAAACTTATTGTCAAAGTCGATGGATTGTTTTTTAAAGCTATTGAAGTGAAGGCTGGGATACCCCAAGGTAGTCATCTGGGACCGTTATTATTCTTATTATTTATAAATGACTTAACTCGTGTATTCAAATTCTGTAATTTTTTATTTTACGCGGACGATCTGAAAATGTTTATGAGCATAAAGAACATACCTGGTTCTTCTAACTTTCAAAAAGATATTAATTCTTTTATCTCTTGGTGCACGTTAAACGGAATGAAGTTGAATTTTTCAAAATGTAATGTATCGACTTACTCTAGTAATCAATTGCCAATTGTAAATAATTACTACTTCAATGAAAAGTAGTAAACACTGTTAAGGATTTGGGCATTCATTTCGATGCCAGACTTTCTTTTAATACTCATAGAGACTACATGATCTCCAAAGCAAATTCTCTCCTTGGTTTCTTAAACTCAAAAAAAAAAAAACTCAAAACAATTTTTGGATCCATTCACATTAAAGTCGATATATGTGAGCTTGGTCAGGTCAACACTCGAGTATCTCAGTATTATTTGGGATCCCTGCTACGTCTGTGATATCAATCGCATCGAAAAAATCCAAAAAAGATTCACAAGATTTGCTCTTCGCCGAATGTTCAATTCAGAGAATATGCCTACATATGCTACTCGATGCCAACTTTTAGGCTTGCAAACATTGGATGTGAGGCGAAAGACTCAAGGTGTCTTGTTTATAAAGGATATTCTTGATAATAAAATCGATTCGCCTGAGCTGCTTGAACTCATTCCTTTTTACGTTCCAGCTAGAGCTCTTAGAGCTCTTATAAAACGAATTATGGAAACAATGACCCTATTTACAGATGCTTGTCCTGCTGCAATGATATATCCACTCATTTGGATTTCAGTGGTAATAGAACATGCTTCAAAAGGTCACTAAATGAATATTTTTTAAGTAAATAAATAAATCTGTTCCATTTCAATAATAACATAGCTATAAAAAATTTAATTGATTGTATTTTATTTTGTTTTAATAAAAAATTCCAGAAATAACCTTAAAAATTAGGCCAAAACACCAGACTACATCCTTAAAAAAGTACTCATTCGGAAAAAACAAAAAAATATTTATGTGCAATCGTGTACGAAAAAATAAAAGTTTATCCAATGAAGCAATCGGGTCAGGGGTCAGCGGGGGGCAGATGTTTTCTACTCTACCAAAGTAAAAAAATCAAAAAACCCGACTTTACTTAAAACATATTTTCTAGATCTAAAAACAAAAAAAAAAACACAGCTTATATTCAAGTTTTATACTAAATATATCAGAAACTGACCTTAACTCTAAAATCCATTGAAAAAAAAATGTCTAGAGTCTATTCAAAATAATAAAACAAATTTTCGAAAATGTACAAAATCTTAACTTATTGCCAACCAATGAACCACTTAAAAAAATTCGACTTTCAAGGACTATAACTCAATATTTAGTCACATAGGACCAGCAAAATTGTTCATATTCTTAGTTTAGAAGTATTTCCAATAAATGGAAACTATTTCTTCCTGATCCGGAGTATTGAGTTTTGTTCAGCTAGTAGCTTGTTCTACTCGAAACACTGTGTGCTGGACTGGATTTTCAGATTTTACGCTGATACTTTGAAATATCAATATTTGTCAGAGGAATAATTTAAAATTTAAAATGTTTTACCATTTATTAGTCTTTTTGTTTGATAAACAGTTTTCCATATTTCTTCCTGAAGTAACTGATTTCAACAGATCACCACGAAACAGGAAGCCAAAGATTCCTTATCACTGGTAATGGTTTTTCTAACATATCGTCGCCTGAGAATTGATTTGGCGTATAGGTATATGAATTTGTACACACATACGCCAAATCAATTCTCTAGCGACGACATCGAGTTAATTATCTACTATGGTAACAATAAAATTGCAAAGTATCTCACCGTAGATGTCCACTGTGGAAATGATAACAGTTTTGCACCTTGTAGCCTTGGATATCGCGCAATGTAATTTATTGCGTGGCGTGTACACGTAGCTAGAGACCAATCAAATGGTTTGTTTCTGCGTTTCCATAGCTACCATCACTGTGTCTTTATCGGTAAAATTAGTCAGAATATGGGCATTTTAAACTATAAACTATAAAAATCCTTCACACAAGATGCAAAATTCCAATCTCTAACCACCCAGTCACCTTTAAAAATTGCGGAAGATTGAAGCTGCTGACACCGCTTTGAAATGGACGAGACTCTCATGACCCCTCTAAATACCGTCAAAACTTTTCCATCAACTTCACCTTCTAAGAATCATGACACCTTTTGTAATTGCTTAAATAGTTGAGTGTTACTGTCAACGAATGGAAAGTCAAATTAGATGAAATGATCATTGATCAGAAGTAATGAAATCAGCTCTCAAACTGGCCTTTGATTGGTGCGTCAAACAGGACTTATCAATCAACCCCAATAAAGCTATTTTTGTTCCCTTATCTCGAAGATACAACTGGTCCTTGAACGCATATCCATCAACAACACATTAGTTGAATACTCTAACGAAGTCAAATACTTGGGTATCATACTCGATAAAAGAATTAGTTGGAGCTTTCACCTCAATAACGCCCACGCAAAAGCCAAAAGTGCCTTTTGGGCTTGCAGAAAACTCATTGAAAAGACCGGGGGTCTTACCCCCAAGATGTTTTTCTGGCTGTATACTACGACAGTTAGACCAACCGCAGAATATGCATTAGTGTGGTTACTTAAGGTTATCCAAGACTCGACTATCAGCAAACTTAACAAGCTCCATAGGCTTGCCTGTATCTCAATCACAGGGGTTATGCGAACTTGTCCCACTCCTGAGATGTTAATCGTACTTATACCTCTGCACATCTTTATAAAGAAGATAGCTGGAATTACTACCTTGAGGCTGCAAGTTTAATCCAGCTTACTAAGAGGTTCCACCGGACATCTGTTCATTCTTAGTGAAATTCCTAATACCCTAATCTGCTCCGTGTTAGATTTTATGATTAGGGACTTAAACTTTGGCAGGAAATTTAATATCATCCTTCCGTTCAGGTCCGATTGGAATACCCAATTTTCCAACTTCGGTCTCTTCGATTTTTGTTTTAGTGCTGGCGTTGTTGGATCCGACACTCGAATCTCAATCCCATTGAGCATTTGCCCAAGTGTTTTTTAAACCGAAATGTACGCAATTGAGACATGCGCCAGAATTAACCTAATAATAAAGGTCTAAAAGGTGCTAAGATTATGATCCTCTATGACAGCCAAGCGGCTCTCAAGGCATCTTCATCGGAAGTGTTTTGAAAGTCTACAGCAGTTGTCTACCCATAACACAAAGTCACGCTTTGTTGGATACCAGGCCACTGTGACATTGTAGGGAATGTAGCTGCTGATAAACTTTCTAGGCAGGGTTCAACACCTCAACACACAGGTCCCGGTCCATTCTGTGAAATCGGCTTGACTAGTTCCAAATCGATCAGTCAGGCAAAGAAACTTGTTCTTCAGCTCACTCTCATCAAATCCCTGAACTTAAATAAAACGGATCTCAGATTGCGGGTACGCTTTCTATCTGGCCACTATGTGATCAGATACCACCTACTTAAGTTAGATCTGTCATATGAGACAGAGTGTCGTCGATGTATGGAGAATGATGAAACGGCATATCACATTCTGTATGAATGTCCAGCCTTGGCTCGCCAAAGAAGGGGGATTTTTGGAAAAGCTGGTTCTATTTTAATTTTGGGTCTTTGGCACAACAAATATTTTAGGCCGCAGTGCCTGACCGAATCGCCCTAACCGCTTTTAATAATAATAATAATCATAAACAACAAATGGAAGGCAACCTATTCGTATCGTTGATGAAAACAACTCAGCAGAATTATTTTACTTTGAAATCATATTGCAAAAATAAAGCTATAGATGCCATTTGGATTTTCTGATAATTTGATATCTCACTGAAGTTATTTAAATAGTGTAAGATAAAAAATTTGTTCCCGCCAGAGATGATTCTAATTAAATGCTGATGATGTACTTGGGGAAAGAAATTTTTGACTAGGCTAATAAAGTTAATGGTTTCAAGGACTTCATCAGTTTGGGCGAGCAAAATGTTCCTAGGTCTAGAACATTTTTCTGAGGCTATCAACTAAATTTCAGCAGACAATACAAATAAGAGAACATTTTAGAAATTTCTCTGACAATATCTCTATAACATTAATTTGAAATAATTCTAAAAATATTTATAACTAAGTTTATACAAATTTAATATTTGACCGCAGGAAATCACAGCTCATGAATACGTAAACAAAGAAATAGAGAATGAAACAGAGGGAGAAAAAAAAGCAATCAAATTTGGCAATAATTCACGGTATTAGAATATAAAGGTGAGATGAAGTGAAGCGGATGCACGCACGCATGCTACAAGCACATACACACACACACACACAGGCATATAAAGAAGTGATTTGATTACGCATATTTCTTACACTTCCGATGCAAATAGCTCTGTGAGAAGAGAAAAATAAAAATAGCACAGCATACCAGAGACCCTTATCAATGTACGGATATACAAACAAACAAAAACAAAACAAGGAAAAAAAGTAGCTATTTGAAATGAATGAAGGTGTACAATTTGCACAAAAGATAAACAATCTGTGTTAAAAAAAAAAAACGAAACAATAACAACAAAATCAAAAACAAACAAGCAACAACAATAAAATATAACAAAGTGACAACAAAACGCATTTGAAAACGGAAACGGAATTTTAAAAATGTTTCAAAAAAATACACAAACAAAAACTCAGCAAACTGTAGAAAAATAAGCACTAATTTTATATGAAACCGCACATATGTATGTATAATATACAGGCACAAAAAAAGAACAAAAACGAGAAAAAACAAAAGCGTACGTGCAATAAAATCAAAATTGCAAAGATACTTATCACATATACATACAAATAAATACACATACACGCACGACTGCCGTAAGCTAATCGTTGACACTTTTTTTTTTTTGACAGATTGTTTGTGTGTGTGTGTTGGTCTTATCGTTCCGAAAAAAAATACAAAAACAACAGAAGAAAATATTCAAGGACTTACAATACAAACGCAGCTTGAATATACATACACACATACATGACAGAGATAGACAAAGAGAGCGAGGGAAAGAAAGAGGTTCAAACACATTTATTGCATGCGTAAGCACAAATAAAACCAAAGTTATACATACAATTATAAAAAAAACATGTAGTAAATATGCATGTCATACACACACTCGCACACACATCCACACGGATATTTGCTCTTGTGTGTGGCACCTTCATTTTTTTCTTTATGTCCAGTTACACTTTTTAATATAGCAAGCAAAAGCTTAAATGCCATTTTGATACCTTTTCGTTTTCCGCTCAGTTCTCCGTTTGTTTTTGTTGCTGTGGTTATTCCCTTGATGACCTTTTTTTTTGTATGCTTTTTTCATATCATGTGGCATAAAATTTACTCATTCTAAAATATTGTGTGGTCAATGGGCGAGAGTTAAACATGGAGCTGCTAAACACTGAGTTCCTGAGCACCTGAAAGTTGACGCTGTTAGTTCACTGTCACCAACAAAGTCACCTACCTAACCGTTGTTGGTCAGTTTGTCGTTCGTCATTTTGACGGCAGCGTGTTGAATTGTTAAGCCTCTACATATGCACACACATACCTACAATCCAAGTGTAAGTAGCAAGAGTGTAGCTTTACAATAAGTACCAAATATTTGGACACATTTTGTTGTATATACTTATGTAGACATGTAATTTATATTAAGCATACATACATCATGACATGCTCACACGAATACATGTAAATGGCAAACTTACATATGTACGTACATATGCATTCCTCGTTGGGAGATCATCCCACGCTGTATAGCAATGACAGCATGACAAGAAATAATGAAAAGGTATAAAAAAAAAGAAAGGAAAAAGTTTATTCGTGCGTTGATTTGCCATTAATGTATTTTAATCAAATGCAGATTTAAGCTGGGTGCTTTCTTTAAAAATACATACTTCATATATCCTTGAATTGGTATTATGTAATATATATAGTTGCCACATGATCTATTTGTGAAATATAATATAAATTTAAAAAATTAACTTAAGGTCTTAAACTTTTATAAGCTCATTTAGACGTTTCATGTATAGTTGTACACCACTGTCGGAGGAGATCAGCATAAAATCAGTTGGTAGAATGAAGCCCATTAACCAGAAAATTCGGTGGTACTCTCCTTACTTGCAGATTACTCTCTTCTACTCCATTTAACCTCCTCAGTAATGATTAGAAAGGAGAATACACTTTTCAATTGCTGATTGTAGGGAGAAAATATAAAATTCTAATGTTTCTTTTTTCGCGGTTGTTAAACGCCAGGCGATGTAGAGAATTTAAAAGATGCTTAATTGTATAAAAATTTTGCTTTTTTTATTATTAAAAAATATCCCTGAAAGTATGCAGTATATTCATCATTTTGATATTTTGTTTAAATATGAAGTGCGAATTTTTTTCTTAAAAAAAACATTTAATTAATTAACTAAATGAATGAGCTCAACAATCAAAATATTTGCCATCGCTAGCTATGACTTTTCACCATGTTTCTACCAATTGATAGATTCCATCCCAGAACCACTACTCATTTTTTGAGGCTAACCATCTATCAAGCCAATTTTCTAATTCTTCGTACGAATTGAAGTGCTGCTCCGAAAGCCCCTGCTGTATCAGTTCCGAAATGCATCGACGCAAAACGTAAATTGTTGGGAAATAGATTTATCTTATTGCACATTTTGCAGCATATTGTTAACTAATTTGGTGAGATACAATGCCAACAATTCCAGTTTTAAAAAACAGCGCTATACAATACAAATTCCAGAAGCCCAAACTTGGTTTTTGCCGGGACCTGAACCGGGAGTTGATTGTAAGCGTAATTTCACTGACGGCTCCAGAACAGAATTCGGTTCGGGTTCTGGGGTCTTTATTTAAAATGATGGAGTGCACCTTCACTTCTCCCTTTGATTGTATACTTCTATTTTTCAAGCAGAAATTTTTGCAATCATCAAGGCAATGGACCATGTTATTGATAATGGTTGGAGAGAACGAAGTATCTGTGTATTTAGTGACAGTCAGGCTGCGCTTAAATCCTTGCTTAATCCTCTAACCACGTCTCAACTGGTTATGCATTGCAAATCCAGGCTTGATTGTGTGAAAACACAATATGGGGTCCTGGACACTTAGGAATTTCAGGAAATGAATCGGCTGACCTTCTGGCCAGAAAGGGTTCAGAAACTGGTTTCCTGGGCCCAGAACCTGTACTCCTTTCTGTCGTCTACAGCCATCAAGACCACCATTAATGAGTGGGTCGACTTGACCCACAATCGTAAATGGGTGGACCTGAGAAGCTTTAGACAGACAAAGACCATGTTACCTGTTATCTCTAAGCGTCTAACAGACTTTCTGTTATCACTTAACAGAAAGAGCTGTAGGCAGCTGGTGGGATTATATACAGGTCATTTCTCTGGACCCAAACATTTGCATATGATTGGCCGGGGAGCTAGTGCCTTCTGTGCTTCCTGTGGTTTGGAGGAAGAATGTGAAGAGACGGCGAATCACTTTCTTAGAGTCTGCCCCGCTTTCTGCCAGATCAGGGTAAGCATATTTGGTACTGGAGTGTTGGGAGACGAACACCTGAGCTCTCTAACACCGCAGGATCTGCTAAGATTTATTAATAAATCTGGTAGATTTAAAGAATAGCAAAAGGGAACACAGGATATAGTACAATGGACGTTAAACTTGTCTGAGTGCTGTATTCTTGAATACTTCTTTTGTCTGTTTCAAAAAAAAAAAATAAATAAATAAAAAACTTTTGGTGAGTACAAATCAAATCCTGAGATGCCAGGATTTTTCGGTATTTCTTTATATTGGTTTTTTTCAGCTAAAAATAGGAAAGTTTTATCTAATTCGCTTTCAATTTAGGTATGTTAAGAGAAAATTTAACTTTTTTGAAGAAATAAACAAAATACCTTGAAATAAACGAAAACATTTTTTATATGGCTATTGATAACATAATGCGCCAAGATTTTCGGTATTGGGTAAATGACGGCTTGTTGGAAAGCTTATATCATAAGTAGAAGACAAATTTCTGGAATTTTCACCGAGATATCTAGATTAAAGTTTATTGGTTTAGGTGGAAAATAAAACCTAAAATTAAAATAAGTCCATTGGATACCGGAATTTAATGCCTTAGTAGGTACATTAATGCTTCGAAAAACGTTTCCAAAACGCTTTTGCACCAAAATATATGAACAAAACGAGGCAGCGCCAGCTGAACATATTTTTCCAAGCCCTTCAATCATACATTTACATATTAAAAAGGTTTTGGGCTAAAGCACATATTTGTCTATAACTAAAGCATGGTCACGAAATAATTTTTACAAAAGCAAAGTGCTGCATTTCAGCTAACGGTAAATTTACAGTTAACTAAAGCTTACAGTCAAAAGTTTAAAGTGTGTAGATCAAGTCAATAGTACAAGTTT
This sequence comes from Toxonevra muliebris, assembly GCA_963691655.1. Taxonomy (NCBI): domain Eukaryota; kingdom Metazoa; phylum Arthropoda; class Insecta; order Diptera; family Pallopteridae; genus Toxonevra; species Toxonevra muliebris. The sequence continues at coordinate 46,086,733 of OY829327.1, forward strand.
GTTTCTTGACAAGTGCGGGTAACAGTATGGCGTCGAAAAAAGAAAAAACTCGAGAACCAATACTTGACATTTATTCGGAAAACAACGCACTTTCATATGCTGAAATTGCACGACGCACTCATGTCTCAGAGCGACTGCTAGAAACGTGGTTTTAAAATTTTTATAAGTAAAGACTATCAAATAAAAGAAAGGTAGTGGTAGAAAAACTGGATTTCAAGAACCAAATTTTGTGAGGAAAGTAGTGAAGTAGTGGAAACAGCGACCAAACCAATCAGAACGGGATATTGCAAAAAAATTTAACATATCGAAATCTTTCGCACATAAAATTAAAGTCCGACAAAATCTTCATTCGTATAAAGTACAAAAAGTGCCGAATCGAAATGATTGAAGTAACGAAAAAGCAAAATCTAGAGCACATAAATTGCATGACAAACTCTTAAGCGGCTATAGAGGTTGCCTCATTATTGATGACGAAACTTATGTAAGCAGATTTTTCACAATTACCCGGAAAAAAATATTATGTTGCATATACCAAAAGAGGTGTAAAGAAAATTTTTAAGCATCAAAAAACTGAAAAATTTCCCAAAAAATTTATGATGTGGCAAGCTATATGTTCCTGTGGCCTCAAGACAAAACCGTAACATCTGGTACCATTAAATCCAGAATTTATATTATATATATATATATATATATATATATATATATATATTATATATGTGCCTCAATCGGGTCTTGCTGCGTTTTTATAAAAAGCATACAGTTCCAGCTATATTTTGGCCTGATTTGGCGACTTGCCATTATTCTAAAGAAACGTTGGCATGGTATAAAAACAACAACATCAACTTCGTACCAAAGCAGTTCAATCCGCCCAACTGCCACGAACTGCGGCCGATTCAAAAACGCTGGGCTATAATAAAACAAAAATTGCGAAAATATTACAAACCTTCAAAAAATATATCAGACTTTTCAAAAAAATAGCAGAAAGCTACAAATAATTTTGGAAAATAATAATTTTGTGACAAAAACCTAATGGCAGGTCTTAAAAAAAAGTGCGTGAATTCGCTAAACCACCAATGGTTGAATAAAATCATGTACGTTATCTGAAAATAAATAAAATTAAAAAAAAAATCTTTATAGTTGGTTTTTTTTTTTCATTTTTAGAAATATAGAAACAATGTAGCGTTGACTTTGTAAAAATTATTTCGTATCCATACTTCAGTTTGGAACATTAATCATACTTATTTTATTTAATAAATGAAAATCAGAAACTATTTCGATCAATATTTAAAAACGATTTTATTTTTTTTTAATTTTTCATTAAAATATTTGAGTTTGCACTAAATTTTTTTGTTTTTTAATTATTCTTATTATTAAAATTTACTTCGGCCTTTGATCATTCATTTGCCTTTGAGCACCCTCACATTAATCTCTACTCACTCGCTCGCCTTCTTGCTCATTCACTGGCTCAACTACTTCATATTTTAACACATTAATTTTCATTAGCCTCAATAACTCCCCATCACACATTATTTTGCCAAAACGCATTACAAATTAATTTTGACAAGTCGCCGCAACGATTTATATCAATTATTGAAATAATTTTGACACGCACACACATATGCTAGAAAGTGTTTATCTGAGTTTAGCATGCCCAGCAAAAGAAAATTTCCGACCAGATCCTTTTCAAAAAACTGGTGCTAAATAAGTATATACGTGCAGAGATCCTAAGAAACAAGTTGGCCAGAAAAGAAGCAGTAATGAATTTTACATGGCTGCAGCGGTTTTTCGTTCTTCACTCTATTTTCTCTCTTATTAAACATGAAATGGACTTGAGATTGTGTCAATTGGAAAATAACTATAGGACAAAATTATATTTCTGACTATCGACTGACTATCCTGAGTGTTTATGGAATTACCAAGCCATTCTAGGGTAAGTTGCGTAACTGTTAAGTCTGGGAAAGTGCGTCTTGAGGTATAATGGAAGGCTCGTTACAGATTTTTGTACCTTTAACGTTTTTCTTAAGAAATGCGGAACATAAAAATGAATTAGAAGATAGGGCATTTCTTCTGCGAAATTTTTTTATTTTTTCTGGGACGATATGTGCAATCCTAGTCAAACATTTCTTCATAAAAACTAATCAGTCAACATTTATCTACCTAGAATTTTAAACTTGGCGAAAGTTTCAGATAGATGAAAGAATATACACTGGCGGTCATGAAAGCTGCACCAATTTCAAGAAAATCGATTAAAATGGGACCTAAACCTGATTTTATTTTAGTGTTTGTATTTTTTATTTTTTTTTTTGGGTTGCTTCCTAAAATTTTACCCATATTTTTACGCGTTCACAGTCCCTTCAATATCGTATAAGAGACCCCGGATTTACCAGCAAAATCCATCCAAACGATACGAATTTGTGGGAACTTGCCTATTTTCGTTATACAGTTAACCTTGTATTACTCTATATCTGAACGACGCACAGTGTAGCGAGTACGTGCAAAATACCCAAATTGCGATATTAGAGAATTGAAAATTTGGGTATGCAGTTTCAATGATAATACTTTAGTTAAGAAAAATCAGAAAGATTGTTACAAAATATTTGTAAAGAAAAAAGTTATGGAAGTTCAAAGTCAGTTATTTTTATGTCTTCATTCTACCATATTACAAAGTCAAATTTATGCTTCATCTTTGAATTTCGATAACTTCAGTGTAACTCGATATATAAATCAAAAGTGTTGGTAACATATAATTAGGTAATTATTTAAAACTGACAATGCCAAATTTGCATATACATTTTTGACGTCTGATTTTTACCGATATTGTTAAGCAATGTAAAGAAAGCACTCTAAAACAATTAAAAGTCTGAACTTTAAAGTTAAATAAAAAAAAAAAAAACACTTCTTAGCAACTTCGATTTTCTTTTATATTTCTTTCAACGATGTATGAAGATTAATATTTGAAATATTTCAGCTGCTTTCGTATGCTTTTCCTGAAGATATGCAACTTTTTCAGTGAGTACTCGTGTGCAAATTTTAGCGGCTTTTAATGCTTGATTGCAAGTAAAAAGCAGTAAAAAATTTTATTGAGAAAAAGCTTAGCAATGTAGGAGAGAAAAAAATCAGAGGAATTGAGGTTTATGATCTTAAAATTTAGTACCAGCTAGAATGTATGGGGTCGGGAAAGGCAGGTCTAAGTTATCATATGAAGAAGGATGTAAGAGAACGAAAAAACGGAGAGTAGATAAGCTTATAGCTTGAAGCTATCCCGAACAAATAATGAAAGCGGCAGCTTAGTTGTTTACAGACAAGAAGCTGAAAACGGGAAAAATGGAGATGACATAGAACAATTCATATTGTCAGAAGGTGTCTCCAGATAGGAAAACTAGCGATGATGATGAAAGCTTCATAGCCACCTCTTAGTAATCTGAAGGATTTTTAACTTTTTGCCGTTATTTATTTTGATATTACATTACTTTTCTTTAAAAAAAATTTTAAAAGTTATATGAGAGGTGGGCGTGGTTTTAATCCGATTTTCCTAAGATTTTGTGTACCAAATTTGTTTTATCTGTTCACTATGTGAAATCGTCACACTGTGCCACGCCCATATTCCCAATCTTAACCATTTTTGCTTTAAGAAATACTTACAGTATCAGTAGCTACTGCACAATTTCAAGTTTATTACTTCAATAATTTCTGAGATATTGTAATTTTTTGATTCAGCTTGTATGGGAAGTGGGCGTGTCCGTTAACCGATTTGGTTGAAATTCGTAATATTTTTTAACCATTGCCTTAAAAATAGCTGCGCAAAATTTCATTGGCCTATCACTACTCCATCTATTTTTGTCCACCGGTTGTATGGAGACGCTACACTGTGCGGCGCATTTGATTTGTCCGATCATATAACTTTTCTCGAGCCTTCCAGAGTCCGATTGCTGTAGTTTTTGGGTGATCGTCTCTTATACAGACCGAAGTCTCGGTGCCTTCTGCGTAAGGTCTCCACACTAAATTTACGTTGTGATAGCCCCTTAGCTCAATTCTTATTATGACTGCACTTTTGAACCGAAACCTTAAGCATATTCTTCGGATTATGCCATTTTCTGTCGTATTTATATTCCATAGTTTTCTTAATCCTTTTGTCCTTTCCAACGGGTTCAAATTGCCGTTTCTCTGCATCAGCCTCACAGCAGTCGAATCTAAGTATCAGATTTCTTCAGGTATTTATCTTCTTGATCCCTAAGAAAAAATTTCAATCTTTTGGTGGCGGGACAATTGTTTATACTTTGCAGTTGTCTTTGGTACTTCTTCAAAAATTCTTCTTTTCGCCAAAAAAGAAAAAAACGCAATAAAAAATGGTACATTCCTCTTAAATACATTCTTAACACATCAACAAGGGAATCTCTTTTACAAAGTAAGGGAAATTTGTGCTATGTTAGGAAATATTACCGAAATTCCAGCAGTGTTGCAAGTGATGCGGTTTTCATGACAGCCAATGTAAACTAATACACGTAAGAACTCGTTGTTTTGCGACCTTCGATTGCGATATAATATAATACAAATTCGAGGTAATGTAGCGAACTAAACATTGCTCAACTTCAATGGCCCCAATCTCTAAATAAAATTAGGCAATTCACAAGGTGTCTTATTTGGTGTCTTATCCTCTCATTTGTCATAAATTCTCTCAGCTTTCATATAAAATTACGGTATATGACAGCTTGTGAATCGGCCAAATATATTACATATGTGACCTGAACTACACAAAGGGAGTTTATGTGCGAAAGCATGTCTTCGAGATAAACGCAATTGAAGTGTGAATCGAATGCGAATAATGCGATTAAGTAACTTACCAACTGAGATTGATTCCAGGTGGGAATTTGAGTTCATTGCAAAGAGTGTAAGTATTTTACTCTATATGTATAATACAGAACTTTCAAAGTCGACCTCATGGCACAAAAACTCCCTTTTCATAGTCCAGATCAAGGCCGTATTTAGGGGGGAGGTTTTGGGGGTTCTGACCTCCCCCCCCCCCCAGAAATGTGGAAACTTTCTTCTATTTTTTGATATTAATTGCCAGTGGATGAAAAAAAAGTCAAAATAAAATCTGTTGAACAGTTTTTAAATATTTTTTAGTTTCATCGGTTTCTTTCTAAAAAGTCAAATATCAAAAAATAAACTTGAAATTTTAGTTACACTATGCGACCAGATCCGATTTGTTTTCTTTGACATGAGGTTTGACTTTGGATACAAAAAGAGAAGGTGATGATGAGCAATTTTGCATTTATAGTTTTTCTAGGTCAGTAACTGTTTTTGATTTACAGTTTCGGGTTTAGGGCTCATTAGGAAGGGCATGATTTAGCCTATAATTTCTGGACTTCGAAGTTTGTAACACGCCAGTGTTCAAAGATTCTATTTTAGTGTTTTCCATTCCATTTTTTCTAAAACGTGGCGTGATGAGAAATTTTTGAACTCAGATTCGTGTTCAGTATAAATAATTCATTCAAAAACACTAGGAACCATTTTATTCGCAAATCTCATGTAGGGCAGTAGTAGTGGATCAGCTCCAAAGTTCTAGGAAATAATCTTAAAATGTAATTAATTCTTTAACCCATTATTGCTCAGAGCACCCCGACTCGGAAAACCTCTTTCAATGCAGTAACTGCAAGAATTTCGGGAATATAAGCCAACCTCATCCGGATTCCTTATCATGGCCCGAATTCCGACTGATAACACTGTGCAACAATTATAGGGTCATGGAATCTAACGAAGAAGCGACCAACACAGGTCGGTAGTACTGCTCCACAGTAATAAAACCCTAAGAGGATTTTAAAAAGTTAGCTCGCTTTTAAATGTTAAAGCCTTTCAAAGTTGAGCTGTTTTAGTGTATTTTTCAGTTCTATTTTCTGTTTATAATAAAAAAAAATTTTAAAACCCAAACATTATTAAATTCTAGTTTAGATAGTTTAAACTTCTTAATATGGAAAACTGTATAATGTTAAATTTGTTTTTGTTCTTTTTTCGCTGAAGAAAGTAGTAAAAAGTGAGCGCTTCATTTTAAAAAATTAGCTGCAAAAGGCAAACTGTGAATGCCTATAACTTTTAAAAGCGAGCTAACTTTGCAAAACCCTTTTAGGGTTTTGTTACTCTACACCAGTACTATCGACCTGTGTTAGCCAATTCTCCGTTAGAAAAATTTGTTGCACAGTGCAATCATTTGAAAAAAATGGGCCTCTGACTATTTTTAGTATTTTTGGTAATTGTTTTGAGGTCGGGCTCATCATCAGTAATGGCAAGTCAATGTCAATTTTCTTCGAGTGAAAACCCCCCGAAAAAAAATCCTGGCTACGGCCCTGGTCCAGATCATATATAGTAAGATTGTTATATAACCAATTGATTCAAACTCGAAGCGTGAATCGTTTCAAGGAAGGCTTCGGTTCAAATGAATTCTAAAGCCAGTTTCAAATTAAGATTTTTGCACAAAATTAAGATTTTCGCATATGTATTCATGCGTTTAAACTGTGAAACCTTTTTTTTGCTGGGCATATATATTGAATGTATGTATTTAAGCTTGTAAGTATTTAACACACAATTTATAATATTGATTATTGTTTTTCTTTACCATGCATGTGAAATAGTTTTATCTTTTAATGTCTACTAGCTACTGCTGTCATTGAAATTAATGAAATAATAACTTCAACTATTTAACTCAAGTCATTGACAACTCAACTCAACATAAAACCAATCGCAAAACAAAACTTTATTAATTGGCAATGTATAAAACTTTTCTTATGAAAAAGCTGACAATTTACGATTAAACTCTCGAGCGTGAAACTTTGAAGGTCATACTTAAATTATGCTCGTTGATTTGAAAATATGCAAAAATCTTTAAGTTTGATTTATCGAAAAGTGAAAATATTTAACTAAACAGTAAATTTACCAATGTAAAACTGCTATAAAATTCAATAAAAAGTTTAAAGATTTACAAGGCAAACACTGGCCCCGTTAAAACTATTTGTTAGAATAAAATCCAAATAAAAAGTTTTTCTTTTTTTAAATTCGTTTCTCTTATTTTCACAAATTTTGACCAGCATTCATTAAATATAATTATCTTATATGAAAATTGAATCAATTTGGATAAGGAAGAAAGTAATTTTCATAGTTAATTAACATTGTATACAGAAAGTTTATGCACACACACACACACACATATGCAGCGCATTCATGAGTCTGACACAAAAAGCTGGAAATTTGATATGAAATTTTTCAATGAATGACGAACAACAATGAAAAAGTTGAGAACAGTTAAAATGCCCAATGACATATTATAAATTTTGAAGTACTCCATATTGCATACACAAAAATTAAAATGTTAAACAATCATATAACTTAATACAATGAAGAATATGAAAACCCAGAATAATTACAATATTCAAAACGTTCCCGGAATTTATTCAGAAAATTAAAAATACAAATTTATTCATCTAAATCTATATTGTCCCCTTCAATGTAATCCCCATCGACTGCAACACACTTATGCCAGCGCTTGATTCAATCCTCGAAACATTTTTTATATTCGGTTTTCGGTATGTCCATCAGTGCTTCCTGCGATTTTTCCATTACTGAAACGCGTTCCCCGTAATGGGTTTTTAACTCGATTGAACAGGGAGCCAAATTAGGTGAATTCGGTTGCTGTTGGATGGTATTTGTTGCATTTTTCGTCAAAAAATCACGAATAATGATGGCAATGTGCTACGGTGCGTTTTCATGGTGCAAAATCTACGAGTTTTCTGTCCATAATTCTGGTCTCTTTCGGCGAATTGCTTAACGCAAACGTCTCATAACGCACAAATAATACTCTTTGTTTACTGTCTGGCCTTCTGGCAAGAATTCATGATGCACTACACCGTTTTAGTCCATGAAAACCGTGAGCATTGCGTTCTTTTTGCCTGAAAATGACATTTTGAACGCCATTCACTTGCCTGATGTCTAAATTGCGTGTCGTAGTCATAAACCTACGCCTCGTCTCCAGTAATAATCCTTTTGATGAATGTAGGATCGGATTCAGCCTCTCAAATCATGTCTTGTGCGACGTCAACACGGTCTCTTTTTTGCATGAAATTAAAGTCTTTTGGCACCAACTTGGCTGCTACACGACGGTAACCCAAATCATTAACCAAAATGTCTTGGGCGGATCCATAAACAATGTTCAAGTCCTCCGCTCTATCGCTGATGTTTAATTTGCGGTTATTGACCAAAATTTCTTTTACTTTATCAATGTTTTCGTCGGTTTTCGATGTCGATGGTCTGCCACTGCGTTCGTCATCTTCGATTGACTCACGACCACTTTTGAATCGCTCGTGTCACTGGTAAACGACCGTTTTCTTTAGAGAATCATTGCCGAAATATTTTTTCAACATTTCCAACATTCCCGCACCATTAAATCCGTTTTTTACGCAAAATTGAATACAAGTTTGTTGTTTGCAAATTTAAATCCATTTCTAAAATTGTAAAAAATCGCCAACACACACAGAGATAAGTGTACTCTTGGTTACGTAACTTTTGCAAATGTTAAGCTATGATGCTAAGATTTAGAGGAAATATCAACAATAGATGTACCAACTTGTAATAGACCAATCCACTGATATGACAGCGAGTGTGCATGCTTGCGGTAGGCCTGGACTTAAGCTCGTGGGAAATAGGGGGGATCTTGCTTGTCATTCAAATTTTCCAAGTGGATCAATACATAAAAAAAATCATGCACAAATGAAAGAACTAATATGTAAATAGGTAAATAAATATATATAAGAATGCCAAGCAAACAAAAAAAACCATATGACTTTATGCCGTGACGATCACCAACAACGCAAAGCTTGATTTTATGCTTTGCCTACTCTCCCTGCCCAACCTAAAGTAGAGTGACTATTACTCTCCATCCCATCCATAATCAACTAACGGATCATCTCATTTTACAAGACTTCAGAAAATTAACGTTTATTCATTTTACTTACTAATACAGTAATTGATAGAAAGAGAATGAAATTGAATGGATGTTTTGCTTTTGTTACAGTAAAGCCTAGACATAAAATTCTTTATATAGTAAATTTTTAGTTATTGGCTGATTGGTTGAAAATATGGTAGAAGAAAAAAAACATTTTACATTTTAAACATATGAATGCATTATGCAAATACTATAAGAATATTAAGTTTTTTTTTTTTTGTATATATAGATAGAAATAGGAACAAAACTTACATTTTTGATGGATCCATCGGTGTTAGCGCTAACATAATGAAGTTGGGATTTTGCATGTATTATTGTTGAAATATTTTTCTTTGTTATTATTTAATCATTATAGTATAAGCATTAGATTTTAAAAGATAATTTATAAAAATTACTTTTTATATATGTAAAATTATTTCATACAATGTTACCACATTTTCAATTTAACCACTCTTTAATAACATTTAAACTTCAGAAAACAATTAATAATAATGAAATTCAATTTTAATTAATTTAGTTAAATTAGGAATTTAGAAGTTTTAGAGATTTTTGCTTATTTTAATTTTGTATATTTCTTTGTAGCACTTCTTGCACTTATGGTTATTTCTTTTGCTGTGAATAGATCTTAGGTAGACCTGAGCTACGCTTGAATGCACGTAGCGCTCGAGGCGCTTCTCACGCACGTGTAGCAATGCAGGTTAGTTTAATGTTGGCGGAACCCAGGAATAATAATTTTGCAAAGCAAACTTGCGTGTCTATCAAATTGCACGTGTCCTGAGCTTTGAGAGGCTGATATAGGAAAAGAAATGTGATCGAAGCACCTAGCATTTGCTAGTAGATATCTCCTCAGATAATATGTCTAAAAATTGTGGAAATCGTGCAAAATATTTTAAATTCCATTTAGGTTTCATAGAATTGGTTTAAAATTGAATAGTTACCTAAAATTTTTTATGATTGCTGAAGTGGATGGTTGAAGATTGAGTTTAATCGCACGTAATTCAATTTCAATAACCAATAAAAACCAGAACTTTACAGCTCAAAATCGGAAGCGAAATGAAAGAGAGTGAATAGTTGAAGTTGACGTTTAATTTAGTTGACACCAAGACCTACACATTTTTACTTTTCGAACTCTACATGGTTTTGTGCTCTGCTAATGTTGCTCAGACCTGTGTACATACAATTCCGAAATCCACTACAAATACCAAGCGAGTATTTTACTATTGCTTTTTTTTCGTTCTTGCTTTAGCAATTCAAATTTTTTTATTTTTATTATTTTTTTATTAAAATGGATCTGCCGTCACAAACTTAACAAAAAATATATCTCAAATCGGAACGATGTGAGTGCCAAACGGTGGCTATTCCGGGAACTTTTCGATCAAGCTGGTATGATAGGTTATTATGTTTTTCCAAAGACTTGTTTAAAAACAATGCAAGCACTGATATTTGTAAATTTATTACTTAGCACTAATATTATTTTAACGATCACACAGCTTTTTTTACTTAGTTTTTAGTGTATTGTCAACAAATTCACTTAAATGCTATTCTATTATTTCCCATGGAAATGTTTGTATACTATTTTGTGCTTTTGTGACCCAAGGATGCATCTTTGTTGGATAGTGGTTGCATGTGGCAAAGTTTGCCCGACAGTTAATTGGATTTCTAGCATGTGTGGGCATATGGTCGTTTGCTGCTTCCAATGCTGAAAGAGAATCCGCGGTGCGCCGCAACTTGCACATGCATGTGTGTCATTTGCTTGCATGCAGCACGTAAATCAAACTATAAATAATTTTTCAATTTCAAATCAAAAATTAGCGCAGAACTCGCCATAATTAGGAAAATATTTATTTTGAAATTACAATTTTTAATGAGTTTTTAATTTGAATTTTCAACACAATTTTCATGCAATAAAAAATCACATATTAAATATTACTCATACGTCCGGAGGTACATACTTAAGGATTCCTTTTGTATCTATGCCTTTTGTCTATAGGAAATACATTCAAATTTCTGTTATACTTTTTTATAACTGCTTAGAAAATTGAAAGAATGATATAATTAAACGTGCCTACCTTGTTCTGCAATTTAATCAAGAAGAAGTAGCCTAACAGGCTTCCAAGCAGCTGCTTGCTTTTTGCTTAAATTTACATATAAATTTTTAAGTTTTTAGTTTTTTTTTTCTTTCTAAAATGGTATAACTTTCATTTGCTGCATTTTTATATGAATTCTCTTTATATACTCATACGTTCTTGCATATTTTTTTTGTATTTTTTTTTTTTTGGTAATTGAATATTTTCTTCCTATTTTTTTTTTTTTTTTTGCATGCTTACTTGTTTTTATTCTACTTTTAATTCTTTTTTTCTATGAATCTCTTTAGATAACCTTAAAAAATATTCTTTTCTCTACATTTTCCATTTTCTATTCTTTTGCTAGACAATAAAAATGCTTAACTTGCTGCTGTAGCAAGAAAACAAGAAAGGAATGTGCAGCTTCAGAAAAAAGAAATAAAATAATAGAGTTTTATATACAATTTTTTTTTTATTGTGTTCTGTGTTTGATTCATTTCTTCTCTTCGTCCTTTTTCTATAATAATTTCATCCAAAAAACCAAAAAAAAAAAAAAACAAAAATGAATTTCGTATTTCATATAACAAAACAAAATTCAAAAATGACAAAGTTCAGGCGGAACAAAAGTTGAATGCGCGGAATACGTTTTTTTTTAGAAAAGAAAAAACAAAAACCAAAGCGTGCGTGAGCTTTCGAGATGTACAGCAAGCTGAACAATGCACTGAGAAAAAAATGCTAGAAAAAAACTTCAGTTAAAACCTTGAATAAGGAAGGAAAAAGCAGATTTTGTGTATTCCCGATAAGACAATGCGTTGCTACTAAAGTTGTTGCTGCTACTGCTGCTGTTGCTATTCCTATTTTCCATAGCATTGAGCGATGATTTCTTAGCAATTGCTTGAAGAGTTTTCTTGTCAAAATTTATGTGCGTATGTGTGTGTGGTCGGTCACAAACAAAACAAAAATAATGAAGAAAAGAAAGTTGAATCATAATAATAATACTCATCATAATTGTGACGCAATATGATTTTATACAATGCTCGATGAGAGTAATACAATAACAAAGCAGCAAAAATAAGCATAGGAAAATTAAAATTTTTTTTTTTCGTTTAACTTAAGTAAAACAGCTTAAAAATTGTAATTATCAAAGTTTAAAGAAAATGGAAAAGAAAGAAAATAAGAAATAAAAGAAATTAATTAAAATAATGAAGCAGACAAGTTAGCATATTTTACATGCAATCAAACCAAGAAATATTTGGTACGGAATATAAAATAAGAAATCTTTTCCACTTAGCGAAAATAAATATTCTAGAAAAGAGATTGGTCAAGAGGTTTGTAGCTAGCATTTTTCTACAAACACACACACTCATGCACTAGACTTTCAATAACGAACGGTTATGGTGACTAGTTACAATGAGAAAACACAACAACAAATAAGTATACAGAACGGTAGTGGTAGTTTACTTTCAATATCTCTATTCAGTGAAGATATTTGGAATCAAATCTGTAATTCTTGGTTATGATTTCAAAAATTAGTAGCTTATATGGGATATTGAAAGATTAAGAACTATCAATAAGATCACTGTTGAGGAATTGTGGCGGATTCCGAAACGGCCGTCTGATTTGCCCGTCTCTGTGATGACTACATATATACGTTCCTTAAGCCTACATTCCTACATATGTATACATTACCTAAATTAACGAAAGCAGTTTAATTTTGAAGGATATTGAAATAATGAGCTCTATTTCCTTAAAAAGTTTATATATTCTTAATTATAAGTGACAGAAAAGGATTAATTTAAATTTCTATGCCAGGTGCGGATACAAGGAAGGGAGGGGCGGAACTGAGGAAACCCTCCTCTCTCTCTCCCCTCAAAGATTTTCAAACATTTAAAAATTTAATAACTTAAACAGTCAAAAAGGTGAACATAAATAGTTATTGTTGTTTTTAGCTATTACGATTTACTTTCAATTATAAGAATAAGGAATAATCTTGCTCATTAAACCACTTCCTTCTCAATGGAAATGTTCTGAAACAATAATGATACCTAAACCAAATAAACCTGAAAACTCTGTGTCCTCATAGAGTTTGCCTATAAGAGTTTGCTGGCAATATTCTCGAAAATATTCGAAAGAGTAGATTGCTAATAATACTAGAAAATAAGAATATAGCATCGGTTCATCAATCGTCATAAGCACGGTAGTCCTGAGCAATACCATCGCAAAGTAAATATTGTCACTGACTTTCTGGAACACAAAAAATTTTGCTCTGCCATATTTTTGGACCTGCAACAACCGTTCGACACAGCTTGGCATCAAGGGCTATTATACAAATTAAAATATATTTTGTCTTAAAGTCCTATCTACGTGAAAGATAATTTTATGTCAAAGTAAATGATGAAACATCAGCCATAAGTCAAATAAAAGCCGGTGGTACTCCGGTGGGTCCTGCTCTTTATTAAATTTTTACCTGCGATTTGTCTGAAACTGATGTTGTTACCATTGCTACTTATCCAGACGGACAGCCATCTTAGCGTCAAATTAATCTCCTATAGAAGCTGCACATCTAGTTCAGAAACAGCTCGCCGACATTCCGACAATGGTTAGGCTAGGTTGGAGTGACTGTCGCGAGACACACTTAGGCCTGAACGGCCCATTGTGATACCACATAGTTGGACCTACAGTTTAACGCCGATTTCAAAACTCAGTGTGGCAGTTTTTTATCGGCTTGGTTGTTTTGCCATTACCAACCAAGGTTTGCACTTGTACACTTTCTTATAATTCTCATACACTTCATATTGACAGTGAATATAAGAAAGTTATGAAAATTAACCACCAGACGAAGGCGGGAATCAAAACCCGAACCTCCCGCATGAAAGTCTAGTGCACTACCTACTAGACTAACGAGGTCGTCCTTTCAACAATGGTTACTTCGTTAGAAAATAAATGTAACAAGTCAAGTCAGCAAATATCACGTTTTCATTAAGAGGAGGGGAATGTCCTCCATAAAATCTGAATGGAATTATTATCCCCTAACGTAACAGTGTTAAATATTTAGGATTAAATTGGAAAAAGCATATAAAAGCGAAAAACAAAACGCATGTCCTGGTTATTGGGTCCAAAATCAGAGCTGAATCTTGAGATCAAACTACTTATTTATAAAAAGATATTGAAACTAGTTTGGACATACGGAGTTCAATTGAGGGGTATCACTATTAGTTGAAACTTAGAAATACTACAACTCTATCAATTCAAAACACTGAGATTCTTAGCAAAAGTACTCTGGTTTGTAACTAACAACGCATTACACAATTACCTAAATATTCTAAAGGTAAAAACTTTTGTATTGACTGGCTTTGTTTTTTGCTATCACATTTGCTAGTACATTAAGAGAAATGTAGCGTTAGGAAAGCTCTTGCCAGACTTCAAAGGACTGTGGCCATTTGTTGTACGGAAGCTTTTCCTACAACACCTGGCCCATCCTTGGATGCATTGCTCAACTTACCACCCCTTGATATTTTTGCTAAAGGAGAGGCTGTCAAAGCCATCTGTAGGCTTAAACGCAATGGGTATTGGTATGACACTTGCTGGGATATTGGTGACATTTTTGAAGGTACTGATATGGACCTAACAGTTCTATCAATGCCATCCGATACAATGCCAACAATTCCAGTTTTAACACGGCGCTATACAATACAAATTCCAGAGGCCCAAATTTGGCTTTTGCCGGGACCTGGGCCGGGAGTTGATTGTAAGCGTATTTTCACTGACGGCTCCAGAACAGAATTCATTTCAGGTTCTGGGGTCTTTATTGAAAATGATGGAGTGCCCCTTCACTTTTCCCTTGGGTTGTATACTTCTGTTTTTCAAGCAGAAATTTTTGCAATCATCAAGGCAATGGAACATGTCATTGATAATGGTTGGAGAGAAAGGAGTATCTGTGTATTTAGTGACAGTCAGGCTGCGCTTAAATCCTTGCTTAATCCTCTAACCACGTCCAAACTGGTTATGCATTGTAAATCCAGGCTTGATTGTGTTGGAAAACACAGTAGCCTGCTGTTGATATGGACACTCAGCAATTTCAGGAAATGAATCGGCTGACCTTCTGGCCAGAAAGGGTTCGGAAAGTGGTTTCCTGGGCCTAGAACCTGTACTCTCTTTGTCGTCTACAGCCATCAAGACCACCATTAATGAGTGGGTCGACTTGACACACAATCGTAAATGGGAGGACCTGAGGAGCTTTAGACAGACTAAGATCATGTTACCTGTTATCTCGAAGCGTCTAACAGACTTCCTGTTATCACTTAACAGAAAGAGTTGTAGGCAGCTGGTGGGATTATATACAGGTCACTTTTCTTGGGCCAAACATATGCATATGATTGGCCTGGGAGCTAGTGCCTTCTGTGCTCCCTGTGGTTTGGAGGAAGAATGTGAAGAGACGGCGGATCACTTTCTTGGTGTCTGCCCCGCTTTCTGCCGGATCAGAGTAAGCATATTTGGTACTGGAGTGTTGGGAGACGAACACATGAGCTCTCTAACACCGCAGGATCTGTTAAGATTTATTAATAAATCTGGTAGATTTAAAGTATAGAAAAAGGGAACACAGGATATAGTACAATGGACTTAAAACTTGTCTGAGTGCTGTATTCTTGAATACTTCTTTTGTCTGTTTCAACAAAAAAAAAAAAAAAAAATAAAGAAATGTAGCTCAATTTCGCTTTGGGAGGTTATTTTTTATATTTTCCCCCAGCTTCTATTTGCATATCTTTTGAAGTTTTAATAGTATTATTATATTTGATTTTTCTTTATTTTATGAATAGATATATTAGCTGTATTTGATCAAAGCATCATTGCTCTTCTGTTTCTAGTGCTAATGAAATACAAGGTTTATAAAATGCTCTTTTTGCATAATTATAAATTTCGGAAATGAAGAGCTTTTGTAAGGTAGCCTCGGCCACGAACAAATCATTTTTAGGTCATAGCTGACAGCATTTTCTGTTTCTTTACCATAGTTTTAATGCTGTCAGATGTAGACTCAAAAAAGCACTAAACCATGCTCCCAAACAAATTCAAAATTTTTCCAAATTTGTTAAAATTTTCGTATTCCATATTATAATAATAGAAATTTCTTGTGCGATAAAAATTTGTTTTCCATGACAAGCTCATTTTCTTCTGGCATGAAGCGTGTAAGAGTTAAAACAATACAAATTTTATATGGGTTCAGGCAACCTCTGTGGCTGGTGGATGAGTGTTTGACTGGAGTTCCATCTGCCTCAGGTTCGATTCCCAAATGGAGTTAAATTCTTAAAAAATGTTCAAATGTATTGTTCTAATAAAATAGATCATTTCGGTGATTTAGTTTTTAAATGTTTGACTCAAGTACCAGTTCAACGGGTTCGATTCTAAGGTAGAGTATTGAATCCACCAAAAAACTAAATTATAGGTTTCGGCTCGATATAAAGGAAATCCCAGATGGGAAAGAGAAAATCTGAATACAGGGTAGGAATCAGCGACCTTGAATTATTCTTAAAATTCTATTAATTCTCGATCCATTATAAACCAATCCAAAACCGAAAACTGAATAAATAAAAAATGTTTCCTATTGTTAATATTTTCCACGATCCTCTACCTTGGAAATAGAGCATAGAAACGATTTGCTGCAAGACCATGTTTTCTCCAAAATATGTAACATTCCAGTAAGATTTTACACGGTCATACCTTCGAAATTATTAGACATCGAAATAAAGTTTATAAATAAGAAAAAGAAAAATGCCTACGTATGTAACGCTCCATCCGGCAATTTGGCTCATATGGAGAAGTTCAATTTTTTATTTCGTCCCCCGCCCCCCTCCCCCGCAAAATGTTTCCTGTTATCGCCACTGTCTATGTATACATTTTTCTCTACAATTGTATTTAAATATCACTCATACGCCCCAATTGCCTAACAATTTTATTTCTATTACTGTAAGTTATCCGTAGTTCCCACACTAGTTCGAAAATTGTTTTTATTTTACTATATTGTATACTTGTTTTTGCATAAGTTCAATTACAGCATACACATAAAATATAATCACTGTATCTATGTATTTCGCACCATCTTGATTAACTTGGATTGATTTAGTATTGTAAGTAATCTAAAAATAATGCATACAAATTATGATATTAACTGCAAATGAAAATAATTGAATATTTTCTAATAAATACGTGTACCTATAATTATATAAATTCTCTCTCTCTCTGAACATTGCGCGAGTGTGTGGAAGCAATAAAAAGTGTGACATGACACGTTAACTTTACCAAATAAATATACAATTATCAACAAACAAGTGCAACAATATTGTATAAACCCAACTAGCAATTATAATAACTAATAAGACCAACAACCACCAGGCACTACGAATAATCTAAAAAACAACAACTGTGTAAAACAAAACACTGAGCAATAAAATTTTTATACCATAAAAAATTCCAATATTTTTTTGCACATATTCTTACTTAAAGCTACTACTAGCGTTTCAATAAACAAGTACATGCCAAAATGAATGAATAGCGCTGGGAAGCAAAAGTCATGACTTGTCAAGGCTTCTCTCTATATTTTCAGACTGTGATGATTATAATCAAATCTTTGTTCCGTCTAGTTTCTCAACGAAAGTGATGTCGAGTCCATAGCGGGGGAGGATGTAATTAAAATATCGGCTGGCATTACAGCTCTACCGCCCTTCCACTCTTTTTTCCAGCTTTTCGGTCACCTTCATAACCAGAAATCTTCAAAAAAGACGAACCTATCTTTAATGCTCAGACTTGAAGTGAATTAACAAACTGCTTTGCTTGATTTCAGAAATACGAATAACATGTTACACTTGGGAGTTCAACCGTACTACGGTTATTTAAAGGTCAATTCCAGCCTTACCCTATAGGTTAAAAGTCAGTCATGTTTTCAGCTAAGGTAGATAAAATGAATCCTAAATTTATTTACATTATAACCGTGGGCGGCTCGTCTTATAATGTCTGAACTGAACTTGATGGTAGCAATGCTTACATATTTGAATATCTCAAAGCAGATTGCCTTAGCAGTAATCAATCTTCAGCATCCCGTTTTGAAAAATGCCACATTTTTAGAAAATATTTGAAATGAATTTAAAATGGAAAAAATTTTTTTTCCTTCTTTGTAATCACCAAATTTCTGTAGGGTCTTTGAACTACATTTTGGGTATTTTTCCTGTTCCTGCAATGCTGTTGTATTAAATGTTTAAAGAGGTTTAACATATACCAAAAGACTATAGATGTGATTAATAAATATTTGCGTTAGCTTCATTAAAAATTAACCTAAATGAGAAAAAATGTAAGTTAAACAATTTTGTAAAATAAATTCTTTTAAAAATTGATAGCAAAGAATATGAATAACTCTGCAGCTCCTGCTTGGATATCGTTGTTGGCCATCGTATCTTCAATGCGCAACATACGCTTCAATTCACGTACGCCTGTAACCTTTCTAGTAATGGTGGTTTTACTATCAGGATTTGGTTAGCAGAAAAGGGCCAGGCCGCAGTGATTCGTTTCAAGCTTCATCTATAATCAACGATCATATTGTTTTCGAACTGTATTCCTTTAGATCCACTAATATTGGAAGTATGTTCCATGCTTCTCATCCACACAAAAACACAGATTTAATATTGGAGAAATATTAGCTTTTTATTCCACTGTTGAGATCATTTCAAAGACACTAGAGACTTTACTGATTCTATTTTCGATGATGGCACTATCAGTAGATGCATATACAGTAGGGTGGCCCTTATGTTTCAACTTTCTAAAAGTTTAGCTTTAGATAGGGGGCTGCCCCTATCTTGTTTCAATCAGTAATGAAACAATCTGTGCAAAATTTGAGCTCAACCGGACAACTGCGAGGCGGCCCTCGTCAACCATGATGTTGTACATTGTCGCTCGGAAAGTCATTTTTTCAGATAAAACAATTTTTCGTTTTTGGATTTCTTGAACAACACCTTTCCATGAAGAAACAACTTTGAGATGATTAGCTAGAATTGTTAGAGTTAAAAATGATTTACACATTCAAGGTACATATTTCTCAAGGCCAGTTTCAGTTATCCCATAGGGGGAAGAACTCTTAAAAAGTATTTGTATTTTTCTTGGTCGGGTGTACATTCGAGCTTGGTTTCTGTCACCAGATAGAATTAAAGCACCTAATCATTACTTTTTGTTCATGCGTCAATTGATAAATTATCAGGATATCGCTCGAGAAATCAGAAACGTGCTGCGGACAAATTTGTCCCTACCTCGAGTACTTTGCCCCCAAACTCTGACTCTATCATTATTTGAGGAAAATGTTCCAACAGCGGTTAAGTCAAGTAAAGCTTAAATTATATTAGAAGCAGGTTACAAAAAAATCCTTTTTCTTCGTTTATAAACATCGAATTTACGTCTTTTGTAACTCTTGGTACAAAAATTTTTAATACGGAATTTTCTATCAGTACCGATTTCTTTAACAAAGAGCTTTCAACATGGAAAATGATCTAAGTTACAAAAAAGGAATTAAAAAACTTGAGAAGAAAGTTGCTGTCGATGACGTTGCAGAAGAAAATGTGAAACTCATTCAGGAATATAATAATATTTTCACGAAAAATGAAGCTGAGAAAGAATTTTTTTCACAAATCGTTACCGAAGACCGAAAAAAGTACGCACTGCTAAATTCTTTCTTATAGTGCAAATCAGGGCCGTAGCCAGGATTTTCTTTCGGGGGGGGGGGGGGGGGCGGGGGGGGATTTCATTCGAAGAAAATTGACATTGACTTGCCATTACTGATGATGAGCCCGACCTCAAAACAATTACCAAAAATACTAAAAATAGTCAGAGGCTCATTTTTTTCAAATGATTATCAGTGGGAATTCGGGCCATGATAAGGAATCCGGATGAGGTTGGCTTATATCCCCAAAATTCGTGCAGTTACTGCATTGAAAGAGGTTTTCCGAGTCGGGGTGCTCTGAGCAATAATGGGTTAAAGAATTAATTACATTTTAAGATTGCTTCCTAGAACTTTGGACCTGATCCACTACTACTGCCCTACATGGGCTTTGTGAATAAAATGGTTCCTAGTGTTTGTGAATGAATTTTTTATACTGAACACGAATCTGAGTTCAAAAATTTCCCATCACGCCACGTTTTAGAAAAAATGGGATGTAAAACACTAAAATAGAATCTTTGAACACTGGCGTGCTACAAACTTCGAATTCCAGAAATTATAGGCTGAATCATGCCCTTCCAAATGAGCCCTAAACCCGAAACTGTAAATCAAAAACAGTTACTGACCTAGAAAAACTATAAATGCAAAATTGCTCAGCATCACCTTCTCTTTTTGTATCCAAAGTCAAACCTCATGTCAAAGAAAACAAATGAGATCTGGTCGCATAGTGTAACTAAGATTTCAAGTTTATTTTTTGATATTTGACTTTTTAGAAAGAAACCGATGAAACTAAACCGATGAACTAAAAACTGTTCAATAGATTTTATTTTGACTTTTTTTCATCCACTGGCAATTAATATCAAAAAATAAAAGAAAGTTTCTACATTTCGGGGGGAGGGGGGGTTAGAACCCCCAAAATCAACCCCCTAAATACGGCCTTGCTGCAGATATACGAGAGTGAATTTCATTGAAATTTTGAATTTCAAATTTAGGTGGGAACACGAAAAAATAGAATTTCATAGAGAATCAAATTTCGTTTTTGACTGATTATAAGTTTGGAGAGGAAGAAGAATTTTTCTGTGCTATAATTATACGTTATGAAAACAAAATGCAAAATGTCTAAAAAATATATTAGTGGTCCTCGTGAAAGCTCGCAAACTTGCATACTCGTATATACACAAATTTGTATACACCGTTTAATGAATACACTCTGCAGGTTTTGAAAGTGTAAATCAGTGGTTGCGCAAAAGTGTTGAAAATTCAAAATAAACTGCATACGATTTTTTTAATGTTGGCAATACCTCACTATATACGAGGTTTGCACACTGAAATTGGCTTACAAATTTTCGAGCACCTCGCAAACTTTTTTTGTATGGAAAATGAAAACAGCTGATACACGCAATGCAAACTTGCGAGGTATACGAGGCATTTGCGAGTTTTCATGAGGACCACTATTATATTTTCCTTGCTTTTTACAACCATGAGTTTGAGGGTTGCTTAGTTACTTTCGGCATTTCAAGTGAATTTCATTAGAATTATGTATATAGATATTTTTCTTGTAAATAAAAATACGTTTCCCCAATAGAAGTTGTGGGCGATTATATTTTGTATGTTGTTTCAGGAATTGTGCGAATTTATTTTGAAAATTTTTTTTTCAGAAGGTTTCCACACAATTTCCTGGATGTTGCCAAATAAATTTCTCTAAGGATAAACAAGAAAATGGTTAAAAAAAAAAATGAATACTATACCGCGTTTGAACGGAGTTAATAGTTGCGCATACTATGTTTCAACTTCAAGGCGTTTTGAAGTTAGAAGAAGGCACCTAGAAGTTGTCCGATAGAGCTAAAGTTTTGCACAGCCTGGTTATTTTTTTATTGGAACCAGATTAGTGCAAAGGAGTAGCAACATTTTTACTTTTGTAAATCTACCTATAGCTAAGGGCCACCCTAATATACAGGGTAGGTCATCTGACAACACAGATATTTAACACAGTTGAAAAATTAAATACAGCATGTGAGGCTACTGCAGATATGATGACCACATTGTATAATGCAAAACGTGCGCGTAAAGCCGAGCTCAAGGCAAACAACAGGAACATGGAGCCAGATATCGTCAACCGATGATACAACCGGACAGAAACCAATACAGATGATTGAGCACTAATATCATCACAGTCCTCCGATGTAATACCTAACGGTGGTTCCTGGAGGAATAACCGTACGGACAAGAGGTAGTTTTAGCGTGAGAATGTCTCACACTGACTGGGCTTTTAATGCTTTTGTCCTCATTAAAAAAAAAAAATACGGGGTAGGCCATTTAAAGTGGAAGCATTTGTTTATGAAAAAAAACATTAAAAAAATTTATTTTTTTTTGTTCATGAGGAAATTAACTTATTTTAGTTCAAGGAGATTTGTTCTAGCTACTTTTTTGAAAATGATATAGCTCAAATGGCCTTGACGGTCAAGTTTGTCTTTTTTCGGCATTTTCCACTGTTTTGGATAATGATTCAGTCGACATGGCTGATATTTCCTGGTGACTTCAAGTAGCCCCAGAGGAAAAGTCCGACGATGTAAAATTTGGCGATAATTCTCATACACTTCATATTGATAGTTAATATAAGAAAGTTATGAAAATTAACCACCAGACGAAGACGGGAATCAAATCCGAACCTCCCGCATGAAAGTCTAGTGCACTACCCACTAGACTATCGAGGTCGTCTTATTTTAAATGTTTTTTCGGAGTGTACCGTTCCATGGTATAAATGTCATTCGATTGACGCTTTTAACGCGGCATGTCATTAGTCGATCTGACAGCTCTGTCAAAAGTTATAGGGTTGTCAGATGCTTCCATTTTAAATGGGACACCCTGTATATGAATTAATACCGAACTGTCTAAATAGTAGAATTGATCAACTTGCTTCATAGAGATTTATTCGTTTTTCAGTTTGCCACATAGGTTTTTTCCCAAATGGTTTTAATGCGACTATTTCAACATACTCTTGAAGTGATTTGTTCATTTCGACAAGTTTGGTGCTAATACTCAGGAATAAATATATATCATTGATATGATATATGTGGATTGGCCATTCAAAAGACCTTCATTTGAATTAATTTTGTTTCTTAGAACTAACAATAGCACTCAACCATAATCTAAAAATTGCCAACGAAATAACTCGCTTTAAGTATCTTAAATCTTGGTGTTCCTCGAACGGATTAATATACACACCATTATCGAAAACCAAGTAACAAGTTATGTTTAATCATCGCATACATACTTATCTTGAAAACCAATATTCCTCATCCACAATAATTTTTCTTGATAAATCTATTTAACTTAAAAATGCCAGAAAAAACTCAAATTTGTTACAAAGTGTAATAACTACTTGTGAATAGTGGCAACATAAAACAAATTTTAATTTAATAATTTTTTGTAACCTTCCTTCTTCTGAAGCTTCTGAAGCATGTGAAGAAAAAAACAAAGAAAAAATTATAAATTAAAAAGTCACAAAGGCCAAAGGTGGAGACTAATTAAATCCAAGGTAGGCGGCAGGTACCTACAGTCGCATTCATGCATACATACATACGTGCATGTACTGGTCTATAAAAAACATTAAAACACTTGCTTATATTTAGCTCTTAAGCTTTTTTTTTTTTGAGTTACATACTGTAAATTTTTATACATTTTTGTTTTTTTTTTTGTTTTTTGCTCCTTGGTATAAACTTTTTCAAGTGCCTTTGTGTTTTTTTTTTTAAGCTGTACATTGCCTGTTTATGCATCATTTTGTTTGTTGCCGCTGTTGCATGCGTTTACTCAGTTCGTTCTGTTTATCAGGCAAGGGCCGGCCCAGCTAACCCCGACCCATCCGTGTTCAATTCGTGGTCTTCGTGAGTTAAACAATGCGATAGCGAGGCGCTTATCAGGCGAGAACATGTTTCGTTGAAACTTCATTAGGTTTGGTCATGTTTTTGTTTTAATTTGTGTTTCTGTGACTTTACTTGACTCTGTGTAAATTATCGATATCGAGTGTTAGTTGTAGTTGTAGCAGCATTAGCGTTTGATGTTGTTTTTGTGTTCTTTTGTTACGTTTTAATCGCTGGTTGTTACGATTTCTTATTATTACTTTTGTTGTGTTTTGCTGTTAATGGCGTTAGTTCGTTAGTCACATGATTAGTTTATAGTGTAGAAGTTAGCAGCAAAGAATAGAGCAATATTTCTTCGGTCAGGTCGACAATTTTTGCCCATTCACTCATTATTGCAAAGTATGAAAATTCTTTGTGATGAATTTTAAATGTTTTTTTTTTTTTAATTTCATTGAAGATAGATAAATTCAGAAAGAGTCTGCCAAGGAATTTATGTCCTACGAATGTAAGCACCTTGGGTTTAATCAGTCAACTCTTTGCCTAATATAAGAAGAACAAAACAGAATACACTTGTCCAAGTGTCCGCTATACTTAAAATCAGGCCCGCTTCAACTACTGACAATACTCACCCACTTCATAAACACACATATACACAATCAAACAAATGAAAAACAAATTGAATGAAATAATGTTTTTGTAGCTGTTACGCTTGTAGTAGGCGTTGGTTGTTATTCTTGTTGTACTACCTCAAAAAAATTTGTTTTTACTCCAGTTTGCAATTTAGAGTAATAAATAATTTTTATGGCGCACACTTAAAATGTCTTGTGTACAAGTACAACACCAACTAAAAACAAAAAAAACCTATAAGATTTTGAAGGATGTGAGTGTGCGGTGGTAACAGTAGCAACAATAACGATAATAATAATTTCTAATGCAAAACTTGAAGTTGTTGGCTTTTTCGCTTACCTTTGGTTGTTGGTAGAGGTGGTTTTTTTCCAAAGTATTTCTTGCTTTCTAATTGATTTTTTCTCTTTCTCTTTCTCTTTTTTGTTTTTTTTTTTTAAGTGAGAGTAGCATAATTTTAGGCGTAATAAAGTAAATGATGTAATTTTTTTCTACATTACAAATATTTTTTACCTTAATTATCTTTTTCTTGTTTAATTTTCTTTATATTTTTCTTTGTGTTGTGTGTGCTTGTTTGTTTTTTAGATGAATTTGTATCATTCTCATTCAGGGCATTCGTGCTTTGTGTGGTAGATGGGAAAGTACTTATTTGTGTTTCTGTTCCCAGGAAGCAGAAACAAACGATTAAATAAATCAAGCTCATTTCTAGATATTACTGGCCATTATAGTAGTCAGAGAAAGTAGGAGACAGAAACCAATAGGAGGTTCAATTAAAAATCAGAGTCAGTCAGAGCCAGTCAGAGTCAGTCAGAGTCACTCAGATTCATCAGAGTCAGTCAGAGTCAGTCAAAGTCAGTCAGAGCCAGTCAGAGCCAGTCAGAGTCAGTCAGAGCCAGTCAGAGTCAGTAAGAGTCAGTCAGAGTCAGTCAGTGTCAGTCAGAGTCAGTCAGATTCATCAGAGTCAGTCAAAGTCAGTCAGTCAGAGTCAGTCAGATTCAGTCAGAGCCAGTCAGAGTCACTCAGAGCCAGTCAGAGTCAGTCAGAGTCATTCAGAGTCAGCCACAGTCAGTCAGATTCAGTCAGAGCCAGTCAGAGTCAGTCAGAGTCAGTCAGAGTCAGTCAGAGCCAGTCAAAGTCAATCAGAGTCAGTCAGAGTCAGTAAGAGCCAATCAGAGTGAGTCAGAGTCACTCAGATTCATCAGAGTCAGTCAGAGTCAGTCAAAGTCAGTCAGAGCCAGTCAAAGTAAGCCAGATTCATCAGAGTCAGTCAGAGTCAGTCAAAGTCAGTCAGATTCAGTCAGAGCCAGTCAGAATCAGCCAGAGTCAGCCAGAGTCAATAAGAGCCAGTCAGAGTCAGTCAGTCAGAGTCAGTCAGAGTCAGTCGGAGTCAGTGAGAGTCAGTCAGAGTCATTCAGAGTCAGTCAAAGTCAGTCAGAGTCAGTCATAGTCTTTCAGGGTCACTCAGAGTCAGTCAGTCAGAGTCATTCAGAGTCAGTCAAAGTCAGTCAGAGTCAGTCAGAGTCATTCAGAGTCAGTCGGAGTCAGTCCGAGTCAGTCATAGTCATTCAGAGTCAGTCAGAGTCAGTCAGTCAGAGTCAGCCAGAGTCAGTCAGATTCAGTTAGAGTCAGTTAGAGTCAGTCAGAGTCAGCCAGAGTCAGTCAGATTCAGTTAGAGTCAGTTAGAGTCAGTCAGAGTCAGTCAGAGTCAGTCAGAGTCAGTCAGAGTCAGTCAGAGTCAGTCAGTCAGAGTCAGTCAGAGTCAGTTAGAGTCAGTCAGAGTCAGTCATAGTCAGTCATAGTCAGTCATAGTCAGTCATAGTCAGTCATAGTCAGTCATAGTCAGTCATAGTCAGTCATAGTCAGTCATAGTCAGTCATAGTCAGTCATAGTCAGTCATAGTCAGTCATAGTCAGTCATAGTCAGTCATAGTCACTCAGGGTCAGTCAGAGTCAATCAGAGTCAGTTCCTTTTTGAGTGTCTAAAATATTCTGGAGTTCGGGAACAATACCTTAAAAACTTGCTGGCTATATTTGCTGATGATCCAATTTTGATTGCTAGTTGTGTTGATCTTTATACATTAAAAATGTTTTATCTCTAAATTGTTAATAGCTTAAGATTAAGATCTATGGTTCTAAATATATAATAACTTTTCTTTCAAATCGAATTGTAATTTGTAACAAGCTAAACGTATTCAACTTTTCTTTTAAATTGAATTGTAATTTGCTACAAACGATATGTCTTCAAGCAATAAAATAAATAATAATAATAAAACAGAGCCAATCCGAGTCAGAAGCAATCCGAGCCAATGTAAGACAATCTCTGGCAATAAATATCATTCAAGTTATAGGTAATAATAGGCACAAACCGCGCTCATCTTTCATCGTAACATATCTGGAGTACAACACTTTCACACTGGGTGCGGCTGTGTAGTGAATTACCTGTGTTTCAACTATAATTTTTACATTTGTGAAATGAATTTTTAAGTTCTTTAACTTTAAATCACACAGAGTCGTCGAATCCACCCGACCATTTTCTTGAGTTGCTGCTGATTAATTGTATTGCTGGTTTGCCGAAAATGTTGCATGTTGCTCGCAATGTTGCTGTAGTGGCTTGTTGCTTTAGTTTGAAGTCTTTGTGAGACTTTGAATTTCTTTTGTATTCCTCCTAATGTATACTTCTGTTTTTTTTTTTTATATTTTACAAATTGTTGCCATAAAATTCGAAATGTTTTGTTATTTGTACGAAATGCTAATTTTATGAATTTCTTACGTTCTTTTGTTTCTTGTTTTCCAGCATATTTATTTTAATATTTTTTCCGTTTTTCTTCTTTTTTTTTGTAAAAATGAAAAATTGCATTTATTAAATATTTCGAAATGTTGCACGCGCGTGTGCCACATTGCCTGCTTTCATTGTATTTGTAGTTGCTGCTGCTGTTAACTTTTTCGACTTCTACCGCTAGTATCGTCCTTCAATTAAAATAATCGCTGCCGGGAAATGTTAATTTAAATGTGAGTGATTACATTTTGTTTTGCTTACTCTACCTTACCTCACTTAATGTGTATTTGTATACTATTTGCAAGTGTATGCGTGTGTGTGCATAGATTTACTTTGAGTACTGATTCCTGATTTGCTACTAAAAAGTTGCATAAAATTAACACGCATTTATTTGCTTCTGTTGCTCGTTTTTGTTTGTATTTCTTTGTTTGGTAACGTAATTCCTTTCTGCGTTTACATGAGCACAAAATTTTTGTAGCCATTTATCAAATCTCTCGGCTGGCACTTTAATTTATATTTTGGTACGCAGACATTTAATTGTTTAGCAGTGCAAGTGACCGAAGCATTTATTATTATTTAATTTCTTAAATTTATAATTTTACTTATGAAGACAAGCTTTGCTTCCGCTGTTTTTTTTTTCTGGAACTAAAAGCTTTTCAGATCGATTCTATACGTTACTGCAAAACTTAATATTGTTACCAAAATACGCTACCAGGTTTGGCAATTGGTATTCTTGCAACGCGATAATGCTGCCAATAATTTCAAACCCTAGCATGGTGATGTTTTGTTATGTGGTGAAAAGCGTGAAAAGATAGACGTGTTTCAAACTCTTTCTTAGTACCTATTTTTTCTACCTCTCTCATTCAGACAGGCGTTCATGCTTGCGCCCGTGTGAACAACCACTTATCAAATGGAATAAGGAAATGAATCGTACATGTTATTTTATAAATTTTCTATTAATTTTTGTATAATTTTAAAACAATACAGATTTTTTCCTTGCATGAAATATTTTAAGCCAAATATTTTAATAAAGCATGGCCATTTCATCGTTGCTAAACGCTTTCTTACGCAATGCCAATTAAATGTACAAATTGCTAAATCTTTTATTTTTCAGTAACAAAATAAACGTTACTGCGACAGAATCGACTTATTATTGCCAAAAAATTCTTACAGATGTATTATTTAAAGTATTGTTCGACGCTAGCGACAACTGTCGCTAATTTCTCCGGCCGTTTTCGGATCCCTTTTTGAAAAGGGAGGTGTCTTTCGACGCGATCCATGATTGGATCTATTTTTCGGCTTCCTCGTACGAACGAAAATGCTGATCCGCCAAGCCGAGTGACATCGAAAGAAACAGATGGAGTCTGAAGTCGCGACGTCTGAGGAGTATGGCTAATGGAGCAAGACCCCCGATTTCAGGATTTTCAAGTATGTTTTGACCACTTTTGCGATGTGTGACCGAGCATTGTCATACTGGAGGATGGCTTTGTAATGTCTTTCTTGATACTGTGGCCGTTTTTCTCTCAATGCTCGACAAAAACGCATCAATTGCATTCGGTACCGATCTCCTATGATGGTTTCACTCGATTTCAGTAGCTTGTATTGAAACCTTCTTTCTTTGGCTGGGGTAGACTCAGCGGCTGCTAAAGATTCTTCTTGTCACACTATTTATATTTTTGCAGGGGGATCCTAGTTTTTATTTTCAACACAAAGACACAATTTATTCGTTCACAATTATTTCAATTCAGGTACATAAAAAGAAAATCACAATTCTGTCTAAACTTTAACTTAATAACTCTGCACAATGGCATTTACCAAAAACAAAGCTCAAGAGTTTTGAAAGTGAATCTTATATAATTCGAGTACGCTGAACATAACGACGTTTTTGGTTTTTCTCTATAACGGTTTAAAAAAATCATATATGTAAAAAAACACTGCACAATGGAATTAATCAAAAAGAAACGCTCAAGCTTTTTCAGAGTGGATCTTAAATAATTCGAATACGCTGAACATAATGGCGTTTTCAATTTTTCTCTATATCGTCTAATTTGTTTTATAACATGCACATCGATCAAAACACGTCATGCACAGAACTCAGAGCTGGCGTTACCCTAACTGGTTCGTCTCATCGTTGGTACACCAAACTTACTCACCTGCACGTCTTTTCCTTGTTGTTTTATGAGCTGTTGGCACTAAGAGCTACTGTTTTATTGACAGCTGTCGACACCCCTCCGCCCTTCTAACGCGCTGAGGGCTATCGACACTAAAAGCTGCTACCGTGTTGAGGGCTATCGACCCACTGACCAAGAATTCTGCTGTAATTGCTATTTTCTAGAAACTTCTTCTTCTTCCTTGTCGCGACTGGAAAATATGAGGTTGGATTTTGTTGCTTGTTTGCGATTGGCTGTTTCGATCGCATGATATTTTAAATTTTGAATTTCGATTGCAGTCTGCTGTGATGGTCCCGTTAGGTTTTGTGTGCGCTGTGGACGGCCTTGATGTGTGGTTTTTAATTGGTACACATGATTTCTTGCTTTGTTTCCATGCTGGTCGTTATTTTGTTTGCATATTTCTTTTCCAGTGCTTGTGTACAGTGGCGGTTTTGGTGTACAGTGGTGGTGTTGATGCTGGTGTGTAGAGGCACAGCCGAGTATTGTGCGGCTATAATTTGTCTACCGAATTTGGACCGCGCAAGCTCATAGTATATCACAGCTGGTTCCGCCAAATGCAGAGCATTACCTTGGCGCCGTAAATATTCGGTTTGGCGGTTGATGTGAAGGTATGTTCGGGCATTCCCCATGACTTTTTACTCTTGGGATAATCGTAATGGGCTTATTTTTATCGCCGTTTACAATGCGATGTCTGTCTTTGAAACAGTTGTTCACATGCAAATAAACTCCTTTCAATATTCCTCGGTTTCAACTCGTAATGGCCTTGAAGCGTTTTTAGATGGCTTGCTGAGTCATCCTCGGGGATTCAGTTAGAGTTTCTTGCGTTTGGCACGAATCTTCATCGAGCAGTGCTTCCAATTCATCATTTTCGGAAATTTGTTCTCTCCGACTACCGTGCTTGTTCTCGACATTAAACCACTTTTGCAAGAACTTGGCTCGAAAACAGACATTTCGAATCCAGAATAATTTAAATATGCAAACAACTTTCTGACAATTTCGATCTACGCATTTCGACCAGCCCTCATCAATGCAGCGATCTATCGGCGGAAGCAAAGCTGTCCTTAATAACCATGTAGACAATGAAACGATGAATGTTTTAATTCTCAAACTATACGTAGATACAATTTTCTGCGTGATAACATCATGCATCATATTCTTTTACGTAAATAAATTACGATTACTTCAAATCTCATTGCTGAGAGTCAATCAAAAGTCACAGAAATTCCATTGGCTTGTCACACTGTGTCAGTGTGTTAAACTTTGACATATTTAAATGCACACAATACAAACACATAACATATACAATAAAAATACATATACTGATATCAACTGTCAAAGGTAAACATATTGTCACACTTATCATCGCACACATCGACCAACAACAACAACAAAAAAGGCATAAAAAAACATACAAAAACAAAATACGCATACAAAGTAAGTACATATTTACATAAAGATCAGCACTAAAGACGACATTTCATTATTTGCTTAAAATATCATACAGACACATACATAAATACACATGCATAAATGAATACCATACATAAAGTAACAATAAAAAAAAGTGAGCAATTTGACTGACATTGAAGTCCTTTTTGGTATCCACAGCAACAATGGCAGCAGCGGCAGCAGCGGCAGCAGCGACCTTACATGTAAAAAAAAAAAAACAAAAATAAATTTAAATAAAAAAGTCAAACCACAAGAAACAAAAAAAAATATTAAAAAAGCAGTAGCATAGAGGCTGAGGGAGAAATCGTAGGGGTTGGGGTTGGCAGAAAAAATAATCACATATAAAAAGGTAAATGATTGTGAGAGCAAAAAAGAATGTTGCATACCTGTGTGACATTTCATTGTATGTTCACAATTGCGCTGTTCATTTATTTGCTTTGGCTTCTTTCAGCCAATACTTCATAATTCGTATGTGTAGTACATTTCAGCCTATACACACGCACACACACTCACTCATATCAACTTCAATCTGCAGGTTGTTTCATCTGCTTTTAAACCACAAAGAGCGCAGAAATTCCATATGTCGCTCAACATCACAGTATAAGAGAAAAATGAATGCTGTAGCCAGTGTTGCCATATTGCAAAAACTGTAAAATGTAAAAACAAAAACTATATTTTGGAAAAAAAAAACTGTAACCGATAAAAACGAGAAAAACAAAACTACAATTTTTAATTTGAAAAGTTTCTCAGTCACTTGCCCTTCATTCCACCACACATTCAAAATTTAATAGGTCCAATAATATAATATTTTCCGTATGTTTGGGAGAAGCTATGTTTTCTTGAACGGGGTAGAAATTTTAAATCCTATAACTTCTAATACAATAATAATGGAAAATTTGGAAAAAAAAGTTCGCTCAGTAGGCATAATTTTGAAAATAGAAAACAAACGAACATACAAATGTTGTATTAATATTAAACCAGTTCTTATAACACTTTCACCCAAAAAACGACAACAACAAGACTGTTTTTGTTTGAAAATAATTGCGTTTAACTGGTGTCAAATTCAACTCGCGAAAATTCTCTGAAATAGTTTGGGGGTATGAATGTATAAACTCGTATTTTGTTTCGTAATTTGGACATTTATTGTGAAAAAGTGATTATAAATTTATTCTTTAAAGTATTGTCCATCGTTAGCCACAACCTTTTCCCAACTTTCTGGTAGCATACGGATTCCGCGTCGAAAGAACTCCTCATCTTTTGAGGCTATCCACGAATCGACCCATTTTTTGAGTTCTTCGAAAGAACGGAAGTGCTGTTCAGCCAGGCCATGTGTCATCGATCGGAACAAGTGGTAATCAGAAGGTGCAATGTCTGGAGAATACGACGAGTGGGGTAGCACTTCCCATTTCAGCGTTTCCAAATATGTTTTTACTAGCCTTGCAACATGCGGCCGAGCATTGTCGTGCTGAAGAATAACTTTGTCGTGTCTATTCTCATATTCTGGCCTCTTATCCTTTAATGCTCGGCTCAAACGCATCAATTGTAGTCGGTAGCGGTCGACAGTGATCGTTTCATTTGGTTTCAACAGCTCATAATACACGACACCTTTCATATCCCACCAAATACACAACATGAGCTTGGATCCATGGATTTTCGGCTTTGCCGTTGATGTTGATGCATGTCTGGGCGGTCCCCATGATTTTTTACTCTTGGGTTATCGTAACGTATCCACTTTTCATCGCCAGTCAGAATACGATGCAGAAAACCCTTTCTTTTCTGTCGTTCAATCAGCAGTTCACATGTGAAAAATCGTCGTTCGACGTCTCTCGGCTTCAATTCGTACGGCACCCAATTTCCTTGCTTTTGAATCATTCCCAATGCTTTTAATCGTTTAGAAATGGTTGATTGATCAACTCCTAAAGATTCTGCAAGTTCTTGCTGCGTTTGGCATGAATCTTCTTCGAGTAATGCCTTCAATTCTTCATCTTCGAACTTTTTAGGGCTGCCTTAACGTTACCTGTCTTCAACATTAAAATCTCCACTTTTGAAACGGGCATACCACATCTGACACATTCTAACGTCTATAGCACAGTCAGGATAAGCTTCAGTGAGTAAACGATGTGCTACAGTTGCGTTTTTCTTTAAGTGGAAGAAGCAAATTAAAACTTCCCGCAAATGTTGTTTTGTTGGCACGAACTTCGACATTTTCAGCTATAGTAAAACACTTTTGCAAAATTATGAAAATTATTTGACAGATCAATTTTTATAGTATTTTTGGCGCTCTTCAAGATAGAATAGCTGTCAATGTCAAAAAAATGGCGAGTATAATAAATATGAAGTTAGTCACAATTACGAGTTTATACATTCATACTCACAATAATAATATTAAAACAAAAAAAACTGATTCCTTTAAAATTAAGTAAAATAAGTCAATAAAAAAAGAAACAAATTCATTTAAAAATGTATAAAACAAATATATGTTATTATTATTATTAATAAGAAACACGAAATAACATTCTTGTTATGACTAGTTAAAAAATGAAATGAACATTCCTGGGTCCGATTTTTTGAGTAGTCATAGTTCATCAGTAATCAATACAACAATTTTAAAAGCTCTCAAAATGGTTTCATCAAATTTCTTGTACATTTATCTTGATACCGCAAAATTTGTTCAATTTTATAATTTTTTTAAATAGGTGTTTTGTTCTTTTCAGCTGATTTTTTAATTTTAGTTTTGTTAGTATTAGTTTGGGGGAAATATTCTTTCCACATTCGCTACCTGCAAGTGCTACCCTGAAATATGATTACATTTTTATGATAGCCAAAACATATTTAAGTCTATTCTGCATATTATTGCACAAACTGTTAAAATTGGGGAAATAACTGTAATACTTGAGGGAAATCTGTAAGACTGCATGCCGACCGAAAAAACTGTAATTTACAGATAAATCTATCCATATGGCACCGCTGGCTGTAGCCAGC
The DNA here is from genome assembly GCA_963691655.1 of Toxonevra muliebris. Taxonomy (NCBI): domain Eukaryota; kingdom Metazoa; phylum Arthropoda; class Insecta; order Diptera; family Pallopteridae; genus Toxonevra; species Toxonevra muliebris. Next base: position 46,120,338 of record OY829327.1, read on the forward strand.
AGAGACGCAAGCAGTGTATGACTGAGTACTTTAAACTGATGGAACATGTGTCCGCTCAGAAACGGTTACTTTTGCCATGCTTTTATTCATATTCTCATATGCTGTCTGGCTGTGTGTGAGTGTATGTGCGTATAGGATTTCATGTTTAAAAATGTTAATCTGACAATTTTCATAAATCATATTAACCCACATTCATTCGTTGCACGACCGCATGCACGCATTAAAAATGAAGCCAGCAGCGCACATGTGAGAGCAGCAAAACGCAAGAGAGTTCAAAAGAGTGTAGGAGGGAGAGAGTGTGAAGAGTAAAGCCGTGAAGCAGCTTGAGCTCTGAGTTTTTTTTCAATTTTTTTTTTGGTGAGGAGGACCTGTTGTTGTGGTCTGTTATTGTTCACAGTGAATATCAACCCAGATTTCAAATATTCGCAGAAGGATATAAGCAGTATGCATACATACATACAAATGTGTATCTCCTTGTATGCATTTAAGTAAGCATGCAAGCTATAATAGTTGCTTCAGCGTGCTCATAACACAGTGCAGCAAAACTTCAACTTTTTTGTCTAGTAATATTATAATGAATTTAGGGTAATTTGTGAGCTTTAACATATACGAAATAGACCCGGTCAGTTGTTCAACATAATGAGACAATTTTTCTATTGACAAGCTTTTCCCATATTGTCTTTGAATCCTCTCCTCAAAAATATACCAAAATTAGGGTAAGTTCTGGAACAACATAATCTCTTCTAAAGCACACATTTTCTAAAACAATGCAAAAACCGAATTTTTTGCAGTTCAACCCAGACATTTACATGCAATGTTTAATTGAAAAATATTATCGTTTATTATTGTAATGAATTACTTCGAAGCAGTATTTCTATTTACAGTTTCTGCCAGAGTAATCAAGAACTCCAAAGTTTATATAACTTGTATAACAATAGCTTAAATCTGTCAGTTAATTTATAATAATAGTAAATGCTAAAAATTTCTGGAATTGAAATTATTATTCTAAGAATATGAAACTAATCAAAATACTGCAAATGCAGCATACACAGTAATTGAAATAGCGAAGCGTGAAACGGAAACTCACCCTCAGACACTCACACACAACGGTTCCGTGCAACAAATACGTAAACACATACACACAAATACATTCAAGTGCAATTCGACTATTTAAATTGCTTTCATCTGTTGTTGGGACCTGCTGCCAGACAAAGTAAATTGTTAACTGAATAACAAAGAGCGAAGAGAGAGATAGAATTTGTTGTTAACGCATTTCAAACTACGATCAAATCTCATACTCGCATATCGCATACTATATTGAATTCCATACAATATTCGTTGAAAAGATATAGATTTAATACAAAAAAATACGAAAAAAAGAAAATATGCAAAAAAAAATGTCATCAAAAATGAAAAATATTTCCGGAAGCAACGCAACACACAAAAAAACTAAAATCGAGTATGAAATATATAAATTTTTTGTAGAAATTTTTGTAACACATATGCAGATATGTATGCTATGAATGTGTGTGTGAGTGAATGTATGTGTGACACAAAAATATGCATTCTTGCCAACAGCAATGCATGGAGATAAATTTAAAAAAATTTGTAGGTATGTATTTATGTATTTAAATATAGAAATATACAGCCAACTCTCTCTAACAAACTCACCAGGTATTTTCGTTAGGTTTATTTCTATTTATAGCTTAACTATTCAATTAAGCCGGGTAAGATCAAAAGGCTAAATCAAACGTATTGACAATAAATATACAATTATTTAAAGTAATTTTGCTTTGTTCAGATTCATTAGAAAACTTCTTTGTGCCATTTAACTCTTCTTAAGGGAATATAAGCGCATACAGACCTCTAAGAAGACATATGATCTGGCAGCCGAGTAGTTTCCTCCTTGCACTTGCAGCAGTCCAAATTACTATGTGGCTGCTACAAGCTTTTAATAAAATTTGGCAGAACAAAAGCATGTTACAATACTGGAGAAAACTCTTTAACAACAGACAAGTCCAATTATTCCCTCCAAGAATCTATAAAGCCTTAGAAGAACAGCAAACCCCTATGAATTTACCCTGGGCATGGTACAGAACAATACAATCTAAATAAAAAAAACAAGGAAAAGGAAAGTGCTAAGCACATCTTGCGTAGTTGTGAAGGTTTTACGAGGGCCCGTCTCTGATACTTCCAGAATACTTTCCAAAAATCACACAATATAGCGAATAGTCCTTGTGAAGATACAATATCTGGCGCGCCTAGGGCTGCCAGGTACAAATCCGGACATTGAAATAATCAAAATTGAAATATCAGGATTTTTCAGCTTTCATCTGGACATTGAAAAAAGTTTTTTCCATAAACAAAAAAGAATATATATTAAAAATTTTACATTTATGTATATTAGGCCGGGGAGATTTGAATAAACTAAAATTTTTCGATACCGCGCCGTCAAAATTATGATTCCTCTTGTCATTACGAACAAAAAGTTCTTCCCCGACATAGGTCTAAAATGAATTTCGAGGCTCGGTAATTTGATTTTTATGGAAAATGTTCGGTTTATATAGAATTTTCAAAGCACTTAGAATTTTTGTAATTTCACAGTGCAAAAGAAAATTTCAAATGATAACTTTTTAATAATTTGGGGTCGCTAAATCCGACCCTGTACTCAGATTTTCCCAATCACGTCTGACATCTCCGGTATGGGGGCCAAAACCCATAATTTTGAAGTACGTGAGCCTAATATAAAATATTTTTTGTTTGACTTTGACTTTGCACATTTTTCATATGAGAAATTTGTTTATTATGGAAGGGAGGTAAAAATTACTGAGACAGAAACACTCCACCAACCCTCTTTACCCGACCTTTGGGGTGTTATATGAATCTCTATTCGATATATGACAATACCGGGTAAACGATAGGGAAACCAATCATTAGGTTTTGGTAAAAAATGTTCCACATCAAAAGAAGTTAGGTTGACCGAAGTCAAAATTACCAGGTCCAACATTTAAAAATTTTTTTTTTTTAATTCCTTTGTACTGATCATGCCTTTTAAGGTAATTTTTCCAAGAATAAGGGGGTGAAGGGTATTTTGATGTTCTAGGGCCCCCCATACTTTTTATAAGCAAACCTTTTCTCAAACACACTATAATACTCTTATCAGTTCTTTAGCCTGTAGGTAATATTGTTCAAAGCTGTACTTAAAAAACTCCCAAAATTTGGGGTATAGAGCTTAGATGGAAGATTCTTGTATTTACAAAAAATGTGCTTCGTTTTGCTACTAAACATCTTTTCTATAGACAACGATAAGACATAAGTTAAAAATGTCCTGGGACAGCCTTATTAAAGCCATTTTCATGATTTCATGTACCGTTATCTCGAAAACCTGACATGATGGAGCAAAATAGTCTTCAGATTCGAGATCAACAACCCAAAATTACTCAAAACTACATATGTCAAATCGCCAGTCCGATTTTGGCTGTTGCACAGAGTAATAAATGAATGAAGTAAGAAAATAAAGAAAAATTTGTGTTTCTGGATAAAATTAACACTCAAAACCGTAAAATAAATTTTTAAAAATTTTCGTTAGCGCCCGCTATCGGACGAAAAAACCCACGAGTACCAATTTTCTCAGAAAAAAATAATTGCAAAAATTCCAACTGCCTTGAAAATTCTATATAAAACGAACATTTTCCATAAAATTCAAATTCAGTAGCCTCGACCTATGCAGTAGAAGGATTTTTTGTTGGTAAGAACAAGAATCATAATTTTGACGGCGCGGTATCGATTGCCAAATCGCTCCGGCTTAATGTATATACTTATATGCATGTGTATGTTCATTAAAATGTCTCGAGTCCTATACACAAATCGGTTTTGTTGTACAAAATATTTCAGCTTTACCGATTATCATTCGTGAGCTGGACCATTTTCAAAAAAACCTCTTACTTAATTTTTCAATTTTGCTTTTTTCTGTTATTATCTGTTAATTCTGTTTGCACTTCACATGCTACTTGAATGCATATTTTGGTATATCTTCATAATCATTTACAGAAAAGTATTAAGATTTGGTACAAGGATGTTAGTTAACGAAATCATCCTACTAGAAAAACCTGGGAGGGAGTGTAAAAGAAGGCGGGACACTTTCTATACAACTTGAATTTGCATTATGGAATATTTCAAGAACTATTTATGGCGCGGATAGAATTCTGTGGGTAAAATAAATACGGTGTATTTCTTAAACTATTTGTGATACATTTTTGATACTTTGCACGACAACTTTTGTTGCCAGTGAGATGCAGCAAGAAAAAAGCGAGTTGGTTAAACAAAGTGGGCGTGACGCTGTTGAATAATTCGAAATGGGACAACCCATGTTAATGAAATGAAATGAAATGATCGGAGGTTGGCACGTTTATATATTCATTTGCTTTAAAACTATTTTTTGTTGTTGTAATTTTTGTATTACCCAAACTTTGCCAGGGCCGTACAATGAAGCTGCGCCCTGAAAAGTGGAAATATTACTTTTCGAGTAAGGCATGTATACGAAAAAAATTAGTCGCAGTGAACATGTTGTATTAATTGAAATCTGACAGTTACAGCAAATGTTTTTGTTATTATTAATTCGTAGAGAATTTTACATTTCTGCATCATTATTTTTTCTGATTTTTTACATTACGCAAAGTGAGTTCATCGAAATCGAGCACGCGCGATATAATTGTGCGCAAAAATCAAGATTTTCCACATATGTCACATAAAGACATTGTCAAAAGTTTAAAAATTGCAAAATCTATGGTAACTTTAGGGCTTAAAAACTTTAATGAACGACTAACTACCGAAAGGAAAACTGGAAGTGGGCGAAAGAAGGGGTTCATCTCGGAGGAAAAAGCAAAGAAAGTGAAAAACTTGTTTCAAAGAAATCCAGGCCTCTCCATCAGAGATATTGCTAAAAAGTCCATATGTCACCCGGATGTGTTCAAAAAGTACGCAGAGTAAAAGGACTTAAGACGTATAAAGTTCCGCTAGCCCCGAACCGGAATGACAAAAAAAAATGCAACAGCAAAAACTGGCGCACGAAAGCTGTACCACAAAATGGTACATAATTTTGGTTGCATGATGATGGACGACGAAACGTATGTCAAAGCAGACTTTAATCAGCTTCCTGGTTAACTATTTTATACTTCAAAAAAGAGAGGTGATCTTGCGACTAAATTTAAGCTAAAGAAAGTGGGCAAGTTTGCGAAGAAATATTTGTTTTGGCAACCAATTTGGCAATACGGCATAAACAGTGCAATTTTTGTCACTACTGGTACCATCAACCAAAAAATTTACGTAGAAGAGTGCTTACAAAAACGTCTACTGCCAGTGGTACGTCTTCATAAGGCTCCTGCCCAGATTTAGCAACTTGCCATTAAGGCAAAACGACAATGATGTGGTATAAAGAGAAAGCGGTACAAATTGTTCCAAAAGATGCCAATCCCCCAAATTACCCAGAACAAGTGTAAATATGTAGCTGCAGAAAAAGTGGACTACTGTGTTATCTCAAATGTCCCGAAGTGATGTGCAACGTTTAATGGCTGGAGTTAAGTCAAAGTTGCAATCTTTCGCATACGCACTAACCAAATAAATAAAGTTTTTATTTTTTTAAAGTTACTATTATGACCTTTCAATTGATGTGTAAATTTCTGTTTTTGTTTAAAAAATATAATTTTTATAACAAGTTATGTCTTATGATCGCCAAAGATAAGAAAATATAAAAGTCCAAATATTTAAGAAAAAGTGTTAACTCGTTTTTGTTTATAGCTTTTTAAATATAATTTTTCAAACTTGAATAAAGAACAAATAAGGATACGCATAGGTATGTGTTTAAGATCCTCTCATGTGGTTCGATTAGTGCTCCCGTCACTAGTCGCCATTTCCACCACCAACTATTACATTATTATATTTAATATTTTGTTATAGTTAAATTGTTGCAGTATCTCTTTTCTCTTTTGTTTGTAAATACCACTCTGGTATTTCGTGTTAAATTCATTCAGAATACCCCTGTGGTATTTGTCTCTTTCTGAGTGTGGATAAATACCACTCCGGTATTTAGTTTGGTATAATATGTTATATATATGTACACTCTGTACATATTTACACTTGTAATAGATTTCCTTGACCCAAAGGATTTTATACCTGTTGCCATACGGTATAAATTTCTATGGCTGGAGGAAATTCTAAGCTTTTATCGAGCAACTCTTGCTAGGACAATATAAAACTCATATTCAATAAAATTCACATCTCGTGCGATTCTTTTATAATTTTAAAACCGAAAATTTCGTGTGTTCTTATTTATCTTTTCAAAAATCTTTCAGTGTTTATTTAGTATGAAACAAAATAAATTTAACACAATTTTATCTATTGAGTTCAATTGAACACAAGCATTTTTTACCGAAAACTGTCAATAACGTTACACATATTTGATGGCTGAGTATGCCTTGGTAGAGGCTAGCTACATTTTATTATATTTATTCAAAAACACAATCAAAGTACTCGGAAAAAAGTTCAATTGATTTACTTGTTGGACTATGGTTAAAAACACTTTTTCCTTAATTTTGTCATTTTCATTGCAATCAAACATGCAGACGAAATTATTTTTGCTCGAACTTTTGGTACAATATGAAGTCAATCATGTACAACAAGTAATGAGTTTTAAAATTTAACGTTTATATTAACCGATGCTATGGGACATATACTTATGAGTAAATTAATTAGATTTACAAGAAAATACATATTTTTCGTGTGGTTTCCTTTAACTGACCGTTGACCATATAAGAAAAAATCAATGAACTTCCCACCCCAATGGATAATATTCATTGCATTTAATCAGTGTTTTGGAAAATCAGTTATCAAAACCTGGATTCATGTTTTTACTTCATACTGAACGCCATATAACATACATTTGGTTTTCCTTTTGCTCCCTGTAGAAAATAGGTCCTCAATAATTCTTAGGTTTTGATCTTTCGCAATGGTTTCAATTTCGTGATACCTTTCCAATGTGGTTTGGGTCTTCCATATTTTCTATGACCCTATTGATTACACTTGAGTGGCTTGTCACCAGATCTCAGTTACTGGTTTTCGGTTGATTTATTCAATCGACTTTCTTTTCCACTTTTGTTTGGGCTAAAAAGTGAAAGTTTCGAGCTCATGGCCGCCGTATTACATTTTACCTTAGGTCCTCAACATAAAATATCACAGATCAATGCTCGGCAGACTTTGTGATAAAAATATAAAGCTCTCATTGTCAATATCGTGAATTTCCGCGCCTTGTAATATTTATTGTTAGGTTGACAATATCTGTGACAACAGAAGGTCGACTCCAGCGGCTGTATTTGTAGTATGGGACCCTTAATACAAGAGTCCAGCTAAAAATCTTCTTCCTGACAAATCACTGCCTCAGCGCGACTAACCCATGTCTCGCTAGTCACATTGAGAGAGAGAGACAGGCCTTAAACTAAAACCATTATGTTTTTAAACTCACCAATCGAGTCACCATATCAAACGAGGTTTAACTGTTTACTTTTTTCTCCTGTAATCAAAATGAAGTCAATAGTCCCATACATGCATACATACACAATAGTATATAAGTCATACATTTTATATAAAATTTCAAATGCATTCCAACCAATATTCTTATTTTTTTTACTACTTATGACAATGAATAAAGATATTGAATAATGTACATAACAGAGAAATGAACTTAAGGAAACTTTGAATTTTTTTTTTTTTGCTTACATACATCTACAGTTAAAAGATATACTTTCCCTTTGCAACTTACAAAAACTTTACCTTTAGTAAAATGTGAAATGATAAGTTGAAAACGCACCAAATAAAAAAATAAAACCCAAAAAAAAAAAAACGAAGAAGAATACTTCAAAAGTTTTGCTTGCGCGCTTTCAACGCCCACAAAATTTATGACAAAGCACAATTTAACAGTAAATGTCAACAGAGCATACATAAAAAAAAGAAAAAGAAGTAGAAAAAAGCAAAAAACTGTAACATAAGAGGAAGCATTTCCTTTATGCTGCAGTTGAAGTGAAGACAGCAAGCGCAGAATATATAAAAAAAAATAAATAAATGTTCCAAAGTGATAGCAAATCACGCTACTAAATTATAAAATGGCGTAAAAATGTGTAAGATATAATGAGTGTGTGTGTTTGTGTATATGCTACAAATAAATCCAACATATTCATAGATGTATTTATATATGAACACAAGAACATATAAATATATAAGTGTATATGTGTCTGTAAAGTTGGCGCGCATAAAATTTATTTGTGACAAACACCAACACAACTACATGCTATTCTTTTTAATGTTCTTATTTGGCACTCACTGCTATTCATAATGCATGCTTGTATGTGTGTGTGTGTGTGTATGTTTGTACATAAAAGAGTTAAAGACAAGGCGCCATTAAGTTATCAGACAAGCAACTTATTCTATATTCCTTTTTTGTTGTTGCTACACACTTGATTTAAAAACGACAAGTTAAGCGATTCTTCCTTTACGTTACACACTCACACGCACATAAATGATGCCAAGTGGATTTTAACTACTTTTCAATTTGCTTTTTCTTTTACTCTATTCAGTTTCTCAGTTTGTTCTTTAGATTATTTTGTTTTCTTTTTCACTTGCTTTTTTCTTATGCTTTTACTTCATAAACAGATCAAAATCTTTTTACCCTATCAACTTTGAAATTCACACTTTATTGTTAAGTCGTTAGAAAGCAGGAAAGAATGAAAAGAAGAAAAAAAAAACTGTATGAGTGTGTGTGAAATGTGAATGAATACAAATGCCAGTGAGTAGCAGGAAATAGATAGAAACTACTACTAGCATTGGCTATTCAGAAGAAAAAGTAGTTTATGCAATAAACAAGAAAGCACATGTAGTTACCTACAGACTCTAAAAGATTCTAGGGGGAAGGGGCGTATTTTGGGGATAACCAGTCAGTGTTTTTAAGTTGTTGATTAATGTTTTTAGAATCTCACTCATAATCTTGGTCTTCATTAGAATTATATTTAAATCACTTTAAGCTACGTCTCATTAATACCTAGACGACAGTAGACAGAGGCCTTCAAGGTAGTTCCATAAATTCCACTGAAGTAGAGTCGAGTGTGACTACTAAGATATAACCCAATCCAGGGGTAATGGAACTTATTGTTGGTTGTTAAAAACCAATTTCAAAGTTTTTAACAAAAGATTATAAAAAAGTTTTTATAATACGGATGAGTTGCAGAAACCACATATATAATATTTTAACTAATCTTCTAGAACTTTACAAATTGAAGAAATGTTTTTTTTTTCTTTTTTTTTAAAGAAAATCTGTGAAAACTCCTTTATAATATTATCAATCCATGTTCCAAAAGAAATTCTTAGAATTCGGCATTGAATCCTTTCACTTTTTATTCATTTATTTGATCAAATTACAAGACAAGGAATTTTTTCAATCAAAAATTTTTGCGAAGTTATACCGGATGTCTAAAATTTTATGATTTTATTAGATTCATTGTTATGCTTACTATCATTTCATTTTCTGACACTTTTGTCATTTGACGATGTTATTAGCAAATGAACTTTTGATGCTAAGTTCAGATTTTTCGATCTGATAGATTTTAATTTTGTTTTTAATTTTGAATCAGTAAATGCTTTTTTGTCATTTGTCTCTTTCCTTATTACACAGTCCAACAAATTCAGACTTTTTGGCTACAACAGAATAGCCACCCTATAATCCTGAAAGGGAATATTACATAGACTATTTTTGTAAAACAAACTTATAGACCAGCACGTCTCAGTTTTTTTTTACAGTGGGTCAAAGTTTTCTTATTTTGGTCAAAGGGAGCTGAATACTAAGTGCAAAAAGTGGTATAAATTGATGTCTAAGGAAAATCTTATTGGCAAAGTTGTGTAGTAGAACATTTCTGTAGAACATTTTAACCCTTTAGTTCCTCTTTTTATGGGACAATTTGACCTCTTTTTTGATGAAAACCTGAAAAGTCCTTTCAAAAGAGAAATTTTTGCCACAATTTTGGTTTGAACTTTGATTTGATATCATTACAAAAAAAATTTTAAGTGTTGATTTATTACTTTCAATTTAATATGTTCGTTTCATAAAGAATTTTAAATCTAAGACCAAAAAGATAAATACTCTAACTTGTATTTTACAGGTTAATAATCGTCAGGTATTTATTCAAACTTATATTCCTTGTCTCCCATAACTTAAGGCATTATTCAATATCTGCATGCAAATTTCCTTTATCTTCACCTTACACTCTCTTACGTTCTTTCATTTCAACTGCAATAATGACAACATATATTCCATATAAATAAAACTAAATTTAATAACCGTAGGCTATAAAACACAACAAATACTTTACATTTTGACAATACATTTTTCCAATATGGCATAAAGAAGTAATAAGAGAAATAAGAAAAACAACAACAATACTGTCACATGTCAAAATTGACAAAATCAATGAATTAGCAAACTGTGTCAGATTGGCAATAGATATTTACTAAAAAAAAAATATATAAAAAAAAAAAACAACTTCCTTCACTTCCACTGGAAGCATAAAAAAAAACAAGAAACAGGTGCTCGTATATAAATAAAAATCTAAAATGCCTGCAAACCATAATAAAACAACAACAAAAAGCAAACTAAGGAATATACTTGTATTTCTCATAAAAGAAAGAAAGATGTAAGTAAAATTTAAGTGACATACAAAACAAATATGTATTACAACAACAATAATAATAGCAAATAACTTAAAAGATAAAAGTAAGAAAAAAAGAAAAAAGTACCAGAGCAAAGCAGCAAAAAAGGCAGCAGTGACAACAACAGCAATAGAAGCACATAAAAACAGAGTATGAAAGAGAGATGGAGTAGAAATATTGCAAATTTACTCTCCACAATAAATGGTGATGAATTTTATTGATTGCATACTTTTAGGGTTTGCCACCCTTACTTTGAGTTATTTAGTGATATAGAAGTACTATAAAAACATTTTAAAGATGTTCTAGCCTCAAGTGTTTTCAAAATAAATATGTAACAAATTACTTTTTACTCATTCATTTATACTTCTGTGGGCGCATGTAAATGTTTACTACAAAAACTAATTTCAGTTTAAGCACAGAAAGCAAAGATATTTTTTTTGAGTGTTTTTGATTGAAGTAGAATTGAATTAAATTTTATTTTTACTAAATACATAGTAAGAAACATTAGTAATGCATTTATTTAATTTATTTGTTTAAAAGTAATTTCAAATCAGAAAAACAAAAATCTTCTATTTCTACATTTGCAAAAAGCAAAACTTTCATTTTTCGGCATCATCATTGACATCATTTCGGTTAAGCATCTTCAACTCAATTTGAATTAAATATAAAAAACGCAAATAATATTGTAAATAAAATTTAACAATTGCTTTGAAATTCAAAAGCAGCAAACCCAATCAAATAGAAACTTTTTTGGTTCATCATATAAATAAATAAATTAAAAATAAATCAAAATGAATAAGTAAGAAAAAATCCAACTTGCATTTCAGGCAGAAATTGAAAAAAAGAAATTATAGGAATTTATTTCCACAAAAATATATAAATATGTAGTTTCTTTCTAAAATATGTAATATATGTACTAAATAGCTACAAGCGGTCATGATGAACTTGATGAAAAAGGACTTTATACTTGTCTGCCAATTATCATTAGAGGGTCTAACGAAAAGAGAGGAAGGGGGGAGGGGAGAGAGTTGGCGATAAAACCTTTGTTATAAAAATAAATGTCTCTGCATAATAATCGTTGTCATTAAATTAAAAAAAAAACTGTTTGCAGAACCGACAAATCCCCTTCTGCCTTCTGTAATTTCTGGATTCGGTGATGTATTTACACAGTTATTAAGAGATCCTTTAAAATTTCCATTTTTTAAATTATTTGGGTTGTTCACAAGCTGTGGTATAGTTGTTAAGTTAAAGACAGAGAAAGAGACAATTCCCTATATGAAATTTGCAAACTTGCTGGCGAATTTGATTGAATTTGAAATATTGAAAACCAGGCATAATTTTGTATGAAAAATGAGAGAATTCACGACAAATGAGAGTACAGTCAAACCTGCTAATTGGGAATCTCCTCGAGACCAAGCAGAAATAGTGAAAAAATGGGAAATGAGATATATATGGGTAATTCCAGCAAGTTTCGACAAAAAAAAAAACAAGAAACGGTATGTGGCACTCCTTTAAACTTGATGATTTTTTGTAAGCTGATAGAGAAAATCATATGAGTCAAAATATGGACTCTTTCTCTTATTATCTATTATGGTTTACCTGCAGTGGTCACTCAAAGTTTTTGAACAGGCGCCAATGAGTCATTTTCAAGACCTCATAACTTTCGTTGTATGAATGTAAATTTAACAATAAGTAGCTCATTGAAAAGTTAAAGGAAGGAACAACATTTTTCAGGAGCATAAGATCCTTCAAAGATATGTGAATATCTCTAGAAGTACATTTTTTAAATTTTATTATTTTGTAGGCTTAAGAATGTGGGTTAAACACTGATTTTAACTTTTTTCTTTTAAACCCTTTCTTCACAACTTTTTTATTTGGGGGTAAACAAATTTTTTGTAGTTTTATACTCGTAGATTCGGACTTTGTTAAGAATAAAAATCAAAAAAATGATGAAAGAAGTTATTGGGAAAGATTGTAAAGCTTTTGGAATTTTGTGCATTATAATGACCAAAATGCATGAAAGGAGTAAAAATTCGAGAAAAAATTTTTAATTCTTGAATTTTTTTTTGTGGAAAAAACAATTAATTAATTTTATTTTAGAAAAGTATAAAAGGTGAAAATTTGAAACATTTTTGGAATTTGGGTTTATTTTTACTAAAGTCGAGTATACAGATTTTTGTTGTTCAGTGATCTGTAGTAAAATTTCATAGGCAACATATTTCTTGAACATATTAACCCTCTATCAACCCTCGTAATGGGTCAAAAAGGAAACTTTTTCGAAAAAGGCAAAAAAAACCCATAATGGTGGGTGCCAAAAGGTTAATATGTACGAAGAAAATATTCTACGGAAAATTCTACTATAAGTTGCTGAACATAGAAACAAGCTCTGATGCAAAACTAACAAGTTATTTTATGGTTTATTATAGTTAATCTGCTAGAAATTGGCAAACTTTTGGCCTACATAAAAAAAAACAATTTCACGTATACTTTTAAAACGCTGAGACCCATATAATTTTTTTTCTCGAGTTCTATCTGCATCCACTTTCAGAACCTTGTAATTTTTTCGTTTGTGTACAAAAAACATATCAACACTGTCACAATTTTTTTAACACCCGCAGAAAATAATTCAAAAATCATCAAATTTTCATGTCTTTTGTACACAATAGTAACCAAATTAATTATTATACATTAGAGTTGCGTGAATTTGTACACTATAATGTACAATTTTTCTAAGCATGCAAAACAATTTTTTTTAACAACTTTTTTATTAAGTTATTAATTTTGTATTACGAAATGGAGTTTTAACTTTCGTTTTAAGCTATTATAATTAAAAAAAAAGTTTTTATACTTGCTCAAAATCTTAAACTTATTACCTTTACTTCGTAAATTCACACAAATATAATTTGGACTGATTTTCAAAATCAAATAAATAAAAACTGTACTCCCGTTTTTGCTCAAACTTAAATTATAAAGAGAAAAAACATGCTTGATTTAAAAAATAATTTTTTATTTTTAAAAATTCCCGATTTTTGTACATTTTTTTGAACACTATATTAGCCAAAAACAACGAAAGGGTTAAACCTAAATAAAAACGTTTGAAAAAATTCTAAAATTTTAGAACTTTTCAATGACTTTCCATTTTTCTTATGATAAGAACATTATACATAAATCATATCTATATAACTTGTGGACACCGATTTCAATGGCGTTGCCAGTTTTTCATTTCGATGTACGGTGCTTGAGATAAGTGCAATCAAATTAATAATTTGTATTGTAAATTTTTTAAAAGCTAGTCAAAACGTTGAAAATATGAGAACTTCATCGAAATCACTGATATCAAGTTGTACGGAAACATTGCACTGACCGTTCTCTCATGAAACCTTTGGCAGCACCTAAAAATAAACTTTTGCATGATTTTGCGAAAAGAATTAACTGATTCAAGCGTTACGCGTTCATTCCTAACAAAATAAAGCTTATATATGAAAAATTTAAAGTTAAATTTAAAGAAGTTTGAGTTTATGGTTTTTATAGACTATTCAGAAAACTATTATTCCATATTACAAGATAAAGCATAGGTTTGCAACTGAAAAAGGCGCAGTGGAATGTACTATATAAAATGTGGAAAGCTTAAGCATACAAACATTATTGCAATTTCGGATTGCATGAAAAATAACACTATGGTAAATTTTTTAAACGGAAATTCGGAAAGATAGACAATATATACTTCTTTTTAGATGGCTCCCTGTTAACTTAAAAAACCGTAAAAATGTCACAAATATTACAAAGCACTCGCAACCGCAGAATGGTATTTTTCCCCAACATCACATGAAAAAAATGAGTGCGATAAACTCGGTGGTATTTTTAAACAACTAGCATCGACGACTTATGACCAACAGCTCTTATTCATACGGTGACTCAAATAAAGGAACATATTTTTGTGATACGATAAATAGCCAAGAATGGCATCAAATCGAAAAGTTACAGCGTAGAAAAGTTTTTACTCATCTGAACTAATAACGGGTGTTTTTTTTTAGAAATGTGGTTTTCAAGAAGAAATAAAACGCATATAATTTATCATAACGTTTTAAAAGTGATTTCGGGCAAGTGGTGGCCGCCGCTGCTGGCTCGAATAAATTCCAGCCGAGAGGCCCAATTTTCGACCACTTTTTGCAGCAATTGGGGCCGTATGTCAGTAATAACGCGCCGAATATTCTCTTCCAAGGCGTCAATCGTCTCGAGCTTATCTGCATAGACAAGCGATTTCACATAACCCCACAAAAAATAGTCCAGCTGTGTTAAATCGCACGATTTTGGAGGCCACGCCATAGGCCCACGACGCGAGATAAGTTTCCTTCAATAAATTGCTTGTTTCATTGGCTGTATGGCATGTAGCGTCGTCTTGTTGGAACCAAAGGTCGTCCACATCAACATCTTCCAATTCAGGCACGAAAAAGTCATCTATACACGGAAAAAAAAGATTTGTGAAAAATAACGGTGATATTCAAAAAAAAAAACAGAATAATCAGGAAAAATTGCCATTTCGCCTTGTAATTTAGAAATTTTATGAGCTACTCAATATAACTTTATGGGTAAACTGCAAACATTACAGCCCAAAACTTGATTATTACAGTTTCAGAAAGGAAAATATTCAAAGTGACATGGAAAAAATTGAGTTAATAAAAAATTCTGAATTATTATTGAAATATTCTATGATCGGCAATTAAAAATTACGGGGCAAACTGCAAAAATTTATGAAAATATTTTCATTTCATTGCTTTCATTTTTTAAATCACACATTTACTTTGTTTTATATATCAAATATTTTTCTATATATTATCATTCAAAAAAATAACTTTCAAACTGATTGGTTGGCACCTGGATTCTCTTCTTTCTGTAATGAGACATTTTGGATTATTTATCAGGAACATTTTACTAGAAGCTAGTAAGATTTGGGATGTTTACACTCTACTAAATGAAAGTTTTATTATTTTATTAGCAAAAGTATTTGACATTGGATGTCCATTTCATAATTGTTTCAAACAGTTTTCCAAAAACCATTGAAACTGAAACACCATCTCTTTTTGAATTATCCTAGAATCATGAATATAGCTGGTCGATTTGTTTGCTTTTGATCAATGCGATTTGAAAGTAAACATAGGAACGAGAGCAAAATATTCTATAACTCTTTAATTATTGCTGACGTTTGTTATCAAAAGTATTATTATGCGTAGTAAAAATTAAATTTCCAATTTGATAATTTACAAAATCACACTGTAAAAATTGATTTGAAACTCCAATAATATTAACTAAATTGTGAAGCACAATAAATCATTCGTAAATTTTATTGATTCATTCTGGATATTATAAATTAAACTCAAGGGAATTATTGTTTGATGGTAATCAATTATTACAGTTTTTCGTTTACTATCCGGGCAAGACAGGGAAAACTGTAATTGTTATCAGAAATCCAATGAATTATTGCAGAATATTTTTTCCGTGTAGCATTCCCCCATTGACTGTAATATTACGGCCGGCTTCATCTTTGAAGAAATATGGACCAATGATTCCCTCTGCCAATAGAGCACACCAAACAGTGACTTTTTGATGATGTAACGGCGTCTCAACAATGGCTTGTGGAATATCATCACTCCAAATGCGACAATTTTGCTTATTAACGTACTCATTCAACCAAATGTGAGCTTCATCGCTAAACAAAATTTTCTTGTGAAAATCGGGATCGGTGGCCATCTCGTTTTTGGCCCATTCACCGAACGTGCGACGCGCTTGATGGTCGCTCGGCTTTAATTCTTGCACGAGCTGGATTTTGTAAGCCTGCAAACCAAGATCCTTTCGTAAAATCTTCCATAAAGTGGATGGGCACAGCGCCTATTGTTGCGCGCGATGGGGGATGGATTCATTCGGGTCTTCTTCGATACAGCAGTCCACAGCAGTAATAATGTCTTCGGTGCGCACTATACGGCTTCTCTGAGGATGCGCATTATTCACTAGAGTAAACGTGGTGCGAACCCGATCCATGGTTTCTCGAATTACCGATTCTGCTGGACGATTATGTCGACCGAATATTGGACGCGATGCATCGCGCGACCCGAACCATTATTCTGGTAATAAATTTGCACGATTTGCAAACATTGTTCAAGAGTAAGTCTATTTGTTATGAAATGGCAAACCAAACTGAGCATAAATCAATTGACATCAGTCAAAAAGATCAACTCCGAAAAAAGTATTGCCAGATTGAAAACCACACTTCTAAAAAAAAACACCCTTTTCAAGGGGAAAACCAGTTTTGAAATCAGATAGCATCTTCAGATTCTAAAAGGGATTCTAAAGTTCCAAAATTTTGACATTTTCCTGCTAACAATTTGAAGACGATGTTATGCGTGGTTTTAAATGCTTCTAGCCACTCGTTTGATGGCGTAAAATTAGAAAGATGAGGGGTTCATGCATGAACTCAGCGGCCAAAAATAATGTAGAAAAATTAGGGCACATCTCAGATACTATTTTAAAGCCTCATTTTGTTGTACAGTGCAATTTTAGCTTTATGTTGTAGTATTGTCTGCGTTATTGGAAAATATTTTTCCGTACAAGGGTAAAAGCCAGTGAATTAATTCAGCAAATGATGCACACGATTTTATACTCTGCACAATCTTTAGTTTTTTCCTTTGTTGACAAAATTCTTTGAACTTGACTATTGCTTAAAGATTTCTGCCCATTTCATATGAGACAAACATCTCTTCTCGGCGGCATTAATCACATTAATTAAAAAAATTAAAAAAATATCGTCAAAAGCGCGATTTGAAGGTGGCCTAAATAGCAAGGGGAATTTACAAAAAACACTTAATAGTGCGGTTCATTTATCGGGTATCCCAATTACAGAGAGTCCCAATTAACAGTGTTCTAAAAGATCAGCAAAAGAGCACAAGAATCAGCGATGCCAACTTGCGGGGAGTTCCCCGATTTGCGGGGAATTTTACTGGGTGCGGGGAATGAACTGTTTTTTGCGGGGAATTTGAAGTCGTTCAGCTTTTAGTCACAAAAGTCTGTAGAATATTTTTTGTCAAATTTTATGTAATGTGAAACGTTTAACTTACGCAACATTTCATATTTTGGGTCTTAAAATCTTCATTTTTTCTTAAGTGGGCACTTTATTGGTTTGGAGAAATTGATTTTTAACAAAACATGCTATTTGAAGTATTATATTTTGAAAGTATTTTGTGAAAATTTCAGAGGGAGACGCGGAGTGCTTTCGTAGATATAGACGATTATAGCGCCTAGTGTCAGTCAGGCCAAAACAGTCGCGCTGCGCTTCGACTTCCCTTTCGACCGTTCAGAAAGCTATGGCTTAGTCCAGCACCTCCAGATTAATAACTCTTAATCCTTGCTGACTAATCCGCAAACTTACACATTTCGATTAGCCATCATTAAGAAGATGAAATATATTTTATATGTTAAAAACCGATACTCAAAATTTTGAATCCGTTTTTCTTAAATTAAGGTTTTTGCCATTTTTTATTTGAGCCAAAAGAGAGCCCATGTGTAACTCGAAACACCCCATTTCGTTCAAATTTGGTGTAGCAACTACTACTCAATAGGATTAAGTTTTGTGCGAGCTTGAGCCGGATCGATTTTGAGAGTGAGTTCCCTTGAAGTGAAATCTTCCATGTGCCAAAAGAATTCTGAAGTCAGAATGTACATTTCTATTAATCTACCAGTCCCGTAAAAATTAGTTAATTTTTGGATCGAGAAAGTTCAGGGTCGCCTTAATATAACGCTCATTGAGGTCAATTTTAAGTAATTTCTCGTTTTTGTAAAATGTTTATATAGAAAGTGCGTGTCGCACTGTTATAATATGAAACTATATCGATGCGAGGAATTTGATCGAAAATCGGGGAATTTCTCGAGGACTATCGGGGAGAAAGAAAAAATGAGTTGGCATCCCTGACAAGAATGCAAGTCATAAAGCAGAGAAGCATATTCTCTCTGGAAGTGCTCTCTGTTACTCTATAAAAAAACTAAGAAAGCAAAGGCAGTTACAGAGACAACTAACATAAGTTGATCGAATTGATAAAAGGAAATACTAAACAGGAAGTTACCCGTTTAGTATTTCAAACTGTCAATACGCATTGAAATTATGGTAGGTGCATACAATGTGAACATGCATTTAATGCAATACTAACATGAAAGTGAAGAGTTGAATAGTCTTGTTAAAAAATAAATAGAAAATACGTATGCAACAAAAAATTTGTTACTACTTCGATTTTATTACATAAAATACTAAATACAATTGCCTAGGCAGAAAAAATACATTCCAAAAATAAGGAAGAGAAGAAAAAAACTAAATAAAGAAAAATTCCAAAACAAAAAGAAAAATTCGACAAAAAAAGAATATATTTTTTACAAGGGTTTCATTGTTGAGTATGCAATTTGAATGCAATGAAACATGAACTAAAGATTTTTTTTTTTTTTTTGTTTGAAGAGCCACCGGTCAGCAAAAAGTTTTACAAAAACACTAGTATTTGAAATAGCAGTAAGTGAATTCGAATTTTATGCATGAATTTCAGTTTTGTATGTAACTAACTAGTAATAGATTTTGCTGCAATTTCTCAAAAAAAAAGAAAAAAAAAAAAACAAATAGAATGTTAACCAATAGCTATAACTGAAAGCAGATTTTGTATGTACGTACATATTTTAAAGTGCATGCCTTTATATAGTATGCATGTGCCTCTTTCATATTTTGAGTTATGAATTTGATACACAGGCAAACAACTTCCGCCTGAATTTTTGCTACTCAATTTTTTGCTACAGTTTTGTAAAACATGCACAAATATAAAATTATTACCTAAGTACTAGTTTTTTTTATATTTTTGTTTTTCAGAAATTTATTGCTTTTCATATGTAGGTGCATATATATTTTAAAATATTTCTTGAAAATAAGTAGTTACGTGTAAGGCATGCATAAAATTTTAAATTAAAAATTGTGAAAAATTATTATAGTAAAAAGGAAAAGAAAATTGTTTTTATATAAATTAATTCAAGTTTTTTGCTCAACTTAAAGTCATATACAAATACAAGAAAAAAAAAACAAAAAACATACACACTTGCAATTTTATTTCTATTAGCAGAGAAAACTGTATGTGTGTGTGTAAGTTTGTTCAAAAGAAACTTTACTCTGTTTAATACCTACTACCTTTTTTACCATTGTGACTGTTCCAATTTTCGAATGAACAGCAACAACAACAACGCACACCAAAGAACTTATAACTTTTCTAAAGCACGTTCGTTTTTCATGGAATTAACAATATAAAAAGAAGAAAACTTTTTGCATGATGGCAAAGTTTATATGCATAAAATTTAACAAGAAGTCCGAAATTGTATAGGTATCCCTAAAAGTATACTATACATACTACATACAATATACTGTTGCATCTACTATTTGCATTTAACAGAGCAAGAGCACCAACTGCGGGTGGTCTACTTTCAACTCAACTTGCCTTCGTCTTTTATTTCTTTCATTCAAATTTATAATCACACACACACACAAGGATGCACATACATATATGCACACTAACATACATATGTACACATTTATATACGAGTGCATTTCAGATACTCTTTCATTTCACTGTATGTTCTCGTTAAATACTTTTTTTTTTTATTTGTTAAAAAAGTCACATTTGCTGTTGCCAGTTTTCTGTCCTGCATTTTCCCAATTGTAATGCGAATGTATACATATTTGAATTAGTTTCCTTATTTACTTTTTTGCATTTTTTCAGTTTCATCTTAAGTTTTTGATTCTTAAATTTCTTTCTGCACACTCTTTTGCCATTTGTTGGGTTGAGAGTTTTAAGTTTTAAGTCTGACATTAAATGTCAAACACATGTTATTTATGCTTGAGTTGAGAGTACATTTTCTATGCATTTTGTTGTTATTATATAAAGTGTGAAAATCAGAGATCGACCGAGGAATAGTGTTGAATCGATACCCACATAGTATCGATACTTTTACTCATTACTTGTATCGAATAAAAGTATCGATGCCACCGAAAATATCGGGAAAAAGTATCGAATATGTACTTGTATCGAATACTCCTTTAAAGACACAAATTATACTTTTTGTTTGTTTAATTGGCTCTCGAGGAACACATTCAGGCCAGAACGGCAAATTGTGATACCACATGGTTGAACCTACAGTTTACACTACTCAATACGAGTTTTTCGCCAATACATCATGGTTTTGAGATATTTCCACTGGAAACACCTGAATCATATAGAAATGACGTTAACTTAAGTATATGATATTTATAATGTTTAGATGGAAATCGCTGGAAAATTTATAATAGAAGGAAAACTAATCAACAGATTATAGCTTGTTAAAAATATTTTATTTTAATGAAAAGGTTTCAGTAAACATTATGTTCTACATGCATGGCAGGCAATATTTTCTAGAACTTCAATACTATACTACAATATTTTCGTACATTGGAATATTGCAATATGAATTGAAATATTTTGAATATGCATATTGAATAATTCTGCAGTAGTATTTTGAAATATATTATTAATTGCTGTAAAATATTGCAATACGACTCGCAATCTTAAATATTGTATGGCAATATTTCAGCTTTATAAACCAATGTTTTCCAAAAGTATCGAGTATCCGATACTGACCTTTTTTTTTGTCGATACCAAGTAAAATACTTATGGCATGGCATCGAGTGAAAAAATTACTTGAATCGGATGAAAAGTATCGAGAATTTACTCGTATTTACTTGTACCGAATCATCTCTACCGAGGAATAGCTCGCAAACAACCCCCTCTCTACCTTTCTATTATATTGAAAAACAAGTCTATGATAAAGATCGAAAAAATTTCTTAACCTCGTGAAAGTTTCTCGCGCTCCCTCTTTCTCTCTTTCTCTCTTAACTCAAACTTTAACTTTAAATTTTGTTAACTTTTATTAATCCATTGAAATTTTACTCGACGAACACCATGAAATTGTTGTGGCACCGAACTGGAAGTGAGAGCTTTTACTCACTCTCCCATCAAATACGATATGCTGAGTCTACCGAACACCAGTATCAACTTCAGAGCAGGGAGACCAAATTCTAAATATAAAACAAATCATTCAGAAATATGTAACCAAGACCTTAGTGAAAACCTTGAAATTTGTAAGCATGTATTTGTATTATTCTCAAGTACAAATTATATAGAGCATGACTTAGCAATGGGCATAAATCAATGTTATACATTCCAATGATGTGAACATACACTGAAAGCAACTGTCGCCTTGTAGTCAGCTACTACACACAATGGAAGTGGCACCACCTGCAGCAAAAGCAGCCAAAACAACAAAAACAAACTCTCTTCTCTCTCTGTCGTTTGTCAAATTAGAAATAGATTTAAAATTGGCTACAGCCACAATTGTGTTCGGTGGTCATGTGGTCGTGCCGTCGCCAAAATAATCGTCTCCATAAAAACATATGTTTTTTTTTTATAATTTGACAGATGTAGTCGTGTAGCTGCCGTCCGCAATGTGTATGGTGCATTATAATGGTCCATACACATTGACGACGACTACTACACAAACACACGACTACGAAATTCTGTCGGCTACAACTGTCGCCGTGTAGTCAGCTACTAAACACAATTTAAGCGGCACCACCTGCAGCAAACACAAGCAAAACAACAAAAGCAAACTCTCTTTTTCCTCTGTCGCTTCTCAAATACGAAATAGATTTAAAATTGGCTACAGCCACAATTGAGGTTTTGTGGTCATGTGGTCGTGTCGTCGCCAAAATAATCGTCTCGATAAGAATATGTTGTTTTTATAATTTGACAGATGTAGTCGTGTAGCTGCCGTCGTCAATGTGTATGATGCATAAGTATTATATTTCAACTGGGTTCATATCCCTACTATTCATATTAGAACTTTGCTTTTTTCTACACTCCAAAAAAAAAAATAAATAAATAAAATAAAAAGAAAAAACTACGATATAATAAGAAGCTTGGGGATATGTTATTAATTCTCTTAAAATATTGGATTAAATAATTATTCAAATGAAATGAAAATACCAAAAATACGAAATAATTTTTGGAAATTAAAGCAATTATAAAAGTATGTGTATATATTCAAAATAAATAAAGAGAATGTTGCTATAAAAATATTTTGTACATATAAAACAAATCATTCAGAAAACCAAATCCATTTTAACAACAATAAAAGTATAAACATATATCTATATGGGCGTTTATATATATAGAGTATATGTGCGTGTATATATATATATTTACAATCTGATAAAATTGCCTTGAGGACAACAAAACAAATCACCCTAATTGCGTCAACATTTTAACCCAATATATTTTTGCATATATTTTAGACACAAATTTTTTCTGTTGCTGTTCATGTTGTTGAAATTGTTGAAAAATATAAAAATTTTTCTTAAAACACTATAGTAAAATATAAAAATCCCGCAAAAAAAAAAACATTTTACACGCATACACACACACACACACACATCGATATACACTTTGTTACCAATGGCTAACATTGAAAAGGCTGTTAAAAAAACGAAAAATTTGCATAATTCTCTGCTTTGCTGTAGGCCAATTTTATAAATATATAGGCTTTTGTGTCTTTTTTTTTTATCAAGTGCGTAGAGCATGTGGATGGCGGACAGGGTTTGAGGTACACCAAACTCACACTAAATTTTATTTCTTTTTGAACATTTTTGCTTTGTTTTTATTTTATACTGCGTTACGTTTATTTTATGGTTTAAATAAACTAATGGCTATATAAATTTAGACCATGGCGCACGATTTAGGCTTAAATTTTGTTGGTTTTTTGCAAAACAGGAAATCAGTGAATACAAAAAAGAAAAGGAAGAATTTTTTAGCTGCTGCTTTCTTCCTTGCCTTTTTATTTTCTGTTTTTTTCTGAAATATTTTTGCATAATTTAGTGGGTGTCTATATGTACGAGTTGAGCGAGAGCTAGGTATATGCTTCAGCTGCTGTCGTTCCATCGCTCACGCTGCTGCTGTTTGTGAATCCCTTGCAAATTAACCTCAAAATCACTTTTAAGTCAGCGGCTGCACAACAAGCAAAAAATTCTGAGGAAAAAAATGCGCACAACAACAACAAATCGAAATTTGAAAATCAAACATCAATGCTGTGTAAAAAAGTAAAAGCAACAACAACAACAGCATTCCACGGCATTCCCACTTCAGCAGAGCGAGCATCACATGTTCGTTCGGCGCTCTGGCATGTTGTTGTTTTTTTGTGTAGGTACTCCTTTAAAATGTATGCAGGCGCAAGTAAGTGGAACTAGGGGAAAAAAGGTATGGTAAATTTTTGCACATCAATCGATTTTATTCTCTTCCTCTTATTTATTTACTCTGATATTGTGTGCCACCCATTCCACATCTTCCTCTTATTCTTCCTCACTCTCTTCGTTTCTAGTGCTGTTGCTCTGTGCAGATTTGCATAATTCATGCTGATTGAATGTCGGCATTTGTTTGAAGGTTTGATGGTTGATCTCTTTTGAAAATAGAGACTAGATTCTTAGTAACTTCTATTTTCTTTTTCGTTATTTCTGTTTTTGCATTTGAACCAAAATCGAAAAACAGCAAAAGAAAATAATTTGGAAATTTAATTAAAATCAAATTTCTAACATTTACTTGTTACTAAAATAAAAACAGTAAAGAGAAAGTGGTAGAGTGTTGGTCGTATCTAAACTTGCTTGAATGTGGTTGTAATATGGTGAATGTGGCTCCATTAAATTTGGTCCCAATGAAAAATGGCCCCAAATTGAAAATCAAAAAATATACCCTAAAATTGGGGCATATTTTTATAAGGCCCCAATTATTGGAATGAAATATAGCTTCAAAATTTTGAAAACACACCCCAAAAATAAATGTAAAAAGGACCCATAAACTTTTATGAAAACAGAACGAGATATATTTTCTTTTAGAGAAATCAATAGCTTGTAATATATTTCTTTTGTTCAGATATCTTATACATTAGTACGAAGAAAATTTTAAATATCTAAGAACCAACAAAAAACAAAAAAAAAAATAATTTGAATCATACTTAAACTCAGTGGCGGATACAAGGGGGGGAAATGGATGAAGTTTCTACCCTCTCCCCCCAAAAAAAAAAATAGATTTTTTTTTATTATGTATTTCGAAAGTACAATATATTAAAAGTATACTGTAAAAATTGCATACCAAAATTTAAAATATTAACCCATTCAAGCCTGGGCGTTGCGAAAACGCAACGTTGGTAATTTTTCGTATTCTGAGCAAATAATTAAAAAATTTGATTTGATCTTAATGCATTTGTTAATTATTCATATTGGATGTCTTTAGATTGTGCTATGTTTGATTTGACTCCATTTCTTTATTTTATTATATATATTTCGATCCGAAGTTGACCAATTTTTTTCCCAATTTTCAAAATTATGGCAAAAATTTTAAAACACTTTAAATTCAAAACTTCTTTTGGTGTTCCTTTTATACAATCCTATATTTGATATTGGGAGTATGAATGTATAAACTCGTATTTTTTTCGTAATTTGGACATTTATTGTGAAAAAGTGATTATAAATTTATTCTTTAAAGTATTGTCCATCGTTAGCCACAACCTTTTCCCATCTTTCTGGTAGCATACGGATTCTGCGTCGAATGAACTCCTCATCTTTTGAGGCTATCCACGAATCGACTCATATTTTGAGTTCTTCGAAAGAACGGAAGTGCTGTTCAGCCAGGCCATGTGTCATCGGTCGGAACAAGTGGTAATCAGAAGGGGCAATATCTGGAGAATACGACGAGTGGGGTAGCACTTCCCATTTCAGCGTTTCCAAGTATGTTTTTACTAGCCTTGCAACATGCGGCCAAGCATTGTCGTGCAGAAGAATAACTTCGTCGTGTCTATTATCATATTCTGGCCTCTTATCCTTTAACGCTCGGCTCAAACGCATCAATTGTAGTCGGTAGCGGTCGCCAGTGATCGTTTCATTCGGTTTCAACAGCTCCTAATACACGACACCTTTCATATCCCACCAAATACACAACATGAGCTTGGATCCATGGATGTTCGGCTTTGCCGTTGATGTTGATGCATGTCCGGGCGGTCCCCATGATTTTTTATGCTTTGGGTTATCGTAACGTATCCACTTTTCATCGCCAGTCATAATACGATGCAGAAAACCCTTTCTTTTCTGTCGTTCAATCAGCAGTTCACATGTGAAAAATCGTCGTTCGACGTCTCTCGGCTTCAATTCGTACGTCACCCAATTTCCTTGCTTTTGAATCATTCCCAATGCTTTTAATCGGTTAGAAGTGATTGATTGATCAACTCCTAAAGATTCTGCAAGTTCTTGTTGCGTTTGACATGAATCTTCTTCGAGTAATGCCTTCAATTCTTCATCTTCGAACTTTTTCCGGCCGCCTGAACGTTCCCGGTCTTCAACATCAAAATCACCACTTTTGAAACAGGCATACCACACCTGACACATTCTAACGTCTATAGCACAGTCAGGATAAGCTTCAGTGAGTAAACGATATGCTTCCGTTGCGTTTTTCTTTAAATGGAAGAAGCAAATTAAAACTTCCCGCAAATGTGGTTTTGTTGGCACGAAATTAGACATTTTCAGCTATAGTAAAACACTTTTGTAAAATTATGAAAATTATTTGACAGATCAATTCTTAAAGTATTTTTGGCGCTCTTCGAGATAGAATAGCTGCCAATGTCAAAAAAATGGCGCGTATGATAGATATGAAGTTAGTCACAATTACGAGTTTATACATTCATACTTACAATATAAATTCTAGTTTTAATTAATTTTTGTCAACAATTTATTTAAAATATAAACTTAAACTTGTACGTAGCGAAAACGCAACGCTGGGCCTAAGTGCTGCTAATTTTGCTTTTATTATTCGTTGTTTATATAATTGGCGCTACCGTTTTTTATGTTTTTGCAATGTTTATAAAACGTTTTTTGACTAAAAAAAGAAATCGAAGAAGTGATAAATGGGTCAGACAAAGAAGTTGAATTGGCAAATTCGGATCAAAAATGAGTTTTCGAAGCAACCATGAGATGTATCAAAAGATAACTGAGACAGTTTATTTACACAAATAATCAACCAATTTCGAAATTCTTCTTATTACTGGTGTATGCTAATTAATCACTGAACCCCTATGAATTGTGTGAGCAGATTGCTGATGAAGGAGGGGATTGATCTTATGGTACGCACAAATTGATTGCAGTGATTCATCGTCTTCCTCAAATACCAGCGAAATATGAATGTTTAATGGCTTTAATAACCACCAACAAATAAAATAATTGCTCAAAATTACTCTGCACTCCTGTCTGTCCATGTACTATTCACAATATCTATGGTCATACGTTGACCACTAGTAAGTAATTTTTCACCACTTTTGGAAGACAACACAATAACGCAACAAATTTCTATAAACAATATATAAAAATTAATTTTAAATAATAAAAAATTGTTCTAAAAACATTTTTTTCTTATTTAAAATGATTTAAAATAATTACTAAAGGTACTTGTTTTGTGTAGCACATAGATCCAGCGTTGCGTTTTCGCAACGTACCCCATTGGACCCAGGGTAAGGGATAAGAATTTTTTGATGTGTAAACATTTTAGCTCACGGTATGGCCAATATTTAAAATGTGTAAAATGTAAGAATAACTGTAACGTAAGATGTAAGACAACTGTAACGTCCAGTTCCCCTAAGCTCACTACTGCGCGGCATGACTTTGCTACTCTAAACAACAAAGAGAAGAGAGAAGAAGAGAGGGAGAAATTAAAATACGAGCGGAGTTTGTTTGTTTATGTTTCGATTAATTTACTCACACATATATGCACATTCGAAAACAAAATGTGTGTGTGTACATTTATTCGTGGCAGAATTATTTGTTGGTTTAAACGTGTGGAGATCGATTGTACCATGCAAGCAGAGAAGTCGCCGTAGAAAACACAAGCGTTGGATAGGTTTTGCATTCGGTATGTTAGATTGAATTAAAATTAAATATATTTTAAAATATAAAAACAATGCAAAATGGTACTTATCATTAAATAATTAATAAAAAATCTAGGTTTCAATAAATGTATTAAAAAAATTTGGTGATAATGATTGAGAGAAGGTTAAATTAAACAGTGAATTAAAACAACTCCAAAATATATCCCCTTCGCCAAACTAAAATGTATATCGCCAGCAATCATCTAAAGTCGCCATTTCAGTAAAAAATCTCCAGTTATGGTCGCCCTGATATTGGGTGTTAATCAGTGCTACCAGGTTAGAAGGTTTTCTCCAAAAATTTAAAAGTTTAATTTAGCGGAATTTACGTCTACATTAACGATTTTTCATCGCATGCGATTTGTTATTTTTTAGTATGCAATTATCTCGTAGTTACGTGGGCATTATTTGGTATAATATTTTACTCTAAAGATGGCATAACAAAATTTAAAAGATTTAATGAATGAGGAGGAATCGAGAAGAAAGCGACGTTTTTGGATGAATCCACAGCTTCAATCAAGGGAGCTACATAATTTGGAAGTACATCTTTTAAAGGATATTTTATGAGAAAATGGAAGGCGTATTAATAATTTTGCAAATGTTTTTCTAAGCCACCTCTTTTATAGTTTGGGTTGCAAATTGACAGGAAGAAAATCTTAAAGCGCGGAAAAAAGATTCAATTGCAGCTGCGTATATGCGAGCATATCGTGCCCGATGCATTGAGTAAAAGAAAAATAATGCAACTACAACATATCAGCTCTATTCACGATTTGGTCCAAATGCAAAATATTTCTGCTATCACAACAATAAATATATGCGATATGGAATAAAAGTTTGCATTTGCAATGATACAATACCATTTGCAATTTATATTGAATTGGGCTATTATATATCTAATAAATTTTTAGGTTTGTAAAATAATTGTTTTAATTTGAATTATTTACCTAAGCATATAGATTATACATCAAATCCCTATATATGGCTATACATATGTGAGCTTATGTATATGGCATTCAGTTAGCTTAACTGTTTACACATCAAATATCTTGAGTGCCTTGCACACATCCATTGGTTTTTTAGATTTTTTTTCTTAGTTAGGTGAAATGTGAACTCAGGCTTAATGGGTTAACGAAATTATAGCACATAGTCGAGAGCACTTGTTCGTTAAACTGTATGTGTTGTCAAAACTTTAATAGCGTTTTTTGGAAACAATGTTCTTTTAATCGGCCCAGGGGTTAGAAGAAATTCTATAAAGCCGATTAGACTGAAATTTTGATACGTTATTTTATACGCCAATGGCTCTCGCCATCGTTTATTTTTCATCATCATTTAGTAATTTTTATCCCGATTTTCAACAAAAAAAAACGTGATTTGTAAAAAATTTCTTTGGAAGTCTGCCATTTTTTCATTTTTCAATAAAATGTTGAAATTTACTACCTGCTAGAATGGCAAGCCTACAGAACGATATTCTATTTAAATTTTTTGTCTCAGATGACTTCAAGTGTCGCAATTACCCGGGCCAGCCACACACCTTTTCTTTAGGTGTCCATTTTGGACGTAAAAAACACTAAACAAATATCGTAAAATAAACTCCAAACAACGAACTGATATGCAGACTAGTAGTAAGGAGGCAAATACAACAACAACTAAGTATACAGAACGGTAGCCCAAACCTCCCCCTAAATACGGCCTTGCTACACATACACGTTTTTTAAGCCTGTTACACATTATTTAATAAGCCCCAAAAATTTTTTTTTGTACAGTTAAAAATGTCAATAATAATATATAAAAAAATTGAAATGATTGTATTTTATTATAAGTATAAATTTTGAAATAAGTATAAATTCCCAAAAGAAACCTTGAAAATTAGGCCGGAATACCACCTTCATCCTTAAGTCTTTGTAATTTCCACAAAAAATGTCAAATAAACTGAATCAAAATGTGCAGTCTTGGTTGTATGTATTCCAGTTCCCAACGCTACTTACATGAAAAGTGAGGATTTGAAACTTTAAACTGCTCTCAAGAAAAAAATTGGAAAACAGACTTAAGCTTGTAACCACAGATGTATTCTACAGACTTTTTAAGATATTAAATCTAATGCAATAAGAAAGCAATAAATAAAGCAATTCATGTAGAATTATACAAAAGATATATCAATATTAAATTGTATAATTACTTCGCCTTATCTTGAAATACTATTAATTAAAACATTCCGAACCAAAGTATAAAATGTTATGAATGAAAGCATGTTAACTTATACGTAATGAAAACCAATTACTAGCAGTATTTTATTTTATTTTGTATTTTGTCAAGAGCCAGAATTTTCGATTCACCCATAATCACCCTTACTTAAATATGGATTTGAAAATTTTCTTCGCAAATTAAAAATCATATCAAACCAACTGACAAAGAAAATGAATATTAAATGATTTTTGGAAAAAAAAAAATATTTTTTTTAGCACAAAATTTTTAATTATAAAAGTTTCCAAACCGTGCCAACACAGACGCCGCGCTTCGATTATGGCTAACAATAGAAGTCATACGCCAGTCATTCATGGTCTGCGTGGTCCATTCGAATATTTCCATATCATATTTACTCTCTCGCTCTCTTTAGCAGTTAGTAACTTTTCTTCAATAATTATATTTGCAACTTTTCAACTTTTGCAATTGCAAATGCATTTTCACAATTTTCTGTTAATATTAATTATAACTAATTTTTGGCAAAAAAAAAAAAAAAATCGAAGTAAGAAATATATTTCTCGTTTGAACTTTTCTTTATTCTTTCACACATTTCCCTTGTATGTATGTTTGTGTGTGTGTGTGTGTGAAGGGGAGTTACTGTTTATTACTTTTATGTATTTTACGCTTTAGTTTTTCTTCTTTAACTTCTATTTCTATTTTTGCGTCTTTTTCTTGGTAATTGCTATTTTAAGCAATTCCGCTCATTCCTGCATAATTAATTCGTATAATTTTCTAACAAATTTCATTTCATTTGCCTGTGTGGATACGGAACTATTTATATATGCATGTGTAGGTATACCTATGTATGTATGTAAATGATATTTGCTCGCTTGGTTTTGGTGGCAATTTAATTAAATCATTTATAGAATAATTTTCTTTCTTATTCTTACTTATTACAAAATTGGAGCATTGTGTTATAGTCTTTATATATATAATTGTAGAGTTTTGTGTGTATGACATTGTGTAACTTCTGAACGACTCTGCCGATTGAAGTTATATTTTCTTGGGCAGGGAGATGAAACATAGCTATTCATAATGGCTTTTAGAAAAGTGTGCGTGGCACCTCCCATACAATCCTAATAGTTTTTTGGGTATATCTCTAGAACAATTTATAGCACAGTACAGAAATTTGGCACAATAACGAGAATTGACGATGCCATGCTACAACAAAAATATGGGTGGTGTTGATAAAAGGGGTATGGCACCTTCCATATAACCTGAATTTCCGTTATGAGATATCTTAGGAGGCATTTATGGTACGGTACTAAGATTTAAATTCCTTCAGTTTGTTGGATTAGTGGGTGTGACACCATACTTCACTTTTATTTTCTACTACTATTTCTACTACTAATTCTACTACTATTTCTACTACTATTATTTACTACTTTTAAACTTATTTTTTTCTGCAAATTTTTCTTATTTTCTACTACTTTTTCAACCAATATTTTCTACTACTATTTTAGTACTTTTTCTACTACTTTTTTAATACATTTTCTCTAATTTTCTACAACTACTTTCTACTATTTTTTACTAGTTTTTTACATTTTTTTCTACTACTATTTTTTATTATTATTATTTCTTACTATTATTTCTAACAATGAACTATCTCAAGAACCTGCCTAGCTATGTCAAAATCCGACAGGTGGCGCTGTAATAAATTCTATAACAAATTCTATTTTTATAATAAATAGCAAATGGGTCCATATTTTCAAATTGTTTTTGGAATTAGATATAACTTCTAGAACGGCCTTTGATATTCTTCTACAAATTAAATAGTTTTAAAAATGCCAATTTTGATGCCTCATATTTAAATCTAGAATTTTTCCCAAATTCAATGTGCGTCCTTTAAACTTGAATTGTCATTACCAATGTTCAATTTTAAACACCAAGAAACTTCATTCTTCTTCATTGAAACAAACTTCAATTTTCCCGCTTCTTCGTAGAGTTACAGAACAACGTCTGCCGGTTCAGCTAGTAGTTAATAATATGACACAGAATATCAAATACGTAAAAGCAAATAAATACAACTCTTTTATAATTTTAGAAACTTTACATTTACTTAATACAGGAATTGAATTCATACCTCTTCATAAAAAATTTTACTTATATTTAATTATATAAACTAAACATTAACCCATTTAACATTTACCAATTCAATTACATTATAATTTCAAGTTCCCCTTTCCTCCTTTATGACTAATTTATTTTATGATTAAAATAAAGTAGCTGGAAAATAATTAACAACAAAAATTTTATCGAGCACACAAACATAAAACTCATCATAAAACACTTCAACTTATTTCCGTTCGGAAGTATCAATATTTAACAATTTCCTGGCGCTCATCATCAATGCCATTTATTTGGCCAATGAGTGTACAAATGAGCAGGATAGTAAACGAGAGAAAAAGAGATTGGGGAGAGAGAGTGTGTGCGGATGAGTCAGTGTTTCTGCCCTTAGGCTGCATAGAAATCTTTGCGCGAATAATTTCGAAGAATATTTTAATGTAGCTTAAAGAAATTTGCCACAATAAACGATGATGACAATGGCGGGACAGCAGCAGCTACAATAAGAGCAAAGTTTAAATTGAGAAATTTGAAAGTGTCACCCGCAATTGCCATAAAACGACAAGTAAGTGACAAGCTCGGTTGGTGTATTATCAGGGCGCAATAAAAGCTTCAGGATATAAACATTAAATGATAATTTCTGAAACTATTTGTGAAAGTTCTTCTTTGCTGTTGTGACAATTGAAGGGATAAATTTTGATGATGCAATCAAGTGGCAAGTAAATTTACATTGACATTTTTTTATTTTTTTTTTTTTTGAAAATAGTAGTAAATTTAAAGTAGTAGTATAAGTTAAAATTTTCAACCTTTTGTTGAAAATATAATTTTCTTTTATCAACTAGAATTTATTTTTGCATTTTAGTCTTCTATTAAGTTGTTCTATTGGAGGAGTTTTTCCAATCTCGAATCTGTGAACTAAAGTCCGCCTCATGACTGTCAATCAACGCCCTTACCAACTGAGCCACGCATGACATTGCAATTCTAAAGTAGTTTACGACGTCGTATAATTTTGTCTAAAAGATGAGAGAGTTTTGTGAGAAGAACAATTGAGAAGTGTTGATATGACGCATTGCAAATCGAGCTGTTATAAATGTTAGTGAAGCAGGTATTGCAAAAACTCCACAATGATTAATTTATTATAAACCATTCAAACCTAAATAAAAAATTGCAAAAAAACTAAGTTATTCGATGTACATTATTAATCATAACGACAGCAATAATATCAGACATCAGACTATTTTTGCTTTAACAAAGAACGAAAGCGTTTAGCACTTGTCAGATTCTAGCCGCACAAACGCCCACTACCGCGTGGGATAATAGAATTTCAAAAGGAAAACATTGCTAATGTTCACAATCTCAAATATCTTCCATAAACCCTAAAAGATGATTCACCGACCGAGTGTCGCACACTTTTTCCGTTTTTTTATAGAAAGTTTTCACTCTAATTTAAGCGAGCGAAAAACTTAATTTCCAAAAACGATACGAAAAATTAAAAGAAAGGGGAAGGGCACTTGTTCAATGAATTCGCCTTAAATATTGAAAGTGAGAGAGAGAGAGAGAGTGTGTTTTAACTTTCACACTCAAGCGTCAGTCTAAACTTTATCGAAACAAATAAGGTGAAATTAATAGAAGCAGTGCCATCTTTTAATTTCTTCCACGTCTACCAAGTTTGAAAACGGTTCTCTCACTTTTGAATCAAATTAAGGATATAGTCTGGTGTTCCGGCCTAATTTTCAAGGTAATTTCGGCAATTTTTTATTATAACAAAATATAACACAATCGTTTAAATTTTCTTAAATGTTATTATTGACATCTTTAACTGTACAAAAAAAAATTTGTAGGGTTTATTTCACCATATTTTTTTAGTATTTTCGACGTCCAAAGTGGACACCTAAAAAAAATGCTGGGTGGCTGGCCTGGGTGATTACGGCATTTGAAGTCATCTGAGTTAAAAAATTTAAATAAAATATTATTCTATAGGCTTGTCATTCTGGCAGGTAGTAGATTTAAATATTTTCATTAAAAAATAACAAAATGGCAAACTTCCAACAACAAATTTTTTAATATCGCTCTTTTTCTGTTGAAATCGGGATAAAATATAGGAAATAATGATTAAAAACAAATACTTCACCTGCGAGAGCCATTGGCGTGTAAAATAACCTATTAAAATCGGCTAGATAGAACTTTTCAGGCCCCTGGGCGCAATTATTAGGCGCTCTCGAATTGATTGTTTTTACGTTGTTGTTGTTATTTAGTACATACAAGGATTTTAGCATTGAACAAAAATCGATTGAGCGCGTCTATTGTTATTCTTTTTCACACGACATAGAAATTTTCGTTTACAACTCATGGAACAGCATCTGCCCAAAGGTACTATAAATTATTATATAATCTATAACACTGTTCTACAAATGGAAACTTTTGAAAACGAGCAGAGACAGAACAAATGCACTTAGGGTAATGGGGGGTTGCTGAGTCCGAATCCGTGGTCCGTTTTGCTCTGCTACGTCACAATTTTTTTTTAAATTTTAAAATTGGAAAAAAAAAAATTAAAAATGCAGTTCATATTTTTTTTCATCAAAACATCCATTTTTACAGAAAAAGTGTTTTCGATTTTTTTTATTTTTTAACTTAAAAATATTTTTTTTCTTTAATTTATTTTTTTTCGTAATTTTTTTCATCCTCGTTATCATCGCTCACTTTTATCTCGTTATTAGCTTAACCCAGTAGTGCCTAGCGTTGCCATATGGCACCTTGTCGTTGAGCCGTTCCTTAGCCAGGTTCAAAAACAATTTTTTTCTCAAGTTATTTTCTTGATTTATCTAATTTGTGCTCTTGAACAATTAAATTCTAAAAATTTCTTTGTGTATACCTACAAATAAATTTATATATTTGTGTTTCCTTTTTGGCACATTCACGAACTCATTTTTAAACACATTTTAGATAAATATTTAATATCAAATAAAAAACGTAAATACCTATGAATATAGTTTTTGACAAGAGAAAAATTTATTTTTAATTTTAGATTTTATTCATAATTTGTCCGAAGACGTTCATATTCAATATTGCGTGTTTCTCATACTTTACAATACAAGGCCGTATTTAGGGGGGAGGGTGGGTTTTGGGGGTTCTGAACCCTCCCCCCAGAAATGTGGAAACTTTCTTCTATTTTTTGATATTAATTGCCAGTGGATGAAAAAAAAGTCAAAATAAAATCTATTGAACAGTTTTTAAATATTTTTTACTCCCATCGGTTTCTTTCTAAAAAGTCAAATCTAAAAAAATAAACTTGAAATCTTAGTTACACTATGCGACCAGATCCGATTTGTTTTCTTTGATATGAGGTTTGACTTTGGATACAAAAAGAGAAGGTGATGCTGAGCAATTCTGCATTTATAGTTTTTCTAGGTCAGTAACTGTTTTGGATTTACAGTTTCGGGTTTAGGGCTCATTTGAAAGGGCATGATTCAGCCTATACTTTTTGGATTTCGAAGTTTGTAGCACGCTAGTGTTCAGCTCTCCAATTAAAAAAAAATGCCCAAAAATTTTATTTTAGGGTTTGCCATCCCATTTTTTTTAAACGTGGCGTGATGGGATATTTTTGACCTCAGATTCGTGTTCAGTATAAAAAATTCATTCACAAACACTAACAAAACCCTTTATGGCAGTAGTAGTGGATCAGCTCGAAAGTTTTAGGAAACAATATTAAAATGTAATTAATTCTTTAACCCATTATGACTCAGAGCACCCCGACTCGGAAAACCTCTTTCAATGCAGTAACTGCACGAATTTCGGGAATATAAGCCAACCTCATCCGCATTCCTTATCATGGTCCGAATTCCCACTGATAATCATTTGAAAAAAATGGTAATTGTTTTGAGGTCGGGCTCATCATCAGTAATGGGAAGCCAATGTCAATTTTCTTCGAATGAAAACCTCCCCCGAAAAAAAATCCTGGCTACGGCCCTGATACAATATACCAACAATAATCCGACAGCATATTGCAAATCGAATTCCCTTTATAACGAGATTCTGTAACTTTAACGTCCTGCATCAAACTGGCTGCACCCAAATTAGAAGGGAAGTAATCAACGTGGGAGAATATAAAATGCACCTTAAAGGACATATGCACATTCATGTCACGAAATGCACTAATCATTTCCGAAATAATTTCAAAGTAGTTTGGTGCTTTATAGTTTCCAAGAAAATTTTTGATGACGTGTTTTATGGCGATCCAAGCTCGTCTCTCTTTTACATTCAGTTCTGCTTCCAGCATTTCGTCCGTAATCATTTTTCTAATTTCAGGCCCATTTAACACACCTGAAAACACACCTGGCTAAGGAACGGCTCAACAACAAAGTGCCATATGGCACCGCTAGGCACTACTTGGTTAAGCTAATAACGAGATAAAAGTGAACGATGATAACGAGGATGAAAAAAATTACGAAAAAATAAATAAATTTAAAAAAAAATTTTAAAGTTAAAAAATAAAAAAAAATCGAAAAATTTTTTTTGTATAAATGGATGTTTTGATGAAAAAAATTATGAACTGCATTTTTAATTTTTTTTTTTCAATTTTAAAAATTTTGATGGCAATAAAAAAAAACTGTGACGTAGCAGAGCAAAACGAACCACGGACTCGGACTCAGCGACCATGACCCTAAGTACACTTATCTCGTCTCTGCTCATTTTTGGCTGTTGAACAGTGTAATTTATTAAACTTTCCATCCTTGAATTTCTACCCTATCGCATCAATATGGATTTACAAAAATTCATCCAAATAAATAAAATATTCATGTAAAAAAAGATAATAAAATCTTAAAATGGCATTCACCCTTTTTCTCACTATCTATCAGCTCTCCATCGGAAACAATGAATTCACTAGAAGATATCAAAATATTTACAATTCTAACACGCTAAGTGTAAAACACACCCTCAAGCATTTTTACACTCATGTTAAAATAGTAGAAAATTTGACACTAATAAAACAACGACAACAGCAAAAACAAAACAACAAAAAAAAACAATGATGATTGTGGTTAATTACGAAAAGAACACAAAGAAACAAGCTATAAAAAATAAGTAATTTACACGAAAATAACGTGATGTATTAACGTGTTTTTATACGCTTACACACACATACATACACAATGTACACCAGTATAACTACAAGGAGTAAAAGTTGATAAAAATAATAATATAGATATACCCCCAGCAACACCAACTACAAATTAAACGAGTACAGCAATAAATCGTACAACAACAAAAACAACCATTCACTTAAACTCACTACCACTGCACAGTCAAATGTCAAATTAGTGGCTAAGATAAAAGTCACACACACACATTAAACTCACACAAATTTTCGCAACGAAAATAAAAATATTTTTGACAGAAATATTTCAGCACTTTGTTCGGCTGCGGCAGCTACTATTTTCTCTTCTTTTTTTCCTGTGCTTTCTTGCGTTTAGATTCCTGATTGTTCTTCTTCCTCTTCTTCTTTTTTTTATGCTTATTTTTATATGGGCACGCATCACGTGACACGTGCGCATTTTTTAATATGGAATTCATTGAGTTTCATTGAATTGCGTTTTTTTTTTCCTTCATCAACTTCGTCTTCTTTTGGTTCTATTTCTATTTCTGTTGATGTTTTGGTTATTTCAAGTGGAATTTTTATGCCTTTTCGTCATGTTAATTGTTTTACTACCATTTTGTTTCGCTGCTATTGCCACTGCATACTACATATTTTTACAACTGTTTGCTGCTGGTTTTTGTTGTTATGATTATTACTGTTGTTTTTGTAGTTATCAAATATAATTTGCTCATATTTTTATTGGCATAACTTGAAGTCGTCAGTTATTATTTCATATATTTTTTTTTTTTTTGTGGTTTGTGTTTTCGTATAAATAAATTCCTTTTGTTTCTTCGTTTCCTGTTGACATAAATTTTTATGTTAATCAGCAAAAGTTCCGTATTTCTTTTCTTCGTTCTCTTCTTTAAAGCATTCATGGTTTTCAGAATTTATGTTTCAATCAAATTTAATTGGATTTTGTTTCTTTTACACACCGACTTGAAGTTTTATTTTAAGGTGGAATTTATAGCTTAATTTTATGAACATAGTTTTGTTCCGAGTAGAGAAATTTATGCCATTAGCTTTCTCTTTCAACCATACATATGCTAAGATATCTGAAACTTGCCTTTATAGAATTTTTTGTCCTCTTGCACAAACTTTACACAAAGTTTTCTGCATAAAATTCAATTTTGAATAAGGTTAGCTTAAAAATACCAAATATTAAATTGGGGAATTATGGCCCAAAAATATTATTATCTGGGCATTCCATATTTCATAGATTATTGGTCAGAATAGACAACTGAGTTGAGTTTGTCAGGAAAGCACACGCCTAATCGGCTTATCCTAAATTTAATGATTTAATGATTTAATGACTTTTTTGTAAATAGTTTGTAAGAAATTCAGTATTAAGTATTTTGGTTGTATGAGAGGTGCCGTGCCCAATTTATCAAGTCCACACCCATTTACATTATTTTATGTCCATGTAGTTACCATAGAAATATTGCGTAAAAATTTCATTCGATTCTTTTAACCGAGATTACATATTGTTAGGGTAGCCAGATTTTTGAACCGCGAAATCAGTACATTAGACGTTAGAAGAAGTGAAAATCAGTTATGTTTTTACTACCTAGTAATTTCAAAGTAATATAGTGATAAAAACATCCTGAAACTTTTTCTCCGATTTTGTATGTTCATATTACATTTTTTTTCTTCGTCAGTAGACAATATTGATTACGTGTCAGTCTTCATATTTAGAAGATTGGGAGAGCAGAGGACGATAATCAAATTTAATTCACAAATTCTTTTCATTCATTTTAAAACCTTCGTTAATCGACTTTTCTTCAAGCAAATATTGCTTTTCTCCTCTCGATAGTAGCGTATGTATTTTATTTTGAGAGCAATCAGAAAAAGAAACAAACAGGCTGAGACTGTCTGCAAAAAACGATTTTAAGACTATTAAGGTTAAGAATTGGAAAAAATCAGTACATATTCGTACTGATTTCGAGATTTCAAAATATTAACCCAAAATTTGTATGCGTGTTTGTTTTTTATTTCCGAATCATGCCTAATAAGCGAACTTCTTTTTCAAATTTTGCACCATTATTGTATTAGGTTTCCCAGAAGTGATAAGATTTATTTCTGCCCCGTTTAAGAAAGCATAGCATCTCCCAAACATGCGGAAACTATTATATTATTGGACCTAATAAATTTTGTATATGTGATGGGCTGATGGGCAAGTGACTGAGAAACTTTTCAAATAAAAAATTTTAGATTTGTTTTTTCGTTTTTATAGGTTACAGTTTTTTTTTTCCAAAATACAGTTTTTTTTTTACTTTTTACAGTTTTTGCCCAAAAAAATATGGCAACACTGCATATAACTGAACTTTCCTTTCGTGTGTTAAATATACGTGTACTAAGCAGGGATGCCAACTCATTTTTTCTTTCTCCCCGACAGCCCTCGAGAAATTCCCCGATTTTCGATCGAATTCCCCGCATCGATATAATTTCATATTATAGCAGCACCATATAATCATTTTGCAAAACGAAAAATTACCTAAAATTGACCTCAATGAGTGTTATATTAAGGCGACCCTGAACTTTCTCGGTCCAAAACTTAACCAATGGTAACTGGTAGATTAATAGGAATGTACATTCTGACTTCAGAATTCTTTTTGCACATGGGAGATTTCACTTCAAGGGAACCCACTCTCAAAATCGATCCGATTCAAGCTTGCATAAAGTTTAATCCTATTGGGTGGTAGTTGCCACACCAAATTTGAACGAGATGGGGTGTTTCGAGTTATTAGACGTTCATTTTGATAGATAAACAAGCCTCATCCCACTTTTGGATATTAAAGTTCTCACAGCAGAAGACATGGGCTCTATTTTGATTTTGTTTTGATTAAAAGTTTTTCTTTTATGCATCCACTAAAGTGAACACTAAAGTTTTGATTATCGGTTTTTAACATATAAAATATATTACATCTTCTTTGTGATGGTTGATCGTAATTTGTAAGTTAACAGATTAGTCAGCAAGGATTAAGAGTTATTAATCAGGAGGTGCTGGACGAAGGCATAGCTAAGCCTTTCTGAAAGGTCGAAAGGGAAGTCGAAGCGCCGCGCACACTGTTTAGGCCTGACTGACACTCGGCGCTTTAATATATATCTACGAAAGCACTCCGCGTCTCTTTAATTGTCACAAAATACTTTCGAAATATAATACTTTCAAATAGCACTCTTTTTTAACAATCGATTTCTCCAAACCAATAAATCGCAGGGTCAACTTAAGAAAAGACGAAGATTTTAAGACCCAAAATATGAAATATTGCGTAAGTAAAACGTTTTACATTACATAAAAAATAACAAAAAATATTCTCCAGACTTTAATGACTAAAAGCTGAACGACTTCAAACTCCCCGTAAAAAACAGCTCATTCCCCGTTTCCCCGCACCCAGTAAAATTCCCCGCGAATC
The DNA here is from genome assembly GCA_963691655.1 of Toxonevra muliebris. Classification (NCBI taxonomy): domain Eukaryota; kingdom Metazoa; phylum Arthropoda; class Insecta; order Diptera; family Pallopteridae; genus Toxonevra; species Toxonevra muliebris. Next base: position 46,160,991 of record OY829327.1, read on the forward strand.
GGGGAACTCCCCGAAAGTTGTTTTCTATTCAATTTTGTAAACAGTTAATTTACCTCAACTTAGTTGAAACAAACTATACTTTGATCTATTAGCATATGCCATGCTTTCATTATAAAATTATTTATTAATGCATAAAAATACTAACGATTAAATTTTTTGTTAAACTGCAAATAGCAAAGATCAAATTATCGTTAACCCACAGGTGGTACGAGAAACTTGCAATTAAAATTACTATGAAGGGAATTGCAAAAATCCTTATGCCACTAAAAGGCACAGAACGTAATTGCGCAATAAAAAAACAAAAACAGCAACAAAATTAGAAGAAAAAAAAAACATTTTTAATATAGCTGAGCAATTTTTATATGCAGCTTTATTTTAATATCGCTAATTTATCTTTAATTTCACAACCAACTATGAAAATTTTCATATTTTCTTGCATAATTTGTTATTATATTTCTAAGGTGCACACAAAAACAAAAGGTAAAATATTATGCAAAAGAAAGAAAAATAAAAAAAAAAATTCCAGTGATAATCGCTTTGAAAAAATGCATTCAACCAAGGAATAGGAAAAAAGAAAAAAATATCTACGCCACTGCATTTCTAATCTAGGCATTTAAATTACCGCAGTGTACAGTGGTGGAGATAGGAAGCAAAAGCAGCAACAAGGAAAATATCAGTAGTGTGTACAGTAGAAAAAGCAAGCAGGAGCTAAAGTAATTCGTTGTCGTTCATTCGTTTGTTCATTGGCGGTGCATGTCGCCAGTGTGCCACAATCAGTTTTCAATTAAATTTCATTTCTGCTGTAAGCAAAACGAAGAAAAATTGAAGCAGCAAAAAAAAAAAAAAAAAAATGCCTGAAGTAAAAAAAAGGGAGTTAATCGAAAGAAATAAAAGCAACTGAAGAGAACGAGGGCTGGTAACACTCAGTGGAGTGGAAGGGGAAGAAGCACTGCGAAAAAAAGAGCGAATTCCATTAAAATAGCAAGGAGTATAATAGAAATCGTATTGCTGTTGTTCTTACTGCGAGAAAGAGAGCAGGAAAATAATGAAAGAGAGAGACGGTAAAGTGGATGCATAAAAGAAAAACTATTTTAATGGACTCAATTTATGTTGATGACTTTGGAACCAAAATGAACACTAACGTAACGTAGCCGGCGACTTGCAAACTACAGTTAAAACAACAATAACAACTTCATGATGATGTAGTATATGAACGATACGCGCCCAAGTTAAGCAAACACCATAAAACGTCAACATGACAAGCAAATAATGAAAGTATGCTGCAGCTAGCTGCTGTCGCAATGACGATGATGTTGATGATGGCAACAGCAATAACGTTGCGATTTTAGCTTCTCCAAAGCATAACAAAAACAACCAAACCAAATCGTTAAAAAAAAAAATTAATTTAAAAATTTTGCAAATTTATGACTTGCATCGTTAATTCGCAAAATATTAACAGGAATATAAAACAAAATGTAGTTATATATATATAAAAAAGTTAGTTAATTACATAGCACATAAATCGAAAAAAAAAAAATAAGATGGGTTAAGTTCGAGGTTAAAATGACCATGAATGTCTGTTTAGTTTTTTGTTTCTGGATTTTGAAAGTTTTACTAAAGAGCTAAGTTGATTTAAATATTAAAGCTTCCCGATGCACATGTTCACAAGTAGCACTTGTATTTGAGAATATACACCGAAAACACGAGCCCGAACATTTCAAACATGAACTATAAGAGTAGTTAGCTTGTGCAGTTAAAATTATCTTAAAGCATTAGGAAATCATCATAATTTAAGCAAAGGTTCATTTTTTTATAGGGCTTGAGGCATCTTAATATACTTATCGATGAGTCTCAAAAATTGTCCCCTTCCACAAAATTGAGTTTTAAATGAAGGGTAGGCAGATGTGTTGAGTATTTCACGAAAACATCGGTTGATGAAAACTTGTTGCTCTTAAGATTAAGATGCTCTCATTTGTCATAGAAGCTCTCGTTTTTCATAAAAAAAATAAGCGGCATTAAGCAACACAACTCGAGTTTTGTCTTGAAATCGAGTTTTGTCTTTGAAATCTTCATATCAGATTTCATATTGTGTCAAAATTTTATGAACATCGGTACAGCGGCTTACGAGATGTTAAGAAAGGAAAATAGCACAACTCAACTTGATTACTCTTAGCATTTGAACCTTTAAAATGATCTCTGGTAAAATACAAAAAACACACTTATGACCATAGAAATATAGGACAGTATATTACAGCTTTATTATTATTATTATTAGTATTAGAGAAGCCCAACCAGGCAGGCACTGCGACCTAAAAGATCTTTTGTGCCATTCCCCATTTTATGACAAAAGACGTTCGGCTGACCTAATAAAAGTCAAGACATCTTTCGTTGAAGAAGATTTCATGTGATCAGCCGTCAAAAACGAATAATCAAAGATTCTTCCTCTGAGCCGAGCCAAGGCCGGACACTCACACAGAATGTGAAGTGTCGTCTCGTCATCTTCCATACATAGACGACATTCTGTCTCATTGAGCAGACCTATTTTGCTTAGGTGATATCTGAGCCCATGGTGTCCAGACATGTAGCCCACCAATAGCCTAAGGTCAGGTTTGGAATAAGAGATGGGCTGATTTTGGGCAAGCGGAATGGTGAGAGCTTTTGCCTGTCTTAAACCCGGGATAGAGTTCCAATACTCTAGCCATTTTGCCTTAGACCACTCCTCAACGATAGATTTCGTAGAGGCCCAGCCGATTCCGCAAAACGGATCGGGGCCGAAGTGCTTGGTAGATGAACCTTGCCTAGCCAGTTCATCGGCGGCTTCATTACCAGCAATGTCACGGTGGCCGGGTACCCAACAAAGCGTAACTTTGTTACGGGTAGACAAGCGCTGGAGACTATCAAAACACTCTTTCACCAGTTTAGATGAAAAACTCCATGAAGAGAGTGCTAAAAGAGCCGCCTGGCTATCTGAGAAAATTACAATATTTGCGCCTTTAAGACCTTTATACAGGTTTATATTAGCGCAGATCTCAATTGCGTATATTTCGGCTTGAAAGACACTGGGCCAAATACCCAGAGGGATTGAGATTCTAGTATTGGGTCCAGCAACTCCGGCACCAGAACCACAGTCCATTTTCGAGCCGTCTGTATACCAATTGAGAGCAAAGGGACCGAAATCGGGACATTGGCCATCCCATTCGGACCTGGAAGGAGAATTTCCTACCGAAACATAGATCCCTAACCATATAGTCCGATACAGTACATATGGGAGTGTTAGGGATTTCGTCAAGAATGCTCAGGTGACCATAGTTGCCTTCCAGTAAGCTTGACGATATACGCAGCCGCAGAGCAGTATTTGCAGCTGTTTTCTTGATGAAAATGTGTAATGGCACCAGGCCAATCAACGCTTCAATGGCAGGAGTTGGACAGGTGCGCATAGCTCCAGTTATGGAGACGCAAGCAAGCCTTTGGAGCTTGTTAAGTTTGGTGATGGCCGAGCCCTGCATGACTTTGGGCCACCACACTAGAGCCGCATAGGCTATGACAGGTCTAACTATCATGGTGTAGAGCCAAAAGATCATCTTAGGAGTAAGACCCCATGTTTTACCAAAGAGTCTTTTGCAGGCCCAGAAAGCCCTAGTGGCTTTTAAGAGGACAGTGTGTAAGTGAGTGTTCCAGTTTAGTCGTTTGTCAAGCGTGATGCCTAAATATTTGACCTCATCAGAGTACACAATAACAGTGTCTTGTATGGAAATGGGACCAAGGTCCAGTTTGTATCTCTTAGTAAAGGGAACAAGAACTGCTTTGTTGGGATTGATTGATAGGCCTTCTACGGCGCACCAATTTGAAACCAATAGGAGAGCTGATTTCATCACCTCCGTGAGGGTTGAATCATACTTTCCAGAGACGATGATTACCAAATCATCCGCATAACCGATGGCCTCAAAACCAGACTCATCTAGTTTAGTCAAAAGGTCATCAATTAATAAGGACCACAACAGAGGTGATAGAACACCGCCTTGTGGGCAGCCTTTTACAGCCTTAGTGCACACAGTGGCTTTGCCTAGCATGGATGAGATTTCACGCTTCCTCAGAATGGCATCCACCCAGGCAATGGATTGGGAATCAATACCCTTACATTCCAGAGCTTTGGAAATAGAACCGAATCCAGTATTGTCGAAGGCACCCTCAATGTCAAGGAAAGCACAGAGCGCAATCTCTTTGGATCGAAAGGTTTTTTCAATTTTACTGACAAGGCAATGTAATGCGACTTCGGTCGATTTACCCTTAATGTAAGCAAACTGCGTTCGATGAAGAGGTATCGAGCTTGCAAGTTTGCTTCTAAAGTGTAAATCAAGCAGTTTTTCAATGGTTTTAAGCAGGAAAGACGTGAGGCTTATAGGCCTGTAAGATTTAGGGAGTTCCAGAGGCCTATTGCCTTGTTTGGGAATGAAGACGACAACCACCTTCCTCCAAGAACTTGGAATGTATCCCCAATTGAAACTTGCCCTAAACAGTTTAACTAGGTGGTCAAGGATGGTTTCCAGACAGTTCTGCAACATTGCTGGAAAGATCCTGTCACCCCCTGGGGATTTATAAGGTTTAAAAGAGGCCACTGCCCATTTAACCTTATTTCGGTCAAAAATGACCCCTGAAAGGCTCTTCGTCCTATTGGAGAAGCAGATCCTATGATCATGTACTTCAGGAGAGGACGGAGTAACTTCCGTAGAAGACCCCGGAAAATGAACATGAAGTAAAGTTTCCAGAGTCTCGCGGTGATTGGCAGTAAAAGTGCCATCATGCTTTTTGAGGAGACCAACCCCATTAGAGTCTTTGGCGAAAACCCTTTGAAGACGTGCTGCCTCAGGCAGCGAGGAGATACTCTCACAGTGTCTTCTCCAGCAATCGCGTTTTGACTTCCTAATTTCTGTATTGTACTCCGTCAGTGCAACCCTATATTCATTCCACTGCTTTGTACGTTTTGATTTATTGAATAACTTCCTGACATGCTTGCGCATATCTGACAGCTGATTGTTCCACCAGGGTACCTTGCGCACCATTTTAGTTGTAGGAACGAAATTGCTGTCTTGATAGGAAGAAATTAGCACATTATTGAGCTGAGTTGCTACCTCTTCCAGTTTATCGACTGAGCTGATGGAGGTAGCAATGGAATCTATCTTTGTGCCCACAATGGCTTGGAACAGACTCCAATTAGTCCTTCTAGGATTAATTACATTAGCAAGGAGTTCAGTACGTCCTGGAATGTCAAAAACTATGTGTTGGTGATCAGACAGGGACGCTTCATCTGAGACTCTCCAATTCACAATAGAATCGGACAATATCCTGCTGGCTAGGGTGAGGTCCAGCACCTCTTCCCTGGCTGCAGTAATGAAAGTAGGCTTACATCCCCTATTTACAACATCTACACTATTAGATACTAAGTAATTTAGAAGACACTCACCTCGTTCGTTGATGTTGCTACTACCCCAGATGGTATGATGGGCATTAGCATCACAGCCAACAACAAATTGACGATTGGACTGACGACAGTCACTAATTAAATCCTGGACCTCGATTGGTGGGATTTGTTGCAAGTCCCCAGCAAAGTATGCAGACGCCAGCACGACCTCCTGTACTCCGTTCGCAGTGGGGACCTCCACCAGTATGGCTACGAGATCTCTGGAAATGAAATTAGTAAGAGGGAGATAATTAAAACTTTTTTCAATTAGTATGGCCGCTCTTGGCACAACATCTCCACGAAAGTAAAGCAACTTACTATGATTCGTATTGAGTCCGCGGACCTGGCCACAGCTTACCCAGGGCTCCTGTATTAGCGCAAGGGTGAATTTGTTTTCAGCGAAAAGCCTGCATACTGTGGCCGATGCCCCTATGGCATGGTGCAGGTTCGCCTGGAGTACCTTGATGGCACTCATCGTCTCTGCTGTTCTAGAGACCGTTGGACGAGCTTCCCAGCCAAAGCTCGTTGAGGCCCTCTGCCTCTAGCACCTCTTCCTCCTCTGCCATGGGCTGCAGCCCTGCCAAGGGAGTTGGGTGGCATTCCTCCCCGAGCGGAAGAATATTACAGCTTGTACAGCTTGAATTTCCTAAATATCTATGTTCTATCGAATCTCTAATAACTCTTCTCATTCACGTACATCTTTTTTTCTAAAACGCATTTGCAAGTTAGAACACTGAGGGAAGTTTTCTCAATGTCCGCTTAAACACTAATCCGAACTTCAACCGACATACAGTAATTCGTCCCATAGACAAAACTCAAAAAATTCATAATGTCAAAACCAAACAAACTCGGTGTCATCCAACTAAGAAAATCCCAAAAAGTCTTGCCGGAAAAATAATTACAGAACAGCTCAAAGTCGACGAATTTTTCAAAAATATGGGAACTTTCGATTTGAGTTTTTGGCAGAGAATATCTAAAAAATATGAAAAAATATGTTCCTGGATTTTTTCTCAATTTTAGAAGGCAGCTTTCTTTATCGGAATATGCAAAAATATCCTCCGCGTTCTTCCGCTTCTGGGAAATAATTCATTTTAAAAATAAGTCTGAACTCGATTTTTTTAACAAAAACTGGAATAACACTTCTTTTTTTTGTTAACCCTAAAAGTATGCAATCATGCTGAAAAAGAAATAAAAGTGTAAAAAATCAAAAGTTACATTCATTAATATCACTTTTATTCCAACATTAAAGGATTCTCTCATTATAGCTTGCACAAATATCACGAAAATTTAAATTTAAGCTTAGCTTGTGGCGAAATCTAAACATACTGATTAAAACTGACTTCAGATTTGAGTTTAGTGACCCAAAATTTAATGCCACACGAAAGTTCATCAAAATCAGAACGCTCTTTCTAATGCTGTCCCGTCGTTGCATGGAATCAAAGCACTGTGCGACGGTTAGTAGTAGTACTTACTTAGTTCAGATTAGTGCTTAACCAGACATTGAGAAAACGGCCCTAAGTCACTGAAGTTAATTATTTTATTAGAACAATCCGTACGGACATTTTTTGAAGAAATTAAAATTACTTCCCGTCCAGAAATCGAAATTGATGCAACTGAAACCAGTCTACCACTCATTCAGAACACCGAGATGGCCTGAAAAAAATTTGAAACGCAAGAGTCATGCTAATTTTCCCTGTGTCTTAACCTTACTGGATGTTCTACCTGCTCTGTAAAGTTTTAAACGTTTGTTTTCTGCACAAAAAACTTTTTTGTCTGTAGTTAGCATTGGTTTTTTTTTTTTTTTGATTTTTAATTTTTTATGTCCTTCTGTCTTTTTCTTGCACACAGACAGAAACCATAGAATGAAAATTTTATATTTATATCAAGAAAAAAAACGATTTCCCTGCATGTTTTTATCTTCTCTGATGATCACCATTGTTTGACCAGATCTCAGAAACTGTTGGCATGGTCAGTGTAAAACCGCTGAAGTCAAAATCCCTTTTGCTCCAGGTCTTAGTACAGTTTGCAACGTTATTGACAACCATTTGCTTAAAAATGTTCCTGAACAATATTATCCACTGCCAACGTTTTCAATCTTTGAAAATTGCCACACTTATGTACAAATTTTTCAAATATTTTGTTTCAAAATCCAATTTCACGAGTTTCCATGAGGATGAGAGTAAACTTTCAGTATATGCAGTTAAAATATGAACTCAGTCGAAAAGAAATATACAGTGATGCGTTGCGGAGTTGAGGTTTAGAGTTCATATGCCAATTAGCCAGCATTAAGTGTATACAAATAGCAAGTTCCTAAATCAGACTTACCCAGTCGAGCTTAGGCTCATCGTTGGAACAATAATGTAACGCTCATGCGCGAACAATAGGTTACTCTCTATTGCCAATGCCCTTGCGTTGTACTTGTCTACTCCTTTTTGGCATTGCATGAAATCTTTTCAACCTGGAAAGAGTAGTAATAAAAGAGGGCACGATTGCTCTTCAATTATGAGCAACAAAACTGTTCTCTGTCTCAATTTTATGATGTCTTTTTATCTTTAAAATAATTATTAATTTTTGGTTTGTTTCTTTAAACATAGTTTATTGCTCCCTTTGGGGTATTCAATAATTCCTTCTTTAAGTAATGTTCAAAATTTATGCAACTGGGTAGCTTCGTCATTTAACGATGAATTGAAGTCGAGTGCCATGGAGTTATATGTTGAGATTTTTTCAACTTTATGCCAAACTGAACTAAAATAAAACAAAAAAAAATAATAATAATTTTCTATTTGAAGTTATATATAAACAGGCTTAATGAACAAATGTAGTCATCACAACAACAATGTATATAGAGACGGGCAAATCAGACGGCCGTTTCGGAATCCGCCACAATTCCTCATCAGTGATCTTAGTGATAGTTCTTAATCTTTCAATATCCTATATAAGCTACTAATATTTGAAATCATAACCCAGAATTACGGATTTGATTCCAAATATCTTCACTGAATAGAGATATTGAAAGAAACTACCACTACCGTTCTATACACTTATGTTGTTGTTTTTTTCCCATTGTAGCTAGTCTGCATAACAGTTCGTTATTTGAAAGTCTAGTACATGGGAGAGTGTGTGTGTTTGTGAGAAAATGATTCTAGGTGTCATTTTTTCTGAACGGTCCCCATTCGATCAGTTCATGATAGTTTTTTAGGAGACTATGAAAATTAAATCTAGATGTTAATTTTCAAAGTCATGACTTAAGTTCATGTCAATTTCGTTATTTGAAGTTATATATAAACAGGCTTAATGAACAAATGTAGTCATCACAACAACAATGTATATAGAGACGGGCAAATCAGACGGCCGTTTCGGAATCCGCCACAATTCCTCATCAGTGATCTTAGTGATAGTTCTTAATCTTTCAATATCCTATATAAGCTACTAATATTTGAAATCATAACCCAGAATTACGGATTTGATTCCAAATATCTTCACTGAATAGAGATATTGAAAGAAACTACCACTACCGTTCTATACACTTATGTTGTTGTTTTTTTCCCATTGTAGCTAGTCTGCATAACAGTTCGTTATTTGAAAGTCTAGTACATGGGAGAGTGTGTGTGTTTGTGAGAAAATGATTCTAGGTGTCATTTTTTCTGAACGGTCCCCATTCGATCAGTTCATGATAGTTTTTTAGGAGACTATGAAAATTAAATCTAGATGTTAATTTTCAAAGTCATGACTTAAGTTCATGTCAATTTCGTTATTTGAAGTTATATATAAACAGGCTTAATGAACAAATGTAGTCATCACAATTCTATTTCAGTAAATAAAATGAAATGTAAGTATGAAACAAAAATGCAGAATGAAAGAGAAAAATAATAATAGTACTTAACAATAATAATGTGAAACTTTTGTGTCTGTTCTTTGGCAATGAGGTGAGTTGAAATTTCAGCATCGAAGAATTCATTCATTCACTCACTCAGTCACTTCTAACAAACAACACAATAGTAAATGGTAAAATTTGGAATATTCGCAAATGTTACGTTATGTTACGGTAACCGATTTCCACAGAACGGAAATGCAATACATACAAACACACACGTACGCACATATGTAAATATCTGGCGTATGCAAACGCACATATATGGTGCATATGTACCCAACGGGCCCGATTGTCAGCAGCTCACCTGAGGAGTATAAGGTCAGTACTTGTTGTTTTTGTTTTGTTAACGAACACTTGCTGCAGAAAAGCAATTGTTTCTGAATCAAACAACGACAAGATCATCGTAATTTAAAATAATAAAACTGCTAACGCAAAGATTTCGTGAGAGGTCTTTCGAAGCATTTCGAAAGAAGAAGAATATTGTAGAGCAGGGCAGTGGAAAAAAGCGACCGAACTGCTGACGCAAAAATCGCTTTAGAAGCACTCCATAAGGAGCGTAAAACGTAGTGCTTTTTTCCAATGTCATGCAATATTAAAAACGTAATGGTGTGTCATACGGAGAGAAAGCGCCTACAGCTGACTTGTCAGCCCTCCGAAAAGCCTTTTACAATGCTTTTTTCCCCGTTGGGTAGATGGAAGTATGTATATGCGTTTATGTATAGGTAACTTAGTAACTACATAGTATTACGAATACCTGCAGATATGCGCAGATACCAATGCAAGCAATGCATGCCAATACAGAAAGTAACCAGCAACAACAACAACAACAGCAACCGAGTAGTAGAAGTAATAGTGGTACAACATACAACACAGAATTGCAACAAAAGTTCTGTACATGTTTGTATGTATGTGTGTATGCATGTGTATGTAGAAAAATGCTTTTAATTGAAATGGAATTCCAGCGTGAAGTGGTGTATTTTGTTCGCGAAAATGGTTTTTAAGCATATTTTGTATTTTGTGTATGGACTGAAAACAAAGAAAACCCAACAAAAACAAAAAATAACTGAACCAAAAACAGGAAACAACAAAATCACAAAAACATAGAAGGAAGCTAACGAAAAAAAAAATTGTAATTTAATTTTTGATATTAATTCCATGCATTTTGCAGAATCTCTTTATTTAGCTTTCTTATGGCAAACAATATTCCTGCACGGAAAAATAACAACTTTCTTAAAGCCGCCATTCATTTAGAAGATTGTTTTATATATTTTTTTAAGCTAATTATTCGCCATGAGCAATTCATTTCCATTATTTTTTTTAAAACTTGTGCTTAAATTTTCTAAGTGGCTGTTCAGACGGGAGCAAGCATGAAAAGCTTGTGCAGGCGTGTTGTGTTCACATGAGTGCAACCGTGACGGACTTTTTCTAATCAAAAAGGAACGGTGGAATTGGAATTTTATCACTTTTTTTTGTGCATTAAGATAGGTTCTTTTATTCGCAAAAAAATGCAAAAGAAATATCAAATATGTGCCTTAAATATGTACTAAAAATTAAATAAAATATAAAAACAACAATCTCTTAAGAAATTAAAATAAGTTTATAAAAAAAATAGCAAGAAAATGAAGACTGTGTGTGCCGTAGATGCGCATTGTTTGTTTGCGTTCATGTTGCCTATTCAACTTAAAAAAATTATGAAGGAAAGTGGCAAAATCGGAACAATATGAACATGGAACATTCATCAATGCGCCGATTTTTATTTTATTTATGGATTTTCGGTGCAACTCTGCTATCTCTTTCTCTCTACCTACTTCTTCTGCCTTTCTCTTTCAGACATGATTCATGCCTGCACTCGTCTGAACAGCCACTAATTGATGACTTAGTACAAATGCTAAAGTGTGTTGGGCGCAAAAAAAAAAACAAATAAATAAAGGTAAACGGGAAAACAACCTTTTAAAAATATTTACCCCTATTGCAGATCACGATAGAGATTGAATCTCTATTTCTATTGTCGTCTCTATTCCTACAATAAATGGTATTGCTAGTTCGGATAGAGACGATCCAGGACAAAAACCATTTCGAACAAGTTTCGAAATTAATACATAACAGCTGATGCCAGTAAGTGACAACAAAAATATTTACAAACAGAAATAAATGAAATAAAAAAAAAGAGTTAAATTCAAAATATATAAAAAAAAAAAATTAATAAATTTAAAATAGAATCTGCTGGTGCGGCAATTTTAGCAATTGAAAAGGAGCATCTGAAGTGATGAAGTGCTTTCACTTAAAGTGGAACGAAAATTTTTGAGGGACTTCAGAAATCCTATGGAAATGGATGATAATGAAATTTCATTAATATTTAAATTAGTGTTATAAAAAATGTAAGGCTGAGTAGGCTCGGTTTCAATGGACATTTATTCTAATGTCAGCAAATTATAAATTAAATTAAATTTTAACCATTAAAACCCATTGACGGAAATAGTTAATTTCTTTAATTCCGACAAGCAAAACACTATAGAAAAATTTCTCTATGTTAGGTTAGGTTGGAGTGCCTGTCGAGAGACACACTTAGGCTTGAACGACCCATTGTGATACCACATAGTAAGGACCTACAGTTTAACGCCGATTCCGAACGGCGGTGTGGCAATTTTTTATCGGCTTGGTGGTTTTGCCATTGCCAGCCAAGGTGTGTACTTGTACACTATCTTATAATTCTCATACACTTCATATTGATAGTGAATATAAGAAAGTAGTGAAAATTAACCACCAGACGAAGACGGGAATCGAACCCGAAACTCCCAGATGAAAGTCTAGTGCACTATCCACTAGGCTATCGAGGTCGTCTAAAAAAAAAAAATTTCTCTATAGTCATCTCCCAAATCTCATCTCGATTGGGACTTGAAATTCCAGATTTTCTATTGTCGAACATAAAAAAATCACGTAAGGAATGTGCAATGACAACTATAGAGATTTCTCTATAGTTGCTATCTCTATCGTGATCTGCAATAGGGGTGATTGTGTTATTTTTTGAAGCAGATTAAAATGTAAGGAAGATCAATTACACTGTACAACGGCCAAAAAAGCTCAAGAGTTTTGAAAGTGGATCTTATATAATTCGAGTACGCTGAACATGATGGCGTTTTTAGTTTTTCTCTATCACGTCTTTTTTATAACGGTTTAAAAAAAAATCATATTGGGAGTATGAATGTATAAACTCGTAGTTGTGACTAACTTCATATCTATCATCGCGCCAACAAAACAACATTTGCGGGAAATTTTAATTTGCTTCTTCCATTTAAAGAAAAACGCAACTGAAGCACATCGTTTACTCACTGAAGCTTATCCTGACTGTGCTTTAGACGTTAGAATGTGTCAGGTGGTGATTTTGATGTTGAAGACAGGGAACGTTCAGGCGGCCCGAAAAAGTTCGAAGATGAAGAATTGAAGGCATTACTCGAAGGAGATTCATGTCAAACGCAACAAGAACTTGCAGAATCTTTAGGAGTTGATCAATCAACCATTTCTAAACGATTAAAAGCATTGGGAATAATTCAAAAGCAAGGAAATTGGGTGCCGTACGAATTGAAGCCGAGTGACGTCGAACGACGATTTTTCACATGTGAACTGCTGATTGAACGACAGAAAATAAAGAGTTTTCTGCATCGTATTGTGACTGACGATGAAAAGTGGATACGTTACGATAACCCAAAGCGTAAAAAATCATGGGGACCGCCCGGACATGCATCAGCATCAACGGCAAAGCCGAACATCCATGGATCCAAGCTCATGCTTTGTATTTGGTGGGATATGAAAGGTGTCGTGTATTATGAGCTGTTGAAACCAAATGAAACGATCACTGGCGACCGCTACCGACTACAATTGATGCTTATGAGCCGAGCATTAAAGGATAAGAGGCCAGAATATGAGAATAGACACGACGAAGTTATTCTTCAGCACGACAATGCTCGGCCGCATTTTGCAAGGCAAGTAAAAACATACTTGGAAACGCTGAAATGGAAAGTGCTACCCCACCCGCCGTATTCTCCAGACATTGCTCCTTCTGATTACCACTTGTTCCGATCGATGACACATGGCCTGGCTGAACAGCACTTCCGTTCTTTCGAAGAACTAAAAAATGGGTCGATTCGTGGATAGCCTCAAAAGGTGAAGAGTTCTTTCGACGCGGTATCCGTATGCTACCAGAAAGATGGGAAAAGGTTGTGGCTAACGATGGACAATACTTTAAAGAATAAATTTATAATCACTTTTTCACAATAAATGTCCAAATTACGAAAAAACTACGATTTTATATATTCATACTCCCAATATATGTATAAAAACACTACACAATGGAATTGATCAAAAAGAAAAGCTCACGAGTTTTGAAAGTGGATTTTATATATTTCGAGTATGCAGAACATGATGGCGTAACGAATATGATAGCTGAAAAGTTCTTGACCAAGCAATAAAAATTCTATATAGGATTTTGCCAAAAGTTTTGGTTGGGCGTTCGGTATAGCCCAGCGTTGACGCTGGTCAGTTTTTGGTGCTCATGAATACGTTGAAAATCGTTTTTTCCTCGGTTCTCCTTTGATATCGTAAAAATGGATGGTTTTAAGGCTTTGTCATGTTCTGAGACCCTAGTTTGTATTCAAAAGTAAACATTTTTTCTCACATATCCACATTCAATTTCTACTCCAAATAACAGTTTTTGGGATTTTTTGAATATATTTACTAATTTGGCATTAAATGAAGAGCTATGACTTTTCAGAGTTATGCAAAAATATTTTTTACACCTTTTTCTAAAATAGATTCTCAGACGTGAACATCGTGAAATGCATGGTTATATCCCAAAAACGTAGAAAACACCAATTCATATGCACTAGAAACCGACCAGCTTCAACAGGCCGTACCGAATGCCCAACGAACACTTTTTGCAAAATCCTATATAGGGGTTTTATTGTTAGGTCAAGTACTTTTCAGTTGCATAGTGTTATTTTTGCATAATTCTGTGGCAAATAAGGAATAACAGCTAAACTCAAAAGTCGACTAAAAACCTGTTGCGTATTTTTCATTATAAAACCCAAAATATTGAAAGTTCTTAAATAATTATTGGAGTTTAATTAATAAAAAACTATGGAGTCTGCTAAATTGCAAAAATTTTTTGAAAACTTTCAACATTTTGGGATTTATAATATAAAATACGCAGCAGGTTTTTATTCTAATTTTCAGTTTAGCTGTTATTCCTTATTGCCTCAGAATTGATCGATTTATGCATTGATATAAATTGGCCACACACCATCACGGCGGTGATATTTTAATAACCTTTACGGTTGAAATATAAAAATTTCTCTTCTGCCGGGAGAAATATTTTTACGTTTTCAGCGCACAAGAAATATATTTTGGCCTCCCCTCCCTTTATCCACTTTCCACAAAGTTTCGCTTCCAAAATACTCAAGCTTCGTTTCATTGCTTTCAACATTGTTTATTATGCCATTCAAGCTTCCTGATCTTTTTCAACACCATGCTAACGTACTTGAATGCGTCTTTGTTGAACCTGAAACTCTTCACAAATCTAAGAGAAGGAATTAATAGGTATTTATGCTTGTATATATGTATATAACCAGCTCACGCTCGGTTGTCCATATTAAAAGGATTGCAAGCATTAACCTTAACAGCTTCCGCTCTATTTTTAAGCATCTGCTTTGACACTCTATCCCTTCCTCTACTAAAAATACCGCTGCTGCCATAGATTCCAGTTTTTTATAGCTTATTGCACAAAAAACTCTTTTATTTGATTAATTTTTATATTTTCTTAAAATATTTAATACTTGTCTTTTCCACTTTAGACACAAAACAGCTGATTTTTTCATTCGAATTTTTTCCGAACTCATCGGAATTGTGATCATCATCATCATAATAAGGCTTTAAATCTTTATTTTCATCATAAGTTCAAAGGATCATCAAAAAAGGAGAAAAAATAAAACTAAAAATCATTGCATACTGTCGGAAATCAGAATTTGCGGTTGCTTGCTTGTTGTTAGCTGAAATATTGTTAGCAATATAATTAACCATTTGTTGGCGTATGCATTGATGCTGCCGCACTCACACTTAACATGGAAATGCCATAAACATCAATCAAATTTTACGTAAATTTAATTGAAATTTGCAAAAATTACAAAAGCCACACATATTCTCATAGAAGCCCACACACTCATAAATACATTGCTATCAGAGTTGCCACGGCCTAAAAAATTTTGTAATCAAATTCTTCTAAAAATGTTAACAATTTGAAAAAAAAAAAGTAACCAAACATATAAAGTAGTAATAAAACCAAGAATACTTATGTAATCACCAACCGTCAAAAAAAAAATTTGCCCCGTGGTTCAATCCCATGCGGAGCCAACAAAACAATTTTTTTTAAATCAGTTAATACTTTTTTTAAATTTTCTTGGCTCCACATAGAAGCCTAATGTAATTACAACAACAAACTATTCCATTAATTACTTAAGTAGTGTGAATGACTTGGTTCTAATACAAAAATTCAGTATCTGCATTATTCTGGGATATTTACCTAGTGGATCATTCTAATGTTCTAGGACGCTTCATAATTTTCAACAAGACACATTTTTTCCAAAAACAGTACAATAGTTTTCTCAACGGTGTTTTTTATCTGCCATTTATGGAGGAAGGGGGTTTAAAATCCCATATTCAAGAAGAAGGGTAGAAGTTGGAGGAAAAGTGTATATTGTTTATTGTTTATCTCTTTGGGCTTAACAACTCTGTATCAGACATAAACTTCGTATCTGCTGAAATAAACAAATTTCTTAATAGCCTCTGAAGATCCCATTTTTCCGACTTCAGGTCCTTGTGAGAGAACTAGATGTGATGGAGGAATCAGCGACCCCAAATTACAATAAAACCGTTAGAAAATCTCTCGAAAATTTGGTTTAAAATTTGTGGCCCTATGTAATTTTGGTACTACTTACATTTTTCATTCGATAACTTGCAGGGATGGCACCAAGTATGCATGAACAAAATTAATGCTACACATTCTTATCGAATGAAAAAAACGAAATAAAGAGGTAATAAAAAAAATTATGCCAATATATAAAAATTTTCTTGTAAATTTTAGTTCAAATTAAATAAAAAAAAAACATAAACAAAATGAGAAAAAAGTGTACGTGTGCACAACCGTAAAAAAGTAAGCAAATTTGCTTACAAATAAGCAAAACGGCAACCCTGATTGCTATTGCAGCCTGCATGCATACAGTGTCGAACAAAACTAAAGCAAGAACTAAAAAAAATTCAAAAACATGCACGTATAAATATTTTTTCACTTTGTTTTTATTGTCGCCATAGCTTTATTTCCTTACCATAAACCGTTTTCAATTTTCTCATTCTAATATATGCGGGTGGTAGACCACGGAGTATAAACAGAAGTGAAGATCAATCCATCATTCTTTTTTATATCTTAGCATATCTTTAAATTGAATTGCTTTTCAACACTTTTTACAGGTCCACTCAACCAGAAGCTGTGGAGCCATTTAAGTATTTCTGAAAGAATTTGCAACGCTGCAACGAAATCTTAACGTCAAATAAGAGACCGTTTTTTTTTTACTGATGAATTTAACTTAATTGAAGCCCGTGCTCAGACCAAGAGGACAACCGATTGAATCCACATTATTAGAAAGCCATCATATAACACGGGAGAGGCAACGTAATGATTCAGGGATTTTTTTCGGGTCGTGGAATCGGTCCAATTCTTAAAATATTATGTTGTGTATAATGGACGGTTTCATGTTTCATAATATTTTCCAGAATATTTTACTTCTTACTCAAGAACAGCTGCCATTAAAGTTGACCTATCAGCTGTAGACCATTGGATAACCTACTTTCTCCAATTTTTTGATTCTCATATTCTCTTGTCTCTTATAAACATATTTGATGAAGAAAATTTCTACTTGGTAATAATTTAAAGCATTTTTTTTTCCAAAAAATTGTTTAAACGATTTTACTTAAAAATTTTGCACATGGGTTTTTGGCTCGACTTTAACCCTTTGACGCTCGAATTATAATGGGACTTGAGAGAAACCTTTTGTTGTGAAATTATGGTTACTTAGTTCTTTCACATTCATGACACCAAATTTCTTGCTTCTACATACATTGATTTGTTTGTCCTTTGTTAAAGGTTAAAAAAAACATAGCTAAGAAGCTGTAAACAACCACTGGATAACTCCTTTTCTCCAATTTTTTGTTTTTCATATTCTCTTATCTTTTATAAACATATCTGATAAAAAAAATTTCCGGTTTGTAATAATTTAATGCATTATTTTTGAAAAAATAGTGCAAAAGATTTTACTAAAAATTTTTGCATTTAGGTTTTTTGCTGGACTTCAAAGACAAGACATTAAAAAAAAAATTACTTAAGCAAGAAATTTCAAATATTCGGCAATTAGTAAACGTGAAGAATACAAATAGCGTCAATAGTAATATCTGTTAAACTTTTTATTTATGCCACATAAAAGTGAATGTAGCATATACGCAACATAGTGTATGAAAGAGTTAAAGCAAAGATTGAAACCGAATTAATATAACAAGTGTTTCGGTTTCGTTCTTCAAAAATTATTCAATAATGTTTCGTGATTAAAAGGGACTGAAAAGTCAGAAGTTTATTTAAATATTTGTTAATCCATACAATTGATTAGTTGTTATCAATGAAATCAAGTCCACTATAACACTTCATAAATTGCCTCTCACTGGTGACCTTTCTCTGACCCGCGTTGCAGAAGCAGTTAAGACATGCCGACATGGATTGTCTCTTAATCTCGGCATATTGTGTCGCAGATGAAGAACAATCAATAGATCTGTAATTTTACGTTTATCACGATAAAAATTAGAAAGTAAAGGAAAACAACGTATTTTTTACTTTGTAGGTTAGAAAATCGTCCAACAATTATGCACAATCAGTGGTCCTAGTCGTTCTGGATAGAACATATCCAATGAGCGGCGCTGAAATCGGCTACAAACATCGTCATACATAGTGGCGTCTAATTTAAATTGAATGAATTTTGAAATATAGGAAAAACAGATTCTTAAGCCCGATTTGAACCAGTTCCAGTGTTTAAATCGGTTTCTATTTCGTTATTTTTCAGAAGAAAATAACGGTTAGGGATTCGGTTCCTAAAAATGAAAAATTTTTAAGGGGGTATTCTACCCGAGATGGTGCGAAATATCGATGTTTTCAAATCGTTGTAAATGAATGTTTATTCGAGGTTTTTTGCAAGTTTCTACAGGTTTTGAACAATAACTTTCGGTTTTAATGTTAAAAATATCTTTGTTAATAATGGTTCATTCGACGCCTCGAACTTGAGCCTGGCGAAAATATTTGTTTCATGGTGGACATGATATCTCCGGTTTAAATATTCTGAAACACAAAATGTAATCCATTTTCTAGGGAATAAGAAAAAAAAATTTCTTCAATTTAAATCAGACGTTTGAAAAAAATGACGATTTTTTGCCCTGTTTTGTTTATATTTTGCATTAAAAACATTAATTAAACAAATGCTTTCGCCATAATCCTAGATAAGGCCATACCTATACATTTGCTTAGTAGCCTTGTAAAATTTCAAGTCAATTGGACAAGTGGTTTTTTGTGAATCGTGTCCACCGTCCCGAAAAAAATGGTTTCGATAAAAACGAGTTTAAAGATTTACAAACATGGTACTTACAAATAATGTAACTTACGGTTAATCAGCGATTCCAGGACCACACATTGCTCCCTCTTCTTTCTCATAAAACTCGTTGTCTACATCAAAAATATTAAATAAAATGGATGTGTGCAAGGCACGCAAGATATTTGATGTGTAAACAGTTAAGCTAACTGAATGTCATATACATAAGCTCACATATGTATAGCCATATATAGGGATTTAATGTATAATTTATATGCTTAGGTAATTCAAATTAAAACAATTATTTTATAAACTTAAAAACTTATTAGATATCATTATCTTTTATATATATAATAACCCAATTCACCATAAATTGCAAAAGGTCTTACATCATTGCAAATGCAAATTTTTATTCCATATCACATATATTTGTTGTTGTGATAGCATAAATATTTTGCAATTGCACCAAATCGTGAATAGGGCTGATATGTTGTAGTTGCATTATTTTTCTTTTACTCAATGCATCGGGATCTATATGCTCGCATATACGCAGCTGCAATCGCATTATTTTTTTCGCGCTTTAAGTTTTTCATCCTGTCGATTTGAAATTTTATTAGATGTGAAAATTTTACATAACGTCGCCTGAGAATTGATTTGGTGTATAGGTATATGAATTTGTACACACATACGTCAAATCAATTCTCAGGCGACGATAAGTACTTTCCACATTTAACCTTAGGAAGGCAACAGGGATGACTAGTCACCCCACTACTTTTTAAAAGCACCGCAAAGAGAGTTGTCTTAACTGCATTTAATAAAAATAAAAAAGAATGTATTTTTATTGAAGTAAATAAGTGATTTTATAATAAATAAGTCTGATTTTTTCTGTTTAACATATTTGCTATTTACATAGATAAAAAAAAGTGTTGCCTTTTATAATGCCGTGATTTGCTAGCATTATCACTACGTTTTGTTTATACATTTATTGAAACCTAGATTCCTTATTACTTATCATTTTGTATTGTTTTTGTATTTTAAAAAATATTTAATTTTAATGCAATCTAACTAACCGAATGCAAAACCTATCAAACGCCTGTGATCGCTACGGCGACTTCTCTGTTTGTATGGTATAGTCGATCACCATACGTTTAACACCAACAAATAATTCTGCCACGAATAAATGTACACACACATTTTGTTTTCGTATGTACATATATGTGTGAGTAAATTGATAGAAACATAAACAAACAAACTCCGCTCGTAGTTTAATTTCTCCCTCTCTTCCTCTCTTTGTTGTTTAGAGTAGCACAGTCATGCCGCGCAGTAGTGTGAGCGAGAAGGGAACTGGACGTTACAGTTATCTTACATCTTACGATACAGTTATTGTTACATTTTACACATTTGAAATTTTGCCCATACCGTGAGCTAAAATGTTTACACATCAAAAAAAAAAATCGATTTTTCGGACCATCTCGGTTAGAATACCCCCTTAAACGGCTACGGTTTAATTCGTTGCCTTAAAGATAAAAATTTTTTTTAAAAAATGACTTAAGCATGAAATTTCAAATATTTGGCAATCAGCAAACGTGAAAACCTAACAGAACTGAATACATACCTATAACGTTAATAATAAAATTTGTTAAGCAACTTATTTATGCCACATGAAAATGAATGTTGTCAATACGCAATGCAAATACGATTCAAAAAAAAAAAAATTTAATTTAAAGCATATTTCAAAATTTTATTGCACAAAATGGATTCTTGGAAGTGTTCGTGCTTTAGTTTTGCCCGGCACTGTATGTAAGTCGAGAACGTTGTATTGAGTTTTAATGTTGCTACTACTGCTGGAACAATTATTATTATTTTTTTGCATGACAGCAGTGACAAAAAATTAAATTGTCAATTATTGTTATGATTTGAGTGAAAATTTTTTCCTGTAAAGGCAAAGGAAAAAAGGCAAATAATTTTTGCTAACGAAATTAATGAAATTTCATGTATCTACATTAAATTGTAAATTATGAACCAAGAAAAAATAAAAAAAAAAATCTTCAACTAACAACCTAAAGTTTATATTTCAATGCTAAGCATAAAATTAAACTGAAAATATGGAAAACTTTGCAAATGCCATGCAACAAATGCATCATTAGCCATATACCCATGACAAAAACACAAACAATTTGTGACTAAAACAAAAAAAAAAAAAATAAAAAACTATAAATAAAAAAATAATCATATGAAATGAGAATCAGAAGGGGAAGGGAAAAGGGGAAAAAGCATGATAACAATAACAGCAACCAAATGAGCAACAGTAAAATCAGTTTTAGAGCAGCAACAACAACAACAGCATCAACTTTAGTAGCATATAAGCATGGAGTCAAAGTAGAAACAAGAACAACAGCAACAGCTTCAGAGCTTCAGCAGCATCACATGTGCATGTATGCAGCATTAGCATTACGACAGCAAATCAGCTTATAATGTGGGCAAATACTGATGTAATTTAGCAGAAAATGCAAAATGCAGAGACCAGGCCAAATAACAACAACAGCAACAAATCTGAATATGCAACAATACATACAGACAACAAGTAGAAACAATACTAATACAACACAAGACTAATGAATGTACCAAACAAACAAACAAACAAACAAGTAAGCAAGCTAACAAACACACATACAAACAAATGAGGGAATGAATGTATGAATGAAATATAGAACTGAAATGTTATATACATACATCTGAACTTAGCAGAGAAAATTATATAATAGGCAGTGGCGTTTCAAAGGTAAATTCCAATGGCCTAAGCTTTCAGTGCCAACAAACAAGGAAGTAAAATTATTCAAAACCTCCTGATTTTATCTTCTGGCATAATGCGTAAGCAATAGTAACTAGTTAACAAAAATAATTTTCATTTTGAGCTGCTGAATTTCTCATGTGGCTGTTAGGTTAAGAGCACGCTCCTGATCATATGTGCTATGCGAAACAACGTAAACGTTATTGTTACATGATGTATAAGCAGCAACAACAAACTAACTAAACTAACGAAGAATAAAACGCCTAATGATGTGATTTGTGAGCAAAAATATCAGAGAAAAAATATTGTGAAAATATTTAAATAAATGGGTGAATTATCCAGCATTGTTTGAGGGTTTTAAACTTTAGTGCAAAGTCAATCTTAGTCAATTTATAAACCTCTATAAGAGAGGGCAATAAGGTTTTCGGGATTGGATAAAGAATAGAAAACTGATTTCTGAGAGTTTCGCACAGTAGTGTTTGTTTTGAGATATTCGGATTTTGTTGATTTACGAGAGGAAAATTACTTTTAAAAGTAAATTAAAAATAATTTTTATGTGCACATTGCTGTCTTTAAGTTTTTTTGGTATCAACTTTTTTTCTCATGAGTGTTCTCATGAGCGCAATGACGAATTTATTGTAATCAAAAAAGGAACAGCGGAATTGGCATTTTGACTCTTAATAATATATAATATATATGCTTAAATTGTGTGCTTAAAAAAAAACTACATCTTTAAAAGGAACAAAATAAGTTGGTTAAAAAAATTAAAGATAAACTGAAGATAGTGTGTGCCGTAGAGAACCATTCTTTGTTTTTTTTTTATCGTTGTCTCTTCAACTTATAAAAATTTTTGAGGGAAACTGCCACAAACGGTTTATGTTTGCGTCCGTATGAACAGCACAGCCCATTTAGTCCAGTTTTGCTCCATAAGTCTAGTTTAAACTTCATTGTCTAAAAACAATATGGATTCTGGCCCACTCAGAATGGAAACGTCTACCTGTTTCTATAGCTCGAATATCATAGTAGACTTACCTTCTTTTGTCATTAAAGTTACTTCTATCTTACTCACTACATGGCAATGCATCATTTCGATCCTCGCATGTCGAATTTAACGGTAAGAAGGGGTGAAAAGCTTTTGGAGTAGACAAACATGCACCTTTGATGATTTTCTCTGTTTCAGATTTAGCTTCTTTACTTTATTTATATTCTGATTTTGCAAAAGTGAACATAAGAGCGGGACAAAAAAAATTGGGAAAGTTCATGCCCTATTTAAAAGCTTATGCGGAGAGTCCCTTGAAAAATTTATTTTTTTTGGGCTACTCTTTGGTGGTTCTCTTTCTTTACCCTTTGGTACGAAAAAAGAAAAAGTGAACATTGGAGCTGGTCGAAAAAAAGGTTGAAAAGTTCACCCCCTATTTAAAAGCATATGCGGAGAGTACCAGGACAAAATGAAAATAGCCAAAATACATTTTTTGGTTCAAATACCAAAGTTATGATAACAAATTTATTTCCGCTGTTTTAGAGTAGCCAAAAAAAAATTCCAGGTACTCTCCGCATAAGCTTTCAAATAGAGGGTGTACTTTTCAAACTTTTTTTTGTATGGGGACCAACCCGATCTAGTGAATATACGCTGGGAAAAAATCTTATGCAAATGAATTGAAGTTTTTTCTACAAATTATAAAAAGCATAGTGAAAAGTACAAACATTTAATACACAAAAAAAAAAAATCTTTGTAATTAACACAAGCAGAATAAAAATGATAAAACTATTAAGAGTCAAAAAATGAACGGGTAAAAATTCGCAGCAAGTTCAAACGAGAATTGCGATTATTGCAGTGTTAGAGCATTCAGTGTGCTATAGCCGTCTTGGTAACAGATAACACACCCTAACGTAGCATATCGAGCTACTGCAAGTTTAGAAAACTTATACTTCCTGCCATCTCACGTCGTTGATTCGACTTGCCATTATCACTTGCAGCAAATTCGAACTGACTGATGGCTGCTGGTGAGACTCTTCAAGGCTCATTTTCACTTTTCTTAGCATTTGGCTTAGGAAAATATTGATAATGATATTTTTCATGATTTTTACAATTAATTACAAAAAAAAATTTATATATTAACCCGTTAAGGACGGGACGGCTGCAATTTCAAAGCTTATTTAAGTAGCTCCGTTAACTATGAAAACGAACATATATGAGCCATATGATTTTTTATGCAAAATTTTATGAACTTTCGAAATCTGCAGTCAAAATAAAAAAAAATTAAAATTCAAAAAGTTATGCTCAATTATTCATCAAAAAACATGATTTTTCGATTACAATTTTTTTTAGAAATACCTCTATTTGATAAAATTCCGACATCCATGCCTTTTCAACTTCAAAATGTGTCACTTGGTGTTTCAAAATTTAGCATGT
The DNA here is from genome assembly GCA_963691655.1 of Toxonevra muliebris. Taxonomy (NCBI): domain Eukaryota; kingdom Metazoa; phylum Arthropoda; class Insecta; order Diptera; family Pallopteridae; genus Toxonevra; species Toxonevra muliebris. The sequence continues at coordinate 46,185,198 of OY829327.1, forward strand.
AAATATGCAAAATGGCGGCTTGAACGAGAAAAGTCGCTTCAAAACTTTAAGGAATTTTTACATAGAACGGGTGAACTTTAGAAAAACAATTTATAGAACAAAAACTTCTTAAAATTCATCAAAGAATACGTTCTAATTTTTTTTAGAATTTTCAAACGACTTTTCTAATTTTTAAAAACTATGAAATTTTAAAAAATATCAAGACTTTTTCGAAAAACCCTGAAAAAATTGTAGCATATTTTATGATTTATTTTAAGAAGTTTTTGTTCTATAGATTTTTTTTTATTTTGACTGCGGATTTCGAAAGTTCATAAGATTTTGCATAAAAAATGATATGGCTCAAATTTTTTTAAGTTCGTTTTTTTTTGTACGTTGGCAGGTGGAAATCTTCATAGATACCGTAGAACTCCAGTTCTACGGTTATGTCGGATTCCTACCGACTAAAACCACCTACTTCCTCTCCTACCACTCTCCCCGCGGGACTACCAGTTGGTATTACTTCGCAGGGCTGGTTCAGCTTTATGCTGTTACTCGTTTGTTGATTCTGTTGTTTGGATCTATTTGTGTTGTGTCAATAATTGTTTATTGTTCATCACCCATCCTCGTCGTCTTCTGTATTTGCGATATTTCGTTGCGCACGCTCGGCTTTACGTTTAGATTCAGCATTCCTTAATAATGTCAGAATGCTCTTCGCCATCTTGCATACTGCATTCCACTTCTCTATCGTTTGGCACATCTGTGCTGTCAAGTTGGCTACCGTGGGGGGTTCCCCAAAAGCTCTCTCTAGTTCCTCCCTGATGCTGTTGAAGCGTGGGCAGTGGAAAATGATGTGTGTTGAGTCCTCGGGTTCGCTCGGGCAGTTCGGGCAGAACGGGTCTTCTTCAAGTTTAAATCTGTGCAGATATTGTTTAAAGCACCCATGCCCGCTGAGCATTTGGGTGACGAAATAATCGACTTCTCCATGTTTGCGCTCCATCCACGCTGCTATATTAGGGATTAGGTTAAAGGTGCAGCGACCCTTTTTGGACTGCTCCCAGTTTCGCTGCCATTCCATAATGGTACGCTTCTTCTCTTCTGTTTTCCTGACGTTCGTTGGCCAGTTCCGTTCCAGTTATACTATAAAGGCGCTTCATTTCTATTGCTAGTAGGTCAATGGGCAATTTTCTTGCTATGACGCAAATGGCGTCGTCCGACACCGTACGATAGGCGCTGGCAATCCTCAGTGCACTGAGCCTATAAATCGAGCGAATGCCCTTCAGATGTGTCTTCTTTGCGTTCGCCCAGATGGGTGCTGCATACAGTATAACGGAGCTGGTCACCATTGAAAGCAGCTGACGCCTGCCCTCCCGTGGGCCTCCGATATTCCACATAATGCGCGTTAGCGCGCTGTTTATTCTAGCCGCTTTACCACTGACGGCTGCTAAGTGCTCCTTAAATGTCATCCTTGTGTCGATGAGTACCCCTAAGTACTTTAGGTGTGGCTGTGAGGTGATGCAATGATCCCCAACTGTGATTACCAGCTCTTCGCGCTGTTTTCTTGTGCTCAATAGCACTACCTCCGTTTTTTGGGCTGCCAACTCCAGTCTTGAGCTATTTAACCATCTTCTCACCCTTGCAATTGCATCGTTGCATCTAGCCTGTAGTAAGTCCAGATGTTTGGCGACTACTACCATAGCTATGTCGTCGGCATATCCGACGAGTGTGGCATCTTCGGGAAGATCGGGTTAAGTTAGGTGAGGTTAGGTTAGGTTAGGTTAGGTTTGGTTAGGTTAGGTTAGAAGTGGCGGCGAATGCCTCACATAGACCGCTAGGTCCATAGTGTTACCACAAACTCACTTGAGTCAAACGGAGCCACTTAAATAAGCTTTGAAATCGCAGCCGTTCCGTCCTTAATGGGTTAATAAAAAATTTTATATTTATTTCATAAAACTATTTCTCATCGTAATTCCACTATAGCTGAAATAACAGCCATGTATTAATAATTTTTTTGGGGGACTCTGTTGATTGTATAATTCATACTTACAAATACTTGAACTTATTAAAATTTTTTCAAGTCCCATTCCAATAAAAATGAAACCTAAAAAGTAAACGGCGATAGACTTCACGATCGGCGTTCCTAACTAGCGGAATTCATTAGCAAGTCTCAATTGCTTTCCACTGCTAAAACTTTAAAATGAGTACTAAAATTGTTAAAAATTTTCTTTTTTTTATAAACCTTTATTTATAAGTAAATATAAAACATTTTGACTTATTTTTTTTAATCTTATATTAAGCCTATCTTCAAATTACTAACACTTAACAAGTTCTAAAAATAAAAATAAATATATAAATTATAGTTGTGTTGAGTTGCTTACTCATAATGATTAACCGATTAAATTACATGCCTAAATTTATTATTGTCAACCAAACCGAGTTCAATGTCATTGTTGTTGCGAGTAAATTTCGTTAAAGGATTTAGCATAGCGTAGCGTAACTTTTCCCAAAACAAAAGATCGCCCCACTCAAAATATACGTGATTTCTCAAGTAATCCACCAGTTCATCATCCAGCTGATTTATGTCGCCAATATCGTCATAGAGAATAATAATTATTCGCGGACGTTTATCTTTTAGCGAAGCTTCATGAGCTGACCGAAATTCCAACCGTGACCACGCAGAATTCTTGAAATTTTTTGACATCACAATTATAATTCGGCGCGAAGCCGCTATCGATTGCTTAATATTGTCAGCTATCAGTAAGCCGATAATCCAGTCTCGAACATGTATGCAAAGTTTAAATTTGTTCGGTCCATGCTCAAGCTCCGGTACCAAGTAGTCCGCTATGAACTTCTCATCACTATGTGCATACGATACGAAGGCATCATAAATTTTATCCTCATCGAGCTCAGCTTCGGAGACAACCTTGCGGAAAAGATTATGGGAGTACAACCAGACTTTTGACCGCTTTCCATATTTAATATAGAGTACTGAAGTCATTGCAATCAGAACCCCGATTATCGCGAATCCAATGCAAATATATGCGTATAATGGGATTGTTGGGCAGATATCATTCGACGAAATTTCAATAAATTTTTGTTGAATAGTAGAAAAAGCACAATACAATTTATCAAAGTCCTTTATCTTTTTAGCATTATCTTTTGTAAATTGCAGCAGTAACTTCGCCTCGCAATCGCAAATCCATTGATTCTTCGACAAGGAAACTTCCTGCAGCGAAGACATTTCGTGAAGAACTTTCAATACATCCACGTCTAAACGTTGCAAATTGTTAGAACGCAAATCTAAAATTGATAAATCTCTCGGTAAATCATTAATTTCAATTTCTTTTATACGATTGTTTGCTGCATGTATTTGTGTCACATTGACCTTGCGTAATGTAGTCGGTAATTGTGTGAGATTGTTGTTGGCGATATAAAGATGAGTAACGCTAAGATTGAATGCTTTTAGAGGCAGCGAAGCCAATTCGTTTTCATGTCGCCATCGGCCATTTGCGCAATTTACAATTAGTGTTGAGTCATAGGGACGTTGCCAGCATTCACAATTTCCAGGGCAAAGTTTCTGTTCCATCTCATCGGATTTGTCTATTAGGCAGATTAATTCACCGGGTGGAACATTTTGCACGTATTCATTTCGTAAATGGATTGGTTCTTTACACTTTAACGCATTAGGTATAAAGGATATTTTATTGTTGGACTCGGGACGACTCCATTCCGTTTGCATAAACTGTTGAAATTCCAATAGTTTACAGTCGCAATTTAATGAATTATTGCTCAAATCTACACGCAGTCTGAATTGAGAGTCGGTGTTTAGGACTCCAATATTTAAGAGATAAATTTTGCGAATCAGATTGCTGGATAAAATCACGTTATGGGTAAATTCTGCCAAATTCTCTAATTGATCGGCATTTAGGGATTTAATTTTGTTGTGGCTCATATCGAGCATATGAATTCTATTAAGTTTTCGCCTACGTTTAGAATTTTGCTGTAAGAAGTTGAGTGTGCCATTTATATTGTTGTATGGTAGTATTACAGTATTTAGCAAAGGTGTTGAAAGGTTGAAAGATTTTAAAAGGGAAAAATCTGGTAATTGCTGTAAGCTACAGTAACTTAAGTCTAGAGTTTGTAATTGGAGCATATCACTTAGTATCCATACATTAAAAGTTAATAAATTATTTTTGCTCAGATTAATGTACGTTAAATTATATGAGCCACGAAATATATCTTCTGGTAAACTTGTAAGCCCGCAGCTTAAAGTTACATTCTCAAGATATGTCAGATTTGAGAAAAATAACGATGGTACAGTTTCCAGTGTTTTCCGGGTTTGCCTTAGCGAAAATATTTTAAGATTTTTATTATTCCTCAAAAGGCCATCGAGCAGTGTACTGAAATTATTGGAATCCAGATAAAGTTCCTCTAATTGTGAAAGCGTTGAAAAGGTATTCGCTGGTATACTTTGAATAGAATTATTTCGTAGGTTTAAATACTTGATGGCATCAGCTCCTTCAAAGCAACCAATGGTTAAATTTTGAACTTGGTTATTTTCCAAGTTTAAACTTGTGAGTTCTTTTTGCTTTCGAACAATTCCTGGAGGTAAAAATTTAATTTTGTTTCTATTTAAATCCAAAGTCTTAAGCTTTTCGTTATGTACAAAAAGATCAAGATGCAGTACGCTTAAATTATTGCTGCCTATATAGAGATTCTTTAAAGATGGGAGTGTTGAAAAAGTATCCGAAGGTGTATTTTGTATAGAATTATTTTCCAAATTTAAATACTCGATTGGAACAGCGCCTTCAAAGTAATCCTTGCTTGAATTTTGTAAGTTATTGCTTCCCAAGTTTAAATATTTAAGTTTTTTCTGATTTCTTAAAACGCCTGAGGGCAAGTATTTAATATTATTATACTGCAAGTCCAGTACAATTAACTCTTCCCAAGAGGCAAAAGTATTCGAGTCTAATTCATCGATCACGTTGCCTCTCAAAATCAGCAAATTTATGTCATGCAGCAAATCCTCTGGCACACTAGATAAATTAGAGTTTAATAAAGATAATAGCCGGAGATTTGGTAAACCACTCAGTTGATTCGATATGGAGCTACGAAATCGGCTGAGTTCTGCAAAGCCGTTGATTTGCATGTTCCAACGTGTAAAGATATCCGCAAAATATTTCGATTCAAGTTCTGCACAATTCAGAATTTCCAAAAAGTAAATTTCGCCAATGTTCAAGCTCGGTAGGTATTCGAATATATTAACATCATTAACGTCGCACGCGATTTTCAGTTTTCCATCGTCAATTTTTAATTGGAATTGGGAATGAATATTTAATGTAATTGCGAAGCATTGTATTTTAAATTCTTTTTGTTTTTGTATATAGTCAAACCGACGCGTCGGTTGAATCTCACAGAGACACCTTGTTCCATTATTAATTTCTGCACAATCAGTTTCGTTAAAATCTGCACTAGCACACGCGACCAACAGTTCCAAAATGGATACTAGCAAAAATGTTGCACATATTTTATGGCGTGTTACTGTAATTAATGCCATCGTTTATTGTATATTTTTTTTTAGTTTTTGACTTTTTTTAGGCAATTATGTAATTTATGAACAAACTTTGAAAATATGAATATTGTCCAAAATAAATGTTTTTTTTTTTAATTACTAATTATATGACAAACGTTTCACAGCATTAAATCTCGAGTTGAACTGACTGGCTACGCTGGTTCGCAGTAACTTAAATACAAATTTCACAAAAACGAAATGGTTTTGTAAGTGAATTTCTATACAATATTTTATCAGGCAGACTTCTTCTATGTTTTGTTTTGATTCATGACCAAAATTGTACGAGCATATGTAAATATGTGTGAGTGTATTTTTTTATGGATATCTGTCATTGCCCGTGTATCGTTAACCCTAAATTTCGTAAGTGAGCCACGCAGTCTCAAAAAAAGTTTTATTATTTTCCATTTTTTATACCCCCCTGTAGCAGATATGCTCGATATAAAATAAACTATGGGCTCCTCGAAAATATATCAACTTTTGAGCGGTTCCGACTAACAAAGGAGGAAATTGATTGCATGCCGACTCGAATCGGAGACTGAATTCTGTGTAGTAAAAAAAATGCATTGCACTGGATGGAAAATAAAGTACAATATCACGATGTTTATTTATTTCATCTACTGGGCCCTTCCCTTACACTTTACATGTGAGGGCCTGTGAGACTGAATAAGGTAATTGCATACAGAATGGCCGAATGGTTTGAGACACCGCAATTTTTCGATCTATTGACAGCGACATCTCTTGGTCATTGGTGTATAATTGTTGTAGACTACTTCCTCACTTTTCATAAGGTTTCGTAGAGAAGAGGCGCAATGTGTTCCAAAAGTTAAACAGTTAAAGTTTTTCCCTGATTTAAAAAAAAAAAAAAATTTTATGAAACATAAAAAGTAGCGTCATTCAGGGGGTTTGAATTGAGATGTCGGGTGGCTTGAGCCACCAAATTTTTTTCGTGTTTTGCATTCCGATGAATATTTATCAACTGAAAATGATTATTATTATTTGAAAGAGGACGACTTGAAAGTCAAGCACTGCGACCTATAAGATCTATTGTACCAAAGCCCCAAGAAAGAAAGAAAGGCAGAGAGAAAGAAAGATAGATAAGAAACATACCCAAGCCGAGAATCGAAATCAGGTCTCCAGAGATAAGAGTCTAGCACCCTGCCACTAGACCACAGTGGCGAAGGTAGGACCTACAGTTTAACGCCGATTCCAAACGGCTGTGTGGCAATTTTTTATCGGCTTGGTGGTTTTGCCATTACCAACCAAGGTGTGTACTTGTACACATTCTTATGATTCTCATCCACTTCATATCGATAGTGAATATAAGGAGTTTATGGGAATTAACCACCAGACCAAGACGGAAATCGAACCCGCAACCTTCTGAATGAAAGTCTAGTGCACTATCCACTAGACAATCGAGGTCGTCCAACTGAAAATGTGTTTTTTTTTGGTAAGTTCATTACAAAGTCTTGTGACCAGGGTTGCCGTTTTGCTTATTAATAAGCAAATTTGCTTACTTTTTTTACGGTTGTGCACGCGAGTACTTTTTTCTCATTTTGCTCATTTTTTTTTTTAAATTTATTTTGAACTAAAATTTGCAAGAAAATTTTGATATATTGGCATGATATTTTTATTACCTCTTTATTTCGTCTTTTTTTTTCATTCGATAAGAATGGGAAGCACTAATTATGTTCATCCATACTTGGTGCCATCCCTGCAAGTTATCGAATGAAAAATGTAAGTAGTACCAAAATTACATAAAACCACAAATTTTAAACCAAATTTTCGAGAGATTTTCCAAAGGGTTTTATAATAATTTGGGGTCTCTGATCACGACTGCGTACACAGTTTTTCACCATCACATCTAGTTCTCGCACAATGACCTGAATTCGGAAAAATGGAATCTTCAGGGGCTATTAAGAAATTTGTTTATTTCAGCAGATACGAAGTTTATGTCTGATACAGAGTTGTTAAGCCCAAAGAGATAAACAATAAACAATATACACTTTTCCTCCAACTCCTACCCTTCTTCTTGAAAATGGGATTTTAAACCCCCTTCTTCGATAAATGGCAGATAAAAAAACACCGTTGAGAAAACTATTGTACTGTTTTTGGAGAAAATGTGTCTTGTTAAAAATTAGGAAGGGTCCTTAAACATTAGAATGACCTACTAGGAACCAGTGGCGTGCATAGCATTTACTGATGAGGCAAGCCCAGTGCATTTTTTTTATCAAACCAAAAAGGCTAAAATTTACAATAAGGATGGAATGCTCTAGATACCGATTGAAGCATTGAAGAAGGAATATGGGAGCTTTGTTTGGACTTTAACAATGTTTTTAGACGTGTTAAAATATTGGCATTAAAAATACAAAATGAGCATATAAATTCAAGAGGTGAACGTAGAAAGGTCATTTTTGGACTTAAATTGAAAGCAAAGGTAAGATTTAAAAAACAAATCGTTGAGTGATATACTATTTTTTAAACTAAACGATAATTTCTCTTAATATAAACCTTATTAATAAAACTGCAAATTATCAAATATTAGAAAATGTCAACGGAATGAAAAAATCCAAATTGCAAAGTAACTAAATGTATGGATGTAAATAAGTAAAACTATTATTTGAAAAACCTTGTTTTGCTTCATTTTTATTTGAACCTGAACCGGAACACACTGTTATTTTTTGCTTGAACCTGACCTGAACACGACCCCAAATTTAACCGGTTCGAAACTCTGCTAAAAACTAATGACGCAAAAAAATAGGTGTAAAAGAAAGTGGAGTAAATACTTTCCAAATGGCAAACAAAAACTGAAAGCCAGCTTTTAAGTTCTATATAAAATCATACATAGTAGTAGAAAATTGGTATGCTGCTACTTTTTTGGAACTGCACATACTAAAAAAGCTATTGAACTTCCTATAAGAATAAGCGAGATAGCTTGTTATGAAAACATACATTTTCAAATTTTAAAAGCCTCGTAAAAGCCAACTTGATGAACTGCGATAGTATGAATGCTTGTGTGTATTTTATATAATCCACATTTAATTTTTTATTAGTACATATACGAGCTATTGAAAAACAGGGTAATACAAATAAAAATTTTTAAAAGAAAATTATTCTTTCAGTTAAAACAAAAGTAGTCATTTTGTAAGTACATATTGTACAAATTTTCAGTTAACAATTCTTAGGCAAGCCCGGCTTTTAGGCTTATATGGACGTACCGCCACTGATAGGAACATATTTTCCAGAATAATGCATACAGAATTTTTACATTAGAACCAAGCCATTAACACTACATAAGTAAATAATGGCATCGTTTGTTGTTGTAATTACATTAGGCTTTCTTGTGGAGCCAAGAAAATTTAAAAAAATTTATTTATCTGATTTAAAAAAAAAAAATTTTTGTTGGCTCCGCATGGGATTGAACCACGGGTCAAATTTTTTTTTTACGGTTGGTAATTATATAAGCATTCCCTGTCTTATTACTACTATATATGTTTGATTACTTTTTTTTCAAATTGTTAACATTTTTAGAAGAATTTGATTACAAAATTTTTTTTGGCCGTGGCAACTCTGTTTGTGACAAACGAAAAATTGATCGCGGTATAATCGACATTGATGCTCCGATTTGGATCCAGAATTTGATAACTAATCAAGGCATCTTTTCCCCTTTTGTAGTCATTTGAACATTAAAAAATGAATTTTCATTCATATTGTGCGTTTTCATTTAATTTCTGCCAGTTTTCTCCTGTTTTTTTAAGGTGGCTCCGATTCCCGACAAATTGTTTTTTGCCCAAATTTAATGCACTTGTATAATGAAAACAAAATTTTTGTTTTTTCAATTTGAAAAATTAATGATGCTTCAGCATCATTCATTAGATATTGTGGTTCGCTTTCTAATGGTATACAATATCAACTTTTTGATGTCTTCATCCAATGAGATTTTATAGTAAGAAAGTAAAACATGGTTTCAACCACCCGACAGTATCCTACATGGCCAGTGCAGTAAGCTCAATTCTTTTTAATATCGACTTAAGCGATTAATGCTTTTAACTACAGAAATTCGCAAGGTCAATCCAGTTTTTTTGAGACGCTTTAACTTTGCAGAAAGGAAAAAAATTAAAAGTTGCAAAATTCCAGAAATATTGAAACGTCGATGTGAAACGATACCGTATGTGACTTTGCAATAGGTTATTCACGCGTTAATGTGAAAGTGAGACTCTTTTTAAACTTATGCCTGATTTTCACTTTTTCATATTCCATGCCAAAAAGAAAGAAAAAGCAAATTTTCTGTGTGAAATTGCCAACATGTTCGCAAATTTTGAATTCTTTACAATTTTAAGATTTTTTGTTTTAGACACAGGTAGCAGCTATTTTTCGAAACGCAATTACGCATTGAATCGAAGCAGTGCATAATTTAAAGAGTTATACGTATTTTTTGGCAATGTGTTTGTTGTTGGAAAGGTATCAAACTTTCACAATCCGTATTTCAGCTACGTCGTAAGAGCATTAATCGCACCAACGCGTGAATACCTATATTATAAAGAATTTAAATTTTGTGAAACTTTTCAGCAGGTTTCATCCAACCAAGAGAATTTTTTTATATTTTATACTGTTAGTATTAAAGATAAATAAAATTTAAAATTATATAAATTTATTATTTTCTACCCATATGCAAGAATTCCCCTTAGTATTGTAGCAAAATTTAGTGTTTCACGTATATTTATGAAGAGCGCACCCTGGTAGTCGGTTATTAAACTTTCACAAAATCCAGATGTAAAACCAAAGATATCAGAAATGTTTGACTTTAATTAAGTAAGAATACCATATATTTAATCAAAACGCAAACTTTCGAAAGTATACTAAATATAGATCATCAGGCATATATGGGTTAATATTAAAAAAAATAATAATAAATTGTATGCCATGAAGTCTCTCTCTGCAATTATTGCTCATACTTAACTTTAGATTTACTTTTAGATTTAGTTGCATCAGCACTGCACATTGTAAGATTCAAGTATTTATTTTAAGCCCTACATTATATTGAGCTTAAGTCTTCCTTATCGCTCAGTTTCAAAATGCGGCGGTTCACATAAATCAGCACTTGGGTTTTTTTTTTAGTTCACTGACTCAATGAATAATCTCAAGATATCTTTCTTCGGGTAAAACCAAATTAAATAAAATATTTTTTGTAAGCGTGTTTCAAACTAAGTTTTAAAAGCGAAATTAAAAGAAAGGGAAGTTTTTCGATAATGTTGTCGGATGTTTTTGTTAAATAAGCATATGTACATATTTCAAAATATGTAAATATGTAAGTATATATTAACATAAATATTTGATAGACAAAAATTTTTGCACTTGGATCTGTTTTTATGAGAATTTTTTCACGCATTTTGGTTTTAAGCGATTTGAAATTTGTTCCATAAAAAATATAAAGTTTAAATTGGCATTTTCTTCAATAAACTTATATATTGGTAGCCGTTTGTGAGTATGCTGGACTGCTGCACAAGGAGCACGGATTCGATACTCGGCACGTTTAAAAATAGAAAATAAATATTTTTCTAAACGGCACCAATTTTTGGCTTTTCACTTCGTCGTTCGGATTTAGTGTAAAACTGTAGGTCCTTCCATTTGGCTACAAATATAACTCACACAATGGAAGAGAAAAGCTCAATCTCAATCTAGGCTCTCTTTTGAGATCTGTATCATAAAAGAAGAATAGTTTTTTTCTGTTTCTTATATTTTCAGCTACAAAATATCAATATCAAAGCCCGGGATCCTGGGATTGCCATTTTAAAGCCCCGAAATACCGGGGCTACAAAAATAAATCATGAACAGCTGATTTTTATTTATTGCCCATGCCGACGCGCTGTTTTTATTCAAGTTTATATCAGTATTGCTTTAGTCATCAAAAAGCTGAGCACAGGTTTAGGGTTCTTTGTTTGTAAACAATGCGATCAGTAACAACTATTATTGCAGTATTTCAAGCATATATTGACCTCATCGAAACCAAAGCATTTATTTCATATTTTAGGACTCATGTCATTTGTTGAAACTGAAAACAAAGAATTTGAAAAATATAATAATATTGGTGTTTTGTAATTATTTTTATTCAAAGAGCCCTTAAAATATGTTTAACTTTTTGTTAACCTTTAGAGGCGCGGCAATTTTCCATAGAAATTTAAAATTTTTATTAACGTTAAGTCTATTGGTAAATACAAACGTCAATATATAACTAAAGTGGCCACTATAATGGCCCCCGACTACAGTACAACAAACGACTTTCTGAAAAAATGTTGTAATTCGTCTGAAACTAATTTTTCCGGGTGTTTTTGGGGTCGCTGAATCCGAATCTGTAAATTTTTTAAAAAAATTTCTAATTTTTCCGGGAGTTTTTGGGGTCGCTGAATCCGAATCTGAAAATTGATTTTCAAAATTAAAAATTGCGTATCCAACATGGCGAACGAATTTTTTAAAAAATTATCTAGTTCGTTTGAAACTTGTCTTTCGGGGGTTTTTGGGGTCGCTGAGTCCGAATCTGTAAATAGAATGTCAAAATTTAAAATGACGTATCCAATATGGCCGACGAAATTTTTTTCAAAATGTTCTAATTCGTTTGAAAGGGTCTGGTTCTGAATTTTGAAATTGATAACGATTTGTTTTGTTTACTATCAATTGCAGCGCCGGCATGTCAAAAAACCATTCAAGGAAATTAATCGAATCATTTCCCCCCGGAGGAATGTTTTCATCAATCTTGGATGTGCCAACAAACTTTTTGATAGATGGCTGAAAACTGCTATCACGAAATATGTCTGTAGAAGACCAACTATCAAGTTCTTAATTCTTAAAATTATTAAGCTTTGAATGAACAATGATGCCAGAAGAGTATCAAAGTTCATAGAACTAGCAGATCGGACGATCGTTTCGGAACCAGCTACGGTTCCTCATCAAGTTCTTCGTAATCCAAATCGGTTATTTCGAAATTGGGTGAACCTGTTTCTTTTGGTTCAGACTCGCCACACCCAGAAAAATACCCATCTCTAAAACAAAGAAAAAGTTTCCTCAATTTGAATCCACGAAAATTTCTCTCGTTTAAGTAAATTTTCCTCAAAATGAAGAAAAATGTGCCCCTTTCATGGAACCATGGAGTTCAATTTGAAGTAAGTTATGTCTTCATTTTTACAAATTTAGTTGTATAGAAAATGTAAGAAAGAGACGAATATACCAAAAATGTTCTCCATACAAAATTTTAGTATACACAAAAACTAGCTTTACTCTTTTGGCCTTAGCAGATAATTTTGAATTTTTTAGTTGGCGTCTCTATTTCAAGCGAAGCGGTTGTGTTTGTGGCTGTTGATATACATATTTTGTGAAAAAAATAAAATATATTGAAAAGATATAAACTTCAATAAAATTCAATTTATAATTTTTTGATGGCCATAAGGAACTTTTGATCATTTCAAGACTACGACGCTTGTAGTGTATGTAAAAATAGGTATGAATGTAAACCTTAATACTTATTAAAATAAAATAAAATAATAAATGAATACAAGTAAAAAAAATATGATTTCTTTGCCTTTAAATTAAAACAAAATTGTAGAAAATATTCCATAATTTGAGGATTTTTTTTTGTTCAAAAAAGGTAGTAAATTGACTTCAATTTATGAAAAATTATTCCTCAAACTGAGGAAAATCGTACCTAAATTATATACAATTTCTCATAATGGAATAAAATATTATTCATTTGAAAAACGCAATTTCTACAAATGGAAAACATACTTCTTTAATTCTTTAATTTACTCTTTCGTAGAAATTTTTCTCTAAAATAAAGAAAAAATATTTCCTCAATTCAAAGAAATTTTGTATATCTAAATGAGGAAACCGTTTCTATGGCGCCAAATCATTCCCATTTTTCCTCAATTTAATAGCCGTTTTTCTTCAAAAGAGGTAAGTATTTCTCTGGGTGCACTGCTCCAATTTCGCAGCTACCCATTGAATGACTTGGCGTCGGAATAAATACCAGAAAATTCGATTCATTTGGATATGAATACCAACAGTTGAATGATCAACAATAAAAGCGTTGAACGAGTGTAAACGTGGATATGAATATTCAAACGGTTGAACAGCTAAGAATGAGAATGTTGAACGACTATAAACATGGATGGTATAGATAGATGTTAACTATTGATCAACTTCTGGACAAATGTAATCATAAATATTATATACATGTATTTAGATTTGTAACCTAATAATATTAAGAGAAGTAATGACTCGAACCTAAGAACCCCCAAATAACAAGTTTGAAACGAACTAGATAAATTTTTCAAAAAGTCATTCAGCATTTTGAATTTTGAAAATCTGTTTACAGATTTGGAATGAGCGACCTCAAAAACCCCCGAGTAAAAAGTTTCATGATTTTTTTTTAAAAACTGTATATTGTTGGCTACTATAGGAATGAGCGACCTCAAAAACCCCCGAGTAACAAGTTTTATGATTCTGGTCACGTCGTTACTCTAAAGGTTAAAAAATCTTTATGTTACTTAGGATAAGCCAAAACATTTTGCCCCCAACCGCTCTCAGTAGTGTATGTGAAAAGTTCTCAATCAATAAGCCCTGGGAATTATAATAATGCCTAAAAGTTTCGCTTCTACCGCGCATGGGAACCAAGCACTCAGCTTTTTTTCTTTAACCAATCACCAATTCCTCAATTTTCATTAATTTTTAAGTTTTGTTCATCAAACGTCCATGTTCATAGTGTTTCGGCTCACTTGGTGGAAAGATATCATTTTACACACCTGCTGAAAGATATCCTGACCGAGGATATCTCCTAGTAATACCTAGCCCTCTTTGTATAATGTCACAAAGAGTTTCTTCAAATTTTCCTCTGGCTATGAGGACGATATCGTCCGCATACCCTTGACAGTCTATGCCCGCCTCTGAGAGTTCCATGAAAAAGTTCGTCTACTACCAGGCTCCACATTAGATGTCCCTGTGGACATCCTCTGGTTGTGCTGACTGATATGGTACCTAGCCCTGTTTTCATCTCAGCTGTTCTAGAGGAGAGCATTTCTGACATCCATCTAGATGTTGTGTTATCTACTCCTCTTCGCCTTAGAGAGTTATTGACAGCCTCGTGTGAGGTGTTGTCGAAAGCTCCTTCTATATCCAGGAAAGCACATACTGCTACTTCCTTCACATCTAGTGCCCCTTGAATCTTCCCCGCTGAGTCATGCAGAGCTGTCTCGGTAGACCTGCCTGCTCTATATGCATGCTGATTGGGGTGCAGTGGATTTGTGTCTAAGACTTTACTTCGTATAAAGTTGTCAACCACCTTTTCAAGTGTTTTCAACATAAACGATGTTAAGCTTATAGGTCTGAAGGACTTAGGGCTGGTGGTATCTTTTTGCCCACTATTGGTATAAATACCACCTTTGCCCTTCGCCAAGCTGTTGGTATGTACCCAAAAGCGAGGCTACTTCTCCCTATATTAATAAGGAATGGCAATATTTCCTTTATGCCCTTCTGAAAGAGAGCAGGAAATATGCCGTCAAGACCAGGTGATTTAAATGGTTGAAAAGTGTTTAACGCCCATTCCAATCTAGGCGCAGAGCATATTTCTGCTGCTACCTTCCTGTCTACTCTGTTTATTCTTCCAGGCTGCCCATCTGAATTCCTGCTATCTAACCCAACACTTCCAGGGAAGTGTGTTGCTAGAAGCAATTCTACTCTTTCCTTTTCATTACAGGTGAAGCTGCCATCTGATTTCTTCAGCGCCATTCTCATGTCCTGCCCTGCTTTTGCAAAGGTTTTATATATCCTTGATGCAGCAGGTAGAGATGAGATATTGTCGCAGAAGTTCCTAAAGCTAGTTCTTTTAGCCTTCCTAATTTCTTTATTATATTCTGTTAGTTTATCCCTATAAGCTTGCCATTGTCCGCTCCGTTTTGCTCCATTATGGAGCCTACATACTTTGGTTCTAATGTCACTTAAGGTACTTTTCCACCATATGGCGTCCTTTCCTAGACTTTCCGCTTTTTCCGGGCAGCTGTGACCGAGGATATCTGAGCGTTTACAATTTTTGTAACTTCTTCAATAATAAATAAAAGCATGTACCAAGTTTGACAAGAAATAAATGCAAAAATTAATAAAACAAAAAGATATAAAAATAAAAATAAAAATAAAATAACTGCAATAATTGTTTTACATTTTCATTTATTGACTTTGAGATTCTTTTTCTTTATTTTTATTGAGATTCTTTGCTATTTTTGTTATTTATACAAATTCATACAAATCGATTTGGGATTACAGTGCGAAAGTGAATTACTTACGAAGCTCACTAAATGTAATGCAGAAAAACAGCCCAAAAATAAATAAATAAATAAAAATTTATGTTTTTACTTTCGTTGTTCACTTTATTGGACACGCATTAGGCATTTTGGTAAATTTTCCTTAATTTTTTTTTCGAAGGGTCTAAGTGGGGATAAAGCATTAGAGAAAAAGTGAGTATTAGAAAAAGTTTGCAATTTTTTTTTTTGTTTTAATTTGTTTGGATATTTTGCAGTCCACTTGTTGTTAAAACAAAAAACTTTTCGCACAAATTTGTGGTGCAAATGTTTTTTAGTCAAAAACTTTGCTTTTTACACAATTTTTGTTATTGTGCACAGTTCTTCTTCTTGCTCTTCTTTTCTCAGGACAAATGTGACAGTGAAATTTGTGGATGTTGTTTTTGTTTGTGTTGTAATTTTATTATCACTGCCAGCTGCAAATGTACTCAATATTATTTTATGATAGAGCAATTTGTTGTTGTTACTTGCCGCTTTTGTTATTGTTGTTTTTATTATTGTTATACACAAATATCCACTTGGAATATGCACGTGGATTAAATTAAAATACAAAAGTTTAAATCCCACGAAAGGATCTGTACATTCCAATGGAATATTTTTGTGACAATTAAAAGTAAATTAAGTAATGAGCGCCTCTCGGCAGACGCAAGTGCTGAAGGGTGAGAATTGAAATGAATGGACCGAAGTCATTGCAGCTTTGAATTAGGAGGCGAATGCACAGACAGGCGATGACGATGACTGGTGAATGGTTGCTTTGTTATCCTACTTAAGCGTTTGTTAATGGATTTTCTTTTTAAAACTTTTTTTTCCTTTTTTGTTAATAAAGCATTTGATAGCGTTAAGATTTGTTGAATTGAATTTTTTGTTTTTTGCTCACTTCTTGGGAATTATTGTGATGTTTTAATTATAACTTGGAATGTTATTTTTAAATAATTATTTTTCCTAAAGAAATTATAAGACTGAAAGGTCGATGGGTGAGTTAAGAATTACCATTTAAATATTAGTAAAAATATGACGAAACGATATGAAACTAGTGGCACAGGATACTGTAAGATCTCAGTTTCTGATACCTGTTCAGAAAGGAGGCTGTCCATTCTGATAGATTTAAAATTTAGTCAGCTGACGCTTTTCAGATCTACAGCGGGTTTTCTAAAGAACGCCGGTAGAATTTTGCAGGCTGAATTATACCTTGTACGCTCACGAATTTCAATATTCATGAACAGGCGTCCAGCGATCATGGCATTAAATAATACGTGCATTATTTCTAAAACTTTAGTAACAACGAAACTTATAAAATGAAAGTTATGCATATAATTGTGTCTTGGTGTACTAAAAAAGATGTTTTCAGGGTTGCTGATTATGAATCTGATATGAAATTTTTCAAATTCAAAACGACGGATCCAATATGGCGGATGAATTTTTAAGATTCGCTTGAAACCCATTACTCGGGGGTTTCAGGAGACGCTGATTACGAATCTGACATCGGATTTTGGGTATGGCCTAACTATTTTTCAAGCTCATTGGATTCGTTGAAACTCGTTACTCGGGAGTTTTTAGGGCTTGGGTTGATTACAAATCAGACATTAAATACATAATCGGTAACCCCAAAAATCAAGCGAATCCCATCAATTTGTAAAAAATCTTTCGTCATATTGGTGCGCCATTTTGATTTTTTTTGAAAACTGACATCCGATGTTAGAATACTTTTTTCAATGAGAATCGCTGAAAAAGACTTTTCGAACGTTGAAAATCGATGGAACTAGCATAGCTGAAGTCAACAGAAGAAGCCGAGAACTTTCTAAAGAAGCACGTACAGCGCGAAAAAAGTCTCAATCAGAGCATCTAAAGAAGTTGACAGAACTTGAAAAATTTATTTAACAAAAACTTCAAACGAGTTTTTGTTCAAACGAAGTTTTTTAAACTGCTAAGACTGATTAGAGGTTGAAAACTATCGATGAGAATATCGATAGTATCGATAGTCCATGGCACAGCTTTTTTATTCAGAATGGGTTGTCGAGTGCATTGCACAGATATTGAAAGATAAGTCATGCGGAAATTAAAAAACTAAGGAAAAGGAAAAAAACATTAAAAAAAAAATAATAAATACAATTTTATTAAATTAAAAATTCTAATCTCTTCAGCTTTTTCTAAATTTTTCATCTTTCAGCAAAAAAAAAAACTGTAAAACTAAAAATAATAAATAAAATTTTATTATATTAAAAAAAAAAAAAAAAAATGTTGCCTTATTTATTTTAACGATAGGTTTTCTTATCATTAGTGTTTATGGCTTTTACGCTGGAGCATCTTATTTTGTTTTCTGCACAAACAAAAAACATTCAAAAAGCTTATTATCAACTTCTACCAGGTAGCAAATGGAAAACCGTTAACTTATAAGTAAAGAAAACTTAATATTAACAGTTTTTTTTAAAGAAAATCTACAAACATGTTGTATGTTGATAATGTGAATCTTTATTTAGTTTATTACAGTTTTGTTTATTTAAAAATTTTTTTTTTTCAGATTTTAGAACTGGGCTTGCTTTTCTTGTGTTCCTTATCGTTGTTATATTTTATAGATTTTTGCAGATTTTTTCGTTGGAACCTCTTATGCGTGTATATAGTCATATTAATTTTTGAGCATTTTCACATTTGAATTTCAAATTTTTTTCGGGCGGGGTTTTCATTCGAAGAAAATATTTATAAATAATTTTTATCAAACTGATTTTTAAATACAATAAATTAAATCGATGATACATTTAATGGACCCTATAAAATTAAAATTTTAGGAAAAATTTTCCGATTTTTTTTAATCTTAACCTCAAAAAAATGGCCAAAAGTGACAAAAAATTCACAGAATAATCAAATTAAATTTTTTCAAATAAATATTATTCAATGTGCATTCTAATGCATTTTTTATTATCGTGAGGGACATAATTTCATTAACTCATTGACGTCCCACTACTGATGATGTACCCAACCTCAAAAAAATTACCAAAAATAGTAGAGGCTCATTTTTTTCAAATGATCATATATGGGAATTTGAGCCATTATCAATGATAAAGAACCCGGATGAGGTTGGCTTATATTCCCTAAATTCGTGAAGTCACAGCATTGAAAGAGATCTTTCAAGTGGTGGTTTTCTGAGCAATAATGCGTTAAAGAATTAATTATACTTTAAAACTGCATGGGTTTCGCTAATAAGATAAAGTTTTTGCGAAAGAATTTTTCACGTTGAATACGAATCTGAAGTCAAAAACTTCCCATCACGTCACGTTTTAGGAAAAAAAAATGGGGTTTAAGCAAGTCTAATTTTACAAGGATCCGATATTGTTTTCTATTTTTATTAATTTCTAAACTTTTCAAACTGATTCAGGACGAAACTTTAAATCAAAAACAGTTACTGACCTAAAAAAAGCTATGAATGCAGGAGTGCTCAGTATCACCTTCTCTTTTTGAATCCGTAGTCAAACCTCATATCGAAGAAAACAAATCGGATTTGATCCCATAGTGTAACTAAGATTCAAATTTATTTTTTATATTTGACTTTTTAGAAAAAAAAAAACCGATGGAAGTAAAAAATATCGTTAAATAGATTTTATTTTGACTTTTTTTCCATCCATTGGCAATTAATCTCAAAAATTAGAATAAAGTCTCCACATTTCGGGGGGGGTCAGAACCCCCAAAACATCCCCCTAAATACGGCCTTGTACACATGTATCTGATCCACATTTCGCATCAACTTTACTCCACGGACAGACATGGTAATGCAAACCGTATATGGAATGAGCTAGACCCTCCTTTTCAACTTTAATCAATGGCTCCAAAGTTTTGAATAGTTGCTCTTTATGCTCATTGAATATTAGAGTACTAAAGCTCTCTAGAAAATCGCTTATATTTTTTGACTCCATATTAAAAAACTTGTTGCTCTCAAAAAAATGAAATTTTAAAAATATATAACACAGGAACAACCGTCGCAGAAAGTGTTTACAGTTATACTGATTTTTTCCTTTCATTGTTTGTAATTCCTTCCCCTCTTTTCGCATAAACTGCTTTTTATTTAATGAGTAATACATGATTATCTTAAAAAAAAATAAAACAAAATTTTGTTTTGTTTTGTTTTTTTTTTTTTAAAGATGATCGACTTTTCCGGCAGACTAATTGGTTAAATATCATCACTTTTTTCATTCTTGGTTAAAGAAAGATGAGTTCTCTTCTAACCCTGAACAACTGGCATATTCTCGATTTCGATATCGTTAAAAGGGCACGATGGTAAACATTTATTTGTAAATACTCCACGTCTTGCACCATCAAATATATTACCCATTAGAGTAATTGAACCACCCTATACTTCAATTTGAACATATTGTTGTGGTGTAAAACTATAAGACGTATTGAATATAGTAACGTAAGTGAGGGTAATTCGGATCGATTTTTGCAAGGGAAACTTTGAGTGCTAAAAATAAGGAATACGGATTTATGAAAAAAAATGTTTAAACACAAGATTAAAGTTGTTAACTACTAAAAAAAAAAAAATATAACTTTTTGTTTTTAATATTAACTTGAGTAACACCACTTTGAAAAAAATGGATCGAAAAATTGACTGTGCATGTAATTCGGAGCGATGATGTATGTAATTCGGATCAGCAAAATTTAAAGCAAATCATATTTAATTTGAGGTTTACTTAGATGCAAAAGATAAATTTGGTGTTAAGGGAAAATATATATTTAAAAAAAAAATTTATGTAATATGTATGTGTAAATACATACACACACATACATACAAATTGTTGTCCAAATCTACGTATTTTCTTTATTTCCTTATCATATACCGTTTGTCCGATCTTAGTGAAATTTGGTGTAGCATTTGGCATTTTTGCAAAAATCCAATATCTTCGAATATCATATCGAGCTAAATTAATAAAATTTGATATGGAGACTTATTTGTTCCACACCCAACTAATTCTCAATTATGGGCCTACTCATGGGCGTATCAAAATTAGGGGTAAAAGCTGTGGCTGGGCGATAGATGCGAATATATTAAAAACAATAGTATGGGACTGTGCAATCTTACGTAAGATCAACAGTTTATCTAAGAGGGGTACGAAAGGGGAAAGAATTTGAGGTTAAATACCCTTGACCTCGGCCCCAACTCCCCCCTAACCTCCCCCCACAACTCCATCCTTTTTCTTAGTATGTTTTCTAAAAGGATGCTTATTTTTACCAAACAATAGTAGAATGTTTAGTGAACAAAACCCTATATAAATTATATAAATATACTAACCAGCACAAAAGTTATTATTGTTATAAAATTTGTGGGTTTTTTTATTTTATTTGCTAAGGCTTTGTATGAAAGTACGCTCACTCTTTGGTTCTTCGCTCACAACTCATTAATTTGGATAAGTGTTGCATACCATTAGAAAGGGAAAATAATTCTCGTTCGTTTAAAAAAAGGACGTAATTTTAAAAAATACCAAAGAAAATTTATTAACAACACAAAATCGATCCGAATTATATACATCGATCCGAATTACTCTCATTTACGTTATCTGTCTTTTGATTCACACCTCTTTTCAAACTAAATGCTAAACATCTATATCCATATTCAGATGTGAAATATACATTGAGATAACTGAGAATAACATCAACATCAATAATTTTGAAAGATCTCTATCCAGTTCTACACACGCAATATATTACAGATTCTCTTATTATTTCAATGTGAAACATTTTCAATTTTTTTCTTTCACTCGAATTATTGTATAATAACCACATACTTAAAAGGAATATGAACTACACAATTTCACAACATTCTTTTACCTTATATACACACAAACAAACAAACACACACACACCTCACTTAAACGATCGCAACACGAGCGCAACTCGTGCTCTATTTCGCACTATTTCATCATCCAACGTAAGAGATAACAAAAAAAAATTAACATAGCCCCACCCCACCTTACCTCACCCTTATCCTTGCCTTTTTTTTTTTTTTTAGAGGAGGAAAGCATAAAAAGCCACCTAGTCAGTGCGTGACATTCTCACGCTTAAACCACCTCTTGTCCGTACAGATATTCCTCCCGGAACCACCGTTAGGTATTACGTCGGAAGGCCGTATTGGTTTCTGTCCAATTCTGTTCGGTTTTATCGTCGGTTGACGATATCTGGCTCCGTATTTGTAGTGTTTGCCGTGCGCTCGACTTTGCGCGCACGTTTTGCATTATACAGAGCGGTCATCATATCAGCAGCAACCTTGCATGCTGCATTCCATTTTTCCGCTGTGTTACACATCTGTGTCGTCAGATTCCTTTTTGTAGGTGGTTCTCCAAAAGTTTCCTCCAGCTCATCTCTGTTTTTGTTAAAACGCGGGCATTTAAAAAGTATATGCTGCGCGTTCTCCCGTTCCTCTGGGCATCTTGGGCAAAACGCGTCTTCTTCTCCGATGTTGATTCTATGCAAGTACTGCTTGAAACACCCATGGCCACTAAGCTGCTGCGTAATGTGGTAATTCAGTTCACCATGCCTGCGTGATATCCACTCTTTTATATCCGTAATGAGATTGTAGGTCCATCGACCTTTCTCGGATGACTCCCATCTTCGCTGCCATTCCATGATGGTACGCTGTCTTTCTTCTATTCTTATGGCTTCGGTTGATTTTGTGTCACGGCCATATAACCGCTTCATCTCTTGTGCCTGTAAATCTATGGGCACCTTACTTGCTATGACACAAATAGCATCGTCCGATACTGTGCGATACGCGCTAGCAACCCTCAGGGCACTGAGCCTATATATCGCACGGATATCCTTCTGGTGTGTTTTCTTGCTGTCCTTCCAGATAGGTGCTGCATAAAAGATTACTGACGTAGTAACCGTTGAAAGCAGCCGGCGCCTGCCCTCGCGCGTGCCTTCTATATTCGGCATAATGCGTGTTAACGCGCTGTTTATTCGTGCTGCTTTTTCACTAGCAGCTTTCAGGTGATCCTTGAACGTCATTCTAGAATCTATAAGTACTCCTAAGTACTTAATGTGTGGACACGAGGTGATGTTATGATCAGCTCTTCACGTGCTCTTCTGATACTCAATATCACGGCTCCCGTCTTCCGCTCCGCCAATTCCAGCTTCGAGTTGTACAGCCATCTTCTCACCCTTGAGATGACATCGTTACATATAGCCTGTAGCGAGTCCAGGTGTTTGGCTACTGCCACTATCGCGATGTCGTCTGCATATCCTATGATTGTTGTATCCTCCCTTATCCTTGCCTCGCCTTCCCCTATTCAACCTTACCCATCTCCCTCTGCCTTTCCACCCCTCCTAACCATACATCAACCTCTCACCCAACACTAAACTAAGCAATGGTTCCCACGCTCAAATCGTACGACACACGCATAACCCCAAAACGCTTACCGCATACTAAGCATACGACAAAAACAACAAACATTCACGCTAACCACATTCTATCAACAACAATGTGGGAACCGTGGGAACTACTCATGTTGGAATTGCTCTAGCGCCTTGCCCCAGAACTCTCATATTTACACTATTCCGTCATCTTGGATTAAAAGTGGTAAAAATCTTTTCTTTTTTTTTTAAATTCCCAAAAATTTTAGGTTTTTTCTAATTTTAAATTGGGATGTCTCCTTAACTATAATTTGATGATTCTTGATTATTTTTGTTTTAGTACAAATGAAACGCTATGGCTAATATCTGCCAATATATGCATATAAACTTTATTAACAATTACTTAATTTAAACAATAACTACAAAAAGTGGAAGAAAATAAAATAGAATGCCACTCAATTACATAAAAACGAAGCTTTTTTCCAGACACATTAAACAATTTTAACATACATTTTCATGCATTTTCATTAACTTTACTACTAAATCGTTCATTCGCATTTCAACTTAGCTCAATATACATAGATTGGCTTAAAATAAACACAACTACAAAAGTATCACACCACACATCACCTCATTCATCTGACTATCATCCTCAACATCCAGTGTCATCATATCATCATCATCAGAACCTCAGCACATCACTTTAGCATAACGCGTAAAGCACTTAATTACATTCAAACCAAATGATGAACTGCTTGCCTGCCGCTATTGTTGTTTCTTGTATTGTACGCCTTTCGCGTCCGCCCCGCTCCGCCTCTACCCTTATCATCGCCAACAACTGCCTTAACATCAACAGTTTCATCGAAATCAGCATTGAAAGCAATTTCGTTTTTACTATTTCTATAGCTGAGATTTTGTGATGTGAATTTCAAGGAATTCATCATACACGGACATTGCCAGCACCATCACCACCATCAACTCTGGCATTGTTGCCAACATCGAGCGTACTGCTATCGCTGGCGATGCTGTCGCCGCTGCTGCGCTGCAACCAATGCGGTGCTAAACGTAACATGAGTATAGCCCCTAGCGGTGCTGTGAAGATAATGGCCAAAACCGAAATGACAAGAACGTTGCTGGCGAGTGAAAGGTTTTCCTGGTCGGCATTTAATGATCTCGCTAAATCCAATGCGATGGGACCCAAAGCAGCCTAAAGGAGCATGAGAAAGAAAACAAAAAAGAAACATTAAATGTAAGTATGTATGTATGCAGTGCAATAACAAGAAGAAATACGGGGAAAAAATGAGGGCTGAGCTGAAAAAATGAAATGAGTAGTTAAAATCAGTGAGGAGAGGGGAATGGGAAAAAGCAGTACGTAAGAGTACCGAGTACTGAGGAAGTGTTGCCAGGCTATTTTTTTATTAGATTTTCTTCAAGATTCCCAAACAAATTCACTGTTTAACATCTTAAAAAATTAACAATATTTTTATTTATAAAGCTGAAATTGAAATAATTGCACATGTGGAATGAAAGAGTTCAAATTCCTGTTCTGATAATGTAATAATTCAGGTGAGTATACGAGTTGATTGTATAAAATAAGCATTTTAGCAGAAGGTCTACCATAAAAATATTGATGGAATAAATTTACACTATCATCAATTCAATGATAATACTTGATAATGGCCGCTAGCAGGTTTATAGTTTGGTGTTGATTATGGTAAATACAAGAATCTCCTATCCATAGGTACGACTTTAACTTAATTTTTTATCTAATAAATATAACTGATGTTGTACCATAGGTTAGGTTAAAATGGCTTCCAGCAAGCGCCAGCACACTTAGGCCAACAAGGCCCATTGTGATACCATGTAAAAGGAGCTAAATCCCTATCCCTCTAATTCCGGCCATTGAAACCATTGAGTGCCTTTCAGGATGTTAAGTAGGTGTCTGATTTGGCTGTTAGTCAAGTGTTTAAGGTCATCGAAGACAAAATTGTTCAGATGTTTCTTTCGTAAGTGAATCAGAGCTGGGCATTCGCATAAAAGATGAGTTACAGTTTCCTGTTCTTCCTCGTTGCCACAGCTCCTGCAGTGATTTCTATATAGAAGACCCAGTCGTTCTGCATGTTTTCCCAAGTCACAGTACTGATAAAGTGCATCAGGTCATTTGTCAGGCGACTATCCAACTTAGGCCAAATGAGTCTCGTAGTTTTGCAGGCGGTTTCCAGTGACCACCTTTCGTTAGTATGTTTTATTGCATTCGTGGATAGCCTTAGACGCCTATATGCTCCTTGTTGGGAGTGATTTGCAACAGTGTTCCTTTTCTAGCTAACCCGTCAGCAGTTTCGTTCCCCGGTATATCTATAGGCCCCGGCACCCAAATTAGCAGCAGATTGAACTAATCGGACATCTCGTTAAGAGACGCTCTACAGTTAAGAGCTACTTTAGAAGTAAGGTAGACAGATTCAAGGGATTTTATAGCTGCTGACTATCGGTAAAAATACATATATCCCTCTTGGATATCACGTTATACCTTAGCCAGTACGTGACTTCCTTGATGGCAATCAACCTCTTCCTGAAATACACTGCAGTAATCAAGCAACCTAAAGAATATGTTTACATCCAGCTCTTCACAAAAGATGCCAGTCCCAACTCTGCCATCCAGTTTTAAGCCATCAGTATAGAAGTAGAAGTGTTGTACAGAGATCAATCTGCTGTTTCTTTCGGCATGCCAAAAATATGAATATTTCGTGGCCACGCCTAGAATATGAAAAACCGCAGTATCTATCGCACTCTTAACCATAGAATTCATAGATGAATGGGGTTGGGGTGTGAAATAACCAAACGACTCTGGGCTTTTCTTGTGTTAAGCCTATTGGTTTTATGCTACCATGAGTTTGGGACTTTTTTTATTGTTATTAACACCATAGAACAGTAAATTTCAAATGCAATATAAATAAATTTTTAACGGTAATTTTACTATGCTAATTCTAACCCTGAACTTAGATTGTCAATAGGACATCTAGTACTGATTTCAAATATAGACTATCTAATCATGGATAAATGACAATAAATTTTTTTTATTATTTTAAAACCTACATGGTTCATGCCTAATAGCCTATTCACACGGAGCCCAAATTGAGCAATTTCGGCACTTAATTTCAATTTGAAATTGACATCATTCACACTGAGTTTTTTTTTCTTTTGCACAATTTCATTTGACAGTTCAATTTTATTATTTATAAAATGGCTAATAAAAGTGGAATTATTATTAATTGTTTTAATATTTAAGATAATATGACGAAAACAATAAAGAAATTTGACGAAATATGTGGAGAATATGGAGAATATTGCAGAAAGCGTAAATTACATATAGAGAGTATGGAGAGAATGCAAAAAATGTTTCTGTGAGATTCTGCAGTTTCGTTTTCACTTCTGCACTCATCACCATAAAGCCCTCTCTACGCATCCCCAGAGCCATTTCGTCCAAATATGACCGTTCTTCCTCGTCCCACGCAATTCCTCTATCTACCCCGACCAAATCTTCGCCAAAAGTTGTTCTACCCTTTGGTACCATACACTTCTTTTTTGACCTTCTTTTTCCCATTGAAAATAAATAAATGTTTTATATTTGACAGTGATAGGATAAGTGGATGGAGAGTGTTTTGATGTTCTAAGACCTCCATACTTTTTGATAAGCAAACTTTCTCCCAAACACGCAATAATACTTTTATCATTCATTTAGCCTGTTAGAACATATACACGCTTAAGACAACTTCCCACAATCTGGCAACAATGTTTTTGTGTTATGTTGATATGAAGGTGGTTACTGACACGGCAATGAAGAGGTTTCTCCTAAACACATGATGGTGGCAAGTATGGTGAGTAATTTTTATGTTTTATGTTCGTTGTAGGTGGATTATTTAAAGTGGGAGCGGTGCGTTCGACTGGACACTTAACAATATAATTTGTGTTTGTTTGTTGAAATGTTTTTGTTTACACGTAAACCTAGATTTTGTATGAGTACAAAAGTGAAATTACAAATAAAACAAAAAAGAGCAAAGCAAATTAGAAAATTGCATTAAATTTAATTCCATTAAATTTAGCTAAATTTAAATTAAATTAAATTCCTTTCACCGCATTTAATTCATTTGAAATCATTTCAAAACAAATTTTTGTGTGTATTTAAAACAACACCAGTTTCCTGAAATGTTTTCTTCATGTTTGTGTTGCACTGTAATTAACTTAGCTTTTAGTTTTCTTTTAGGTTTTACAAGCTTCTCCTCTTTTTTTGAAACTTCAATCTTAAGGTTATTGTTCGTTTCATTACAATACAATGGCAAGCTGCTGCTGCAAATACTTTTGAATACATTGAAATTATTTTGTCCAGCTTCTTTTCATTGCTATGCTTTTATTTGCGTGTATACGCATAAGTGTGAGTGTGTATGTGTGTGATTGCCACAATTTTATTCCATTAAAAATGTCCGAAATTTCTTGCGTTCTTTTCTTTTCCTTTGTACTCATTAATTTGTGTATGTAAGTGTGTGCGTGTGTTGGTCTGAATGTGTGTGTGCTTGAGCTGTATCATTAAAAACACATTTAAGTAGACACAAACTCATTCGAACATTTTCACACACACACAATGAAATGTGTTTTTTTTCTGTTTCAAATGTTGCTTCAATTGCTGTTTGTTGTATTCGCATCACTTCCGTTTCCTTTGTAATGTAACGTCAGCGTTGTTACTATTTCTTATTTCATTTTCAATTTCTACTTAAAATGACAAATTTAATGCAGCAGAGAAATTTATTTTTAGTTAAATTATTCGAGTAAGCATTTCTATTTTTTATATGCAACTTCGCATTCGCCTCCTCTTCTTTACGTAAAAACACAATTGGGTGAATAACTTCAAAGAAAAAGAAATATGCTCTTTGGCTTTCTTGATCACCAAAGGCCTCTCTTAAATTGAGAGATTAAAAACTTCAAATGAAAAAAAAAAAAAAACGAAAAAAGAGTGCGGCACTCGGTCGGTGAATCCGCCTTTGCTTTTCCAATAATAGGTACTTACTCTTTTCAGATTTATTATAAATATTCACTACCCTTCAACCTCTTGCTTCCAGGCCCCCCTCCGTCCCCCCCCCCCCCCCCCTCAATCTCTCACAAGATCAAAGTTCTCTCTCACATAAGATTGATCTTTCGCTATTCTACGCCATTCAACTAATTCAATGCAAAAAGTATTCATTCACCCAGACTGTAGCAACATACACAGAATTTTGCTTATAGTTTTATTACACTGCCCTGCAAATTTCAACATTTCAAAAAAAATGGGCGCCGAACGGATTTTATCTTACATCTTAGATTCATCCGCCATATTTGATCGGGCATTTTGAATTTTTAAAAAACTGACTGCAGATTTATAACCAACGACCCTTAAAGTACTTCGGTTCACTGCACTTCTCATTATCTCAGACCGTGGGTGTAACTAAGATGAAATCCGTTCGGTTTTCATTTTTCTCCTGCACCCCTAGAAATAAAAACACTCCCTGCTGTAAGGGCTCTTGCGAACAATTTGGCTTGAATCTCATTTGAAAGGTCATGGTCCAGCCTTTAATTTCTGACATTAGCGAATTTGTAGCAATTCAGGGTTCAGCTTTACAATTTTTCAAAACGATAGATTTCTCACAAACCACAAATAACAATACTCTGCATGGGTCTTACCAATAAGTTAGTTCTTATCTATTTATGTATTTACTTAGCTTTTTGAGTCAGATAAAACCTAATTATTTTAAATTGTAGAATGCAATTTTAAAGTCTGTATATGTTTAAATAAGGACTGCGCCGAATAAAATTGTCCGCTACAAAAATTATGATATCTTTTAGACCGATTTTTATAAACTAAAGTATTTTATTTTGTAAACTATTTTTAGATTTGAAAAAAAAATAAGAGACCCAGATTTATTATTTTTCTATAAAAAGTTTGAATTTTTCAGAATCCCCGTCCATTAATGTTTTCATGGTAGTGCCTGACACCCTCACAGCTAATGAAGATCACTTCTTTTTTAAAGTCTTGTAGATCTTTGGCGGCATTTTTTCCATCTACCTTTTTATTAAAGCTCTAAGCACTAAAGTTACTTCATTCCGTTGGAACCACCTTTAAGCCGCTTTGCCGTAGAGACATGAAGCGAGGTCAGACCAAAAAAAGTGGATACTTCATGTTGCCGTAAAAATGGAAGCAACCTATTTTGCAGGCATTCCTTTCATATATTTCTACGTTGATTTTACCCGATGTCAAGAATGAGCTACTCCTTTTGCCACAACTGCAAATCGCCTGCCAAACAAGAAATTTATTTGGGAATTTTAGCATATTTATCCACGACATTTTCTCGAGAATCGGCTGTATAAAATTTGTGCCCAGGAAGCTGGGGAAAAGACAGCTAAAACGTAAGTTTCGTCGTCCATTATGAAGCATTCGAATTTCTTAACAAAATGTTGTTTCGGATTTTTAGCTTGTTTTTGCGGTTTCAATCTTGACGGCGTTTCTATCCGGAAATTTTTCCACCTTGAATGTCTTCCGTTCAGCTTCATTCTGAGTAATCAGCCCGATATACTTAGATTTTTCTTCAGAATGGTCACAACTTTCTTCGCCTTCTCACGATCCTGTGTCCCTTTCTTTTTAATAGAACCTTTCTTCCGAGCAATACAAAGTTCTTTCTTAAAACATTCAATAACGCGAGAATGGTTTTAGGATTAACACCTACCTTATTGGCAATTAAAAAAAAAAAAACAACTTTTGAATTTGAATCTTTCAATAGCACAGTATGAGAAGAAATGTAACGGACAATTTTATTTATGAATGAACAGTCATTATTTTGGAATAAGTTTAAAAATTAATTTTTGAAGAATTTTCAAAGCTACTATTGCGAAAACACAACAGTGGTACAAAATAGGTTAGTAGTTAATGGAAGCACGCTCAAAATTCCAATAAAACTGCAAACAAAGCCTTGATTAAGAAAACTTTCCGGAGCAGTACTAGAAAACAGTAAAGAACGAAGTTTTTGAAGTGAAACTTCTTCAGCGAAGGTAAACCGAAAATTTTGCAACGGAAGTCGTGTTCTTGTTGCACTCATACGAAACTAATAAGAAACGAAGTTATGCTGTTGTTAGTGTTTAGCGAACGAAGTCATATGGGGATCGGCTACATACTTAGAATCAAGCAGAGAGTCGACTTCTTGCAATTTTAGAGCTTGATTCCATATAGCTGAATTTTCCTTTCAAGTGTTATAAACGTGTGCTACGACATGTTTGCGTAGATAAATGTAGAGAGTAACAAGAGAAAAAAGCTTTAGAAAATAGGAAGAGGAAAAGTGCAAAAGCTTCAAAAGCTCTCTAACAAAACCAGAAAGAAACGAAGTTATGCAGTTGTTATTCGGCTACATACAATCAAGCAGAGAGACGACTTCTCGCAATTTTATCGCATGTGCTTTAGTGAGAGAGTCGATATAGAAGTCTCGGCTTGATTGCATATAACTGAACTTTCCTTTCATGTCTTATATACGTGTACTAAATCGTATTTGTGCCGATAAGTGTAGTGAGTATCAATAGAGGAAAAGCAACAACAAAACAGAGAGAAGAGGACTGCGAAAATTCAACAGAATGTTTTCTAAATGATTTCTAACAATTTTCTAATAAACAACATAGTTTCACTTCTACTGTGAATGCCTGCAGACACATAATTTTTTTATTTTATTTTTTTAGTAGACTATGAAATTTAAATCTAGTTGCTAATTTTTAATGTCTTGACTACTGTTCTATGTTTAGTTTCATTTTAAATAATGTATAACAGGCTTAGAGAACGTATGTATGTAGTCATCACAACAACAGTGTATATAGAGACGGGTAAATCAGACGGCCGTTACGGAATCCGCCACAATTCCTCATCAGTGATCTTAGTGATAGTTCTTATTCTTTCAATATCCTATATAAGCTACTACTAGCTGTTGTGATTACTACATACATACGTTCTCTAAGCCTTAAGACGAAGTTTTTTGAAGTGAAACTTATTTTCCCTTGTCCTAGAGAAAAACCAACCGGATGTGACGTCGCGCGTAAGTTTGCAATGCGACATAATTTTGTCGAGCAATGTGCATGAGGGGCTAAA
Source organism: Toxonevra muliebris (assembly GCA_963691655.1). Taxonomy (NCBI): domain Eukaryota; kingdom Metazoa; phylum Arthropoda; class Insecta; order Diptera; family Pallopteridae; genus Toxonevra; species Toxonevra muliebris. Next base: position 46,216,567 of record OY829327.1, read on the forward strand.
TATCAATATTCCGTAACTGAATTCACAAGCAAACTATATAATAAACAATTTATAAATAGTTTTAATTCAATATAACATATTAATTACACACACACACACACACGCCTATGGCAGAAAGAACAATGTGTAGCGTCGCCATCTTAAAGTTTATGACAGTTATACATTTCACATACAGATGGCGCAAATGTCCAAGGAATTACATGAAGATGTCGCACACAAAAAGAGTTCGCTACAATTGTCATCGACATTACCGGCACAGAGTTGCAATTTTTGTTCTAGCATTAATCCCAAAAAAAAATTGGCTGTGTATTAACGAACACAAGGCAGAAGTGAAACTTCTTCTGAACCAAACGAAACACAAGCAAATGAAATAAAAAAACACAAGCCAATGAGTAAAAAATTTAGCGATTGAAAAATTCCATTTGCTTGTTATTTGCTTGTGTTTCGTTTAATTCACAAGAAGTTTCACTTCTGCCTTGTGTTCGTTAATACACAATTTAGTTTTTTTATTCTAAACCATTTATTACTTTTCATAATAGAATTGCAAAACAAATTGCCTTCAAGAGTTTTGCGCTAGGAAACTATTTCAAATCCAAATAGATGGTAAAAAATTCTTACCAGCGCATGACGTGAATGATATTTATTTAAGAAGATGGAACCATAAGTTGTACGCCAACACTGAAATTGTGAAGTGTATTCAAATAAATAAATCCAGCAGCTTCGCTAGTTGGGTTATGTCAAGCTAATGGAAGAAAACGTTTTGGCTGGACAAATATTCAATTCGATCAGGGAGATGATGGAACACGCAGAAGAGAAGGACTTGATATCCGTTGCATAGGTCAGTATCCTGGCTGCACTTGGTCCTACCAACTGTCGTCAGAGCGCGCATAGCAGAGGCGACTGGCTACAGTAAGAAAATTACCTCCACCCTGGCACAAATGATGATCGATTTTAACGACATCAAGAAAAACTTAACTCCTCTTTAATTTTGGAGTTCAGTCAAAATTTTCGACTACAACACCTTTAAATGTTCTTATTATTTATTCTTTCCTCCACTCTCAATCTACACTGCACTGCTACCTTTCAAGTATTATGCTTTTCTGGATTTTTCGCTTATTGCTACTGAATATTAACTCAAAAATAATAATCCTCGAAAGAATTTTATATATTTTCAAATGCAGACAAATCTTTTTGCAATTTTCTAAAAAAAAAAACAAAACAAAAAAAAATCAGTAGTCAAAAAAGCAGAAGAAGAACGAAAAACTAAAACTGTGAATAGCAGCAGTAGTAACAAAAACAACAGCAACAACATCAAAGTGCCAACCACATATTTAGCCTAACAAAATATTACTTGACCACAATAGTACCGCAGCATATGCGTTTCAACCGTACTACAACAGTACAGAGGTAGAACTACAGAGATTGTAAAAATTAGAATGAGAGCGAGCAGAGGAGAGTTGAGTAGAAGAGAGCAACTAATATGCATGTTCAAAAATACATGGTTGAAGTGAAAAAAGACATAACTTTGCAAGCGAAACATTTAAATTTTTCAGCCACAGACAAAGCCCACCTTAAAAAAAACGGAAATACACAAAAAAAAAACCGAAAAAAACAAACACAAGTGGCAACACTATTTTGCGGTATGTAATGCAATGCAATACTGTGTGAGTATGTGTGAGTGTGTGTGTGTATGATGTGGTATGTAGGGGCATTTGTGCGGTGGTGTTGTTTCTTCTCGACGATGACGACAACATTCGTAGGACATAAACAAAACTGTGCACATTCACTTGTGGTACAACTGCAAACAACATGGCATCTATTGCACACACACAGACACAAACCCACACAGAAAACAAGTAAACCGCTGTGACGCGAGCGAGTGAGCGAACAAACAAAACGGAAACTTACTTGGACAGTTGCTTTGGGAAAACCGGAAATTGTAATGTAGGCACGTTCTTTTCTCGACAGATTTCCGCCATATGTGGAGATGTATGCAAAAGCCAAACGGAACTGCAAAACAAAATGAAGCAGAGAAATAAAAAAGAAGAGAAAGAGAAAGGAAAAACAAATGAATATAGCATGGAATGAAAATATCTAAAAATACATACAAGAACAAGCTAATAAAAGTAGTACGTAGCAATAGCGGTATAGGTAACAAAAAAAAAAAACACAAGCGCACACAGTGTAGCAAAAATACAAGTAGCAATAGTAGCAGAAATGGCACTGGCAGCAGGCATATAATAACATTTTAATTTATTGTTTTTGTTTTTGTTACACTTCTGTGTGAGTGTGTGTGTATGTGTGTGTAGTTGAGTATGTGTATTTGCAGTGCAAATAAACCGCAAAAATAAATAAAATAAATTTTGAAATGGCAAAAGTTACACATTCACATTCAACAACACCACCACCAACAACAACAACAACAACATTCAGTTTAATTACCAAACTTCCGAGCAACACCAGCAGCGCCCCGTAACCAACAACTTTGCCATCCAAAACGGCAAAATTAATTTCCTTGCCAATGAGTGCGAATGAGACCGGCTTCAAAAATTTCCACAGTAAATCAAGACGTTTAGAAACGCTGGACTAGAACGAGAAAATAAAATAAAAGCATTAAAATATCTTCATACATATAAAGGGATTGAATTAAAAGTTTATTTTTTGGTTAGAGGAAAATATTGTAAAAAAATCAACGGAAATATGTGGGTTTAATACTGGAACCCGCTGGTTACGTTTATTATTTCAGCATCAAAGCAAAAATTCTTGCTTACATTCCTTTGTTAAACGGAAGCCTAGAAATAATTGATGCTGGTTCAAAGGTAGCCAACAGCGGTAGTATAAACCAGTAGGAGTGATGTTGAAAAAACGGCATTTCAGGAACCATTAGAGTTGTAGTCGGTACATACAACCAAATGATCAGGCCCGTTAGACACAACTGCTATGGTTGTGAATTGCTATTTTATGGATTATTGAAAAGATGATTTCGCTGCCTTCTAGCTGCAAGGGAACTACACTATACTCCAAATAAAAATGTGAAATGTGGAACTTTCAATTCAGTTTCTTGATATTTTACACCCTATAACAGGCTGTCGAGTGAAATTTCCGGAAATCAAATAAATTTGACCTTCACATTCATCTTGCCAAGTGCCAAAAATTTTGGTTCAGAAGAGAAAAGAAATTAATTAAACGGGAATGGCATTACATATATTCAAAAGCAAATGATTTAACAATCGGGTCGACCTACAGAGTAGTGTCCGACCGAGCAAGCCAAATTTTCTTTATTTTTTAAGGAAGAATTGAAGAATATTGAAAAGAAGCTTGAATGGTTAGAGAAACCGACATTTTCCATTACTGGCGCTTCACTTCTTTTTTTTGCTTTCAAGTAGATCAAAAAAACTGAAAATTGTTTTGGCTAAAAACGATCTTGAATATATGTGTAAAGGGATTCTTTGAAATTCCCAGTCGATTGAAAGTTACAGATGTTTATTTGCAGGCCCTGATACAGCAGTCAAGCATATCTGAACTTTGAAATTATTTTTTCTCAAAACAGCATTTTTCGAAATGGCTGCAATGACATCTCCAAAACTAATGAACTGATTGCGCTTAAATTTTCATCGTATCTTCAATGCATCTGTAGTTCTACTCCGTCCGAACCAGGATCATTGTGATATCTCTCAATGAATTTTATTCAAATTGAAAGAGCTAAAAAAAATTACAAAAATCAAATACTTATTTCCCAAACTAAAGGAACATAAATACAATAAAATTATCCCAAAAATTGGATTTTCAATATTTTTACTTAACCCTCTAGTTCTCAAGCGTGTCTCTAGACAGCCTTCATCAAAACGGGTTTAATTACCACCTTAATAATTTTTTGTTGCTACATTTTATCACATCGTTTATGGAATTTCCCAAGCTTTTAAAGAAATGCATCAGTTATGAGTTATTATGATGTTAGCGACAGTCAAAGTTTGTCAAAAACAGCAAAATTAATTATTTTGTTTGAATTTGAGATAAAAATAAAGTAAATAAATAAAATACTTCCCGTCATACTAGCCAGATAAAAAAACTAGCTGTGAGTAGCTACGAATTTAAATTTTTTATACAAAATATTTATTTATATTTAGTTATTTAAAAAAAATTGACAAAAAGTATATTCAACAACAAATACTTTCAGGCATTCAATTTTTCCGGCTTCATAAAACCACGGCCATTAAATTTTTTAGGGTTTTGAGATCAGATTTATGCTTTTTACATTAAAATTTATCAATCACAATTTTTTTTAAATCAATCAAAAATTTGGGAACTAGAGGGTTAATTCTGGTTCCGGCTACAGGTCTATCAATTAATACGCTGATTCAATCTTTGATTTTAGATAAGCAGAATCATGGCAGCCATCGGCCAATTTTTTTTTTGAAACAGGTGTCGTTGAACGAACAAATTTTTAAATAGTTCTTGAAATAAATAATATTTGTCAGCTCCTTCGACAGTGAACAGTTATTCGGTGTTACTGGTCAGCTTTTTTTTGGAGTATCTACTATTTATATTTTACTGTACATGTTTGCAAATACATAGGTAGAAAAAATTTACTTTCACATTTTTGTTTTTTATATTTTAAAAATCCTTCGGTCTTCGGCTTCGGTCAAAGGTTAGATGAATGGCCGAAGTTCGGCTTCGGCATTGGCCAAAAAATCACCTTCTGTCGGACACTACTACAGAGTAATCTCCCCAGCTTAATAAAGTTCCGTAAATTCTTGTTATTTTATTTGGTTTTCCCCGAACATAAGATATCATTACTGTATACATATATGATTTGAGTTTACACGCTTACGCGAATCTACGAAAACAAACAACGCCAAATGTTAATTCCAGTATTCAAATTTCACAGCAGAGCGATAACGAAAATCTTTAGCACAGTAGTGTTTGAGAATTAAACTAAATGAATCACTAAATGTAAAAACCCAATCTTTTCACTATCTTTCGATTTTCTGCTTTTATTACAATTTTGTTCTGTGGATCAAATCACATATGCTGAGCACGAAAAAGAACCAAATCTATTGCAATTGTTATACATTTTTCGATATATTGGGAGTATGAATGTATAAACTCGTATTTTTTCGTAATTTGGACATTTATTGTGAAAAAGTGATTATAAATTTATTCTTTAAAGTATTGTCCATCGTTAGCCACAACCTTTTTCCATTTTTCTGGTAGCATACGGATTCCGCGTCGAAAGAACTCCTCATCTTTTGAGGCTATCGACGAATCGACCAATTTTTTGAGTTCTTCGAAAGAACGGAAGTTCTGTTCAGCCAGGCCATGTGTCATCGATCGGAACAAGTGGTAATCAGAAGGAGCAATGTCTGGAGAATACGGCGGGTGGGGTACCACTTCCCATTTCAGCGTTTCCAGGTATGTTTTTACTTGCCTTGCAACATGCGGCCGAGCATTGTCGTGCTGAAGAATAACTTCGTCGTGTCTATTCTCATATTCTGGCCTCTTATCCTTTAATGCTCGGCTCAAACGCATCAATTGTAGTCGGTAGCGGTCGCCAGTGATCGTTTCATTCGGTTTCAACAGCTCATAATACACGACACCTTTCATATCCCACCAAATACACAACATGAGCTTGGATCCATGGATTTTCGGCTTTGCCGTTGATGTTGATGCATGTCTGGGCGGTCCCCATGATTTTTTACTCTTGGGTTATCGTAACGTATCCACTTTTCATCGCCAGTCACAATACGATGCAGAAAACCCTTTCTTTTCTGTCGTTCAATCAGCAGTTCACATGTGAAAAATCGTCGTTCGACGTCTCTCGGCTTCAATTCGTACGGCACCCAATTTCCTTGCTTTTGAATCATTCCCAATGCTTTTAATCGTTTAGAAATGGTTGATTGATCAACTCCTAAAGATTCTGCAAGTTCTTGTTGCGTTTGACATGAATCTCCTTCGAGTAATGCCTTCAATTCTTCATCTTCGAACTTTTTCGGGCCGCCTGAACGTTCCCTGTCTTCAACATCAAAATCACCACTTTTGAAACGGGCATACCACACCCGACACATTCTAACGTCTATAGCACAGTCAGGTTAAGCTTCAGTGAGTAAACTATGTGTTTCAGTTGCGTTTTTCTTTAAGTGGAAGAAGCAAATTAAAACTTCCCGCAAATGTTGTTTTGTTGGCACGAAATTCTATATATAGTAAAACACTTTTGTAAAATTATGAAAATTATTTGACAGATCAATTCTTAAAGTATTTTTGGCGCTCTTCGAGATAGAATAGCTGTCAATGTCAAAAAAATGGCGCGTATGATAGATATGAAGTTAGTCACAATTACGAGTTTATACATTCATACTCCCAATATATCTTTCCAACGTTTACTGTCATCAGTGTCGGTTTTTGGTAGAATGTTTAATGCTAAACATATTAATAAATTACACTATGTGACAAAAAAAAAAAAAAATTTGCAATCACTTTTATGGAGACCTAGCACAAATTGTAGGTCTAGTAATGCTAAGAAAAATGGTATGCGGGAATTTTCCCATACACCCCCAAAATCTCATTTTATGGTCAAAATACCGTTTCTGTGTAGGTTCATGTAAACAATCGCTCATAACTTTGCTAATTTTTATTTGATTTACAATCTGATTGAAAAACGTTTCCAAGGGAAGAGCTCCATCAACATGCTTACTGCAAGTCGTTGAAACGAAAGAAGCAAACATTTTTGACTCAAAGAGCACTTTACACTGTGCACTGTGCACTGTACTGAATGATTATAAATAATGAATGAAATAAATGTATGGGAAGTTGCCCCCTTACAAATTTTCTTAGCATTACTAGATCTACAATTTGTGCTAGGTCTCTATAAAAGTGCCAGATCACACAGTGTTATTGTATTTATATTTGTAAGTATATTGCAACATAATTACCATCAGTAGAACGAATAGAACTAGTGTAAATGGGCAATTATGTTAGATAATTTCAAAAATATAATATAATATAATAATTAATTTAAGGTATAAAAATAAAAATAAAAATAATTTTACTGCTTAAAATAATATAGTTTACATGGGGTCATAACAATAAATTATTTCAAAAAATCATTAAAATATAAAGTATTAAGAAACACGGCAATCAGGTAAATTATATTGAGTATAAAATAAGATTAGTATGCTATACACGTGACAAGGCATTTGAATTATGGTATTTATAGTATTGATTTAATATCATCGAAGTTCTTAGTAAAAAGCCATGATTTTACTTCCTTGAGAAAAATATGTTTTAGTCTGATGCATCTGATGTTATTTGGCAGGAGGTTATATAGTCTAGGCGCTAAAGCAGTGAAAAAATTAAGAAAAAGTTGCAAGCTGTGCTGAGGTACGTTAGCTTTATTTTGATAATTAACCCTTAGATTGTAAATTGAATAGCTTTTGTTTAATATATGTCCTGATTTAACAAAATATACTTTTAAAACTTTAAAATAGTACAAGTGATGGAAAGGAAGAATATTCAATTCCTTAAAAAGAACAAAACTACTTTCACGTCGACTTTTGTTATAAATTATACGAATGGCATGTTTTTGTGATATTAATAATTGATTTACTTTACAACAAACTAAGCCATATTCCAGTTTTGCATAAAATATCCCATAATAAATACATTTCAAAAGTTCTATTGAACAATAAGATTTAAGGAGGTATAGATGTCGTGTAGCAACTATTAGATATTTCTTAAGAGCAGTAGTATGTAAATACCATGACATTTTACTATTTAGCACCAACCCAAGATATTTATAAGTTTTGACACATTCAATTGGAAAACACTTAGAAGAACATTGTCGCGAAGCATAGAAGGTCTTTTCTTTAATAGACGAGGTACAAATGGCATTACGAACAGAAAATTGTTTACAATCACCAATTACCATCATGAAAATAAAGGAACCGCAGTCCATTTCTTTCCCAGCTGCATTAAAGAAGATGATTTTAGTTTTGTCACTGAGAACCATTTTATGGGTCTTGAACCAATGGCTCAAGACACCCAAATCATGAAAAAAACACAATCAAAAAAAAAAAAAAATAACTATGCCCTCGGACTCTAAATTTCAACGAAAAGGAAAAAAAAGGTTTAAAAGTAACGTAAAATACCGACAGCAAAGATTTTGATCTGCGAAAATTAAAAATTCAACTTTGTCAAATACAATATTAAGTTTATACCGAAGGCAAACTTGTCATAACTAAAGAGAAAATGGCAAATGTTAAAAATTTAAAAATTCATTCCTCAAGAATCTCATAATTATTGAAATCTGGTTCTTGCTTTGCCCACCGAATTTATTTGATTTTAATAAATTTTTGCTACATTTATGTAATGCAATAAATAATATTTCGAGCTTCCTATAACTATTCTTTTTTTTCATTCTTCAACTTGCTAAATGTAAAATTTTGATTTCACCAAAACGAATTATTAATTCATTAATTGGCATTGGTATGAAAACGCACCATACCAAAGTATGATTTTTATAAATTCTTATCCAAAGAACGATAAATGATATTGACAATGAAATTATTGCATTAGTTGTTTACGCTTTTCAGAAGTATTGTTGATTTTTTCAAGGCCCATAGGTCATATCGACACACTTCCACGCCCATTATAGTGGAACTTGTTTTAAATTTTTACCAATTTTTAATTTTAAACGTAAAAAAATAATACTAAATATTTTTTTTAAATTGTAAATAGTAGGTTCGATTATTTTTCTTTTGACCGGGAAAAGAAAATGTGAAGATCGGTTCACTTGTTCATCCGTAATGTTTCCGTGAAACTGTGTGATGCGAAATCGTACCATTGTCAATATCCCGTCGTCAATGAACATAATTTTTGTGACCCCGTCAATGACGTCAATGTGACACCCGAGAAACAACAATTTCTTAAAATAAAACTACATTTTTTTTAAGGTTTTCTTTTTTAATTTCATAAAACATATTTTAAGTGCAAACAAAAAAATATTACAAAAATATTCTCTTCTTATAAAATGTGGAATGGCATATGTTGGTGCAACCAACATTCTCTTGGCGATCAAGTTGTCAAAAATGCAATAAGTCAAAATCTTCGCAAACTCGTTTAGAACTGAACTTAGTCAAGGTTGCGGTACTACCCCAAAAATAAATATTTTTAATCATATTTTTTTTTTTTTGTAGCATTACCGAGCAGCAACCTTGTAACAAATCTCATCGCGGTGCTGTAAATGGATTCGAAGATATACCGCATTAAAAATCGTGTTTACATTGAAAGTGCCGCATCCACTAAGCCACTGACCACCATTAGCAAATAATACTTCCAAGGCAAATTATAGTACCGTGTCACAAATGATATTCTGAGATATTCCATAACGAAAATTTAGATTATATGGAAGATACCGAGTTGTCTTTTCCAAAGTCACTCACATTTTTTCTGTAATATTGCATTGGCAACCAACGTACTATACTGAAATATATATATATATGTTTCCATCGTTCCCATAAGGAGCATAGGGTCTCCGCAAATAAATTCCAGTCGGATCTGTTTAGTACGAACGCCTTGACCTCGTTCCAAGAGCAACCCAATGCATCTGATTCACGTTTGACTTGGCGTCTCCCCGTGTGCGCTGGCCATTCCCTTCTGCAGCTTCCCTGCGGATTCCAATCAATGGCGGATCCTGCGATGTCGTAATGCGGCTTACGTAGTGTGTGGCCTATCCATTTCCACTTCTGTCTCCGGATTTCAATGCTGATTGCAGTCTGCCGAGTTGACATCCACAGACGGGAGTTAGTTATGGTGTCCGGCAAGTAAATGCGTAGCAAACAGAGGTTAACAAACACTTGCAAGGTCTGAAGATCACGTGCTGCTGCGTTCCAAGTTTCACATCAAGGAGGTATAGGAGCACTGACTTGACGCTTGAGTTGAAAATGCTGATTTGGGTTCGGCGTGATTTGTAAGATGATCTCCATACCGGCTTTAGCATACTAAAGGATTGTTTTGCCTTTTTTACGCGATTTACGATGTCAGCACTAGAGCCACCTGTTTTGTCTAGCTCGCTTTCTAGGTAGCAAAACGACTCTACATCTTTTATAAGGACGTTGCCACGACCACTTAAAATTATGATCTAAAATTTTACAATAACCAAAAATACTATAAAAATTGATCTATCAAATAATTTTCATAATTTTGCAAAAGTGTTTTACTATAGCTGAAAATGTCGAATATTTGGTGGGATATGAAAGGTGTCGTGTATTATGAGCTGTTGAAACCGAATGAAACGATCACTGGCGACCGCTACCGACTACAATTGATGCATTTGAGCCGAGCATTAAGGGATACGAGGCCAGAATATGAGAATAGACACGACGAAGTTATTCTTCAGCACGACAATGCTCGGCCGCATGTTGCAAGGCAAGTAAAAACATACCTGGAAACGCTGAAATGGGAAGTGCTACCCCACCCGCCGTATTCTCCAGACATTGCTCTTTCTGATTACCACTTGTTCCGACCGATGACACATGGCCTGGCTGAACAGTACTTCCATTCCTTCGAAGAACTCAAAAAATGGGTCGATTCGTGGATAGCCTCAAAAGATGTGGAGTTCTTTCGACGCGGAATCCGTATGCTACCAGAAAGATGGGAAAAGGTTGTGGCTAACTATGGACAATACTTTAAAGAATAAATTTATAATCACTTTTTCACAATAAATGTCCAAATTACGAAAAAAATACAAGTTTATACATTCATACTCCCAATACTTAAAAAATCATAAGGTTAATATGAGAGTTGGCACGCCCACTTATGATCGGGGACTGGGAGTATCATATAAACCTTTTGGTCATCTAAAAAAAAAGTGAGCCTGTAAATTTGATTTTAATCAGTTTTTGGAGAGCTTGGTAATAGATTTTGATCTGATTGTTGTCCGTTTTTTTTTTTTTTTTGGAGATATTGGTGTCAATTTTAGTCTGAATTTGGTGTGAGTTTTAATTTAAGTTTTGCTATGAATTTCGGCCTGATTTTAGATCTGGATTTTGGACTTAATTTTTAACTGAACTTTAATCTGAATTTTACTCTGATTTTTAAATTTCGGTCACAGTTTTTGTTTAGGGTTTTGGTTTGAGTTTGAGATTGTTTTTGTTCGCATTTTTATTTAAATTTTAGTTTTAATTTTGAAAAACGATTACTTTAGGAAAATGTGTTGATTTCGCACAAATCCATGCAGCTAACAATTATATAACTAACATTAAAATTAATAATTAACCAGAAATTTCTTAGAGAACTAACTAATTTTTTATATTCATTAAAAAAAAATCATTAGAAAGTGCAACATTTTCATGTTGCACACAATTAAAACTGCAAACAATTTACTTTAGAGTTTGTTTGTTTGTTTATTTACATTTACTTTGGCCTCTCTATTGTTTTAAGCACTTTGTTATTGTTCTTGCTGGCATTGTCTGTTACGTTGTTGTTGTGTTTCTTTTTATTGTTGTCGTTCGTGTTGACATCATCGTGATGTGTCATTTTATCAACATTTTACCTAACGTATGATTTCGTGCAATGAGTTTTTGAGCGTCTAATGAATGTAACACTTGAACTCAACACAACAAAAGTGCTAAAATGGCACATGTATGTATGCGTGTGTGTGTGTGTTGCAACAGACAAAAGGGGGGTTTCCTCAAGATTTTTTTTATGTGCATTGTTCTGTTTTTTTTGGTTTGTCATTTTAGCTTTTTCCTACTTTCTTTACTTTCATTTTTTGTTTTTTGGTTTTTCATGTTATGCTTGTATATATGCCTGCTTGTCATTGCTTTAAGAAGAGATCTGTGTTTTTCCATTTTTTTTTTCTTATTTGAGATGTTTTTGTTTCTTTTATTCTAAAGATTAGCAAATATGGCAAAACATATTAGCAAAAACACAAATCAAATGTCGTAGAGGAAATGCTTCATTCAAGTATTTAGTCACTCACATGAATTGAAGAACTCTTGTTATTTCAATGCTCTAAGTAAATGATGTTTATGAAAAAATACGGCAAAAGAAAAATCAAAAAAGAAAATAAAGTTGAGTAGCATTCATCATCATCGATTAGTATATCAAGAATGTAGAGATTTCACTGTATGTAGGGAAAACTATTCACAAAAATTTTTTGCAAAGCTCTAAAGAAAACTTAGCCCACGACTTGTGTGAAAATTTCTCAAAAATCGCACGAAAATTGAACTTTCAACATCTACATCTCAGTCATTTACAATCCGATTTTAACAAACTTAGAAGCATAAGACGCGTTATATAATTATAATTCCTATGATTTACAACTTTGATCGGTCGATACTATAGGTAAATTTTGTCATATCTCGAAAACTTACCCATAAAAAAATATTGAATTTGATTTTCGTGTTCAGCGTCCTCGATTTAGTTTAGAAAACATACTTTGGTTCATGTTATATTTTTAAAGCGAAGTTTTATATTCCAGTGTATTCAAATTAACAATTTACATGTCTTACTAAAATACACTCATTGATTCAAATGTCTTTGGCGCAGAAGCATAGGGACATAGCTCTTTTCACATGGTACCACAATGGGCTTTTTCAGTCTAAGTTTCCCGGCTCCCAACGGACATTTTAACCCAACCAAACCTCGCATTAGCGAAATCCAAAGACAACTTCTAATCTTTTTTTGTAAGCTTTGTGTATTTAAGGAGTGTCTTTAAATTCCCACAAAACTTTAATATACTGAGTATTTTACCACAAAACACATTCAACTAAACTAAACTCTGGTAAAAAGGGAGACACGATAATTAAAATCAAAATACAAAAACCTAAGTGCAATATTTGCAAAAGTTACATGTAAACATGTCAATAATGGAAAAAAGTAGCAGCTGTCATTGAAAAATTTCACTTCAAATACCTGCAAAATAACATACATAACATACACATTTAAGTAATCTGCACTATGAAATGCTAAATGCACGTGTGTATATGTAAATTTAATTTTATATGTAAAAAGTCAATGCTATAACAACAAGAGAAAACTAAAATTTGCAATTGAAATGTATTTTTCTGAAGAAAATATTCAACTAAATACAACAATACATTTGAAAATTGAAAAAATTTAAACGAAAAAGGCATATGAGGTTATACACATGCCTACAAATACTCTGCAAAAAAAAAAAAAAAAAAAACAACAACAAAAGTAAAAAAGTAAAAGCAATAAGAAAAAAGTAACTTACATTTTCATTTGCATGTTGCTGCAGCTGCATTAGTTTTTGCTGTTTTTGCTGTTGTCGCTTCCATCCAATGCCAGCAAAAAATGTTATTGTTGCACAGCCCAAGGCGCCAGCTGAAGGATAACCAATTGCCTTGCTGCCCATAACCGCAATCGTACCACCCAAGATGGTCAAAACAAAACGTAGTCCATTTAAATATTGCTACATGGGAGAAAAAAAGGAAATAACTAGATATAAGAAATATTAGCATACACTTGTATAGCTTTAATTTTTTTTTAACCAAGTTTTTGCATGTCTATGAATTTTATTTTTTTTTCTCTCTTTGGTTTGGTTTTTGTGTTTTCTTGACAATTTAATGAGAAATTGTAGTTACACAAATATTTTAAATGTCATTTTTAGTTTATGTCAACGAAATCTTTCACGCCTCTTTATTTTTTAACAACTTTTTACTCGAGGAAGTTTAATTTTTTGTTGTTTTATTTGCAGAGTTTCATGCACTCTGATTGCGGGCATATAAGTGATATTTAATTATCATAAAGAGAAAGTAAGAAAATAAAATCAAAAATTATAAATATTTTTTTCTTTATGCGAGTAGGTACATAAACATGCCTTAAGATTTTGCTCACTCTATCTCAAAATATTTTATATACATATTTTGATTTGAACTTAAATTATTTGAGCTTTTACTCCATCGAAACTAAAGAAACAAAAACCAAACTAAAAATAATTCGATTTGCATATCATTTGTAGATGTATGCGTGTGTATCTAGGTACTTACATACATATATGTGCATATGTATCTAGATATGTGCTTCTGTGTATATGAATGTGTGTAGACGAATGTGATTTACTGAAGAAAGTGAAGCAAATAATGCAATTTCTCTTCATGCTATGTGCTTTTGCCAGTGATCCGCTGCTGCTGTTGCTGCTGCTAGTGTAATTCTTTATACTGTATGAAAAAAAAAAACTCTTCCAGAAAACTTTTGCAAATGCAATAAAAATTTTATTCCCTCCCTAACGAAAATACAGGAAGAAAATGGAGTCAAAGGCAACTGCAAGCATGTGCATTGCAACAGAAATACCGCTTTTGCAATGCAACTACAAAATATATGTATATGAATGCCAGTGCACTAGCAGATTCAAAGAGGGAAGGGGAGTTAGAGATAAAATACCCTCCTTGGTTTCGCTAGTGTGTAACTGTGTACGAAAATATGTATATAGTATGTGTCTGCATTACAAATTCAAATGCACAAACAAAAATATTGCATACTCACTTTTTTAAGTTTTTTTTTTTTTTTATTCTCAGAAAAATTGTTTCTTTATAAAGTAGTGCACAGTGTATGCATGCAAATGCGTATGTATGAATGTATGTGAATAGAAAAAAAAAATTCTATTTGTTACAATTCTTTGCTATCCTCACTCACTCACTTTCTATGTAAGTTTTTCGTTCCGCTTTTTTTTTCTTCTTTTTTTGGCTAAATGATGTCAAATGTTTCCTGCTGCTGTTAGATGCAACAGCAACAACAACAACTTACCTACCATCGAAAAAATGCAACTGCAACAATATGAATGAAAAGACCGCAAAAAGGAAGATTTACTATTTGATTTGTTAGATTTATGCATTTTTGTTTCTTTTTTTTTTGTTCTTTCGTTTGTTGCCATTTTCAAAGCTAAAGAGCTTTACGAAAAATTGCATTTATAAATTTGATTAAATTGAAACGTTCTTTCTTTTTTCGTGTTGTTCGCTATGTGACAGTTTCTAGAGCAAAAACTACAAAAATAAATGGAAAACCCACAAAACTACTACCATACGTATACAAAATATTCATTCATCTAGTCATCTACTCTCTTTTGATAATGTATTGTACAATGGATCTGATTTAAAGTGCAGAATGTGCGCTTTTGCCCAGTATATTTTTGGTGTTTTATTAAAATCAATAATTTTGAATACTTGATTTTTTAGTTAACAATTACCGTAACCACTTCCAACACACTTTCGCTTACAGAGATTTATTAAAAATAAATATAGTTATTATTTATACTAGTTTTTATTCACCGTATTTGGCCTAAGTGTGTCCTGATGGATAGCCACTAAACCTAACCCTTTCGGGACAGTAAGGAAACCAGGAGAAATAGCGCAAAACCCAGTCCGGATTCATTTTGTTTGATCACAATTTCTTGTTATAATTTTTGATCAAAAGAGACATTTTGCGCCTTTGAAGGCCTGAGTTTTTATGGGTCACCAGTGACCCTGTGGCCCTTAATCTGATTTTTAATGAACTGACATGAAAGGTTGATGATTTTTGAATCATTTTCTGCGGGTGTTAAAAAAATTGTGATAGTGTTGATTTGTTTTTTTGTTCAACAAACGAAAAAATAACCAGGTTCTAAAAGTGGATACTGATAGAACTCGAGAAAAAAAATTATACGGGTCTCGGCGTTTTAAAAGTATACGTTTAATTTTTTTTTTTAGGTAGGTCCAAAGTTTGCCCATTTTTAACAGATTAAGTATCATAAAAAATAAGATAACTTGTTAGTTTTGCATCAGATCTTGTTTGTATGTTCAGCAACTTATAGTAGAATTTTTCGTACAATATTTCCTTCCTACATATTAACCCTTTGGCTCCCACTATTATGGGTCTATTTTGCCTTCTTCGAAAAAGTTTCTTTTTTGACCCGTTACGGGGGTCGATAGAGGGTTAATATGTTTAAGAAATATGTTGCTTATGAAATTTTACTATAGGTCACTTAACAACAAAAATCTGTATACTTGACTTTAGTAAAAATAAACCCAAATTTCAAAAATGTTTCAAATTTTCACCTTTTATTCTAAGTGAACAAGTGTGTTTTTAAAAGTATTTTCTAAACTAAAACTTTATTTTGCATTGCAAAATAAACCTTAGTTGTTTTTTCTCACAAAAAGAAAATTTAAAAATTAAAATTTTTTCTCGTATTTTTTCTCCTTTCATGCATTTTGGTCATTATAATGTACAAAATTCCAAAAGCTCTACAGCCTTTCCCAAAAACTTATTTCATAATTTTTTTTAGTTTTTATTCCTAACAAACTCCGAATCTACGAATATAAAACAATAAAAAAAAATTTTTACCCCCCAATAAAAAAGTTGAGAAGGGTTAAGGAAACAAAACCGAGTTCTGATTTTAATTTTTCGACCTCCATTTCATTGTAAAAAAGTTCTTAAAAAGTTTTAATAGAAAATCTTGGGGTCTCCGGTAAAAAATTTAAAATCATTTTTAAAATATGCGAAATCAAGTTTGAGTAAATTTGATGTATTTGGACAAATTTTGTAAAAATTGCGAGTAACAAAAAAAACACAATTTTTCCACTTTGTTAACCCTCAACAGGATGATAAGGTACCCGGGTACCTAAATGGGTTTTAAACTGTGTTATTTCTCGAAATATGGGTTTTTAATTTGGGAAATTGCTATGAAGCTGACTATGTCGATTTCAAAATAAAATTAATACATATTTGAAAAACGTTAATTATTTTTGATATAAAGGTTCCCTTAATTTCTTAAAGCAAAATTAGATTGAATTGTAGGTGGATACTGTATATTAGGTACCCGGGTATCAGCCACATAACGGATATGTTAGAGGAGCATAAATTAATTGAAATTAAAGAACCATAACTCTCTTTCCAAAAACTCTAAATTTATAAAAATATTTAAAAAATTGCAAAAATAAATCTTGTGATACCGGTGTCACCATAGTACCGAAAGAGATAACAGAGCGTAAATTTTCCGAACTGAAAGCAAACTTTTTATCATAACGAATCATTTTATCTTTCAAAATTTTATAGTAAGGTATACAATTACTAAACCTCAAATTGGTTCAAAAAGTGGAAACCGCAGTCATTTTGGTCTGGTAACAATGAATAAAGCGATTTTTAAATTGGTTGCTGAGACAGCATACACTTAGCCACATAAGTTAACACACGGTTTTCTTTCAATTCGGGTTTCTAACGTCATATTTAAGATTTTTTAGAACATTATCTAAATGAGTAAAAAATGAGTAAATAAAGAAAATGTTGAAAACTGTTTAAAAATATTAAAAAATTAGATGGCCTAAATTGGCTTTAGCGGCCTTTGATAGACGAGACGGCATATTTTTGTGAAATTTCATTGTATAAGGGTTCCGTTTTTCTTACTTTTTACATGCTACACTTATAGAAATGGTTTTGTTTGTTGTTGTTATTAATGTAAAAAAAGCAAAAATAACAAAGCTACTTTCAAGAAATTTTTACATTTTGCGGTCTCCTGCGTTATTTAAAGATCACAAAGAATAGGTAAGATCAAAGCCTACAGGAGGCTTTTATCTACGGTATGGATATTGCTCCAAGACAAACGGAGAGGTTGGCACAGGTGCTTATAGAGAAAAACCAAGAGAATTTTTTTATAGCCATAAGGCACTGGAAACTAAGTCCTCCAATCTGAGGTATATCACATTAAACTGTACATACAAGAGTAAGAAAATAGATCTGTGTCAAACAAACAAAAGGATGTCCTTGTAATTGCTGCTTATGAAATTACTTTCTAAATGTTTTTTGAGTGCCTGCAGCTACAAATCAACCTAGTTTATCACAAGAATAACGTATGGGAAACAACAGCAGAGCATATGTCAAAAAAGGAAAAATCCCAAAAAACAGTTTTAGGTATCTCACGTATCCCAAGTCAGCAGAAAACTTCCCAAAAAACTTAATCTTCATTATTAATTTTTTTCACTCTAATTAAGCGCCAAAAAGGAAACAGAGACCTACTAAATAAGTTTATGTCGTTTTTTCTGTATAACTCTAAAAGTATGTTACAGTCAAGTTAAAGAATGAAAAATGAAGAATAAGTTTTTTGGGGAAGTTTTCTAATGACTGGGGACACGTAAGACACGAAAAACTGTTTTTTGGGATTTTTCAGTTTTTGAGGTTAGGGACAACACGTAACATTTCCCGTAGAAAATAATATTAGATTCATGTTCATCAACTGACTGAAATTACACAAAGTCGGCTTTAAAAAATTTCGCAGAAAATAGTTTTAGAAACTTTCCGCACTCAGGAAATAATTCAATTTGAAAATAGGTCTAAACACGATTTTTTCAACAAAAATTAGAAAAAAAAACTTTTTTTGTTAATCCTAAAAGTAAGAAGACCTCGATAGCCTAGTGGATAGTGCACTAGACTTTCATCTGGTAGGTTCGGGTTCGATTCCCGTCTTCGTCTGGTGGTTAATTTTCACTACTCTCTTATATTCACTATCAATATGAAGTGTATGAGAATTATAAGAAAGTGTACAAGTACACACCTTGGTTGGTAATGGCGAAACCACCAAGCCGATTAAAAATTGCCACATCGCCGTTCGGAATCGGCGTTAAACTGTAGGTCCAACTATGTGGTAGCACAATGGGTCGTTCAGGCCTAAGTGTGTCTCTCGAAAGCCACTACAACCTAACCTAACCTAACCCTAAAAGTCAAACATTCATGGATTCCAATAAAAATTGTTTAACTTTCTGAAAAGTTCAATATAAAATAAAAGGTCAGCATAATTAAGTAAAATAAATTTTTTGACAATCAAGCCGCCCATTCTCCCATTATAGCTTGTCAAATATGATGAAAAATGTAACTTTAAACTTAGTTTGAGGCGAAACTAAAACGGACTTATTAAAACTGATTTAAGATTTGAGTTTAGAGACCCAAAATATAATAGCTCACAAAATTTAATCAAAATCAGAGAGCTCCTTCTAATTTGAATGGGATCAAATCACGGTGTGCCTGTTCGATCAGCAAACGTACGTTTAATCAACAATTTCTAACGTCTCGTGTTCGTTCAGAGAGATCAACTAAAAACAGAGCCGCTGTAGATGCAGGTGATGCAAAACTCCCTAATTTATTCATTCCAAGATGTTCACAGGAATTGAGCATACAAAAAACCAGTTTGAACCGTATTTTGCACAAAAATTTTAGCTTAAAGTCTTGTAAGTTGAGACAAGAATTAAAACTGATTGGATATTGAGAATGTAAAGAAATGACAGCTATTTTTTCAAGAAAATTATTCTGAGTGACGAGGCACATTGTCATTTTGATGGCTATGCCCCTAAGTAAAATTGTCGCATTTGGGGATCTGAAAATCCAAGAATCATTCGGAAAATCTCTTCATCCAAAACGATTCCTTTCAGCTCGATCGCAGTAGATGCCACATAAGTCATGAAAAAAACGTTATTTTAAGAAAAACTTGCTGGTCCCGTTTGGAGACTTCAATTGGCCGCTTAGATCATGTGATTTAGAGACATTATACTCTTCCCTTTCCTGAAAGTACCGTAAAAACAAAGACTACACAAATGCTCTAACGACGATTGAGGTGCTTTGAAACAATATCGAAGCGGTTAAAACAAAATAAAGCCGCAACTGTGTGAAAACATGATACAAAATCTACTCAAAGGAATGACCACCTGTAAGAAGAGCCGAGGTATTCCATTATTAATCGTTTATACTTTTATAGGAATAAAAATATGATAATCAAAAAAAAAAAAATATGTTAATTTCTTCACTAATTTAAAATGACGGCTCTTAACGAAAAGCCCTGTACTTAGTTTACCCCAGTTTCAAAAGAACTTATAAATCTTGATTCCCTTTTCGAGGCAGTAATATTTTTTGCCCTATATAAAATGAGAAATTTAAGCCACCGCCGACGACTTTTTACTTATATGTAAACGTAAGTTCCTTTCAAAGAAGAACAAAGTTTATGAATTTATTTTTTTTTTTTTGTTTTATGTTACCACTTAATTTTTATCTTTGCATATTATTGAAAAATATTGTCGAGTTTCATAATAATATTAAACAAGGGCGCGCCGCGCAAAAAATGAAAAACAAAAAGTGAAATGAAAAAAAAAAAAATTAAATAAAATAAAGATGAAACGAAGCGCAGTAGATGTATATAGCAATTTTCTACTACTACCAAAAAATTACAACTCCGCATAATAATAAAAATCCGCAGCACTATTATGAGAGTAGATACGAGTACTTTCATGCTACTTTCGCAAGTACCAAAAAACAAAACCAAAGGAAGTACTAAGTAGGAAGAAAGCAATGGAAAATTGTATGCTCATAATTTCACAGCACGATAGCATCTCCTTCTTCTGCTGTTGCTGTTGCTGTTGCTGCGACTGCTGCTGCTTCTTCTCACTAGCTCAAATTTTACACGAACTTTATAATATTTTATACACGCTGCAAACGACGATGACGACGATTTGAACCAGAAAAAAAAATGTGAAGCATATAGCGAAATAAAGTAATAACATACAAACATATATGCAACAACGCTGAATGTGGCAGTGACGCTGGCACTGGCAGCAACAACACCGATATTTGGTAGTAAAGTTGATGCTGCTGTAGCAGTGGCAGCATTTGATTATGTGCGCCATTAACAGCGTAAGTTGAAGCAATGTGTTTGAGAAATAGTACACACACACACACACACGCTCAACACAACTATCGTTTTGACATAGAGCGTTTAATGTTGCGCAAGATGCTTAACATTAGTTTTCGCACAGAAAAACTAAGCAGCAATTTCTGCTGCTACTCGTAGTGCTTTCATTACTTTCACTTCAGTTTCCTAATCTCTCTCCCTCTCTCTCATGCTATTCTTTTACTTCAACATCATCTTTTTCTTCTTCAACTTGTACTCATATCATTACAAGATGTACACACATTCTCATACCCCGAATAATGCAAAGCGATAAAATGCAGCAGCAATTTCGCAAACATCTCACTGACCTCAATGTGCATCAAACTGTATGCTTCTTATTAAATATACAATTTTTTCTTTTCTACATTACCGTTGTTGTTGATGGCACAAATGTTAACATTAAACCATAAACGTAGCCAAATACAATGCCAATGCCAATCCCTATCGGTCCTTGCAGTATTTGTTGTGTTAAAGTGCCTGAAAGTATGCAAACATATTACTGAAGAAATTTGATTTTCTTTATTATTTTATTATAAATGTTTACCTGTTGAAAATACCACGCCCAATATCACACCAAACAGAAATATTGCTATAACATCATTGCATGTAGTCATTGCGTAAATTAATGTGTGAATTCCACTGTTGAGGCCCAAACGATCCTCCTTCAATTTTAGCATCACTGTCACGACCACGTTGGGTGACACGGCAGTTATCACGAGTCTGAAAATGTTAAAAAAATTGAAATGGATATTGAAATTTAAGGGGTAATTTTTTTAAAACAAAAAATATATAAAATCAAACAATAATAAATGATGATAAAATATTTTGTTTTTTTTTTAAGTGGGTTCAATTCTTCTCCTGAGGATCGAGCCGGTTTCACTAATACTCCAGTCACGTATTTAAGCGCTAAGTCACCGAAGTGACTTATTTTTGTTATAACATACTGACATTTTTAAAAGCCTGAGGCAGCTGGAGCTTCAGTCTATCACTCATTCATCAGTCCACTGAGTTGCATTGACAAACCCAATGTAGCCTTTGATTTCATTAAGCATTAGGGTTTATTGAGATTAGATATTGGCGAGCATTATCCTTCGTTTTAGTTCTAATTGATTTTCGGAGCAAAAGAGCAGTTCTAAGAATGCAAAATCGTTGACAGTCTTGTTCTAGTTCTAGTGGAATTGATGATGTTTTTTGTTGCTGCAACACGCTCACACGATTGCAGCCAGTATGGAGAAGCTCGTTAATTTCTAGAAGTACAAAAATCCGAACTGAATGCACATAAGTAGAGTCAACACTGGCATATGACAGTGAAAGTGGCAGTGACAAATGTCAGCAATTTATATGCAAGATATTTTAGATATATCAAATTAAAAACAATAATTCCTGGAAACTTGTCAGTGAAGGAGTAATTACGAGCCAGACACAGAGAAGAAACTGGAAGTGAAAATACCAAATTCTTAGAAAACCAGTGCACAGTACCACGAGAATGGCGAATGGAGGAAGTACAAAAAAAAAATGCTCTGAGCAAAGACAGCTGGAAGGGCCTCGCAAAAAATCCAACAAAAGAAAAATGAGCTAAAGGAAAAAATATGAATGATGTAATCCGAATAAAGATAAAGAAGTTTAAATCCTTTTCTGTCTTTTATATCAGCCTGCTGCATAATCCCATTAGAAACTTTATATCAATAACTCAAAGCTACAATTAAAGACTATTTTTTCTCTCATTACATTTACATTACCATTAGCATACATTAATTACACCAAATCTTAGTGATGCTGGTGGCACTTAAGCTCATATTGCAACATGTTCAACTCTTCATAATTAAACGTTAACCATTTTGCAGCACAAAGCTTCCAGTTTTATTTTTTATTTCCCTTTTCTTTTCAAGCGTTTTGAAACTGATGTAGAAAAATTACAGAATCAAAAACAGAAACGCTTTTGCTTTGCGAACACTTCACTTTCTTTGCAAGAGAAACCGCCAAGCACAGGAGGCCAACAGTTCACAGGCCATCATCACAGGCTGACTGCAGCACAACACTTGCAACATCTACACTGCACTCTACTATATACAAGTAACAAATTAAAAATCTCTCTAGCACTAACTAACACAGCAGAGAAGAGTCTCAGCGTGACGATGATGATGACGCTGAGGAGACTTCTGAACAAGAACCGAACCATAGTCATAGTGGCTGCTGACTTGTTCATTACACTTCTACGAGGTATGACTACGTTAATTTGCTGTATCTACAACTATAGCGCGGGAGATTGAATAAGTGTGGGTATGTTATGAGTATGTGTTACCAACAAATCGTATGTGAGTGTGTATATATGTGTGTGTGTGTGTGTGCTAATAAGAAGAATGTATGTATATTTTGAAGTATATATGTATGTACAAGAACATTTATGTCCACTTAATTACAACGAATGTATGCATATAATTATACGCTCATTTTGATATAAGAAACACTTGAGAGAACGAAGGCGTAGACAGTGGAGCAAAACACGTTTTTATTTGAAATTCAGCTCGAAATCATAAATACTTATAAACTTACCCCAATAATATGCCCCAAATCCATGGCATAGCTAGTAAATATCTCGCTAACACCGCAATTATGATTACTTCTGCTATTGTCGGCACTAATGTCAAACGTAGAATCATAAACCAAAGTTTCTTGAATGCTTTAGCATCTAAACCAAGGCCAGCTAGCAACATTATGTTGATTAAAGCCATTTCTCTGCAAAAAAAAAAATTATGAAATTTTGTTAACATTGTTGTTGCTGTTGGCTACTAACAACAAACTTACCTCAAGAATGCTTCAAAACGCTCATAGCCGCTAAAGTCAGCTAGTCCTACATTTGTATAGAGTACACCAAAGAATAACATGCCGAGCATATCTGGCAAGCGAATTAATTGCACTAACATTCCGGCCAGTTGTGCACCCACAAAAAGGAATGCAATACGCATAATTACAGTCTGTGGCTGAGCATAGTTGGGCAGTAGAATATATGCAAGCGCCCATAATCCAAGAAATATGCCAAGTAATGCGAATGGCTGTGATATTTCAGGCCAATGTCGCACCAAATAGCGCCATCTAGAGGAAGATGTAAAAGAAAATGGCTATGAACATAGTTTTTGACAAGAGAAATATTTATTTTTAAATTTTAGATTTTATTTATAATTTGTCCGAAGATGTTTTATTTTAGGTTCATACACGTTGGAATCCATTTTTGCACACATCGCGATTCTCAAAACACTAATAGTAAAACAAATAGTTTGTACAGAAATAAAACCGGTGACAATCTACTCCAAGTTTGCTCCGAAATTTAACAACAAAATTTAAATTAATTTTTAGGATTTAATTGATCAAGAACACATTAAATTAAAGTCAAACTTTTATACTGCTCTACCTTTGAACGTTGCAACTCCTTTTTTCAGCGAAGACGAAGGCATGGTTGTGGGGACGTAGTTTTGCAAACGCAGTGGTTTTTAAACATTCTAAAATTGGTACAAGTTATGCTGTTGTTGTTGTTTAGAATTTAAAGATCATTTTGCACTTAAGTACGTGTTTGGCCGTCATTGCTTTAACCCATTAAAGACGAGCGGGAACCAAAGTAGATAGATCAAGAAAGTAACTTGAGAAAAAAAAAATTTTAGAACCTGGCTCAGGAACGGCTCGACAAGGTGCCATATGGCACCGCTAGACATTACTGGGTTAAGCTAACAACGAGATAAAAGTGAGCGATGATAACGAGAATGAAAAAAATTACAAAAAATAAATTAATTTAAAAAAAAAATTTTTTTTAAATTTTTAAAGTTTAAAATAAAAAAAATCGAAAAAAATTTTTTCGTAAAAATGGATGATTTGATGAAAACAAATATGAACTGCATTTTTAATTTTTCTTTTTTTTTAATTTTAAAAATTTTGATGTCAATAAAAAAATTGTGACGTAGCAGAGCAAAACGGACCACGGATTCGGACTCAGCAACCCCCCACTACCCTAAGTGCATTTGTCCTGTCTCTGCTCGTTTTCAAAAGTTTCCATTTGTAGAACAGTGTTATCAGATTAAAAGTAATTAGTCTGCTTTTAAACAGGGAAACTTGTTGTTAGTAGTTCTCAAATTGTGTTGGGAGTTGCTGGGACCAAGTTTCCTCGTCTTTTCTTTTCAAATTAAATTAAAGTGAAAATCGCTTAGAACGACATTGAAGGGGTAATAAATTAGTAATAAATTTTGTATTTATGTAACTTAATCAAGTAGCATTAATAGCATTCTTAGCGACCTATAACTTTGATTTGAGTTATCCATTATAGCTTAGCTTGTGGGTCAAAAGGATGCCCTGAAATATGTAGGTATTCATTACCAATTTCAAATGGTTCACCTCCAGAACTCAAATGGATATTGTTGAGACTGTTGAGATGCGCACTCTCTCTAAACGCAATCACCTGCTTTCATCGTACATAATTAAGTCATCGGCATAGTATAACACGTTGACCAAAGTACCGGTAACCCAGATAAAAAGTCATGTAAGTCAGTATCGGGACTTATATGGTACAATACAATCAAGTAGATTTAACTGTAGTTACACACACATGGTTATGTGCTGCTAGGCTGATTGCCTGAATGTTCGAAAAATGAATACCAAAATCTAACAGTAGAAATTGCCTATGAAAAGCTTTTCACTTCGCTGTTCAGTTTCGGCATGAAACGGTAGGTGCACAAATTTAACTCACACAACATAAATGAATACAGAAAGATGAAAGATAGATCCTCCTTGGGCTGTGGTACCATAATAGAAGAAAAATATCTTGAACATAATTTTTTCAAAGTGATTAGTCAAACTAAGCAATAAGAAAAATAAAAAAATTGTTCAAACAACCGACATTCTGTATTATTTTCTACTTTTATATGGCAAACATTCATATTGCCCAACATATTTTACAGTGTAAAATAATAATTTTTACCTGCTTTATGCAACAAAAGAATTCGACTTTTTCGTAAAGTCAGAATCTCAAAAGAAAGAGCGAAATATGATTTTTTTTTTTAAATGAAAGTCAAGACGTCACAGGCTCCCCTTATCATCTAGCTTTCAATCATAGTAAAAACTTAGTTGCAAGAAATCAGTTATTAAGGAAAGTTCCAATGTTCTCGTTTTCAACAAAAGTTCAAGGAGGAATACACACCTAGAATCGCGAAAAAGCGAAATTATTGTAAATTTTTTTTAAGGAATTGTCGGATTGATTTTTTTCTAAATGAAAACACTCGTTCCTGAAATCATATTAAATTTTGTTTTTATTAAAAAATCTTCAACATTCGCCGAGTATTCATGTACTTTTTAAGTTACCGGAAAAAGAGGTCGTTCGCGGTGACCACTTTCATTACTTCTATGATTGTCAGAAACAAAAAAAAAAAAACAATATTGTAAGATTATTAAAATTGAGATTTTGAAAATATTTTTATTTAACGTAGCGATTTTTGGCAAAAATCCGTTATTACCATAAAAAAAATTCAAGTCAATCGTTTTAATGGTTGTTGAGATATTTTGGTCACCGACCTGAAAAACATGGTTTCGAAAAAAAAAAATGTTTTAAAGTTGAGCAATGACTGGAAGCCGACATTATTTCTTGAAATTTTCATCAGACATTCTTTTCATCAAACATCAAGAAAACAGAAAGCTATGAATGGTAGGAGTATGAATGTATAAACTCATATTTTTTTTTCGTAATTTGGACATTTATTGTGAAAAAGTGATTATAAATTTATTCTTTAAAGTATTGTCCATCGTTAGCCACAACCTTTTCCCATCTTTCTGGTAGCATACGGATTCCGCGTCGAAAGAACCCCTCATCTTTTGAGGCTATCCACGAATCGACCCATTTTTTGAGTTCTTCGAAAGAAGGGAAGTGCTGTTCAGCAAGGCCATGTGTCATCGATCGGAACAAGTGGTAATAAGAAGGAGCAATGTCTGGAGAATACAGCGGGTGGGGTTGCACTTCCCATTTCAGCGTTTCCAAGTATGTTTTTACTTGCATTGTAACATGCGGCCGAGCATTGTCGTGCTGAAGAATAACTTCGTCGTGTCTATTCTCATATTCTGGCCTCTTATCCTTTAATGCTCGGCTCAAACGCATCAATTGTAGTCGGTAGCGGTCGCCAGTGATCGTTTCATTCGGTTTCAACAGCTCATAATACACGACACCTTTCATATCCCACCAAATACACAGCATGAGCTTGGATCCATGGATGTTCGGCTTTGCCGTTGATGTTGATGCATGTCCGAGCGATCCCCATGATTTTTTACGCTTTGGGTTATCGTAACGTATCCACTTTTCATCGCCAGTCATAATACGATGCAGAAACCCTTTCTTTTCTGTCGTTCAATCAGAAGTTCACATGTGAAAAATCGTCGTTCGACGTCTCTCGGCTTCAATTCGTACGTCACCCAATTTCCTTGCTTTTGAATCATTCCCAATGCTTTTAATCGGTTAGAAGTGGTTGATTGATCAACTCCTAAAGATTCTGCAAGTTCTTGTTGCGTTTGACATGAATCTTCTTCGAGTAATGCCTTCAATTCTTCATCTTCGAACTTTTTCGGGCCGCCTGAACGTTCCCTGTCTTCAACATCAAAATCACCACTTTTGAAACGGGCATACCTTACCCGACATATTCTAACGTCTATAGCACAGTCAGGATAAAATTCAATGAGTAAACGATGTGCTTCAGTGGCGTTTTTCTTTAAATGGAAGAAGCAAATTAAAACTTCCCGCAAATGTTGTTTTGTTGGCACGATATTCGACATTTTCAGCTATAGTAAAACACTTTTGTAAAATTATGAAAATTATTTGACAGATCAATTTTTATAGTATTTTTGGCGCTCTTCGAGATAGAATAGCTGTCAAAGTCAAAAAAATGGCGAGTATGATAGATATGAAGTTAGTCACCCCTCCCAATAGAAAAATCGATTTTTTTTTATCATTCTAGGCGTACCCTTAATACTGAGAAGAAGTTTTCGCAAATCGCAAATGTTTGCCGCGTAACAACACCCATTGCGAAAAACAAAATTAAGCGCAGTAAGTTTAACTTGAAGCCTTAAAAATTATAAAACTTGAAATCATGAAACTATTTCTTCTGATTTCTGCAATAAAATTGGTTTGAAATAAGCTCTCGTAACACCTGTCACAATCTTAAAGGATCTTTCTACCCAAAAATTTTCAAAATCAATTTATTTTTACTTATTTTTTTTCATATGTTTAGTAATATTTCAAAAGCATAAAAATTTTTTATTAAGTTTTTTTTGAACAAACCGCTAAAAATTGCTAATTACTACGATTTAAAAAAAACATGCAACCGATTAATCTAATTTTTTAATATGTTGTTGTATACATCTACTGCTATGGTCCGAACTAGGATCTAAAAGACCGGTTTTGAATTTATCGATTTTCCGGCGATTTTATAACTTCAAAAGTTCGAAAAGTACGAAAAACAGTTATTTTTTTTTATGACCGAAAAATCTCATTTTGGTTCACACAATAATGACTTTAATACAAAATAATATCTTTTCTTATATTTTTTTAGATCGTCCAATGAGCTGATATCATGTCAACCACCGATTTTTTGTGGTTTTTTCAAATATTCATAATTCCAAAAAAAAAATTTTATGTATTTTAAAAAAATATCTTATTTCTTTATATATATAAAAAAAGTTTAAAACAAAATTGATTTTGAAAATTTTTAGGTAGAAAGGCCCCTTAAATATTCTTTATTATTATTGAAACTCTTTTTCAAAATGATGTTTGCGCCGCGCTTACTATTGTAGTCTTAAAAAGTTTCGCTAAATTTCGTTACTTTTCTGTAAACGACAAGTTTTTCCAGTGTGCCCGTAGCGTCCGTTATAGGTCAATTGAAACATTTACAAGTGTAGAAGAAAAGCTTACAAACTTTTAATATATATAAAAGTTTTTAAGCTTTTCTATTTTGAAAATGGAATATTTTAAAACTTACAAATTTAACACCTATTACCGAAGAATAACCTGCAAAATTATATAAAATTTGTTAAGTTTCTGTTCCATGAATTTCTTGACTTTTATCTAAGAAACGAATCCTTGTGTGACCTATGGATTTTCTGGTACACTAAAAACCTTTAAGACAGCAAAATATCTATGTAAATTGTTTCCATTCTTACAATTATTTTAACTACAATACTGATGCATTTCAATCTACTGTAAAATGTAACTAATCTATTAATTTAATTGATACGTTTAACATTTTCTAAAATTCCACTGATTTTATAGCTTGTCATTATAAATTCTAACTACAAAATATTTAACTTTAATTGCAGGGCTATTTGAAAATATTAAATGCAGTCAAATTTAAATACAAATTCATGATATTATGACAGTAAATTATGTCAATTACTTCAATTAGAAAAATATAATTACTATAATTTCATTTATGTTTATATATAAACATAAGGTTTAGACTATAGTAAATTTTAAATGCATGCACAAAAAAACTTAGTGGAGTAGATTTTAGTTTTTGTAGATTGAAAATTGAAGCTAAGAAGAATTTTTTTTTTTAGATGCTTGTGAAATTCGTAAGGATATTACTCAATAACTGCTAAGACATGAGGGACAGTTCTTTTTTTCTGAATCACACGCACAAAGTTTTCTGGGATATGAATATCAATTTCTCTCTTAATCAGATCTATAAAACTTTGATCACACTCCAAGCTAAACGGCGATCGTGAAATTAAACTTAACCTAATGACTATACCAATGATAAAATGAATATGTATAGTACTTCAAAAAGTTTTGCTTGTCATATCTAAGTTCGAAAAGAGACAAAAACTGCGGCAATTCAACACTTTTGGGATGCACGTTGGCCTTATACATATTAAAGAGCTTAAACTTCATTTTGCTTTTAAGAGTGCGAGTGTCCGTCACTGATTTAGAATGCACAAGAAAAAAATATTCTGGGTATAAAGACAGACAGATGCAGTTCGATACAGTCAGAGAAGTTATAGACAATCAGTGGGAATCAGAGATATTAAATAATTGTATAATAATTAAATAATTTTAAAGGATCTAACAAATGTAATTACAGTAGGAAACAAATTGAAAGCCAATTCGAAGAAGTCAGATTAATCAAAACCATTCAGATATAATAAAATGTGATCATAAGCGATAAAGGGCAAAAAGAAGCAGTCAGAATCAGTTTGATAAATTAAAGGAAGAAGAAATAGTTTAAATCTATTCAAAACTGCTAGATGAAGTCTTATGAATCCATAGTCATAGGTGGTCTGAAACAATCTCAAAGGGAAACTTCATGTTTTAATTAATTACTTTATTATTTTTAATTCTTCTTGAATTTTCGCTACTTTCTTATCAATTTCTTAAGTTTTCTATAGAAATTGTTCAAAATATTTGTATAGCAGGCACCTAATATTCCATATTAAATAAAGCCTTAAGAATTTTATCGTTTCTCATAGAAATTTAAACCAAATTTCCTAGAAAGAGGCAAATTTTTTTAATTTTTTTAAAGTGAGGTATGTGTGAAAAATACTAAGCGTTTATGTCTACAAGTATTTCAGAAGCATATAAAAGGCTAAGGAAAAACGTTGAACTACCAAAGTAGTAACTCTAGACCCTTGACAATATGAATAAGAAAAATATAAAGCAATTTGACAATATTACGGCAGCTCGCATTTTAATTAAACTACTCAAATATCTCGGTGTGATACGAGTGCAACAGGCAACTTCAGAAATAGAAGCAACATGGATGCAACAATTGCAGCATTACTATCGTTTTTTGCTACACCTACCACTAACATTCACCTTCAATATGCTAATGTGCATTCAAGCTTTCACGTTGCCGCTTGAACAAACTGGCGTTAATATTTTCTATGTTCTTTTAGCTGAAGTTGGTATGATGGCGTTGCTATTGCATTTCTGGTATATGGATAGAAAATCATGGAAATTCATGCAAGAAATTCAGTACAATAAAATATTTACACTATGCAGTGATGATGAAGTAAAACTGTGGCAACATGAGCATAAAGTATTTGGATATATTTGTTTTTCTTATATTGGTGCCGGTCTTGGTGTCTTGTGCACTGCATTCTCTGCGGTTCTGCTGATGAGTGATTACCAGTTGCCGTATGAATTTTGGTTACCCTTTGATTGGCATAATGCGCAGAACTATTGGTATGCCTATGTTTATGAATGTGCGGGAGTGTCTCTGACATGCATTGCAAATGTTACCATGGACATGATGATATGCTATTATCTATTTCATGTGGCATTATTGTATAAGCTGATTGGCATGCGTTTAGAGACGTTGCAGCAGTTTGATGATGAGTTGGAGCGAGATGTTAATGCGAAATTGGTGGAGATTTTCGAATTACATAGAAGTGTTGAAAGGTAAGAGCGAGAATATAAAAATCGTAATTGATACTTAAAGAAATTAAATTTCAGTTTGTCTACTCAATGTGAATCTTTAGTATCTTTGCCAATATTAGCACAAATTATACTGAGCTCTTTTATTTTATGCTTCAGCGCTTATCGCTTGCAGAGTGTAAGTATTTGAATTTAATTTGCATTCATGTTCTTTTTTTATAATTCTAATTACATATTTCAGATGAACCTTAAAGAAGATCCTGGCCAATTTCTAGCAATGCTACAATTCGCTGGCGTTTTAACTTCACAAATATTTCTGCCTTGTTATTATGCCAACGAAATTATATTCAACTCAAATATTTTAACTAACTGCATTTATAATGCAAATTGGCTGGAATTTTCTGTTTCAACACAGAAAATTATCTATCAGTATATGGAGTTTCTGAAGCGTCCCAAAAAAATTAAGGCAGGTAGCTTTTTTCTAGTTGGTCTGCCAATTTTCACAAAGGTAATTTATAGTTCTCTTAGCTTGAAAAACAAATTTTCTAAAACTGATTTTTTTTTTTTTTTTAATTTCAATATTTTTCAGACCATCAACAATGCTTATAGCTTATTTGCAGTTCTATTGAATATGAAAACATAAGAAAAATATTTACTTAATATTTATCTATAAAACAATTGCTTGTGAATTATGCTGATTAAATGCCTCATAAAATTATTATAATATTTAAAAATTCTCTATATTCTGTTAATACAGAAAAATATTTCAGCACCAGTTACCATAGCAACTTTTATGACAATCACAGCTCATCAAAAACACCTAAAAGTGGGAACAGTCAAATAATTCGGATTCAACTTTATGTATCATTTTCCAGGATTTCTATTACTGAAGAATATTGGCTTCCAATATATTTACAACTCACTAAAATATGAAAAACAATGAAGCCTCTTGAACATAATTAAACTTTTCAAATAGTTGTAAAATCGAAAGCCAAGACAAATATTACGAAGAATCGTTTCAAATCAGGAATTTATTTACTCATAGAACTATGTAGAATTATTGCTGTTTGAATTCAGCCGGCAAGATTCTTCATTACACCACTAATCAACTCCATCACTAATTTTACAACCATTTGCGATATCAGTGACTAAAATATAAAAAAAAGAAATACATACTATAAATATTTTGCTGCTTTACAATAGAATTCTAGAATTCTAAGCAGGTTCTCAATCCAACCCAGAACCATGAAAGCTTTAATCCTTGGGAAGATCAAGTAAAAAACTAGAACTAGACTAGAAGTTCAAAGAGATTTAATATAATACAAAATTAATATTAAAATTCCCAAAATAATATTACAACAGTGACGGCCATTCAACGTTATTGACAAAGTGTACTCAAAAAGTTTTTGCACTTTTGTATTGGAATATGACAGCAACCGCTAAAGAGCTGGGCAGTGGTTGTTTTAAAACGAAATTGAGTTACCATCGAAATAGAATTAAACACATTTCGATCAAATCGATCGTCAGTTTTTTAATAAATATATAAATATTTCCCAATAATCACTTTGCTTTGTATTTGTAATGATTTGTAAAATTTTATTGGAATTTTAATGTATTTTGTATGTCTGTTAAATAAAAACTAAAATTTTATATAGCCGATCTTAATGTAATTCTAACTCTAATATTTATTTTTAAATTTTGTGTAATTTTGAAATATTCATTAGGGAACCCAATTTAAAATCATTTCTTTCCACACTCAACACAAAATATTGTGACCCAATATTTCAATGTCATTCAACGTATAATTAGAAATCCATGAAGATTACGAAGAGGAAGCAATTAAAATTTTATAGTAGAACCTCTGCAGAAGTGACTGATTAAAAAAAAAGGCACAAAAAATTTTACATGAGTAAAAAAGATTTTTTCCCTAGAATATACACAACTTACAAGGGAAAGCCCCCAGGTTTCTCACATTAGGATGAAGGTTTTTGGGCTGGTATTTTTTGTTAAATTTCCTACTTTTAGAACCCCTACTTTTACATCCCCTACTTTGGGAAGCAGAATTACCCTTGAAACCATTTTCCACTGATAAAAAAATACAGATATTTTCTGTTATGCAGTACTGCCGCAATATTGCAGCATTTACAGAAGCAAAAACGTTCAAAATGTACATAATATCCCAGTTGAACTTTAGGTGATCCTTATTGCTCCAGAGCTCTTGTATTTTATACTCCTTTTTAACATTGCATGTCCTAGGGCATGGAGTACTCGTTTTAGCCTCCAAAAGGAGTAATAAAGGAGGACACGATTACGAGCATGAGCTCATTTGTATCTCATAGAAAAACATACAATAACTCAGAAATAGTTCCTCCAAAATTCATGACGCCATAGACTAGTTGTCTAAAACGCCAGTAAGCAGTCAAGCACTGTGTGCCAGGGTTCAAATTCCACATTTGTTTTTTATTTATTTTTTTAATTGTAATGCTATATTCATTTTTGTTCATTATTTATATTTATTATTTACTATTATCGTTTTATAATTTTCTTGAGTTGCCTTTTTCCAAGCTCGAACTTGTGGTCGAAAAATTCGCATCGCGAATATTAAACGACACGCTTACCAACTGAGCCACACAAGCAAATTTATTGTTGTTGAATTTTGTTTCTTTTACTCTTGCAATGATTCTAGTACTAGTTACTGATTTTTAACTCTTTGATGCACACGATTCTAAAGAACATAAAAACACCAGTTGCACAGAAATTTTTTGGTTCATATCATGAGAAACTGTAAATAAAATATTGAACTGTGTGACTATAAGTAATTTCAACCTTGCGAGGTGGGTTAAAATACTTCACAATATGCATAAAAAATATTCAAAAATTGGGACAGTTTTTAACCTACCTATCCCTAAAGAGTTAATTAAGCAAGAGAGAGAAAGATATACAAATTTGAACTACTCAATCAGGCTGCCTTTATTCATCATTATTTCTAAAAATAATCCATATAAAATTATGAAATTGTGTTAGTGAAATCTAAAAATTTTGTTACTATATTAGAGTTGCTCGTTTATCCCTCCTTTTGGAGTAATGAAATCATTAATCATTTGAGGAGTACTCACTTTTTGTGCAACTGGGATCTGGCTGCTGATCAAGCTGCAGCAATCCTTTGCTGTTAAATGTGTGATCAGCAGACAAATATGACATTTTGAATATTTTTGCTTCTGTAAATCATGCATTACTGCATAACCGAATATACCTTACCCTACGTGTCTCTTAGATCTCCGTCCCATACAACATTTATGAAAATCAGAAAATCGATGCCGGACACCTGGGGACGTTTCCTTGTTAGTCAAAATTATTACAATTATCTTAATTAATCATAATGCCGAGTTAACATTATAGTACATTATGTTTCTGTGGAGAGGTGGCTATTTCCCTTTATTAACCATTAACCGTTAAATATATGATTTTTTTATCCTTGGTGACCCCTAGTAAAATTTTCTGGTAAATATTTTTGTGGAATATTTTAATCCTTAAATATCTATTTTGAAGGGACATTTCAGGCTCTTTTTAAAAATGGGCTCAAATTAACCCATAAAAAAAGGAACTAAAGGGTTAAAGTGTTCTACAGAAATGATCACCGTAAAATTTTATAATAAAATTTTTGCCGATTAGATTTTTCACACTTATCAATTTAAAACACTTTTTGCACTTACTATTCAGCTTCCTTTAACCAAAAAATTAAAAATTTTACCAACTGAGACGTGGTGGGCTATAAGTTCATTTTACAAAAATGGTCTATACAACATGCTCTTACAGGATTATAGGGTGGCTATTCTGTTGGAAAAATGCTGACTGTGTTATTAAATCGAGTTTGGATCCTTTGGGTTCCGGGCCATATTAGGATTAAAGGGATTAAATCTGCGGATATACTAGCAAAGAAAGGAGCACCAACTCCTTTCGTAGGTACGGAGCCATTCTGCGGAATAGGTAAAGGAACACTCTCTATTTTAATTAAGAAAGAAGGAGGAAATTATATTGGGAACACAGAGCAGAACTAGAGGATTCGAGAGCACTATTAGGAACCTGTAACCTAAAACGATTCAAGGAATGTATGAATTTGTCAAACAATTGTCTCAGAATCATTACAGAAATTCTAACAAGTCACTGTAGGTTGAACTATCAGCTTACAAAGCTGGGAGTTACATCTAATGAATTATGTTAGCTTAAGGTTTAAAGGTCTCAGTGCGCTACCCTAACAATAACAATAATATTAAATGTTCTAAATCGAATTGAAATATTCCAAAGTTCATTTGGTTATTCTAAAATTCTAATGAAATATTTATTCTAATGGGAATTTTCTGAAGTACTAACAATAAAATAAAAGTTGTAGACAAAAACGAGGGCCATATGTAGATCATAGGGTATCTATACCACTCAAATCTCAAGTAATTGCAAAATTAGACTTTGGTTCGTTTATAGAGTTGTCGCAGAAAACAAATCTTCGAAATGCAAGAATTTATGCCAGCGGATTTAAGTTCAGTTTGACTGAAGCTACAATCTTTCTAAAATAACATCAACAGTTCCAACACTTTGTGAGTAAAACACATTGAGTTATTAAAAACTAAAGAATTTGTCAAACAATTGTCTTAGAATCATTACAGGAATTCTAACAAGTCACTGTAGGTTGAACTATCACCTAACAAAACTGAAGGTTACATCTAATGAATCATGTTGGTTTAAGGTTTAAAGGTCTGAGTGCACTACCCTTACAATAACAATAATATTAAATGTTCTAAACCAAGAACTAAATTATTATATAAATTACAAAGAGAAAAACTAGCATCCTAAGCGATCGAACTGAATATTAGGTACTATCCTAGAAAGTAACGAAACATTAAGGCTAGCTGAGTACTTATGTCCGAACTCATAGAGTAGGCGTTTTTATATAGAAAGTATGCTGATTATAAGCAAAATGCTAAAGTTTATGTAAAGCTGGCCAGTACTACGAGAAAGTTTATCTAGCAATAATCTTGATCACTAGCGGATACAAGGTGGGGTTTTGGGGTTAACCCCCATAGATTGACCGATTGAGTTTATTAGGTTAGGTTGGAGTGGCTTTCTAAAGACATACTTAAGCCTAAACGGCTCATTGTGATACTATATTATTAGAAACTGTTTAATTTCGACCAGTATTCAAAAAAGAAGACCACTAGTTTCATACGATATTTTAAGAGCTAAAAAAAGGCTACGAATACGCGACTCAAACCTGGATCATATTCTCAATACTGTCATCGCCAAACAGAGTCTTCTATTTGACTCAGCTCTATTATAAAAATGCAATATAGTAATGAACACAATTTTCTGAATTTTCAAACTAAAAGAAAATGACTTTGAATAAATTTCATAATTTAAATTGAGTACCAACTGTACCACTTTACATTCCACTCTCTTCTACGCCTTAAGGAAATGGCTCATTATGTACGATGTAAACCCAAATTTATTATTTCGTCATGAAATAAATTCTACCGACCCTATAAAAAGCAATCGAAAC
Organism: Toxonevra muliebris; assembly: GCA_963691655.1. Taxonomy (NCBI): domain Eukaryota; kingdom Metazoa; phylum Arthropoda; class Insecta; order Diptera; family Pallopteridae; genus Toxonevra; species Toxonevra muliebris. Next base: position 46,253,212 of record OY829327.1, read on the forward strand.
ATCAAACAGTCTCCATCGAATGTCAAACAGTCCAATGAATATCGCCACAGTTGACAACATCGCCGCAGGACGTATACTAATAAAAATTCTTACCATCACTGGACTTTGGCCATGGCATCATCATGATTCAACAGATTGCAATCGTATATTGGAAGCGCTGCAACGTTTTTATCGTTACTTGCTGCATGTGCCATTAACTTTTACATTTATAACGCTAATGTGGATTGAAGCTTTCTTCTCGACGAATTTCGAGCAGGCAGGCAGTGTTTTATACATGTGCTTGACGGAAACTGCGCTGATATTGAAGATATTTAATATTTGGTGGAAAGCGGCAGAAGCATGGCAATTTATGCATGAAGTAGCCAATAGCCCCGCATTCACGTTGCGTACGCATCAAGAACGTGATCTCTGGCAACGTGAACACGCAAAATTTAGGCGCCTATCATATTGTCACATTGGCGGTAGTATTGCGGTGATATCGACAGCATATGCGGGCGTGCTGCTAGTGGAGGTAAATGCGCTACCATACGCTTACTATGTACCGTTCGATGTGAGTGATGACAAGAGATTTTGGTGGGCATATGCATATGATGTCATTGCTATGACATTGACTTGCATATCGAATGCTACGCTGGATATAATTTGCTGCTATTTTATGTTTCATGTTGCATTATTGTATAAGTTAATTGGAATGCGTTTGCGTGCATTGGAGCAGGTTAAGGAGAAGCATGCAGTAAAGGAGCTGCTGGGCATATTCAAATTGCATCAGCGTGTAAAGTGGTAAGGTGGTAGGCGCGTATACAAATGTTTTTAATCAAGTTCAATGATTTTAGTTTAACCCTACGATGCGAATCGCTGATATCACTGCCTATTCTGTCGCAAATTATATTAAGCGCACTGGTTATATGCTTTAGCGCTTATCGTTTGCAAAGCGTGAGTTATAAATATTGTTACAATGATTCCTTACTTTTAACTTAATTTTATTTTTTAAGCAACGCATCGCCGATGATCCTGGCCAATTTGTTGCAATGCTACAATTTCTTGCCATTATGTTTTTGCAAATATTTTTACCTTGTTATTACGGCAATGAGATTACTGTGAATTCAAATTTATTGACTGATTGCGTCTACAATTGTAATTGGTTAGAATATTCAGTGCATACACGTAAATTGATTAATATTTATATGGAGTTTTTGAAGCGTCCTATTAAACTGAAAGCAGGCAACTTCTTTGATGTGGGCTTACCTATCTTTACAAAGGTTTGAGTCAATACAATTTCATTTGTTTTTGTTTTTTTTGTACTAATTAATTGCCATTTTCCAGACAATTAACAACTCATACAGTTTACTAGCCGTACTAATGAATATGAGCAAATGAAAACCTTTTGATGACGTTTTCGTTTTCATATAAATATGCGCAATGAATTTCGATTTATTATTATAATATGATAATTATTATTTTCTTAAATTTTTATTATAAATCAGAAGTGTAAAAGAATGCATTCAATTTAATTGCAATACCTTAAAGTCATAAATACTAACCGACAATTCATGATTGCAGTTATTGAATGACATATTTGACTCCAGAATAAAAAATGCCGTTAGAAGTCTGTTTTGGAGTCGCTGACTGGTTATTTTATTTATTATACATTTAGAAAAGTCTTTTTTGGAGTCAAGGGAATCTTTTTTTGAAATCATGGGAATGTAAATCTTATGAATCCCAAATCATGAGTACTTTGAAGTCACTTGAAATCACTTGCAGTCACTTGATTACCCTCGAAGTCACTTGTAGTTAATTGGAGTCACTTGAAGTCTTTCGGAGTCAATTGGGATTTTGAAGTCAATTGGAGTCACTTGAAGTCACTTGGGAAAGCTCGGCCTTGGCCCACCAGGGGCTGTTGTGCCATAATAGTAGTAGTAGTAATGAAGTCATTTGGGATCAATTGTAATGTGTTATCAATTGCTTTTTATGAATAAAATTTTTACCGATTATTTATTTTGTTACACAAAAAATTACCTCTCGCTAAACATGAATCTGTTCGAAAAAATTGTCCAGTGTACATTAGAGTGCCATTAAGTTATATGGAGAATTTTTTTTCGGAAAATATATTACCCCCTCGATCGGTTCATTTTACTTAAAAAATAATCTGTGTAAAATTTCAGGTCTATTGGATAAAGGGAAGCTCCAAAATTTGGAAAAAACAGTTTTTGTGCACAAAATTCATCTTTGATTGGTTATATCTCAGACATTTTTTATTTTACATAAAAATTTATAGATCTATCAAAGAAGAATAATTCACTCATATAAGTTTTTTCGGTATTCCTAATAACTATCGAATAAAAGAAAGAATAAGCTGAAATTACCCGATTAAATCCAGCAAGTTTTACAAATGTAATTGTCCACACAAATGCTTTTTTTTCTTTCTTATTCACTTAAAAGAAAACATGTAACACTTGCGTAGTCGTTCATTGGATACGAAACCAATTTTTTGTCCAAAAGAGGCCTGAGACTTGTTTATCTATCAAAATCAACGTCGAGTAACTCGAAACATTTGCAAGCTCTCGAAAGTTGTAGTAACCCTGTTCTCATGATTCCCACTCCAAAAAATGGTAATGGAAAAAAAATGTAGTTACAAACGTGGTGAATGTTCCAGTAATTGTGCCAGTCCCAGTCACTGTAATTGGTAAAAATTTTGTTAAAAATGTTTTTGGTATACTTTTTTGGGTCTTTCTGTCTTTTTGTTTCTTATAGCAAACACGGACTGAAGTTATAAAATTTAAGTTCTAAAATCGAAAATTAAAGTTTACTAAGTTATGTCTGCAATTGTGAAAATGAATACGAATACCAAACGCCAGAAGATCCATCCAGATCAATCTCGTTTATTTTATTTCTCAACTTTGTTACTCTATGCATCTCTTTCAACTCTGAAGAAATTTCTGGTGAAATTTTTTTTTAATTTTTTAAACTTATACCTGTTGAAAATAATTTGATCGAGATGCCCATATAATTCTATCATGTTTTATTTTACTGAAAATAAAATTTTTGTTCACTTGTGAATCGTTCATCAAATAAAAAGGTCGTGTTTTATTTGTCAATAATTTTTCGTTTTTATCGGCGTCGATTGGTTGCAGAACTTTCAAAAGGTTATGGGCCCAGTTCATGCTCATATACCAATCGCATTGTTCCTGTAGATTTCGCATATATTCTTGGTCTTTCTAACGGGCATTGAGGAATTTTTGTGTAGACAAAAATAGTATTGCAAAGCTGAAAGGAGAAAAGAGGCGAAATGGAAAACGAGTCGAAAATTGAGAAATTGCAGAGAGAGGAGCAGTGGTCTACATGGAGATTCCAAGTCAAGATCACGCTAATTGCTAGCGATGTATGCGGTGTCGTCACAGGGGATGAGCAGCGTCCAACGAATGCAGCAAATCAAGATTATACAACAAAATTAAAAGAGTGGAAAAGGAGTGATGCCAAGGCACAAAGGATTATTGGTACCACTGTTGGAAGTTCACAAATCACGCATATTCAGAATTGTGAGACAGCAAAGGATATGTGGGATAAATTGCATTCGATATTTGAAAAGAAGAATGAAACTAGTCTCCTGTTGCTGTATCAGAAGTTTTTCTCGTTTACAATTGAAGCTGGAGAGAATATCATCTTGTTTATTGCTCGACTTGAAGATCTCGTACAGCGTCTGAAGAACCTAAAAGAAACCATCTCAGATCAAATGGTTATCACCAAGATTATAATGTCACTTCCGTCTGAATACAGTTCCTTCAGTAGTGCTTGGGAATCAGCATCGAAAGAGGATCGGACATTAAACAATCTTCGAGCACGTCTAATGATAGAAGAAGACAGACTGATAGCCAGAGGTGTTACAGAATCCGTGGAAGCATTGATGGCAAAAAGGCAACGTCAATATATAAAACTGTTGATGGAAAAGGACAGAGTAAGTCAAAGAAAAAGGGTAGCTGTTTTGGATGTGGAGGCTCAGGACACTGGAAACGTGATTGCCCAAGTTTGAAAAAGTCATCATTTAATCACTTACACGTATTTGGAGCTGAAGTATTTGCACATATATGTAAGGAAAAACGTCAAAAGCTAGATCGGAAAGCTGACAAATGTATTTTTGTTGGCTATGATGAAAATGTGAAGGGCTATCGCGTTTGGAATCCAGTCACGAACAAAATTCACATTACCCGTGACGTAAAGTTCATCGAGGGTGTGGATATTTCTACAGTGGTGAACGAAGATGTCATGGAAACTGTTACAGTGGTAAACGAAGATGTCATGAGCAGCAAAGTAAATACAGATGTTCATGAAGTTGTTACTATTGCCGAAGATGAAGATTTTCTAGACGCGGAAGGATCACCGGGGTCGACTCCAAAGAAACAAGGACGAAAAGTGAGCAGTGAATGGTGTGATATTAACCAAGGAAATATCATAAATGATCGTTTGCGGAAGCATTCTCAGACTACAACTAGCATGACAGCGCTATTAAGTTTGGCAACAACAGACGAACCGCAAACATACCAGCAAGCAATCGAATCCGACGACAAGAAATATTGGGTTGACGCAATGCGTGACGAGTTGAAATCTTTGGCAGTAAACGAAACGTGGAAATTGGTAGAACCGCCTTTGAACCAAAAGATAGTTGACAATAAATGGGTCTTCAAAATTAAATACAATGTAGATGGCAGTATTGAGCGATACAAGGCCAGACTTGTTGCCAGAGGCTTTACTCAAGAATTCGGTGTGGACTATCGAGAAACCTTTAGTCCAGTTGTTAAATTTACGTCAATTCGAGCTATTCTATCTCTTGTGAGTATGGAGAATATGGCAATGAGACAGTTTGACGTTAAAACTGCGTTTTTGTATGGCGAATTGGAAGAAAATGTATTCATGAAGCAGCCAGTGGGTTACGAAGATGGCAGTGGTCGTGTATGCAAACTTATGAAAAGTCTATATGGCCTTAAGCAAGCATCACGCTGTTGGAATAAAAAATTTACATCTTTTATAGAGAAATTTAATTTTACTGCATGCATTTCGGACCCATGTGTATTTATATATAACAATGGAGGCAAGAAAATAATACTGGCAATTTATGTGGATGATGGACTGATTGTGGCTTCTTCAGAAGATGAAATTGAACCGGTAATAAAGTATCTAAAAAAGGAGTTTGAGTTAACATTTTTTAATGCAGAATGCTTCCTTGGGTTAGAGATAAAAAGACTTAAAGATGGATCAATTCATTTGCATCAGTCAGCATATACAAAACGAGTTTTGCGAAAATTTGGAATGGAAGATTCAATGGTGTGACGACTCCAGCTGACGTTAATCAGGTATTAGACAATTTTGATGATTCTGAAGTAGCAAAATTCCCGTATCGAGAAGTAGTTGGCAGTATCATGTATCTGGCAGTTGGCACACGTCCAGATATAAGCTATGCAGTGGGAGTAGTGAGTCGTTTTCTTGAAAAACCTACAAAAGCACATGTTTGTGCGGTGAAGCGTATATTAAAATACTTGAAGTCAACCATTGATCATGGAATTCGATTTAAATGCATAAAATCAATGAAGTTGGTTGGATATAGTGACGCAGATTATGCAGGTGATAAGCAAACAAGACGATCGACATCGGGATATATTTTTCTCTTTGGTTCTGGAGTAATCAGTTGGTGTTCCGAGACACAAAAATCTGTTGCTTTATCAACCACTGAATCCGAGTATATCGCAGCTTCAAGTGCAGTGAAAGAACTTGTTTGGTTACAGCGTTTGCTGAAGGAATTAACTGGATGTAAAATAGAGTCTGATTTCAACATGGATAATCAAAGCGCAATACGTTTGATAAAAAATCCTGAATTTCACAAACGCACAAAGCACATTGATGTTAGATATCATTTTATTCGAGAGAAGTATAATGATAAACTTTTCAAACTGTTTTACGTACCAAGCGATGAACAATTGGCAGATATTTTTACAAAATCTTTACCAAGAGGTCGCTTTCAAAATCTGAAGGAGTTGTTATATATCATAAGGAATGAATGAAAAATAATTATTTTTATTGTAAATACTTATTTTTCATTTTGTTTTTAATACAGAAGTTTGAGATATTGTTTCATATACGTTTTAATTTGTTGCATATCGATCAATTAGTGGGAGTGTTGAAAATAATTTGATCGAGATGCCCATATAATTCTATCATGTTTTATTTTACTGAAAATAAAATTTTTGTTCACTTGTGAATCGTTCATCAAATAAAAAGGTCGTGTTTTATTTGTCAATAATTTTTCGTTTTTATCGGCGTCGATTGGTTGCAGAACTTTCAAAAATACCCACTATACATCTGTCCTCATGTCCATTTGTTTTTCTTGGACGTCAACTGCCAGATAGGCGTGTTAGACTACCGGTTTCCAAAAATTTCTTCCGGAATCTTCTTACTGAAGATTCGTGACAGCCCCCTTTTTTCGATATTGAAATACTTTCTAAGTTTTGCCGCTCATCATTTAAATTTTTTGCTATTGTGTTAATACCATAACTTATTTTTTAATATTCACTTAACCTTCAATTATTTTAAGACCGATCTGTACTCATCGATATAAAACTCATATGTAAATCAGAAAATGAGTTACGCAGTCCAGAAAATCAACAAACAAACTCGAAAAATAACAGCAAAAAGTAGTAAATGAAAATCAACGAAAAAATTTTAGGTCGGCCTTTTTTTTTTTTTAGCTCGAGTATATGTATCTCTCTCATAAGCTTCACATCAACTACTTGAATTGTTTGTGAATATATTGAACTCTTTGATCTAGGATATATTGGGATTTAATAAAGATGTAAAGCTGTTTTAACACAATAGTACGATTCCTTTTGCTTCTTTGATTGTGATTTATATATTTCTCTTTAATATTAAAATTAAAAGATTTTGTCTCAATTGCATACATTTCAGCTCCTACATAACCTCCTGCCTCTTAACGAATAATTGATAAAATTATTCTAATAAGATTTTCACTTTCTAAATTATGTTCATATAAAGAACATGAACAAATGCAAAATAGGAACTTAAGAGCTCATGGAATATGTAATGCCTTTTCAACCTTTCACATGCAATTTATGACATTAAGATATGTAATTTTACTTTAATTTTGATGTGAAATGTTAATTATTTAACTTTGTACAACTTTGCATAAGGCTTAACCTGTACATTAACAGTGGTTCTCAACCGTTTTTATCCGACGACCACCTTTTCGAATTTTAGTGGCAAACCAATGTCTCCTCCACATTTATTTTCCAACAAATAGTAAAGCGGCATAAAAAATAAGTTTTTATAACCTAAATATGAAATCGATAGTGCCTTGTTAATGACTAGTCAGTGCCTAGCAAGTAAACTTTATTAGAGGCTCGACATATAAGCCTCGTGAGACAAAAGGTTACACTGCCAAATAGACCCTCACAAGTTTCACTTATTTTCTCCCTACATGCTCTCAGCTAGGTCTCATCAGCAACTAGGTAATTCTTCCAGGCTAGGTATAAATGCGTATTTTAAATTTTTCCATTTAATTTAATGAGCCTAAACATTTAATTTTTTTTTTATAACAAAAATAATTGTATATTTAACACAAAAATTGAGATCAATATTATTACATTTAAGTTCTTAAAAAGTTTTTGAGCTTAATTGAAAATGGTATTCAGCATTCGATTTTTTTAATAAATAGTTTTTACCAGACTGGGGCTTTAGTGAATAACACTTCTTTTAGTACGAATATGAGTAAGGCTCTATTACCACTAAACGTTCAATGGTAATGGGTATCAAATTTCACTACCACTAAACCTTTAATGCTAGTGGAAATAAAAATCAGCTACCACTAAACTTTTAGGAACTGAAACGCAAGTTATTTCACTTTTATTTAAGTTAACCTAAAACTAAAGGTTTAGTGGTAGTTGGTTCTTATTTCCACTATCACTAAACATTTAGTGGTAATAGGTTTTTATTTCCACTGCCACAAAAAGTGTACTGGTAGTTGATTTTTATTTTCACCACCACTAAAGGTTTTGTGACAGTGGGATTTGACTTCCACTACCACTAAAGATTTAGACTTGGTGCAGTCAAAATTTAATGACTTAGGGCCAGTTTTTCAGTGCGAGTTTACACTCTGTTCAAACTAAGTTTGCTTAAGCGTCGCTTAACTCTGATCTACGTTTAACTATGGAAGCAGTTTTTCTATGTGAGTTTAATTTCCACTCAGCAATTGCTTTTTGTGTATGGCAACACCGAGAAATGTCAAATCATTATCGATATTTTTGATTATTTCTAACAGCTGATCTTTTTTTTGTCTAAAATTAAAAAATTAATTTCAAAGAAAAAAATATTGAAAGAAGTTTTTTTCCTACTAAATGTTGTAGAGAAGCACAAAATAATAGAGTGCAAGCAAACGGACAGGGCAATTGTGGAAGAAAAGTCGAAAGCATGGCACATTTTTTTGTACATGCAATGTCTCACCAATTTGTTCGACTCCCTATACGCGGAACAATAAGTTCCAGGACGCTATTTGCAAAAGTTTTTGTTAAACGAAATCGTTCATAAAAACCTTTCTCATCAAATATATGAAAAACTGTAATATATAAGATTTCATACATTTCAGCATCACTCACGTCCTCTTCACTAGAAAAATTCATTTTGCTTCTTTTTTTAGTTTCACATACACTTTTACTTTATTTGAAAGAAGCAGCTGTCAAAATTATATGGCAGTTTAAACGAATTTTAAAAGTCCAATATTGGACGTTTAAACTTAGTTTAAACTGTAATCAAAACTTACTGAAAAACTAGATGATGAGTTTAAACTTAGTTTGAACTCGCACTGAAAAACTGGCCCTAAGTCTTCAGTTTGGTTTTTAACAATTTGCCTCAATATGAAAGATAAGAGAAATTACTGAGTATGCAAATATTAGCTTATAGAACAGTCTCTGCTCCTTCGAATCTGTATAAACCCTTTCACTTGAGAACCACTGATATTGAAAGTTAAATTTGTCACTTGGTTAAAAACCAAGGAAATAATTTTAACAATTATGCCAGTAATACTAAAATCCATAAATCCGATTAAAAATACAGGAAATGTACATGCATATCGTCGTCGTTCTGGCAGAATTCACTAAGTCCATTTTTTTAATTTCTGATATGAAGTTAGTTTATGTAGAGCATGGTGCGCTATGAACACTGGCAAAACTTAAAAAATCAACAGATTGATATGCAAATTAGTATACGTTTCAACTGGAGCATCAAAAATCTAACTTATTATGTCATTCGAATTATGGAAGCTAATTAATACGGATCCAATTAAAAAAGATTTATATGAACTTAGTGATTTCTGCTTGAACGACGACGATATGTTCGTATGAATTAATCATTCATTTACTTCACTAATCACAACAAACTAAACTGACTTAAGGGTCGTTCTGAGTGCCCTCATTTTAAATTCAAATCACGCATGTACGAGTTTATAAAAGCCGATGAAGCTAGTGAAATCTGCTTTCAGAAAACTACAGGAATCCAAGCAATAAAGAACAACAGTTCACAAAAATGACGAAGGAAATAAATAAAAATATAGCAGCAGCTGGGATACTTATAAAAATTCTTAAATTCACTGGCATCTGGTTGTGGTATTACGAACCTAACGCCCAGAAATGTAACAATTTCCTCAACTATTTACAGCAGTTGCAACGCTATTTGCTCCACTTACCCCTAAGTTGCACTTACGTAACGCTAATGTGGACCGAAGTGTTCACATCACGTGATCTCGAAGATATCGGGGATGTAATATATCTATCGCTAACCGAAGCTGCTTTCATTGTAAAGCTTTTTACATTTTTCTATTTGGATAGACACGCCTGGGAGTTCATTGATGAAGTTGCCAATGGACTACAGTATGAGCTTCTAACTGCAGAGGAGCATGAATTATGGCAACGTGAACATCACTTATTTGGCCGCATTGCATTTTTTTACATTTGTGGCAGTTTAGCCGTAGTGGCTATAGCATTTCCCAGCGTACTTTGGATGAGCACTTATGAGTTGCCATTCCGTTATTGGGTACCATTTGATTGGCATTCGATACCGAATTATTGGTACGCCTACGCTTATGATTTCTTCGCTGTGGTGCTTACTTGCATCACGAATACAACGCTCGATATGATTTTCTGCTATTTTATGTTTCATATGGCAATGTTGTATAAGTTGATTGGTATGCGTTTGGCGGCATTGCAACTATTGGGAAAGCAAGAACCGCTGACAGCGCTAGTGACCATATTCAAATTACATCGGAATGTTAAAAGGTATAAACAATTTTTACCCAGTTCCTTTGCACTATTTTCAATCTTCAATTTAGATTGACCCTGCAATGTCAAACGCTAGTGTCTGCTCCAATACTTGCGCAGATTATACTGAGCGCTTTCATTTTGTGCTTTGGTGGATATCGTTTATTGAATGTAAGTAGATTTCCCTGAAATCCATACTTGATTGATATATTACAGCTTTACATATTTCAGATGGACATTAGAGAAAAACCTGGGCAATTTTTTGCTACCATACAATTCATTGCTGTTATGGCTTTACAAATCTTCTTGCCTTGCTATTATGCCAATCAAATTACAGTGAATTCAGATCTACTGACTCGTTGTGTTTATGACTCGGATTGGTTACAGTTTTCGGTGTCGACACGTAAACTTATTTATCTTTATATGGAATTCTTGAAACGTCCTGTTATTATTAAGGCTGGCAATTTTTTTGATGTGGGTTTACCTATATTCTCTAAGGTAAATGTAATCAGGGTAGATTGTGTTTAGGGAGCGTTACATTTTTAGTGTTGTTTTCTTCCTTTCAGACCATCAATAATGCTTACAGCTTCTTTGCGCTTTTATTAAATATGGATAAATAATCGCATAGATAAATTTATTGTTTCATCTATTGAAATCTATAAAATCATCATAAAAATGTATCAATGTTTTGAGTAAAAATAAATTCGTTAATCAAAATTTAAGATCATCTCCGTAAATAATACTATGCGACGTTATTATGTTACAGTCCATAAGCCATCGGTGCATGAAATTTCATTGTAATTAGCAGATAAAAAGTAACGCAAACAGTAATTGGCTGCATTCACGACACTTATCAATTCCTTAACAGTTGCAGCTCATCACTTTTCGTGTCGTGAACATGCTGCTACTTTTAGCGTTAACGTTTCTATTGTGAACAGTTTTTTGCCATTTTTCCTCTTTAACAAAACCAAAAACTTAAATAATGAATATAAATAATATAATGTTTTTGCAAAGTATGTTTGACGATGGCGTTAATATGAATATGTTTTGTCAAATATGACAGCCATAATAAACAAATGAATATATATAGAAAAAATAGATAAACATAAGCCGCTGTACAAAAACCAACCGGTGAAAAGTATCATACAAATTTTTCGCTACCAAAAATGGCGCTTGCTCACTAAAAATGGTGTCATTCACAATATAATTTTCCAACTGTTTAGGAATTGATGAGTGTCGTGAATGCAGCCATTGAAAGATTTGAATCGAAAATTCATAAGAATTAAAGTTAAATTAAAATGTGGGTGCCAATGGGTCAATATGTTGTTATATTTTAGTATGCGAAATTGTATGATAATTGACTAACAGTTAGTATTTTAAAAATTTATTTAAAAATTTAACCTGAAGCTTGCATGTGGTCGCCATATTGATCCGCCATTTTGAATTGTCCAATTCTGGTTAAAGATTCTTAAACTGTTTTATTTTCAAAATAAGTGTGCAAAATTTGAAGATGATTGGAGATTATTAAGTGGCTTTAAGGATAGAAATCGCAAAACAAATCGAATTTCAAGAAAATAACGAAGCACCAAAAGGTTCAATTTCAAGCATCAATTAATTCTAAACCGAAGCTAACTTTTCAAAATCCTTTGCCGGATCAACTACTAACATCGTATACTTACCAAATTTTCTAGTCTCGTTTCATTGATTTTTGTCACCCAAATTTTTGTCGCATAGTGTAATTGGATAGCGTAAGCTCTTGTAGTTTTGGATGACCTGGCAGCACTTGTTATTTTCAGACAAGCATGTCACAAATGTTGAAGACATCTACTGAGTGAAAACAATACCGACCGATAGTTGTAAAGGCAAATTGTGGCTGACTCTCTCACAAGTTTCGCTGTTCATTGTTATGAAGATAAAAATTTCGAAATTTCGCCACCAAGTACCACCGGAGATATAAAAATCCCGTGTCAATTGTGTTGGATAATAATAACTTTGTACTCTGGTTGATTCCAGGGGGAAGGGGGCTGTGAGTACGTTTCACATTGAGATATTTAGTTGAAGAAATTATTTCAATGGTTTTTTAAAAAATGCGTAGCGAAACTTTTCTGCTGGATGATATCTAAATAAAAAACAGAAATGACCAAAGTTTTCTGGAAATTGTTAAAAAAGCCTTAAACTCCCTTGCTTCCTCAAATCCTTCACTTGTTAAAATCTCAAGAGAGTATTGTGTTTTTACTGAAAAGCTCCTAACTTTTCAGATTTTATCAATTTTGTGTTATATTGATTGCCATGGCTGTGATACTTTCTTAAATATAAATTATTGAAAATCAACACAAATGTTATTTTTCGCAATATTACCGCTACAAATTATTTAATTATGTTAATTAGCATAAATTAATTGCTGCCTGCATTAACTGGCAGCTGCATTTACTACAAGCATTCTACTATAAAAGCTTAAAAAATTGCTGAAATTCTATCAAAAAGTGAAAACCCGAGATTCGAGACTCAACAACTGTTGCAAGCGAGACGAGATAAAATGGCGCATTTTGATAATATACCGGCAGCTCGCATTTTAATAAAAATTCTAAAACTATTAGGCATCTGGTTGTGGTATTATGAACCAAATGAAATCAAACCAAATTGTCGACTTTTAGCCCTGCAGCGCTTTCAACGTTACATATTGCATTCAACCATGACTTTTCTATTTATTGGATTAATGTGGACTGAGGTCCTAACCTCGCAAGATCTCGAACAAACACAAGATGTGCTCTACATCTCACTCACCGAGGCAGCATTGATAGTGAAAGTTGTCACCCTCTGTTATATGGATAAGAGCGCTTGGAAGTTTATCGATGAAGTTGCCAACGAACCACAATACACATTGAAATCTAGGGAGGAACATCTGTTATGGCAACGTGAGCATCGCACATTTAGTCATGTGGCATTCTATTATATTGTTGGCAGTATTGTCGTGGTAGCCACTGACTGTCCAGCTGTGCTCTTTCGTTCTGAATATACCTTACCATATCCATTTTGGGCACCATTCGATTGGCATTCCCCACCGATTTATTGGTTTACATACGCATATGATTGCTGCAGCATGGCATTCAATTGCATTTCGAACATAACTCTGGATATGATGTTCTGTTATTTTTTATTTCATGTGGCAATGTTGTATAAACTGATTGGCATGCGTTTGGCTGCTTTGAAGAAAATCAATGAGGAGGAAGCTTTAAAGAAGCTATTGGAAACTATTAAATTACATCAAAATGTTAAGAGGTAAAAGCAGTGGACAAGTGTAGATTGTAATTTTGACAAATATATTTCAAAATTTTAGATTAACTCGACAATGTGAAACGCTTGTGTCTGCTCCAATCTTAGCTCAAATTATACTAAGCGTTTTTATTTTGTGCTTTAGTGGATATCGTTTGCAAAGTGTAAGTTTAATTCAAAATTGAATGGTTTTTATGAGTTCTACTTTTTTGCCATTACAGCTTGACGTGAAGGAAAATCCATCGAATTTTTTTACCACCATACAATTTGGTGCTGTAATGGCTCTTCAAATCTATTTGCCTTGCTATTATGCCAATCAAATTACTCTCAATTCAGATAATTTACTTCGCTGCATCTACGATTCGGATTGGTTAGAATATTCTGTATCTACACAAAAGCTTATATATTTTTATATGGAAGTCTTGAAGCGTCCAGTTACAATCAAAGCCGGCAATTTTTTTGATGTTGGTCTACCAATATTTTCAAAGGTGTGTTGAAAATTTATTTTATAATTGGAATAACCAGTGGACTCATTAACCTTTTGACGTCCGAATTATAATGGGGCTTGAGAGAAACCTTTTGTTGTGAAATTACGGTTACTTAGGTCTTCCATAATCATGACACCAAATTTCTGGCTTCTACATTGAAGCTATGAAGCTGTAGACAATTACTGGATAACTCCTTTTCTCCAATTTTTTGATTTTCATATTCTCTTATCTTTTACAAACATATCTGATACAAAAAATTTCCGGTTAGTAATAATTTAATGGATTATTTTAGAAAAAATAGTGCAAAAGATTTTACTTTTGCCCTTAGGTTTTTTGCTGGACTTCACAGACAATACATTAAAAAAAAAAAAACAATTAGGCAAGAAATTTCAAATATTCGGCAATCAGCAAACGTGAAGAATACCTAACAGAACCGAATACAAATACCGTTAATAGTAATATCTGTTAAACATTTTATTTATGCTACATAAAATTGAATGTTGCATATATGCAACATTGGGTATGAAAGAGTTAAGTAAATTGTTGCTTCTGATTAAAAGGTTTCTGTGAAGAAGCAAACAGATTAAATCTATTTTTCTATCGCTGAATCCGGGCTAATGGCATAAGTTTATATTCAATGGTATAAAGTGTAAGCATCTGTTTGTCCGGTGTGTACCCACCTTCTTAATCCCACAATGAGTAGTGACTGCTTATACCTATTGCCATTGACATACTCCGATGAAGCTTTTACTTATGTTTACTTCTTTTTATTTTCAGACTATGAATAATGCATACAGCTTGTTTGCCGTCTTATTAAATATGAACGAATAGAGTCCTATAATTTTTAGTTGAAGCTCTTTCGTTTTTATTCAAGAGTTTATAATCGTTATATGTAGTAGTTCTTAGTAGTAGTAAGCCACTTGCTGAGCGATGTCACACCAAATCTTTAAGAATTCGTACACACTTAGTTCTGATGGCAGCTGGTGAAGAAAAAAACGAACATTTTGGGCCAAAAAATTAATAATATTTGATTTTAATCAGTCAGATAGCTTTGAGCATATGAAAAGTTCAGGTGTGCTTGTAAGCCAGTGAAGTCCGTTCTGCACCATCATTAAAAAAAATATCACTTGCTTGCTCCAAGACTGTCATAAGACAAAAAAAAAATAGTTTTGAGCACAGTATACAGTATGCCAGATAGCAGAAAGTAATCTGAAATATTCTCAGGTCTTCTGAGATATGACAATTATGACAAGTATTCGCTCAATAAATTTTGACAAATAATTTTGTTTATGAGAGAAAACTCTCTTAACCCATTTTCGTCAGCTGTACACAAAAACATAAATGAAATAAAAGTATCAAAAAACAAAATCTTTCGTTTGTTGTTTTTTTTTCTGAAATAAAAGCTCTCAAAATATTTGGTAGAGTGTGGTTCTATAAAATATTTAAATAAGCAAAATACAATACTTTTACAATTATCTTCTTCAAAAATGTCCTCTTTATATTCTAAATAGTTTTACCGATTTCAAAAGAATTTTATTTAAATTTCGGAGAAGTAGATTTCTTACTTGAATGGCATACATGACAAGAAAACTTTAAGTTTTGGGTTAAATCCTTGGTTCACATTATGCACATGGTTGTTACAAACGTCTTCGAAGATCTCGTTTATCAATGTCTAAAAATTTTTCTGGCTTTTCAAATTTTTCTATTTTATTTTTATATTGTGCTGGTACCAATGGGTTAATATTTTTTTATATTTACTTCTGAAATATCAAATGTTTCGGGAGAAGTAAGAGAATAATTTTCAAATTTGGCAGACGTCAGTGAACAGAAAAGAGGGCGTCACTTCTATTTATTTCACTTTATTTATTTCACTATGGTTTTGAGAAAGTTTTCAACTTTTCAATAAACTATCACTTCCTCAAACGCAATAACGGGACAAACTCTTCTCACTATGAGAATCCATAAAAGGAAGTTATGATTTTTTTGCAGCTTTCGACCGATACGTACATAATAGAAAATAAAAAACTTTTGCTTTTTTTGCGAAAAAAAAGACAGCGACAATTGCACAGTTTTTTGCAAGCAAATCAATCGTAGAAAAATTAAAGAACTTTAAACTTTTTTCTGCACTAAAATTTATGATAGCCACTGACTTAAATGAAGACATTGCGAAATAAGAGAACGAAGAAAAGCAACAAGTTTTTTGTACTTTGAAAATAGTATCAATCAAAATTAATGAGACTTCTTGTTGCCCCTAAAAAAAAAAAAAATATTGAAACAAGAGCTCTCAGCTTGTAGTAAAATTAATAAAAATTATATGGATAAATAATAAAATAGTGCAACTGAGTTATTCATATGTATCTTTCGGGAATTTAGCTTATTTTCATCAAGGCAGATCGCAACATTATTATTTGCTCTCTATTCGCGTTGTCTCCTGAGAGTGAGAACGCGTCGAACGGCACTGTATGCATTTCACACGCTTAAGTTATTGTCAGAACTACCTACCAATGCTGTCGAAGGTACTCCGATCGGAGTATTCGTACTCCGCTCAAATCTCAATCCTCCTGTCGTCCCCAATCGGAAAAAAATCCTCCTATTTCATATTCTTGAATTTTTGGGTTGTAATCTTGAATTTTTGGTTATAAACGTAAATCAAACTAAATATATTCTATGGGGTTATTTTAGTTTCTCTCTGTGAAATATTTGTTACTATGACTAGCTCTACTTTATTTATCGCTGGATTACGTGTTGGTGTTCCATTTCCAGAAGTTTTTGCTTGTCTTTGAGTTAATGCTTGTAATTTTGACTATTGAAATCAATAGTAGAAAAACCGCGTAAAAGTAAGTTTGCATATTTAATAAATATCAATAAATAAGTAATGAATTTATATAAATATATATTAGATTTGGAACTGGAAGAATTTTGGTGTGAAATTTTTCATTTAAAGAATGCTTTAAAAGAAAAAATGCTTTCAAAACTGGAAAAATTTATTGGCGCAATTTTAAGTTTTCCACATAGTAATACAGCAGTTTTTTCTCAGTTGAATCTAATTAAAGACAAAAAACGAAATTGGTTGCTGACTGCAACTGTTAATGCAGTAATGGTTGGTAAGAAAAGCTACAAAAAAAAAAATGGTACCTCCTTCTAGGTACCTTCGATTAAGCTGGTTCAAAGTACCACAAATAACATTCTACTTTTTTCACCCGGTCTTGAGAAGAAAGAAGACAAGTTTGTTGTAGGTTTTTAATCATTATTGCTTTTTTTATTATTATTTACTGATACTACAGTTTGCTTCCAAAGAAGAAATATTTGGTTTTTAAGTATATGAATTTGTTTTATTTTCATAAATTTTTTAGCTTTAAGTATGACTTAAGTTGTAACAGCTGTGAATAAAAAAAATGTATTTTTTTCTAATAAAATTTCTATATATTAGTGGAACTGTTTGCAATTATCTAAGACTCTAGATTATAAGTAATACTTATTTGAAAACTTGTAAGGCATTTTGAAAAATTCCTCCCCTGTAAAGCAAAATCCTCCTATTAAAAGGAAAAATTCCTCCCTTTAAAATTTTCAAAACGGCAGCACTGCTACCTACTCTTTGAAACAAACTATTCATAAATGTATTTGCCAAAACGGTTTCATCATCAAAATCTCAGGTCTCCCTTTGGATCCTCTAGTGTGTGTTTTCTTTGATTCGATAAAAATCAAATTTTGGAGTTTATTTTTAAATTGGATGAATGTGGTAAAAGTAATCTGAAGGTGGGTGATGCTGGACTGGTTGAATACGGAACTAAAAAAGCAGTGGCGGTTCTAGGATTTGGGTTTGGGGGGGATGGCTGATTTTACTGAATTAAAGGATAAATATTAAGCTCAATATTGACCAAAACCCAGACCTAGACCAAAAACTAGTGCAAAAATTTTATCAATGTTCACACCAAAAAAACAAGGCAAAAATCAAAAGATAATTGGAACAAAACTGAGACCAAAATTCTAAAATCGGATAGAAATTTTGGCGGATATTTCGATCAAATTTCAAACTAAAATTCAAACACTTTTTTTCAAATCGAAGTTCAAACCAAGAAAAGAGCCAAATTCATATCGAAAATCTAGATCAAAATTAGAGCGAATTCAGACTAAAACTTTGATTAACTCATTATTGTCCAGACGTCATGTTCACTTACCAGCAATTTGTTCAAGCATATAACTTCATATATGCGACCTATGACTTGTCTGATGAATTTATATTGTTAAATGATCTATTTTGAGAAACTAATTTGAAGGAAATTTCGATTTCCTTTGGAGAAAAAAAATTTTGATGAAACAATTTGATACATCTCTATTTTTTGAGTAATTTTTGGTCGAAACAAAAACTCGAATAAAAAATTAAATTAAGATAACAGTTGATTTGGATAGTTCTTTAAACAAATTTAAAATACAATATAAATATATCTTGATTTGACCAAAAAACCAATACATTTTAAATTTCAACGATATCCGTTCTGGTATCGGGCAACAAACGGTTAAATAAAACAATGTTCAGACCACGAACCGGACCTAAATTCCAACAAAAATCGACCAAAATGAGATTAAATTCAGGTCAAAACTCAGACTAAAAACCCAAAATTCAGACCGAATCAAAACCAAAATCAGTTTTAAAATTCATTCCAAAATTCAGAAAAAAAGTTTAGACCACAACTCAGACCAATAATTAAACAAAACTTTAGGCCAAAAGAACGCCAAATATCTAATATAAGCATCCCAAAATTCAGACCTGATAAATATTCACACCAAAAAATTTTAACTCTAATTAAACAAAAACAGAACCAAAATTCCAGCCGAATTCAGAACAAAATTTAAAACAAAACTCAGATCAGTTTTAGACCGAAATTCACACCAAAATACGTATCAAAATCAAGCCAATTCAGATTAAAATTTCGACCACCACTCAAACTAAGAGTTAGATTAAAACTGAGGCTAAAACGTCGCCAAATACAAGTTAAAATTAAACCAAAATTTAGACCCGAAATCAGATCAAATGCTGAGTAAACGCTGGTCTGAGCAAAATTTTTACCACAATTTAGACTAAGAGTTACACTAAAACTCAGATCAGAAGGATCTTAATTACAGACCGAAAGCAAAGCAAAATTTAGACCAAACACGGATTAAAACTCAAACCAAATTCAGATTAAAATTCAGCCCTAAAATTATACAAAATTCTAGCATACAATCAAACCAGAATTCAGATCAAAAACGGAAAAATTAAACCAATATCAGACTAAAATTCAGTACAAGATTCAGCCCAAAAAGCTGGACCATTACGAACTTTCTAAAAGTAAGGCATGGGTCAGAATTCGTGAAATCAATTACTGAAAATTATTTTTTCTCAGATTTTAATGTAAATATGAAAATTAGTAAGTTTCTATAAAAAAACACGATTCCCAAATTTTTAGCTCATCAAATTTTTTTTTTTTACAACTTATTGACACTTATTGATATTAATAATTTTAGGAAGTTTTTTTTCTCAATTTGATGTATTTCGGGATCTGCTCAACCAAATTTATCGAAATTTTCACGACTACTTCTTTTTTAGTGATAGTTTATGAAGAATTTTTTTCGATCGCCAAATAACGGTAATTTGTTTATTTATAGGTATTTGTTTATAACAATTAGCAAGCAAACATTGTTCTGGAGCATGAAGAAATCTGAAAAAAATCATAAACATTGCTAGTACTGTTTAAAAAATATGTGCAAATTTCAAAGTGTGTCCATTTTTTGTTTAGAAGTTATTATTATTTTAAATCAGCACTGTACAACGTTTTGTCGCATTTGTAGTAAGTAAGCTGTCGCTCGCAAAACAAAATTTACGAACACATTTTCGACTACGCAAATTTCACTATTTATTATTATAAATAAATTAATTATCGTCACATATAGACTATTCGGTTTGTTTAGAAAAAAAAATATTTCTGGATATAGGGTGTATTTTCAACCTTCACTGAGACACAAGGTGTTTAAGAAAATCCGTAGGAAAAATATTTGCCACCAAATTATGTACCAGAACTTCAATAATACTAAGCGTAAATCCATCAAATTAGATTTTTTTACATAGAAAATTAATAGACCTTTTTTTTAATGTCTTATTTGTAATAAATAACTTTTTTAGGTTGGAAGCAATTACTACTCAAAGTCCAAAAATACATTTTTTCTTTGACTTTTTTTCAGAAAATTTAAGTGTTTGCAAAAAGTTGTGAAACAATGTGTTTAATTTTGTACATTCTTTTTATGTTCAATAGTAAAAATTTCAATTTCGTATACCATGTTCCTAACCAAGTTGTACTGTTACAAAGATACAGTAGTTAATGTAGTACTCCTCTACTACATTTTCTTGTACTTTCGTTCTGAACCACTTTTTTGGAAAAATCGATATATTTTTAATTTCGCAAAAATCTCTGTTTACTATAAATATACTGTTATTATTTGATAAATCAAGATTGTCAGGTTCTGGAAGAAGGAGGGAGCCTCAGCCCCTTTAGCTCCCCCACACCCCTTGGGCCCACCATTGAACAAAAGTCATTCCTCTTGATTGAATATGATCGCAAACCAACTGCATTGTCAAAAGCTTCCGATGCATTCTCTCTGGTCAGAATGAATTATCCCATTCAAATAAAAGGTATACTGCTTAACAACCTAATAATATAGTAATATATTCTACACTATTGGAGAGTGGTAACTCTATTTTCAATTGGGGGCAATGAAGCCACGACACTGTCGTGGACGAAGCAATGCAGTAACTCTAATATAAGTTCCTATTCACTTTAACAACATTTTAATCCTAAAAAATTTTTCAAAAGCTTCATGTAGATTTAAGACTATGGGCGAATTTGAATCCTAACAGGGAGAGTGCTCCTCTTTAGGACAACGTACAAGAAGCTGCTGGGCATAAGTCATCCTTGAGCTTTAACCTGCCAATGATGTGAAAATTAATTTAATAAAATCGTTTAAGCAGGAATTAACAATGGTGGTTGCGCATTAATACATACACACACACATGCACATTGTTTAAAGCCACAATTATACTTTAAAATAATCAACATCAACAATGCAATGCAACAATGCAAATTTTGTTTTCTTGCCAAATGAAAATCTTGTGTAGTTAACACGGTGACATTGCCAAAGCATAAAAACAAACAAACAGACACGCACACACATACAGGCATAACGACCTACAGTGTAAACAAAAATAACCAAGCTTCCTTCCGACAGTAGGGAGTCACATACATACCTACAACATAAGAATAAATGTAATTTTGTGAAAATGATCCCACACAAACATATGCACACACAGAGCAACACATTCACACAAAGAAAAAGTTCACACTTGAGCATTAAAGCACAATACAAAGAACCGATAGAATAGAAGAGAGAGAGAGAGAGAGGTTGTGAAAGAGAAAAACACGAGAATGCTGTGGAGATGTTGTTGCTTGTGATGATGACAAAAGCATAAAACACCAGGGTGCAAATATGCGTTGAGCACCGGAAATGCATGTAAATTGCGAATGTCAAACAAAAGAACAGCAACAACAACAAACGAACAGCAGAGAGATAGGCTGGCCAAGAGCAAGTGTGAGTAAGAGAGAGAGAGAGAGAGTAAAAGGAGCAAACTCACTTACGAACTCAGCTGGAAATATTTGTACAGAATATTGCAGACTCAGTGGGAGTGTACAGACGCCTTGATGAATGGGATATGCCTTGAAATGCCAAGAGCAAATGCAAGCAATGCAAAAAAAAGCTTTTTGATTCAGGAACTACAATCACAATAAAAGACGAATTTCATTCCAAAATTTCCATCTTCAATTCGCTGCAGGTGCAAAATTGAAGTAAACTCTTACTGTATTCCAAAATTAAAAATTCGCAATATCTAGTAATAAAACACAAATCTAAGTGAACTCAATTTGCATTGTGTTTGCAATTGTGCCATTCCTTAAAAATCAAAGCCTCCTATGGATTTTCTTACTTACAATTCAGGCCCTTTATAGTGATGGTGAGCATGATATCCATGGCTGCTGTGATGGTTGTTGTTGTTGCTGCCGTTGTCACCTCCACCGCCGCTGCCTATTTGTGTTGATGATATTTTCCTCGTTGCTGCCTGAGCGTTTAATGATGTTGGTGCTAGAATTATTGTTGTTGCATTTTGTTGGCTGTTGGTTTTGTGTTGTTGGTTTTGTTGTTGTTGCGTTTCCTCTGGGATTTTTTGAATATTTAATTGTGAATGTGCATGGCTGCCAGTGTTGCCGTACTGTGTCATTTTATCAGCTTCTCGTAGATGCAATTTCGTTGCTGCTGCTGCTGTAAAAATACAAAAAAAAAAAAAAAACAGTAGCTATAAATAGAAAATTGTTCAAATCTTGTATTGTAAACATGTTCTTCTTCTTGTTGCTGCTGTTATTGTTGCTGTTATTGTTACAGACAAAGACTGCATATTATGAGCAAACCAAAAAAAAAGAAAAAAGGTGAAGAAAACCAAGTTGTGTATTTTTTTTCTGCTGCTGCTGCTTCTTACACAATTGTTGCCCCTAAAGGCTTTTATTAAAATTGTTGGCTGCTTCTTGTGCTTATAAAGTGTTGCTAACAAGCTGAACCTCGTTGCATTCTATTCATAAGTTTATGCTGCTGTTGCACACGTTTAAATTGAAAATCTTTGCATTCAAAGTGAGCATTTTGTTTTTTTTTTTTTTTTTGTTACTCTTGTTTGTTCTGTTGTTGCCCTTTGGCACTACTATTCTACTGAAATGCAAGATTGGCAGCAATGATAAGAATACGTTGCATAAAGTTGAAGCTAGTAACTTCTATTCGCTGTTATCTTCTTTTCGTTCACCTCCTTTGAGAGTTGTCAACGTGCGCGTTAACTTGGCGCTATAATTGGCTTTATTGTAACATTGCAGGAGTATAAATTTACACCTCTATTGCTGGCAACAATAATACTGTCGACTACAATAGTGGTTTCCTAACAATGTGATTATAAATTCTTAACTCTGCTTCTTCTGATTTTTACATAATTAACTAAACTTTGCTTGACAACCAAAAAAATATTTCAACAATTTTTGATATTAATCAACAATAATTTCAATATTTCAACTGCTAATTGCTGAGAATTTTCGCGAATCAATTTAGAAAACATTAGGATCAATTTGTCTACGTATTTCTATGTGCACAAATGTAAACACGAGACTATGTGATTAGGTTATCGACTTTGCGTTAATTGTTTGCAAATATTTTCGCAGTAAATGTCACATTGTTCACTTAAGAAGGTGTGAATTGATTCATTTACTGGGTCTACATACATTCAATGTCTTTTTTCTAACACCTTGCATATGTATGCATACATATTTATGTCCATGTATGTCTTTGTCTATCACTGCATATGTCAAATATGACACTGACTGATTTGTGTGCAAATATTGAAGTATGTTTGACATGTGTGAGTTTACTTTAAAATGCTGAAATGGAACTGTTAAAGAGCCTCACTATGTCGAAATTAAGTTGAGAAAAAAGAAGTTAGTGCAATGAAACTGCCATTATTTGCGAAAATAACCCTAGAAGTTTCAATTAAAAGTCACAGGTCGATTCTATGTACTTTAAATATATTTTTTACAAAATTCTTTCGTATATGTATGCATATATGGTGTCAGCTTAAATTAGTTACGAAAAGTCCGGTGATATATTTTTATCTTAATAAATACAAAAACGGCAAAGGGATTTTTAAATACACTGTCCACACAAATTAAACCAAATTAGGGTTCAAGGATTGGGTCGCTGGATATCAGTGTGATGGGTAACTAGGGATGTTCAGAATTTTGCAAAAAATAAACTTGACAACTAGTAACTCAGGAATTTGTGATTATAAGACCCTGCATTAAATTTGTCAAATTTATACAGAAAATTAGTGAAAATTTTGATTTCGAAAACATCAAAATAGAACAGCTGGGACAATTCTATTGAAAAAAAAAACAAATTTGAAGAAAAAGGAGGCTAGTGATTTTAGTGATGTCCAAGTAATAAATGTTCACAAATTTATAACTATTTACTTTTTCTCAGACACCAAACAAGTGCAGTAGTTCCCGTTTAATTGTCGCCCGCTTAATTGATTTACACGGCAAAAAAGGATTTGTAAAAAATAACGTGTGATATTAAAAACAAAAAGACAATAATCAGGAAAAATTGCCATTACGCCCTGTGATTTAGAAATTTCATGAGATACTCAATATAAATTTATGAGTAAACTGCAAACATTACAGCCCAAAACTTTATTATTACAGTTTCAGAAAGGAAAATGTTCAAAGTGGCCTGGAAAAAATTTAGTAAGGGGGTGGTTTTAGGGTGGAGTTGGGTGGACGTTAGGGGGAAGTTGGGAAGGAGGTAAGGGGTATTTAACCCCAAATCCATTCCCATTTCCTACGCCCCTTAGATCCGCCATTGCTCCTACGTAAGATTGCACGGTCCCATAATTTTGCTTTTTTTTTTAATATATTCGCATCTATCGCCGAGCCATAGCCTCTTCCCTTAATTTTGATACGCCCATGAGTAGGCCCATAATTGAGAATTAGTTCGGTGTGGAACAAGAAAGTCTCCATATCAAATTTTAATGATTTAGCTCGATATGATATTCGAAGATATTGGATTTTTGCAAAAAAAGCCACGCCCACTTTGAGATACAGTCGAATTTTTTAGCTCACAACTTGACATATACACAAATGCATCTCTACTTTAAATTTCACTACGATCGGACAAACGGTATATGATTGCATGAGGAAAATACATAGATTTGGACAACAATTTGTATGTTTGTGTGTGTATGTATTTACGCATATATACATACATTTTTACATATTTATATATATATTCTCCTTAAACACCAAATTTATCTTATGCATCGAAATAAACCACAAATTATAGATAATTTGCTATAAATTTTGCTACAAACATGACCATTCCGAATTACAGGCACAATCAATTTTTCGATCCGAATTATATGCAATCCATTTTTTTTCGAAGTGATATTACCTAAGTAACTATGAAAAAAAATTTATAGCCCTATTCATTCTTTGGAGTAAAGCGCTGAGTAACGGAGTAAAAAAGTAATGTTTTACTCTAGAGCCTGAACGCCTCTATTACTAAAAAAGTACTCTCTGGAGTAAAAGTCAAAAAATATATTTTTCATTATTTGTTTACTTTTTTTCCATTGAAAAAGTTTGTAGTAAAAGTGCAAAAACATCCTTTAATGCTAGAAGCTGTTTGCAAATTTAAGTGTGTTGAAGGTGAAAAGAAGATAAAATTGATTCGCAATAGTTTTCAAACGTTCTTATAAATAAAAACATGAGTAGAAATTCAAAATTTTTTCATTTCATATTGTTGACAGCTTTTTTTTTATTTTCTCTGCGATCAATGTTCCCAATTAAAAGCGCCAGGAACAAAACTTTTGTTTTAATTTTTTGTTGTCGTACAAATCGAAAAGTAGGCAACACTAATTTTCTCTCTTACTCAGAGTAACAGAGTAACAAATATTTTACTAAAGGGTCGAAGTGTAAAAGTGTAAAGTGTGAGCACGGTTGCCACATCAAAACTTTTTTTGGGGCCAAAAACAAAAGCAAAAAGGACCAAAATGGAAAAAAATGGACCAAATTTTTTTAAAATTATTTTGTTTATTTAACAAGTAAATATAGCACATTATAAAATGTGTATAACAATTTTATAATATTTTTTTAGCGATTGCTAGAGAATACATTCATAAATAGTGTGAGTAAAAGCAAATGTCGTATATTTTGTTTTTGTAGAGTAATTTTGCTTTACACTTTTACTCTGTTACTCCGTTAACCAGCACTTTACTCTAAAGAGTGAACAGGGATTATGTTTTGTTTTTGTTTTTGGTAGTTAACAACTTTAAAAGAGGAAGAAATATACTTTAATTTTGCATTAAATATAACATTTTTTTTCATAAATCTGTAATCCTTATTTTTAGCACTCAAAGTTTCCCTTGCAAAAAATCGATCCGAATTACCTACACTTACGTTATTGAAAAATTTGATGTTAGACCTGAGCAAATTAAAGCAGCGCTAGGCATCTGACGTCTAAAGAAGTCATACACATGGACTTTATAACTAGCATGAATAATTAACATATAGTATATCTTATTTTCATAATCTCTTAGAAGTCATTTGCTTTTGAACATTTCAAATTTTCGCGATTTTCATACAGGATTTAAACCGGGATTTAAACATAACCACATTCATTATTTTTGCGAGTTTCCTAACTAAAGTAATAAAGAAAAATTATAATTTAGTTGCTTTGCTTTCCTAAATATGTTGGCTCAAGAATATTCACACAAGAACTGTTCATCTTTGCAGGCTGCGTTGGCTATGAGATCAACAGCAAAGAGTATAAAGAAATGAGAATAAAAAAAAACTCCAACAACATCAAACTGAAGATGCTGAAGCTGAGGTAACGTAAATCAGTTAAATACTTCAACTAAATGCAAACTCAATAAATTTACTCCCATAGCAACTGGTACGAGAAACTACGAAATTTTCCAAAGAAAACATTGAAATTCAAATAATAAACTGAATAGCAAGTGTAGTCATTCTCAAAATAGAGAAAATTCAGAAAGTAAAAAAAAAGCAAAATTCACTTGCCAAATAAAGCCAAAACCATCTTCAACAGCTGCGAACGAAGTCAGATGCCTAATAATCAAAAATTCTTTTTGTTGCTTAATTTATCAGCAAAGACAATATAGTCCTGCATCAGTTGATAGTAATTCTGAACTCGATTAATTAGATACAACATCAATTTTCTTAAATATTTTTCACAATCGTGAGAATATTATGGTTTTTAATATAAAAATATAATTTTGTTTATGCTTAATACAATAGTAAGTAATGCAAAATAAATATTTACACGATGATAATGATGAGAATATCAAAATAACTTGCACCCAACAAAATGCGTCGAACCGAGAAGTTTTAGGGCCCAATCGGAACTGAATTTCAAAATCCAATTGTTAGCCTCTGAGATGCAATGATTGCTAACTAATGTTTAATAAAAATAAGAGAGAATGAAAAATTCAAATAACAAAATAAAAAAAAGTTGCAAGAGAGGAATAAATACTTAACAAATGTATGAATATAACGATAAAGACGAATAAACAAAAAATAAGGTAAAGGGAGCGTGAAACATAAATAAATAAACAGAGAGCAGAGATGATAATTGTAGAATATAACACTAGTTTACAAATAATTATTTTTTTTTCTTGGCAATGAATACCACAATCTAATTCCTATGTAAAATTGGTCGCTGAGTCCGGAAATAATTTTTTATTTTTAACTCTATGGTGTGGTTTTGGAGATATCGCAAGTTGAATTTTTTTTATCGGAGCAAAAAAGGTATGTCCACATGATTACAAATATCTTAGAAACTAGAAACTCAATTTAATCAAGCAGTATATGAAATTAAAGATATTAAAATTTCTCATATCACGTTTGATTCGATTGGATAAATAGTTTTGGCACAATTAAGTAAATTACCAAGAAATTTGGAGTTTTTTTTTACAAATTTTTTGAAAAAAAAATTTTAAGTTACAAATAAAATTAAGAAGACGCAGTAATCTGCTCTGCTATAAATTTTTTACTTAAAACCTGTACTTGTACAAAAAAAAAACTATATTGTGTATTAACGAACACAAGGCAGAAGTGAAACTTCTTGTGAACTAAACGAAACACAAGCAAATGAAATTTTTCAATCGCTAAATTTGTTACTTCATTGGCTTGTGTTTTTTAATTTAATTTGCTTGTTATTTGCTTGTGTTTCGTTTAGTTCATAAGAAGTTTCACTTCTGCCTTGTGTTCGTTAATACACAACCAATTTTTTTTTTGGATTAATGCTAGAACCAAAATTGCAACTCTGTACCGGTAATGTCGATGACAATTGTAGCGAACTCTTTTTGTGTGCGACATCTTCATGTAATTCCTTGGACATTTGCGCCATCTGTATGTGAAATGTATAACTGTCATAAACTTTAAGATGGCGAAGCTACACATGATTCTTTCTGCGTGTGTGTGTGTGTGTGTAATTAATATGTTATATTGAATTAAAACTATTTATGAATCGTTTATTATATAGTTTGCTCATGAATTCAGTTACGGAATATTGATATTTAGCCCCTCATACACATTGCTAGATAAAATTATGTCGCAATGCAAACTTACGCACGACGTCACATCCGGTTGGTTTTACTCTAGGACAAGAGAAAAGAAGTTTCACTTCAAAATAAGCTATAAAAGATAAAATTCTATAGATAAATGTAAGAGTTACATGCAATTGAGTAAAAATAACTAGATTTAAAACAGAGCAGATTATTGAGTTTTCCTAAATTTATTTGTAATCCAAAATTCTTGGTAATGTACTTAATTGTGCCAAAAATATTTATCCAATCGAATCAAAATGTATTACCGTAATGATTTGATATCTTTAATTCCATATACTGTTTGTTCAAATTGAGTTCCTAGTTTTCAAGATATTTGTAATCATGTGGACAAACCTTTTTTGCTCCGATAAAAAAATGCAACTGGCGATATCTCCAAAACCACACCATAGAATTAAAAATGGAATTAATTGTCGGGCTCAGCGACCAAATTTACATAGAAATTGGATAGTGATGTTCACTGGTAATTTCGGCTGTAAACTAGTGTAATAACAGAAATAGAGAGATCATAGTAGTGATTATATATGAATGTAAGTAACGCATACTTAAGATGAGAATAAGCAGAAGATAGTAAGAGAGATAAGCTATAATTATGCAATATCTTCAATTAGAGAAAATTAAACTCTCTTGATCTCTCTTGTCTACACAAAAATGTAAAATAAATGATTGATACAATTCTATTTTATTTACATTCAAATTATTATGGCTAGATATTGTATTTGAATATTTATTTATCATAAGCCTGATATCTCCAGCAATTCATCTGTTCAACAGAACGATAGATGAGAAGGCGTTAATTTGCACAACAAACGTAACAAATTAATTACCGAAAAATAAAATTGTTCATGCACAAGTAGAATTGATTGAATATTTGCTTGGAAAATAAAAAAGACGTGAGTACAAAGAATGATGTCAAAAGTTTATTAGTTATAATTAAACGAAGAGAAGATTTTTTTTTTTAAAAAATTTGATTCTTATTTATCTAATTTTACTTGTTCATTTTCATATTAACAAAAATTCTCCTCTTCCACTGCTGCACTAAAGAAGAAACGGAAATTGAAAATTTTCAAATTTAAAATATAATAAATATTTAAATTTATTTGCGCACAGTAAATTGCGCCGCTGGCATCATTTTCATCTTTACTTACTTTAGTTTCGTTTACGTACTCACGCACACAAACACACACACATACACCATGAACATTTATATGAGTGCGAAATGCGCGCGCGTAATTATTAATTTAGCAATGAAATTAGTAGAGCTTGTTTTCGTTTACATAGCAAATTTAATTAAAAATGATTGTAAACATTGGTAATTTCCTATAAACATTTCATTACATATACAAACACACACATTCGTGTATAAGTATTAGTGCCCGACCGATTATTTGGCTTCGGCTTCGGCCTAAAATTGCACCTTCGGCTTCGGCTTCGGCAAAAAATGGCCGAAGTATTTTGCCGAAGCCGAAGGTTATATGCATTTTATTTTATAATAATTTTAACTATAGATTGACAGTAAAAATTTATACAAATAAATAAATGTAAAGTGGTTAAATAAAGTATTTACATTACAATTTCTGTGTTAAATTTTCTCCGTTTGCATGTTCCATTTAACAACCGTACGAACAGTAATCAGTGATTTTTTTTAACGAACAACCTGCTGGAGCTAATACAATTAGAGGCAGCAAAAGCAAGCAAAACTTTTTTACTTTATAAGGAAGACTTGAAGCGTATTGAAAAGAAGCGTGAATTGTTAGAGAAGCCGACATTACTGGCGCTTTGTTTTGACTAAAATCGCTCTAGAATATATGTGTAAAGGAATTCTTTGAAATTCACAGTCGATTGAAAGTTACAGATGTTTATTTTCAGGCCCTGATGCAGCAGTTATGCATATTTGAACTTTGAAACTAGTTTCTCTCAAAACAGCATTTTTCGAAATGGCTGCCATGATATCTCCAAAACTAATGAACTGATTGCGCTTAAACTTTCATCGTATCTTCAGTGCATCTGTAGTTCTACCCCGTCCGAACCAGGATCATTGTGATATCTCTCAATGTTTTTTAATTAAATTTAAATAGTTAAAAAAAATTACAAAAATCAAATACTTATTTTCAAAACTAGATATATAAAAATACAAACTTTTAATGACTTAACTAAAAGAATATAAGTACAATAAAACTATCCCAAAAATTTAATTTTCAATAGTTTTACTTAACCCTCTAGTTCCCAAACGTGTCTCTAGACAGCCTTCATCAAAACGGGTTTAATTACCACCTTAAAAGTTTTTTGTTGCTATATTTTATCACATCGTTTATGGAATTTCCCCAGCTTGAAAAAAAATGTATTAGTTATGTGTTATTATGACGGTAGCGACAGTTAAAGTGAGAATTTATCAAAAACAGCAAAATTAATTATTTTGTTTGAATTTGAGATAAAAATAAAAAAATAAATAAAATACTTTCCGTCATACTAACCAGATAAAATAACTAGCTGTGAGTAGCTAGGAATTTAAATTTTTTATACAAAATATTTAGTTATTTAAAAAAAATTGTTAAAAAGTTTATTCAACAACAAACACTTTTAGGCATTCAACTTTTCCGGCTTCATAAAACCACACCCAAGTTTTTTAGGGTTTTGAGATCAGATTTATGCTTTTTACATTAAAATTTTTTAATCTCAATTTTTTTTAAATCAATCAAAAATTTGAGAGCTAGAGGGTTAATTCTGGTTCCGGCTGCAGGTCTATCGATTAATATGCTGATTCAATCTTTGATTTTAGATAAGCAGAATCATGGCAGCCATCGGCCAACTCCTTTTTTTGACGCAGGTGTCGTTGAACGACGGTATTTCTACAGATATATAGTCGATGTTACTGTATATTTTGACGTAAACAAATTTTTAAATGATTCTTGAAATAAATAATATTTGTCAGCTCCTTCGACAGTGAACAGTTATTTGATGTTACTGGTCAGCTTTTGATTTGGAGTATCAACTATTTATATTTTTCGGTATATGCTTCCAAATACATAGGTCAAAAATATTTTCTTTCAGATTTTTATTTTTTATATTTTAAAAATCCTTCGGTCTTCGGCTTCGGCCGAAGGTTAGATGAATGGCCGAAGTTCGGCCTCTGCTTCGGCCAAAAAATCACCTTCGGTCGGACACTAATAAGTATGTGGGTGAGTGTGTGTGAGTATGTGTTCCCTTGTCAATGATAGTAAATATGTATGTAGTTGTCGTAAATAGCTACAAAATATTTCCGTTAATCTATTTGCAGCAGCAGCAACAACATTGCAACTGAGGAAACTCTCATAGGTACATATATTTGCTATGGCATCTTTACTACTATTTTTGACTATTTTTAGGAAAAGCACATACACACTATGTAAATACATATGTAGGTATAACTCACGTGCTGTGTCGCGAATCTACAACTAATTAAAATTGCCATATTCAAATACACATACACACATACATAAAAAAAATATGTAAATATTGATATTTTTCGTTGTTTATTACTGCTGCTGTTGATTGTTACCATTGAATGAAGTAAATATTTATATTTATTCTTCACGTTTTGCCTTAATGTTCCAATTACATATTTGCTTGAAGATTGAAAAACATTATTAACTTTTTAGTATACCAACGTCAATAAACTGCTGTCGAACTAAAAATATTCTGTGTACCCTCAAATAAAAATAGCTCATTGTTTTGAACGGTAAATGGGCCAAGTTATTATTCCATTTTGATGGTTTTTACATGAAATATGTACAGTATACCGCCAAACCATTAGAAACACCACAAATTTTCTCTAATTTTATTTGTAAATGCAGTGAGTTTTAAATGTTTTAACACTTCTGTTACATTAATAAAAAATCACATTTGTGATGATATTAAGATCACGGAATGACCTGGCCAGTGTTATGTATGCATATCATATGAAAACTCAAAATTTTGGATTTAAATTTCAACATTTATTAATTGTACTGGGTATATAAGGAGTGAGATCGAAAAAATCTTAAACGGTTAATCTTAGAGTTTTGATTTTTTTTTTGTTTAATTGATAATATTTTAGAAATTACGGAAAAATATAACTTTTATAGTTCTAACCACTATTTATGAACTCGTGGATCTTTTTTGGTAAGCCTTCCATTAGAGATTTGATAGTTGTTTCAGACACCTTTATGGAACAGTTTGCCCATCTCCTTTTAAAATCATCGATATTTTGGAACACCTTTTTTGTGCTCTTTAAGTTTCTTTTCACAAAAGCCCAATATCTCTACACTGGTCTTAGCTCCGAACAATTTGGAGGATTGGTCTCTCTTGGTACAAAAACTATGTTATTACTTTGGTACCAATCCAGAGCTTTCTTGCCATGGTGACATGATGCCAAATCGGGCCAAAAATATATGGACACATTGTGCTCTCTTATGAAAGGAAGAAGTCTCTTTTTCAAACATTATTTGATGTATATTTCGGTATTAATAGAGCCCACTGTAACAAATGTCTTGCTTCTTCTGCCGCAACTGCATATAGCTTGCCATACCAGGAATTTTTTTTAGGAAATTGTGTCTGCTTTTGGATTCTAAATTGTTCTTCGACATTTCCTCGAGCATTAGCAACATAAAAATTTTGACCCGGAAGCTGCGTAAAATCTGCCAGTACATACGTTTCGTCCTCCATTATACAACATGAATATTTTTGTATGAAATTCGATTTTAATTTCCGAGCCCTACTTTGGCAGCTTTCCTGTCTGGAACTTTTTGGACTTTGTACGTTTTCAAACCTGCATTGGCTTTAACTTTTCGCACCAAATAGTCAGAGCACTGAGCTAACCGGGCAGCTTTTCTACCAGATGTGTTTGGAGATTTTTTCAATATGCTTTCTATTTTCTTGGCTTTCCCAATATCGTGTGGTCCTTGATTTCTTCCCGAACCAGGTTTCCTATCGATGGTCAAATTCTCCTGAAACTGTTTAATAACATTGGAAACATTTTGACGGCAGACCTTCAATTTTTTGGCCAATTTTTTGTGGACCAATTTGGTTTTTTTGAAAATTTTTAATAATTTTAAGACGTACACCTTTTTCTTCACTCATTTTAATCAAACTCACAATAAATCAACATGTTTGTCATTAAAAATAACAACTGACATATTTTTCAAAGATAACTAGATCAAATTTTTAAATTTTACACCCAAAAAAATTATTAGGTAAAACGTGTGTTAAGATTTTTTCAATCTCACTCCTTATTTACTATGTGGGCTCAGAGCAATAGGTTGTATAAACTGTAATAGTCGTAAGGGGTTTTGGATACGCAGGTTTTTTGCAAATAGTGCAATACTCGTACGTTTTACGGCAAATCCAGCTGAGTAAACTGCTGAAGTTGATTAGCGTTTCTCTTCTTCAGAGCAGCGCCTGCTGATCTGCTGACAATTGGGTTCTTGGCTAACATTTCCTATGCCGAATGACTTCCTGAAGAAGGTCTAAGCCCAGATTTTTGATTAAATATGTTTGACGTTCCAGACGGTTGATTTCTATCCTTAAAACGTAGGCAATTCTATTTCATCAATTTGCTTGTATGAAAATTTTTGTCATGTGCGCTGCGAAGCTTAAATCGAATAACTCATCTATGTAGTAACTCCAGGGCGTCCCTGAATTACGTTTTCTTCCCTGACACTAGCATTAATGGGTCCAGTCGGTTCCGTTGATCACTCAATATCTTTATCCTTCGATTAGTACATGGGAATGCTGCTATCATTTGCCGATAATGTTCCAACAACACTTTCCTCGTCACCACTCTTTATATAGTCGTCAGAAGATTCGTTGCCCGTAAACTTTTAAACTAAATGGTTTTCGCACCCAAACGTCACTACACTCATTAATATACCTGTCTTCTTTTGAATTTCTGTCAAAGGATGTAGCCGCTGCAACAAAATACAGTCAGTATGCCAATCTCAAGCGAAAAAAGTCTAATAACAAATTTAAAATACTTACTGAAACTAGTTATCTTTGCATTTTATAAAAAGTAATAATTTTTCAAGCAAAAAAAAAAATAAACACAAAAAAAGCCGGGAACTACACATTTGACGTATAAAAGAGGTAAAGGTCATTAAATGACCTTATGATACAAGCACGTAAGTTTTGATATTGCCACATACTTTATAAAACAAAACGCTTCTTTTTATACTTTTTCAGAGGGTTTCCCTTCAATGAAGGAATTCACAAAGGGAAATCTCAAAATTATGTTTATTTTAGGAAATATTGGCAGAAAGTTAATTTTTGAAGAAAGTTAAATCAATTTCCGCAGTAAGAATAAAAATTTCTATTTTTACTTGTCAAATCGGTTCCAAATTGTCACCAGAAAACAGTTCCCGAAAAAAAAATTTGCCAAAATCTTTTTAAAACGTTTAAATCTCATTGCATTTACGAACAAAATTAAAGGAAATTTCTGGTGTTTCTAATGGTTTGGTGGTATACTGTACATTATTAATTAATGAAAATCCCTGTATTGATTTCAACAAAAAATTATTTTAATCACTTCAGTATTTCGTTGAATAACTCATTGTGAATGGGAAGTACACAATGCTGGGTAAAATTTAATCTGACTAATGAGTAAAAAGTAATGATTAAAAAATTAGTTGCAAACTAAGTAATGATTAATTTTTTTTAGCCATTTAGTCATATCTTTTTTGACTTATGACTAATATAACCATGATTAAAATAATGATTACAATTTGGTTTTTTTTTCAATACGAAATACCAGAAAAATAGTTGATGGATTTCGTTTTTAGCAATAAGTAATGTAAATATTGAGTTGGTTGAGTCATTTGTTATTAGCTGTGTTTTATTCGCCAGTCAGTTTAACATGTACGAATAAAACGACCACGTTGTGAAGTCTCTTTTTCGTTATAATGTTATTCACAATGAAACTGCTCAGCAGCTATAGCTAAAACATTTTAATGGATCTTAGTTATTGTGGTCAATCGCAGGCATTGTTTTTAGGCAGGCATACTCTTTATAAGAATATTTAACAATGATTTTAACTTATTTTCACCGCCAGACATTTCTAATATTTTCCTGTTTCGCTATTAGCATGATATAGTTAAACAACTTGTTAAGTATACATAACAGCTATAATTATACGTGTTATCTCTGCCGCTTTCTTGTTGTTTTTCCATACATTTATCGCTGCTAGTTATACATAACTAGCAACAAGTGGCGAATAAAACACAGCTATTGTAAATCAGTGATAGGCACACACATATTATCACATATTCTGCTTGGGTGTTAAGCTGAGAAAAACGAAGTTAAACTTGACATTTTCTCAGTATTTGCAAAAAATCAACAAGTGCTGAACAGCAACTAATGCCGAAATGAGAACAAAGTAACAGCCGAACGCCTACGATCGAAAGCCACACAAAGAAACTTGTAGTATACATCACGCAAGTAGCATTTTTCTGTCTAAACACGCGCGATATAGGAATTGATAATGTGCCCATAGCTGATGTAAATATATATGCACACCCAAAGATGCTTAATTATAAGCGTTATAACAACCATTACACGGTCTATATGAATATGCCCTGTACACATAGGCTTAACATATTTTATAAGTAAAAAAAAGTAAAAAATTTGAGAACCAGAACTACTTGGTTTTTCGCTTTAGAAGATAAAATTGAGAAGAACAGGTAATATATTTCATACTGAATTGAAAGTGGCTATATATTATTTGTGGCTATTCACACGAGCACAAGCATGAACGCCTCTCTGAATGGGAGAAGTAGAGAAAATAGGTTGTTATAAAAAGACAGGGGCGTTTCTATTTGTTTCTCACTTCCTATTTGTTTTAACTATCTCTTTCAGACAGACGTTCATGCTTGCGCCTGTGTGAACAGCGACTTAAACAAAGATTTTTCACTGATTCTATTAACTTTTTAACGTCAAATATATTGTCACTGCAATCAAGTAGAATAAAATAAATGACATGAAAGTGCGGAACTGTGTATGTTCGTTGAAAAAGTAAATATTTGAGTTCAAAAAAAAAAAAAACTAAAGTCTAATTTCCTCAACAAATACTTCAATTGCAAGTGTGTATGTTCGAAAAATTCGATGCGAATAATACGCAGATGTCTGCGCTCGTTCATATGAATCAATGGGTTGCATAGTGTATTTGCGTAACCACACCTATATGCCCACAGCTTTTAAAAAAAAATTATTTTTGGGTCTTCTATCTATATAAATTTAATAAACAAAAACTCCATTTCGATTTTATCGTTTTTTAAAAAATTTCCACAAGCCTTCGAAAAATTTATAGAATAGAATGATCAGTGCAAAAACATCATAGCTTAAAAAGTAGAGTGCTAGTAGCTGCTAAAGCCGACGATTCGCAAAAAGGAGAATAATGGTAATCCATGCATTTATTAGTGTAAGCTACAATTTTATTCCAGAAGATCCAAAAGGGCTACACTATCATATTATATATCAATTTAAAGAGCCTGATGAGTATGTTAGCCAAAAATTATCAGATTTGAAATCGGTTTAGCCAATTCCAGTTTTCTAAAATTCGCTCATTGAACAAAGCATTGCATTCATCGTTATAAAAATCATTGCTTATGCGGCAGTAAATAATAAATAAGAAAGAGAGAGAGAGAAGACATGAGCAACGGCATCTCTCAGAATTATCTAACGAATTATCTGCATACACAAATAAAAAAACAAACACCAACGAGTAATTTGGTTCTCTTTTGATATTTTTGAAGTGAAACTTCTTTTCTCTTGTCCTAGAGTAAAATCAACCGGATGTGACGTCGTGCGTAAGTTTGCAATGCGACATAATTTTGTCGAGCAATGTGCATGAGGGGCTAAATATCAATATTCCGTAACTGAATTCACGAGCAAACTATATAGAAAACGATTCATAAATATGGCAGAAAGAACAATGTGTAGCGTCGCCATCTTAAAGTTTATGACCGTTATACATTTCAAATACAGATGGCGCAAATGTCCAAGGAATTACATGAAGATGTCGCACACAAAAAGAGTTCGTATACAATTGTCATCGACAGTGTGGTCACCTTAGCGCTTTTCCCGCTGGTTTTAGTGCTTTCTGAAAATTAAAACGCGGAAAAAAAGTGATTTAGCGCTCAGCGCGTTTTTTCAATTTAAAATATCTTCGAAAAATCTAAGAAATTTTCATTGACTAGAAGTATCAGATGTGTGCCTGTATTAGTGAAAAAGTTTAAATGTATTGAGTTTTCTCGCACTTTTATTAAGAAAAAAATTTAACGCTTTTTTTAAGCAAAAACGCGTTTTATGTTTCATTTTAGCGGATTTTGAAAAACAAAAGTTGGCCACATTGGTCATCGAAGTTACCGGTACAGAGTTGCAATTTTTGTTCTAGCATTAATCCCAAAAAAAAAATTGGTTGTATATTAACGAACACAAGGCAGAAGTGAAACTTCTTGTGAAGTAAACGAAACACAAGCAAATAATAAGCAAATGAAATTAAAAAACACAAACAAGGAAGTAAAAAATTTAGCGATTGAAAAATTTCATTTGCTTGTTATTTGCTTGTGTTCCGTTTAGTTCACAAGATGTTTCACTTCTGCGTTGTGTTCGTTAATTTGGGTAATTCAAACTAAAAACACAAAATAATTTTTTTCATAAAGAGATTTCTTGAGCAAAAAAAATAGACCCAGTTACTGGGGCCTTACCGACTAGCTTATTAAAATACTAATAAACAAACTGGGAAAACATTTCTTAGGATTTCACACAAAAAATCTCAAAAATGAGCAGGTTGAAAATTCTGGAAATCCTGTTATTAATTTTACCCCGAAAACTATTTTCTTCTTTATAATGGTAAAATTTTCACCAAGAGAAACTATTCCCAAACCTAAATTCTGACTTCTAAAATTGTACAGTACAACAATTTAACACAAAAAGTTTATTCTTTTTCTAACATTTTGATCTTCTAAGTTTTACTATTCTACCATAGAAACGTGATTGATTCCAAGAAAGCAAGTTGAAAATGAAAAAATGGCCAATTCACGACTGTTAATTTCATACAAAGAAACAAACTTCGCGAATACTTTGTAACACTTCAAGTGTTCGGCAGAGAAACCAGAAATGCCCACTTACTCACCACCACATCATTGCATTAAACCATAATAACAAAACTTTCTGTAGAATGTAATAAACTTTTTCCTACTTTCTGCAAACACTTTCCACATTACCAATAATCCATTAAACAATGAATTATGAGAGTCATTTAAAAGTTGCAACATTGTTAAGTAAATGTACGACAACGACGTCGACGACGACGACAATGAGGAGCATAGTATGATGCCTTATTTAAGAAACTTCTTATGCCACATCTCGTTGCATTTTGGTTTGTTTCATATTTTTTTTTTTTTTTTGCACGGCATTTTTATGAATTCTACGTAATGGCATTATTATGTTTTTAAGAAGAAAAACTATGTGGGAAAGTGTAATATGCACTCATATACCAGTGAGTATAAATTGCCACAAAGAAATTGTAATATTGCAAAGGTACAATTGCGCAATTACAATTCTCACTTGAGGAGAATTGCACACACCACACGTGGAAACGAGAGAGGGTGGAGGGGGGGGGGAGGAAGAGTAGGCAATGAAGATACGCGGCAGCATGACACAAAAAGTCAACAACATTAGCTAGTTGCGATACGATATGAAAACGAACACGAGCATGAAAACAAGTCAAGTTGAATTGGGAGAATATTTTATGACAGCAGTAGAAATTGCACATAAAATATTTGTGAAGGAGGCAGGGGTTGGGAAAAAAAAACAAGACAACTGCAACACATACATACATAATTTTAGTGCATTCTTTACATACATTAGCGTTTTCTTTTTGGGGTAAAGTTAGCGTAACTTTTTTTTGTGTGTGAAGTAGAGTAGCAAGTGAAGTGAAGTCTCAAAAACTGCAGTCCTCCACTATGCACTGATAAGAGATACACACATATACATGAGAGTGTGTCTGTGCATACTTTCTCAATTTACTTTTCAGTTTTCTGTGTGTGTGTGAGTTTTTTTTTTCGTTAACTTCTACTTTGAAATAATTTTGTGAAAAGGGTTCATTTAGTTACGCTTCAGTATTTTATCTTGTCATATTTTTTGTGCTTTTACTCAATTTTTGGAAAAGTTTCTTCAAAAATTTTATACTATTTTTTTTTTTCGTTCTTACTGCAGCAACTACTTCCACTACTTCTTCATGATGGTGCAAGTGAAATAAATTACCAGAGTTTTTCAATTGTTAACAAAGTTTTGCAGCACAGAAGCACATACACACACATACTCAAATATACACATATATGCACACAATAATTTAAGACAAGTTTTGCTCATTCAATTGCTTTTGCACTTGTTTGTATGCATGTGTGTCCAAAGAAATATATTTATTGTTTGGTAAGATTGTAATATATATGGTAGTGGCGTGCTATTTTTTTGGCTTCAACGGTGCATGCAGGTGTTAATTTAATAAATGTATTCAATATATATTTTTTTAGTATTATTATCTTTAGCACATATTTTACACTTAACCGTTATGAAAGCATTTAAATTAAATAAACTTTTGTCATTTAGAAAAATTGTCCAATATGATAATGTTTTTCACAGTTCATGCCGTATTGATTATGAAGGAAAAAAAGTACTCCACACTTTCAATCAATGATGGCTGTATGCAGAAACAAAGTTAATCTTCGCACGTTGTTAATCTATTGGCACTGCCCAAAAAATATTAAATTCAAATATAAACAAATTTGATTCAATCCTAAAAAAAATTTAAGCAAATTTTAAGGTCATGAGTAAATGTGATTTGAATACGAAAATGTTCAGATTTAATATGCATTTTATTAGTTCAGATGATATCAGTTGTGAGGAAAAAGCTCTTAACCCTTTCGGGACCGTAAGGAAACCAGAAGAGATAGTGCAAAACCGAATCCAGATTTATATTGTCCAACTTCAATTTCTTGTTACAATTTACCAATACCGAAGCAGACACTTTTGCTTCTGAAGGGCTGATGGGTCACCAGTGACCCTGTGGCCCTCAATGGGATTTTTTATTTAACTTTTTCTGTACATTTTTTTTTAGATATTTTTTTAAAGATAGACAAAGTGGCTTAATATTATTTTTTTGCTTAACCCTTTCTTGACCAAATTAAAATCATGTTTTAATATATAGTTTTTCACATAACATTGTAAAAATTTGGAGAGTTTGGATAAATTTTATAAGAATTGTAAGCGATTGAAAATTAGCAAAATAAAATTTTTTTCAACTTGATCCGCTACAGTATCGTTGCTAAAAAAATATTTTTAATTTTTTTAAATTGTAATTAAAGAACCATCAATTTTCTT
This sequence comes from Toxonevra muliebris, assembly GCA_963691655.1. Classification (NCBI taxonomy): domain Eukaryota; kingdom Metazoa; phylum Arthropoda; class Insecta; order Diptera; family Pallopteridae; genus Toxonevra; species Toxonevra muliebris. The sequence continues at coordinate 46,293,921 of OY829327.1, forward strand.
TCCAAAACCCCTAAATCTATAAAAATTCATTAAATAGTTTTAAAAAAAATCGCAACTTTCAACTTTTAACACCGGTATCACCATGGTACCGAAAGAGCTCTGCTTATTAATTATTCCATTAATGCCGGATGGGTATTTAAATACCCAAAAAACAGTGTTGGCAAAAAACTGAATATCTTAGGACTGGTAGCAAATGTCAGGCTCATGTTTCCTTTATTAAATTCAGGAAGAATGGGGCTGGCAATTTAGGTAGAATTCCAATGTTTTCCCGCCCTTCTCCAAGGTCAAACTTGGCGAATTTTTAAACCTAAAAATTTACATTTAAATGATAGTGAAAAATTAATAGGTCGAAATTGGCATGGAGATGACTCGCTTTATCTGTACGCCTAACATTTTCATTTGTTTACTTCACGAAACAGATGACAAAATAATGCTGCCATATAAAAAATTTCATGTTAACTAAGAACACAGAAAAGTCGGTTGGGTATTTAAATACCCATACCAAATCTCCGAAATGAGTAAAGTTACCAATCTGAAATTTAACAAGGCAACTTTTATTGCCTATGTGAACATCTCCAACGATTTTTAGAAAATCGTGCCACAGGATTCACTTATAATGTAACGCAACTAGGAAGATGATTTTCAATTTGAACCAGTTGGCTATGCTAAACACTTATACCAAAGTTGTCAGGGTGGCCCCATTGAAGCCTCTTCTTCTATTGAACTTAACTAAGAATCTAGCAGAGGTTAATACTCTCAAGTAGGAATTGAAGAAGGCAGGCTTCTGGCGCTTAATTCACCCATTTCTGTCATTTCTTACGCTTGCTAGTTTATTTCAGATGCGTGCATGTGAAAAGTTTACAAAATTAAATTTTAATCAGATTCCTTGTTCTAGCATGCAAACCACGCAATATGAAAATAAATTTCTTTATGAGATTCCACATACTTAAAATAAAAATAAAAAAATCATTATTGAATTAAATTATGCAACTGCAATCACAAATACAAAAAAATTTGAGCCAAAATGAAGTACCGCAGTACTTTTAAAGTGTGCATTCAGGCGCAATAACTTGCACGTTATACTTCAGGAAAAAAAGCATACATTTTTCTCAGAATCAACACAAAATTACTCAATGCTAAAAAAAAAACGAAAAAAAAAGAAACGCCAAATGAAAATGTTGTTGATGACGATGACGACGTTGATGTATGTATACGTAGATATGCATACATATGCATGTAGTTGATATGTGCACCCATTTTTAACATACATATATGCAAACATATTTATGCTGTAAATGTTACTGATGTTATTCTTTTTATTGCTGTTTTCTTTCTATTTTTTTTTTTTTTTTTTTTTTTGGTGGCTGCTTATGTAAATAACATTATAAATCATAGAAATCAAATATAAACATGCTACACAACACACATATACATACATATACAAATGAAATGGAAATGTTCATGTATAAGCGCAGCAAAAATAAATGAATGTGTTTAAAAAAAAATAAAATAAAAAAATCAAATGCTTATGGCATTTTTATTTGTGAACTCATCAACGAAATCTCCATTTTTGTTGTTGTTGTGGTTGTTGCATACATAGTGAGTTGAAAAATGGGGCGTTAAATGCAAAAAGAAGTACGAAAGATGAAGGTAGAAAGTAGGGAAATAGAAGAGCAAATATAAAATCCTAACAGTTGAGATGCAGAAAAATGCATATGCAAACGTGCGATAAAGTTTTTTTTTTTCACTTGACTTGTACACGCTACATTCGACTCACTTTCATACTCTTTCATACAAATACTCAATTTAGCCAAATTCATATATATCCCCACCAGGCATGCCAACTCATGTTTTCTCTCTCCCCGATAACCCTCGAGAAATTCTCCGATTTTCGATCGGATTCCCGCATTGGTACAATTTCATATTATAACAGCGCTACACGTACTTTCCATATAAACATTTTACAAAAATGTGAGTGTTATTCTAAGGCGATCCTGAACTTTTTCGGTCCAAAACTTAACCAATTTTTATGGGACTGGTAGATTAATGGAAATGTATTTTCTGACTCCGGAATTCTTAACATATAAGCTTCAGCCCACTTTTGGAGATCAAAGTTTTCAAAGGAGAAGACATGGAATTTTTTATGACTCAAAAAAAAAAAATGGAAAAACTTTGTTTTGAGAAAGACGGGTTCAAAGTTTTGACTATCGGTTTTAACATATAAAATATACTTCATCTTCTTTATGATGGCTGACCGTAATTTGTAAGTTTACAGATTAGTCAGCAATGATTAAGAGTTATTAATCAGGAGGTGCTGGACGAAGGCATAGCTAAGCCTTTCTGAATGGCCGAAAGGGAATTCGCAGAGCCGCGCGACTGTTTTGGCCTGACTAAAACTCGGCGCCATAATAATAAATTGCAAGGCCTGCTTAAGAAAAGATAAAGATTTTAAGACCCCAAATATAAAATATTTTATAAGTTAAACGTTTTACATTACATAAAATTTGACAAAAAATATTCTACAGACTTTAATTACTAAAAGCTGAACAACTTCAAATTTTTCTTTGCAGCCTGTGCTCTAACAAACCGCCCGGTACCCATAGTCCAGCATTGGGCGCCAGCGAATAGGACGTGGTCCTAAACTCTAGTCGTCCTCAGCGATGCAACAGCGATTGTGATCGATCATTCTTGTGACGTCATCCACCAACAACCAGCACCACGACCTACCATTCAAAGAGTAATCCGGCAAACCGCTCAGCGATTCAAGCAGCAGGTTGCTCTACAGCCCGCTCAGCATCCAGGCCAGCGCATGTAATCTGTTAGTGTCCAAAGACCAAGATACCAGCAGGTCCTTACTTCAATGATGATGGTGCTGAAAAAGGTCCAGATATTGACTCTCTTCGTAAGAGGCCTCTCATAGATTTTGACTGAATTCTTTTTTGATGGAAAGCCACCGACTGTAGAATACAAAGATCAGCCCAGTTCATATTCACAAGACACCTTATACATACTATTACATCTACTGCTCATTATAATGCACACCAAAAGCATTACTATAATTACTGCTATCAGACTTAAAGATGCAGAGTACTGGCCTGTCAAAATTTACGGGCATAGCAAAATCTGGTCGCAGTTGCTGGCTTTAACTATCAAAGTTTATCAAAATATTTTACTACAGTTTTTTAATTATCAGTGGATGCGCATTCAGCTGGGACACGTACAGATCTGCACCAAGTGATCCAACATTGATTGCGAAATCGGTGTCAAGTTTCTACTCAAAGCATCATGAACTCTTTAAATATCTATTTAAGTATTTCAGGCTAATGTTCAAGCAATAAAAAAACCTAGTCGTTTTAAGAGTCATCAAAATATTGAGAATAATGAAAAACCAGACAAATTATCTGGACATGAAACAATCTTAGAGTAAAGTCTGTAACCGTATCTCAAATGAGTAGTCTGGGCGGTAATAACAAGTCAGCAGACAGTCATCGACGCGCTTAATAAGATGCAGAGGTTGGCTTTTGTGTGCGTAACTGGCGCCATGCGAACTTGTCCAACGGCATCTATGGCGGTCTTATTAGAACTTACACCTCTTCGTTTTTGCATTCAATTCCAGATGAAGAGGGCTATGCTAAGGATGTCTGGTGAAGATATCGGGGCAAATGGATTGCTTAATCGAAAGAAGTTTGATATTTTAAAGAGACAGCACCTAGAGAGACATGCAGCCAAAGTTTAGTTTTGAAAAACGATTCAAAACTGAACTTAGTAACAAAAAGAAATGGGAAGTATATCTGAAACATATTAAATAGACCAGCACATAAGGGTAGATACACCACGATCTTTCAAACGGAAATATATACGCAATTGATTTCAAGCGCAACTACCGGAACCAAAACATTGCGATCGTAACCGATAGTCAAGCGGGTATCAATGCATTTAAGGATGTAGTTTGGTGTCCGAGTCTCAAAAAATCAATTTTTTTTATACAAATACAATATATTAAAGAGTATAATGTAAAAATTTCAGACCAAAACTCAAAATATTAACGAAGTTTTAGCACATAGTCGTGAGCGCCTGTTGGTTAAACTGTATGTGTTGTTAAAGCTTTAAAAGCTTTTTCTCGAAACAACTTTCTTTCGGTCGGCCTGGGAGATTAAAGAAATTCTATGTAACCGATTAAGCTGAAATTTTAATACGTTATTTTACATACCAATGGCTCTCGCAGGTAGTAGAATTGTTTATTTATTATCATTATTTCCTATTTTTTATCCCGATTTTCAACAAAAAAAAGCGAGATTTTGGATTTTTTTTTTTTTGTTAGAAGTCGCCATTTTGTTATTTTTTGATAAAAATGTTTAAATCTATTACCTGCTATAATCACTATTCTACAGCACAATATTCTATTTAAATTTCTTGTCTCAGATGACTTCAAGTGCCGTAATCGCCCGGGCCAGCCATACACCTTTTTTTTTATGTGTCCACTTTGGACGTGAAAAACACTAAATAAATATTGTAAAAGAAACTCCAAAAAAATTTGTTTGTACAGTTAAAGATAATAAAATATAAAAAAATTGGAACGATTGTATTTTATTTTGTTATAATAAAATATTTCCGATCCTTCAATGTCACCAGGTTACTTCAAAACTGGTGATGGAGTGCCGTGACTAACTAAATACGCATCGGCTATATAATCGGGTTTGGATCCTTTGGGTTCCAGGTCATATTGGGATTAAAGGGAATGAATCTACGGATTTACTAGCAAAGAAAGAAGCATCAACTCATTTCGTAGGTCCGGAGCTATTTTGCGGAATAGGTAAAGGAACACTCTCTATATGAATTAAAATGGAAGAAGAAAATCCAAGGAAATTATGCTGGGAACACAGACCAGGAGTAGAGCATTCGAAAGCACTATTAGGAACCCATAACCCAAAACGCTTCAAGGAATGTATGAATTTGTCAAAGAATAATCTTAGAATCATTACAGGAACAATCATCTAACAAAACTGGGAATTACATCTAATTAATCATGTAGGTTTTGCAGTGGAGATAGGGGAATCTGCGAAGCACATCTTAGGACAGTGCTCTGCACTTATACATATTCGTAAAAGAAATATGCGTGACCACCAAATACCAATTGATAATCTCAACTCCATAGAAGTAGAATCCATACTAAAATGTCTATTGGAGGCTAGGCTTATGGAAATACTATAAGTCCATGAAGGGGCACAATAGATCTTAAAACTCTCAGTGCGCTACCCCTACAATAATAATAATCTCAAATGAGCCAGTCCACATTCGATCCTTCCGCTTCCCCGTCTCAAGTGATCTACGCATATTACGAATATTTTGTTCAAACACAATCGCAAATTCTGATTTGTGAAATGAAACTCTGCACAATCCAATGAAGCCTGAGCTACGAAAGACGAAATCGGATTGGCCACATTTTGACATAATGGAATCTTAAAGGAAATTAAAGAGAGGAAGATCAGTCAATATTTACATGGAGGCGCTTTTAGAAACTTAATTTTGCTGTGTGAATTAAATTTATAATCTTACTACTCGAAACCCGCAAAACTTAAAAATGCCTTCTAACTTGTGCCACAGTAAGGAAAACTTGGTGGAGTTAAAACCTTATCAAAACTAACCAGTTATTAAGCATGCAGATCCACCAACGCTTTAAATAGGTCTCACGGAGCACTTGCCAGTGTTGTAGCCCACGCAATACCCACTGCTTCAATGGCCGTGGTTTGGGCGAGAATAAATTTTTAATGACTTTTTTTACACCTACTAAGTTTCAGCTAAAGCAAGGCTTCTCTAATTGCACTTGCTCTTCAGTCGTACTTTACTACTGTAAGTATGCCACGATGGATTTGACTTTTCAATATACATAGTTATGGATGAAATAATGACAGAAGTTATGTCTCATCTCTCACTGACTTAAAAACATGCAAGCCAAAGCTGAACATCATTAAATGTTGGCAAAAGCTGCTGAACTATAAATACAACAATAATCAGAAAATCAAAGTAAGTAATCCAGTTCTATCACAGAAATCTTAAAAAAACATTATAGATAGCTACCCCGGATTAGAGACCGTCATCCGTTAATATTACAGGTTAGGATGAAAACATGAAATCTAGAACTATATTAGGGCGAGCAGCTTTCGATATCCAAAAATCTTCCCTTCGACTATGAGCGAATGTCAATTAAAACAGATGTGATTAAGAACGACTCACAGTTTGTAAATAGAATATCTCACGCTCGACTATGATCTCGATTTTCAACTATATATATGTATAAATGCTTTTTACCTACATATAATTCAATAAAAATTTTCTAGCAGTAAAAACCATCAGTCGCAACAAATCACAAGCATATCCACTGATAGAAGAGTAAGCAATCATTGCAATATATACGCATATAAATTTACACACACGACGATGAATGTGTAGGATAATAAAAAAATATGTTATAAGTATATCCATAAAAAGAAATTCACTCACATATACATACATTCACATATTCGTATATAAGTGTATGTAAACTTACTTAAGCACACACACAAGCTCAATTCACTCAGAAATGCATGCTTAAATGAACGCAAATAAACCAACCAACTTTTTTATTGCAGTTAAGCAAAAGCAGAGAAGGCAAAGAAAGAGAAAGGAAAAAGGGAAAAAGTGCGCGCCTCGAATGTAAACCACAAATAAAAATGCGCGCCAAGTAGGTTGGTGGTAAAACATGATGCACTCATACTTAAAACGAGTACATTTACACATACATACAAGCAAGCAAACACATGTATTCATACATTTTCACTATAAGCAATTTCTCGTGCAAATATCACACAAATAAAATAATAAAAAAAAGAAAAAAAAAATATATGTATATAAAAGTAAATAAATAATGAAAAAAAACAAAAAACGCAAATTTTACCTTGTTGAAAAATTTAGCTGCCATAACGGCAGTGAGGCAACAACAATAAGTGATTGGTGGGGGAGGGAGGAAGCAGCTCATACAATCATAATTTTTGTAAAGGTGAAATTAAGTAGAAATATTTCTGTATGTTTGTGTGTGTGTTGAGGTACAAGTATGTAGCTGAGTAGGTTTCTTCTATAAGTAAACTGCTGCTCGTCTTGATTTCTACTTCTTTGCAACTTTGCTCTTTCTACTTTTTCTCCTTCCTCTCGGTGATATAGTATGTACTTTAATTGCACTTGTTATGGTTGGCGTTGTTGGTGGCGTATGAGTGACATTTTTCCAGTTTTTGCCTTTTACGCGAGCAATTGACAGATTTCATGCCGTTTATAAATGTATTATTGTTTTTTTGAAGTATGCCTGTGTATAGGTATGCACTAACGTATCTTAGAGAGGGTTTTGAAGAAAAAATCAACCACTTACCGATGGAAATCTCATACTCGTATATTTTGATTGTTGGTTCTGAATCAAAAAAAAATTGTTAAAAGGACGTAAACATAAGCCTCCTCCCCTTCGAAAATATCTGAACCCGCTAGTGTGCTTATGTATGTGTTACTACCTTAATATGTGCATTAGTATAAGTGTTTGAATACACCAACTTAGGTACTTCATTTAATTGGCACTTTTGTTTAGAAAATATATACACAAAACTCAAAACAAAATTCATTTAATTAGCGACTGCTAAAAATCTTGTGAGTTTAAATGCTGCAAGCAAACAAGAGTAATATGCAGTCAGGCAGTGGCATGCAGCTCCTTTCTTTCATCCCATACACTTAGTGGCACATTTTCACATGCTGGCAAGTGTCTCATTAATTTGTGAATGCTCGCTCAAAAGTCGACGCTGAAGTAGAAAGAAATGAAGCTATTTAATGCTGGCATTTTTGTTAAGCACAAGGTTTTTTTTTGATATATTCATTCAAGTGTATAAATGGCGTCAAAATTATTAATTAATTTTTCTGCTAGGTTAAGTTGAGTTACTTGTTTTAAGCCTTGAACAATTAATCATGGCAAATCTAAAATATTTAAATGTATATTTCAGTAGCTCCGCTAAACATTCCGGAAACCTTTCATTCTAGGATTTTTATGCTGTTTCCAGCTTTTTTTAGGAAATTTTAAGGAAATGGGTGGAATTTCTTTAAAATCATAGATTGGTTGGTTGATCGATTACTGCACGGACTGTAATCAGGTCTTAACCTGTAAGCTACTTTGAATTCAAAGATCTGGTTCCAACCAGTGTAGTTGGTGTCCTTACAGGAGTTACAATGGGTGAAGAATGAAGCATTTCAAAGCAGGTAGAAACTTTAAGATTCACAGAAGTAAACAAGAATTCGTTTGAATTCATTCATCGCTACTTCAAAGTTTTTATAATTTAAAACCCTGATTATATCCTCTGACATTAGCTATTAGTTCCCTTTATTGATTAACATGAGGCTTTGAAACTTTTTCTCCAATAAGACAAGTTCAGAGAAGAGATCTTGTGAGAGCAAACTTTGAGAAAGAATTCCACACGGGTCCAACAAATCACATTGACTTCCGAACTCAGGTAGTGTTTTTCAAACCAAGTTTCTAAACTAAACTGACTAAACTAATTAAACTTGAAGATAGGTTAGGTTTGGTTAGAGTGGCTTTCGAGAGACACACTTAGGCCTGGACGGCCCATTGTGATACCACATAATTGGACCTTCAGTTTAACGACGATTCCGAACGGCAGTGTGGCAATTTTTTATCGACTTGTTGGTTTTGCCATTACCAACCAAGTTGTGTACTTGTACACTATCTTATAATTCTCATACACTTCATATTGATAGTGAATATCAGAAAGTTACGAAAATTAACTACCAGACGAAGAAGGGAATTGGTCCCGCACCACCCGAGTGAAAGTCTAGTGCAATAACCACTACACTATCGAGATCGTCATAAACTTGAAGATACATCGAAGGTAGTTATATTTGCAAGCAACCTAGCGTTTGTTAAAGCTATGGGCTACTCATTTCTCGATGTCAGGGAATTATCGCTTATGTCATAGAACCTAACCTAGAATGTAACGATCAGTTCTAGATAGCCGCTAGGTGCAGTAGATGGCAGTCCTTTTAAGCTGAACAAAATTTTTGATCTGTTACTACCTCGCCCATACAGATAAGAGATATATGAAATTTATCTCTTGAAAAATGTGACTACAAAAGGACCAGGTATCGGTTTAACCGCACACTGAAATACCCAGGCTAACAGCACAACGTACTAGATAAGAACATGAGAACATGGGACCAGAATCCGCAACCCATACAAACAACTTTACAGGAATCGAAAAAATTTGCAATGGAAGGGTATGCTCGTCCTCTTCTCTTACCATTGCCCGTATCCTGGCTAAGATAAAACCCTGCCAATTCCACAAGTCCACAACTGAAATTAGGAATCATTTTTAATTTCTTGGTCTCATATATTGACTATAGAAAAACAACATCTATTGACAACGACAGGATATGATGTGATGATTGTACTTAACAGTAAGGAGATTTTTCGTGTTAACTTCAAACCTGTAGACTCATCGTTTCCGAAAGCGTTTCAAAAAGAGTGAAATTCCTAAAATAGAGAAACCTTGAGTATACCTCTTGAATATCAGCCGATATCAGACGATAAGTATAAACACAGAAAACTAAAGGCATCATTATGACATCTTTAACTTTTAAATTTTCTGCGAATGCCACATAGCCAGTGACGGAGCCAAAGTTTTTGCTACTCTACACAAATAGGCAAATTTGCCGCCCTTCTACGAACGTATCAAACAAAGAATTGCGGGGTTAGATTTTTATTAATAACATAGGAATGTGTAGGGTAATGAAATACAATAACATAGATATATCTCAAAATTTATGACATTGCAAATATTTTGTTTGGTACAGTTTCATTAAGTTTTTGTTTTTAGAGTTGAAAAAAATTTATCTTAAACATTCACATTCAGAACAAAGTGTATTTTCCATTAATTTCCGATAGTGTTTCATTGAAAGCTTCATTTGTTTTGTTGCTCAGGTACTGTTGAAAATTTATTTTTCTTTCAAGCTTGAAAGAAAAATAAATTTTTTCTTACGGTCAGAAACACCTCAGCTGGTAGGTTATTTAAAATTTATTTTAAGAATTACTTTGTTTCCTCACAACTATCAAGGGCTGCATCATCTGCAAATTTACCAGGTATTTCACGTTATTTTGCTCATCAATTCCATCACATAGTTTTTAACTCTGGTTCTCTATTCTATAAGATATGGTCTTTTGATGTTTCTAACAACATCAACGCTTCGTAAAAGCTTATCTCTTTACTATGAAACATCTCTGTCCAGCATAAAAGAAGGTCCATCAAATTAAATCGTTCAATAGCGCTAACGAATAAAGACGCGCTCCAAGTCTTTTCTTGTATCAATGGTTTCAATTATCGAATCCTGTAGTTTTTCGAGTACTAAAACTACTTCATCAAGTTGAGTTGATAAACAGTTGACTGCTACTGAGTTGGCACTCCATCTCGTATCAGACTGGCGTTTGATCGTGAAACTGATATTTTCTTTTAAAACCTTCCATGAGTAGCTTTTGAGAAGAAGGTGAATATCTGTTCCACGACGAACACTGCCCAAAAGATTGTGGGCGGCACAAATGAATTCGAATGATTTCAATTTTCTGACTACAGTCTTCCATTCTATTTGAGACTTATGACTTTAAAAATGAAGTCACGAAGCCTTTTTAACATCATTCTTTTTAATTGCGACTTCATTGTAAATAAGTCACAACAAGGCCATGACTTTACATTAAAATTGAAATCACAGTCTTGACTTCAAATTTAGTTGAAGTCTTGAAGTCAAGACTGCAGTCATTTATTGGATACTACAAAAAATATGAAATACTTAAGAAATTTAGTTAGTGGTGCACAAAAACCTAACAAAAAAAAGTATATTTCTGTTTCTAAGCATTTCACTGTCACAATTTAACGTCAAAAACGCAGTGAAGATGTTTATGTTAACGTTGCAATGCGGAAAAACAGAACTCCTTTCATGTTAGTGTTTTTCGTACATTACACTTTTTGATATTGTATATCAGGTTTAGATAGAGGTTTGTGAGAACAAAAATAGCATAATGTTACAAAATCAAAAAAGTAAAAGGCACATAGCGCATATTGACTTCAATTGATTTCAATAACTTCAATTGATTTCAATGGACTTTAACCAACTGACTTTAAGTCATTCTATGAATTATTCAGGTCAGGACTTCATTCGAGGAACCGCTCATTCATGACTTCATATGAATTATTTTCCAATGTATGGTCAATCATTGACCATCCAATATGACTTTAGACTTCATGATTTTAATTCTCACAGAAAAAATTGAATATTTCAGTCATTTTTAAACAAAGCCAATAGACATGTAAACGAAATACCTTGTGTAAACAAACAAAGAGTCACGGCGTCTTGGACAAAATGTCACTGTTGGCGATTACAAATTCGAAGTCGTCAAGGATTTCATTTATCTTGGATCCAGCATCAATACCAACAAAGACGTGGACATTGACCACCAACGATGAGAGGCTGTTGGGAGCGTTCGAGAGGGAGATAATCCGCCAGGGAGATAATCGTTATCATCGCTCACTTTCATCTCGTTGTTGGCTAAACCTTGTCCTTAACCCTTTCTTCTCAACTTTTTTATTTGGGGGTAAAAAGTTTTTTTGTAGTTTTATACTCATAGTCCAAAGACTTTGTTAGGAATAAAAACCAAAAAATGATGAAAGAAGTTTTTGGGAAAGGCTGTAGAGCTTTTGGAATTTTGTACATTATAATGACCAAAATGCATGAAAGGAGTAAAAATTCAAGAAAAAATTTTATGGCTTTTTTTTTATAGAAAAAACAACTAAGCTTTATTTTGCAATGTATATTAAACTTTCAGTTAAGAAAATACTTTAAAAAACACACTTGTTCACTGAGTATAAAAAGTGAAAATTTGAAACATTTTTGGAATTTGGGTTTATTTTTACTAAAGTCAAGTATACAGAATTTTGTTGTTTAGTGACCTGTAGTAAAATTTTATGGACAAAATATTAACTTGAACATATTATCTTGAACATATTAACCCTTCATCAACCCTCGTAAAGGGTTAAAAAAGAAACTTTTTCGAAAAAGACAAAAAAGACCCATAATAGTGGGTGCCAAAGGGATAATATGTAGTATTGTATAGTTATTGTACATTATATTGTACATTAGAACTATGTGAATTTGTAAAATATAATGTACAATTTTTTTAAGCATGTGAAACATTTTTTTTAACAACTTTTTTATTAAGTTTTTAATTTTGTATTATGGAATGGAGTTTTAACTTTCGTTTTAAACTATTATAATTAAAAAAAAGTTTATATACTTGCTCAAAATTTTAAACTTAGTCTCTGCTCATTTTTGGCTGTTGAACAGTGTCATCGGTTGTAGAGCCAACTAAGTAAGTAAGTAACAGATTTGTAACTTGAAATGACTGCATTCTTTTACAGCTCTATGCCATATAGACCACTCAGGTCATTTTTATCACGATTGCTGTCATCGTCTGCACGACAGCGGTATTACCAGACACAGAAGATTAAAACATTCCGAAAGGAAGCAAGAACGTCTACCAGATTTCGATAGTAAAAAGGGATCCTGTTTCATTTTAGCTATGCCTATGATTATAATAACAGATTTTAATCAATATCGTTTTCAACAAAAGTGTTTTTGTTGTTGTAAAGAATTATTTTTTTGCTTGTGTGATCAGTGCCAGAAGGCAACACTCCCCTACAGCATCCCAAAAAAAATTCGCAAACGATTCACTTACTCAATAAAACATCAACAACTACATATAAAATGCCATAAGAGTAGCTAATAACATCAGTAGCAACAAACAAATAACAACCTCAATAAACTCGTATTTGAATTCGAGTTAAGCTCAGAAGTATAAAAGAAGAAGAAGCAAAAGCAACAGAAATAGGTCAACGATAATTTATACCGCTTTAAGGTGAAATGCTCTACTACATAAATCGAAAATCAGTTAAACGATAGCAACTACAGCAGCGGCTGCTGCAGCTGTGTAAACATAGGTACCTGGGTACACCCTAAAAGCATAAAAGCAACATACTTATGAATGCACATATGATGGAACAACAACAACACAATAACAACAAATAGCAACAACTGAAAAAGCTAAAAGCACTAATAATTATCATTGCATATCAGTGAGTTGAGAAAGTATGCGAGTGAGTAGATGAAAGCAAAGCAACCAAATCCACACGGGTCACCTTAATCTGAGTCAGGCCAGTAACCAAACCAAACAAAACCAGCAAACGAATCATCAGTCAGTCATTCAGTCAGTCAGAGCAGTGAAGTTCAGTTAGCAATGAACGTTAAACTGATGCTAATCTGAAGGAGCTTTTAACAAATAACAGCAGCGGCAACAGCAAATACTAACAAACATGATTCTTCTGTTGCACTTTTAGTCACATTCACTACTACAACTATAACCACACAGAAACTGCATATGTATTTATGAGTACGAGTATGTAGAATTTGCTAAAAGCATCTGCAATCTTCTGCAGCAGCTGCAGGAGATATTGCTTAGTGCAGCATACTACATACTTACCATTTCTGTCCCCTTTTGTATTGTATATGTATGGGTGTGTTTGTATAATTGTATTGGTACATATGTCTATTTGTGTATGCGCATATGTGCATTTAAGTGCATTAAAAAAAAAAATGCTAGAAAGCGAACTCAAATAGAAAATGGAAACATTTTCATTATGTAAGAACAAAGACATAAGATAAAAGAAAAAAAGCAAACAACAACAACTTAAGTATCAAGATTTAGCAGGCACACATTCATATGTTTTTCGAACACATACATATCTGCTTGTATATGTGTGTTTTTTTCTGCATTTTCCTTTTCATTTGGCAGCTATTATAAAGAAACAAAAACAAATGCGACAACATTTTTACCTTTTAAATTGCAATAAAATAAAAGCAACTATGTATGTATGTATGTATGTATGTAATCTTCGTATACATATGCACTGGTTGTATTTTCTGCATATGTATGTACAAAATATTTCACTTTTTTTAAATTCTTATGATAAAACGCTGAGGTTAAGTTAGAGCTAAAGCTTTGCTTTCATTTATTTTTTTTTTTTTTTTTTTTTTTTGGGTATGCCAGAAGCTTTTAGCTTACTGCACCGCTTGCTTACCCTATGAAACTGTGATACGTTTCTATAGATATTTCAATGTATTTCAAAGTTTTATTTTTCAATTTAAAATATTTAAAATAAATCGCAAATCTTCTTAAGTTTTGCCGTGTAGACAAAAAATGTAACAAAAAATAAATAAATAAAAATGTAAACATAGAGATACCAACTAAACCGTAACGACTATACATATTCATGTGCTTCAAGCCATAAATCTAAGCTAGTGTTTTACGAAAATCAAACAAACTAACACCATAAACATTCTGACTGCGGCTTCAGGTAGGTTAAATTATTTTAAACACGACAATAATGATGCCAGAAAAGTTTTGCTGTTTAGTATGAATTTTGGTTCCTTCGTGTATTGCTTGAGGTTGTAAAAAGTCGATAACGAAAATTGCTTCGCAATTTGGTTTCCCTAGGACCCAACAAAATTTGAAGTTTATTATTAGCACTAAGGCGCTTTGAATGGTATTGTAGCATTTCAATACCGATGAAGAGTTTATAGCTTAACTTTCCAAAGCCTTTCAGAGCATAAACCATAATGTTTTAACAGCTCTAGTATATTTTTCCTCTATTTCAACTTCAAAAATAAGGAGTGAGATCGAAAATATCTTAACATATATAAAATTGAATAATTTTTAAACTTAGAGTTTTGATTTTTTTTTATATTTAAATGATAATATTTTACAAATTACAGAAAAATATAACTTTTATAGTTCTAACCACTATTTATGAACTCGTGGACCTTTTTTGGTAAGCCTTCCATTAGAGATTTGGTAGTTGTTTTAGACACCTTTATGGAACAGTTTGTCCATCTCCTTTTAAAATCATCGATATTTTGGGACACCTTTTTTGTGCTCTTTAGGTTTCTTTTCACAAGAGCCCAATATCTCTCCACTGGTCTTAGCTCCAGACAATTTGAAGGATTGGCCTCCCTTAATACAAAAACTATGTTATTACATTGGTACCACTCCAGAGCTTTCTTGCCGCAGTGACATGATGCCAAATCGGGCCAAAAATATGTGGACACATTGTGTCTCTTATTAAAGGAAGAAGTCTTTTTTTCCAACATTCTTTGATGTATATTTCGGTATTTATAGAGCCCACTGTAACGAATGACTTGCTTCTTTTGCCGCAACTGCATGAAGCTTGCCATACCAGGAATTTTTTTTAGGAAATTTTGTCTGCTTTTGGATTCTAAATTGTTCTTCGACATTTCCTCGAGCATCAGCAACATACAAATTTTGACCCGGAAGCTGCGTAAAATCTGCCAGTACATACGTTTCGTCCTCCATTATACAACATGAATATTTTTGTATGAAATTCGATTTTAATTTCCGGGCCCTACTTTTGTCGTCAAAATTTTTTGTCGCATTCCTGTCTGGAACTTTTTGGACTTTGTATGTTTTCAAACCTGCATTGGCTTTAACTTTTCGCACCAAATAGTCAGAGCACTGGGCTAACCGGGCAGCTTTTCTACCAGATGTGTTTGAAGATCTTTTCAATATGCTTTCTATTTTCTTGGCTTTCCCAATGCCATGTGGTCCTTGTTTTCTTCCCGAACCAGGTTTCCTATCGATGGTCAAATTCTTCTGAAACTGTTTAATAACATTGGAAACAGTTTGACGGCAAACCTTCAATTCCTTGGCCAATTTTTTGTAGGACCAATTTGAATTTTTTTGAAAATTTTAAATAATTTTAAGACGCACTTCTTTTTCTTCGCTCATTTTGATCAAACTCACAATAAATCAACATGTTTGTCATTAAAAATAACAACTGACATATTTTTCAAAGATAGTTAGATCAAAGAAATTTTTAAATTTTACACCCAAAAAAAATTATTAGGTAAAACGTGTGTTAAGATTTTTTCAATCTCACTCCTTACTTAAACTATCGGAAAGTTTAAATGATTTTTTGATATTACTACGGGATACAAAGAATAATGCGCCTATGCAATTTTTAAAAATAAAGAAATCAATATAACGTAAATGTAGGTAATTCGGATTGATTTTTGCAAGGTAAACTTTGAGCGCTAAAAATAAGGATTACAGATTTATGGAAAAAAATGTTTTAATACAAAATTAAAGTATATTTCTTTCTCTTTTAAAGCTGTTAACTACCAAAAAAACAAAACATAACTTTTTTTTAATAGTTACTTAGGTAACATCACTTCGAAAAAAATGGATTGCATGTAATTCGGATCCTAAAATTGAGAGTTCGGATCGATGATGTACGTAATTCGGATCAGCAAAATTTATGGTAAATTATCTTTAATTTGAGGTTTATTTAGATGCAAAAGATAAATTTGGTGTTTAAGGAAAATATATATATAAAAAAAAATTTATGTATGTATGCGTAAATACATACACACACATACAAATTGTTATCCAAATCTATGTATTTTCCTTATGTAATCATATACCTTTTGTCGGATCTTAGTGAAATTTGTGTGTATGTCAAGTTGTGGGCTATAAAATTCGACCGTATCTCAAAGTGGGCATGGCATTTTCGCAAAAATCCAATATCTTCGAATATCATATCGAGCTGAATTATTAAAATTTGATATGGAGACTTTCTTGTTCCACACCGAACTAATTCTCAATTAGAGGCCTACTCATGGGCGTATCAAAATTAGGGGGAGAGGCTGTGGCTGGGCGATAGATGCGAATATATTAAAACAAAAGTATGGGACTGTGCAATCTTACGCAAGAACAATAGCGGATCTAAGAGGCGTAGGAAAGAGGAAAGAATTTGGGGTTAAATACCCCTGACCTCAACCCCAACTCCCCCCTAACCTCCCTCCGCCAATTCCACCCTAACCTCCCCCTTCCTAAACTTCTCCCCCCCAACGCCTCCCTAACTCCCCCCTTCTTTACTGATAAGAATTTCATATATTTGATCATTGGCCACAAATAAAAAAAAATTTGAAAGGGATGAACAAATGTTAACCCCCTTAAGATAAATCTCTGGATCCGGTAGTCCGGCATGAAATATATAAAAAAATCATTGAATCATTCTAAACAATTCTGAGTTAAAATTTATAAGAATATTGACATAGTCAAAAATTAGAATGCAGTTTGGAATTTAAAAAAAATACTAATCATTTAACACTTAACTAGTTTTTAAAAACATATTTCATATTCAATTTGACTAAAAATTACTAGTTAGTTTCAAAATTGGTATAACTCTAAGAAACGCTATTTCAATTAATATTTCAATAAAAAAAAAATTTTTTTGATTTTAAAATACAAAATTTTTTACTAAAATTCAAAATATTTTTCAAGTTTATCTAAACTTTGAACTCAAATTCAACAAAAAAAAGGGTCGATCCGAATTACCTCCAAACATCACCTATTACATCTAAATCACATCTAAAAAAATTTAATTAATTAAAACTATAAAGTTTTTCTAAATTTTGTAATTATGCAAACACTTCATTTGCTGGTAATTCGGATCATCGATCCGAAAAACGCATGCTGGTAATTCGGATCGATTTTAAAAGTAAATTTTTTTCTTAATATGCTTTCTAAAATGGTGCTTATTTTTACCAAACTATAACAAAATATTTAGTGAACAAAACCCTATATAAATTATATAAATATACTAACCAGCACAAAAGTTATTATAGTTATAAAATTTGTGGGTTTTTTATTTTATTTGCTAAGGCTTTGTATGAAAGTACGCTCACTCTTTGGTTCTTCGCTCACAACTGATTAATTTGGAATAATTTAAATAAGTGTTGCATACTATTATAAAGGGAAAATAGTTCTCGTTCGTTTCAAAAAAAGGACTTAATTTTAAAAAATACCAAAGAAAAGTTATTATTTTTAGGCCAAGCGGAAATTTATTCAAAAATCTTCGGTAAAGATGCTAAAAAGGAAGACAGTGTTAGCGAGTTTTCTTCTTTTTGTTATGTCTATAACTCCTACAATGTATGAAATGCGAAGTTAGGCCGCATGTTCCATATTATCCTGAATCCCGTGAGTGTTGCAATCAATCTGACTACGTCAGATTATTTATTGTCCGTTTCGAGGAAATTTATACGGAATGCGCCGGACCAATGTATTCTCGCCTGGTTATTTCAATCTCCCTTTCATTACTTCCAAAACCCAGATAATTATCGAACAATCCATCGAATGGCGTTCACCATTATACATGCTGTTCATCGATTTAATTCAATTAAAAGTCGCGAGAAGTTCAAAAACTTCCAGAGGAATAAAAATAAAATAAGAATAAAAGTGAAAAAACCTGATTAATTTCAAACAAAATCACACAGAAACTACTAAAGTTGGCACTTGAATGGAACCCACAAGGAAGCAGACTTCACGGGCAACCAAAGAATACTTGAATATGTTCCATACATCTAGAACTAACAGACAAAAATACAGCATGGCAAAACGTAAAAATTACTGCACAACACACAGTCAGCTGAAAATGCTTAGTAGAAGTCCTAAGCTCCCAAGAGGAGTAGAAGGGAGGGGGCGGTGAGGAAGATCAGGTTTAGGCCAAGCCCATGATTGAGAGAGACATTTTATTAAGTCTGTGTCTAGATCTTTAATAGTCGCTTGGCTATTTATTAATATAGCAGCATCACACCTACTAATTTTGATGAGCCAGTGAATTGGTTTTTCTGATTGCTAGAAACTTGGCCTGCCAGTGGTTTTGTCCGGAAGTAAATTTGTTGTCTTCTGAGTGGACTCCCGCACCGACTGGGATAGCTAGAGTTAAATTTCAAATTTAAAGGTTGCTCCCACATAATTTTTTCTGCAATCTACTCTGGTTTGAAAAAATGTGTCAAAGCAATTTGTGAAATTCAGTTTGGTCAGGTGGTCTGTGTTGGGTAAGAAAGAGAGATGAATTCGGTACTTTTAATAGATATCTATTATGTCCATAGTATATGGAAGTCTAGTGCCCTATTTCTCTGAGTCTGACTACAGTTGTAATGGCTTTTGTATTTAAGTGGTATCCTTACTTTTTGAGCACTGTATTAAGAGATGAACCAGAAAATTTTTAGAATTTTTAAGTATCCATTAGGACCCCGTAATCTTCAAGCGAAAGTATCTAAAAATAGTGCAGTTTTTTCCTATATTAGTCATTTTTATCTTGGATCAACTTAAGTCAATATGACGAGCCAACAAGAACAGCGCCGCAAATTAATACTGGACATTTACTTGACTGATAAGAGGAAGACTAGATTAAGTATTGCACGTTTAGCGATGGTTTATATCATCAGAAACAACTACAACGCGGGAAACTCCATTTGTAGAACCGAAGGGTCAGGCAAAAAAAAGGATACAGAAGTGCTGAAAAAGGTTGTTAGTACATATCGGGCTAATCCCACGAGGTCAGCTCGAGATGTTACAGCTACAGCTGGTACATCACAATCAACTGTAATGCGATATAAGTGAAGTCAACGGTTAAGGACCTATAAACAACAGAAAGTACCTAACCGGTCGGAAGCAAAGGAAAAAATAAAGAAGACACGTGCTTGAAAGCTGTATGACAATTACTTAACCAAATTCGATTGCGTGATTCTCGATGATGAAACCTACTGTAAGGCGGACTTCAACCAGTTGCCTGGAATATGGATGCAACACACAGAATATACTCTGAAAAAAAAATATACCGAATTTCCAAAACGCTTCAAGGTTTGGGAAGCTATTTGCACCTACGGTCTACGGACTCCAGAATTTACATAGAAGAATGCCTGCAAAAACTCCTTCTACCATTTATTGGATACCACAAAGGAACCTTTTCGTTTTGGCCAGACCTAGCCACAGTCTAGGTATAAGAAAAATAATGTCACAGTGGTCCCAAATGAGGGAAATCCTCCCAACTGCTCGGAACTTCGGCTTATTGAAAGATATTGGGCTATAATGAAGCAAACTCTGAGAAAAACAAAGAAAGTTTTCAAAAATGATGTAGAATTCCGAAATCAATGGAATTAAGCCTATGCAGTAGTCACCGAACGTACTGTCCAGTCTCTAACTAAGAACGTTAAGAAAAATGTTAAACAATTTTGCGACCGCTAATAATATTTTAATAAATTTTTTTGTGAATTATAAATGGAACCTTATTTTAGTGAAATCGGACTGTTGGTTGGTTTTTAATGTCTCCGTAAAAATTCTAAAGTTTTTCAGGTTCACCCCTTACATTAAATTTGTTTTGATTGTTATGAGAAATTTCGATTTCGTAGCAATGTTTCATTATTTAATAGCGTAACCACCGAGTCGCAATGGTTAGTATGCTAAACTACGCTTGATACAATTTTACTATAAATCACCAAATCCAAGAGCATCTAAAATAAAATTTCAATAACTAAAAAGTTAGTAAGCTAAAGCATTTCAATATGTTTTCTTAAAGCAGTCCCTTGGCTCAATATAAATTACTCAAAACTAACATATTTCAATTTAATGAAAAAAAAATAAATTCCTAAAGTTTAAGCTGACAGTTATTTAACTCTCTATTTCCTCTATGTTTTCTTTATTTTTTTAGTTTTCTGAATGAACTTAAACTATTTTTCTAACCAAAACTCACATGAATAAATTTTGCTTGTATGCAGATTGATACTTTTTAGCTTAAAATAATATTTTCTTAATTCAATGTAAATATTTAAAACAAAAAAAAAAAATATTAGTTTGATATGATATAAATATTCTATAAAATATTTCAAAAATAATAATAAACTTTAGTATTTTCATTACGAAAACTGCATCGAAAATTTTGTAATGCAAATTTAACAATGTGTTTGTGAATTTCAGTTGTAAAAAATTTTCACAAACGAAAAAGTTCACGCATAATTTTCAACAAAAGTTGATTCCAAAAATGAAATGTTAATTTTTCACAAATTTTTGTAATATACATAACACTACTCTACAAATTTACAAAAACTTTCACCCCAACGAATGACGATAACATTTTCTATAGTAAAATTTTCCGTTGAATCTGAATATCCTAATGATTTTTTTGGATTGGCCCCAATTGTTCATATAGATGGCAAAATTCAAAAAAGTGCACTGTTGAGAGCACATACTTCACACAAATGCCTGTCAATACTTTAATTTTCAGCCAACGAATTTAAAATTTTTGTATATTTTAGATGAGTATCAGACAAAAATTTTAAGGTATTAAAAGTTCCAATAGTAACAGTAGTATTGCTGTTATGACCGAAAAAAGGTAAGAAAAATCACTTTTTTTCGCTTTTTTTTCAACAAATCTCAACTTTGGAGCCCTATATCTCAAAATAATTATATGGGTGATAAAAAGTAAGTCTTTTTATCTTATAGAAGCATATATATTTTGATGGAAAAGTCATAATTTACGATACTATAGAATTGTTTTAACATCAATGCAAAAACTATTTTTTATTTTAAAACATTTTTATTTTAATCAAATAAAAAAACACAGTACAACAAAATTTTATTTCATTGTTTTATACTAATTTAAGGTCGTTGATCATGACTGCGTAGTCAGTTTTTTTCCCACCACATCTAGTTCTCCCACAATATGAACCTGAAGTCGGAAAATCGAGTCTTCTGGGGCTATTAAGAAATTTCTTTATTTCAACAGCTACGAATTTGATGTCTGAGGGAAAGTTATTAATCACAAAGAGATAAGCAACTTTTACACATACACTTTCCCCTCACCTCCTACCTTTCCTCGATAAATGGCTCATAGACCCGTGGTTCAATCCCATGTGGAGCCAAAAAAATTTTTTTTTATATATCAATTAAACAATTTTTTTTTAAATTTTGTTGGCTCAAAAAGTGGACCTAATGTAATTACAACAACAAACGATCCCATTATTTACTTTCGTAGTGTATGTGGCTTGGTTCTAATGCAAAAATTCGATTTTTGCTTTATTCTGAAAAAAGTGTACCTCGTAGGTCGTTCTAATCTTCTAGCACCCCCTATAATTTTTAACAAAAAATATTTTCTTCAAAGTATAATAGTTTTCTCAAAGGTTTTTTTTAACGGCCATTTATCGAAAAACGGGGTTTGAAACCCAATTTTCAAGAGGAAAGGTAGAAGGTGGAGGAAAAATGTCTATGTAAAAATTGTTTATCTCTTTGTGCTTAATAACTTTCGTTCAGACATCAAATCCATATCTGTTGAAATAAAGAAATTTCTTAATAGCCCCTGAAGACTCCATTTTCCAACTTCAGGTTCACATTGAAGGAGAACTAGATGTGGTGAGAAAAAACTGACTACGCAGTCATGATCAGCGACCCTAGATTACTATAAAACAAAAAAATTAAATTTTGTTGTACTGTGTTTTTTTTTTTTTTTTTTTTTTTTGATTAAAAAAAACTGTTTTAAAATAAAAAATAGTTTTTGCATTGATGTTAATAAATTCTATAGTATCGTAAATTATGACTTTTCCATCAAAATATATATGCTTCAAATTTTTTTTATAAAATTTTATATAAGATAAAAAGACTAACTTTTTGTCACCCATATAATTATTTTGAGATATAGGGCTCCAAAGTAGAGATTTGTTGAAAAAAAAAAAACGAAAAAAAAGTGATTTTTCTTACCTTTTTTCGGTCATAACAGCAATACTACTGTTACGATTGAAACTTTTTATACCTTTTTTGTCTGAAATATGCAAAAATTTTAAATTCATTAGCTGAAAATTAAAGTATTGACAGGCATTTATGTGAAGTATGTGAAGTATGTGCTCTCAACAGTGCACTTTTTGAATTTTGCCATTCACATGAACAATTGGGGCCAATCGAAAAAAATCATTGGGATATTCAGATTCTACGGAAAATTTTACTACAGAAAAATTTATCGCCGTTCGCTGTGGAAAATCTTGTTGAGTAGTGTAATTACAAAACAAGAAAGCAACGGGTTTTACTATTTCCAAAAAAAACGAAGTGTAACAATAATTTTGATTTTAAATTTTTGTGAGAGATAAATACTAACACACAACAAGCGGTAGATATCACAAATTTGTTTTCAAAGGGAAGTTTTTGAGTTTTAACCCCTACTTTGGTGTTTCTACTTATTAGAAAATTATTAAAATCGCAGATTATGCAATTAAATTTTGGATTCCAAGACCAGAAGTACCCACAGTATTGATTTCTCATAAGCCTTTTGACGTTCAATACAAATCTGTGCACAAAGTTTCTCTATCACATTATCATATCCGATATTTGAGTTATTATCTATGTGCCTTCCAATTATCTATGTGCTTTCCAATTATCTATGTGCTTATAAATATTCATGGGAAATTACAATTCTGGCCTATAAGTCTAAAAAAGTATGACAAGAAAACTTTTTCATTCCTCATTAGAAAATCCTTAGTATACTAGCCCCTTCCCCTCCTTAAGTTAGTTGTGCATACGCCTCTGAAGTAAAAGAAAATCATATGCACATTTTAACATATTTTTCTGTTTTTAAAGGCAACTACAACAACAAACAGCAAATGCATATGTTAGCGCACAATTACATACCTCTTGCACTCTGTGCGAATGTGTGCATATGTTATCTATCTATGTATGTGTCTTCTGCGTTTTCATCTGGTTACGACAATATCATCTCATTATTTATACAAAAATTTCATTTACATCCGTTTCCGGTTTGCCACTGACATTTGCCATTGCTAACTATCGCCCCAGAAATAAAAAAAAAAAAATAATAGTGAATAAAAACTTTTATATTTTTATGTACCACATAAATGTATGTGTGTTTTTGCAACCATTACAAATTGGCAACACTAACACTAATGCATACCTTCATACATATGCATACATGTATATGAAATTGCAATTGAATACATATTAAATATAATAAATGCATAAGTATTTGTGTGTATTTTTGTTTGTTATTGTTATTTCCCTCAACGATTGAAAAATACTTAAATTCGTGAAATATAAAAACAAATTGTTATTTTTCTTTTTGCGTTCTTTCCGCTTAAATGACGCCAGTGCCGGATGAGCATTGGGCATTTCTTCAACTTTTTAACACACAGCCATATGCAGTCAGACAAACACATGCGCATTCACATAAACAAATAAACATATTAATAATCATAAGTATATGGATGTGTTTTTTATTGCAGAAACTGCTGTTGTTCCATTTGCTGCATCTCATACGCATATCACACACACACACTCAATGTTTCCTGGAGGAGAGTAAGGGGCGTTTTTGCCAGACAATATGACGCCGCAAGATATACACATGCATGTACTCAATAAGACATTTTGTACTCCAGTTTTCCTTTGTGTCCTTTGCCTGTTTTTCTGTAAATTGTTTTCAATTTCTTTTTTTTTTTTTGTTTGTATTTTTGCTTTCATTCACTTCCTTTGTGCATTGGTGTCAGTATTCTCGGGCTCACATGTATAATGCAAAAACAAATAATAAAAAATAAAAACGCTGTACTTCAATTTTATTTTTGGTGCATTTGTTGGTTTTCTCCTTTTTTTTTTTTTTTGGCTCTACTTTAAGTATTCATGTGAACTTCTTAACCCTGTGATAAATAAATTTTGGTTTATATTATTGCATACTTTAAGGCATTATTTTAAAAGAAAATTTCTAAGCAATTTCAATTTAATCTACTTTACATATATATGATCTCGTTTTTGTCACTCATTTCTATCTGAATTCGAGATTATACAGATTCAAGGACACGCAAAAAAATTCTTAAATGTAGTGTAATTAATAAGAAAATCTTGTTAGACTTGAATAGGACATCCCACTAAAGTCAAGCTATTAAATTTTTGGGTCGATACTGAAAAATCGGAAGCTCCTGTTTCCGGTTAACATGGAAGCGTTTGAAGTTTAAACTTTCCTATTTCATAGAAAAGACTTAAATCTAAAGACAAGCATCTACTGCTATCTCTCGGAGTGTGTCTATATACTACCTTGAATTACTTAAATTATTCTTCCCCCTCTTTCCCTTAATATATACCAAATTACAATAGTTTCTGCTTGTATCGAAATCACCTTGCTGAGATGAAAGTAGGGACAGAGAGAAGGTTGAATGAAAACATGGAAAGGACGTAGGGAAACACGAACAGAAGAACTGCGTTGAGCACATAGGGAAGTACAGAGGGGAAAGACGAATGGAGGGTTTGGAAGAAGGAACGAACTAAAAGATGGAAGAAGAGACAAAAGAAGCGGTATGGAGAGAAAACCGGAAGCAGGAAAGAGAACAAACGGAGAAAAAGAAGGAGAAAGAATCGATCGAACGAAAGCCAAAAGAAGGCCAGCACGGAAGTGCGTGGAATATAGAGAGCAAGAAACGTCGGTTAGTCAGTTAGAAGGAATGTTGTACAAAAGGTCGGAATGAGAAAAGGAAAAAACATAAGTAAAGGAGGAGTGATGGCAGTGCGAAGAAAATAAAAGTCCGGACGAACGAATAAACAAGAGAAATTCGAAGACGTCGATGAAAGTAGGGATGGAATAAGCACGGGTGAGTGGTCGTAAGGATAGACAAAAAAATGAGGAAAATAGAGAAGGACAGAGGGTGAAACGAAAAGAAAAACGGAAGGAGGCAAATAAGAGAAAGAGAGAGCTTAAGGCAAAGAGAAAGACGATAGAAAGAACAGAGGAAAGAAGATAAGTTTGGAAGGAAGCATGGAAAGACGGTTGGAAAATAATTGATTAATATAAATTTTTTTCTTGGTCACGTTTTTTTTTGGTCATCGCTTGGTTTATAAATCATCAAATATTCGGTACTAAGCCCAGCTCGTTGAGTCGGTAAAACTCTACACGACACAAATATGTATTCTAAACTTTTTTCTTCTTACAGATTTGCACTTCTGAAAATCATCTGTTTTCTGGCAGAGCATATTGAAATTCTGCTCAGTTGAATTTCTTAAATTATGAAGAAAAGTTGCACCTTCTCTGGCTAACTCATTCGCTATCTCATTCCCTTCTACCCCTACTTGCAGAAAGTTTTTGATCCATCCCTCTAAAAAGTCTGTTAATTTAGAAACAATGGCGCATAGTCATAGTCAAAAATAAAGTGTACTTCAACTAAACTATACTTTATGGTATTAATGGTCGTAAAGTATAGTTAAGTTAAATTGCACATTATTTTTGACTATGCCCCAATGACTATTATGGCTGGTCGCCGTATTCTAGTGGCTAGTGTTGTAACGAACCTTACTCACTCGCCGTGTCGGGATTCGATTACAGAAAATGTATTTTACTGTAATGACCCCTAGCCGACAGCAATCTCCTTATCTCTGTATAGGGGCGCGCTAGACGTTGAGGTATATATACGTAGTGGTGTGCTGAACCCGGTGGAATGGAAGTGCACGCAGTGCTACGTGGATAATGCGGATACGGTGGAGAGAAAAGTGTACATAGTGCTACTTTCTGAAATGTTAGCACGAGGGGAGGGCAGCACATATAATGCTACTGCCTCTAAAAATTAGCGAAAGCGCACACAATGCTAATCCCTGAAGACGCTAACACAAGTAAAGGGGGCAGCACACAGTGCTACTGACTGAAAATATTACCACAATAAATAAATCAAAATACTTACAGTTAACTATTATTTTTTATTGGTTTGATTTTTATTCGCTAGAATTATTGATGCTAATGGTTATTCCAGAAATAAAAGAAGGGGTCCCAAAGATGTCTACATGATGTCGGTAATCAGCGAGAAAAAAAAAGAAAATCGCCCGTTCGTGTTGAGCATGGAGCCCAGCAGACAAAATGGAAATAAAAAAACACGTTCTAAAGATGGCTGCGTCTTCTGTTCAGTGCTGTTCTCCCCAACACTACCCCAGGGTCGCATTCCTTAGACTATGCAACTTAATTTAACCGCTAGTATTAATTCCGCATAAAGAAGTAAGTTGATTCCATTCGAGTACTAATTTTACTCATATAACATGAATAAAAGCCAAGAGCTCAACCTAGTCCCTCCATCAGCTGTTGTGCCATAAAAGAAGAAAATGATCATGCTTTATATATTATTCAGAACACCTTTGGATTCACTTAGGGCCTTCTTTGTAACTCCTAGAAATCAAAAAAACTCTACAGAAAAAGAAATTTTTTCACTGGAAAAGCCCATTGAGAATTCGTATAAAAAAAAACCTACTGTCGCTCACACACGTGTTAAGACAACAATTTTTCAATTCGCATACCCGCGCATTAACACCATGCATAATTTTGTTGTTGCTGTCGACACTTACAACGCGAAAACGCGCAGATTTGCTTGGCAAGTGAACGAGTGAAAGATTTTCAAAAACAAAATTCTTCTACATACTCAAGAGGCACGATTTGGCTCTGACGATCGCGGGTAGCCAGGAAGTAGAAGTGGAAAGGGAAATGAACGTAGAAGAGAAATCACACAAAGCACTGATTTTCAGTACAAAAAACAAGAACTTACTATCCAAAAAAGCAAGGGGAGCAGGAAGAACAGAAAACGAAAATAAAAACAAGAAGTAAAAGAACAGAAAAGCTGTCGGCGGAAGTGCATGTTGCAAAGCAATTGTTGTTCCGCTGCACACATATACATACATCCACATAGTTTATGTGTACATGTACATGTATTTGTGCGTGCATGTAAGAACTTCACACTTAGATTTTATGAGCGCATGTATGCGTATAGTAAAAAGCAAAGTTTGTTGTTTTTGCTAAACAAAAAATAACAACACAAATTTATTTTCTTTTATTTTCCTTGCAGATTCTTTACAGCGTAAAAATTCTTTGCAAACTCAATTTTTTCGCTCATGTTTTTACTTTGAACTGGCATTGAATTTTGTTCTCGGTTGCCAATAGCTGAGCTCGGTAATTGTTGTGCTTGGCTTTGTATGTGTAAATTTTCTTATATAAAATCTATATTTTTCTGCTTTTTTAGCGTTTTATTGTAAGACTCAAACGAGCAAAAAAATAAATTCATAAGAAATATTCAAATAATTTTATACATGAAAAAAATTCATTTCAGATTCAACCAACTACAAATCTCAGTAATAATAAATTTTGCAAATTTTTGAAATGAACATGATTTCTCGCTTCGTCCAAGCAAATCCCCCAAATTGACTACGATATGTTGCTACACACACAATTAAAATAAAATTTTATTGTTCAACACACTTACCATCATCTTCAAAAACAACGTCAGCAGTAGCAATCAGCTCAATTCCATTCTCATCGTAGTCAGCAACACATTCTCCACTACTATCACCATCGTCTGCAACTTCATTCCCACCAACATATGTGGAGTCTTCTTTGCAATTCACACGTGCATTTTTAACTTGCATTAGCAATTGTTGTTGCTCCGCATCAGCTTCCGTTTCTTGTTCTCGTTGCTGCTGCTGCTTCTGCTGACCACCAATCAGATGCTCTCGTTCACCAAACTCAGCCTCATTATATTTGTGTTTTTCTTGCGGCTGTGGCTCTTGTGCTGCTTCTACTACACTCTTAATTTGCTTGAGTGTAATTTCATTTGCTTGTTTAACTTTTGAGTGGTGGCGTGGTGGCGGTTGCAATTGCGGCTCTTGTCGGTGTACTTCAGTTTTGTTTCCGTTCTCCATTGGGGCACAATATTAAAATGCAGTGGAATGCTAGCTGCAAAATTGTTGAAATTTGAAATGAATATGCCTAATTTTGTGTGAGTAGAGAGCTTTGGGTTTCAAGATTTGATATGATTTGATTTGATTTCTTACCTTAGTTTGTGTGCATGAAGCTGAAGAAATTATAACTCAATTTATTGTGTTGTGATGTGCTTTTGGAAATTCAGAAAAAAAATTAAGATATATTTGATTTAACAGAATTGAATTTTAGTCAAAAAATAAGTATGTATTATTGAAAACGAATTTCAAATTAATTCGCCATCGGGACTCGAAACAAATTAAGAAAACACATTGAAACGTCCATAGAAGACTTTAGTTTGAGATCATGGATGAATTAAATCGGTGAAGTGGGGAAAAAGGAGTTTATGTTGAGCTTCTCCTTCTGGCTTGAACTTTTAAACCGTGGGAAAAGAATTCATAGGATGCCGAGAGAAGATTTGTGTAAAGAAGAAACCTCAAAATTAGAGGATTCAACTTTTTGCATACAGGAAGTAAAGAGATAATTCTAAAAAAAAAACATTTAGAAAATGGGAGTAGATTTTAAATCCATTACGTGAATTTCCGGGCTCATTCCACCCAAAATATTAGGCTATTAACAAATGTGTGGAATTTGAATTGGGGAAAAGATTTCCAATGTATAGGAAACTTGAAAAAACTTTGGAATATTCAAGTGTATGTCTACTAAAACTCTTATGTCTTTCACAATCAGTCTTAAGGTGGTCTAGAAATGTCTGGCATAACTTGGCTGCCTTAGTTGTATAACAAATGTGACGGCTTATAAGATATCGTGTGAATGTTAGAAAATGAGTAAGTAAGCACACTCAACCTCTAGGCCCCGAAATCGGTTACAACTTAACAGTTTTGAGCTCCTTCACAAGTCTTTACCATGTAGAAAAAAAGAGGAAATATACCATATTATTAAAAATTACACTAGGCAACACGAAATAAGCGTCAAGCATCTATCAGGTTACTTCACTTTTTTTTATAATATGCAGACTCTGAGCGCATTGGGGTCTTTCGCCTATACGGCAGGTTTTGGAGATATTTGCATTTTGTGTCAAAGATGTTCCAGTTTTTTAAATATTTTTTTTTTTGTATTAGAAAAAAAGTATAAAGTTTTAAAAATGAGAAAACATAGTCCAATTCACGATATGGTGCAAATGGTCTTGCATCATTGCAAATGCAAAATATTTCTGCTATCACAGCAACCAATATATCGACTGGTTTTAGACTCAACCTCGTAATGGCAAAATGACGAGTTTTCAGAAAATAAAAAAAACTAAATTGTTCATCCACTGTAAAAAAATGTATCCATTTCTTTCTTAATTTTAGTAAAAAAAAGTATTTTATAGTACAGTTTAATAGAAAATACAATAATATTAACATATTATATAGTAATAAATTGACTTGAAGTAACTTGCGAGGTCACTGATTTATTAAAAATAATATTTTATGTAGACTTACGAGGTTTTAATTCTTGCCGAATTTAGTGCTGCTCTCAACCAAACCTAAGTATTTAATACTTATAAAAAAATATATATAAATTAAAATTCTAGTCTCCAATACAAATTATTTGTCAAATTTACCCAAATTAAGATTTCACATTATTTCTTTAAAAGAAATCGTTCATAAACTAATACTTTTTAATATTATTATTACATCAGTTATTTTCATGTTTCAAATTATTGTACAAAGAATGAAAACACAGAGCAAAAAAAATTTATGCGCGAGATTTTCTAACGGTTTTATTATAGTAATTTTGGGTCAATGAACACGACTGCGTACTCCATTACATCTAGTTCTTCCACAATATGGACCTTAAGTCGGAAAATGGGGTCTTAAGAAAATTCTTTATTTTAACAGATACAAATTTGATCTCTGAAGCAAAGTTGTTGAACATAAACAATATTTCTATACACACTTTCATCCAGCTTTTACCCTTCCTCTTGAAAATGAGGTCTTAAGCCCCCCTTTTTCGATAAATAAGTTCGATAAATGAGTTTTGCATTAGGACCAAACAACTCACACACCGCAAGTAAAAAATGGAATCTTTTTTTGTTGTACTTATATTAGGATTCCATGTGGTTTCAAAAAAAAAGTTTTGTTGGCTCCACATGGGATTGAACATATAAAGCTAAAACATTAGGAAAGTCCCCAAAAAAGGTTTTTCAAATGACATTTGCAAATATAACTGTAGCTTGATTACGCGTTGCCAACACATTGTTAAGTGCGCTCAAGTATATCATACATACATTCTGTCAAATAAGTACCCGGAAATTTGAAATAAAACAAAAACAACTTATCAATAATCTAAATTTATTATATCCCCTTCAAAATAGGCCCCTTCTGAGGCAATACACTTCTTCCAACGAACAATCCAATCATCGAAACACTTTTTAAAGCTATATTCCGGGATGGCCTTCAGTTCTCGTTGCGAATTAGTTTTGATGTCGGTTTCGGCTCATTTTTGGCGCGCCATTCCGATGATTGTTGACTTGTTTGCATGTCGTACTCGAAAACCCATGTCTCGTCACCAGTTATGATGCGTTCGATGAACGTTGGATCGGAATTTACGCGTTCAAGCATGTCTTCAGCCACCTTACTGCGATTCACTTTTTGAAGAAAATTCAGATCTTTGGGCACCAATCGCGCTGAGACTTTCCGCATACCCAAAACATCAACCAAAATATGACGAGCGGTCTCATGAGACATGTTCATTTCTTGGGCTATCTCTCGCAAACTATAATGACGATTTTCGAGCACCATTTCCTTTATTTTGTCGACGTTTTCTTCAGTTGAAGAGGTCGAAGGCCGTCCTGAACGTGGCAAATCGTTCACTTCTTCTCGCCCCTCTTTGAACGATTTATACCAATCGTAAACTTGAGTTTTTGACATGGTTGAATCACCAAATGTTTTTTTCAACATTTCCAACGTTTTGGCACAGGAAATTTCGTTTGAAACACAAAATTTCACACAAACTCTTTGTTCGATATTTTTATCCATAGTAAAAATCGCAAAGCACACAAAAGGTTGACTTGTTCTTAATGACGCCGTAACCAAACTAAATGACACATAGCAATAAAAATTCACAGAATAGTGGTTGACAGTTGTGCCAACCTGGAAAACAAATTTTTTTGAAATATTCTCAGAGGGAAAATTTAAAATGAGAATTTCCGGGTACGTATTTGACAGAATGTATGTACGTACTTTACGTGTTTATTGCATTAATTAAAAATAGTATTTTACATACGAGTTTGGTGCATACTGTTTTTTAGCTTTAATTATCAGGATTCGATTTATATAAATTTTTACTGGATGCGGAGGCCGTAATTAATGATGTTGGCATCAGAAACGTAAAATGCCAAAAAATGGACTTACGAGGTTGAGTCAGAAACCAGTCGATATGCGATATCTAATATCAAAAATTTTACATTTGCAATGGTGCAAGACCATTTGCAACTTTTCGTGAATAGGTCTAATATATTTAGAAAAAAAACCAACCAAAAATATAATTTCCTAGGTCACGTCCTTTGAGTTACATCGTTTGTAAAACTTTTTTCCCTCAAAAAACATCAGAAAATATAGAGCGCTACGGGCGGAACGAAAAATTTAAATGACGATGGGTTAGCCATACTATTCATAAGAGTACAACCAATATTGTACGCTAAGCTCTACGCTGGAACCCACCCGGTACCCCACTCAAAACCTGTCCACGAAACATTGAAAACGAACTTAAAGTGTCGTGCAACTACTTAATTAAGAACGCTCTTACTATGCATGCAAAATTTTAAATAAAAATTCAAAGGTGCAAATAAGAGGCACATTTTGTATTTTTTTTTTTTACTTTGCTACACTGTTAATCTAATGTCACCCTAAAAATATCTTACAATTACGGTTATTTAGATAGCTGTGATTTAATTTCTGAATTGTGAGAAAAGTTGATAGTGCAATTAATTAAGAACGCTATATTCATCAGCTTTTTTTATTGTGTAAAAGTCAAGGTTTTGTAAGTATTTGTTATCTTTATATAAAATATTGTTAAAAAAATACTTGCGATGTGAGCACACGAGCTAAAATTATGGAAGTGGTTCAAGATGGCAGATCTTGTGCAGATATTTCAAACATATTAATAGTCTCAAAAACTATGATTTTCAACGCAATAAGATATTTTAAACAAAATTCGACTGTTGAGAAAGTATCCCGAAAAGGCAGAGCTCACATAACCTCAAAGAGAGAAGACGAGTTAATTGTAAGCGAATCGAAAAAATTTCTCCACAAGACTGCCAGAGGAGTTCTAGTCTCAGTTTTTAGAGAAAATATAATTACACCATCTGTAAATACAGTAAAGAGGCGTTTGCGATATGCTGGGTTATTTGGTAGAATTTATTGAAAGAAGCCACTACTTAGTGAACGAAACCGTAGTAAGAGATTGGACTTTGCTAAAAAGTATCGTCACTGGACCGTTAAAGTGTGAAAAAAAGTTTTATTTTCTAATGAAATTAAGATAAATAGGGTTTCCTTCGATGGTAAAACATATGTCCCTCGTCCAAGATCAAAAGAATTCGATACAAAGTTTACTTGCCCCACCCTGAGGCACGGCGGTGGTAATATTATGATTTGGGATGCAATGTCTGTGAACGGCGTTTGCCCTATTCATCAAATCGAAGGACATATGGACAAATTCCAATAATTTAATATTAAGGAATCTTAAGGTGCCGTATGCTGATGATTATATGCCGGTAACTTGGATCTTCCAACAGGATAATGATCCTAAACATACGGCACACATTACCAAAAAGTTTTTTGACGAAATTTTAGTGACTTTATTGGAATGGCCATTTCAATTCAATTGAGAATCTCTGGGTGGTTTCTAAGAAGAAAGACGGCCTTGTAAAAATTGTAAATTTTCATGCTCTTTTCGAAGAACTCAAAAATTTCTGGAAAATATATCTAAAAACACAGGCGAGAACTTGATTGCTGTTATCGAAAATAATGGTTTTGCAACAAAAAATTCAATTTTAAATTAAAGTATTTTGCAATTTTCCAAAAATAAATTATCGTTCTTAATTATGTGCGATTCGATTCGTTCTGGAAGTGTTTTGAAAAATTGCCCGAACTTGTTAGGAAATATTTTATATTTGTCAAATCTTCTTTTATTTTAAAGAATATATTTAATAAGTTAAAATATAGCAAATAGCAAGAACGAATGTAATGGAAAAAAATTAGTAAATCTGAGATTTGAATATTTTAGTAGCTTGTTCTTAATTAGTTGCAAGGCACTGTAACTCCAACAGAAATTTATTTGATTTAGAAAATGGCAGTAATATTTATTGCGAGAGGAAAGGATTTTATCCACAAAATAGCCTCGTCTCTCGCATCCGCTCTGTGAATACTCCGATACCAATAACCGGGAAGAAAAAATAAGGTTTTTTAATAACTTAAAGCACCTCATCTACACTTAACTTTCGGTAAATTTAACTTTCGTATTCAGCCTTCCACATTTTTCATACCTTATTCTTCAACATTTCTATCAAAATTAAATTAATAAACGGTCGAAAATAGGTTAAATGCTCAGGTTGATAAGCTAGCAATGTATGAATATAGAAAATACATGCTATCAATCAAAAAAAATGCTAGCTACTTATGGTATGTAAATATTTATGTAGCGACATTTGTAATTTACTCATGTCTACATTTGTTTGTTAGTCGAAAAGTCAC
Source organism: Toxonevra muliebris (assembly GCA_963691655.1). NCBI lineage: Eukaryota > Metazoa > Arthropoda > Insecta > Diptera > Pallopteridae > Toxonevra > Toxonevra muliebris. The sequence goes on from OY829327.1 coordinate 46,328,374, forward strand.
ATTTCAAGAGTATTCCGCAAACTAATCACTCATGCATATATAAAATAAAAATACAAAAAAAAAAACACTTAGCAAAACAAAACAAAAACACACAAATAAAAAATCACTCAAAATGAAAATAAAAAAACACGCGAGTTTTTCTTGATAGCGCAATGTCAAAATGTGAAGCGACGAAATGTAGAGAAAGCAAAATGATGAAATAAAAGAAGAACTAATGAAATTTGTTAACTCGAAAATTTGAACATATTTGCCAGCAAAATTTAAAACTCATATAAACAACCTCTTCAGGTATCTACCTACCAGCAAACAACGCAAAAATATTCACTCAATTAAGTTTTGTGCTTGTGCTCACAAGCTCCAGAGACTGAACGTGCAAACGAAACCGCGCCGACCTTCGTTGTTATTGTTTAACCACAAATATTTACATTGCACTGCATTGCATTACATTAATTTCTGGAGCTTAATTAAGAGTTAATTAAAACAAAAATTTACACAAATGAATTTTCTTAATTAATTTACAGCAGAATTCGTGCTTATTTTTGTATATTTGCTTCGGCGCGCTCATTCGATTTATCTAAACTTGTGTGAAGAAAATGAACTTCAGAGATTTTTGCTTTTGTTTGCCACACGCGCCATTCACGCAATACAATTAAAACTAATTAAAAATTTTTAAAGAAAAGAATGCAAATATTTAATAGAAATCCACTCTAGAACACACAGAAAATATTAAAAACAAAATGAGTTTCTTTTCATTTCTTTTTTTTTTTTTTTTGTTTTGTCTACAAATCTGTGGTCACAAGGCATAACAACACAACTCGAGTTTTGTCGAATTCGAGTTATTATCATAATTGAAATCTTCATATCCTTTTTCATATTGTGTCAAAATTTTATGAATATCGATTCAGTGGTTTACGAGATATTAAAGGAAAAATAGCACAACTCAAATTGATTACTATTTATTAGCATTTCAATCTTTGAAGTGCTATCCTGTAAAATTCAAAAAACACACTTATGCTGTTATGCCTCGTGACCACAGAAATATGTACTCAATACGATTTTCGTTTCTCTTTTTATTAATGTTTGCGGTATTCTCACATCACACATGTATGATAATATGCGACTTTAGCGAGTGCACTACACTACACACTACTTGTACTCATACTATACTATACATTATACACAAATTCTTACTTTTAATATTCTGTGTAAAATCACTTACCCCCTTATTATGTAAGACGCAGATGGTGGTGACACTTTGCGTTGCTAGTGTGTTGTTTGTGTATTCGTCATTTAACAAAAACAACACACAAGCAACGCAAAGTGTCACAACGATGAAAGTTTTAAATAATAAGGGAGTTAAGCGCATTTATTTAGTTCTTGAAGACTACAGTAATTTCTTATAGTAATATAATATCTACTACTACAGGGTGACAATCGTAAAGTGACGCACACATTTCAGCAGTTATTTTCAAAAGGACGTACTTCCATTAAGTACAATTAAGTGTTAACATTGCTGAATATATAAGCATTCATTTGAACCCCACCTCATTCAATATAACCTCCTTTAGCCTGCACACATGCCTTCAATCGATCCGGAAATCGTAGGAATGTTCGCCGCAGGACTTCCTGATCAGGCTTTCTCTAATGAATTTGTCAGCGACTCCAGACTGTGGTGTTGAGATGAACAAGCCTTACTCTCTAAAATACTCCAAATAGAGTAGTCCATTGGATTCAAGTCTGGGGAGTATGGTGGCCATTCTTGAGATGTTATGAATCCAGAAAAATTGTCTTTTACCCATTTTGCGTTAATTTTGCCATGTGGGAAGGTGCAGAATCTTGCATTTCCAAATGTATCTTGGGCCCAGGGAAGAACATGTTCATTTAAAATGCTCCGATAAACAACCTGGTCAATTTTAACACCCTCTCCAACGAATATTAGAGGGGTTCTGGCATTAGCGGAAACTCCAGCCCATACCATAACGGAAACTGGCTTTTGAACTCGGCCAACAGTCCTATTTTGTTGCGATGATGATGTTAGCCACATTCGGTCATTTTGCGCATTGAAATGTTGTTCAACCGTGAAAATTTTTTCATCTGTAAACAAGATATTTTCAACATTTTTTAACACGGAGGAGCGTAGCAACGCCTTGCATCTTTGCAGTCGCAAATCTTTCTTTTTTTGTGTCAGATCTTGAGCTTTTCGGAGCTTGTACGGCTTAAGATTAAGCTTTGATTTTGCAATGACTCGCACGGTTTCACGGTTTACTCCCACTTCCTTAGCGATTTTTCTCATTGAGCGCCTTGGATTTCGCTTGATTCGTTTACGAATTTCTTCTGTTAAACCAGTAGTGGCAACTGTTGAAAATTTTCCCCGGTCTCTATCTCCAAAACCCCCAGTTTCATTATATCGAATAATAGCTCGGTCTACCGTACGACTTGACAAATTTAAAGCCTTTGCAATTTGACGGCTACTATAATTTGCCAAATGAAATTTCATAATTTCACGACGAATATTTTCCTTGTCCATTCAAAAATTCAAATGAAATTAAAACCAAAGCCAATGATGAATGAATTTGCATTTTAAATTAAAGTAACGGTAAATGGCAAAGCTTGCTGCAGAGTATTAAACTTGCGTCACTTTACAATTGTCACCCTGTATACTAGGAGAAGTACATAGCGTGCATTCAAGAAAGATTCAGATTTTTCGCTATGACATATATATAATTGTTATTTCAGCAAGACTTAATGCAGATTTTGATAGATATTTACAATGGCGACTATTTCATTCCCTTAGCAAAATTTTAGATTTTTTTTTAAACTATTTACTTTATTATATTAAAAAATAGGATGATCATAAAACTCGAGCCATTAAATCTTTATTTGAATTGGAATGACTTACTTATTTTCTGAGAGTTACCACACCTATATTATCAATGTCTTCCGCACTATATGCAATACTTTCACCGCCACTTACCCAATAAGACACACAATCGACGTACAGCTTTATATAAGAACATTTTATATTTACGCGACATTGCATTATACAATCCGTCATAGTTTGGAAGATATTGTATAGTACCTCTCAATACCTATTTTTCCAAATGGTCAGTACCATTATCCACTTAGCAAGTACTAATAAAAAACCAATGTCTTTACATTAAATTTAATTATTGTGTATCTCATGGATTTTTCCCCTTTCTTTTACTTAAAGATTAAATTGAGAAAAATAAAAAATACCTTTTTAGTAAAAATCTAAATACCTACTCTTTGAAATAAATATGCTTATCAAATATCTTGTTTCTAAATCTCAGTTCGAAATGCTTTGACATGGTGTCTAGACTGGGCTACTAGGTGACAATTAATCAGAGAGAAAAACGAATGAAAAATTTGGTTAATCTTATTATCATATTACCACCAATACTCAAATGAAATGGGTATATGTATTTACAAATTGAAATACAGTTCGACCTCACTCAACACAATCTTCGAAGAACGTTGCTCATTAATTATTACAACATTCCAATTATTGACATTCTTGACTCAGTAAAGTTAATTTTTTTTTAACCCTTTCGTTGTTATTGGTTAATATATTGTACAAAAAATTTTCATATTTCACTACTTTTCATTTCAAACCTATCGGGAATTTTAAAAATAAAAAATTATTTTTAAAAAAAGCATGTTTTTTTTCTTTATAATTTAAGTTTGAGCAAAAACGGTAGTACAGTTTTTTTTTATTTGATTTTGAAAAACAGTCCAAATTACATTAGTGTGAGTTTACGAAGTGAAGGTTCAAAGATTCAAATTTTGAGCAAGTATATAAACTTTTTTTTAATTATAATAGTTTAAAACGAAAGTTAAAACTCCATTTCATAATACAAAATTAATAACTTAAAAAAGAGTTCTTAAAAAAAATTGTTTTACATGCTTAAAAAAATTGTACATTATAGTGTACAAATTCATGTAACTCTAATGTACAATAAATAATTTGGTTTCCAAATGTGTACAATAGACACGAAAGGTTGATGATTTTTGAATTATTTTCGGCGGGTGTTAAAAAAATTGCGATATTGTTGATTTGTTTTTAGTTCAACAAACGAAAAAATAACAAGGTTCTGAAAGTGAATGCTGATATAACTCGAGAAAAAAAAATTGTACTGGTCTCGGCATTTTAAAAGTATAGGTCAAATTTTTTTAGGTAGGCCCAAAGTTTGCCCATTTCTAACAGATTAAGTATAATAAACCATAAGATAACTTGTTAGTTTTGCATCAGAGCTTGTTTGTATGTTGAGCAATTTATAGTGGAATTTTCTGTAAAATAATTTCTTCCTTCATAATAACCCTTTGGCACCCACCATTATGGGTATTTTTTGCTTTTTTCGAAAAAGTTTCTTTTCTGACCCATTACGAGGGTCGATGAAGGGTTAATATGTTCAAGAAATATGCTGTCCATGAAATTTTACTGTAAATCACTGAACAACAAAATTCTGTATACTTGACTTTAGTAAAAATAAACACAAATTCCAAAAATTTAAACATTTTCACCTTTTATACTTAGTGAACAAGTGTGTTTTTAAAAGTATTTTGTTTTTCCCACAAAAAAATTTAAAAATTCAAATTTTTTTCTCGAATTTTTACTCCTTTCATGCAATTTGGTCATTGTAATGTATAAAATTCCAAAAGCTATACATCCTTTCCAAAAAACTTCTTTTATAATTTGTTTGGTTTTTATTCTTAACGAAGACCGAATCTACGAATATAAAACAACAGCAAAAAATTTTTACCCCCCAATAAAAAAGTTGAGAAGAAAGGGTTAAATAAGTAATCAATTATTGCACTTTGCATCAATCAATCAATGAACTTTGACATTGACTTCATCCGTTGCTGAATACTTTTTCGCAATTGCGCCGAAAATGCATTGTCTAATGATGAAACTAAAACCTACATATGTATTTGATGATTCTAATTATTCAGCTGCAAACGAAGATCAAGCGGAAGAATTTGAAGGCGCAGACGAAACCACTGTTGAAATTTTTGCCGATAAATAACGGTTGTATTGAGCTTAGAATAAATTTTCAACAAGGCACAGAACATTAGCACATCTTATTAATTTTAAGTAAAACTTTTGACTACATTTGTTCATTAAGCCTGTTTATATATAACTTCAAATAACGAAATTGACATGAACTTAAGTCATGACTTTGAAAATTAACCTCTAGATTTAATTTTCATAGTCTCCTAAAAAACTATCATGAACTGATCGAATGGGGACCGTTCAGAAAAAATGACACCTAGAATCATTTTCTCACAAACACACACACTCTCCCATGTACTAGACTTTCAAATAACGAACTGTTATGCAGACTAGCTACAATGGGAAAAAAACAACAACATAAGTGTATAGAACGGTAGTGGTAGTTTCTTTCAATATCTCTATTCAGTGAAGATATTTGGAATCAAATCCGTAATTCTGGGTTATGATTTCAAATATTAGTAGCTTATATAGGATATTGAAAGATTAAGAACTTATCACTAAGATCACTGATGAGGAATTGTGGCGGATTCCGAAACGGCCGTCTGATTTGCCCGTCTCTATATACATTGTTGTTGTGATGACTACATTTGTTCATTAAGCCTGTTTATATATAACTTCAAATAACGAAATTGACATGAACTTAAGTCATGACTTTGAAAATTAACCTCTAGATTTAATTTTCATAGTCTCCTAAAAAACTATCAAAAACTTTAATTGTTTATAACAAACCAGCAAATTATTATTTTACAAAACTTTTTTTAATTATCTGTGTGTGTGTTAGACCAATTTGTTATTAATCTGGGCTTTGTTATTATTCGCTTTTTTTCTCTTATATATATAAATATATATGATACATATAAATTTGAGTTGAAATAATTTAGAAAAGTATGTAAACAGAAAAAACTGTTGCTGTTTTAATACAGCTATACTATACATTTCTATTCAAAATCAGCGCGGTTTGACAAAAGACTTTTTTTGACTCGGTTTTGCAACATCCTAAGTTTTTGCAATTACCCGAATTTCTATCAGTTATATTGAACGAGGTCCCACTGTAATATACCTACATTACTAAAAATAAAACCACAATAAAAAACTCGAACTCTCGCTCTTTCTCTCTCTCTCCCACTCATGAAACCCACTCAAATCATAACCAAATGAAGCAACTACTTACAATTGCATACTATTAGGCTTCTATGTATACACAGCAATTTCTGTATTACCACATGAAAAAATAATAGTAACTGCAATGTTTAAAAATTTACAAAAACAGTAATAAAAACAACTACAAAAACTATTTACATTAAAATGAAATTTCGTTTAATTGCAGAAATAAAAACAAACGAGAGAATATCACATTTACGTATGTATGTGTAGCCAAAAAAAATATAAATATTGCTGACAGATTTTTAAAATTTATTTTAATATTTTTTTAACATTTTCATCATATTATATTGTTGCAAATCGTCGTTACAAGCAAGTAACAACAGTGGCAAAAACTTACAACAACTACGTATACTCTTTATAAAAGCAACGCTATGAAAAATAATTTTAAAAATACATATTTTTTTATTTTATATTTGAGAGAGTTTTTTATATTAATTTACTTTTAAAAGTGAAAATCTGAAATTTTACTAAAAAAACACAGAAAAATATTGAAACACTTTAATAAAATATATGATTAATGAAGAGTATTGGAAGCCTGTATGTGTGTGAGCGAAGCAGTGTAGCAGGAAGGGGAGTAGAAATTAAGCATATTAATATTTTAATGTATGTATAGTAAATAAATTGAGGGATAATATCAAGCAAAAGTACTCGAGTACTCCTACAACAAGAAGAAGCAAGTAGTTCATGTGTAACCATTTAATGTTACGCGAGAGCACCAAAAAATTGGCAAGCTAGAATGGAAGTGGAAAGTGTAAGGTATGACATCAATGAAGAATTATCTTACATGAACATGGATTTCCTATGCATTAAACTACAACAACGTGAATAAGGATGGAAAATTATAAGTAGTATAATTGAAATTAGCAGGAACTTGAATAATTTCAGCACAGAAAAGTAATCAGTACTGCACATTACTACTAGTTTGGCAGTACTAAGGCAAAAAAAGTTGATGCAGCAATAATTTGCCACAAAAACCAAATTATTCAAATTGAAAAATAAAAAATTAACATAACATAAATATGAAGCATGAATTAAATTGAAAGAATTACTTGGATTAAAGAAAAGAATTACAATAATTTGAAACTGAAAATCAAATTTATATTAAATTGTTTACAAAAAATTTACAGCACCCAAAAAAAAACGACACTTTTTTTTTATATTCTTAATTAATTTTTTATATACTACGCAGCATTTATGCGTGCTAAAGGAAAAATGTTGCTGATCACGCAAAAATTTTGATGGAATATGTAAAACAAAAACAAAAGGAAGCAACATATTTCAATTTTTTTTTTTTTTTTTTTTTGTGGTTCATTGTTAATTGAAAAATACGCCATTTTGCATAAATAACATACTGTACGGCATATATACATATGTACATATCTGCTTGCATAGGCAGAGGAAGCAGCATTTTGTATACACTATTTCCATGGGGCTATGCATCAGCAACACCATCAACAATATCAACAGCAACTTTATCAGGGCTTCACTCACTACAGTCAGCATCGTCCACAACATTCTCACCTGCCGTTCATCATTGTATATGTATGTATGTGTACTGGATGTGCTTTATTTTATTTTTGATAGCTACAACTTTCTGGTTACTGAAATAAATGTGTGTATGTATGTATATATAAATTTTTAACCATTAAAAAAATTATGCAAGTTACACAATTTTTTGTTTTAAATTATGCAAATGAAATTTTTCGTTCTGCGGCGTAGTGAAAATTGAGAAAATTTTATACACCTGCATTTATTAATGAATGAATGTCTGAAAAATATTAACGCCATAATTGATATTTATGTGTTTGCATTTTGATTAATTAAAAATGAAATATGTGAAAATTATTTACTAAATACATAAATGGAAGTAATTTTTTATGAATTGCTTTAAGGGTAAAGATTAACATATTTCGAATCAATGAGCACAAAAATTCATTAAGAGTTTAAAATTACTGACATTTTTCTTAAAAACTTAAGCAAATTCAGTTCGATTCCTATGCCAGGAACAAAAAGAGACCATAAGTAAAAAGCAATTTGTTATGAGTTTTGAGAAGCGTATGAAGCATCCGAAATAATAACTGCCTCAATATGGAAATAAAGAACTGATTTGACATAGAAAATACTAGCAGTGGTGTAGAATATTCTGAACACTTAATTAATGAGGTCACTTCATCAGGAGTGAATTAGAAAATCCACGATATGATGAGGCAGACTGAAAATGAGCATATAAAATTTCTCAAAATTCAGAGTTCACGTAATCGTTTGGGTTGTTAACAGCATAAATGACACAAAAAATGGATTTTCTCAAAAAAGGTTTCACAATCCCATTACAATATATTTTGATTACTTTTTTTTAAACCCATTTTGGCAGTGTTTAAAAAAAAGTTTTCTATTTAGAACTAATGCTAACAAGTGCTGAAAATTGCAGTACATTTTTTCAATGGGATCTGGGTGCTGACATTAATGGAATAATTAAACGGGAATAGAGCCTTTCATATAACCGTTTGGGTATGAAAAACGACAATAAAAAGATAAGCTGAGGGTTTTTGCAGTCTTCATCTTTTGATACTCTCTACACTTATCGACACAAACACTACGTAGTATACGTATATAACACAAGAGAGCAAAGTTCCGCAGAGGCAAATTAGTCGGCTCTCATAATAAAACACATGAGATAAAACTGCGAGAAGTAGACTCTCTGTTTAATTGTATGTAGCCCAATAACAACTGCAGAGCTTCGTTTCTAACTGGTTTTGTATGAGTGCAACAAAAACGCTATTTTTTACGTGACCGTTGTTGTTGAAGCTTTTGCACCCATCCTCCTGTTATTTTCTGAAGCTTTTTTCTGTTGATACTCTCTACACTTATCGACACAAACACGATGTAGTACACGTATATAATATATGAGAGGAAAGCAGATATATGGAATCGAGCTCTCTCACTAAAGCACAGGAGATAAAACTGCGAGAACTCGACTATCTGCTTGATTGTATGTAGCCGATCCCCATATCGCTTCGTTTGCTAAACACTAACAACAGCATAACTTCGTTTCTTATTAGTTTCGTATAAGTGCAACTACAACGTGATTTCCGTTGCAAAATTTTCGATTTACCCCCGCTAAAAAAGTTTCACTTCAAAAATTTAAGAAAGTAAACATTAAATTCCCTCTTAGAAAATCTCTAGATCGGTTAGTGCTTCAAAAAACCAGAAGGTGGTCATCAGTGGCTTGAAAACTATCTGGAAGTTGGTCAAAATGTAATTTTAAAGTATTTATCAAGATTGAACTATGAGGAATGGATTGAATTATTGGATTACTTAAATAAATTATTGTTTAAAATTTTATTCGTAGTATGAAACATTCAGCTAGAATTTAAATTGATGCATCATAGTTGGGCGTTGTTTTTTGAATAAAAGGCTGAAGTTGTACTGAAAAGAGATCCACAAATGTGGATTAGGTATTGAACCTCTGTACTTACATATAGTTTACAAACTTCATAGGTGAAGAAGGAGTAGGTAGTTGATGAAAAATAATGTAGAATTGAAAAACTTAGACAAGGACCTCCATGGGCGGTTGTGCCATAAAACAAGAAAAACGTATTGAAACGAAAACGAAATAACTTTATTTCGCTTTATTCATATATTTATATTTTCCATAATAAGAATATAATATTAAAAATATTTAATAATAACAAAATGATTATTACATAAATCAGACTTTTCAAAAAACGTCATCAATAGCATTTAGTAATGCAACTAGAAACTTTTCTCATTACATTTTTTTGTTTAAATAATAGCGACTTATTCATATAGCAAAATCAATTCGAATATCTAAGCTAGAAATAAAATTGTTTTACCTTTTCCACCTGCTGCTTGGTTGCTCATATAAACACACCTATTTCAATATTTGCAAAAATCCTTAGGAAATGTCAAAACCACATGACAACCAGCAGCGTTACCGTTCACAACATGTATGAATAAGAAATTTGCTGGTAAGCAAGGGATCTATTTTATTTTTATGACAATATCGAAGGTATCCACCAATTCTGGCAACTGTGTGTTTGCTGATGATGGTGGCATTTCATGTATAAAAAAATCTCCTTCGGCGTGTATTTGTGACCAACTTTTTGTTAACGGATGCGAATAACCAAACCATTTGATGCCAGTGCGTTTCGATTCGATTATCGTAACGAAATTGCTGCTGCTGCGTGGTGATAGTGATTGGGTCATACTCTCACAGACATGACTGGCATGAGTAACAGCAGCAACATTCGTGGCGTCCGCAGCAGCACCAACAACATCAGGATTCTCATCTGATAAATGCCATAGAAAAATTGCATATTTGTTTGGTTTTGCTGTTGAGATATGCACAACATTGGTGGCAGCAACATCCGTGTTGTTGCTGTTGCTACATCCTCCTACGTCTTCGAGTGGTATGGAGGCTAAGAAAAATTTCTGCACTTTGTAATTGTTGACAGTTTCATAATTTAAAATGTTTACATTTTCTTGCTGCCACTGTTGTTGCTGTTGTTGGATAACAATTTGCAAACATGCCATTGATTTGTTATGCATGAAATCAACTTGTATTCTTTGGCAATACGTGCCATAAAAATGTGAAATGGGTAAATGATGTTCTCGTGTCAAATGAGCAAGTATCTGCCATTCGTTCTCAAAAAGTTTACTTTGATTTTGATTTTCCTCCAAGTAAGTACTAGTAGGAGCCGCTGTTGTTGTTGCTATTGATGTTGCTGCTATGGGTAGTTGTTGCCTGTTTCTTGTTTCTAATACTCTTTCCTGTTGCTGCTCAATTTCTGGTGCTGTCCAAGTTTTGTTGGTGCATGATAAACTATGGCCATTTGATGATAACTTCGATGTTGTTGTTTTTGTTGTTGCTGTACTAAACACAATTGAATTCATAGTTGCTGGAATAGCAGCAGCAGTGACGGCAGTATCTTTTGCCATTTGCTGCCCTGCATTTTTTATATCCCATGTTGTTGACAAGAAGTTATTGTTGATGTTGTTGTTGCTGTTGATGTTATTGTTGCTGTTTTTGTTGTTGCAGTTCATTGTCACCCCCATAGCAACAGACGTGGAAGTTTTCACGTAACTGCAACATGATTTCCCAGTAGGGCAATGATAATTTTGATATTGTTCAAGTTGTTCTTGATGCTGCTGTTGATCCTTTTGTTGTTGTTGTTGCTGTTGTTGTTGACGTTCTTGATGCTGCACTTTATTTGTTGGCATTCCATTATTTACAATTGTAACTTCATCGTCTTGCAATTCGTGACTTTCTGCTGTCTTTTGCTGGCAGCACTCGAATTCTGCACTGTTGTTGCTGTAACTATTGTTGTTGTAATCTGTAGATTTCTTACTTGACTTTAACTTGAGTTTAACGAGTACATTGTTGTCATTTGAAGTTTCTTCAGCTGCAACATTAATGCTGCTGCTGCTGCTGCTGCCATTGCTGGACACTGTCAAATTCTGCTCTTTATTCACTATTTCACTAAAGCTATAGTTGTTGGTCGGTTCTTGTTGTTGCTCTTCCACCTTATAAGTTTTTAAAATTTTCATCTCGTTCTGTTGATGTTGTTGTTGATGGACTTTGGTTGTTCGACTAGTACGTTGTATGCATACAGTACTTGGAAAATTGTTGATGATGTTGTTATTGTTGTTGTTTTTGCTGCCAGCATCATCATTACTTTGGGTTTTAAAATTTTCTTCATCACCGCTACCGTTGCTTCTGATCCTTTCACCTTTTACTAGTTGCAGTTTAACTTTAGTAATTTCTGTTGCTGTTGCTGCTACGTTTACTGTCGCTGTCCCCTCTGCTTCCTCTTCAACTGCTGCTGGCTTTTCTAATGCAACAGCAACAGCAGTTAAATCTTTGTCAACTTTATCTTCATATTTTTCTTGTTGGCGTAAAACTTTAACCTTTTTCTTAATTTCTTTGGCTTTAATTTGTTGCTGCTGGTAGTGCTGTAGATGCTGGTGAGAATGTTGCTGCTGCTGTACATGCTCGTGCATTGTTCCAATGGCCATTTTTGGATGACTATGATATTCCGGCGTACATTTTCTCATTGAGGTTGGCGAATTCTTGTTGCTTTTCACTGTAGAGGAAAAAAAATAAAATAAAGCATTTACTTTTGATTGTCTTTTTTTTAGTCAAATATGAAAAAGAAAGAGAATGAAAAGAGAGAATGATAAACATTTGTCGTTATTATTATAGACATTTATACGTTGCAATAAAATCTGCTGAACAAAATTGGTTGGGGTAATAAAGCGCAGTAATGGTTACATGAGCCATCGGTGAAGGATGATCACATTTACTTTGGAAGGTTTGAATTTATTGAAGAACATGTGCATGTAATCAAACAACAGCCAACAAAAATCAGAGATCAGCAACCAGCAATCAGAAATCAGAAATCAGAAATCAGACATCAGAAATCAGCAATCAGAAATCAGAAATCAGAAATCAGAAATCAGCAATCAGCAATCAGAAATTAGAAACCAGAAATCAGAAATCAGCAATCAGAAATCAGCAATCAGCAATCAGAAATCAGAAATCAGAAATCGGAAATAAGAAATCAGCAATCAGAAATCAGAAATCAGGAATCAGAAATCAGCAATCAGAAATTAGAAATTAGAAATCAGAAATCAGAAATAAGAAATCAGAAATCAGAAATCGGAAATCAGCAATCAGCAATCAGAAATTAGAAATCAGAAATAAGAAATCAGAAATCAGAAATCAGCAATCAGCAATCAGAAATTAGAAACCAGAAATCAGCAATCAGAAATCAGCAATCAGCAATCAGAAATCAGAAATCGGAAATAAGAAATCAGCAATCAGCAATCAGAAATCAGAAATCAGAAATCAGGAATCAGAAATCAGAAATCAGCAATCAGAAATCAGAAATCAGAAATTAGAAATTAGAAATCAGAAATCAGAAATCAGAAATCAGAAATAAGAAATCAGAAATCAGAAACCAGAAATCAGAAAAAAACTTTAATAATTTCTAAAAAACATAATTTAATTTAAATCTGGGACTAACACTTTTTTGAACCATTAGAATTCTTCGCCATAACCAAATTGGAGATAATTTATATATACTTTCTTACTACGCCGTATTTTTTTTAATTTTATCATAAGTTAATTTCTTTATGGGTAAGCATAAATGTAAAGCTTCAATTCTTTTCTAAATTTCGAAGGTTGTTTTAATAAAATGTGTGATTGAATGACCGAAAAATAACAGTGTGCAACAAACAAATTTGCTGTAATATTTGAATTAATTTAGTGTAATTGTATAAAGACATTTACATACATTATAATTAAATTAGGTCATACTTGTAGCAAATTAAATACAAACCTCAAACTAACTAATTAATTTGCAGCATACTGTGGAAGAAGAAGCGAGACAAATAGATGAAAATCGGGAGTGAGAGAAAGAGGGGGAAGAATGCAGCGGCATGGTGGTTTTTCAAAGGCTACGCTACTGTTAGTATTTTGAATGAAATTCAAATTCAAAATAGAAAAATAAAAAAGCCAAACATCATCAATTAATTAAGTAGCTTAAACTAATTAAAGACGATAAGAATTTTTGCTCGCAAATTAAAACGATGTAGATGATGAGTTGATTAGTTGTTGTGATGTCTTGAGAGAGTTTTGTGTTCCGACTGTGAGAAGAACAAAAATTCAAAGATCAGTTTCATTTTGATAAACGAAGTGAAAATAACAAAAATCGGAATAATTCGCGCTAAAATAAACTGCCAAAAGAAAATGGGCACTTATTATTATCATCCGCTGGTGGTGACGGTGGTGGTGACACTGATAGTATTATTAAATGGCATTCCGGCAACATTGCCAAGTCCTGTGGCGCAAAATTACAGCAGCGCAATTTTACGCTTTGCCAAGGTGGCACAAATGAAAGCCTACATGAATACGGACAGGAATCCTTGCGAGAATTTCTATAAGCACGCATGCGGCAAATGGAAGCGGTTGCGGCCAGCTAAATGGGATGTAAAGAAGACAGCGTATCTCGATCAACTGCAGGATTTGTATGTGCGGAAGAGCGCCGAAATGTTGATGAGTGGAAACGACCTGGACAACGGCGTCGATACACAGCTAAAGCATTTCTTTGCATCCTGTCGCAATGAGGGCGCTGTACATCAGCTGGGCGTTGAACCTATACTTAGGGTGGTTGATTTCAGGGGTGGCTGGCCAAAGGTCACATCACACACGTGGTACGAGTCTGGGTATGACTGGCTGAAAGTGATAGCAGAGCTACGGCGCAAACTGGGCGTGGATATATTGTTAGGCTTGGAAATTATACCTGACTTCGAGGATAGGGACATAAGTCGAGTTAAGGTGGGCGCACCAAAGTTACAGCTGGGATCGAGGGAGGTATACCTGAGTAGTCGTTATAAGGAAGAACGCGAGCTCTACAAACTGGATATTGCTACCAAATTGCAAAAGCATTTTACTCACATGTCTTATGACTGGTGTGCAGAAGTAGCAGAGCAGGTGCTCGATGTGGAGAAGCAGTTGGCCAAGGGACTACCCGAGAACGCCAACTTATCGCTCCAGCAAACGACACGCCAACGTTCTGTCTCCGAATTGAAGGAGGCCTATGGCAGCTACGTAGACTTGAATCGCTATTTGAATATTATATTTAATGAAACAATATACATGCACGTTTATGAGACCCCCGAGGAATACATGTCTAATCTAGTTGATGTGATCAAGCAAACGCCCAAGCTGACAATTGCCAACTATACGATGTGGCGCGTTTTGCAACATCTCGATTTCGCGGGTGAAGTGAACTCGGAGTTAAATGACAATTGGTGCGTACGAAAGATCAAAGAATATTTTCCGCTACAACTGGAGAGCATGTTCCACCGCAACTACAACAACATGCAAATGATTAACGAACTGCAATCGGTGTGGGCGGACATCAAAAAAGTATTCCGCGACGAGCTGCTCACAACATCGAAACTTAATTGGATTTCTCTAAACACGCGCCAGAAAGCGGTCCAGAAGCTAGACGCCATCAAGCTGAAAATTGTAACACGCGATGACGAAGAGTTCGCAAAGCAAGTACGTGAGCTGCACATACGCGCCGACACATACTACACAAATCTTATAGATGTGTTGCAGTGGCAGACAAAGCGAAAGTTAGCACAGTTAAACGAGAAGCCACAGGAACCTGAGCCGGAACTGAAACTACCTAAATTTATTCTCACCACCAATAGCATTGACATACCAACAACCTTCCTGCAATCGCGTTTCTTCTGGGATCCAGAGTATCCGAATGCTTTGAAGTACAGCACGCTTGGATTCCTCTTGGCACACGAAATGTTACATGGTTTCGATGCCGTGGGCATCCGTTACGATCAGCATGGCTATCAGCGTGGCTGGTGGGATTCAAACTCGAAGTTTGCTTACGATCAGCGCGCTAAATGCTTTGCTGACAAACACTATTCCAATTATGTATTCCGTGGCACAAATGTGAACAATCAGGTGGCTCACGCAGAAAGTATTCTCGACAATGGTGGCTTAGTTATTGCATATCGCGCTTATGAGAAATGGTGGGAAAATCTGGTGGAAAATGAATCAACCATAAAGAAGGAAACGTTGCCATTATTCGATTTTACACGCCAACAAATATTCTTTATTGGGTTCGCGCAGCTCTGGTGCGCGGAATATAACGAAGAGTTCACGCAGTATACCGAGCTACCAGAACCTTTGCGTGTCAACGGTGCGTTGGCCAATTCCAATGAATTCGCAAGCGATTTCAAATGCGAAAGGGGCAGCAAAATGAATCCAACGGAAAAATGTGAAGTTTATTAAAAAGAAATATATTATATTAACGAGAAATTATATATATTTATGTATGTATCGTTTGAAAATGAAATGCTACATTTATTTATATTGTTCACATGTTTAATAAATTAAACGAAACGACCTTTAAATTATGGTTTTTAATAGTCTCGATCTTTCATTGAAATTAAATATAACACAGAATTTAGAGAGATAAGCCACAATGCTATGCGAAAATATTGTGAATGTTTTAGACGCTGCTGTATTTCAGTTTTATTTAGAGCTCAACATAATCAATTTTGATGAAAAACATCAACTCAGATTATAGTGGGCAAGGCAGAATGCGCTCTGAGTTTTTTTAGTAAGTAAAACGCTTTCGATTATGTTTACCAAACAAAAGTTTCAGATATTTCGAATTGTTAAAGTCAAAAACCTTTTTCATATAATTATATTCTATATTTTTACTTTGGTAGCATACTGAGTATAAACTGAGAACTTGAACTACATACTACACAAATATTATCGGTTCAGCTTATCAATACAACCTTAGTTAATGTGCGCATAGCACAACAAACCTTTGAGCACTTCACTTTTGAAGATGATGTCATTTTAATAATACTAAGATCTAATTGCTGCTTTAATTGCAAAATAGCAAAACAAATATTTGCAAATGTATTAACCGAGCTGGGTTTATGTTTTGATGTTTTCTATTAAGCTAGCTAATTTGAGCATGTCGCTCAAGCCTAATGGAAGGCAATACTATTAACAGATACTAAAAACTTTCTTCGGCTTCTTCAATAATCCGTGAAAAATATAATAAACGAATAATTCATTTGTAAATGTCCTGTCTTAACGAAGTCTAAAGTTGCCATGCCAATCCAAAGCGCTCGGTCTGCAATAATTATGCAACATATTTATCTAGAGTTTGTGAAATTCGCCAATATGAAGAACTAACTTAGTCAACCAGAAAATATAATTTTTCTTCAGAACCTCAACTGCCTTACTGAAGACTGTGTTATATGAAAATCGGGAAATTTTATGCAACTCGAGGAGACGAAAGTCCAGGGTCAACCAAATCACTCGGGATGAACTTTATTTTTCTTCATAATGAACACTAAACGGTTCACAGTGTTTGAACTACATACAAAAAGAGGACAAAAATAGAAAGAGTCGTCGTAGACAAATTTTGATACAGGAGTTGCTTATATCAATACATCTTCAGGGTACAAAAATTAAAATAATACGCCCACCACCCATTCAACCAAAGTTGGATAAGAATGGAAGGAGTCGTCGTAGAGATACAAATTTTGGTACATATCAATACAATGAAAAAATTTAAAGAATCCGCCCATGACCACGCCCACCTCCCATACAACATGATTGTAAAAAAATGAATATTTCCCTTTTTATCGCTGAGAATCACAAAAAAAGTTTATGTTAATGTATTGTGAAAGTCCTTTTCCCTCCCTCATTCCCCCTCCCCCCATTCCATTCCTTCCTTTTTTTATCTAAACCTCATCTATGATAATACTTTTAATTAAAAATATAGAAAGATTTGGTATGCTACTAGTAACTTTGTAGTGATTAGCTCTGAAATATAATTTAGCTTATGCTCTCTTTTACCAAGAGTTCTAACATTGTTTGACTTTAAAGGGTCCCACATAAAAAGCTTAAACAGATACCACCCTATTATTTTCAAAAACATGGCATTCAGATATTTATTAGTAAAACATTAAAAAAAAAAAAAAAAAACAAAAACCAAAACTGGAGCTAATGAAAAAAATTATTTTTGTCCACTTTTCAACCACTGTGCGGTTCGACAAACTACGTATTAGTAAATGGGAGTACCTTGAATTAAACCTACTGAATATTACTAGACCGATGTCTCAAACTAAGCAAGCATGTACTTGAGTTCCTGTTTTTCTAACTCAAAAATTTTAAAAACAGATTCAAAGGTTCAAAGAAACTAGCGCCCCTGTAATAAAAAGATTCGAACAAATATGGAGTACATCATTCAGCATATCAGAGCGTTTAAAAAAACCACTTCTTAAGCAGGTAGACAAACACAAGTATATCAAAACCCTTTTTGGGTCACTGGTGACCCAAAATCCTTTTTTTCAGTTTTTTCAATAATCATAGCGCTGATATTTATAAATTTATATTCGTTGCAAAGAAAATTGATTGTACCTTAGTTATTATTAAAAGGTCTTGAAATTTTTACCTAATTAACGGCACCAAAGTGACCTAAATTAAACTAAAAAAAAAAATAAAATTTCCGAATTTACCATTTTTTTTAACTTTTCACAATAAAATTGGGGTCAGCGAAAGTGAATCCAGGCTTGGCCTTACTCTGCCGCTTCTAGTTTACTTTTTTCTCTTCTTCTTTTCCTCTACCTGGACAAAGACTGAGTGCTATGAAAGGTCTACATCTTTTCATCCCACCTTTACATTTAATATAATCAAAATTTTCTAATGGTCAAGAAAGGGTTAAGGGAAGAATCAATAATAAAAGACTTTGTCTGTCTTAAAAAAAATATATAATAAAAATGTAACAATAAAGTTCGTAGAAGCGCAGGGTAACTGGTGACCCATGAAATTCCATGCTTTTAGGGGCCCTATTTTGATGAATAATTGTAATAGGAAATGGAGGTCAGAGAATCCGAATTCGGGTTCAGTTTTGCGCTATCTCCTCTGATTTCCTCACGGTTTAGAGCCATTTTGATGCTTCACTCTCATTAAAGCTCAGTCTAGTATTTGATTTAGCTATGTCAATGACGGACAAGCGTGCGCTTTAGTGCCAAAAGTACGTTTATGATGGGTGCAAAGACACTCTTCAACGGTCGCATTCTCATTTATTCACGCTTTCTTCAGTGAAAAGTTCATAAGCTTTTGAAGCACTGATACATACACTTGTGGACATACAGTTAAGTCATACACTTATGAGCAGCAGAGTTTTAAGAAAAAATAAAGTTTCTATTGAAAAGAAACAAAACCAACGGTAAAATATTTATTTATAACAGTTCAATATTTAAAACTATAAAAGAAATAACCAGTTATAATATTAAATATGTAAAATTTTTCCAAATTATCGTTGTCTATGGTGTAACTTGCGGTCATATAATTAAGTCATATGCTAAACAAAAATATTTAAAAATAATAAATTTGATGATTTTTAATTTTGAACTGAAATTTTACCTTTGGTACTGTTAGCACTTTGTGGAAACCATTTTTGCCTAATAATTTCTGTACATCTCTTCGACTAGTACCAGAGCATTGGGTAGCAGTGATTTAATTCTATTCCTCCTGAATGATAGCCCATAAGGAAGCCTTATTTGAAGGTTTTTGCGCTGCCACGACCTTTTTTAAAAAAAGCTATAGATTTTCTATATGATGGTTTAAATTTGGACTTTGGGCGGGCCACTCGAGAATTTTTATTTTGTTTTTATTTAACCAAGACTTAACGACCCGATATGTGTGTTTCGGGTCGTTATCATGCTGAAAAATCCAACCCAAAGGTAAATTTTCAAAGTATCTTCGGAGAAGATGATTTTCAAAGATGCCTTTGTACTTTTTTTCAGTAATTTTGCTATCGATTTAAGCAATTGGACCAACTCTAGATAAAGTAAAACACTACCAAACCATTACACAAGGGCCCCATGTTTTATAGTTTTTTTTTTAGTAAATTTTGGGTCCAGCTCAGTATTTGATGGATGGCTAACAAAGAGCCTTCCATCGATTCCAAACACATATAATTTGAATATATCGCTCCAAACAATCGTTTTCCAAAAATGCTAGTACTAGTGGAGATATCGTTTAGCGAACTGAATACGCTGCGCAATATATTTTTTGGACCGATGGGTTTATGTCGGCTAATTCGTCCTAATATTTTTTTTTCGTTTAATCGTTACGTATAGTTCTGACTGATATTTTCAAATTATAATCTAAGTCCATTTGTGATCTTAGTTTGATGAAAGTTAAAAAATCGTTCATTTTGCTGAGCCTTATCAAGTACCTATCTTCAGTTGAAGACATTTTAAGTGGTTTTGGCATTGCAAATTGTGAAATGATTTGAATTTTTTATAGTATCTTATCTCATTGACCAAATTTCCACGTAAAAAAGCTAACTCTTCCATGACCTTAGCAATAATCCCAAGGTTCTGGAAAGTTTTCCAAATGAGCTCCCTCTTCGAGCTCTTCGAGGGAGTGGAACTCATATTTTTGCCCATCACAACCAAAATCAACAATTGTTCAACTAAAATGTACAGAAATGTGTAAATTATCAATTTTATTGGTTTTTAAAGAATTTAAGTGCACTAAGTCAAGTTGAATGCGAAAGATTATAAAATGACTTAATTATATGTCCACTTCTAATCTTACTCCTTCACACACAATTGCCGATTGCGTGCCAAATACGTCACTCTTTTGTAATTGAGAGGCTGAGAAGAAAAGTGGTATAACTTCTACGTTCAGAAAAAAGTGGAATAATTTTACTTAAGAGCAAAAGCGAAACAAAATATGTTCAGAGCAAAAGTGAAACGAAATATGTTCAGAGCGAAAACGGAATAAAAAACTATGCTTTTCTAGCTCTGAAAGAATTGTTATACCATTTTTGCTCTTACTTTTAAGGCGTTTCGTTTTCACTCTAAACCGTATTACTTATGACATTTTTGCACTGACTCTCCAAATTATTTCACTTTTGCTCTTATATAAATTTTAGCCCGCTTTTCCTCTCAGCCTGTCAATTGCTCATCATATTTTTTAAGGCTACTAACGGTACCGCTAAACGACATTAAACAAAATTCTTGACTACTAATACAAAATATTTTTCAAACTCAGCATAAAATATTGTTCTAGTGACTTAATTATGTGACCACCAGTGTATATGCATTCTGCCAACGTTGTTGAATTACTGACACTCACTTACATATATATGTATTCACCTCCTGAGATGTAGGTATGACTAAATAACTACTTTCATGATCCTTTTTCCAACTGGGAGCTTTAAGAAAATTTATTTAAATTTAGTTTTCAAATTGTTTTCGGTATTATTTTTCCTATCCATTACATAATCCACTTGTTTCTTGGTTTATGAGCAATTTCGCTGTTTCTCTCTCTTTCACTATTTTCCTGTTTAACTTTTACCAAAAAGAAACTTTTTCATTTCTTCATATTATTACGTTTTCTTTACTTCCTTCTACTTCTACTACTATTATTATTGTTGCTATTATTATCTACTACTACTAGCACTATTTTTGTAACGGATACTGTTTTAGATTACAACAATACGCTTTCACACTCAATGTTTACACAATTTTAACTTTATTACTCTTGAAATTGTGTCCTTTACTATCGTTAGGGAGCGACATCATAAAAAAACAACAACAACAAAAAAGTTTTTCTTTCTTTTACAGCAACAACAAAATTACTCTCTTAATACCAGAAAAATATAAGTAGAAAAAAAAGAAAAGGAGGAAACAAAGAGAAGAGAAGATGAAGCAATAACAACAACAACCGGAAGTTGTTACAAAGCGAAAAACTTCACTTAATCGTAAGTTGGCAACACTTAAGATTATGAAAACGCGCAGATTGAAAATTGCAAAAAAAAAACAAATACAGAAAATACAAAACAGCAACAACGAAAAAAGTTTAGTACAAGTAAAAGAACAACAACAAAAACTACAAAAAAATGCGTTTCCAACAACAACAATACGAGAAAACTTTAGTAATTTATGTAACATAATTATTCCATAAAAAAAGTATATAAATAAAAAAGTAACGGTAAATTGATGCGAAAAAAATTGTATGAAGTAAAAAAAAAACAACAACAAGAAAATATGAAACATTGACACTTGTTTAGAAAGAAAATGAGAAAGAGAGAGGAAGCGACATGAATATCAACAACGAAAAACAACAAGCACACCCAATATCAACATCGCCATCATTGTTGATGCTGCCGCTGCCGCTGCCATTGTTGTTATTGTTCTCGCTACTGTCAAGTAATTGACATTCGACATGGGGACGCAAAAAAAAAAAAAAAACGAAATCGAAAAAAATCATCAACGAGAAATAACGCTCAAAAATGCTTAGCTTAATCATGCCCGAATTTGAAATGCGCTACGTTGTACAAGCTAATCATACGCTCTAAATTTCTGGAGTTTTTCTTACTTTCACCTAGGGTGCCTCTACCACTAGTGAATCAAGAGGTTGTAGAGGGGGAAGGAGTAGGGAGTTTCTGGATTTTTTTAATTTAAAACAACTTTTAATTCGGTGGCAAAAATTATAATCGCAGATATTGGTTTTATCTTAAAGAGCCTCTTTTTGAAGCACTTAAACGATGAAAATCTATCAGTAAATTTCAATTGATACCAGTGGTGGATCCAAGGAGATAATTCAACGGTTGTATCTAATAACTTAGTTAGAAACACACATCTAAGATAAAGCGGGACTTACAGCGCCAAATACATAAAGCGAGATTTCCAATCAAATCAGTCTACATACATCCCATTTTGCAGTCTTCTGGTATATTGGTTTCAAAACCTTCAAAATTTAGGCAAAAACCAGACCAGAATTCTGAGCAAAAATTCAGATCAAAAACAAGCCTCAAGCTTAGAATAAAAGAAAATCAAATTTAAACTAAAAATCAGACCCAAACTTATAGCAAAACTCAAAGTAAAAAAAAGATCAAATTTTGACAAAAACAGAAACCAAAAAGAGGCTGAATTCTGCTGATCAAAATACAGACCAAATTTCAGACCTAAAATGAGACAAAAACCGATTCTTTATGGACCTTTATGGATCAGGGTTAAACAGAGATAAAAATACAAACCAAAACTCATAAACTAACACCGAAGTTTCAAATTTAATGTAATCGCACTATAGAAAAAATTTTAAAGGTTGGTAGCATTTACATTTTGAGATGGGCTGTAGCCAACATAGCCCTTGGCATTTATAGCCACTTAGAAGACTACTTTACTACTACGCTTGTAAGTTCTTTGAGTTCTTTGAACAACAGTTAAATATCTGAATATGTAAGTTAATATCTCTAACATTAAAAAACATTTTAAGGCGACATCCCGAGCCTTTTCGAACCCGGAAAGGGAGACAACCAAATATCAGACGGCATTTTGAAACACCTAGAAATAGGTTTCAATAGGGCCTATAGAAATACTAAATCCTTGAAAGACATAATAGCAATAAAAGGTTCTGCTCGAGAGCCCATTTATAGTATAAACTAAGGCCTTAATTAGCGACTAAGAAAAAAATTAGAAAACTTTTTTCTTTTAAGCATTAAAAGCAAAGCTTGGTCGGAGCTATAAGATTTCTTTCCTTTCGTTAAAAGTTTAGTTTCTTTATTTCCGAAGACTAACTGCAAGTAGCTCCCATTTCCTTCCGTTCCACACTCTTGTTCGTAGGGTATACAAAACTAAGTGTAGAATGACGTAAGTCAATGTCAAAGTTACCTTCTCATCTTTTTTATTCATATATTAAATGTATATTTTTTCGTATGTACTGAAATAGAAACATACGCCTAGCGGTCTATTTGACATCATTAATGCTTGTAAACATTATTTTAATGTTAACGCTAATTTAGGCGCCATTTATGAAAAGTAAAAGTTAGATGATATTAAACAAAAACAAAAATGATGATGATGATGATGGAAATTGAGGGTGAGGTTGAGAAGATAGAGCCAGAGCAGAGTATGTTAGAGACACAAAAACAAATGTGTTTTGCCAGTAGCCAGAATGGATAGCAGGTCAGCGACTGTGTGACAGCTAAACGAAAATTAATAAGCGAATTTTAATGATTGTTGCATAACTTTTTTGTCATGGCAATGAAACAAAAAAGTTTTTTGATCTAGGGGAACAAAAAATGCAAAAAAAAAAAAATAATGTTGATGATGGACAGGCACAACGCGGCACAGAAGTCATTAGTGGCATATCTAATATTCTAAATTACCGAGAGCTTTTGCTGAGATTGGATATTTCATACAGTGACACAAGGACAATAGAGAGCTAAAAAAAAAAAAAATGAATAAATTAAATTTGAAACTTACCACCATCACATGGAAAACTCTCAGCTAACAGCGTAAATAATTTATCCGATAGCAAGCATCTTCCTCTCGGTCCCAATGGCACACGACAAACCGGGCACTTCAACGAACGACTACGACAATTATTGCAGAGCACGTGACCATTGCAGCATTGCCAACCTGGTGGTTTTATAACCTAATTTTGTATTTCATTTTTTTTATTTTTTTGTTTTTTGTTTTGTGTAGAGAAAAAGAAAATTGTGGTTGCAAATAAAGAGCAATTTAATTTAAATTTTTAAAATTAATTATATTAAGTGCAATCATATTGCAATATGATGGAATTCAATATTTATAAAATTATTACTAGCACACACATACATAGACACACATTGCTTGCGCTTGGACACATAAAAATATTTTGCATTTATTGTCAAAATATTATACATATTATTATTTTTGAATCTGTAAAGCATTTTAATTTCATTTAATATTGGCAGCTTTTCTTTTCATTTTACCCTGCATAATTTTCATACACTTATGCAGAATGTGCATAATATAACTAAAGATATAGTTACATGCTATTTTTGATATAATTTGTAATATGTAAGCCTAAATAAGTAATATGACTGATAATTTGACAAATGAGCAAATGAGCAAATGCTTGTAAATTAAAATTTTGTGTTTTGTAATTATTAAATAATTTAAAAAAATAAATCAAAATCAAATGGAAATGCTTGAAAATTTTTATGCAGGTGAGCCACATTTATTTGCATGTGCACATCTTAGTCCTACTCCTAGTAATTCTTTTAAATACATATGAATTAAACTATGTAATTCAAGCTTCTTTGCAATCAACCTCACATTTACTAATTGGAGAAATTTATTTTGATCAAACATTTAATGGTGTAACCAGCGATCGGAAAGTGTGGAAAAGTGTTGATGCTTCATGGATATCAGAAGAGTTTGTAAACGAAAAAAGCCTTTGAAACCAGAAATGTCTAATAGTGCTCAGGATCAACTAAAATGTCCTTCAAACTATATGCATTAGCTTCTTCAACATCTTCAACATGAAACTAATAGGAATTGTTAAGGTATAACTATAATGAATTTCATATATTTTCCTCTTTTTCTTAGCGCGACAGTCCTTGTGTGGACCATCGCTTCTGCAACATTTTTTGTTTTTAAGTCTTCTTCAGCATCGGTGAGCCACCGTTTCCTCGGGCGTCCTTTTCTCCAATCTTCAATTGGTTGTAGTTCAAATGCCATTCTTGTGATTCTCCCTCTGGGCATTCTCATTAAGTGATCCAGCCATCTGAAAAATTTGTATTGCATTTTCTCAAAGTACATTCTCTTGGAAAAATATTCTCCAAATTTCATATAGATCTGAGCACTAGAAAGTTACAGATGTCTACAATGCGCTACCTCCGACTACCTGAACATGATGCCAAAAGTTTAAAAGCGATTATCTCGAAATGTTGTTTTTCAAAAAGTTCGGTTGCGGTGACAAAGGTTTCTTAAGAACCATTTCACAAATCGATCTGAATTTTTAGAATTTTAGAGGGTACTGTAGTAGCCTCTTAATGAAAGAAGGAGTTTTTTTTGCGCTCAAAAAACAAGAAAAATAAAAATTTCGCAAAATCCTTCGTTCACTAAGAGCGTGACGATGAAAATTAAAACAAGTTCTGGTTTTTTTCATTTCAGATAAACCGTTATTTACTTGCCGTTCTCACCGCAAGGAGTTATGGAAAAAAGGTGTTTTGGCCATATCGTCCCCAGTTGTCAACATTTATTGTTGAAAAAATTCATGAAATACCTTGAAACATCAACAAATAAAACGATGACATATCCTGCAAAAAAAATGTACCGCCTTGGCAAACAAAAAGTAATGACAACAAGTGTATATAACCCCATAATAAATCTTAGTATTGTTCCATTTTCCATAAGAGCGTCTAGTTCACAATTTCACGTAGAATTTTTCTTTCGCAGCAAGCAATCTAATTGAGGTCAGAGTTTTTCAGGACCCATAGATCGCAACTATATGTGAGTACTGGGCGGACTAACCATTTGGGCTCGTGTCAGTATTCTGGAGCAAAAAAAATGCAAATTAGCATAAAACGTCCTATTGGCGATTTGTACTCTATCGCTAATTGCTACTGATGGATATTGATTTCTTGATATTGAGATTCTCAAATATAAAGACTCAAATGTATATTCCCCGATTGTGAAGTATTATCTGCATCCGAGCTAGACCTTATCATATATTTTGTTTTTTCAGCGTTTATCATAAGTCCGGCTGCTTTCCTTTGTCGGTTCAATTTTGTAAACGCGTTTATATGGCTCGGTTTGCTCTTGGCCATTATCAAGATGTCATCACCATATGTGCTTGTTGAAAATAGTGCCATTTGGATTGAATCCTACTAAAATTGCATGAAGAACCTGATTAAATATCATGCTTGAGAGAGCTTCCCCCTGTTTTACTCCTGAGCTGATTGGTAAAGGTTCCGTGCACTCGTCTTGCATTAGTACTTTCGCTATGGTATTGTTCAAAGTCATAAGTATCAATTCTTTGAATTTAAGTGGAATTCCCAAAGAATGTAATAAATGTTGTATCATTTTCCTGTTCATACTATCAAACGCTTTTCTGGAGTCTACAAATAAGCAGTAAATGTCGATTTTGTATTCAAAGAATTTTTCGAATATTTGGCTAACAGTAAACCCTTGATCAATTGTTGACTAGTTGGCACGAAAACCAGCTTGGTAATTATAAAGTATGTCTTCTGCATAGTCTTTCGTAGAATACGTTTGTAAATACTTGGTACCCAGTATTTAATAGTGAGATACCTCTGTAGTTCCCGCACACTGCTTTATCCCCTTTCTTATGAATGGGCACTATTAACTCTTTCATACGCAATGTTGCATATATGCAACACTCACTTTTATGTGGCATTTATAAAATGTTTAACAGATATTACTATTAACGCTATTTGTATTCGGTTCTGTTAGTTATTCTTTACGTTTGCTGATTGCCGAATATTTGAAATTTTTTTTTAATGTTTTGTCTTTGAAGTCCAGCAAAAAACCTAAGTGCAAAAATATTTAGTAAAATCTTTTGCACAATTTTTTGAAAATTATTACTAACCGTAAATTTTTTTTATCAGATATGTTTATAAAAGATAAGGGAATAAAAAAATCATAAAATTAGAGAGAAGGAGTTATACAGTGGTTGTCTACAGCTTCATAGCTCTGTTTTTTTTAACCTTTAATAAAGGACAAACAAATCAATGTAGAAGCAAGAAATGTGATGTCATGATTGTGGAATATCTAAGTAACTACATTTTCGCAACAAAAGGTTTCTCTCAAGCCCCATTTTCATTCGGGCGTCAAAGGGTTAAGCTTGATAACCATTCTTTGGGTAGGATATTAGAATCCCATGTTTTTATCATTAGATTGTGTATTTGTTCAGTGAGTTTTATGGATCTATCTCTATTGGTTTTATCAGAATTTGGTTTGAGTTTTAATTCGTGTTTGGTCTAAATTTTGATTAGCTTTTTGTCTATTTTTCAGATCCTTCTAGTCTGAGTTTTCTGGCCGTGACACAAAATCAACCGAAGCCATAAGAAGATAAGAAAGACAGCGTACCATCATGGAATTGCAGCGAAGATGGGAGTCATCCGAGAAGGGTCGATGGACCTACAATCTCATTACGGATATAGAAGAGTGGATATCATGCAGACATGGTGAACTGAATTACCACATTACGCAGCTGCTTAGTGACCATGGGTGCTTCAAGTAGTACTTGCATTGAATCAACACCGGAGAAGAAGACCCGTTTTGCCCAAGATGCCCAGAGGAACAGGAGAACGCGCAGCATATACTTTTTAAATGCCCGCGTTTTAACAAAAACAGAGATGAGCTGGAGAAAGCCTTTGGAGAACCCCCTACAGAAAGGAATCTGACGACACAGATGTGTGTAACACAGCGGAAAAATGGAATGCAGCATGCAAGGTTGCTGCAGATATGATGACCACTCTGTATGATGCAGAGCATGCGCGCAAAGTCGAGCGCACGGCAAACACTACAAATACGGAGCCAGATATCGTCAACCGACGATAAAACCGAACAGAATTGGACAGAAACCAATACTGACGATTGAGCACTAAGCTCATTACGGCCTTCCGACGTAATACCTAACGGTGGTTCCGGGAGGAATATCCGTACGGACGAGAGGTGATTTTAGCGTGAGAATGTCACGCACTGACTGGATGCTTTCCTCCTCGTTAAAAAAAAAGGTTAGGTTGGGTTAGGTTAGGTTGGAGTAGCAGCCTTCTACTTGAAAACACACTTAAGCACATAATTAGGCTCATTGTAATACCACAGTTCGGCGCAACTCCCCCATTTACGGAGTGGAGAACCATGATTATTCCATAATGAATCTGGACAGACTAGTGAAAGGAAAGAAAGGTGAGCCCAGGAGTTTTAGTCTCCTCCTGGCCAGGAATGGTCATTCGCACATGAAATGAAGGACTGTTTCTTCCTCCTCCTCAGAGTCGCTGCCCCGATAGAAGTCATTGAATGGCATTCCTAGTTTTGCAGCACGTATCCCCATTATGCAGTGTCCCGTGAGCACCGAAGTCGTAATGCTGATGGAGTTTCTGCTAAGGTTAAGTAGCTATCTAGTCCGTGTATTGTCCATAGTGGTCCATGTTAGCCTAGTAATACCACAGGTATGCTCCGCTATCCAGGATCTTTTTGCTTCCTCAAGGTAGTTTTGCTTATAACTCTTCTTTACTTTTGGCATAACTCTTAGTCTAAATTGTAGTCCAAATTTTGATTTCTGGTCTAAATTTTTGATTTGGTTTTAGTTTGTATTTGGTGTCTTTTGAGCTTCAGTTTTAATTTAGTTGTGGTCTAAACTTTTTTCTGAACTTCGGTTTGTTTTTTGGTCTGAATTTTGAAATGATATTTGTTTGGATTCGGTCTAAACTTAAGCTTTGGGTTTTTAGTTTGAGTTTTGGTCTGAATATGACCTCATTTTGATTGATTTTTGTTGGAATTTTGGTCCGATTCGTAGTTTAAATATTGTTTTCTTTTTTTAATCAAGGTTTGGTCTGAAGTTAATTTGATTTTAACCTAGATTTTCGATCTGAATTTGATCCTTTTCTTGGCTTGAACTTCGATCTGAAAAAAGTGCTTGAATATTAGTCTGAAATTTTTTTGAAATTATCTCCTAAATTTCTATCCGATTTTAGTTTAAATTTTGGTTTCAATTTAGTTTCAGTTATCTTTTAATTTTTGGTGTTAATATTGATAAAATTGTTGCACTGTTTTTTTGGTCTAAGTCTGGATTTCGGTCGATATTGAGTCTGATGTTTATCCTTTAATTTAGTAAAATCAGCCCCCCACACCCAAATCCTAGAACCTAGAACCTCCACTACATGTACTACATATTTGTATTTATTGATAATCCTAATACAAAACAGGAAATTCTCATTCAAATCCATTAAATCTAGTTAATAATATTTTGCTAATAATATCTCCAGTGAGTTCATTGCACTTGTTGCCATATATTAGATAACGAAAACTATTCTCCCAATATTGAATAGCAATAAATAAATTGGTAAGGTTTCAATATAAATAATTTCTTAGAATATTTAAATGGCTTTAGAAGTCACAAGTGAATTTCAATTCAATGTAATTTTTTAAATATTTATAATATTAAAAATGTGTGTTTGTCTGTCTGCCATTAACTATCAAGTTATACAAAATTTATGCAATAAATGTACAAAATTTGACCAACATTTTACCATTAATATTTTGCCAACTATTTTTGTATGTATGTGAATGTTTTAATACAACAAATTACTATTAAAATAAATGCACAGAAATGTTTTATGCAAAGTAGATTTTAGATATGAGAATAACAAATTGTATTAGCTGCTAAATTAAATAACAATTAAAATTATTTACATTAAATATTTGTTCTTTGTATGTGTGTGTGTGTGCTTAATATTTTCTTAACAATGACCGGAGGAAACTAAAATTTTTCATGAATGATTTAATAATGTGTCGATTAGATAAACAAAACAAAACATTTAGTTCAGTAGAAAATTACGCAAAAGATACTAGAGCTGGGGGAGAGAGAGGAGAGTGTGCCAATTAAAAATAAAAGCATTTTATAGCAAAATTTCAGACTTAAAATTTAACATTTTAATGAATTTCATTAAAATTATATGAGTTAAGAGAAAGTTTATGCAAAATACATATACTGAAAAAATTAACAATTTCATTGTTGATTTATAAACTATATGCAAAAAAACATACCTACATATATAAATTTTCACAAGAAAATGCAATTTTCATTAAATTTGATGCATTTGAAATACACAGTAAAAATTTACATACACACATGAATATGCACGCATTAGATAAATACATTGAAAGTAACTATACAAATACATATGGAATTACAAATAGACACAATAACCAAATGACAATAAACAATAAAGTAAGGAAAGCAAGTGTGAGTCAGGTATACATATACTATATCAACTTTCGGATCCAAGGAGGGCGGGTGAGGAGGTGGGGCGTGGTTTTCGGGTATGAGTGTGTGCATATATTCACATATAGTTCAAAAATTCATTGAAAATCCAGAATACCTAATACAATAATAACTTAATGGACTTGTGAAAGTGTGTGTATGTGTAAGATACACAAACCTAGTCACACACACACATGTTCATATTGTTGAATATATACATATATACATAAATAATAAATGCAAAATATTGTAACAAAGTAACATAACATAGATATAAAGTATCTGCTAGATGCATCTATATATCTGTAAGCATCTACTTGTACCGTATAAGGACCTTATATCTGTAAATCTATGTATAATTCTCAGTAAAAATAAATAAACTCAATTTTAGGTTAATAAACAAATTATTAAGTATGAAACAACACAAACTATAAACTATAGAAAGCAGTAAACGTTACTGTTAGGTGGTAGTAGTAGTAGTAGCAGTAGCTGTTATTGTTGTTGTTATTTTAAGCAACAGCAGCTACACCAGCAAGGCGTTAGAGTGTAGCATCAAATTCAGACGCTTTTGTTGTTGCTTTTGGCATTTATAATAATATAAATCCGGGTCAAATCTATGCGATTATACATAGCTAGTAAAGTAAAGCTGGCTCCTGGTTGCTGTTTATATGTATGTGTATACCTGCGTTATTACTTTCTACGACTACACCACCCCTAAAAAAAAAAAATACATTGCAACATTAATAAACGTTGTTGAACATGTATCGTGTGGATACAGACACACACACACACACTTATATTATATATACATAAACATAGATACAAGATATGAGCGTATTTTATCATATGCATATTTAATTTATTACGAAATATTCATGCATAGGTGTACAGACCAACACATATACACATGTAAGTAAGCAAAGTGCAGCTCTAATGTTGAATATGTTTGTTGTTGTATTCACTCGATTCACTGCAATTTTTCGCTTTTAGGATTTAGGTACATGCTCTTACAAATTTACGCTAACTTAAATATGCTTTTATATGCGCACAATTCACATCGCACAGTGTGTTCAAATTAGTAAATACATAATTCAAATTTTAAGGAATTTTGCACTACATTATCAACTGCATGGTCTGGCATTTCCAATAAGTTAACAGAGTCTAAGTTTCAGTCAATATTAGCACACGACCAAAATCTTTAATTAATTGCATATTTACATTCATTCAAGTGTAAAATAATTTCTCTATACTGACTCTACAAACCTAGCATGCAGAAACCGAACTGTTTTCTAATCTACAAAATATTATTCCTATTCAAAGTAATAGAGGAAGTTATTAAAATATTCATGGTTCCGTAATGGCTGAAACGCCTAGTCTTTTTTACCTTAAAAAAACACCGGTTCTAGGGCAGCTGAGATAACTTGAAATTGTAAAAAGGGAAAATTATTAATACCGAGATGATAGGGCGCTACTAAATATATCTTGGGCTGCCCACAAAACTGAATGACAAAAGTGTAAAACTTTAAGAAATACTTTGTCGCAACACTAAATGGATGGTAGTACAGTGGACGCTCGGAATTCTTAACCCTTTCCCGCCAGATGTACTATATAAAGTGCACCAAAATGAATAGACTTTACTGAAAACGTGCGTCAAATTTCGCGTTCAGTTGTATTTGTTTTGGAAGGTAATAGATGAATCTAACGTCATAATTTTTTTTACCCGTTGCGGAGTCATTTGATGACATTTTATATTCCCGCAAAAATCACTTGTAGAAAAATTGTTAAAATAGTTTCATTTCAATAAAAAAAATATTTTTGTGGATCAATTTTGGGGGCTTTTCCGCCGACTGTACTTTATATAGTGTACAGTAGGGTGCAAGGCCGTATTTAGGGGGAGGGTTTTGGGGGTTCTGACCCCCCCCCCCCCCCCGAAATGTCGAAACTTTATTCTAATTTTTGAGATTAATTGCCAATGGATGGAAAAAAGTCAAAATAAAATCTATTTGAAGATATTTTTTACTTCATCGGTTTTTTTTTTTCTAAAAAGTCAAATATAAAAAATAAATTTGAAATCTTAGTTACACTATGCGATCAAATCCGATTTGTTTTCTTCGACATGAGGTTTGACTACGGATTCAAAAAAAGAAGGTGATACTGAGCACTCCTGCATTCATAGTTTTTCTGGGTCAGTAACTGTTTTTGATTTAAGGTTTCGTCCTGAATCAATTTGAAAAGTTTAAAAATTAATAAAAATAGAAAAAATTATCGAACGTGACGTGATGGGAAGTTTTTGACCTCAGATTCGTGTTCAACTTGAAAAATTCTTTGGCAGAAACTCCATCTTATTAGCAAAACCCATCTTAAAATTAATTTTTAAGGCATTATTGCTCAGAGCACCACAACTAGAATGATCTCTTTCAATGCTTTGACTTCACGAATTTAGGGAATATAAGCCAACCTCATCCGGGTTCCTTATCATATGATTTGATAATGGCTCAAATTCCCAATGATGATCATTTAAAAAAAATGAGTCTCTACTATTTTTGGTAATTTTTTTGAGGTTGAGTACATCATCAGAAGTGGGAAGTCAATGAGTTAATGAAATTATGTCCCTCACGATAAAAAATGCACTAGAATGCTCATTGAATAATATTTATTTGAAAATATTTAATTCGATTATTCTGGGAATTTTTAGTCATTTTTGGACATTTTTTTGAGGTTAAGATTAAAAAAAATCGGAAAATGTTTCCTAAAATTTTAATTTTAAAGGGTCCATCAAATGTATCATTGATTTAATTTATTGTATTTAAAAATCAGTTTGATAAAAATTATTTATGAATATTTTCTTCGAATGAAAAGCCCCCCCCCCCCGAAAAAAATTTCTGGCTACGGCCCTGGTAGGGTGTCCCTTATATGAGCCAAATTTTTTTTTAAGATTATGGTAACGCATACCCTCTAATTTTTTTCAAGCATCTATAGCTTACCCAGTTCTGAAATATTATTCTCCTAAGACCATGGTAACCTGTGCCGAGTAGATCACAAAGTCAACATGGAAATTCGGGATGAAGAATATTTCATTTTTTTTTTTAAACTTAATTAATTTTTATGATAGAAAACAATTTAAAAGAAGAAAAAACAATAGAATACTGATAATTACTCAGAAATAAAAAAAATAATAATTTATAATGCAAATTTTGCCTTCAGAGTTTTTTCTTACTGTCTATGTTCTTACATAGTTTTCTTAAGTTAAAATTTATAAAAATACAAATAAAAAAGAAGTAAAAATGGAAGAAAAATGAATACAAGAAATTTAAAAATTTTATTCCACATAAATCAGCCGATATTTCAGCGGGGAGAACGCGCAGAAAACGAGCTGAGTAGCTCGACGCGTGAAACGCGCAAAAATTGTAGGACACGGAAAACACTTTTGACGCACGAAAAGCGTTGACGCGTGGTAAGTATATAACTCCACCTTATAGTGCGGACACGCGAGAGTGCATATCAGGCAAATTTAACATTTCGTTGAAATGCGTTTGAAATGCAGAATTTCGCCATACAAAAAGTGTCAAAAGAAATTCAGCATTTCAGACTCATTTCATTGAAATGCGACTGAAATGAAGAAATTAACTAGCAACCCTTAAACACTAAGTTGAAAGACAGGAAAAATTTAAGATCTATTACATTTTTTAGATATGTTGGATTTTGTTTTCATAACAGCTGCTCTTGTAATATTTATTACGCGAAAAAATAAAATAATGTAGAGTAACTCATTGCCATTCCTCCAATTTTCCATAATTATTATATAAATGCTTGGTTTCCAAATCCAATTGAAAGGCAATATTTTTATTTATTTTACCACGTTTATATTAACTCGCTTTCAATGGTGTCTGTCAGTCTGTTCGGTACAAATTTTGTAATCGATTTTAAACTAACTTCCCGATGAGCTAGAGACATGAAATTTTAAATATAGTTCAGAACTGGAAGACAATGCAATATGAAGTATCTAAAATATATATAAATATAATAATATTTACAATATTAGCATCGGAAGTTTTTCCATTTTTTAAAATCATTGCTTTAGCGGGAGTAGAATATATGTATATGTGTATACATACACAAATTCAAAGACAAATGAGAGAGAGAACAAAAAGAAACAATAACGAACTTTTCTTTTCGTTTTGTTCCGCTTACAAAGAGTATAGATTGTAAAGAGATCGCAATTTGCTCTTGATGGAATCGAAACAAAAAATCGTAGAAACAGCAGCGAGGTGCAATACCGATGGTGTGACAGCGACGGTTGTCAACACATCCAGCAGACAAAAATGTATGAATGGATGAGTTTGACGTGTTTGATGAAATAAATATTTAACATTTCTTTCAGCAAATAACTTTCAACATTTACAGTATTTATATATTCTTTATATACAAATATGTAAAAGTTTTGTTTTGATTTTATGAATTCTATATAAGTACTTTTAAATCTTTTTCTACTTATTTCATGAAATCAAAATGCGAAGAAATATTATCACTATTTTCAACATTGTACCTAAATATATGTATGTAAATAAGTATATTTAGCTAAAATGTTAGAACTTTTTATATTTTATATTTTAATATATAAATAAATTATTCTTCTTGTACTTTTTTACATCCATAACAACAAATCTTCTTCTTACTATGTATTTGGCAAATGCCTTTATTTCATTTCTGTTTCAAAATGTAGAATCACAACGAGGTGCAATGCAAAAACAGTATTTATTGAGTACCCATTTACGTGAGAAGATATAATATGATTTCTGTTATATTTAATGAATAGGGCTATTCGCAACCTGGGGAAAATGATATTGTACGAGTCCAATAATTAATTGTGACATTGCTTAGACAATTGGTTTTGATTCAATGTGTCAACAATTTCAAATTCCAATTGAGTTCAAGTGACTTCAAAACCTCAATTGACTTCAAGTCACTCCAATTTAGTGCAAACGAAAAACGTGGGACGCATATGGATAGAGATAAAATTGCTAGCCATTTAGGTGAACTATTCAGCCATCAATTTCCTATTGCATGCGAACCACGTTTGTTGTTTTAAATCATACAAATATTTTCGTCCTACTAAAATTCACAGTTACAAATTTTCAAGACAATCTATATGGGATAAGGAATCTATATGTGGTTGTGAATCTGTATGGGGTTAGGAGAAATTATTTTATACTTTTTAGTCCATTTTAAAAACGTGGTATATTAAAAATATTTTTTATTTAAATTATTTTTATTTGCACAAAACACACACCAAAATTTTTCTTCTTCCCCAAACTTATAATCTGTCAAAAAACGAATTTGAGATTCGTTTTTTGTCGTGTGTCTACCTAAATTTGAAATGCCGAATTTCAGCGAAATGCTCTCTCGTGTGTCCGCACTATTAAAAAGCAAAATTAAAACCATTTACAAATTTAAAATTCTATGGGAATATGTCACCGTCGTATTCTAGTGGTATTAAAAATTCAGCTAAACCTGAAGAAGTAGGTGGTACTGTTGATGATAAATATCCTAGTCGATTTTTCTCTTCTTTCGTTATCATCTGTTTCTCTCTTTTTTCCTTTTCCACTAGTTTTTTATCTTTTCCACTAGTTTTTTATTTTTTTACGCGCCTATATTAGAAAATTGCATATGGAGAATTGAACAGCGAACTCCTGTATCACTATATGAACAGCATTTTGCAATGTCTTTATAAATTTTGAGTTATTGTAACGGTATTTTCTTATTCAAAATTATTACTATCGCTTTTTACTTTACTATATTTTTGAATACTATTGCATCGCTTTATTGTGGAAATATAATTTTGTAGATCATTATTGTTTCAGTGCGAAAAATCTGTTATAAAGGGAGCATCTCTGATCGTGTTAAAGGAGACGGAGATTAAAAGTAAATAATACTATGATCAATAAAGAACCAAATTTATTAAAAAAAAAAATTGTGTTCTGTTTTTTCATTCATATTTATAGTCACTGTAGCCCTATTGGATCCCCCATTTTTAGTTTTGAAAATCTAATGTTGGATTCGTAATCACTGACCACCAAAACCTCTGGATACCTAGTTTCATTACGACCCATAATTTCTTTTCAAAATCATCCGACATATTGAATCCGCTATTTTGAAAATCCAATGTCAGATTCGTAATCAGCGACCTTAAAAATCCCTATATATTAAGTTTTATTAAAATCTACTAAATCAGTATAAAGAAAAGAATTTTGTCGTCGTAATTTGGCTATCCGTCCCAGTGTGTGTCGCATAGAAACATCCTGAATTTTCTTTGAATTTTTTTTTTTTTTGTAATTCTCGCCAAACTTCAGAGCAAGCTTTTTTACACAATGTGAAGCTGTTTTTTTCTTGGACTGCTAAATTAAAATAAGTAACACAAAACAATAAAATTCACCTTAAATACATATCGCATTCACTTGTATTGTCATGTTTCGGTGCAACTCGGCACAGGTTAATGAACTCCATGTGACCTAAAACTTTTTTCCAAGTGTTTTATATTAGAATAAAAAAAATTAGAACCTATGCGTCACAAAAAATAACTTAAAAAAATAAGGGGCACCCTAGTGTCAGGCTGGAAAATGGGTGTGGTGGGGCTGATCATCAAATGAATAATATATTTGTAATTAGGAAGGTAAAACAAGCCCATATACAAAAAATCATTAAATTCTGATCACGGGATCTATATGCCGGCGGGAAAGGGTTAAGTTCGGAAATCTAAACTGTCCAGAAAACTCAAGCAATTTTTGACTTGTTTCTAAGTAGGGTTGAAATTAATTTTTTTTCAATTGTTCTTCTCGCTTTTAGTGATTTTACCTAACAAAATGCTACTGTACACAATGAATGCATTTTTAAAATATTTTACGCCTATAACACTATACAACACTGTTTTTTACCCATCTCCAAATTTGATGGTACTTAATGTCTACCGCTGAATCCAAGTCTGCCACCAGTTTTGTCGTAGCAACTCAGGTTTTTGAGATATAGGCAATTTTTTGATTTTCCAGACATGGGTCGACATTTTTATCAAAATTTCGGAAAAATGGAAAGTAAAGCATCTATATCTTTTCAAAAAGATAATTAAATTATCTTTAATTTAAGAGTTTATTTGATTCTCTATTTTATTTCAGTCAAAAGTTATAGAGATTCGAAGTTGAAATTCTGACAAAAAAAACGCTTTTTTTTCGAATTACCTATTCTTTGGTCTTTATTGCGTGCTGAAAACGAAATATCATGGAATATGCTGAATTTTACATGAATCGATAGCGTGAACTCTTGAGCAGCGATGGGTTTCTGAACTCTAGTTTGGGAGTTAGAAACAAAAAACAAGGATTTCATTAATTTTCATGCATAACATTGCTTTTAATTAAACAAAGAATTGAGTAGTTTTTACATAGCATCTGTTGTTGGTTTTTGGGATTGGCATCTCTAATGATCATTCAACAATAATTGGCTGCATTTCCTTATTTCATAAACCTTGATACCTTGGTGAAAGCGTTCACACTGTTCATCACTCACTTCACCCAAATTCAGTGTAAAAAGTTTAGATGAAAATGGAGGAAATGCATCTTCAATGACATATTATCACCAATATCTTCGAAATCGTTAAGCAATTTCGGATTTAGCGGACCAAAAGACCTTATGAACCATCAAATTTGGAGATGAGTATTGTCATTTTTTTCATTTTGTTGTATAGCATAATTATTTAAAACGACTATGAACCTTAAAAAAATAACACTGTGCAACATGGGGTCATTTTCAGATCCAGCGTAACGAGTATGATAACTGAAAAGTACTTGTTTTTGTGCTCATGAATTAAAGTTTTCTGCCTTTTTGGGATAAAACCATGCATTTCTTGATTTTTACTTCTGAGAATCTATTATATGGTGTATAAAATTATAACGAAAATTTTTGTCTAACACTTGCAAAAAAAACACCGGCATTTTAAGGCTAAGTCTGCATAGGAAGCTGTAAAAATATATTATATGGGCTTCATTAGCTTTGCAAGTCCTCAGTTAGAAGAAAATCAACCTAGTCTATCGATTAAAAAATATTTTTATTTATGTGCTTAAATTTGCATAAAATTGTTAAAAGAAGAATAAAAACAGAGTAATATAAAATCTTGAAACACATTTTTTTCTAAATAAAACCATTAAAATTATCCAAACAACCACTGTGCATTTGCAGAACAGGAGAGTTCACTTTCTACTCATATGCTACAGATTTAAATAGATTTTTGATATTTGCTGCTGTTTTAGTAATTTAATGTTTACCTTTATCTTATAACATACACATATACAAATATACGAGTGCATGTGTGCATAAGTATCTACAAAATTTATTTTCTTTTCAAAGGCGTTTATTTGTTAGTTATGTTTTTTGCTTCTTTGATAATAATTTAATTTAATTTATTGCAATGCTGACGTTGATCATTCCTTATGCAAATCTTTCCAGCACCTTAGCATTGTATTATTTTAAAATTCTCTTAGAAGTTCAATTTAAATTAGTGCTTTAATAATCGACTTCTAACTGTTAAATGAATATTAGAAAAAAAAGCGAATAAAATTATTTAATAATTTATTATCTTTATTCTTTTTATTCTTAATTCAAGCTTTCTCTTATTTTGTGTGTTTTGTTTTTAATGCCTTGCAAAAAATAACATTAAATTTTTAAAATACCTCAAAAATTTACCGCTTGTTTAATGAACAAATATTGATGAATATTTGTTTATCATCAAACTCAGTACAAGAATTGTAAGAATTATTCAATAACAAATGAGTAGAAAAATTATTCATACATATACAAACATTCACATATTTTCAAATTATTGGGAGTATGAATGTATAAACTCGTAATTGTGACTAACTTCATATCTATCATACGCGCCATTTTTTTGACACTGACAGCTATTCTATCTCGAAGAGCGCCAAAATACTATAAGAATTGATCTGTCAAATAATTTTCATAATTTCACAAAAGTGTTTTACTATTAGCTGAAAATGTCGAATTTCGTGCCAACAAAATAACATTTGCGGGAAGTTTTAATTTGCTTCTTCCATTTAAAGAAAAACGCAACTGAAGCACATCGTTTACTCACTGAAGCTTATCCTGACTGTGCTATAGACGTTAGAATGTGTCAGGTGTGGTATGCCCGTTTCAAAAGTGGTGATTTTGATGTTGAAGACAGGGAACGTTCAGGCGGCCCGAAAAAGTTCGAAGATGAAGAATTGAAGGCATTACTCGAAGAAGATTCATGTCAAACGCAACAAGAACTTGCAGAATCTTTAGGAGTTGATCAATCAACCATTTCTAAACGATTAAAAGCATTGGGA
Source organism: Toxonevra muliebris (assembly GCA_963691655.1). Classification (NCBI taxonomy): domain Eukaryota; kingdom Metazoa; phylum Arthropoda; class Insecta; order Diptera; family Pallopteridae; genus Toxonevra; species Toxonevra muliebris. The sequence goes on from OY829327.1 coordinate 46,368,317, forward strand.
ATGATTCAAAAGCAAGGAAATTGGGTGCCGTACGAATTGAAGCCGAGAGACGTCGAACGAGGATTTTTGATTTTTCACATGTGAACTGCTGATTGAACGACGGAAAAGAAAGGGTTTTCTGCATCGTATTGTGACTGGCGATGAAAAGTGGATACGTCACGATAACCCAAGAGTAAAAAATCATGGGTACCGCCCAGACATGCATCAACATCAACGGCAAAGCCGAAAATCCATGGATCCAAGCAAATGTTGTGTATTTAGTGGGATATGAAAGGTGTCGTGTATTATGAGCTGTTGAAACCGAATGAAACAATCACTGGCGACCGCTACCGACTACAATTGATGCGTTTGAGCCGAGCATTAAAGGATAAGAGGCTAGAATATGAGAATAGACACGACAAAGTTATTCTTTAGTAGACAATGCTCGGCCGCATGTTGCAAGGCAAGTAAAAACATACTTGGAAACGCTGAAATGGGATTGTGCTACCCCACCCTTCAGATTACCACTTGTTCCGATCGATGACACATGGCCTGGCTGAACAGAACTTCCGTTCTTTCGAAGAACTCAAAAAATGGGTCGATTCGTCGATAGCTTCAAAAGATGAGGAGTTCTTTCGACGCGGAATCCGTATGCTACCAGCAAGATGGGAAAAGGTTGTGGCTAACGATGGACAATACTTTAAAGAATAAATTTATAATCACTTTTTCACAATAAATGTCCAAATTACGAAAAAAATACGAGCTTATACATTCATACTCCCAATATAATTTAAATTCATGTAGATAAGTACATACTTATATACGTACACTAGCGGATCCAAAAATTTCCAAAGGGGGTTTTAACTTTTTTCATCCTTTTAAGCATTTTTTTTTCATGACTAACGATCAAAATGGATGAGATTTTACCAGTAAGAAAGGAATTTAATCACAAAACCACCTCGCTGGAATGCGCTTATGCATTTGTATATATTATTAAATTAAAATTCAATACTTTCAATTGTGTTGTCATTCCTTTAATTGCAAGCATTTTGAATTTGTATGGATATCGATTTGAGTCAGTGCACATATATATGTATGTGTGTGCTTATATTCAGCATGTTTGCTAATCGAACATACTTTAATACTATACTAGCAGAGCTGTAAAAGATTGCAGTCTTTCTAAGTTTGAAGTCAAATGACTTCTAAAAAACATGATTGCAATATTGCAGTCTTTTTGTGAATGCAAGTAAAGTTACAAGTCATATTGAAGTCAATGACTTATCCTTCATTTTTGAAGTCATTTTTTTGGAAGTCATAAATGATCAGTCTCTTATTTGCAGTCCTGTTCTTTACAAAATATCAATTGACTTGAAGTCATTCATTTTGAAATCATTTAAAGTCAATTGAAGTCATCTGAAGTTGATTGCAGTCATTTGAAGTCAATTGAATTCATTTGTAATGTTTGTAATTATATTTGTATGTTTGTAATTATATTTGTATCTAATATAAAATTTTGGTTATTTATGTATATAGATACTTATATGCATGTGTGTCTAAGCTGAGATGTATAATATGTTTTTTCATAATTGTCTATTGTCGTTAAAATCAAGAAGAGCTTTTTTGTGTTTAATTAAAAAAAATATACTACTTATAAATACTGTTTATTTTTTATCATTCAATAATAGACTTCACTCACTGAAGGTGAAGTCTCAATTGACTGCAAGACTTCAAACCAATTTGAAGTCATGATTGTAGCTTGAAAGCAATTTGAAGTCATGTCTGCGACTTCAAGTATAATGTGAAGTCGTGACATATTTACCTTGAAGTCTCAAATTGATGGCTATAATCAACGAGCAGTCATTGACTTCCAAAAGACTGGCGACTTAATTTTTTAAAGCCATAAGTCTCAAATGAAATCAAAAACTGTTATCATAAGACGTTATTCATTTCCAATGACTTCAATGAATGCAGCTCGAAATGACTGCAATCTTTTACAGCTCGGCTTCAAGCTTGATTTACTTGAAAATTGCATTGCATGTAATTGAAAAACATTTAGCAATTTAAAAATCTTTATGTTTTGCTTATAAAATTCTGTGCTCTATCGAATTTTTAATATTTGGTTAAATTGGTTACTATGAATACACTAAAAAAAAAGTGCAATGTAAAATTGATATTTTTTAATGTCATTTTCATTGTAAGAAGAAACAAAAATGTTGATTTTACGGTTTAGAGTTGAAGGTGAGCTGGACTACACCAAAGCACTTAGTCTCAAAGATCATTGTACTATACCCAAGATTGAGCTAGTAGAAGAGAGTTGAAATATAGGAAAGATATGTGAGGGGATCAATGGGAAGAAAAAAGATCTAAGGTCTCTCAACCTCGAACTTCTTTGTTTCACTGATGAACCTTAGAAGCTCAGGAACAGGGAGAGTATGGACATTATTCATACTCAAGACATCACTACTCAACAGCCTTAATCTGATTCTCTCAAACGCCGGATAGCTGCAAAAAGAATGTTCCGTTGTGTCGTCTTCCTCAAGACGCGATTAGCAGGTTGGATCGGTTGGTCATGTGCTGACCACATGTGTTATGCCCGGTGATGACACCAACCAGTATTATCACATCATTCCTTCTCAGTTTCAGAAGAAATTCTGCTGATTTCCAGTTAAGGAAGACTTTGCGGTTTGCAGGAGTAGTTAATCCAACGCATGATCTCTCCAGAACTTACGCCAAGAAAGATTTCGGACCCCATGGTGCAATCGCAGAACCTTTATTAGCTAATTCATCAGCGAATTCATTCTCTGCAATACCAAAGTGTCCTGAAATTAAAATAAGGCATAGCTTGTGGTTTTTTGCGATACTATTTAGCCGACAGAGTTAGCAAGGGCCTTCAACGCAGATTTTATGGTAAAAAATGTTACATTGATATGTTTCATGTCGAATTCACATTAAACATTAGAAATGTAAACTAGCAGTACTTGCTTCTTTTATTTAAAAATTTTCAAAAAGTAAATTGAAAGAAAAAAGGTTTTAAATCAATTAAAATGGAAGCTAAACTTATTTTTTTTTTTTTTTTTTGTCAAGATGTATTTTTAAATTTCAATATAATTAATCTGGAAGAGTCGAGAGTCGGAATGTTTGCACAGACTACGGGTCTAAGACAATCGATGTTGCGGTAATCCAAAAAAACGTAGCATGGAAATTTAAGTTCTATCTGACCTTAACATATCAATATTAATTTTACGTTGGTGCCATATTAATCCTACATTTCAAATATTAAAATCACATTAACATTTTCAACTGACTATAGCAAACTTTTTTATTTGACTGTATGTTTTTTTTTGTTGCTAGAATTGTTTTGGCTAGAGCTTTACCTTGTTTTCATTGCTATCTAAATATTATTATCTAAATATTATTATTACCTTTTTTGTTTTCATTGCTATCTAAATATTATACAAAAAACAGAACTAACAAACAATAAATTTATCTTCAAACCAAACAGCTTTTCTCTCTGCATATTATTTTTGCCCCGTAATACTAGTAATCGCAAAATGTTATCTTTTACACTGAAAATCTTAAGCACACATTACCACTATCAAATAATAATGTTTTCTATACTTTATCCAAAACTAATACAAACCTGAGGCATACTGAATTTTATTATTATGTCATACATGTAAGTAGCAAGACATAACACAAAACATTTAAGCATGTGCACATAGAATATAAAAACAAATGGGGAAAATTTCATAAATGCATTTAAATATTTTTATATAATGCCATCAAGTACAAACTTACTTTATGGCAATTGTTAAATAATAAAAACATTTATGTGTGCTAAAAATTCTACAACATATTGGATATAGGAAGTAAAAGTTGTTAAGAAGATTAAATTATTACAAAAATTTAATATTTATTTATAATTGGATTGAAGTCTGTTGCATCGAAATGCCACAAAATGTTTGAATTTTCCAGTGTGTTTAATTTTTCAATATAATCTTTTGTGAAAATCTATGAGCCAATTTAAACTTTTCTTTAGTTTCGAGAAAGTTTCATTTCGCTAGGTGGTCAAAATTAGTATTGATTGTCTGGGAGTCTCTCTCTTTTAATTCAAAGAAAAATTAAGTGAGTGAAAATGGAGAACAGACACAACCAAATCAATAGCCAAGCGATTACAATTACTTAATATATCTTTATTGTTTGCTTTTTATATATGAACTTTTTAAAAATTATACATTTAAGTAAAATGTACACGATTGAAAAAGAAATATTTCAAAGATCCACGATGTAAATAAGTTCCTCATAATGAACTAAACTTTATATTTAAACTTCATATTTCATTGCAATCAACTATTAAACTTTATAAAACTTTCTACAGAACAGTAAAAACCTGCGCTAAAAATACAAAACTTCACAAATTTTATTTTTTTAAGAAATCAAACCAAATCAAATCATTTTGTGTTACTCATACGCCACGTATGGCTAATAAATTAAAACGTCAATAAAAATCAACTAGTTAGCATCAGACAAACTTACAGATGGAAAAAAAGGGAGAGAGAAAACTTTCTAGACCAAACTAATCAATCTATATGCACAAATACAAACACACACACACACATAGATACACCTACAAACTTAAAGTAAATACAAACACTAAAAACAATTGCAATAACACACACACACACACACATGTGTGAGATTCGAGTACGCTAGGCATGAGCTAGAACAAAACATGGCACAACCAATGTCGCCGTGTGGTCTTATACGGTACATGCTAACATCTGAAGAAGCATGGAATGTAGCGAATGTCATTCTGATAAAAATGATGCAACGAGTGAGACGCGATGAGCAAGCTGCAAGAGTCCGAATGGACTCAACAACGGTGAGCAGTTGAAAAACAAAATCCTGCCTTGCGAAGGAATGCCGCAAGGGGACAAATCAGGACAGAGAAAGTCAGGAGGGGTTTTAGTACGTAGGTACACTGGAGTGTGAATCGTGCATGCTGTACAGCACGGGGCTGCCAGTATCTATGAAGATTTCCCCTACCATTGTCGCATACAAAAAAAAAAAAAAAAAAAAAACACACACATGCAACAACAAAAAAGTGCAACGCGCACGAGAACTTTATAAACAAAAAAGCAAAACAAAAATGCGCTTCATTTGCCGGTAGTACATATTAACTTTTTGCACGTGGATATGTGTGTGTGTGTGTGTTTGCGTACAATTACAATTTCAATTGTGAAGTTTTTCCCTTTGTTTTTATTGTTGTATTTGTTAAAGCAAATACCCACTGCTCAAAATACAAATAGCAGAAGAAAACTATATGCTAAGAAACATTTGATGTGATTAGCAACAAACTTTTTGAAAGTGCGGATACACACACACACACGGTTACGTCATCAGTAACGACACGACACGTCCGCAAGCCAACAGGCTTAAATGCATACAAACATTTGCACATATGTGCCAAAAAAAAAGAAAAACTAAATGAATAAACACTAGCAAAACTAAATAAAGTAAGTTGAATATATACTTATACATGAAGTTGCTCACTCACTCGCTCTCTCACAAACTCGCTTGTTTGCTCATCGATATGCAACGCATGCACGGCATGCAACTTACCTCAAGGCAAACAGGACACTCCAATAATTGGGCAATGTGTTGCAGGCATGTAGCAAACTTTTGCAGCGATTGCTGATTAATTCCATGATGCTGCTACAAATAGACAGAAAAAAAAAGAGAAAAAGTTTATTTCTGTAGTTTAATTAAAAAGTTGAATGGAAAGGTTCTCCTGCAGCATTTGAGTAATTTTAAAAATTTAATAAAAAACTTAAATTTAAAACAAATTCATAAACAAAAAATTTGCATATTCACAAAATTTAAATGAAATTCTATTTTTACGCCCACACATCACAGAGAACAAGCAACAAAAGGACAATAGTTGCACTGTAGGCCAAATTGCTTGGGAAAATTTTAAAATATGTTATTTTTTTATATTGAGCATATATTTAAATATTGAATACGCTTACTTGAGCTTATTCTCATATTGAATATAAATTTAATTATCGTCGCTTCATTTTCGAAGTTGCTGCCCTGAAAACATGAATTTAATAAACAACAAACAAAATCAAGTAAATCATGCACACATACATATACACAAAACATACACACAACGCACACATGCACATAACTGCGAATATACATACATTAAAACATGCATGCAAATGCATTTTATACCAATATATGCATATTTACATACGTATATGAGTATGTGAGTGTATGTGTGGGTGCTTGTGTATATACATAAAATTATCTACCTCCAGCTTGTTTGTCTCCACGTTGATGGCGTTAGCAGATTTACAAAATTGATTGAAATTGATATTAGTAGAGTAGAGTAAAATGTATGTATATCGAACAGTTGTTTTCCCTGCCAGCTTTTATTTCTATACATGCACACAATCTCACTCATACACACACACCACTCAATTTGGGTCAATTAATTTGTAATGAAGCGTAATGCCACACTAATATTTTCTACTAATATTTTGTTATAGCATAAACTAATTTCATAAATTTTTTAGCAGTTTACGGATAGCAAAGAAGCTTAAAGGTGTCAAGTTTTTTTCAGGCATGGATTTTGCTTCTTCTTTTTTATTTGTAGAGCACACGTCACTATAAGATTATGTAAAATGAAGTGTAGTGAAGAACAAGCATAGATTCTTATGCAAACTTATGAAAACTGGCGCTGACTATGGCTAGAGAAAAATTTCTACTTACAATTTTTAAGAATGAATTATTGATTTTGGGAAGAAATGAATAACTGATGAAGGTGAATGATTATCTTTTTTCCTTTTTTATATGAAGTTTTTACGTTATCAATTTAGGAGAGTGAAAAACTGCATTTCGGTGAGTCCGCCTTAATGGAGCTATTTTTCTCACAACAGATAAGCTTTGAGACTCCCTTTAGTCAGTACAAGGAGACATACATAAAGATAGAAAGAGAGGAGTAGACAAAGAAAGAGGGTGGGAAAGCTTGAATAGTCTTCTAAGAGAAAGACAAAATCCAGTATGAAGAATATGAAAGAGATAAAAGGAGAAAAGGGAATGAACTGAAAGAAGGAAAAAGAACATGGGGAAGACGACAAGGAGAGTGAAAGGGGTTACAAAAATGAGAGAGATAGATAGAGAAAAGGGGAAATAAAAAAGAAGAAATTGAAGGAAGAAGAATGACAAAAGACAGAGCCGGGGAGGGAAATGAAAGAAGAGAAAGAAGTGGAAGAAAAGAGAGAGAGAGAGAGATGAAAAGATAAAGGAATGAAAGAAAGTACGAGGGAAAGAAATAATGAAAAAGAAATGGAGAAGAGAAAGGGAGATACAGAATGGAATGAGAGAAATTGAGAGAGAGAATAAAAAAGGAGGTGTGCGAAAGAAGGTAAAGAAAGGTAAGGGTGAAAGAGATAGAGCGAGAAAGAAGCAAAGAAGAGTTAAGGCGGATTCACCAACCGAGTGTCGTATTCTCCTTCCGTTTTTTATATGAAGACTTTCGCTCTCTTAAATTGAGAGTGTAATAACATTAAACGGGAGAAAAGGAAAAAAAGTGGAGAAATAACAAAAGCAAAGTGAAAAGAGAGAAAAGAAGGAAAATGGAAAGGGATTGGAGGGGAAGGAATAATTTAATATAATGGAGAGTGGAGTGAGCGATATGTGCATCTATATAAGTGTAAACAACATATTATAAAGGAAAGAAGGGAGAAGAAAGGGGGAGCGGGGGGGGGGGAATGGAGCACATTCTGAAGGATGTCTGGAGCAAAACGAATTAATTAGAACAAGGAGAGAGAGCGGAAAGAAAAAAGATGGTGCAAAATTTTGTGAGAAGCTCAAAAGTTTTTATCCACGATTTTTTTATGCCTTAGAAGCTGGAACCCGAAGCTTTGTTTATACTTAAAAATATTATTCTTGTAATTTTCATTTGTCAGTCATTTATGTAGGAGGGGGGTTAGACGGACGAACAAGAAGTGGACTGAATTACGGACGAAGAGACTGAGGAAATACAACCATGACAAAAGTACTTTTAAAATGCAACGGAGAGAGAAAAGCGAAGAAAGGGAGTTGGTTGAACGATTTAAGAGGAACAGTAACACGACACGGACGTCAACTTGTAAAACATTTAAATTAAAACTAAAAATTCTTATAAATAATATTAATCCTAATAATAAAATTAAATACTAAATGTAAATACTTAAATGTTAAAACTAAATATAATAATAAAATCTTATAAAAACCTAAACTCTACATTTATGTAGGAGACTGTCGGGTGGTTTGAGCCATGTTTTATTTTTTGGCTATAAAATCTCGCTGGATGAAGATATTAAAAAGTTACCGTTGGATCTACGTTTCTCCATCATCGATTTTTCAAATTAAAAAAAAATAAAAAATTCGGTTGGTTTGAGCTACCTTAAAAAATTTGAAAAAACAGTCGAAGTTCGAATATTGATAATATTTGAATGCAGATCGTTAGATGAGCTTAAAAATAATTTTGGAATTTACTTTTACTCATTGGCTTGAAATTATTAAATACCTCCCGATTCAAATTTGAAATTCAGAAAGTGTCTGTTAGAAAATGATAGGGATTTGTTAGCGCGGTTATTACTCTCTTCTGAGCCACTTATTACTTGCAGTAAACAACAAATGCACTAAGAAGATATTAGCTAATTGATTTTGTTAGAACCAGAAAATAATGGACAAGCTATAGATACAGAAATTGTTTTCTCAACTGATTCTTCGTCCAACTATAAAAGAGGAAATGAAAGCGAATAAGTTTTAAACAATTTATTTTATTTTAGTAAAAATTATAAATTTATATATTTCTAAAATTGTATTAATTGAATAAAGTAAAATAAGTTAATAATACCCAGGGACCCTAACAGTTGTGTAATTATTTATTTATTTGTGTATATTACGTCAATTGAATAAATTACACAAAAATCATAAAAAATATATTGATAACACTGTTCTACAAATGGAAATTTTTGAAAATGAGCAGAGATGGGACAAATGCACTTAGGGCAATGGGGGGTCACTGAGTCCGAATCCGTTGTCCGTTTTGCACTGCTACGTCACAATTTTTTTTTATTAACATCAAAATTTTTAAAATTGAAAAAACAAAAAAATTAAAAATGCGATTCATATTTTTTTTCATCAAAACATCCATTTTCACAAAAAAAAAATTTTAGATTTTTTTTATTTTTTAACTTTAAAATTATTTTTTAAATTTTGTTTTTTTTAATTAATTTATTTTTCCATAATTTTTTTCATCCTCGTTATCATCGTTTACATTTATCTCGTTGTTAGCTTAAATCAAATTGAGGAAAAATGGGAATGATTTGGCGCCTTAGAAATGGTTTCCTCATTTAGATATACAACATTTCTTTGAATTGAGGAAATATTTTTTTCTTTATTTTAGAGAAAAATTTCTTTCAAAGAAGGAAGTTTTCTATAAATTAAAGAAATATGTCTTCAATTTGTTGAAATTACGTTTTTCAAATGAATAATATTTTATTTCAATATGAGAAATTGTATATAATTTAGGTATAATTTTCCTCAGTTTGAGGAATAATTTTTCATAAATTAAAGTCAATTTACTACCTTTTTAGAAAAAAATCTTCAAGTTATGGAATATTTTCTACAATGTTGTTTTAATTAAAAGGCACAGAAATCATATTTTTTACTTGTATTCATTTATTATTTTATTTTTAATAAGTATTAAGGTTTACATTCATACGTAATTTTACATACACTACAGGCGTCGTCGCCTTGAAATGATCAAAAGATCCTTATGGCCATCAAAGAATTATTAATTAAGGTTTATTGAAATTTATTTCTTTCGAATATATATTTTTTTTTTCACAATATATATAAACTTTTTTCACAAATTATATCAACAGCCACAAACACAACCGCTTCGCTTGAAATAGAGACGACGACTAAAAATTCAAAAGAAAAGCAAAGCGTACGCGATTGTCTGCTAAGACCAAAAGAGTAAAGCTAGTTTTTTGTGTATACCAAAATTTTGTATGGAGAAAATTTTTGGTATATTCGTCTCTTTCTTACTTTTTCTACGCAAATAAATTTGTAAAAATGAAGAAATAACTTACTTCAAATTGAACACCGATGAAAGGAGCACATTTTTCTTCATTTTGAGGAAAATTTTCTTAAACGAGAGAAATTTTCGTGGATTCAAATTGAGGAAACTTTTTCTTTGTTTTAGAGATGGGTATTTTTCTGGGTGCACCTTGTCGCTGAGCCGTTCCTGGGATTCGGACTCAGCAACCCCCATTACCCTAAGTACACTAGCCCCGTCTCTGTTTATTTCTGGCTGTTGAACAGTGTAATCAATCTAGCTTTAATATATGCCGTAAAATACTTTGACTGTATTGTAGGTTCCACTCTTACTAGTTCGATTTAGATAATTTTTATAAAATTGTTATAACACACCAAATTTCAAAGCATGAGATTAGGTTCTACGACAAAAAACTGAATTAGGCGGTTGTTTTGTATGGGACGTGCCACGCCCATATTCCCAATCTTGACCTTTTTTGTTTTAGGAAGTGCTTGCATTATCAGTAGCCACGGCACAAAGTTTATTACTTCAAAAGTTTCTGAAATATTGGAATTTTTTGAATCAGCTTATGTGGCAAATGGGCGTGTCCGTTAACCAATTTGGTTGAAATTCGCAATATTTCTTAATATTTACCTAAAAAACATCCGTGCAAAATTTTATTGGTCTAGCACTACTCCTATTTTTGTCCACCGGTTGTATGGAGACGCTACACTGTGCATCGATGGCTTAAACCACCAAATGACGCTACTTTTTATGTATACTACTACTATTATAGCAGAACAGCCCCTGAAGGGCCTAGGCCGAGCTTTTCGCATCCATTTATGTTGTGTGAGTTATATTTATACACGAGTGGAAGAGACTTACAGTTTTATGCCGAATCCGAACGGCGAAGTGAAAAGCTTAGGCATTTTTTTACTCTTGGAGGTTTGACATTGCCAGCCAAGAGGTGGTGCCGTGTAAAAAAATGTTTATTTTCTATTTTTTGATTTTTGAGCGTGCCGAGATTTGAACCCGGACACTTCTGCTTAGCAGTCCAACACACTACGGCATTAAAGCTTTTTTTCAAACTAGATATATTACTGATATGGATCCTTACTCTCACAATATTTTTTGAACCTTAAGGATTACACATCATTTTGGAACATTTGCCTAGCTCAACATCATTCATCACTGATGTTTCTTTCAAGCATTGCGTAACAACTATGAATATCAATATAAAGTTATAAATACTTTTATAAAATCATCAAGCTATGTTTACTACTTCCTAGGAAGTATATAAGTTAAATTTCGCACACCGAATTGAGCTGTTATAACTTGAAACAATTTTAAAAATTTATGGAGCCTCTTTGAGAGATTCAAATCACTGGCAGAAAGTCATGAAATCATTTTTATTTTTATATGAACCCACAAGTAAAAATTAATGATTTCTTGCGCAAACAAAAATGCATCAAAATTTTATAATCTTCGTAAAGCACAATGACCCACATTGATGTACATTAAAATTAACAACAACAATTCAACCAACAGTATCATCATTACAACAACATATTCAGTTAGCAAACATAATGTAATAACACTAATTAGTTAGGTACAAAAAGTTTATGTAGTAAGCCAATCAGACACGCAAGTCAAACTTGCAATTTGATGCATGCATATATACATACAACAAGACTAGAAGTAGGTAATAAATGCAGAAAAAAACTTTGCTAGGAGAAGTAAACAAAGAAACAAATATAAAAAACAAACGAAAAAACAATTACTACAGCAAATTGCAAACATGCAACACACCGGTGCTACTAAAATGCACTTACCGTATTTTCATCGTCATCATCATCATCATCAACATTTTCATGCTCTTCACCAGCACCATACGCCTGCTCCCCATCTCCATAAGCGTTGCCGTTACCGCCACCGCCACCGCTACCGCTTGTAGTTTTATTCCGCCATATTACCACAGTTACATAAGTAGCACCACTTTGCCAATGTTCTCGTATGTGAGTAGCGATTTCAAAGATTTTCTGTCCCAAAATATCACAACCATTCATTTCGAGCACTGTATCACCGATACGCATTCCCGCATTATATGCACTGGAACCCTTCTGAATGCCACTTACCCATGGATATGGATCCCAGGGGGCGCGCGATAAATGCAAACCGAGCGTTCCACTTGCACTTGCATAAATTTTACATAATTTTAACATTCTGCTTGAGGGTTTATTTCTTGTGGTTGTTTGTGTAGTTGCTAAATTACTGAAATGAAAAAGAGAACAAGTTAAAGATTAAGGTCAAATTTACACAAAACTTATTACATGAATACATGAAGCTGAACAACAAACGTGGTTCGCATGCAATAGGAAATTGATGGATGAATAGTTCACCTAAATGGCTAGCAATTTTATCTCTATCCATATGCGTCCCACGTTTTTCGTTTTAAAACATACAAGTATTTTCGTCCTACTAAAATTCACAGTTACAAATTTCCAAGACAATCTGTATGGGATAAGGAATCTATATGTGGTTGTGAATCTGTATGGGGTTAGGAGAAATTATTTTATACTTTTTAGTCCATTTTAAAAACGTGGTATATTAAAAATATTTTTTATTTAAATTATTATTTTTTACTTTTTAGTCTTGTGTGTGTGAATCGATTTTAAGTAAAGACCAGAGCTGTAAAAGAATGCATTCAATTTAATTGAAGTCATGGTTAATAACCGACAATTTGCACTAAATTGGAGTGACTTGAAGTCAACTGAGGTTTTGAAGTCACGTGAACTCAATTGGAATTTGAAATTGTTGACACATTCAATCAAAGCCAATTGTCTAAGCAATGTCACAATTAATTATTGGACTCGTGCAAGATCATTTTCCCCAGATTGCGAATAGCCCTATTCATTAAATATAACAGAAATCATATTATATCTTCTCACGTAAATGGGTACTCAATAAATACTGTTTTTGCATTGCACCTCGTTGTGATTCTACATTTTGAAACAGAAATGAAATAAACGCATTTGCCAAATACATAGTAAGAAGAAGATTTGTTGTTATGGATGTAAAAATGTACAAGAAGAAACATTTTAACATTTTAGCTAAATATACTTATTTACATACATATATTTAGCTACAATGTTGAAAATAGTGATAATATTTCTTCGCATTTTGATTTCATGAAATCAGTAGAAAAAGATTTAAAAGTACCTATATAAAATTCATAAAATCAAAACAAAACGTTTACATATTTGTATATAAAGAATATATAAATACTGTAAATGTTGAAAGTTAATTGCTAAAAGAAATGTTACATATTTATTTCATCAAACACGTCAAACTCATCCATTCATACATTTTTATCTGCTGGATGTGTTGACAACCGTCGCTGTCACACCATCGGTATTGCACTTCGCTGCTGTTTCTACGCTTTTTTGTTTCGATTCCAGCAAGAGCAAATTGCGATCTCTTTACAATCTATACTCTTTGTAAGCGGAACAAAACGAAAAGAAGAGTTCGTTATTGTTTGTTTTTGTGCTCTCTCTCATTTGTCTTTGAATTTGTGTATGTATACACATATACATATATTCTACTCCCGCTAAAGCAATGATTTTAACAACGATGAATTCAATGCTTTGATCTATGAAAAAAATGGAAAAACTTCCGATGCTAATATTGTAAATATTATTATATTTATATATATTTTAGATACTTCATATTGCATTGTCTTCCAGTTCTGAACTATATTTTAAATTTCAAGTCTCTAGCTCATCGAGAAGTTAGTTTAAAATCGATTGCAAAATTTGTACCGAACAGTCTGACAGACAGACAGACACCATTGAAAGCGAGTTGATATAAACGTGGTAAAAAAAACCCTTCCTTCAGAACTCTTTAGATCTTCTAGTATGACCCACCATATGTCATTAAGTCAGTAACTAATGGTGCATTTTTTACACGAAATATGTAAGTATTTAAAATGGGGATTTCATCAGTTATCTATACTTCCTCCTCATCCTCCTACCGAATATTCTACGGGCGCCTAGACCCATTTCATTCCTTTATTATTTAAATTAGAGGCCTAAACATACTCGAATCACTGTATTTTTTGATAAGATTAGGTTAGGTTAAGTGGCTGTCTACCAGGGCACATTTAGAATTTCATCTTTCACATTGGATAACAGCGACTGATAAGCGAATGGAAAAGTATATGTATACTATATATATATATACATGAATAAGTATATGAAATACTGATTTTCAAAAAGCTGCGATTGCTCTGGATCTTTGATAACATTGCACGGTATTTTAAGTAGGACTCTTCAGGAAAAGCGCTCTATTCCCACCGCTGACCTCTGTATAATCCCTAATAAAACGAATTTTATGTTCATTAGTGATTTTACTTCGAAAATAAAAAAAAAATATATATATAGAAATTTGGATCTTCAACTACAACTTATTCTACTTAAGCCTGTATTATAGTACGTTCTCACTTTATCATAAACACGAGTTTATGGAACCCTTTTGCTTTTCACCTTGTGTATTCTGCTAAATTAACTGCTGCTAACATAATTTTCTGGCAAAATTTGCCGACACTGTTGAAAATTTTTGACAATCACAGTAATTGATGCTATAGCCTAGTGGTGAGATTTTTTGGACTGCTACAGAGAGGTACCCTGGCTCAAATCTCAACGCACTCAAAAATAGAAAATAAAAATTTTTCTGCACGGCTCCATCTCTTAACTGGCAATGACAACCTTCTAAGATTAAAAATACCTAAGAAAAGCTTTTCACTTCGCCATTCGGATTCGACATAAAACTGTGGGTCACTATGGAATGTGTGAAGTTCGGTCTAGGCCCTCCATGGGCTGTTATGGCGTAATAGTAGTAGTGGAACAGTAAAAAGAAAAGATCAAAAAATCAGAAAACGAATTTAATTTGCAAAAATGTTTTTACATAGGGAAAACTGGGGTATTGTGAACCACGGGGAATTGCGGCCAACATCATATTTTCCCCCCTAGTAGTGGTTGATAGCTGCAAATAACTGTCATCAGCTCGCCTCATGTTAAGATAATTTTCCTTTCAGTACTCGACTTGTGTACACGCACTGTTACCTCAATTCGATAGCAAATAGAAATGTAATACTTCGAACATTTCACTTTCTGTTCCGTTTCGTGGTCAACACTCAGATAAGTATGTTCATAATATTTGCGGAACCATAAGCCCACGATATAGACAATAAATTTTGCATGAAGTTTTCATTGTGTTACTCATATGCTGCCATATTGTCAAAAATAGCGTTCGAGTAATTACGAACCACTTTTGTCGACGAATTACGGACCACTCAGTTGTCAACATTTGATAAGCTAACTTGGTGCATTTAATGCATCTAAGTGATTTGCCATGCTAAATTCAGTATAGCTTTAGTTTTTCAGCAATTTCTAATAGTTTTTTGTAGAGAATTTCGGTTACATTTGCAATAAACGCGAACATATTTATTATTCATATTTCTAATTTCGGACATTCAAAAAATTAATCAGTGTTATCGCTCGACGCGATATTTCCAAAAAAAAAACAAATAAGACAATAAAGGGCATAGCCGGGTTTCCATGTCAGAAATACCCCCAAGCCGCATGCTAAGTGAACAGCTCGTTCGCACACGTTGCGATGGATGGTAATTTGGCGGTTCATCAAATTATGCAGAAAGGGCATAGCCGGGTTTCCATGTCAGAAATACCCCCAAGCCGAATCAAGTTTCGCATGAACCTTTTCGAAGCACTTGATTTAAGAATGTTTTGGCTAAATTTTCAGACCATTATCTGCATTTTTTCATGAGTAATGGTGGATTTTTTAACTTTCGTTTTTCGCGTTTTTCAACCTAACTAGTCATAGGAAAAATCTGAAAAAATTCAGAGTGATTTTTTGGTTTTGGAGACACATTTAGAATTTTTGCGAATTTTCTAACGCAAAATTCGCAATGAAAAAAATCGCGAAACTTTTTACATGCCTTTTTTCATACTAACTCTGATTTTTCTAATGTAAATAAGTCGCTTCCAAATACTCATACTCCAATTTTTTCAGATTTTTGCAAGATGTGGGCGGGGGTCAAAAAAATTAAAAACATAAATTGGCTTTTCATATGAAAGACCATACGGCCATGAAAAAAATCAATTACAGCTATTAACTATCAACTATCTGCTATTTTCGCAGAATTTTTTTGAAAACTTTTTTTTGCAACATTTGTTTTTACCACCCTAGTTTTTTTTTTTGCAAACATTTTTTTTATGAAAAAACGCGATAAACTCGCCTTAGTTAAGTTATGGTATATCACATTCATTACGCAGTGCAGCAAATTTTCAACTTTTGTCTTATGTGCGAGATTTTTCAACGGTTTTATAGTAATTTAGGGTCACAAATCACGACTGCGTACTCAGTTCTTCTCCATCACCTCTAGTTCACAATATGGACCTGAAGTAGGAATAATTGGGTCTTCTAGGCCTATTACGAAATTTCTTTATTTCAACAGACACAAATTTGATGTCTGAAGCAAAGTTGTAAGGCACAAAGAGATAAACAATTTTTTTGTACACACTTTTCCTCCATCCTTTACCCTTCCTCTTGAAAATTTTTCGATAAATGGCCGTTAAAACGAGAATCTTTGGAAAAACTATTATACTTATTACCTACGAGGTACACTTTTTCCAGAATAATGCAGAAACCAAATTTTTTACATTATAACCAAACCACTCACACTACGTAAGTAATGTGAGTGGTAATGGAATCGTTTGGTGTTTTGATGAGTTTTTAATCTGAAAAAATCGCATGTGAAAAGTTTCACAATTTTTTTCATCGCGAATTTCGCGTTAGAAAATTCGCGAAAAAATTCCGAATGTATCTCAAAAACCAAAAAGTCACTCAGAATTTTTTCAGATTTTTCCTATGACTAGTTAGGCCGAAAAACGAGAAAAACGAAACTTAAAAAATCCACCATTACTCATGAAAAATTGCAGATAATGGTCTGAAAATTTAGCCAAATCATTCTTAAATCAAGTGCTTCGAAAAGGTTCATGCGAAACTTGATTCGGCTTGGGGGCATTTCTAACATGGTAACCCGGCTTTGCCCTTTCTGCATAATTTGATAAACTGCCAAATTACCATCCATCGCAACGTGTGCGAACGAGCTATTAACTTAGCATGCGCCGGAATGACTGCAAGTTACTGGACTTGCAAACATTGCGTTTCGGACTGATTTTTATTGCCATTTTTCACTTCACTTCTCTTCAATAATGAATCTTCTGTCATTTTGAATTAAAAATAAAGTTTTTCTACCACATTTTTCTATTTTTAATCGATTTACAAAGTGGTCCGTAATTGACTTGGGTTTTTCAAAATCGTAAAAACACAATTTTTGCGCCAACTGATATAAGTTGTGTAATTTAATACAATTTAAACGAATTGCTGCGACCTAAAGAGAGGTTATTTCTCATACGAGTACAAATTCAAGCTTTGAAATTTTCAAAAAAAAATTATTTTTTTGAGAGTTCTTAGCCAAAATGAATATGCGGTCCACATATTACATTATAGAAATTATGAGCAAAAAACAATCAAAAGTAGTTAAGTTTCGAAGAAATATTGGAATAATCTCGCTGATTATAATCAATTTTTCAATATATTTTACCATTATTCTTAGATTAGATAGTCACAGACTATAGTTGAGCTTTTGTGCAATATTTTCACCATGAATATTTCACAAAAAGATGAAAAATAAAATATTGTGATTTTTTCAAAGACATACCCAAAATAAAAAAAAAACAAATCAAGCATGCTCAAAATAAAATATTAGCAAAAATTAATTTTTTTTTTTTTATTTTTTAAATTTTTTATGTTATTTAAATTCATACATAAAAGATTACATAAAAGATTCTTTAAATAGCATTTTAGAAATTTGAAAATAATTGACGAAATTAAAGCAAAATCGGCACACGCCTTGACGCGTCAATTCAACAGCTAAGCATTTAAATTTTTTTTTCGTTTTGGAATTTTTCAATAGCAACAACGTGATTGTGCTACAAATGACAAACAATTTCTAATTGGAGAGTGGAGGTTTTCGGGAGTACATGTGAGGATATGCAAACGTGTGTGTGTGTGTGTATAATTCAAATGCGTGTGAGAAGCTGTTATCGTCGTCGCTGTCACTGTCGCCGCTGTTGCCGCATCGTTAATGCATACATGTAAATGTTGCACGTTGCTGGTTAAACAAAACTTAGCCAAGCCAATGTGATTTTGTATTTAAGCCAATGTTGTTTAGATACGAGTAGGTATGCTGAGAAAAAACATATGTGTGTATTAAGGGTTTTAAAGTGTGTGTGTGTGTGTGGTGTATTTGTGAGCGCTACCTTTTTGTAGGTGAAGGATTTGCATACATATCAACGATATCAACGAGTGATACACAAACTCACACTTACGTACATATGTAGGTACCTGCAATTAAAAGCACGTCACATACGCGCATCAAATGTTTTTTCTTTATTTTCTGTTTATGTTGTTGTTGCCTTTTAGCTTGTCTCCAACATTTCTGTAGTAAGTGCTGGTTGTGTTGAAATTGGCAAATCTACGATTATGGCCATTGCTGAGGTTGTTTTTGTGTGTTATCGTTCGTTCATCGTTGTTGTCGTCATATTTTTTTTTCTTTTTTACTATTGTTGCTGCTCACAACAAAAATTGTTTGTAATGTAATGAAATTTTACATGTTTTGTGTGCATTAAAATTTTGTACGTGTGACCTTAAAAATATTATATAGACACACATTCGTTACAATGAAATTGAAAGCTAGCGAGCAGGCAGCGAGGCGAAATGAAGAGGATTTACTTATATGAGTATGTGTAAGCAGCTTATCATTCATAAAATGAAGATGTTATAATTATTTATCGTTTTTGTGCCTGAAAAATATTAGGTGCATGACTCATACATATATAATGCAATATGATTAAAAAAAATGAAAATAGTCACAGTTCCATTGCTCAAGTTGTCGCAGGTTTGTAAGTAAAGATTTAAATGAAGCTAAAGTTTTTTTATGCAAAATTAAGTTTTAAATAAAAAAGGAAAAATATGATGAAATCTATACTGAAAAAATGAATGAAATTCTCTTATTGACTCAAGATACTATGCACTGGGACTTTTCAATATCGTTCAGGAGTGCAGTAATGATTTATAAGTACCTACTAAAATGATCCAACTCATCTATTGATATGCAATTGTTAGCTCTGGTTAAGCTAATTTAATTTCAAATACATATGTTTGTTTTGTAGTTTTTTTATAGATGGAAGAGCTTGACAAAAATGGAAAAATGCTTGTCAAGAATGGGAAAATGATTTTCAAAAATGGGAAAATGCTTGTGAAATGCGGGGAAATGGTTATAGAAATTGGGAAAATGCTAATCAAAATTATAGAAATGCTAGTCAAAAAGTGGAAAATGCTTGTCAAAAATGGGGTAATGTTTGTCAAAAATGGTAAAATGCTTGTCAAAAATAGTGAAATGCTTGTCAAAAATAAGGTAATGCTTGTCAAAAATGGGGAATGTTTGTCAAAAGTGGGAAAATACTTGTCAAAATTAAAGAAATGCTAGTCAAAGAGTGAAAAATGCTTATCCAAAATGGGGGAATGTTTGTCAAAAATGGGAAAATGTTTGTCAAAGATGAGAAAATGTTGTTAAAAATAGGAGAATACTTGCCAAAAATAGGGAAATGCATGTCAAAAATGAAAAATGCTTGTCAAAAGTGGAAAAATACTTGTCAAAATTAGAGAAATGCTAGTCAAAGAGTGGAAAATGCTTGTCAAAAATGAGGGAATGTTTGTCAAAACGGGGAAAATAATTGTCAAAAGTGGAAAAAGATTGTCAAAATTGTGAAAATGATTATCGGAAAGTGGAAAATGATTCTCACAACTTTTTTTTTGTCTTCTTTCAATTTTGCTTTCTTATTTTCAAATATTCTATCAGTAAAATTTCAGATTTCCTTCATTTATTTTGAATAATGTTTATAAGTTTTCACATAGTTTTCATTTTCAAATATCCGAATTTGTGAGAAAGTGGCCTCGTTAGAGGAACTCAATGAAAATCAATGAAATTAGATTCGTTCAAGAAAAAATATATAAAGTATTCGAAAAATTAAAAATTTATAGAAACAAGCATTTTTGCACTCTTAAGCAAGCGTTTCCTCATTTTTGACAAGCAATCCCCTATTTTTGATAAGCTTTCTTTATTTTTGCAAGTGTTCTCCTAAATATTTTAAACATAATCTATATTTCCCGTTCAAAATATTAAGACTCATGCTTCTTGAAATTTGGAACCAGGTATTCTGGTGCAATGATATGCACATGGTCCGCTACAGAATCGAAATATCATTGCATATGAAAATTTTACTACATTATTTGGTTTGTTTTTAGAAAAACTTGTCAATGTGGACGCAGCGGAACTACAAGTCTCCATGGACTGCAAGAAATACCATAGGCGTTGGTCTTTACTTAAATTTTAAATATTGAAAAATTCGTTGAAGCAGAAGAAAAATAATTAACATATTTTGGCAACTTTTTAAACAATTGTCTTAATATAAGAAAAAAATCCCTTGGAGGTTTCAAACTTTTGTGAAACTGTGCTCTACAATACTACGCGAAATTTTGCAGTCTGATAGTCGAATTAAATATTCCAATCCAGGGCCGTAGCCATAAATTTTTTTCGGGGGGGGGGGGCGGGGGGCTTTTCATTCGAAGAAAATATTCATAAATAATTTTTATCAAACTAATTTTTAAATACGATAAATTAAATCACTGATTCATTTGGTGGACCCTATAAAATTAAAATTTTAGGAAAAATTTTCCGATTTTTTTTAATCTTAACCTCAAAAAAATGGCCACAAGTGACAAAAAATTTCCAGAATAATCAAATTAATTTTTTCAAATAAATATTTTTCAATGTGCATTCTAGTGCATTTTTTTTTTTTATCGTGAGGGACATAATTTCATTAACTCATTTACTTCCCACTACTGATGACATCATGACCCAACCTCAAAAAAATTACCAAAAATAGTAGAGGCTCACTTTTTCCAAATGATCATCATTGGGAATTTGAGCCATTATCAATGAGAAGGAACCCGGATGAGTTTGGCTTATATTCCCTAAATTCGTGAAGTCACAGCATTGAAAGAAATCTTTCTAGTCGTGGTGCTCTGAGCAATAATGCGTTAAAAAATTAATTTTAAGATGGGTTTTGCTAATAAGATGGAGTTTTTGCGAAAGAATTTTTCACGTTGAACACGAATCTGAAGTCAAAAACTTCCCATCACGTCACGTTTTAGGAAAAAAAATGGGGTTCAAGCAAGTCTGATTTTACAAGGATCCGATATTGTTTTCTATTTTTATTAATTTTTAAACTTTTCAAACTGATTCAGGACGAAACCTTAAATCAAAAACAGTTACTGACCCAGAAAAACTATGAATGCAGGAGTGCTCAGTATCACCTTCTCTTTTTGAATCCGTAGTCAAACCTCATGTCGAAGAAAACAAATCGGATTTGATCGCATAGTGTAACTAAGATTTCAAATTTATTTTTTATATTTGACTTTTTAGAAAAAAAAACCGATGGAAGTAAAAATATCGTTGAATAGATTTTATTTTGACTTTTTTTCATCCATTGGCAATTAAAGGGTTGACTTGTTCTTAATGATGCCGTAACCAAACTAAATGACACATAGCAATAAAAATTCACAGAATAGTGGTTGACAGTTGTGCCAACTTGGGAAAAAAAATTTTTTGAAATATTCTCAGAGGGAAAATTTAAAATGAGAATTTCTGGGTACTTATTTGACAGAATGTAAAGTTTCCAAATTTCGGGGGGGGGGGGGGGGGGGGGTCAGAACCTCCACTCCAATCTAATCTTCAATTTCGATTGGCTAACCAAGATGAGTAAATATCAATTTCAATAAATACATTTACTTCAAGTGCTTGCAAATGCTGTTTGGTCATTGCAGTGTTAAAATATTCATAAAAACAAAACAAAAATACGGCACATTATCAAATGTTTGCTGTAGTTCAAAAACAAACCAGACATACACAACATTCTCAAACACTCATGTGCTTTTTTCAGCTCAGCCTAGAAGTTGTATGCAAAAAAAAAAAAAAAAAACGGAAACACTTGTTGCTTCAAATAACCATTAAAGCCAATTACTATATATATTAAGTATACAAAAAAAAAAATAAGAAAAAAAAAACGTTTGTATCCCCTCTACTCTGCGCATCACTTGAACTTCAAGTTTCATGATATTCGCTGCTTGAAATTATGATTCATTGTCAATAATAATAATGGGCAAACACAATAAAACGAACTTTTGATGAAGATGATATGCGAATGCAAACAAATGAACAACAGAAAACAGCTACAGCTACAAAAACAGCAAAAAAATAAAATTAATAATAAATAAAAACAATAAAAAAAATTGGAAACCAAATATTCATTAATATCATCCGCGTGTAGACAGACGATGGCAACTGATATCTCAAGTGCTTACCGGAACTCTATACATTCATCGCAAATAACGCACCCCAAACCCACTTGAAATAGAAAAAAACAGACAGCGAGCAACAGGCAACAACAATTATGAAAACACAGACTTGTGGCAACAACAACAACAACAACATAAGCAACACAAACCGGAAAACTAAGCACAAGTATGCGCTTACTCACTTGCGTATATTTACGAACACTTTATACGCTCGCTAGTTTTCTAGCTGCAATTACTTATTTATTATTAATTTTTATTATTTTACTTTTTTTTTTTTTTTTGTTTAAATGCATTTCCTAACGCTTAAAAAAACAAAAGCGTGAATTATTTAATTTATTTAAGTCGCTCACTCACTCACATTGAATACATAAAGTGAGTGACTGGTAAGCTCATTAAGTATTCACTCACTCACTCACTCACTCACTCGCTCATTAATCACTCATACAATCGACATCCGTTTAGAATAATTCTTATAGCTCTTTTGTAAAGCAGTTAGCTAGGGAATGAAGGTGAGCTCAGCTTTTATTTTTTTATTACCTTTCTTGTCTATACATATTGTTCTAGCTTTATATATATGTATATATGTAGCTACATTTAAAAGTGGCATTGACCATGAAATTTGAATTTCTGACGTCAATTAAAATACTTAAAGAAATTTTTACTTTTTAAAGTATTTCTAGTTTTATTTTTAGTTGAAGTATGCGGTAAATTTTAATATTGCATGAATTTATGAGCTGATTTTATCTTAATTTTGTATTTTAATGCTTACTTTTTAAATATTAACTTTCAATTATTATCTGTGTGTGTGTTTCTGTGTGTTTCTTGCTTGCATGTGTAATTTGATAAATGCTGTGAATAAATTTGTTAAAATACTTGAGTGTTTAATGGAATATCTATTTAATTATTTGAAAATTTGTTGTAGCATCTAATAGTTTTCTTATTAAGTATTTCATATCCACAAAGCGATATATAATTTTGCATTTATTTAAGAAATTAATCATAAATGAAAGAGGTTTCGAAAGTGGTTTGCAATCAATATAGTTTTATAGTTTTTCAATTTAATAGGTATATGAGTACATATTTATGTGAATTCCTTCATTTGTTATTCGAACATAGAGTTACTCACAAAACTTAACACATAAAAGAATATTTTTGGAATACTGGAGATAGCCAAAAATGGCGTCATATTAAAAAGTAACAGCATAGTTACGTTTCTACTCATCCAGATAAATAAAAATGGTAAAACAACTTAAAATCAGATATCTTACGATTCCAAAAGAGTCTTAACTCTTTCATATCCAATATTGCGTATATGCAACATTCGCTTGTATGAGACGTAAATAAAATGTTTAACAGATATTACTATTAACGCTATTTGTATTCGGTTCTGTTAGGTATTCTTCACGTTTGCTAATTGCCGAAAATTTGAAATTTCTTGCTTAAGTAATTTTTTTTAATGTTTTGTCTTTGAAGTCCAGCAAGAAACCTAAGTGCAAAAATATTTAGTAAAATCGTTTGCACTATTTTTTCAAAAATAATACATTAAATTATTACTAACCGCAAATTTTTCGCTCAGATATGTTTATAAAAGAGAAGAGAATATGAAAATCAAAAAAATTGGAGAAAAGAAGTTATCCAGTAATTGTCTACAGCTTCAATGTAGAAGCAAGAAATTTGGTTTCATGATTGTGGAAGACCTAAGTAACCATAATTTCACAACAAAAGGTTTCTCTCAAGCCCCATTATAAATCAGACATCAAAGAGTTAAAAACCTCGAAATTTTGACCGTTAACATTTTTTAAAATTTTTTTGCTTAAAAATTTTCCACAAATCCACAGCTATTTTATTCCTATTTACAAATATAAACACAACGCAGAAATAATTTTTTCTTTTACTTTTTTATTTGACGCCATTCCCAATGTCCCAAAAACATCCCTTTATGTGATCTGTTTTGTGAATCACTGCACATTTACTCATGAACTGAGCTCATATTTATTTGCTTACTTTGTAAATTATTCGTTTCATTTGCAATACAGCATCCATTCGCGAATACTTTTTAACCTGCAAATCGATCACTATAAGTGAGGAGAAAAGAAGAAGCTTATGAATAGCTAAGTCGCACATGTATGTTTGTTTGTCCCTCGTCCTTCTCTACAAATTGTTGCTGGTGACTGGTTTGGAACACTGCGAATTTTTGTTTATATGAATATAGTAGTACGGATAATTTAAGGGATGTAAGTCTAAAGGGTCTAAGTGCCAAAAACATTGAACGGAGATATAACAAAAAATATAAATAAAGTGGTATTGGATTTAGACCCCAAGCAAATATTCTCGTATTTTTGTTATTTTTTTTAAGAGATAAGACATAAAACTCTTTACAATCATATTAGGCTTGATAAATATGTGCAAAAAAAATGTATCTTCTACAAAAAAAAAGAAAAATGGGAGCTTAGACTCTTTAGATTTACAACCTTTCAATTTCGAATAGTTACCAATATTTGCGAATGAATTGAAGTCGAAATACTTCGTTGGCATGCAACATTCACAAACAACTCGCATTCTCGACTTTCTTATTTTTTTGATTTGGAAAAAATTACCGCCTCCACCAGTAGACCTTAATATTTTTCTATTGCACTATCGATATTATTTTTTGTTTTTTGCTGTAACGCCACTAAAACAGCTGAGTCTAAAAAAGTGACTAAACACTTTTTTACTCTTCTTGAGCTAAAGAATATTTGGTTAAAAAATCTGCACACATTCACCCTGTGTAATGATAAGTTCTGAGAAAGAAAAAACCCATTAGTGTATTTATTAACATTACAGATAATAAAATAGCTATCAAATTGGAGTCTGTCTCCTTTTAAATTCATACTAAAATAGGCTAGAAAAGTACAATTAGAGAATAGAGGCTAAAGTCTTGAAAAAAAAAAAACCAAAATGAGTCCCTTTTGCACTCGTCACATGATGTGATAACATTAGTGTAGCCAGACGTACTGATTTGATCAGTACATGTCCTGATTTTTTTTTTTAAATACTGATTTTTTTAAATCTCGAAATCAGTACGAATATGTACTGAGTTTTGTATTTTGTACTGATTTTTTCAAATTCTTAAGCCTCAATGGCCTTAAAAGTCGTTTTTGTAGACAGTCTCACCCTGTTTGTTTCTTTTTCTGATTGTTCAAAAAATAAAATGCATGTTTGAAGAAAAGTCGGTTAACGTAAGTTTTTAAACGGGTGAAAGGATTTTGACATTAATTGAATTTGATTATTGTCCTCAACTCTCACAATTCTCTAAATATCGAAACTGATACGTAATCAACATTGTCTACTGACGAAGAAAAAATGTAAAGAGAACACACAAAATCGGAGAAAAAGTTTCAGGACGTTTATATCACTATATTACATTGAAATTACTTGGTAATAAAAGCAAAAATCTGGCTACCCTAGATAACATACATACTTTCCCTGTAAGACAGGGCTAATGAAAACTCCAATACGTCTTACTGAATCGTGTATTGTCAAAAGATAGTAACTAGTGCAACAAACATTGCAAGAATAAAAGAAGCAAATGCAAAAGCAAATTCCAAACTGACGAGGAATGAAGGAAATCGGTGAATGATTGTTGGGAAAAAAAATATACTCCAAAATGACGTAAAAATATTGTTTTCATTGTAGAAGTGCTAAAAGTACTAGCGAAAAATCGATTTTTTTTATTGTCTTGTTCGAAACCAAGAAAACCAAGCCTATGGAGAGTCTGAAGAGATTTTGTATGGACCAGGCATAGCTGATTGAATGTGAGTTGGTTTTATACTATTCAACCAATCGCTTTGAAATTTTGCAGTGTTGTTTAATACATCAATAGCTATAAATTAAACTATTGTCAAGAAGATTGATAAAGATTTTCCATAATTTTCAGCTCAATTTTTAACCAAAAAGCATGCAGTTTTCGAAAAAATACATTCAAAGGTCAGCCATTTTGTGAATTTTTGACCGAAATGAATAATAATAGTCTATGTTATAGAAAAACATGTACTTTATCTAATTCTGTTTAATTCTTTGATTTCAGACATTCCAGTGATTTGCAATCGTTTCCACCATCAAAAAAACAGGCTTTTTTATTGTCGACGAAATTGTTGCTAAAATGTTTGTAAAACAACAATGTAAGAATTTTTTCTTGTTTTTAAAGTTTCGAAATATGCGCCGATATCCAAACCTCAAAAATTGATTTTTGTTTATTTACCAACCCATTGAATATCGCGGAAATTCTAAATCGAGAATGGGGGGTCCCCTTAAGTGTAACAACGCCATAATGGCGTTTCGGTGTGAAATAAAGCGATATCGCCAATAAGGTGTTATTTCCACGCCATTATGGCGTTAATGCGTATGTCCTTATAACACCGGAATCTTTAAAGAATCGAAATACTAGCTTTTGCTCTAAAAATAAAATTTTTTAAATCTGTGACCAATAATGCCCCACCTATCTTAAAAGAGTCGAGTACTCTGATGACAGCATGACTATCTGAAAGCATTACAATTTCCTTGAATTTTGATTGAATCGACTCTACCAAGAGGCTGTGAAAAGTATTTTCACATTTTTTACAGATGTTATTGCTCCTGCTTCTTTGACCACATTCAATTTGGCAATTCGCGCGTTCTTGCGAAATACTAGGTGACGGTGGTTGATTATAATCTATGTTTTTGTATTCTATCTTTTTTTTTACTGCAAGTTTATTTGGATCGCTTCAAATTGACTCATATCCGTAGTGATAGGTATACCACATAAATAATTTCAATATTTCAAAACTTTTGAAGAAAACAGACTTCAATATTTATTTCCCTCGTTCAACGGATAAAAGTCAGTTTTGTAGTTTTCCTAATAAAATTCGAAATGAGTCAAAATTAGGCGTCCCGTAAACCTAGTGTTAAATGTACCATAAAGCAAAGATAGCTTTTCGGTATTTATTGCTAATATGTGTTCCCCAGCATATAATTAAGTACCTACAGTGTTTCCAACTAGAGCGTGTACGGCTTAATTGTACGAACAACTTTAAGTATCAAGTTGAACTTTATCTTCAACATTCAACATTTCATTGCGAATGGCGTTGTATAACCTTTCAAGCAATCGCAATTATAATTTCATTGTTTTAGCAATTTTTCAAATCGTACTCCGTGTATGCAAAACGTTTTTAAACTGTCATTCTTTGCTCACATCGAAAGGAATACAAAATGTTCTAGGAAGGTGCTGCAAATATCTTAACAAGTTGAAGGCATTCGTGGAGAAATGGAACCAACTATTTTAAGACACCAGAATGTTTACCACTTGCCAAATCAATGTGCTTCTAGAGGAACATCAAAGCAGCAGGATTTGGTGATAGCATGAGTTTTTGAAGCCAGTTCTACCACTATACTCCAAGCAGCCCAACAAAAACTGGCGCAGAAGGGCACTAATATATCCCTTAGTATAATCCAAACTCGTTTAAATGAATTCCAAATTGAATTCTGAGCTACCTTAACTAAACTCTTACTGACGGCAAAACAAACAAAAAAATGTCAGGAGTGGGCTGTCGAGCATATGGATAATGTTTAGAGCGATGTGACCTTTACAGACGAACCTTTTTATGATCGGCAGGTACCATAAAACGTGCCTTGTCCATTAAAGGCAGTAAGATGGTTTTGAGATTAGTTAAGCATCCAGGAAAAGCTCATGTTTGGGGATGCTTTTGAAAACAGAGTTTTGACAGGATAATCATGTTTACGAGAAATTTGGATATCTCGTATATAATCTATTTATACCAGCATAGACTCTTATCTTTTGCCACTATCACTGGTTTGGGAAAAGAAATCGAAATTGAGTGCTTTAAGAGGGCAGGACTCTAAACATCCAAGTCGCTTTTGCAGTAAGTGAAAAGAGGAAAATTGTATAAGAATTTTGGACTGCGCCTCTCAATCTCCAGATGCTAACCACATTGAAATCTTTTAAGCAATTATGAAATGTCAGATTAAGTCAAAATAGCGGTGTTTGCCGCAATCATACGCCGAAAAGCTAGTTAATAGTATGACCTTGGGTTACCGCGAAATTACTCAAAATTTTGGTAACTGGACACTATATTGATATGTCAGCGCATTGGACAAAGAAATGATTAAAAATAATGTGGATTTTTTTTTATTAGGCCGTGCACGCTTTTGTTGAAAAGACTGTATAGTTAATATCAAATAAAATCCCCCTCCCCCCCTTGTGCTTATGCAAATTTGCACACAACTACATACTATTTTGTTGATTTTCTGCCAATGCTTATTGCTAAGCTTGTAAATACAATAATTATAAAGAATTATTGTAAACGAACTAGTCAGATTAAAAAATTATTTCTAAACAAATAACAATATAAAAAAAAAACACTTTATACTTGTCTGAGTTTTAGCTAATACCATGCCGAGATTCTACTTAATGCATACAGTATTTAAATTTTAAATAAGAAATTTGTAATATTTATTATTATTTATTTAAAAAAAGAAATGAGTACCCGTTGTTTTGTCTGTAGGAAATTTATTTTTAAAGTTTAGGTTAATTAAATATGTAGTACGTAGTCGAATACTTGTTTACCTATAATTCTTTTGTCTTCAAGGAACACACTCAAAACGGGCAAAAACTTTATGTGCCCGAAATTGAAAAGGTCAAAATCTCACATTGATATATATATGTATGTAGCTAGTACAGTACAGAAAATGTCAGCAATCTGAGAATGAAATTTTCCATATTGAATTTTCTTGAAGTTCATGCAAAAAGGTTGAAGTCAAAATGTCATTAATGCATATCTACTTTCTTTACGTCAATAGTATTTCATTTACAAAATTTAATATTAAATATTTGTTTGCTCTGCAGTATTAAGTTTTCATTTGGAAAAAAGTTTAGAAAGACCTACATCAAGTCTATTTACATATCGAATATCACTCAAATCCATCAATGTCAAGCGCTGGCTGAACTTTGTCTGTCTTTAAGTTAGTAAACTGAAGACGATATTAAAAATTTATAGAAAAGCATTTTCATATTAAGTGCATATAAATAAATATAATTTAAGCGGTGAGAGTTTGATTTCTAATCAATTACATGTTTTAAATTTTCCTTGGGTCAAGAGTTTAATATGCAACAATGACAAAATATATAAAAATTACAAGGTTTTAATTTTTGTTTTTTTCAGAAGGTGGAGAAAAAAAAAGTTAATGGAGATGCATGCGAGCTGAACGAATTGAAATCGGGTGAATTATTTTAATGAAAATTGTTTGCCGAAATTTAAAGTTCATGAAGGACAACGAATAATAGTTCAGAGTTCATATTGGATTACTCGTGTATGGAACATTCTTGATCTTTTCGCACTTATGCTTGTTCGAGGTTAAAAGTTCAAGTCTTTACGTATAAGTAAGTAAAATAGAGGGCCCCATAATTTTCTAATCTTTTTTTCGTTTTTATATAAATAAGTTTGTAATGAAGTAATGAAGGGTGCTAGTTATTCTTGAAAGTTTTTTTTTAAACGCATAGGTTCTCATAAAAAAATAGTAACGCCAAAATTTCGGGGCTTTCAAGACCCTTTTTGAGCCTGAAAATAATATCTGATTTCAAAATTTTGCTTCCACTTCTGTTCATCTGGATAAGTAGACATTTAGTTATACTGCTTCTTTTTGATTTGACGCCATTCTTGGCTATTTACCGTATCCCAAAAAAAGTGGTTTAGCGTGATCGATTGTGTGAGTCACTGTATTTCTAAAAATTGTACTCCATAATCTTTCAAATAAACCCAAATGTGGAAAGATCCGACATGATTTCATCATGTTATGTAGAATAAAAAAAACTAGGGGCTATGATTTAAGAAAAATAACTTAGAAAAATAGGGGGCAAGAATTTTTTAGTACAGGAGTGTTCAAAGGAGCCTGGCTATACACCACTTAAAAAAGAAACTAGAAGTTTAAGTGGTCGGGAATAAAATCGAAAAAAATAAATACCAGAGAAAGTACCGAAACAAGTGACTTGAATTCTCTAGAGCGAGAAGTGACAGGAGTGATTAATTCAATTCATAAATGACTAATATAAGCATTAGGGTGGCCCTTAGCTATAGGTTATTTTTCAAAAGTAAAAATGTTGCTGCTCCCTTCCACTAATCTGGTTCCAATCAAGAATAAACCGGTCTGTGCAAAACTTCAGCTCCATCGGACAACTTTTAGGTGACCCTCAAATGCCTAGAAGTTTAAACATAGTATACGCAACTATTAACTCCATTCAAAAGCGGTATAGTCTTCCCTATCTTAATCATTTTCTTGTTACTTTTTAGAGAAATTTATTTGGACTCAACCAGGAAATTATGTTAAAACCTTCTGGATCAAATTTTTTAAAAGTAAATTCGCATAACTCCTGAAGCAATATGAAAATTATAATCGCCCACAAACTTCTATAGGAGAAACGTATTTTTATTTATAAGAATAATATCTATAGAATCAGTTGTGAATTTCACAAAAATTTCAATGAAATTCACTTGAAATGCCGAAAGTAACTCAGAAACCCTCAAATACATGGTTGTAGAAAACAGGGAAAATATGATATATTTTTTTGACATTTTGCATTTTGTTTTTATAACAGCTGCTCTTGCAATATTTCTGTGGTAAAAATGAAAATCAGCATAACTGGAGTTAAGATGGCAAATATTTTATAGCATATTTTTGACTATAAATAATAAACTGAAACGAAATTTTAAAGAATTTTTAGAATTAGATAAAGTTGTTTGAAACAATAACTGTATTTTATTCGCCACTTGCTTCTAGTTATGTATAACTAGCAGCAATAATTATATGGGAAAACAACAACAAATCCGCAGAGATAACACATATAATTATGGCAGCCAAAAATTTTTCATCTCCAAACTTAAAATCAGTCAAAAACGAAATTCGGTTCTCAATAA
The DNA here is from genome assembly GCA_963691655.1 of Toxonevra muliebris. Classification (NCBI taxonomy): domain Eukaryota; kingdom Metazoa; phylum Arthropoda; class Insecta; order Diptera; family Pallopteridae; genus Toxonevra; species Toxonevra muliebris. The sequence goes on from OY829327.1 coordinate 46,399,901, forward strand.
AATTCCTTTTTTGTCGTTTGGCCAGCTAAATTTTAAATTCCAAACTTCAACGAAATTCACTCTCGTGTATCCGCACTATAAGAGAGAATTTAGTAGGAGTTGGGTACTTTTTCGGTCTTCGGCAACGATTTGTAAAACAAATTGTTTCTCAGATTAATTTTTGGTGAAAATGTTTTTGTATTCCTGAATGACTTTCACATTTTTTTCTGCAACGTCATCGACAAACACTTTCTTCTCAAGTTTTTCAATTCCATTTTGTAACCTGGATCATCTTTCCATGTTGAAAGTTCTTTGTTGAAGAAATTGGTGTTGATAGAAAATTTTTGTACCAAGAGTTACAAAAGACATAAATTCGATGTTTATAAACGAAGAAAAATGATTTTTTTGTAACCTGCTTCTAATAAAGCGCGGTTCACGCCACGTCGCCCCTAGTCATAAGAACAACAAATTTTTACTGGGATTTGTTTACAACACCGTTACCGTTAGTTGATAAATTTGTCATATTAATTGATTGCAAGTTGGTGATTGTGTGTACAATGGAAGCTGCAAATAGAAAATTTATTGTGAACAAATTTATTGAAAATCCGTCGTGGTCTGGTTCAAAGATTGCGAAAGTGTTAAATATCTCCAAAAGAACGGTATGTAGAGTTATAAAAGGATATAAAGAAACTCTTAGTGTTGAAAGAGCTAAAAAAGTTGTGAACAAAACGGGAACCACCAACCTAAAATTAAAGGCAAAGATCTTGAGGTCCATCAAAAGCAATCCCGGGCTATCAGATAGCGATCGTGCCAAAAAATTCAATACCAGCAAAAGTACTGCTTGACGAATACGCATAAAAGCTGGGCTAAAGTGCTATCGTGCTATAAAATATCCAAATAGATCAGACGAACAGAATTTGCTGGCCAAAAAACGTGCTCGTCTTCTCTATAATAATGTTTTGACCAAATTCAATGGATGCATTATTGTGGATGACGAATCATACGTAAAATTTGATCTTAAACAGCTTCCCGGACAAAAATTTTATATGGCAACGAATCGTGGTAATGTACCCTAAATATTCAAGTACATAAAAATGGAAAATTTGCAAAGAAAGCAATGGTGTGGCAGGCTATTTGCAGCTGTGGTCTCAAATCCAGTGCATTTGTGATATCCTCTTCTATGACGTCTGACGTTTTGGTCTGATTTAGTCAGTTGCCATGGATTGGTATCAGACAAATAAAGTAGATGTAGTGCCCAAATATATAAATCCACCCAAATGCCCCCAGCTTCGACCGATCGAAAAATACTGGGCTATTACAAAATATAAGTTTAAGAAAAATGCAGGTATTGTCAAAAATGTGAATTCAATGTTACTAAAATGGAACCAAATAGCCGCAAAATTATCCAGAGCGGATGTTCAAAGGTTGATGGAGTCCATTAAAAGGAATACTCGGAACTTTTTGCACAACAAAGAAATTTAAATCTTTTAATATTATAGTATTAAAACACAATATTAAACTTATCATTTAATGCATTATTTGTTATTCTGAGTGTTCTGGTTAAAAAGATACAGCAGTTTTCCTGCGTGCCAATTTTGCGTGAACCGCGCTTTATAATTTAAGCTTTATTTGTCTTAACCGCTGTTGGAACATTTTCATCAAATAATGATAGAGCCACAGTTTGGGGGCAAAATACTCGAGGTGGGTGACAAATTCGTTCGCAGCACCTTTCTGATTTCTCGAGCGATATCCTGATAACTAATCAATTGACGCATGAACAAAAAGTAATGATTAGGTGCCTTAATTCCATCTGGTGACAGAAACCAAGCTCGAATGCACACCCGAGCAAGAAAAATACAAAATTCTTTTTAGTTCTTTTCCTTATGAGTTAACTGAAACTGGTCTTGAGAAAGCTATATCTTGAATGCATAAATCATTGTTAACTCTAACAATTCTGGCTAATTATCTCGAAGTTGTACAAGCAACAAACTGGTTTATCTGCAAAAATGACTTTCCGGGCAACAAAGTACAACTTCCCGATCGATGAGGGCCGCCTAGCAGTTGTCCGGTTGGGCTCAAATTTCGCACAGATTGTTTCTTTATTGATTGAAACAAGATAGGGACCTGTGAGCTAAACTTTTTGAAAGTTGAAATATAAGGGCCACCCTAACAAACATTCACTGAACACATTGAAACTTTTTTAAAGCAATGTTAGCAATCTTACTAACAATGCTAACTTAATTAACTTCTCTTCACTTACCTAGACCTAGTATTTATAATATTTTTTCGCGAACAAGTATTAAAAATAAATAGGCTTTGAATTTATTTTTTAATTTAAAGATAATTAAAAATTATTATTTTTTTGTTATACAAATCAGCACAATTAGCTCTGAACAAGGAAACCAACTAATTGGACAGAAGCATATAGACAATCACATACGTACACACAATCGCTAACAAACCAAAAACAACAAAAATACATATATACGCAAATTTGCATACAAAACTACCAGCACAGTAAAATTTACCAATGCAGCTTTCAAAATAATCTGCAAATATATTTGTAAATAACTGTTTAGAAAAAAAAAAAACAAAAAACAAAATAAAATAAAAATTTATAAACAAAAGAAATACCTTGAAAGTCGTGATTGTGAATTGAAGTAGAGATTGTGGCAGAAAAAATGTGAAATATAATTAATAATAAAAGGTGCCTTAAGAATGCGTTTAGAATCGAGTGTACGCGGCTAAATACAAAAGAATCACTCAAGTGTAAGTGATTTCCAGCAAAAATATTCACAACTGTTAAATGCCAAAACACCAGCGCCAAAAAAAATTTATTTGAAAGCCAATGAAAATTTATTACAGTGTAAAGGTTCTGCCTGTAGGCATTTAAAGCTTGATTAAACATTAACAAAACCACTAAACAAAACTTGACTTAATCAAACAAAAATTTAATGCAAGAATAATTTTCAAAAGCAAGAACGCCAAACACACACACACACACACACTCAAACTTGCTTTATGCTCCAATTGCTTTAAAACGTTTGAAACAGAAGCAGCACCAGCAGCAGATTGGTGAGTAGTTAGGTAGATAACTGAAGTATATCTACAAGTTACAGTATACAGTAAAGTGCTACCGTTTTTGAACACGCTTAAATTAAGGCTAATATTATAACAAAAGAAGCGTTGAAATAATTGAAAATTGCACAAGCAACAGAAAAATTATATTGAATTAATGATATTGAAATCGTTTTGAACTTATATGCAAGCTCACCCACAGAGCCGCGTATATACACACCCCCTTTTCCATTCACTTGATGTATGTACATATCATCGGGGAATTACAACAAAGCGCGAAATATTTTTCATTATTATTACAACGTTGATACTCACAAAACCGAAAATTACAAATAATATTAAAATAAGCTTTCGATTTCAGCTCAGCAAACAAACGATTGCATCACAACAATACAACCATCCGACACAGACCCAGAAATCAAAAATGTAGTATGAAACCGGCATGATGGTGGTGGTGGTGATGGTGTTGTCGGTGATGTTTATGCTGATGGCGATGAGGCGCTAACAACAGCTGCTGCGCATGCGCAATGCAAAGAGCTATGGGCTAAGAAAGAGTTTGCGGGAACGAACGCGTGTGAGGAACAAATGTGCAAACTCACGAACGATTGAGCGAATGTTGAAGTGCTTTATTATTATTGCTTATTTGTTGTTATTGTGCTTTTTTTTTTTTGTTTTTGTTTTATTTTGTTAACTACAAATGTAAACAATGTTGCCAGTGTAGTTAGCTAACGCTTCTCACTATTAAGAAATTTTTAATGTTTTTACCTCCGCGTTGCTACTGTGAACGGAGATTTTTAATTTTTTGGGTGCCGTGATTTTTTGAAGGTGCAGCATCGCAAATATGATGCTAAGAAGTCTACGTATGTATATGCCGAAAATAATGTAGAAAACTAATTTAGATAATGTAAATTCTAGGTACTCGGACATAACATGAATCGAAGCTGTTAACTATTAGTCGAGTACCAGATTTTTTAAATAGAAGATTTCTATTAGTCTTTGCATGTTTCAAAATAAAATCCAGCAGTAGACTATAGTCTGGAGAAACGAGCACAAGCTATGCAATATTTACTTTACTTGACTTGGAATTAAATACACATATTTCATATTTGGCTTCCAGGGCATAGTGCTCTTCCCAGGCAACCTCGCATGTTCGTATTCCGGTTAAAAGGGATAAAAAGGGAGATCCGAATATATTTCTTACGATTAATCAAATAGCGATGGAAAAGTTCCACTTCAACAAACTTAACTAATAAATATTTGATCTAAATGACATATGTTAATCCAAAGAATCATAAAGAAAAACTTTAACCAATTTCGATCCGAGATCAACTTTCGTTGAAAAAATCTACTTTTTAGGGTAACACTAGTTCACAAATAATTATTTTGTTGTGGGCAATGAACACCACTATACAATTCCCATGCAAAATTGGTCGCTGAGCACGAAAATCAACACTATTTTAAATTCTATGGTGTGGTTTTGGAGATATCGCCAGTTGAATTCTTTTTATCGAAACAAAAAAGATTTGTCCACATGAGTACAAATAACTTAGAAACTAAGAACTCGATGTAAACAAGCAGTATATGAAATTAAAGATACTAAAATTTCTCATCTTACGTTTGTACATTTTGATTAGATAAAATAAATAGTTTTGGCACAATTAAGAAAATTGTTAAGAAATTTAGAGTTTTTTTTCAAAAAATAATTTTAAAAAAGATTTTAGATTACAAATAAAATTAAGAAAACGCAATAATCTGCTCTGTTTTAAATTTTTTGCTTAAAGTTTATACTTTTACAAAAAAAATAAGATATAAAAGATAAAATGTTGCCTGAGAATTGATTTGGCGTATGTGTATAAGTATTCCTATGCAAATACGCCAAATCAATACTCAGGCGACGAAAAATCTATGGTTAAATGTAAAAGTTAAAAGAGCAAATTATTGCGTTTTTCAAATTTTATTGATAATACAAAATTTTATTAAAAAATATTTAAAAGAAAAACTTAAAATTTCTTGGCAATTTACTTAATTGTGCCAAAACTATTTATCCAATCAAATCAAAATGTATAAACGTAAGATGAGAAATTTTAATATCTTTAATTTTGTATACTGTTTGTTCAAATCAAGTTCCTAATTTCCAAGATATTTGTAATTATGTGAACAAACCATTTTTGCTCCGACCGACAAACCTTTTTTCAACCGGCAATATCTCAAAAACCACACTATAGAATTAAAAATGGAATTGATTTTCGGGCTCAACGGCCAATTTTACATAGGAATTGTTTAGTGGTGTTCATTGGTAATTTTGGCTGTAAGCTAGTGTAATTACGACCCGCTGATTTCAAAAATTTGGTCAAAAACTATATTGCAAAAAATTCATTATAAAATGAAAAAACACTTCATAAAACAAGAACAAAATAATGAAGCGTTTTTTCACATCTAACGCCAATTATAAGACAAGAAATGAGAAATTTCAACTATAGGATAAGCGCCAGGTTTTGAAATTTAGAACAGTCAAGTTTACTTGGCAATAATTCCTCATGATTATTCTTTTAATTTTTTGAACAATTATCTCGAAAACTGCCTTAAAATAAGGGTTGCAGAAATATACCCCTAGTATCAAGGGTGAGGGGTTTGGTCATGGTGGAATATATTTTTTCTTTTCTTGAAAGGTGAGACTTGACAACGATAACAAAATTTCATGATAGTATTTTTAGGAGACTATGAAAATTAAATCTAGAGGTTAATTTTCAAAGTCATGACTTAAGTTCATGTCAATTTCGTTATTTAATTTACCTGATATTTCACCTTTTTCATACCTAAATATTTTTCAGAAAATGGGTGTTCTAAAAATCGAGCAGAAGAGCAAAATTAGTTGAATCATCAAAATAATACATCATTTGCCAGGTGCTCTGACTTTTTCAAGTAAGATTCACTCGATCACGTAATCTGAATGACAATTGAGATTCACCTAACCCAACCTGTAAAAGTACAAAGCCATCAGAAGAAGAAAAAGTTTCTGAGTTCTTTGATCAGTTCAAAAATAGTAGCGAGAAAAACAATGTTCTTTGGGGATTACAGTAGAACCAGGCATAAAAATTTCACCAGGTTCCACAACTATGAAAATTAATAGGAATTACAGGTAGGAGTCACAGTAGAAAGCATTGCCGTAGTTGTAGTCAAATTAGGCATTTTTAAAATTCAACAAGAGTAGAATTCAGGTTTCGAAAATGTATGTAGTCAGGATCATTGTTTGAGTTCCTACTATATAGCCCTGAAGAATAGAAAGGAAAATAATTTTAAATATAAAAAATATTAAAAGATTAAATTTTTTTTAGTATAGAAAACCAAAAGAAACCCTATTTGAATGTTGACAAAAATGTAGATTACTAAGTAGAGAATGTATAGAAGTATCAAATTTAAACACAACACTGATGCAGCAACTATGGTCTCAACATTAGTATCAACAATATTATGAGCAAAGGTAATTAACATGTGCGTATTTTTACACTGCGTCTATTACTGAATTCATGATTTCAGTGTTGAGATATTATTATTTTTTTAGCTGTTATTGTTGGGTTTGTTGAATTTGTTATTTTATGGGAATATGCTACATAATTTATGATATCGTCTGTCGAAGTCGCACTCTTGCGTTCAATTATTTGTATTTATTTTTGTACTAATTGTAAAGGTGTTTCTATTAATAATAATACCTTCTCTTACATATAGGAAATAGGAAATAATAAATTCCAAAAAATTTACTTAAATTAACTCTCTTATTCAGATAGCAAAAAAAATTATCCAATATTTGTTTTAAACATTTTTTAAATCCAATACAAGCAATTAATAGAGTTAGAGTTGATGAACTTTGAGAGTTTGCTTGAAATATGAAATACTGGTAAATCTAAATTTTTCTACTGTTATTTTTGTTTTAACATTTGATTAATATTTGATTTGGTAAAATTTTTAACAGCTGCAAAAAACTTTGTCATCAATTCATTAACTACTACATTGACATATTCCGGTTATAATTAGAAAGTATGCGGCTGAATAAAAACTCTACACTCAAATAATTCTACACGGAGAATGTTATATTAAATTCAAAATACCAATATTGAGATAAATATTCAAAGAAATTGATCCAACCCATCAAATACTTGGCGTATATCGTAACCTTCAATCAGTTATGTAAACATTTAAGTAATTCAAATATATCAGCTGAAATATGGTGTTTAGAAAAGGATGATTAGCTGAGTATAACAGTAGGAGTTTCTTCCGGAAGCATTCAAATTGCTAACGTTTTTAGAAGCAAGTTCTCATTGACTCATGAGAATTAAACCTAACTTAAACTTAGTTGGATTTTGTCCAGCGGAAGACCAACGTTTTCTCACTTCCAACTTTGGAGCTAAATTTGACCTACCACGTTCAATACATTCATTTAGCGATTTTACTATCTTATGCAAAAAACCAATCTTTTAGCACATAAAACAAGACCATGATGTTCACCGTATCTTAACCCTCCATGGGATTGTGTGCTCATATTAAGGCAACGGCTTAAAAATTTATGTGACGTAATGTTTGACTTAAAACTTGCGATCAATTAGCGCAATTAGTGTAACAAAGTCTCAGTGTAATAAACGTTTTGTTTTAGATTAAATTTTTCCGTAGAATTCAAATGCGATTCATTTGGTAAGTTCATTTACATCGCACAGTACTTCGGGAGTGAAAAAATATCTAAAAAAAAAAACAAGGGTCTTAACAAAATTTGTGTCATTTCAAAGCTAATAGAATAGAAAAAACACACGTGAAATTGTTTTTGGAAAAAAAGCAATCGTACCTAACCAAATCTCTGGGTAAGTATATTATTTTAAATAATAAAAAGCAGTAAAGAACTAATTAATTATTTTTTTTTTTTTTTTTGGTGGTATGAATAGCGGCTGGTTTACCGTTACTTCAAATGCCAAAAAGATAATAAAATATTTCTGTTTTTTAATAATGGCATTATAGTTATCGCAAAAAATACAAATTTCAGAAGTCTAATTTTTTATGAAAAAAAAAAAATATATTAAACTTTTAATCTTTTGTTGATCTTTAGCAGAGGTTTTTGAGGTGAGAATGGCTAAAAATAAATCGAACATTTTAAACTGATTTATATTATTTTTGTTGTAATACTGTAGTTAAAAATACTTTTAAGAAACCATAAGTAGTTAAGTGTGGAAATTTATTTCATGAAATTTACTAAAAACCACCAAAAATGTGGATAAGGAGAGGAGGGCGGGAGGAGAAGGGGTTGAAATTTTTATTTTTTCATTAGGATATAAACTCTCTAACTTCTGAACTTTGTATATTTACTAACTGGTTATGTTAATATGGCCACGGCCACCAGGGCTGCCATATTTATTTTATCTAATCCATGGAAAAATTGGCATAATCAAAAAAATAAACGGGATTTGCATTTTTCCCCGGAATACAAAATAAACACAAGATTTTGTGTATAGTTTATAAATTGCATTTAATGAATTATTTAATTTACACAAAACTCAGGGTTGCCATTCAAAAGTAAGTGCGATTCATTTAGTAAGTAGCAAAATTATACTACTTTTATGAATAGATAAATATTAACCCTTCCTTGCCCAACAAGACAAACTTTTATTTAAAAAAATTTTAAGGAATTGCTTCCTTTATTTGTTCTAGGACTTTTTCAATATCTTAATTACAAGTGTTAAAATCTGAAATTACCTAGTGGTCCATACATGGTTCGTTGAGCAGTATCAAAAAAAATAGAAATGCATTACTGTTTTTTAATTACATTATTGAGCAAAATAACCAAAAATTAAAAATTATAGCAATTATTCAGTGTGAAATTTATAGAAACAATATCTTTCGGCTACATAGAAAATCAAAATTTTTATTTTATTTTTATGTGAAAAACGTATTTTTTTTACATAAAAATGGCAATAACTTTTGACAGCTGACGTTTTCCAATGCCGTTATATATGCGTATCGACACAAAAAGCTGCAATTTACGAAACCAATATTGTGGTTTGTATGTTAGACGCAAAATAGCGCCACTATTACCGTCCAAAGTGGTGGGACCATTCATGGCAGCATTGGCAGGGAAGGGTTATCATTTTCAAGCGTAAACGCAAAATCTAAAATTCCATAAGATCGGAGAAAAGTGTTTTTAAATTAATGAAAAATCCGAGAGGTTCCTGTAAAAAAACGGGATGTTTGGCAACACCAATGACCACTCACACCTCAAAATGAAAGTACAAAAAGCCAAGATGTGCTGGAAAATAACTTTCATCAGCAAAAATAATCAGTTTAACGTCTTCTTTCAGTATTACATCACGGTTACTCTGTTGCAAACAAAAATTTTGAGATTTTTGGATTGTGTAATTTTGAATTTTTTTTTTTTTAACAGGACAATATAAGTATTTCTGAAAAAGCTAGGCGGTCTAGAATAGAAAACGAATTTCATTTTTAAGCTCAGTGAACAAAATTGCTAAAAGTGTAAATTTTCATTAAAATCCATTAAGGGGGAAGGCCACTGTGACGACTGGAAAAAATTAGTTTTTTTCGGGAATTTTTTCGATGTGTCAAATAAAGGAATATGGGGATCATTTTATATTAATTTTATTAAGTGCACTTCCAACAATATATTCATTAGTTTTTATAAAAAAATAATATTGAATGTTTTTGAAGATATGAGCGTTGCCGTGGAGCTCGAAAAAAATTTCCCCCTCCATGGTCGCGTCGATTTTTTAAGAACGGATTTTTTGAAAAAAAAAATGTTTGAATATAAGTCTCGTCGTACGTAGCGTTTTCTTTTTTATTATTTTCCACAAAATAGCGACTGATAGAAAATTTTCTTCATGTTTTCGGCCCTTTTTTTGTTTCAAAAGAGCTTAAAAAATTGTAAGAATCAAAAAATTTGAAAATCGCCTACGCTTAACGATAGCCACTGCAAAGACGAACAAAACAAATAAAAAAAGATTTAAAATCGGTTAATATTTGATCGAGTTATCGACGCAACTAGTTCGAAAAAAGTCGTTTCTAAAAAAACGCGTTTAAAGTTTTCAGTCCATCAAGACTTCAGTCTACTTACTATCACTAAAATAGCTGTAACTCTGGCAATTTTTGGAATTTTGACTTGAAATTTTGTACACATATTTTTGAATATATTTAAGATAAAAATTTTTTTGACACGTCACAGTGGCCTTCCCCCTTAACTCTTTCTATTTTTGTGAATCTTTTGTATGATATCAAAGCACTGTGCGTCAGCTAAAAATGGTGTTGTCCAGTAGACGGATTCCGATTCTTGACTCGTAGACTCGTATATACTTAAGTATCCAACAATTTCTTTCTCGGTCTCTTTTTCTTCGCAATATTCGCCAATATTCATTCTTGATGCTACTATCACTACCAGCCCAGGCCGAACTTTACACATCGATTCGCGTTATGCGAGCTATATTTGGTCATGAGGGGAAGGGGTATAGTTACGTGAACTTGCCTACATATTATATTTTCTATTTCCTGCTTAGCTGCTTGGCAGTTTTTTATAAATTTCTCAAAATTCGGAACTCACATATCCGTTGTAGCTGTTAGTGGCACAAGACAGCTTTAAAAAAAAATTTCACAATTTCATTAAAAGTTATTTTTATTACATTTTGTCGAGCCCACTTTTGCAATGTTTAAAAAAGTATAAAGTGATGCGAAAGAAAGTAATATTGTTGAAAATAGATTGAAAAAAAAGAAGCAAAACCATAAAACGAAATGAGTTACTTAACTTAAAATTTGAAGTCTAAGCAGCAAAATGAATATAAAGGGCAGTAAGGCTAAATACTTTTAAACTGTTTTTTGAGTTTATAACTGAAAAATATCATACATAAACATTAACACAGTTAACACTGCCATAAACTTTAAGATATTTTTCTAAAAATTTGTAGTTTTCTATCATATTTAGTATTAGTCCGAAACACATTTCGGTACATTCGTTCAATTGATTCTGGGTGTGAGCATTAATGGGTTAATTTGATACCCTAAGTTCTGGTTCTGTTGAGTAGGTAATTGATTCTTCTATAGGCGAATGTAACGAATGTAGAGGAGGAAAAAATGTTCGGAATTATTTCTCAAAAAAACTTGAAAATAAATCATCTCGCTTTAACCCTCCGATAACTTAAACTGTTAACCCTCTCAGGAGAATGTGTAGGGTAAAGTGGGGTACCTTTAAGACCGGCGCAAATTTGACTTTGCCATTTTCAGTATGACCACGCCCTAAAAGCCAAAAAGTTGAAATGCAGAAAAAAGCTTAATTTTGTTTAAGGAAACGTTATGAACTTTGAAGATTCTAATTTAACTCTTTTTGGATTAAAACGTATTTTTGTAAATTTGCTAACGCTGATGTAATTTTCGACAACTAGTAGTATGTAAGCGTTTTGTGAATTAATCTTAACTGTTTTTTAAAAAAGAGTAACAAAATTTGTTAGCACTGCTCTTTAATGTTAACAAAATACAAGTGAGTTTTGTGAAAATAAAACAAGATAAATTGAAAAAGAAGAAACAAATCATTAAGAGCTTTTGGGGTACATTTGACTTTTCCCAATGGGGCGCATTTGACATATATCAATTGTTCCCTATATTGCAGATTTACGTATTTACAATACAATTGTTACATTTTCTGTTTATACGTTTTTTAAGATATGGTACGCAGTCCAAAAGACAAATCGATGCGAAAGTGAAGAGAGCTATTTCAGATATTAGAAATAAGAATGAAACGGTGACATCAGCCTTCGAAAAATATGGGGTAAATAAGACAACATTTAAAGTCTTACATACTAAATATTGGAGCTTCACCCCTTTTCCAATTCCATCCACTTTTTCCTGTAGTATGATATTGTCAATCGACATCCTTGCGCGAAATTTCAGTACTGTACCCTAAATGGTTCTAGATATATACCAACAAAAAAAAAAAGTTTGTATAAGAGGTGCCACACCCACTTGTAATTTTGAACTCAGACAATGCCTATCTTATAACCAGCGACATAATGCATCATTATAAAATTGCAAATAAAAATTTTGATAAATAAAGAGTAAATAATAATAGTCAGAACAGAAAAATAAAATAACATAATAAAATAATAATGTACAAATTTGTGTCAATCTCTGCTGAGGTTTCACTGTTATTTCGAGATATAAACACATGTGTACTTTAATTTTTATACATATTGGGAGTATGAATGTATAAACTCGTATTGTTTTCGTAATTTGGACATTTATTGTGAAAAAGTGAAAGAACTCCTCATCTTTTGAGGCTATCCACGAATCGACCCATTTTTTGAGTTCTTCGAAAGAACGGAAGTGCTGTTCAGCCAGGCCCTGTGTCATCGATCGGAACAAGTGGTAATCAGAAGGAGCAATGTCTGGAGAATACGGCGGGTGGGGTAGCACTTCCCATTTCAGCGTTTCCAAGTATGTTTTTACTTGCCATGCAACATGCGGCCGAGCATTGTCGTGCTGAAGAATAACTTCGTCGTGTCTATTCTCATATTCTGGCCTCTTATCCTTTAATGCTCGGCTCAAACGCATCAATTGTACTCAGTAGCGGTCGCCAGTGATCGTTTCATTCGGTTTCAACAGCTCATAATACATGACACCTTTCATATCCCACCAAATACACAGCATGAGCTTGGATCTATGGATGTTCGGCTTTGCCGTTGATGTTGATGCATGTCCGGGCGGTCCCCATGATTTTTTACGCTTTGGGTTATCGTAACGTATCCAATTTTCATCGCCAGTCACAATACGATGCAGAAAACCCTTTCTTTTCTGTCGTTCAATCAGCAGTTCACATGTGAATAATCGTCGTTCGACGTCTCTCGGCTTCAATTCGTACGGCACCCAATTTCCTTGCTTTTGAATCATTTCCAATACTTTTAATCGTTTAGAAATGGTTGATTGATCAACTCCTAAAGATTCTGCAAGTTTTTATTGCGTTTGACATGAGTCTTCTTCGGGTAATGCCCGTGCCTGGGGCACTTTTGACAAAATGGGTTTTTTAGGAAAATTACAAAAAAAAATAGTGATGCAGTTTTTATAAAAATATAGTTTTTTCGAGGTTTGATCTAGAAAAATCAATATCTTAAAAACAGTTACATTTTTTAAAATCTATCAATAATATTCGGAATTACAGGCTTTTTTTTTTTGTGAAACACAAATATCAATAATTGCTTTGAAATCCAAATTAAAAAAAGTTGAATTTTAATCCTGTTACTCTTATATAAGGGCAATTTAAAGCAATAAACTCGAAACTCATTTGAAAATACTGACAGTATCAGGAATTTCAAGTGAGGTAGCTCAAAATTTAATCTAACAAATATTGAATTTTAATATTTCGTTTTTAAAATATATAAAGCAATTCTTGAGCTCAATTGTAATAATTTTAATAAACACACTTTTCCAAAATTCAACTAACCTTTTTTAAAATTTTTTATTTAATTGCATCCGTTTTTATTGAAATTGTTATCAAGTTTTTCGAAATCACTTTTTTTTATCAGAAAGAAATATTCACTTCTTCTCACACTGATAACTTTTCACACAATTTCCGTATGCACACAAACTATTTTATTTGTTTTTTTCTCTTTTTATTTTTATTATTGTTTTCAACTATTGCACATCCAGCAAGCACCAATCCACCACTACACCAGCATCAACGAGATTTCAATCAGCTCTGTGCAACAAGTTCGCAATGGATTTCGTAATCGATTGCTCGTCTGTCTATCTGTTTGTTTGTTTTATTTATTTTAATATTGTACAAGTATTTTTTTTCTTTTTTTATGATTATTTTTCTTTATTGTTGTTGTCGTTTATCACTGCTGCGTTCAATGCGCGTGCGCACACCGCGATATATTTGTACGTAGACGAACATGTGCGCACTACACGAAGGCCCAAACAAATCTGCGCGATTACGAGTTGACTGAATTTGGTTTGGTAAGGTTTCTGTTTAGTTTTTTTAGTTTTGTTTTCGTTGGCTAAAAAGCTAAAAAACACGAGTGATACTCTCAAGCTATTGATTTGAAGTTATGGCGCTAGTATGAGCGTGTGCGATAGAGCAGCAGCTTTTGAGCGTTTTGAGTGAAAAAAGCTGTTAGCAACAATAGAAATGAGTGAGTCTGTGAGAAGGAAGTGACAGTTAATTTTGTAGTACGATACTTTTACATCCGTATTCTATACCTATCTAATAAATAGTCATTCACTAATGATCACAATTTTTTAAGTAGTAACTGTGAAATATTACCTGAAACAAATCACTGGCAACAACTATTAGATCAACTTAGATTATCGTAAGATTAAGAGAAGTCATTTGTTTTGCCTAACCCACCTAATCAATTCTCACTTTAAAGTTCAATTTTCAATATGCTTATTCTACAGAAGAGTTCATGTTGTTTTACGTTGATTTCAAAAGTGCAGGGTATACCCCTGCAAATGCTAGAAAACATTGCCGAACGAATTTGCCTTCAATGCAAACTTATCAAATATACGCAAATGCATAAAAAAAAACTTAATAAATACATGCATAAGTAAACATTAAATGTGTTTAATAAATCTTTGGAAATATTTGGTATGTTAGGTGGTCATAAATTAAACAAATAAAAATCAAACATGAGTATGAAATCTATTGTCATAACGCTGACAGCTGCTGCCCACTAGCACCTGATGGCTACTGTTGTCAAATTTTTAAAGTTCAGCGTACCACCAACGCTGCTGTTGGCAATGAGCGCAGCTATTGACTTTTCAAATATTTTTTTATTTTTTTAATTTTTCAAATTAAGCATAACGATTTTTTAAGATTTCGTTTTAAATTAAAAATTGTTAACTTTGTAAAATTTGTTTTTGCTTGAGAAGTTATGAAGTCAAAGTGTACACCACCGCAATTGACCGAACGACCGACAGATCGATCGACCACAGAAGCTCATTCATAGTAGTTCACACAAATTTATTATTAATAATTCCAAACAAATAATTAAACAAATTTACCAAACGGCTTAAAGATTAATTATGAGTTCAACACCCACTTTAATTATGTGGGTAGATAGTGCATAGTTGGTTTGTTTGTATGTAAAACTAAGAAAAACAAAAACAACTAAAATTATTGAGATAAAAAATTTTTAATTTAATAAACAAATAGCTGAAAATGGCAAAAATTAAATTATTAACAACATTAAGAGTGTGTACTTCAGTTTAATGACTCTGTACTTTTATTGCGATTTGTTTCGTTAATTTATGAAGTTGTGTTAATTTAATTAAGCAACTTTAATGCCTAGATGTAAAGGAATTAAGTTTTATTGGTATGTGACTAAGAAAATATTGTACTATATATTTATTTAATAGGCAAATTAATTATTTAAAGCTTTTGAGACATTTATGCCAAGTTGCAGTTAAATTTCAACTCCTGCACTTAGTTTGCGCTACCTTAATCCTTTCGCTACTGTAGGGACACTGGTGTCCCACGTAATGTTCAGTTGACCCTGAAACTATCTATTTGCATAGTAAACTCAACCAAAAAGTTCCAATATTTGCAATCTACCGTTATCTGCGTCGCAATTAGCTTCGATCGTTTTTTGTTTTTATCAGTTGTTTATGAGCAGTAGCTACCATCGGATCAAATTTACGGGTCATTTATAGAAAAAAGCGGTGGCATTTTTTTTTTTTTTTTTGTAAAAGATATTCGATGAAAATAAATTTTGGAACGTAAGTGCCCAATAGAGTTCTATAGTGGGACAAATAAATCCCACCCCAAAATACCATTATACACATAGATTACATACTTCGTTTGATTTTTACGCTTGTAAAGTCCCATCGGGTCTCCAAAAAGTCGAAAGTAAAGTTTGTACAAACGCCCTGCAAAAGTTGTACCGAAAAAGTTAATTATTTTTCTTTTTATTTATTTTATAGGAAACTTTTTACATATTAATATATTATGTCTAAATTTCATTACACATTTCTTTTCTTTTTTCTGCGTTCCGTTTTTCGGGCAGAGGGCATCTAAAATTTCGCTTTTGCGGTTGCAACAACAGCTCCATTTCGGTTAATCTAAAATAAAAGAAAGCAACATTTTAAAATTGAAACTTTTACCGAATTAGTACGGAAGCGCTTTTTTATAAAAAGTTAAAAAGAAAATGTTACGACTTTTAAAAAGGAAAATAAAAAAATACATGTTTTTTTTAAACTACTTCGAATTCTAAATTTAAATTATAGATGATTTCGTCAGAATCCTGTCAACGCTGATTTTGGTACCTGAGCAACCACGAAAACTTCGACTGGCTTTTTCTCCATAGAATCCGAACCCAAAATCAGAAAATTTGAATTAGCTCTAGTGTTTGAGAAAATGAGAGTTAAAAGTCCGAAAAACGTAATTGAACTACCCAACTAGGATTAAATGAAAACTTTGACTGTTCTTTTTCAAACCTGGGAATGGTTTGTTTTAATAGACCTACCCACTAATCTCTCTCAATTCACAAATGCCGAACCATGCAATGTGTTGAGACTAGCTCTATAATATATAATTTTGCTGTTGTACTATGATTTAAGTGTTATTTGAAACAAATAAAATTAAATAAAGAGTTAACATGAATAGCGTAAAATTCCAAAATTTCCAGTACTCGAAACCTCAACCTCCGGATTTTTGCAAAAAAAAAATTTATTATTCGACCATATTTCGCATAGAGCATAATACGACTTCGCTAGAACCACCAACGACTGGAACACCCAGAGTTGCTGTAGAAAGGAAGACACGAAAATCGTTATGGAAGTTGACTAAAATTGTGAAAAACGAGGTTTTAGTCATATTCAACGGTCTATGAAATCTGCAAGAGATTTTTCCCAAGAAAATATCCTATTGAAGCTAAACGCCTCCCGAACCAATTAATTCATAAGTCTTAGATCTGCTAGTACATCAAGAAAAAATTCTAATAGGAAAGTTTTTTCTTAAATAAATTTCAATCGTTTGTCACTGAGACGAAATCCGCACGGAATCTGAACAATTTTCTTTTCATTCCACCGTATTCATCATATACGTTTGGTTATATTTTCCTACGTTTTCATTCCAACCGAAAACTTTTATGATATAAATATATGAATAGAAAGATAGTTAGTTACTTAGTAAGTTTGTTAGTCAATTAGTTAGTTAGTACGTTAGTAGTAAGCTAGCTTGTTAGTTAATAAGTTAGTTCGCTAGTTAGTTAGTTAATTTAAGTTAGTTTTTCAGTTAGCTAGTTAGTTGGTAAGCTAGTTATGTAGTTAGCTTGTTAGTTAATAAATTAGTTAGCTAACTAGTTATTTAATAAGTTTGTTTGCTTGTTAGTTAATTAACAAATTAGCTTGTTAGTTAGTCAACAATTTAGTTAGCTAGTTTGTTAATAAGTTAGTTAGGTAGTTAGTTATTAAATAAGTTAGTTAGCTGACTAGTTTTTTAGTTAGTTAATAAGTTAGTTAGCCAGTTAGTTAGTTGAAATGTTACTTATAATATAAGTTAATAAGTTATTTAGCTAGTTAGTTAGTTAGTAAGTTAAATAAGTTAGTCTTTTACTTAGCTAGTTGGTTAAGTAGTTAGTTACTCAATTACGTATTAAGTTAGTTTATAAGATAGTTAATTAGTTAGTTAGTAAGTTACTTAGTTAGTTAGTTAGTTAATAAGCTAATTGGTTAATTAGTTAGTTAGTTAATTAGTTAGTTAGTTAGTTGGTTAGTTAGTTAGTTAATTCGTTTGTTAGTTAGTTAGTTAGCTAGTTAGTTAGTTAGTTAGTTAGTTAGTTAGTTAGTTAGCTAGTTAGTTAGTTAGTTAGTTAGTTAGTTAGTTAGTTAGTAAGTTAGTTAGTTAGCTAGTTAGTTAGTTAGTTAGTTAGTAAGTTAGTTAGTAAGTTAGTTAGTTAGTTAGTTAGTTAGTTAGTTAGTTGGTTAGTTAGTTAGTTAGTTAGTTAGTTAGTTAGCTAGTTAGTTAGTTAGTTAGTTGGTTAGTTAGTTAGTTAGTTAGTTAGTTGGTTAGTTAGTTAGTTAGTTAGTTAGTTAGTTAGTTAGTTAGTTAGTTAGTTAGTAAGTTAGTTAGTTAGTTAGTTAGTTAGTTAGTTATTTGGTTAATTAGTTAGCTAGATAAAAAAATAATGAAATTTTATACCAGCTAAAGTTAAGTCTAACGTGCAGACGAATTTTATAAGCAATACGTCAATGTTTAATTATTAAATTTTCCTATCTATGCTCTTAGTAGTTAGTTTTTAAAATTTGGTCAACTGAAACAAATGAACAAATTCAAAAAAAAAACGTGTATTTAATATTAATACATAGCAATACTATTAAGTAGTTCACGGTCGCCATGGCTCAGTGGTCGGTGTATTTTGGACTCATGATAGACAATTCATAATTTCTGGTTCAAGCTTAAGATCAGTGCAAAATCCACTCAACAACCAATTACAAAATTGACATTCAAATTCTTTTCCTTCATGCAATGATGAATTCTCGAGAGTGGAAACAAGTTATAAACTTTAAGCTTTAACTTTAATTCAATTGAAACAAAAAGTAATGAAAAAAGTAAACAATTTTAATTTTTGAACTAACTTCGGTTACATCTACATATGTATTCACAAAAACGTAAACCCGCTTCGTTTGCTTAGCCCTTTCATGTCCGCTGTTGTCTATAGGGAACTTTCACTTTAAAGTGACATAAAATAGGTTTGCCAAATTTTACTAGTAATAAATGCATTCAATTGTATTCGGTTTTCTTCACGTTTTCTGGTTGCTGAATATTTGAAATTTTGTACTTATGCCATTTTTTTGAATTTTTTTTCTTTGAAGTCAAATCAAAAACCAAAGGACAAAAAAAATTGTACGTAAATTCTTTTCCAATAATTTTAAAAAAATGCTTTAAACTATTACTAAGCAGAAATTTTTTTTATAAAAAATATTTATAAAAGACAAGAAAATATGTAAGTAAAAAAATTGGAGAAAAAAGGGTTACCCAGTAGTTGTCTACAGCTTCATAGCTAAGGAGTGAGATTGAAAAAATCTTAACACACGTTTTACCTAATAATTTGTTTTGGTTGTAAAATTTAAAAATTTCTTTGATCTAGTTATCTTTGAAAAATATGTCAGTTGTTATTTTTAATGACAAACATGTTGATTTATTGTGAGTTTGATCAAAATCAGTGAAGAAAAAGAAGTACGTCTTAAAATTATTAAAAATTTTCAAAAAAATCCAAATTGGTCCTACAAAAAATTGCCCAAAGAATTGAAGGTCTGCCGTCAAACTGTTTGCAATGTTATTAAACAGTTTCAGGAGAATTTTGCCATCGATAGGAAACCTGGTTCGGGAAGAAAACAAGGACCACATGATATTGGGAAAGCCAAGAAAATAGAAAGCATTTTGAAAAAACCTCCAAACACATCTGGTAGAAAAGCTGCCCGGTTAGCCCAGTACTCTGACTATTTGGTGCGAAAAATTAAAGCCAATGCAGGTTTGAAAACATACAAAGTCCAAAAAGTTCCAGACAGGAATGCTACAAAAAATTTAGACGCCAAAGTAGGGCTCGGAAATTAAAATCGAATTTCAAACAAAAATATTCATGTTGTATAATGGAGGACGAAACGTATGTACTGGCAGATTTTACGCAGCTTCCGGGTCAAAATTTGTATGTTGCTGATGCTCGAGGAAATGTCGAAGAACAATTTAGAATCCAAAAGCAGACAAAATTTCATAAAAAATTCCTGGTAAAAGAAGCAAGTCATTTGTTACAATGGGCTCTATAAATACCGAAATATACATCAAAGAATGTTTGAAAAAATGACTTCTTCCTTTCATAAGAGAGCACAATGTGTCCACATATTTTTGGCTCGATTTGGCATCATGTCACCACAGCAAGAAGCTCTGGAGTGGTACCAAAGTAATAACATAGTTTTTGTACCAAGAGAGGCCAATCCTCCAAATTGTCCGGAGCTAAGACAAGTGGAGAGATATTGGGCTCTTGTGAAAAGAAACTTAAAGAGCACAAAAAAGGTGTCCCAAAATATCGAAGATTTTAAAAAAAATAATATAGATGGATGAAATTTGGTGTGATGATTGTGGGAGTCCTAAGCAACCATAATTTTAGTACAAAAGGTTCCTATCAAGCCCCATTAAAATTCAGGCACGATATGGTTGATTCTTTCATCTTTAGGTCATCTTCAATTTCAACTCATGCCAAAATTAAGACACAATTGCCAGTATGGCATCGCGTAATTTCACAAAAACGTATTTATTATATGAAAATTAAAGTGATAACTCTTTACCGGATTTTATTTCTATAAATGACTTAAAATTTTTATAATGTGAACATAAAAAGCAAATATGTATGGAGCTTCTACATTGCACAAGTGCAGCGCAAATATTTAATTCCAAAGTTGAAGAAAAAAATTATAGAATAGAAAACTGTTAAGCTTAAATGAATAATAAAACGAGAAATCGCATATTATTGATTTCCCTTCGAAACTATTTTGTAATTTATCAATCAATCAATGACTTAATTATTTATATATACATATATATGTATATTTATAAATATGTATGTATTTTTACATTCGAGCAAACTATTTAATTTTAAAACGAGCTAGAATATTATTTAATAAATAATCGAGTTTAACAGAAATATTAATAAGTTCAATAAACTAAATAGAAAAAAGTATTTTGACACACAAAAGCAAACTAAAATTTAAACTAAAAAAGCTCTTTCACAGCATCCCGAATGCTAAACAAGTTCAAATTAAAAACATTTTTTAAGCGCCAAAAAATCATAAACGAACTACACTAAATGTTGCTAACAGTGAGTCACGTAGAGACATAGCTAGGCTATGTAGACTGTGAGTATGGATGTATGTACAGATGTATATGAAATATTTAGATAGAGAGAATATCTTGGGTAGCTGCTGTAGCAAGCACATCTACCAATGTAGCCATTGCTGCTGCTATCGACAATAAATGAAACGAAACTAAAGTCAAACCGTCAGCGAATTAGTTATAAGCGCGTGTTCAACACGTTTACACGGAAATGAACAATGAACAAAAGATAAGAAAATAAGAAAAAAAAGATAAACGAGAAAAAGATACCGAGAAAAAAATATAAAAACAAAAATTTATACCAAAAAAAAATAAAAAATAAAAATAAGTGAGTGAAATACTTTGAAAGTGAAGCAATCATGAAAATGCAAGAAGAAAATCAACGGAATATAAATAAAAATGAAGAATTTCCCGAATTTAAAACAGAAACTTATGATAAAATTCTAAAGGAAGATAGCTCACCAAATACTGAAACAGATAATAATAATAATAATAACGAACATTTTGAGCCCACTGTGCGTTTGCTGAAGATCACAAAAACGAATGCGAATGATGCATGCGGATTTCATTTAACACGCAGCAAATGGGATCCGTATCCATGGGTGGGTGTACAAAAAAAAAAATATATTAAAAAATAAATAATTTTATTTACTAAATTTTAAAATAAATAAACTTTCATTTTTTTCGTTGGCCATCGTTACTTGATCATCTTTTAAACACTTGATAATCGCTTTTTAATCATCACTCGATCATCGTCACCAGGTGAGCGCTGTCGATACAAATACCCCAGCGGAAATGTGCGGCTTGAAGGAAGGTGATTGCGTTTTAGAGGTCAGTATGTGACAAAAAAATGCAATGCAATGAACGCAATGCATTTTTTACATTATTTTATTCCGTAGCTTTTTTACGCACACGCTCGTAAAACCCAAAAACGAGCAAAAAAAAAGTTATGTGTGTGTGTCAGTAGCACCTATAATTAATTTTAAACTTGGCTGTTATTCAAAATGAGGAAAAATTATCTTTTAGTCACATTTGCTCAACGTTAACAAACAAAAAAATAAATAAATAAAAAGTTATTAAGATCACATTAAGCAAATGTTGCTTGCGCGTTTACTCGTAGCTTAAATTGCTTAAGCGCAGAGGGGCGTGTTGAAGAGTATTGGGTACAGTGGGTATTTGCTTAATATATAATTTTTGTTTTCTATTTTTAAAGAAAAAATATGTTAAGTATTTTTTTGTTGTAGTTTTGTTGACACAAATGCTTACCATTTTGAGCAAAAAATTAAAAAAAGTAGTCCCCGTTTAAAAATATACATATCTACTTAACTTAAATTTGTTTTTTGTTGTTGCAATACACACGCGCTATGGAATTACCCAACAAAAAATTTGTATTTCTCAGTATCATTCCATCATATTTTGAATGCATCGAATATTATTTTTATGAGTGTGCAATAATAATTAGAATTTAATATCCCAAACATTTTACAGCTTCTGGTTGAATATAATATGTTTCATTTACTAAAGCAAGCATTACGTGGCAGCTTAAAAATTTCTTCTAGTATAAGGTTTTTAAAATAATAGACACTTAGAAAATTGTGCTATTGCTACTTTTTTGATGAAGATGTGAAATAATAGTAAAATTTTATATACCGTGGAAGCTCGGTTGTGAGGGGGTTGGAGAAGAGAGTAAACATCGTATAATATCCAATAAAAAAATCAAAAACTAATACAGAAAATAATGACAACTTACAGTACATTAAGAGCATAAAAATAATAATTTCATATGAAACAAACTGAATTCATCCAAACTTATTTCTTTTTTTAAGCCCATCTGTCAATACCTTACAGTCGCACCGAACATCCAGAACAAACATTATTATTCGTTCTTGTGCGATCTGTTAGCAAGTCCGTTTAAGGTTTCGTTAACGTAACGATATTTGTGCCTCATTCAGATAGATCGATCAGTAAAATTATTTCTTGGGTTATGCTCCAGTAGCAGTGGAGTAGACAGGACTTTTGTAAGATTGGAGGAGAGCGATTTTGTAAAAAAAACTTATGTGTCTGCAACCACACACAGTAGAAGTAAAACTTTGTTGTTTGCTTAAAAATTATTAGAAAACATTTGCAAAAAATTCTGTTGAAGTTTTTGAAGTTTTCTTCTCTCTATTTTGTTGTTACTTTTTTCTGTTAGAACTCTCTACACTTATCGGCACAAACACGACGTAATACACGTATATAACACATGAAAGCAACACAGCTATATGGAGTCGAGCTCTCTCACTAAAACACATGAGATAAAACTGCGAGAAGTCGACTCTCTACATGATTGTATGTAGCCGATTCCCATATGACCTCATTCGCTAACATTAACAACAGTATAACTTCGTTTCTAATTAGCTTCGTATGAGTGCAACGACAACGCGATTTCCGTTGCAATATTTTCGATTCATCCTCGCTAAAGCAGTTTCACTTCAAGAATAAACTCGCGCTCAAAAAAAAGCCGATTTTTAGGTTTGATAAAATACTCTTATTCTTTTTATTTATTATTAAGTCAATTTCTTTTTTTTGTCTAAGTTTATTAAAATTATGTTATTTCGTTAGGTTTTTAAAAAGTTTAAACAAAAAATGACTGTACTTAAAGCATGTATTCCATTCAAGAACAATATACGCTACCAAAAAGTTTATATGTTAAAGTCAAATTCACAAATTTGATAATACAAAAAAAGTTTGTATTGAGTGAAAATGATGTTTTTTAATATGTTCCATGTTACTTATGTATAAATAACGATATTTGTAAATTTTGTAAACAAAGGAAAGGCTTCCCACCCGAGAAGACATGCAATTACAAAGATTTTTTTATTGAATCTTCGGAAATCTCGTTCTATCAAGTGGATACAATTGCTTCCATCAGTTTGAGAATAATTAACGGTTTATTTTTACGAGTTTTCCGTTTAGTAATTTCCCAAACATTTACAATTGAATTCATGTCTGGGCTGTTTCCGGGCCATGGTAACGACTGTATCCCCAAAACTTTATTATATTCCACTACCTATGAAAAGAGAAATATGTAATAACACAAAATTTGTAAAAATAATTTCTAAAAAAAATGATCATTCAACAGAGGTAATTGCCGATTTGAATGATGACATGGTGAAGAATCGTCTGGTAATGTTACTATGGATTTGTATTCGAATAATCTATCCATAGAAGGGAAAACGCCTGTGTTTATTATGTCTATGTAGACTGAAGAGTTCACAGAACCTTCCAGAAGAATAATTTCTCCAGCATCACAGCTGATGATTGCGCCCCAGACCATAATGTGCGGTCTGTGCTTTACAATACTTTGGGTGCATTCATCACTGTATCTTTCGTTCGGCCTGCGGCGCACCATGACTCCTAAATCTGGATCAACAAGATTTATTTTACTTTCGTCGGAGAATATGACTTGAGCCCAATCATTAGACGACCAATTTCTCTTTTCCCTGCATCAATTTAAACGATTTAAACGCATCTTTGGTGTTGACAGTGGCTTTTTCGCAGCTCTTCGAGCATCCAGATCATTTTCGTTTATTTTATTTCTCAACTTTTTTACTTTATGCATCTCTCTCAACTCTGAAGAAATTTCTGGTAAAGTTTTTTTTTGAAATTTTTTTAACTTATACCCACTATACCTCTGTCCTCACGTCCATTTGTTTTTCTTGGACGTCCACTGCCAGATAGGCATGTCAGACTTCAGGTTTCCAAAAAATTCTTCTAGAATCTTCTTACTGAAGATTCGTGTTAGCCCACTTTTTTCGATATTGCCGCTTATATCCAATAATTTAAATTTATTGCTATTGTATTAATACTATAACTTATTTTTTAATATTCACTTAACCTTCAAATATTTTTAGGCCGAACTTTATTCGTCAATATAAAACTTATATGTAAATCAGAAATTGAGTTACGCAGTCACAAAATCAACAAACTAACTCGAAAAATAACAGTAAACAGTAGTAAATGAAAATCTACGAAAAAATTTTAGGTCGGCTTTTTTTTTTGAGCGCGAGTGTATTATTTACTAAAAACATAATAAAATTCCAACGCATTAGAATCAGAAACATAGGAACTCATAAAATCTGTATTAAATTGAAATGAAATTTCATCACACAAGATAGGATTTACCCATCTATGACAAATGACTAACAGGGTCTGATATGTTGCAATCATTCCTTTAGTCTTTTATATTAAATTGAAAATTTTAATAAATCATAGTCGCGAAAAGGGAAGCTAATTTTATAAATACCCTTCCTCAGTCTCAAGTTAAAAAGTTGTTAATTTTTATTAATAGTATACCAAACACTCGAGAATCTTTTGAACCTCGGAACCTAAAGACAAATTTACCATAGTAAGAGAATTTAAACTACATAGTGCAACAGTAAATTTCAAATGGCAAAAGAATAACATTTTATTGATAATTCGGGGCTGTTATTTTCGACCTTATAATCAGATTTTCTGCTTTAAAGGCTCAAGACCCATAATTTTCGTATATTTGAGATCTACGAATATAATTTTTTTCTAATAGAATAAAACAGTTACTTGGACAGCAATACACCATCCACTTCTTCTCCCTTGTACCTGCGCTTAGGCGTTAATTAAAGGCTTTACCGTATAGAAGACCATATTGGAAATTTATCACTGTATTTAAAAAAAAAAAAATTTACCCATCGAATAGTAAATAGGGTCACTAAATACCAAAACCATCTACTTTTTCAAAAAATTAGCGCTTGGTATGCAAAATATTTATGCTGGAATGCGATACCATTAAAAAAAAACCAAAAAGAATCTTTGAATAAAATATTCTATATCCAGAATACTTGGGTTCCCTTACAGTCAAAAGCCAATTTTCTTAAGAAATTAACCCTTGAAATACAGAAAGTTGATTTTTTTATTACAAAAATCTTTTTGTACAGGATTAAACTTTAGAAAAACAGCAAACTATGTACTTTCAAAAGCAATATTTCTCATCTTTAATACTTGGGGTCACATAACCCTTTCATGCCCGATGTTGTCTATAGACAACATTTACTTTGATATAGCATAAAATAGGTGTAGTATTGTTTTGTCAGTTGTGTTAGGTATTCTTCACCTTTTCTGGCTGCCGAACATTTGAAATTTCGTACTTAATGCATTTTTTTTTCTTTGAAGTCAAGCTAAAAAACCTATGTACACAGATTCTACGTAAAATTTTGTCCACTATTTTTTATAAAATATGTTTATAAAATACAAAAGAATATAAAAATAAAAATATTGGAGAAAATGGTTAACCAATGGTTATCTACAGCTCTATACCTATGTTTTTTTTTTAACCTTTTATAAAGTTTGTCCATTTAGTATATGAGCCGTTGAATGCAAAAGTGGTATAAGTCAATTTTTTTTTAGTTTGAGTTTTCACTTTAAGGTAATAATTTAAGCCTCATTCAGTTTCCTACAAAATAGATTTCGCAAAAATCTGATTTTAACTTACACCACTTCTGCACTTAATGACTCATATGCAGAGGTATGAAATTTGATGTCATTATTGTGTGGAAGTCTTAAGTAACCATGTTTTCTGCATAAAATCTTTCTACTAATCTCTATTAAAATTCGGGTATGAATGCGTTAACGACAAAACCTAATGTAGTTCTTTGCAAGTATTTTCCTACTGACTAAACTTCCTACTCTACTGTGCTCAGTTTGTGACTATGACTTACTCTTAGGTCTATTGTTATACAAAAATTAGTTTGGGTGACGGATGGAGGGTTTAAGCATTTCTCACATTTATGTGTATGCTTGAGGTAACAGAAAATTGGAATGAGACCCCAAGCTGTTATATTGAATAAACAGTCCTGATCTATAAAAAGTAAAATTGAACGATATTTTTTTCAGAATTCAGTTTAAGCTTTGCTTTTATAAAAATTCATTTGTGCATGTTTTAGGATTTAAATTTTAAACTTACCTTTTAAACCTAAATTTTTTTAAAATTTGATTGAAGCTTTTCTGCGTTGTACATAGGAAATAAAAATAGTTAATTCTTTAAGAATTAAATGCTGTGTGTCGCAACTGATACTTACAAAGCCAAAACACTACAACTGCACTTAAAATAATTTCATAAATTGAAAAATACTCGTTACTAATATTTCCTCAATCCAAAGAATTTAATGAATACTTTAAAGATCTTTATAAACAAACAAACAAGCAAACAAACAAAAAAAACGCGTTATACAAACAAGTTCATTATTCAACAAAAAAAAAATGCGTCTAGCTGCTGCGATAACAAGGTCAGGTTCATGGTATATTACAAAAACATTTATATATGTATCTAGCAAAAATTACAAAACTCTAACGCATGATGAAATATATAAGTCTATAAGCAACAACAAATAAAACATAGATACCATATGGAACGAGAAAAAAATAAAAAAATAAAAGCAGAGAAAAAACCGGTTACTATTTTTGATTAATAATAAAAAGCACAAATGCGCAAAACTTTTCCAAATTTAAATTTTAAATAAACACAATAAAAAAAACGGCAAAAAGCTTAAGCGCATGAGATGTTACGGTCGATAAAGCAGTTCTCATTTAACATTAACATTTCTACCTTTTAAAATTTAATTGACATTTGGATAAGGCGACGACGACTGTTGAGAATGTGGCAGCCAGGCAGTGAAAGAACATGAAGAAGAAGCATTTCTGTGTTTATGGCTTTAACCTTTTCGATCTAAATTCGAAACACGACCAGCTTTCAATATCAATTTACATTTATTGATTTTCACTTTTGGCACCCATACACAGCCAAGAGTACACATACATCCGAATATATGTACATAAATTGAGAAACTCTGTACATACACAAATCATTACGAGAATTTTATCAAACATTTTCTAAACGATGGGTCGCCATCCAATGCCAAACTCATGTCACACACATACACTCAAACTTAATACATACCCAGTTGAACTTTGGATGATCGTAGGAGTAATCATTAAGCGCTCCAAAGCGAGTAATCGATTACTCCCTATTGCTCCAGGTAACAAAAGCATTTTGTAATCCTTTTTGACAATGCATGTCCTAGGACATGGAGTACTCGTTCTAGCCTCCAAAAGGAGTAATAAAGGAGGACAAGAAAAAAAAAACTCCGAAATAGTTCCTTACAAAATTCATGACGCCATAGACCAAGGCCGTATTCTGGGGCCGGGCCGGGTTCTGACCGCCCCCGCCCCCCCCTCGAAATGTGGAAACTTTATTCTAATTTTTTAGATTAATTGCCAATGGATGGAAAAAACGATATTTTTTACTTTCCTAGGTTTTTTATCTAAAAAGTCAAATATAAAAAATAAATTTGAAATCTTAGTTACACTAAGCGATCAAATCCGATTTGTGGTTTGACTACGGATTCAAAAAGAGAAGGTGATACTGAGCACTCCTGCATTCATAGTTTTTCTAGGTCAGTAACTGTTTTTGATTTAAAGTTTCGTCCTGAATAAGTTTGAAAAGTTTAAAAATTAATAAGAATAGAAAAAATTATCGGATCCTTGTAAAATAAGACTTGCTTGAACCCCATTTTTTTCCTAAAAAGATACGTGATGGGAAGTTTCTGACCTCAGATTCGGGTGCAACGTGAAAAATTCTTTTTGGTACTCTACTCTACTATTTTTGGTAATTTTTTTGACTTCATCAGAAGTGGGAAGTCAATGAGTTAATGAAATTATGTCCCACACGATAAAAAAAAAATGCACTAGAATGCACATTGAATAATATTTATTTGAAAAAAATTTATTTGATTATTCTGGGAATTTTTTGTCATTTTTTTTAGGTTAAGATTAAAAAAAAATCGGAAAATTTTTCACAAAATTTTAATTTTATAGGGTCCATCAAATGTATTATTGATTTAATTTATTGTATTTAAAAATCAGTTTGATAAAAATTATTTATGAATATTTTCTTCGAATGAAAACCCTCCCCGAAAAAAATTTCTGGCTAAGGCCCTGCCATAGACGCTTACTGTCTAAACCGCCAGTAAGCACGCAAGGAAGCACTTGTGGGTGCCAAGGTTCAAATCCCACAACATTTCTTTTTTTTTTTTAATTATAATTTTATATTAATTTTTGTTCATTATTTTTTATTTTTTTTTTTATTATTTACTATGATCGTTTTATAATTTTATTATTTGCTATTATCGTTTTATAATTTTATTATTTTCTTGAGTTGCCTTTTTCCAGGCTCGAATCTGTGGTCGAAAAATTCGCATCGCGAATATTAAACGACGCGCTTACCAACTGAGCCACACAAGCAAATTTATTGTCATTGAATTTTGTGTCTTTTACTCTTGCAATGATTCTAGTACTAGTTACTGATTTTTGACTTTTTGATGCACACGATTTTAAAGAAAATAAAAACACCAGTTACACAGAAATTTTTTTGGTTTTTATCTTTATCAGCGGAATGAGAAACTGAAAATAAAATATTGAACTGTGTGACTATAAGTAATTTCAACTTTTCGAGGTGGTTTAAAATATATCACACTATGCATAAAAAAAATATGCGGGGCAGTTTTTACCCTACCTACCGTAAAGTATTAACTGGGCAAGAGAGAGAAAAATATACAAATTTAAACTACTCAATCAGGCTGTCTTTGTTTATCATTATTTTTAAAAATAGACCATATAAAATTATGAAATTGTGTTAGTGAAATTCAAAAATTTTGTTATTGTATTGGAGTTGCTCGTTTATCCCTCCTTTTGGAGTAATGAAATCATTAATCGTTTGAGGAGTACTCACTGTATGTGCAACTGGGTATACTCAGGCATACACTTGAATTTTGTGAATGAAAATCAATTGCTCGTGTGGTTGCATCCTCCTATTTTTTTCACTGCAATTTTGAATCATAAAATTCGAAATTTTCGTCTCATTTCTATTTAGTGCATTGGAAAATAATGTTTTGTTTTTTTCTGTGTTTTTCTTATTTTGTTGCTCTTGCATTTTCAGGTTAATGGTGAAGACGTGCTGGGTCTGCGCATTAAGGATATTGCAAAATTGGTTAAAGGTAAATCAGGGCATGTCACGTTACTGCTATGGAGCACCGGTTGGAATGTTAAATGTGATCCAGAGGTGAGTACAATTTTATATTTTTTTGGCTGAAAGGAAAGTTAATTTTGAGAAATTAAATGCTAAGAAGAAAAAGAACAAAAGAATTAATGCTACATACATACAATGAAGAGATTGAAAATTAAGCAAAACTTGTGAACATTATTTTGCTTTTAATTGCATTCGAACAGAAGAATCTTAACACTGAAGCCTTCACTTTCCACTGACACACAGCGTGGTATTTGGTTCGAAGGGCTGACCGAAATTTTTATTTATACAAAAATTGCATTCTTTTCGTTTATATATGCTTGGTGTATGAAATGAGAAACATCCCAAAACAAACAAAATTTTCAAAGATTAATATTTACCAATATTCTGAAGGAGATTCAAATAGGATTCGGCTCACTTATTCAGGTTTATACGAAGAACATTTAGTTGAGGATTAACACCAACAAATTTGGCAAGCCACGATTCCTTAACTCTTTCATACCCAATGTTGCATATATGCAACATTCACTTTTATGTGGCATAAATAAAATGTTTAAGAGATATTACTATTAACGCTATTTGTATTCGGTTCTGTCAGGTATTCTTCAAGTCTGCTGATTGCCGAATATTTGAAATTTCTTGCTTACGAATTTTTTTTTAATGTTTTGTCTTTGAAGTCTAGCAAGAAACCTAAGTGCAAAAATTTTTAGTAAAATCTTTTGCACTATTTTTTGAAAAATAATTCATTAAATTAGTACTAACCGGAAATTTTTTTTTATCAGATATGTTTATAAAAAGAAAGAGTATATGAAAATCAAAAAATTGGCGAAAAGGAGTTATACAGTGGTTGTCTACAGCTTCATAGCAATGTTTTTTTTTTAACCTTTAGTAAAGGACAAACAAACTAATGTAGAAGCAAGAAATTCGGTGTCATGATTGTGGAAGAGCTAAGTAACCATAAGTTCACAACAAAAGGTTTCTCTCAAGCCCCCTTATAATACGCGCCTCAAAGGGTTAATGCCTACCAATGTCAACACGCTGAAATAACTTGAGTTTGCTTTTTCTTGTCTTCCTTGCTGAAGTAAGAACTTTAAGAGTAATGCCATTCTCCCACTGAAAACAACGCAACTGTGATCGATTACAATGCTTTTAACAATAAAATCGTTGGGATTGTTTGATTCCGATTAGCATTGCCCGTTGCTCCTTTATGTAGGAACGCAGCTGCGTTCCCACTCCAATGCACGCAAAGAAAAAATTCGTTTCTCAGAAACGAAATTTTCACTAAACGAACTTCGTTCATAGAATGTTTTCATGATGAACGAACATTTATTTATCATAAACGACTGTATTCGGTTGCCATAAACGAAGATTTATTCATCATAAACGGTTCAATTCCTTCACAATAACCAAAAAACGTTTTCCACAAACGTTTCTATTCGGTTTCCATGAACGAACATTTATTCATCATAAACGGTTCAATTCTTTTACGATGAACTAAAAACGTTTGCAATAAAATGCAATATTTCCCTGAAAAATATAAAAAAGAAAGCAAAACAATTTTCATATGTACATTGGCATTTTACTGTGGTTTTTGTTTAAACAAACTTTTCTGATTAAAAACTAAAACAAATGTGTATGAAATTTACATAAAATTATATTATTACAATTTTTGTATTATTTATTAAAAATCACACACTTTTATTAGTTTTTTATAAACACCACGCACTTTTTTATAGACAAAAAGAAATGTGATGAAATAATTTCAATGCACAATCATAATTCTTCAATAATGCGTTGACAAATGATACTTCCCGTTATGTTGTGTTGATTTGTTGTTGTGTGGAGTTTGAATGTAAGCGTCGCTGCTGCTTCTTTTTGCGACGAGAGCGAGATGAGAGGAAAACGAAAATAAAAAGAGAAGAGAGTTGTGGATTTTCGTCTAGCAGAAACGTTTTTTTCATTTGCCAGAAAAGAAAATTGCTTTAATTTTATCGTGAACGAGATTTCGTTCATCATAAAATTGTTATTAATCTTTTGCTGAAAACGGTTTTGGTTTCTGCAAACATCGCAACGTTTCTCAGAAACGTTTTTGTTCAGCGTAAAAGTAATATATTCTCCACAAACGGGCGATAAACGTTTTTTTCTTTGCGTGTGGGAGAATGACCTAAAATTTAAATAGATTTTGAGATAGGCAGAGGGGCTATTGTCAATCCATGGCAGACAAGCTATTGGATCATGGTCCTTTAACCAGATAAGAAAAAAGAAAATCACTAAAAGATGAGACAAGGTACAGAGAAGGATGAAAATTTACGAAAAGAAAGGTGAAAAGAGAAACAATTCGACAAATACTTCGAAGTTTGGCATGAATTAACTCTAGGCCAAATTTTTGTACGCGGGCACTATGCAGGGTTATAAAACCCAAGTAAAGGACAACTAGTTTTGCCTCCTCTCCAATCGCTTACGATATCTAAAAATTTTGCTAGATTTTTTTGAGATTTTAGTGTAGCTTGACTTCAATTCCTAGCTCTGATTGCAAAATGTTTTCATCTTTCTTTTCATAGCTGGGATTTGGCGAAGACTTGCTCCACGATTTCTGAGGTGATCGATATAACATTACCGTTTTTTAACAAAGCCACTGAATTTCATGCGTTCGTTCTCTGTCATAGAAAACAAAGGCTTTGCGGCTGATGTTCTCTTGCCTTTTGTTCTTGTGTATGGATTACTAGGTTCATGATTTTCACAAAAAATTTCAGTTATTACCAATACCTCTTTCTCCCTGTCAGCGAAACGGTATTTTTTTTCGTCGAGGGCTGGGCGAGGGTTTGAACGCAACGCAACCCACAGATTCTAAATGTTTGAACAATGTTTGGCGCCCTTTGCTCTTGCGAAAGGATTGCCAGATTCTTATGTTCGACCTGAAGAACATACATTGCTACTTACTCTTCATTAAAAGTATCAAGTTAATTTTCACTTGCCCAAATAAAAATGTAAAAGTTTCTTCAGTTCATGAAAAACTGGATGGAATTCAAAAACAAAAAAATCTCAGTGCTTAAGTCTCAGTTACGCAATTATTCGTATTTTGTTCAACATTCTAACTGTCACTATAAATCCTTAGAGATAAACTTCAAACAAGCTGGAGCTTGATGTAGCTGTACATAGTAGTAAAATCTATTGAAGTACACACATTTCTATCTAATCTTTTTCTTCTCCTTTCCACAGAACATCTGCTGCGGTCCCATGCCACGCACCCTCCAGCGACTCTCCATTATCGTACAAACCATACTCTCAATAATCGAGTGTCCCGTTTGTCTCGATACGATACCGCCCCCGGCGATGCAATGTCAAAATGGACATTTACTGTGCGTAAATTGTCGTATACGTGCTGAAAAATGTCCTGTCTGTCGTGATCGCTATACACCGAGACGTGCATTAATTGCTGAACAGATATACACTGCCATTACGAACGCCTTCAACTTGTGTCGCAACGAAGACAAATTACGACAGAAACTATTTGGTCCCAGTGCAACAATGCAACAAAAGCCAAGTATAGAAATAATATCAACGTTGGACAGCAGCAAAAGGAAAGAAACAAAGAAGCAACAGCGACAAAGTCAGCCAGTTAATAAATCGAAAGTAAGAGGAAAAGTAGGAAGAGGAAGGTTGGGAGTGGAAGAAGATAGAACAACATTACCAAGAAATAAATTTTTGGCAAAATTATTGTTTGGCAAATCGTACTCAATGGAGAATCTCACAAGCAACGCGGCAGCGGCAACAACGATACCGTCAATGGAATCCGCAACAGCAATAGCAGACGCAAATGATGTTGATGATGATGGTATTTCAATGGTTGTTGTCGATATACCAACTCCTTTGTCGTTGGCTACTTCTTCAGCAGCAGGAACAGTGATGAACGACTTAACAACATTGCCAACATCAACTCCAACACCATCACTATCAGCAAGTGAGGATGTGAATGTGTTGTCAGCAACCAATAGTAACAGCAATAGTATCGACAACAAATATACAATACAACAACAGCAATTGGAATCGTGTTCAAATCAATTTCACAACATGATAAACGCTGAAAATCACTTGACTTCTATCGACAATGCTACAATGAATGCACACACTGCTGCTCTTGCTGCGAACAAAGGAGAAGCACCACCAACACCAGCGGCCATGTCGACAGTAAACAGCACATTAACAATGCCAAAAACAACAACAACAGCAATCACAAATAATGTTGCACAAGTAAATGCCATGTCAAAGCATTTTTCAATATCGGCAAATGATTTATCACAGCAGCCACACAAGCAACAGCTGCTGCAGCAGCCAAAACAACAACACAAATCAATACTGGCTACTGCTCCATTAAGCGAGCATTGTACTCGTAACCCTACCACCACCAACATTATGCTGCAACCACGTCTTAACAACAACATAACAACTAATGTCACGACCTCGGCTGCTGTTACCTCGGCTGCTACTACCTCTGCTAAGCTTGAAACTAAATCAACAAAAGCAGCAACATTATTAACAACATCGTTATTATATTTGGACAAACGTCGCCCCTGCATCCCTTTAAGCAATTCGATTGAATGCATTCGTAAGCGTTTCCAATCAACAGATGTGGACGATGATGATTCAAAATCGATAACAACACATTTGAAACTGTTGCCATACTCTTCGTCAGCAACCTCCTCATCGTCGTCATCGACATCATCGTCATCATCATCAGCATTCTCGCCCTCGTCAACGGACTCTTCTGGTATATTCACATCAATAGACGATTCTGTATCCTCGATATCGTCATCATCAACATCATCGTGTGCTCCTGCCACAACTGCTGCAGGTATGTATCAAAAGAATGAATTATTATCTTTATCGTCCACCTTTTGATGCAACCAACAAACAAAATCAATAATATTCTTTTTATTCAGTGCTAAAAGTAGCAGCTACATACAACTACAACTAAGTTCTCGTCTTTTCAATCATTTTTTGTTTTCCTTTTTTGTAGTATCATCCTCAACCTCGTCATCATTGCCGTCGTCAGCTACATCAACCTCGTCATTCATTCAGCTTAATACAGCAGAAGAAGAAAAAGAAGAAGAAGAGGAAGCACCTGTTGTTGTTGTTACTTCCAGCTCGCCGGGTATGACACTTGGAATTTCATCGTCATCGCAACTATTGAACTTGTCGTCATTACATAAAAATCGCAATCAAAATCGCTGTCGTTATCGTTGTCCATGCGATGATTGTGGCAAGTCGTTTAACGGTAAGTTGCTAACTTCTTTGCTTGTTCTAGTTCGAACTAAAAATTTATACATACTTTTGGATTTAATTGATGCTGTTAATGTTATAAGATAGAAGTTTCACTTTTATTTTGAGGCAATGACAAGCAGTTGTGATTTAAAATTTTAGACCTAGACTTTGTTTAATCTACCGATTTTCTACACCGATTATTCTCTTCTATACCTTAGTTTGAGACTGATTAGGCAGAATTAAACAGGTTTTTTGAGAAACTCAAACTCATCTAAACTCTTAAAGGATTTATAAATATGAAGGGTAGTTAAAAAAAAAATACAGAAAAAGTACAAAAGTGCATGAAATTTTTATTTGAGCCGATAAATCAATGTTGTCATTTACTTTTCAACGGTTACTTCGTGTAAATATTGACTACGTTGTAAGTGATCCTTGCAAGAAGTCCAATTTTGATCCACTTTTTCGGGCTGGTATCTCGCTAATAAGACGTGTAATGTTCCAAGGCTGCAATTGACGCTAGCTTATCGGCATAGACGAGTGACTTCACGTAACCCCACAAATAAAAACCAAGAAACGTCAAATCGCACAATCTCACTATTCCGAAACGCGAGATAAATTGCTCACTGAATTCATTTCTCAAAAGGTCCACTGTGTCACGTGCTGTGTGGCATGTAGCCCCCTCTTTATTTTATTTATTTTTTATTTTTATTTATTTATTTTATTGCTTGAAAACATATCGTTTGTAGCAAATTACAATTCAATTTAAAAGAAAAGTTGAATACATTTAGCTTGTTACAAATTACAATTCGATTTGAAAGAAAAGTTATTATATATTTAGAATGTATAAATATCAACACAACTAGCAATCAAAATCGGATCGTGAGCAAATATAGCCAGCAAGTTTTTAAGATATTGTTCCCGAACTGCAGAATATATTGGGCACTCATAAAGGAAGTGGCCAAGGTTTTCAATTTTTGATGTATTACCGCACATAAATTATTTTGATCTATTTTGTGAATTTCACCCTTTATGCAAAAACGTAATATGTACTTGGAAGATAAACGTAATTATGCAAATACTTTGACCATGTAAAAATGACTGCTATATGAAACATAGAGCGCAGTCTTATCGTGCAGTGACCTCAAAATTTTGCAATTTAGAGAAGACCTTGACGCAACTAAGGACGTCCAGAAATTTTAAATATCGAAGTGCAAGATTTTTTTTGGTTTAACCAGCTCTCAGCATTTAATATATCCCATAGATGGGTCATATTAAAGTAGGAAGTAAAGGAAGTAGTTAAACTGTGTTACCCAAGTATTTTCAAATTGTTCAACTGCGTTTTGATGGAGATGGATCAGATGAAGAAAACAAATTTTTGGTAGACGGCTTTGATCCATTAGAAGTAATTTAGTTATAAAGTTCCAAGCATGCTTAAACGCCTTCGAAGTTATTTTTATTAACCCCAATTCCAATCTTAGCTGAGCATTAGGTGTAGATTTGGGGAGAGTGAGCTCTTTTTTGTAATACGTGGTTTGCACTATTTCTAGAAGATCTGTATACCGCAAACCCCAAATTTCTGCTGAATATAACATTGTCGAAGAAATAATACTATCGAAAAGTTTTAATCTTCCATCCCAAGAGTCAGCTTTGCATCGACTAATCGTTTGCATAGCCGAACCTAATGCAACTTTACCTTTTTTTACTGCAAGGTCTGCTGCGTATCTGCCTAATGGTGAGGACAAGAATGTTGCACCTAAATAGGTGTAGGTTTTAACTATTTCAAGCTTTTGTTGGTTTAAATAGAATTTTTCTGAAGTGTGTTTTCTGCCCTTACAGTGTACTATTTGGGTTTTTTAGCATTCACCATAAGATGATTTACTTCACAATAATTTTCCAAAGATTTTATTAGCTTTCGAAGTAAAACTGATGACCGTGGCAAGACGACAGCATCAATAGCGAACAAAAGTGAAAGCAAATCTTTGGTTCCATTAATATTTATGCCTTCTTAATTACCACTGCGCAACTTGTCTTCAAAATCTTATCAAAACCACATTTCGACCAGATTCAGCTCGTGTACTTTAAGCAAAAAAAAATCTGACGGTAACGTTTTGATCATCGTCATATTTAAAGAAATATGGGCCGATTATTTCGTCGGCCCATAAACCACACCAAACAGTGGATTTTGCTGGATGTGCTGGCAGCTCTTGAGCTGCCTTTAGCTTATTAACATACCCATTCAACTAGAAATGAGCTTCGTCGCTGAATTTTTTGGTAAAAAAAAACGTATATTCCTCAAGTTTCACTGTGGCCCACTCACCGTAAATTTGACGCTGTGGCCTGTCGCCTGGCTTCAGTTCTTGAAGGATCACGGTTTCCATGAACACTAGCTACGCTAGCAATTTTTTCTTTTTTACGGATTCTACGTACACCCGTAGATGAATTGATATCCAGTAACGAAATTTTGTTACAACAGCTTGAATAACTTGCCTACCTGCCACAATCAATTGACTCTGACTGCCAAAAAATGATCGAAGTGCTAAAAAAACATATCTCACAGAGCATGAATTTTGATAATGAATCTTAATAATTTGTAAGAGTTGTTTAGGTGGACTTTCCATGAAGAAATGGCTATGCTAACTGAATATGTTCGACTTTGACACATGTCACGAATCACAACGGAACTGTCAAACCAAACACCAATTAAATAAGCCATTACAAAAGGGCCTAGAAAAGTTTCGATAGTAAATCACAATAAATAAGAATTTGCAAAAACAAAAAATGTGAGAGCTACCACGCCCACTTGCTCAAAAACGTCCATATTATTTCCAGTGACTACCACTAATATTCTGCTTTCAAACACAAATTTTAATTTTCTTATTATGGTTTCCCAGAAAAGTTATTTCAACAACTCCTTTGGCCGTATTATAGGTGCTCACGCCACCTATTCCAATCCTAAACATTTTTTCCCCAGTGAACTCTATTCTCAAAGAATATTTCCTTATGAATTTTTAGTACTGTGACACAAATGATTCCTGAGGATGTTGCAGAAATATTTATATTTAGCTACCAGCTACAACGTTCTATTCGATTGGTTTCAACCATAATCATTTGAGCCCTGAATTTAAAAGTTCTCTAAAGAACCAGTGCCTATTTCCCTTTTCCTATTAGTCCAATCATTATAAAGATTTTCATGATAAAAATTCTTATGTGAGATTTTTCTTCAGTAATTGTTAGTGGGTGTATGATAGATTCAAAAACAACAAAAATCAGTTCTCCTTCAACCCTTTGGTGAAAAAAGCTTTACTTTACTAATAACTGGTTAACCGTTGGAGATATCAAAAAATTACAAAGGAAAAAGCTTCAAAGATTTCCTAAAAAAAAATGTATTAAGTAATTTTTTCTTATGCCACAGTTGTCGAGATATTAAATATTTAAAACATTGCAAACTTTGTACTTCGGATGTACTGTGGAAAATTACATTATAATATAATATAATATAACATAACAATGCGCGCGCATCCACAGTACATGCAAAGTACTAAATTTGCAATTTCTTAAGTATTGAATATCTCGAAAAATATGACATATATAAAAAAATTACACTAAACCTTTTTTTTAGGAAATAGCTTCTTTTGATATCTCCAACGGTTAACCAGTAATTAGTTGAAATAGGCCTTTTTTCACATAAAGGGAGGATTTTTTTTGTGGGGGGAGGGGGGGGGGGTCGCTCTGCAACCCCATAACTGATTTTTGTGTTACCCCCACTAACAATTACTAAAGAAAAATCACAGATAAGAATTTTTATGAACTTTTGGTGCATTTTTTACTCAACCGACTGGGCTATATATCGTTAGCAAAAACAAAAGTGGATTGAGCTGTTATTATTTACTACACAATCGCGACTATGTCTAAATTTCGAATGCCAATTTGGTAATTTCAATTCAGCACAAAACGCCTAATATCAATTTGAAATTCATCGAAAGAAGTTTACTACATCCATATACCCACAGGATATGGAAATTACCAGATTCAGTCGATGCCAATGTCGGTGAACTTCTCTGACCCCCAAATTTACACAAATGCAATTGATGTATCTCAATTACTGAGCAATTTAGTATTCCTGCAAAATTATAATGAAAGCCACTATTAAAGCATAACTTTGAACTTTTTTTTTTTTTTGATACTTGGCAATTTTTTACTTTTGAATCTTCTACTGTAATTCTTATAGCTCTCAATTGAAACCTTAGAACTTCAATTAATTAGATTAACTAAGTTTGGCACACCATTCACAGCAAATGCACAAGTACCTGACTACTTCAGAATTCGCTTCCAATTACATATGTACACTCAGCGTTGACTTGGAACTTCAGTTTTTTCCCCCTCCCGTTTATGCAACACAATAGAAAAGTAGAAAAAGCATTAGAAAACAAACCCCTGCTTTTTCCCCCACTTCCCTCCACTAACTACTACTGCTTCAGAAGTGAATTTCTAAATTTAATCACACTTAAATGCTTCAATGACTTTTGGCATTTCTCTTTTCACTTAAGATTTTGCTTTCTTTGCGTCGGTCATTCAAAAATCTTCGAGAAGCATTTATTCTCTGCAAGGAGAAGAAAACAAACTATTGAAGTAAATACTTACATACTTAGTTTTAAATATGAACGTATTTAATACATACTCAATACATACAAACATTTGCAGCATCTTCACAATTGCAGCGACATGTCAAAGTGGTACATCGATTGCCGATACTTAGCTTTGGAGGGGCGAGTGCACAGTTGGCGTTGCCACTACGACAGCCAGTCGATAATGCAGTGCTCATATTGGAAATGATCAACAACAACAACAACAATAGCAACGACTGTGGTACCAGCACCAATGATGCGTATCGTCAAGCTGAAAAAACTGACGTTGATAATAATGATGACTATAGTGATAATGTTGAGCATGCGAATGATGAAGCTGAAGCAATTGCTGCTACCACTGCTAGTACTGCTGATGAAAGTGTCAAAACTGATGACAAAGCGAGTTGGAGCAGCAACCATAGCAACAACAACAACAAAGAATGTTGGATTAGAATAAAAATGCAAGGGTAAGTGTAAATGACCTCTTGAGAAAATGCAAAAAGGATTTGCTTCTTCTATTTTTTGCGCCCTTTTTCTTTTGAAGACGAGCTTTTGTTGTTGAGAAGAAAAAACATAGCAAAGCAAAACCTTTTATTCTCTCTCTCTCTCTCTATCTTTCTGGATATTCATTGTAAAATATATTCAATGAAGCTTATGCTTCATAATAATGTCCGTCACCATTTCTTTGAAGAAAAAAAACACAAAATTTAATGACGTACGTATTTTTTAATTCCTTTTCTTGTATAATTTTTTCTTTTCGCTTTTGATTTCTGATTACAGCAAAGATAGCATAGAGGCGTACGCGTTTTTACAAGCAACCGCAGATGAAAGTTCTTGATTTTAGCATCATCATCTTGTGGCAAGCTGAAAACTCGATTAATTGCGGACGGGGAGAGAGAGTAGCAACAATGCTATGTAGCCTAAAAGGAACAGGAAATGAAAGCACCAATCGAAGCCAAACCAAGCTAAAGATGATGGCGAACGGACATGTTGAAGTAACTGCGCAAATTAAAAAGGAAACCACAATAGCAACAACAATTACAATAATTACAACAACTGCAAAGGCATTAACTTTAGCAATTACAACAACAGCATTATGTAATATAAGCGCCAATAATGAGGTCAATAGTATGCAAAAACATTAAAACGTTGGTAACAGCTACTTGCAGTTATTGATGGGATGAATTTGCTACTTTTCATTCACTGTTACTAATTCTTATCATAATGAATATGGTTGGATTTAGCTTATCTAATCTTAAATCGTTTTTTTTAATTATATTAATCTAACTAAAAATTTAAAAGGCCTCAAAACACTGGCTACCTATTGAAATAACTGTTAGCCATTACTCCATATTGAAAACTATCTGATTAGGTTAAGTGATTAAGTATTTAAGTATATTAAATAAAAACTCCATACATATCTAGTTATATATTTTCTATAAAAAAAGTTTTATTTAAATGATAACCACAAGTTTTTATTTTCATAAAAGTAACTACATATCGCCCTGATTGAGTGATTATGTCCTGGACAGCTGCTTAGGGTGCCCGGGCCCTCAGCACGGTCAAAAAAGTAGAAATTACCTAGGAAAAGTTTTTGACTCCGCCGTTCAGGTTCGGCGTAAAACTGCATGTTCCTTCGGTTCGCGCACAAATAAAATCGCAGAACTTGAATGAATACAAAAAGCTAAGGTCTCCACGGGCTACTGTACCATAATCGTAATAACAGTAGGAACTAAATTTTAAAATAATATAAAAATCATAATCAAAAATAATAATGCTTTCATTTCAATTCATTTTAAAATTCAAGAACGAGAACTGAAAAATAAATAAATAAAATCGCATAATCAAGAAAGATTCTGACCGTGAATAAAAAAAGATTTTATTTATTTTATTGTTTCATTCAATGGTTTTTTCAGTTACAAACTTTACGCAGGTGTTTTATGTAAAAAAAATATGTTTTTTAAAAAATTACGGAAAAATTACTCGTAGCCAGCATCAAACTAACACCACCACAATAACAAAATGGAAATCTTACCAGGTGAATATCACACAAAAATAACAAAATTAAAATTTTACGTAAGTAAATTTTAGATGATGGAAAAAGGCTCAGTGGATTCACTCTTTCGTTTCGTAGGAATGGATGAACTTAGGGAATTTATACGATTGAGCTTTTATAAAAGAATATGTAAAAGCTTCACGTCAATTAATCTACTAAAAATAAAAAATTAAATGCAACAAGTTAGCTTATTTGTTTGTTTGTTCTTTATATGTTTCCAAGATCTTAGTCCGATCTTAACATACCTGTTGGCCTCCGGATGATAACACAAACTAAATATGAAGGGTTTTAATGAAGTAAGCATGGCCCTCCGATATAACTCTAATGCTTCTTTGGCTATATCTCTGCAATCATTTACACTATGCTCAGTACTGAGACAATGGTACAAAGTTCGGTGAGATTGCAAAAAGGTAGCATGGCACCAATCATATAACTTGATTTTTTTATATTTGGGATATCTCATGAACTGTTTGCTGTAAGGCTCTTAAATTCGTTCTGAAATATTATTTGTCAATGGCATTCTGTGTGTAAAATAGCTTTG
The DNA here is from genome assembly GCA_963691655.1 of Toxonevra muliebris. NCBI lineage: Eukaryota > Metazoa > Arthropoda > Insecta > Diptera > Pallopteridae > Toxonevra > Toxonevra muliebris. The sequence goes on from OY829327.1 coordinate 46,442,393, forward strand.
GATTAGTGGGTATGACAACTCCCATGCAACCCTGTTTTTTTATTTTGTGTCATTTGTGGAGCAGGCGTGGCTCTTGCCATACAATTTCAGTGTCATTTTGAATAAATCTCAAAAACCATTTAAAGAAATTGTTCAAGAACGTTGGTTAACAAAACCATTCTATTAGACAAATACGGGGGCGGGGGGGGGGGGGGTGGATTGAAAAAGAGAGCGAGCACTTTCCATATAACCAGAATTTTTCATGATTGGATATCCCAGGAACAATTTGTGATACGGTACTAAGATTTGATATGAAAATATGATTTGCCAATGGAATTCTGTGTTTAAAATATGGATAGGTTTGGATTAGTGGGTATGACACCTCCCATGCAACCCTGTTTCCTTATCTCGTGTATTCCTAAATTGCTTGGGTATAGTATTGACATGGTCAAGGCACCTCCCATACAAAAAAAAATGTTACAAACGGTTTATCTAAGCAAGGAAAACAATAGAAGCTTTGATACTTATGAATGATAAGTGCAACAATTAGATTTAGATCGGAGGTTGTCACGATTATATGGTATTTTCTTTGAAAAAAGTATTTTGTTTGTATAATTTTTGTATTATCCAAACATTGTCCAGGCCGGACAGCTATGCTGCATATAACCCAGTTAATTTCTATGTAGGTATGTATGTATACTTAAATTAGAACTTTCGTGTCTCGATCTACACGTGTACAAGACTAATAGAACTCCGTGTATTTTATGCCTACTGTATACTGCTACTGCATACTGCTACTGCATGCTGCTACTGCATACTGATGCAGCATACTGCATACTGCTACTGCATACTGCTACTGCATACTGCTACTGCATACTGCTACTGCATACTGCTACTGCATACTGCTACTGCATACTGCTACTGCATACTGCTACTGCATACTGCATACTGCATACTGCTACATACTGCTACTGCATACTGCTACTGCATACTGCTACTGCATACTGCTACTGCATACTGCATACTGCTACTGCTACTGCATACTACTACTGCTACTGTATACTTTTCTGCATACTGCATACTGCATACTGCTACTGCTACTGCTACTGCTACTGCTACTGCTACTGCTACTGCTACTGCATACTGCTACTGCATACTGCATACTGCTACTGCACACTGCTACTGCATACTCCTACTGTTACTGCATACTGCTACTTCATACTGCTTAACGTAACAACACCGCAACAAATAACCAAGGTTAGGTTAGGTTGGAGTGGCTGTCGAGAGACACACTTGGCCTGAACGGCCCATTGTGATACCACATAGTTGGACCTACAGTTTAACGCCGATTCCGAACGGCGGTGTGGCAATTTTTTATCGGCTTGGTGGTTTTGCCATTACCAACCAATGTGTGTACTTGTACACTATCTTATAATTCTCATACACTTCATATTGATAGTGAATATAAGAAAGTTATGAAAATTAACCACCAGACGAAGACGGGAATCGAACCCGAACCTCCCAGATGAAAGTCTAGTGCACTATCCACTAGGCTATCGAGGTCGTCTAATAATCAAGAAATAATAAAAATTTCAAACAAAATCAAGCACAACGTTTGTTTAAAAAATCATTAAGTGTGTATGCGAGTGCAACCATAACAACAACAACGCCAACAATAATGAACAACAATATGGCAACATCAAGAACAAGTATGCTGAGTTGTGAGCAGAGTTACCACTGCATAAAAAATTTTATAATCACATTCATCTAAAAAAGTTAACAATTTAAAAAAATAAGTAAACAAATATATAGTAATAAGACAAGGAATGTTTATATATATTTATCTATAAAAGAGGTGATCGAATTTATTCGAGACATCGGCTACCCCCTAAAAATATAGTATATTTGATACTGATCAACTTAACCGAAAAGTGTATGGCAAAAAAAATCAACTTGAGTCCCCCGATTTTTCAATAACAATTTGCAATATTTTATAAAAAAAAAAAAACAAACAAAAAAATGAGTTTTAAGAAAATTTTGTATGGTGACGCCCTCTAGAATCAATTTTAAAAGCAAACTAATGCCATATTCGGATTTTTAGACCCGAAAAAATCGTTATATAGATTTCAATGCCATAAATATATTTTTCTATACAAAAAAAATTATATAAAGTGACTAAACTATGAATTAAACTTCAATCGAAAAGTCGGGGGACTGAAGAAATTCCAAAATTTGTAGCAGCCGAACGAAGAACTTTCTTTAACTAGTGCGAAAAAACATAAATAGCGTCAACTTCACAAAAATACCTTCATTTTCGATAAACTTACATTTTTCATTCGATAGCCAACGTTAAAGCTAGATACTTGCCGGGTGACACCAAGCATGCATGAACATAATTAGTGCGACCCGTTCTTATGAAAAAAAAAACGAAATAAATGGAGTAGTACAACAATTGTACGAATATATCAAACTTTGCTTGCAAATGTTTTTTCAAATGATTTTTTTTTTTTAAATTAAGTAAAACAATTATGCAAAATTACTTACAAATACGCAAAACGGCAACCCTGGTTGTGAGTACTCATTGATTCTACATAATTTTAAAATTTCCTATTAAATATTGTTGATGTCCAGCTATTATTTACTGCCACTATCACTTCACTACATTGCAACTGAATGAAAAAATGCTGTTACGGAAACGGAAATCTGAAAATGTTGGTTCGCAGTACAACGGAGAACCGGAGAAAAAAAGCATTGTCAGCAGCAACAGCACAAGCAACACAAACAACCAACAATAATAATGGGGAAAAAAGGAAAGGCTTGATTAATTTTTGCCGCTACTTGCATCAATTTCCACTCATTCTTATGTATGTGCATCAACGCCAACCCAGCTTTTATTGCACAACTTACGCGCTCACAGCCGCCAACACCAACGTCAATAGCAACCAGCGGCAACAACAAACAGTATTGCTTGCTACTGCTGTTGTTGCCGTTGTCATCAAAACCGGAAGTGGCAGTTTAATTTAAGCGCGATAATTGAATTTTATTTTCTTTCATTCTTTCCAGCACTGATTGATTTTTTTGCTTTGTGCTGCGGGAGACTGCTGACTGGTAGCTACTGGCTGGTTTGGTTATGGTTAGTTATGTTAGCGGTGTTGATGCCGATGTAGTGTAGGTGTTGGCCTTGGTTGGCATTGGTGGTTGTGTTGGCGGTTATGGTGGCACAATCCAACGAAAGAATGTGACAAGGGAAAGCGAAAGAAAAAAAGTATTAAAATTTAATTACCGCAAATATGCGTTGATTATTCGCGTCGGCTAAGTTAAGAAAATTGTCAAGTGTAAATGCAGTAAGTAATCCTCGTACCTTTCCCACTTCTATTCTTCATTTCTACCCTTCTACCCACTTTTCCTTCTTGTTATTGAATTTCAATGCATTTCTTTGTGGCTTAAATTGCATTTTATTATATCGTTCGTTAGTTTTGCATTGATAATGCTTGGCAGTTGATGATGATGGCGACGATGACGCAAGTCTTGAATAAATTAAATTTTAATTGATTGCAAGGAAATCGTTGAAGCAAAAATGGCTTTTAGAAACTTATTTAGTTAGCGCATTATTTTGTAATTATTTTTTTTTTTTATACAATAATTATGTAAATAAAATGTTACATAAATAAATGGAAATGAGTTTCTTTTATAAGCGAATTCAAGCCATGTCGATATAAAGAAAATGTTCACTGGAAAAGAAAAGAAAGCTACTTGCTGTCGATTGCTTATCTTCATTTATACTAAACTTGAACTAAACCCATGGTCTGCCAGTACTTATTAATACTTTAATATACGTTTAGAAAACCCATAATAATGTGAATCTTGATTCTATTCTCCCTAATTAGAATTTTATTAATTATGAAATGATAATAGAAATTTAAATTTTGTTCTATAGAATTTGCAATAAACTGCCACTTATTACATTCAATTCTTTAGCCACGAAATTGTAAATTGCAAAATTATAAAATCTATTCAAAAAATTTCAATAGCACCAAAAAAACACATACACACACGTACAATTGCAGCAAATTGAGCAACATAACCAGAAGCTAACCAACAAAAACAACCAAGCAAATAAACTTTTTCCTACACCAAACCAAACAACAACCAACAGGAAACACTATGATTATAAATAAAAATTAAAATTTTCCAACATTGCATTGATTAGAAAATTGTAAATGCATAGAATTTTAGTATCGCTAACGAAAAATCACACAGCAATTTTTTGATTTACATAATTTTGCAAACAAATGAACCCAAAACGAATGTGCAAATATGGCTGGGCAGAGGGCAGTGACTGGCATACAGATGGATGTAAGGTGGTAACACTAGCAGCAACTGGATAATTGCACAGTAGGATAATTAATCAATAGTACCATTTAGATGTAGGTTTTTAATGCAATCTTAAATATATTTATTTTTGAGAAAGATGGGAGGCAACGGGGGAAACAACTTTCCACATCACTTATTGATTCATGAAAACATTTCCTGCAAAGTGAAAATTTAGATTTATTTTTATTTATTTTGAATTTAAAAATATTGACTCCAGGTTCATAGACTACGACCCTATTAATCCCTGATTAATTAGTTGCCCATTTTTAAACACTATATTCAGCCCAACGTATGTGAAAATGAAAATGAGTCTTCAATAAAATGTTAGTGTGGCAGTTTTTTATACCTTTAAAGTTGCCGAAAATTTCAAATATCCAACATTCACACATGCTACAAAGTTGGTATAGATATCAAACGAAGAGTAATTCTTACCGACTGGTGCTTCCTCAGGCGCAAAGAGAGTGAGGAGCGGTCCCATCTGTAGGCGGTCGAAAATATCGCCCTATAAATCATATTTCCCGCCTTAATATTTGTGCTATGATGGGCGATAGTAACCAACTATGAATAGTAAACAGAAAAATAATTCGAATGATCTACTTGATTGCTACTTAGGTTTTGAGATATGGGAATACCAGTGTAGATATGTCAAATCTGCCATCAGCATCGTAAATTTTCACGTTTTTAATGGTAAATGTACTCAGAGCGTTTTGTCATACGAGTGATATTTGTGCCAAAAAATGGATTTAAATCGTGAATATTTTCGTGCGATGATTTTTTATGATTTTCGATTATCGGATTAACACAACAACAGTCAGCTACTTTTGGTGATGAAGCACCATCCCGAGCCACCGTGTTTCGCTGGTTGTCGGAATTCAATCGTGGTCGTAGTTCGCTCCAGGACGAATTTCGTGAAGGTCGTCCAAAATCGATTGTTGTGCCAGAAAAAATCGATGCTGTGCATGAACTGATAATGCACGATCGGCATGCAGTGTTGCCAGAAACTTCACTTCAAAAATCGTCAAAATTGTAAGAAAAGATCGTAATTTTCACGTAAAAATCGTCATGAGATAAAAACTCAAATTTATTTACTTTAAATACATATGTTTGCATTCATTTATATTATAATATCTCTTCAAGAGTTTTGTTGTTTAAACGATTTCTGCACTTAGTTTTATTTAAATTGACTTTTATATAATATTCTTTCAACATATGCGGACGAGTTGGGTAAACACATCAGTTTCAAAACAAAATTTGGCAATGGAAATGCTTTTAATGAATCAAAACGTTTTATGTTGGAAATAGCTTTCCAAAGCTTTCTTCAGCTGTAATTTCATTCACCTTATCAAAAACTGTCTCAAAATCTATATATCGTCGCTCCCTAAAGACAATATCTAATTGTTGAAAGTAATTTTCGTCCCCTAAATTTATAAAATGTGACATTAAACTTTGTAATGAATTGACTTCTTTTGAAATTAGTTTTCCTGGCTAAAGAAAACTTAATTCAATGCAGCATTATTAAAATCAAATCGTTTTTTATTTGATTACACAACTCATTTTAGAAAAAATGCAATTATTTACGAATTCTGAAAACAGACTTTCAGATATTTTTTAACACATTACATAAAATTCTTCATCAAAACGCGCAAAAACCTTGTAAACCACGTAAACACACTGTCAAAGTTCATATAAATTTTGACAAGTTTACACATGTTATGTGGTTTATGAGGCTTACAAGGATTTTTGCACGTTTTGATGAAGGTCCTTATTAATTTTGCTTTGGCGTTAATGCCTAGGTAAATATCTTTACTTTCCAAAAATATTGTTTTGTCTCTGAAATTAATGTTATTAACATCAACTCAGAAAAAAATATGCCTTTTAAAATGTAAAAGATCGTCTCTCTGAACAGTTTCTAGACAAAGGAGTATGGCAGAAGGCAAAAACGAAGATATTTCCATAGAGATTTCTTATTATTTTTATGCGGAAAATCTGTTTAATTTCATTTAAAAAAATTCTTTTTTGAATTCAGTAAAACAACAAATTCATAGAGAAAATCTTCTTAATTTTATAATAAATCTAAGTAATATTACAATATTAATCTTCTTAATTTTATTAGAAATCTTTTTGAATCTATTAAAAAGAATATCTTCTAAATTTTATGTAGGCGTTTTTATTTAATTTTTCACGTTATATACTTGCTATTTTTTTTAAGAGACTATGAAAATTAAATCTATGGATTACTTTTCAAAGTTCCGACTATTGTTCATGTCCAATTTCCGAATAAATGTTTGTAACTTGATTCAGTTTTTTTACGTTGTTAGCGATGGGCTAACAGCATTTGCATTGTGACATCATTTCAAAAGGTAAAGTCCTTTATAAAAATATAAAATTTTGATTTATCTAGTTTTGTTTACAGATTCTAAATACATATTGTAGGGTAGAAGGGGGAGCATTCGCCACTGGGGAACATTTGCCACCCCTTTTCTTCTAATTTAAGAAAGTTTTATAATTGAAACAATCTATAATTTGTGCTTTTATCGATCATCTTTCATCCCTTCTACTTTAACAGTTGAGCTTTGTAAGTGATCGTAGGCAGACGTGTTTTGGTGTTTTTCGGGTAGTTGCAAAAATATTTGATAGTAAGTAAATCTTGTAATAACTTTTTTATTTATTGAGTGAGGAAAAAGTTGTTGAACTATATTATTTAATTAAAGAATAAGCAATAGTTTCTTTTTATAAATGTTCAAAAAGTTTCAAAAAATTATGTTTTTATGAAAGTGGTTGTTCCTGGAGCACATTCACCAGAATGAATTTCAGACAGTATAATGTTAAATTAAGTCATATCTAAATAAATTCCTCTGGATCAGTACTATCCACTTTTATTTACATGTAGATACAAATGCTTATTTTTTTAATAAATAACTTATATTTTTTAACAAAATATTTTAAAAATGAATCATTTATATTTTTGTTACTTTATGTTATAAATAAATTTTCATATATTAAAAATAAGTAGAACTTATTCTGACTGGGAGTTGATTGTAAGCGTATTTTCACTTACGGCTCCAGAATAGAATTCGGTTCGGGTTCTGGGGTCTTTATTGAAAATGAAAGTGCACCTTCACTTTTCCCTTGGATTGTATGCTTTTGTTTTTCAAGCAGAAATTTTTGCAATCATCAAGGCAATGGACCATGTTATTGATAATGGTTGGAGAGAAAGAAGTATCTGTGTATTTAGTGACAGTCAGGCTGCGCTTAAATCCTTGCTTAATCCTCTAACCACGTCTAAACTGGTTATGCATTGCAAATCCAGGCTTGATTGTGTTGGAAAACACAATAGCCTGCTGTTGATATGGGTTCCTGGACACTCAGGAATTTCAGGAAATGAATCGGCTGACCTTTTGGCCAGAAAGGGTTCGGAAACTGGTTTCCTGGGCCCAGAACCTGTAATCTCTTTGTCGTCTACAGCCATCAAGGCCACCATTAATGAGTGGGTCGACTTGACCCACAATCGTAAATGGGAGGACCTGAGGGGCTTTAGACAAACAAAGGCCATGTTACCTGTTATCTCGAAGCGTCTAACAGACTTTCTGTTATCACTTAACAGAATGAATTGTAGGCAGCTGGTGGGATTATATACAGGTCATTTCTCTTGGGCCTAACATTTGCATATGATTGGCCTAGGCGCTAGTGCCTTCTGTGCTTCCTGTGGTTTGGAGGAAGAATGTGAAGAGACGGCGGACCACTTTCTTAGTGTCTGCCCCGCTTTCTGCCAGATCAGGGTAAGCATATTTGGTACTGGAGTGTTGGGAGACGAACACCTGAGCTCTCTAACACCGCAGGATCTGCTAAGATTTATTAACAAATCTGGTAAATTTAAAGAATAGCAAAAGGGAACACAGGATATAGTACAATGGACGTAAAACTTGTCTGAGTGCTATATTCTTAAAGACTTCTTTTGTCAGTTCCATAAAAAAAAAAAAAATATTCTGACTGATAATATTTAATAGTAATATATAAGAACAAAAATAAAAAAAAAAAATAACTATTACTTTATCAAAAACCTTGAATTTTATTCCTTGACGGATGCATACCACCCCCTTGACGAATGTATCCCATGACTGGGGCACTTTCACCATTTTGAACTACTTGGAAAATCATCAAAAAATAATAGAAATCATTAAGATAATCAACTCATAAAGATAACAGATGAAATCTAATAAATGTAAATTTCGAATTAAAAAATAATTTAAAAAAAAAAACTATTAGTTTAGCCTGGACAACACTTTAAAAAAAGTGGCGAATGCTCCCCCTTCTACCCTATTTATACAATTCTTTAACACGCTTTTCTGCAACCTTTGCGGCTTAATAAAGCCAACAAACCAACAATAGCTGATGCTCAAACAGATTTTGTTACACTCGTTGCAACACGCAATGATATTCAACCCGCAATAATGGATATAATGAATCACTTTGACGTAAGAAAGGAGAAATTACAGCCACAAATTATTATCTTTGGATCCAATTTTTTTATCTATTTCTGAGCTTTATGTTTTTTGCAATGGCCTGTAATGGAAAAATATCTATGATTTCAATAAATTGAAGGCGATTGTCTTTTAAAAATAATAAAATATTCTTTTTAATTAATTCAAGATGAAAGCCTTATAAAAATAATAAGATATTCATTTCAATAAATTCAAGAAGATAATCTTATGAAATTTCGAAGATTTCTTATTCGTTTTGTTGAAAAGAAAATCCTTCTGAAAATAAGAAGAAGAAGTTTTTCTTCTTGAAGAAAAACCATAGAGATATTTCTTTACTTTTGTTCTATTTTATTAGGTAATTTTGGCTCTGCGAATAATTAAATACTCTGGTTTTAAAATATTTATGCATGGAAAGCATAATCAAAATTGTATCCTTCAAAAGACTTTCCAGTTCCTTGAGAGAAAAGCTGAATAGGTAATATTTTCATTATCTTAAATGAAACCATTATGCATCAAACTATCTAAAAAATTATTGAAATGTGTTCATAATGGTGAAGAAAGTTTTTTTTAATTATAATCACTAAGCCCTGACTTGTCATTAAATGTATAAAATAGCAGAAGAGATTTTAAAACAAAAAAGGTTTTTTGGAGTTGTTTTTTGATCTAAAAAATCGTCATTTTTCAACAAAAATCGTCAAATCGTCATTGGGCCAAAAAACCGTCGATAAAATCGTCGTTCTGGCAACACTGTCGGCATGTGACTTATTGTGAGATTGAGGTTTGCTTGGGCATTAGTTCTACTCGCAAAAATCCCAAAAAGATTTGTTCGCGTTGGATACCGCACAATTTGACAAATAATTCTAAGCAAGATGTTTTCACTGTCAATTAACTATTAAAGTTTCCTCAACTTTTATTAGTATACAAAGTGCCATTTGATCCAGATAGATAGTTTACCGAGGCGAAGTTTCGCAATTATTCTTTGCCCTTGAAACTTTATTCACCCTCATAACAGTAAATTTTCCTACAGGGCAACTGTATACTGCATACAATACAATCAAATAAAATAAATAACGGTGATGCTAATCGCTATGCTGTATTTACTGTATTTGTGTTATGCGTTCCTTTTTTTCTGGTTTTCGGATTGTAAATGTTGTGTTGTTTGCAATTTGCCATGTTGGTGAATTTTTCCCGCCATATTTTAGTGTGTACGCGCACGAGCATTTCCGGTTTTACATATTTATGTATGTATATTACGGAGTATTGAGCGCAAGCATTCAGACATAAATTTTTTGAGCCACAAACTAACAAGATTCAGCAATTTTCTGTTTTTTTTTCTGTTGTTCGAGTGGCTTTATATCTCTACACATGTAAATAGAAATTTATGGATTTTTAATATATAACGTGGTAAGGTTGGTTGTAATTTTAAAAACATTACCATTTTTCACGATTTCATATCGTTTGTTTTTTAATTAAAATGTAAACAAAAAGAATTACGTGAATTTCGTGCTGCATACTATGAAATCGGAAGTGTAATGCAATTAAAAAAACAAAAGCACAACAACAATAATAGAACTAAAAGCTGCAGAATTTGGTGTAGTTCCGGTGGTTTCGAGAGAGCGCGATGGGTATGTGTGTGAAAGTGTGTGGGTGTGCGTTAGTGATAGTGGCACCTCCTGCGGCTAGACAACAAACAAATTTCACAAAATTTATTAAAATTTGTATGCATATATGTGTGGGTGTGTGAGTGTGTTTATTATGTGCATATGTGTGTGTCTGTGTGAATGTTACCTCATACAACAGCAATTATGAAATTGCATTTACAGCCAACGATGACCATTTTATATTTTTATGCAATTTCACGCAGTTGCACATCGTTTTCGCTACCACTGTTATTTATGTTAATTTGTTTTTTCTGGGTATAAGTATATAAATGTGCGAATTGTATGTGTGTGGCTTGGCCTCCCCCACTTTAGGGGCTATATTAAATTGCTACAGCTGATGGTGGGGCAATTTTTATTCTACTCTTTGACCTCAAACAACTTTATGAGCTCATTTTTTGTGTTAACTCATTTATTCGTTTGCGTTTTTACTTTTTGTTAAAATTTTCTATGGGTTTTTTTTTCTTTCTCAATTCTTTTATAATAATTTTATGCATTTTCAACCATTGCCAACCAACGGGCACTGACCAACAAAATGGTACTAACATAACCTACTACGCACACATATACTTTGAAATTACAAAAAACATTGAGCATGTGGTTTTTATTATGTTTATATGTGTAGGTACATATGTGATTGTGTATTTGTGCGAATCTGCTTATTTTGTATTGAAATTTATTTGTATTTCTGTCATTGGTATTAATTGTTTTTTTTTTTTTTTTGGGTTATCACTTGCACTCTAAATGTATTTGTATGCGTAAATGAGTGCGTATGTTTGCGTAATAAAACCGTCTGCAATTCATACTTTATTTGTATGGTTCTGTTTTTCCGTGTGTCACTCGCAAACTCACTCCATTTTCTCAGAACATTAAATTATAATACATTAGTGCAAATCAATTTGTTCCAAACATTTTCACTACATGATATTTAACTGCGACATTTTGTTACCTTGAAAATTCAATCATTTGGTCGCCATCCATAAAATGAAAAAATGATGGAATCAGTTCTCACAAATAGTCCCTTTCTTTCTCAGAGCTTCATTGCATTTTGTGAGGCGTTTTTGCAAAACCGTTTCCTAGAAGAGGTAGAAAAAATATAACTAAACCTTCTCTGTAATTATCCAGCGATCGCTTGAAAACAGCTAGTATTTTTGGACCAACAATCTTTCAGCCAATGAGCTGACCCAGTGTCTACATATATTAACGACTTATACAGAATTGAATAGACATAGATTCATTGGGTAACTAACTTAAGAAAGAAACTTCGAAATCCAGAAAAAATTTGCAATTTTTTCGATTTCTCACTTCAATGCAGCCACTGCAAAACGTTCAGTTTAAAGTTCGCATTAAAAAAAAGAAAGAAGCAGACTTGCTCTGGTGATTTGGAATTTTGAGACTATCATCTAATTTGTACTGATTTTTCATTTCAATTTAACCCTATTCATCCCACGTTATTTTATAAAGTAAAGTCCCACGTAGTGAATTAGAGTCACTATATAGAATTAACTCAGCCATTCTCATTTCATTCAAAGTTTTTTCTAACATTTTTTAAAATCTGATAAATAAACAACAAGAATAATATAATTTGGAAAAATATAAATATAATCTGTATTTACTTTGAACGCAAGTAGTGGAGCAAAAACTTTTTATTGCAGATTTTACAGAATTACTTTGAAGCTCTTCCTTTCTCCCTTTCCGCCCTTTCCAGCCTTTCAGCAATTCTTCTTAGCATTTTTCACTTTTTGAAGTGTTTTATGTGAAATTTCAACGATTTCGTTCCGTATGTTGGCCTTAAGTTGTTAAAGAGACTCTGGTATATTGACATAAACTTGACTTATGAAGTATCCCAACAAGAAAAAGTCAGAAACGGTGACTTTGGTGTTGGCACTTTTTTCAAACGTCTGTGCGAACGATGCGTTAACGTAACAGACGACTGATTTTGAAAATAAAATCGGAAAATTTGTACTGGACTAGAGCTTATTACATGAGCTGTGAGATGACGATTTGACAGCTGCTGTCATTGTTCCAGTTTAACATCGGCTACCACAAAAAAATCACCCTGTATAATAGCTTTTTTTTTGCCACATAACTTATTAACGATACTGTTTTATTACTGCAAAAATGCTGCCTTCTACTTCTCTATTCTTGTTAGGAAGAAAATTATTTGAAATGCACCTTTTATTTTTTGCATCGTAATAGCACAAGTTAATTGTTTTGACAACTGGCATTATGACAGTTCTAAACTTGTAAAGTATTTTTCGGAAGTTGTATTTCTCTTTGACCATTCATGTGACTTACAGAGCTGTTCCACTCCATGCTGTGCTAAGATTTAACTCTTAGCGCTGCCTTCCTTAGATACATACAGTATCTCACAGTAAAATATCCGCTATCGCAAGTCCACCAAATGTTCATACCGTATTTGTGTAGACGTCTTCATTTATCAAATGCCAAAGATTTTCAATTGAAGTAAATTTAAGATGCGATCTACGTACCGATATCAAATGCCAAATAACGTGATAAATCGGTAAATCTGTGTCGTGAAATACAAGCACGGAACATCAAATTGTCATATAAAGTATCACAAAACTCTCCATAATCGACAATGCCATCTGCATCTATCAACTATTTCAAACACATCGTTTCCTACTATTATTCTGGGTTTAATTTGTGGTGCAGTACCTATTACAATATACAAATGTATGTAGTGACTCACAGTCACTACGTGGGATTTTACGCAGTTTTTTGTTTATTTAATGATTTTTGACTAATAAAGAAAAACAAAACAAAAAATCCATTTTTATGAAGATAAATTACCGGTTATCATACATACATTAGGCCCTTCTCGTGAAAAAATAAGAAATCTGAAAAATATAACAAAAATGGTGAATCAAAGTCACTGAGTGGGATGAATAGGGTTAAGTTAAATTTACTGATTTTTTAGATAAAAAATCAGGCTACAATAATTGCGACAGATCTTAGTTATTTAATGTTCATCCTTTGAACCACAGAGGTAGCTATTTCTTTGATAAATTGATTATAAGCCTAGCTCTAGCCAGACTATCACAGTTGCAAAATATGTGTTCTTCTTTTTCGTCAAACTTCCTACTAACGGTAAATCTTGTGAAATCTATATTACTTAAAGGCATCCTGATTTTATAATACTTAACCCTTAAATGCTCAGTACGTCCGATTTCAACTAAGAACATACCTAGAGGTAGTGTTTGTGATTCCGAACAACTTTTGTTCTACGTGTTTTAAAATAAATTAGTTTAAGGTGCCTTAATTTCGATTTACATGATTGACGTCTGTAGTAACCTTTGGGGATTATCGGGAGAATAAATTGAAATGCATTCGCAATAATTGTTAAAAACAATTATTTGGTGTTATCTTATACCATTTGGCACACATTTTTTAACACGGCAATATATTTATTATACAAAAAATCAAAAATCAAATTTTTTTTTTCAGTTAGTGGTTCAAAAATTTTGCAAAACATGCTTCTCGAGTTAAAAATAACTGTAACTGTACAACAGTTGTAAATTTTCCATTCTTATTTATACATATCGATAAAGAAAACTTTAGACAGTAAGGTCAGATGTTTATTTTGAGCGGGGAAGTGGTTGGTCACTGCAGTGACCAGTGGGTATTTAAGGGTTAATCAGGAAGCTCATGGCCATACTAATTTGATATTTACGTAATTGAAAAGTTTTCCCAATTCTTTCGTACAACATTTCAAATAGGACGAATTTAACCTGCCGCTTTCAAAATCTTAAATTTTGTTTTAAGTAACTCCATGGTGAACAACAGAATGATCTAGGTCCAGAAAATGGATTTTACGATCCTTATTTGATTAAGTTATCTGCCATTTCATTTCCAAAGCAGTCTCTGTGCCTCGGCAATCAAAGGCAAAGTTCAATTGTTCGTGCTTTGGCTTAAAATACTGAGTTTTCTAGTCCATGCCAGCGTAGATAAATTTTTGTTGGTTTAAGCCCTTATTTTGTCTACACACTTGATAATCCCTTGAGAATTATGGTCGTTCCTGACCTCAGTTTTATTTACTTGAGAAAAAGACCTTGAAGTAATGAAACCAATGCAATAAAAATGAATCTAAGCAACACCAATAATAACGGTGGCAAACAAAAGCTGAACTGACCAAAACAGTTTGCGTCAAACGGTATTGGATAAGACTACATAATTACACTGTACAACGGCCAAAAAAGCTCAAGAGTTTTAAAAGTGGATCTTTTATAATTCGAGTACGCTGCACATGACGGTGTTTTTCCCCCTAACACGTCTAATTTTTTTTTATAACGGCTTAAAAAAAATCATATATGTATAAAAACACTGACCAAAAAGAAAAGCTCAAGAGTTTTGAAAGTGGATTTTATATATTTCGAGTATGCTGAAAATTTTTTTATAATGGGTTAAAATAGAAACGTCCATACAAAGATTTTTAAACAAAATAAAAATCTACAAACAATATTTTTTTAGGTACGATTTTTTTTTCAACCCGTTACAAAAAAATTAGACGTGATGAAAACTAAAAACGCCATCATGTTCAGCGTACTCGAATTATAAAAGATCAACTTTTAAAGCTCTTGAAATTTTGTTTTTGGTAAATTCCGTTGTGCAGCGTTATTTTTAAAAATCATTGCCCACCTTAACCCTTTTTTCTCAATTTTTTTATTTGGGGAAAAAAATTATTTTGTAATTTTATACTCGTAGATTCGGACTTTGTTAAAAATAAAAACCAAAAAAATGTTGAAATAAGTTTTTTGGGAAAGGCTGTAGAGCTTTAGGAATTTTGTACATTATAATGACCAAAATGCACTAAAGAAGTAAAAATTCGAGAAAAAATTTTAATTTTTGAATTCTTTTTTTGTGGAAAAAACAACTAAGGTTTATTTTGCAATGTAAAATAAACGTTTAGTTTAAAAAATATTTTTAAAAACACACTTGTTCACTGAGTATAAAAGGTGAAAATTTGAAACATTTTTGGAATTTGGGTTTATTTTTACTAAAGTTGAGTAAACAGATTTTTGTTGTTCAGTGGCCTATAGTAAAATTTCATGGGCAATATATTTCTTGAACATATTAACCCTCTATCAACCCTCGTAATTGGTCAAAAAAGAAAATTTTTCAAAAAAGGCTAAAAAGACCCACAACAGTGGGACCAAAGGGTTAATGTGTAGGAAGAAAATATTCTACGGAAAATTCTATTGTAAAGTGCTGAACTTACAAACAAGCTCTGATGCAAAACTAACAAGTTATTTTATGGTTTATTATACTTAATCCGTTAGAAATGGCAAACTTTGGGACTACGTAAAAGAAAATTTGACGTATACTTTTAAAACGCCGAAACCCGTATAATTTTTTTTTCTAGTTCTATCAGCATCGACTTTCAGAACCTTGTTTTTTGTCGTTTGTGAACAAAAAACAAATCAACACTATCACAATTTATTTAACACCCGCAGAAAATAATTCAAAAATCATCAACCTTTCATGTCTTTTGTACACCAAATTATTTATTGTACGTTAGAGTTGCGTGAAAAGCCACTCCAACCTAACCTACTATAAGCAAAAGTTTTGATTGTAGAGATAAAAAATATAGATTGACAGAAGATGCAGTCTACATATTTCCCTTTAAATTTAATGTTGATTATATTCTTATTTAAGTCAGTTTAAATTATTTTTTAAAAAAAATAACAATTTTTTGTTTATTAAAAATATTAGTCTGTTTTGTTTATATTAATTGACTGCTGCAAAGTATGACGAAAACTTTTTAGCCAACAATAAAATTCTATAGGCAAAGTACATTGTTGAGCAAATATTTGTATACAGAACCAACTAAAATAAATAATTAAAATGTTTTAAATTAACTTTTAGTAAAATAGTTTAATTAATAACATGTGTTAATTTAATAACATTAACAATAATTATTAATGTATGTATATAATGCAAACAAGAAAAAAATATACAAAAAATTTACAATAATTTGTCAGAAAAAAAACGGAAAAATAATTTAACCACAATGACAAAACCTATAAAAACCTTGAATACCCTCAATTTACTTATGGCGACAAAAATGCAAATTATTTAAAAATTCATTAGAGTCAATATATAAACATTTTTTTTTTTTTTGGTTTAATGAACGATTTCTGGAGAGCAGGGAAAAAAATGCTACTAACAAATGTGTACATACAGCACGTAGTCCTGTGGCATTCATCATGTACACTAAAAAAAAAGTGCAATGTAAAATTATATTTTTGTAATGAAATTTTCAATGTAAAAACAAAAATGTTAGTTTTACGGCAAAAAATATCAGATTGATCTGTTTTGTGTTGAATTAACATTAAAACTATCATATTGATCATAATTCGTTTTACATTATCATATCAAATTATAATTTTAAAATTACATTAAAAATGTTCTTATTACTCAATACATTTGTCATGTAAAGTTGATATTAACCTGCGCAAATTTAACATTCAAAATGTAAACAGATTAGTATAGCATCAAAAATTAAGACTGGCAATACTTTTTACATAAGTATAACATAAAAACACTTTTTTATTGCGAAATAGTTTGCGTTTCGTCGGGTGAGAGTGAACGTATCTATAACATGTAACAGTGTAAAAAAAAATTTTGTGAAAAACGTGTTCAAATAATAATAAAAGTGAATAAAATATTTACGTTTATATAATATTATTAATAATTATTATAACGAAAATAAAATTATATAAAATGCAGAAAACTTCTTTATTGTGTTTTATTTAACATTTTAAGTTTTCAATTCTACGTTAAATTTATATTAAATTTACATTTTGCAATATCAGTTTTACATTGTTGTCATGTCAATTCAACATTATTGTCATATCAATATTACTTTAAAATAATGTATTTAATTTACATTTTTAATGTTAAAATTTCATTGTTGTAACATCATTTATACATTTTTCAGTAATGTTATAATTACATTTTGTAATGTCAATTTTGATATTTTTTAATGTTGGCTGAATATTGTAAACAGAAAATGTTATTTTTACAGCTGTTTCATGTACTTTTTTTTTTGAGTGTATGTATGTATACACATTATACATATGTAAAAATATAGTATTCGCATTATTTAAGGTATTTATTTAATGCCGCAACGCTTCATTTTTAATGCAGCCGCATTATTGAACGCATTATTTGTAATTTCCATAATATTTATTATAAAAATACAAACAACAATAATATACATACCCTTCAGTGAAGCCGACTAGTTCTATAAATAGTAAAGCAACTAGTTGCAAAGTAGCCAGTACTGGTTCCACCGCAACCCCCATTTACATGCTGTCAACTGCCTCTTTTACAATGTTAATGTCCTACGATAAGACAATTGTCTCCTTATGCACTACCTTTGAACTAGTCAGAGAACTAGTACTTTTTGCAACTTGTTACTGCACTAGTAATATTTCAGGTAGATATTTCTACGACTAAATTGAATTTTCAGATTGTTTTTCCATTTTTTATTTTATTTATTATTTTATATAAAAAACATATATACAAATATATGTATGTTATTTTCTATCAATAAATGTTTTGATATCTTCATCGGTTTTGCTGGGTTTTTATCTGAAATTGATATGCAGATAGAAAAGAAAATAAATGACGATATGTATTTTTATATTTTAAACATACTACTTACATGAAGAATACAAGTCCTTTTCCGTTTTTGCGTCCAATCTCTTCAGCTTTCCCAGATTTCATTGCTTCCACATACAAAAATATGGTTAAAAAAAAAATTATTTTTTTTTAAATTTTTTAATGATAATGTTATTTTAAAAATATTTTAATTAAATTCACAACTTACTTTTCATTCACTTTCGCTTTATTTTTCAAACACGCGACATCAAAATCAATCACAATAAAACTAAAATCAATCAAAAAACAAGCAACAACGCGTCACAACTGTAAATTTCCGTTACCAATGCCATTTGTTTTTGTAAAACTTCGTTTTTATTTCTTGTTTTTTCTGTGTGCTATATTTTAACAGCCAAATTTATATTTAGGATAAGCAGAATGAGCGCATATTTCTTTAAACTGGTGTCTAGCTGCATTACTTTAGCCCTAGTCATTGAACTAGTCTCTTTTTCACTATGCATATAACTAGATACTTTGTGCTACTAGTTCTTAATTTTACTGCAGGGTACTTACATGCATATGTATGTACCTATGCATATGTGTTTGTGCACAAGAAATGTAGTAAATTACATTAAAGCAAATTGAAATCCGGTCAATACTTGTAAAAAATCAAAAAAAGAAAAACAAAATGTTTTGCAAATAGGCTATATCATCAAATCCCAGGATGAGGAAACAATTTTCTTATAAACTAGTGGCAATGAAGCCATTCCAGATTTTACTGTAAGTGAAGTAACCATGTGATTTACATTAAAGATAACAATTACCATTGAACCAAAGTAGAACTGTATTTAATCTTTGATTTAGCCAGCAGAAACTTATTTTTATAGCAGTTTCCATACTGGGATATGTTATACAGGAAATGACAGAAAATAGGGACAAAGCGGGAAAGGGGTGGAGTAGCATATCCGCATATGTCATGTAACAATCTGTAATCAAAATTACAACTGCAGAGACCAGGGCACTTACAATAACAACAGCAACATCAATTACAACAACTTCACCAAGAGCAAGAAGCAATAATGTATAATTGTTCAACAGAAAAAAAACAACAGAAAAAAAAGAAAAACAAGACCAATCACAATGGCAACACTGTGCTACTTGCACTCACTTTTTATTGTTCGCTCGTGTACTTTATTTCTGTTTGATGATGGTGGTGGTGGTGGCGTTGGCTGATTAACTTAATTGTTTAAATTTTATATTAATTTACATGCGTACTTACGTGTATATAAATAATTTTTCCAAGTGTATGCTCAATACAAACATGATATTGGAATATGTACGAAAGTGTGTATTTATGTATTTGTACTTGGTGCTTATATAAAAAACATTCATACAGATTAAGCTTTAAATCACCATTTAAATAAAGCCCACATAGTCCATGCAGCAGCGATTGAATCGATTCAATATTTTACAGACTTTTGTCTGAATTGATTTTGTTTTTTTTTCTGTTTTTTTTTTCACAACATACTAGTGTTGTGTACGTATATGTAAATTATATAATTTTTCCAGCCTACGTATTTTAATTCTTTTATAATTTACATACACATGCATGCACTGTAATCACTGGATAAAAGTTAAATCAGTTTTACTCACGTGAATACTTTTCTTACATACTTACATAAATAAATGCGAAAATTCCATTTTCTTTTTTACGCTTTTGGTAATAATGTTTTGTAGTAATAACTATACACATATTTTCACATTTTGATTGCCATTAATATTCATAAGTACAATACATTAATATTATATTTGAAGTTGTGCCGAAAGCATAGGTGGCGTAAGGCACTCGCTAGTATTTAAGGATTCAATTCAAATCACTTTAGTCAGTGTTTTCGATTATCTTTCTTGTAATTGTTTAATTATACAGTTCAAAAAATCAAAAATTTTTGCTTTGCTGAATGAGGATATTGTGCTGAACATTTTTGCTGGAAAAAGTTATACAGTACTGTAGGAATTAATGTGAACACACCATAATTTCGAATTTTCGAAGTTGCCAGCACGTTTATGTCAAAGTAGCGACTATTTCGTTTTACTGTTCTGACAGTCAGTGAGTAATGAGCTGAGTTGGGTAGTAATCATTCCTTTAGGAATTAAATTCCATCTCCATTCCAACTAAATTGGAATTTAATTCCAAGAAAGTAATTGATTAAATTTCTTTTCAATTACATTTTCAATTTCTTTAAGGAATTGATATATTTTTTGGTACAAAATACAATTCCCTGTAATGGAATTGAAAATTTTTCCAATTCCATTACCTGGGAATTTAAAAATTTTAATTATCGATTACAATTCCTTGTAATGAAATCGAAACTTTTATCAATGCCATTATCAAGGAATTGAAAACATTAAAGTACCAATTAAAATTCCTTGTAATTGGAATTGGGTAATGATTCCATCTCCATTCCAACTAAATTGGAATTTAATTCCAAGAAAGTAATTGATTACATTTCTTTTCAATTACATTTTCAATTCCTTTAAAGAATTGATATATTTTTAGTTACAAAATACAATTCCCTGTAATGAAATTGCAAATTTTTCCAATTCCATTCCTTGTAATGGAATTGAAACTTTTATCAATGCTATTACCAAGGAATTGAAAACATTAAAGTACCAATTACAATTCCTTGTAATTGGAATTGTTATGTAATTGAATTCACCCAGCTCTGGTAATGAGACATACCAAGCTACAGACGCGTTTTTTGTTTTTTTAGAATTATTTGGGTTGTTCACAAGCTGTCGTATACTTGTAAAGTCACATGAAAAAAATGAGAGAATTTACGAGAAATAAGAGTATACGACACCAAATAAAACACCTGTAATTGTCCCATTGTATTTTTGCTGAAGTAAGCTAAACTACAGTTTTATTTGTTTATTACATTTGAAGACAGATATTACTTCCAAAAAGCGCACTAAGACTGCGCTGACTGACTAAGATTGTCTAAATGAACACACATCATTGGCTCCAAGAGATATTGGCAAGGTGTGTGGTGTAAGTTTTAGAGCTGTAAACAAGATTTTGAAGCAAAAAAGGGACAATAGACGTGAACAGAAAAGAATGAAGTTTTTTTAATAAAGAGAAAGTAAATCAAACCCTAGGAAAACAAGCCAAGAACTTCAGAAAAACTTAGCATACGCTGGAGTTATTATTCATGACTCCACCGTAGGAAAACGACTTGTAGAAGGTGGAAGAAAAACATTCAGACCTCAAAAAAAAACAGTTATTGATTCCTGCCGTAAGGAAAAATCTTTTGTTGTTTTTCTTATAAAGATACAAAATCACTTGTCCTGATCGAAGGCATGATGAACTCACTAGAACAGAGATTGGAAGCTGAAGTAAGAAAAGTTGTAGCAACCGCATTGGATAAAAACTGAGGACACTTAAATTTTTATGGTCAAAATATATTCTAAAAAATTAGTTAGCTTTTCTCTTTAAAAATAAATCAAAAAAAAAAAAACTTTAATTTTTTCTTTCTAAAAAAAGTGGAAAAACTAAACCCACATTGGTGACCCCGAGTAAATTTACAAAAAAATTAAAATGCAAGGCAACAATGAACCTGGAGTATTAAATACTCAATCAACATCAATAGACAATCCACCATCACCTGGTTTTCAAGATGCTAATGATATTTTTCAAACCAATGCATCAAACAGCCAAATTCATCGAGTTTCCGTCAAACCAGCACCATTCATTAAATCAGCGCATAAATTATATTTCATGCAAATGGGAGCACAATTCACTTTGTCGAGAATTACGCTAGATGCCACAAAATTTAATCATATTTTGGGATCGTTGGACCCACAATTTCTACCACCAGTTATTGATATCATCGAAAATCCACCTATTTTGAATAAATATGAAACACTCAAATCGCGTATTTTAGCCGAATTTACACAGTCAGATCAACATAAATTAAGAATTTTGCTTAAAGAAACTGAATTGGGTGATGCCAAGCCATCACAACTGCTTTGAAAAATGCGCAGTTTTTCAACAAAATTCTCCTTCATGTCACATATTCCAGATCATGATGAAATATTTCAATGCGAAAGAGATATTATGCCTCAAAATGGCCAGTAAACTCACCGGCTCTTAATACAATTAAAATATTGTTGGCTATTGTAAAAGCAAGACTTCGTAAAATAGATTGCACAACAAAAGCAAAACTGATTGAGACTGTAATTTAGATATGGTTTCGAGACCAGCAAATATCAGAAAACTGTAAAAAACTTGTTGAAGAAATTATAAAACAATTTAAATTTTATTATTCCCACTTTTTTTTCGTCCATAAATAATAAATGTTATTTTATTCAAATTATCACTTGTGTTTACATTAATTCGCACAATACTGTAATCAAGCACGTCATCATTTTTTTCTACCTGCATATTAAATTCAGTAAAACCATGTCACCTAAACCAATGGATAAGTATACAAGGTGACAATTATAAAGTGACGCAAGTTTTATACTCTGCAGCAAGCTTTGCCATTTACCGTTACTTTAATTTAAAAAGCAAATTCATTCATCATTGGCTTTGCTTTTAATTTCATTTGAATTTTTGTTATTACATTTTGAAATTTCCATAAATATGGACAAGGAAAATATTCGTCGTGAAATTATGAAATTTCATTTGGCAAATTATAGTAGCCGTCAAATTGCAAAGGCTTTAAATTTGTCAAGTCGTACGGTAGACCGAGCTATTATTCGATATAATGAAACTGGGGGTTTTGGAGATAGAGACCGGGGAAAATTTTCAACAGTTGCCACTACTGGTTTAACAGAAAAAATTCGTAAACGAATCAAGCGAAATCCAAGGCGCTCAATGAGAAAAATCGCTAAGGAAGTGGGAGTAAACCGTTAAACAGTGCGAATCATTGCAAAATCAAAGCTTAATCTTAAGCCGTACAAGCTCCGAAAAGCTCAAGACACAAAAAAAGAAAGATTTGCGACTGCAAAGATGCAAGGCGTTGCTACGCTCCTCCGTGTTAAAAAATGTTGAAAATATCTTGTTTACAGATGAAAAAATTTTCACGGTTGAACAACATTTTAATGCGCAAAATGACCGAATGTGGCTAACATCATCATCGCAACAAAATAGGACTGTTGGCCGAGTTCAAAAGCCAGCTTCCGTTATGGTATGGGCTGGAGTTTCCGCTAATGCCAGAACCCCTCTAATATTCGTTGAAGAGGGTGTTAAAATTTACCAGGTTGTTTATCGGAGCATTTTAAATGAACATGTTCTTCCCTGGGCCCAAGATACATTTGGAAATGAAAACTGGACTTTCCAGCAAGATTCTGCGCCTTCCCACATGGCAAAATTAACGCAAAAGACAATTTTTCTGGATTCATAACATCTCAAGAATGGCCACCATACTCCCCAGACTTGAATCCAATGAACTACTCTATTTGGAGTATTTTAGAGAGTAAGGCTTGTGCATCTCAACACCACAGTCTGGAGTCGCTGACAAATTCATTAGAGAAAGCCTGGACTGAAATTGATCAGGAAGTCCTGCGGCGAACAGTCCTACGATTTCCGGATCGATTGAAGGCATGTGTGCAGGCTAAAGGAGGTTATATTGAATGAGGTGGGGTTCAAATGAATGCTTATATATTCAGCAATGTTAACACTTAATTGTACTTAATGGAAGTACGTCCTTTTGAAAATAACTGCTGAAATGTGTGCGTCACTTTACGATTGTCACCCTGTGTATATTTTAAAAGCTAGAGGTTTCATGGTTGAACAAAAATTGTTCCCGACCAAAAGTTTGCATTATTTCCTGATCTCTCTATCCCTCTCCTTACCATCATTTCAAGAGATTTAATATTAAAAAAATGTCAAGACTTTTTTCAATAAGGCAATTCGGAAAAATTGTTTAATGAATCTTCCAAAATGAAATGTTTAATGAATCACCAAAAATGAGAGTATGAAAAGGGGATGGAGATTTATGTAAAAATAGCAACGCAACACACAATGGTTTGCAATAATAGGATTTTCCTCTGTATGTTGAATGAACATTAAAACAGATATATCTTTGTCTCAATCACTTAAACTTCAGCCCCTGAAAATTATATATTTTCTTATCCATTACAATGGCATAGCTTTTCAATACATGAAATGCAGGTAAATGTTATGACGTGCTAGACTATAACCAAAGAATATATAATACAATAAAGGCGCATCACGAACAAATTTATTTGTACAAAAATTTTGTTCTATGGAGCTATAACTACCTCCAATTTACTCTCAATATTGAGCTGTCCTCATACCAGCAAGTTGAAATTATTTGTTTCTTTTTGCTGTTGTATTTTTGTTAGTTTTGTATTTTCGTCTTTTCATGTTTTTTTTTGTGCTTTTGAATAGAAATTGGCCTTTCTGGAAAACATGTTTCGCGGTGATCAATATATTTCAAATCTAGATCATTTGAAATCCAAAAATTAAATGGGTTTACTTTTATTATAAGATTATCTGGTGATTGATCGAAGAATTTGAAAAAATATACATATTTAACAAAATGGCCAACTGTCAACAGTTCGATTTTCACTAAAAACCGCTGATTTTTCAGTTGTAAAAAAATGGTTTTGCATAAAAAAAATCCTTCGATTAATCTCCAGATTATTATATATTGAAAAAGCATATTAAATTTAAAGATAATTGGTTTAGTAGTTGTTAAATAAGCGTGGTCACCGACTTCAATAACCACATTTTGAGAAGAACGTGTTCAACCTTTATCGTTTCGGTACTAGATACCATGATTAAATTTGGAAACTTTTCAAAACGCAATTTTCATACGTCTTCAATAACAAATTTAATATTTAAAAAAATAAAAAAAAAATTTGTCGGTATTTTAGAGGCTATAGTAGTTTTTGGCTTAATATTTCTACGCTACACCATGAACAACAAGTATTCCCTCGGATCAAATATATTTAACACATTATTTTAGAAGTTATTATAAGTTGAAAACAGAAAAAATGCATTTTCATTGAATTCTGCCTATTTTCCCATACATTTTTTACAAAAGTTTGGTCAGCTGTAACCTCTGGAAATATATAAGGACAAGTGAAGTTGTAATTATCACATCAAGTTTGTTATTTTATCTAGGCGAATTTGTCATTTCAATGCAAAATAATTAATTTTACTATTTTTTGTTGATTCTCAAACCCACCTTCCAAAAAAGGATGAACAAACATCTGGCCTTGAAGTCAGGTGAAAAACAATATTTTTAAATTATTTAAATGCAATTTTAAAGTCAGTATATATAAAAATATTATACAGTGATTACTTTTGGGAAACTTTGTAAATGTATTATTGACGAATTTTCAAAGTTGCTGTTCGATTAATCGAACGTTGGGACGATATGAGTTAAAGTTTCAACTTTAATATCAAGAATTTTTTTTTGAAATATTTTGAAATGCAAAAAAACCGATTTTTTGAAAGTTATACAATAACTGGGGGTGCCTCTTAAAAACTTTCTAAAATAAATTTTTTTTTTTTAAATAAATTTTGAACACCGATTGATTTAAACTTTTCATGCTTTTTCGAATACAAAAAAAAAAATATTACTAAAAAATAAGTTTGCGACGACCATAATTTTGGGTACCAAATTCAAAAAAAAAAATCAATTAGGTGGGAAAACGATATTGACACTCAGCAACAACACAAAAAAAAAGGAAACACATGTACCTACATATTAAACGCAAAAAAAAACATTCCCATGAAACTATATGCAGTCTCACTTGGCGGCTCTCTATAATGATGTGAGAGGACCTAAGAAAAAAAAAAACACAAAGAGAGCACATGGGAGAGAGAAAAAGCAAAACAACTGAGTGGTTTTGCTCTTCCTCTTCACTGCGACCGCCCGTACCTGAAAGGAAAGCAACATATTTTGAAAAAATTTTGAGAGATGCGTCTTCTATGCATTGTATATTCTTTGCTATAACCTTCTGCAGCATTTTTAACATAATTCCTCTATCAGTATTACACTACTTACTCTGTTGCAAAAATACTATTGGACTGTGTTATTTAAATACTATAACTACTGAAAATAACTTAAAGCCTTTCATCACATTTCGTGGGCACTGAAACGATAATGCCATAATGCACTTAACTCTCTAACAGGAAGCTTACCAATTGCACTCGCAATTAGAGGAGCGGTGAAGGAAAGAGAGAAGAAGGGGGATAAAAAAAGAGAGAGGGGTGTTAGAGAGGGTGTGAAAGGCGAGTGTGATAGAGGATAGAAAAAGGGAACGGGGAAAGATAGAGAGGAGGAAAATGATTCTGAGTCGCTGAGAGGGAACAGCTAGAAAGAAAGAAAAAAGAAATGAGGAAAAAGGGATGAAAGAGGGGCTCTCTCACGAGATAGCTCTTCTTAACTTGCTAAAAATTGGTTTTGTTTTTTTTTCACTTTTGGGTTAAATAAATATTTGTGATAGAAAAACTCTTCTTTTATATACCCATCAACTTTAAGAAACCTTAATTTCTAAGCTGAGTCCTTCTTAATGAAGATTGTTTTAAATATCAATATCAAATATATGTCCTTTATACGCTTTCAGAATTTTAATACGATCATAACCAAATCGCGTACGCATATTCATTGGTCTCCATAAAATGTAACAATACGAAGAATCTTAAGCAAGTGTGTGCGGCGCTTTCCATAGTTGGACTGTGCTAAGTCTGATGGTCTCGCCAATAGCCGTTATCGGGAAAGGGAATCGGAAAGAATTTCCTTCTCTTCCAAATTCTTGCAACTACTTACGTTTACCAGATAAAATCTTTTTCTAGACACGGTTCCATCTTGCAGAACATAAAACGTACAATGGCCACGACATTTTCACACATTTGATCAGCGTTTGCAATAAAATATCTTACATTTCCGTATGGTAAACGGCATCAGGAACTCCACATGGCTTACAATAAACTCAATAAAATCGATCAGTGATGTTTGTTTCTGGCATTTTTTATATTCTATAAAAGCCCCCACTAACTGCATGGAAAAAATTCTATTGGTTTTAAAAATTGGAACGTAACAAAAGATTCCAGCACTGATGTTCCAGCAATTTATCTATTATTATTATTTTCTACATACATTTATGTGTGTGATGTGTGCGTGTTCATTTCATGTAATGAATTGTTTACATACACACTCGTAACTAAAGTGCAATCAAATAATTTGTTAAAAATTTAATTAACCGAAAAATAAGCACCAACAAAAAACACTCAAACACACAGAAGCATAGATATGTATATCTTTGGTATATGTGTGTATATAAAAGTGAAATAGAGCACATTGTAGTTATTACTTGTATGTGTTATACACACACACACACACACACACGCATACATGCAAACACATGCTGCTTGCTCCTTCTGCTGCTATGTAGTTAGGTCCTTACATGAACATAATTCATGCGCAAATTAAGTTTCAACTTTTGCCACCAATTTATTTATTGTTGTTGTAGTTAAAGTTAGTGGTGGTAGATGGTAAACTTTGTGATATATATGTGTCTATATGTATATGTTTGTATGTGTGTGTGAGTATGAGTGTTGCCAATATGTACCACCACTGCTGCTACTACTGATTGTTGTTGTTGTTTTTGTGGAAAATAAACGGCACTTTTCACTTTGCAGCAACAACAACAACAACAATGGTTCTCCAGCAGCAACAGCAAGCAGGAGTATAAACGTAATAAATTTTGTTGTTGCAATTGCTGCAGCAACAAAGTCTCAATGCTTCATACTACATTTACTTGTGCATATTTTTGCAATAGTTTGTAGTGCAGTGTAGTGCTGGTATAGATCGTCTACGAAATTATGCACACATACATACATTTGTGTATATATGTATTTGTATGTGTACTTGAATTTTTGCTATTGCTACACCTAATCTCTGCTGCAACAGCAAAGCCAAGACACGCATCCTTGCAACTTATTTTTATTGCTCTTTGGGTTTTGTTATTTTCCTTGTTGTCGTTCGTTCGTACGTTCGCTCATTCGATTTGGTTCGTTCTTCTTGTTGATGTTGCTGGTTTTTTCTGCTGCTTCTTCTGCTGCTGCTTCTGGTGGTGTATTGCAGACATAGTAGGTGCTTAGATTGCGACAAGCAATTTACCTTCATGACGCAGCTGTTTTTCTTTGTTGGCATTGTCGTTTCTTATTTTTCTTGTTTATTTTTTATTATTCTTTACTACAACTAAAAAACGGTAACCTTACAATAAAAAATTCGGTAACCTTTTCAAAACAAAACGACATGTGTGCATGTATATGTATCTGCATAAGTGTATATGTATGTTTTTGTGGCCACTATAAATTTTACGAAACTTTAATATTTTTGAACAATTTTTAAACACAAACTTTTAGCTTTCCATTTCTCAACTCGACTTAAAAACTTAAAATTTATTTGTTCACAAATTTTTAATACCCACTGTGATTCATTGCGCCCTCTTTTTAAATTATATTAAAATTGCAAATATTTAAAAGAATTAAATAAATATATTTAAAAACTTGTTTTTTTTTTTTTTATTTTAAATAATAAAAAATGCATCAGTCAAATATTTACAAAGTGCGTATATTATTTTATTACCCCCACCTCCTCACCCCGTTTTGTCGTGTCCCTGTCATTTATAAAATATTAAACACGCTTTTAAATGTAAATTGCAAATATTTTTTGTTCATGTAATTCAATTATGAAACCCCAAAATATACATAGCCGCTTACATGTATGCGGCGGTCAGTCTGAAAGTTTCGCCAATATTTCTTTCTATATACAAACTTTGCTTAAATTAAAAAAAAAGGAACAATAGAGTTCTGTAAAATACATGCATGAAACTACAGTGAAATATTTGTTGCATATTTCTACAAGATTTTTGTAAATTCTTTAAAATTGAGATTTGTTTGGAAAATTGGAATTTAATCAATAATACTTCATCTACAGACTTTCACTAATAATTCAATAAAACCCTGAGTTTTCTTACACTATTCAGTAATCTATGGATTTATGACGTGCTTCGTTCCAAAATTTGGCAACGTAAATTGAAACGAGAAAAATACGTTGTTTCTATGACGTAAATCGAAAAACAACGTAATCCGAAATATGGTAGACAATTTAACAACCTGACTCTAATCATTAAACGACGACAACAGAAAAATTTTAGATTTTTTATGTAGCTTAAATCGAGATGAAATTAATGGAGACGACGTAAATCGAGAGATTACTGTATATGACTGGTTTGTTTAAACTTTAGTGCGAATGAAGATTCAATTCAAGGAGAATGCTACTGTTTAGCTTCTGCATATTATAATTTACAAAAAAACAAATACTTTTTATTAAAATCAGCATTGACACACATCAAAATAGAGCATGCATAACGCTCGTATCTGTTTTCGGACCAAAAACTGTATATTTCCACCAAAAATTAAAATAAAACAGTAAATAGATTTCAAAAAACTGTATATTTCACGGTATCAATTTTATTCAATGAAAATTAACAAGGAAACCAAATTATTCATCATCTGAATCGTATTCGTCCTCCATTTCAATTTATCCTTCTGTAATTTTTGTATTATATTTGTATTTTGAAGAAATTTTATGAAGCAATTTCGGCTTCATTATTAGGTATTTATACACCCATCTCTAGAACAAAGAAAAAGTTTCCTTAATTTAAATCCACGAAAATTTTTCTCGTTTATGTAAATTTTCCTCAAAATGAAGAAAAATGTGCTCCTTTCATGCAACCATGGTGTTCAATTTGAAGTAAGTTTTTTCTTCATTTTTGGAAATTTAATTGCGGTGCTGCCCACCAATTGAAATCAAATCCCAAGTTTCAATGAAATTGTTAAAACTAAAATTATAGAAAAGTAAGATAAAAAAGTAAATAAAACACAAGAAAATATGGGTGTGGTAAATGGGCATCTTCAAATATAATTTTTTTCTAAAACTTAGTCCTTACAACGCGTCTCTACATAAAATTTTAACTCAAGAGCTTTTATGAATTATTTTAACTCAAGAGCTTTTATGAATTACTTGGTCTATTGTTAACATAAACGCAATGGAGCAATGGACGTTTCCATAAACCTGTTTTTTCCAAAATTTAGTCGCACCAGCATATAAAAATTCAAGCACCATTTCGCTGCAAAACAAAGGTATCAAAATACCATAAAAGAACAAATTACCTTATTTAGAATAAAATAAGGTAATTAAACTTACATACTATTTTTGCATAAAAAATTAAAATGTAAGAAAGAGACGGATATACCAAAAATGTTCTCCATACAAAATTTTTGTATATACAAAAAACTAGCTTTACTCTTTTGGCCTTAGCAGATAATCGCGTACGCTTTGTTTTTCTTTTGAATTTTTAAGTCGGCGTCTCTATTTCGAGCGAAGTGGTTTGTGGCTATTGATATAATTTTTGAAAAAAAAAAATTTATATATATATTGTGAAAAAAATAAAATATATTCAAAAGATATAAATTTCAATAAAGTTCAATTTATAATTTTTTGGTGGCCATAAGAATCTTTTGATCATTTCAAGGCGACGACGTTTGTAGTGTATGTAAAAATACGTATGAATGTAAACTTTAATACTTATTAGAAATAAAATAATAAATGAATACAAGTAAAAAAATATGATTTCTATGCCTTTTAATTAAAACAACATTGTAGAAAATATTCCATAAATTGAGGATTTCTTTTCCAAAAAGTAAATTGACTTTAATTTATGGAAAATTATTCCTCAAACTGAAGAAAATTTTACCTAAATTATATACAATTCCTCATTTTTGAAAAATATTTTATTTCCTCAACTCAAAGAAATTTTATATATCCAAATGAGGAAACCATTTCTATGGCGCCAAATCTTTCCCATTTTTCCTCAATTTTATAGCCGTTTTTCTTGGAACCAAGTACGTATTTCTCTGGGTGTAGAAATCAAAGAATGGATGTTACATTTGACGATGAGAATCGCCTTCAATGTTTCCACTTCTATCAAAAGTATACTGGCAACGTGTTGCCATTGTTCTCTTTGACGTTTTGCATTGCGATTGACAAACTTGAATTTCGAAAATTAATTTTTTTTTTTCTTAGTATAAATGCGGTATTTTGGAAACAAAGCGGTATGCGGTTTTTGAGTTTAAAAAACAGTATAATACCGAGAAAAACTGTACAGATACGAGCGTTAAGCATGCATTCAAAATTAGTTCTAGCAAATCCAAACTTATTATCTACTCTGAACATCTGAACATGGAGAGGTATTTGTGTGTTCATTTCAATTAGTAAACCTTTTCAAAAAAAAAAGCTTCGACTAATTTATTTACCTATTCAAAAACTTCGTTTTCCTTACTTTTTGCAATGATTTTCAGTGTTGCCCGCGTAAATATAAATTCATTTATGTTTTACGTATCTTTTATTCATACCAAAATAAATATTGTAGGTGCACACATATATGTCCATAAATAAAAACGCATTTTACGCAATTCATAAATGTAATCATAAGTTTTATTCATATTTTACACACATACATTCACCATTTTACCTGCATTTTGGGTGTATGTGTAAATGAATATAGCGCTGATTTTTATTATTTTAATTAAATATATTAACTGATTCATATTCAAAGTAGCCTTCCTGTTTGCCAATCTGAATTCAGGCATAAAACTTTTCACACACACAAACATTTGTCGATATCGTTTCTCTTTTTTATATGTGTTGTTTTTTCTTTCAGTCAATATTTTTATGGTTTCTTGATTTGTTTTTATTAATTTTTTAAGTGCAATATGAATTTTATTCGGATTTCAATTAGCAGTTTCAGAAATAGATTTTATATTCATAAATAATTTAAATTGATGGCCGTGGAATAAATGGGGCGTGAGTGAACCTGCCTTATTATTGCATGCTTGACATCAGCATCATTGAAAAACTTGGGATGCTTAGTTTTAGTGAAATTCCGATAGCAGTTTTCCTATAGCAAATGGCGGAATTCAAGAAAATCTTTCAGGTGCTCTATAGCAAATTGGCCTAGTTTAGCCCTAGAAAATACATGTCACCAACCGGAGAACTTTCATGTTATTTCTCTCAGCTGCAATTAACAATTAAAGTAATATGGCATGCTCATTTTTGTCACATCTTCACTATTATTCCAGAGCCATTACTCCAGTCCATCTTTTGCTTATCCCATTTATTGAAAAATTATGCTCTCACGGCCACTTGATGAAATACTCAAATATTGTTCTAGGTATGGAGGAGTAAACAGCTGAGCTAGTCAGACTTTTTGCACTCTTATTTTACATGAAACTAGCTGACCTGGCAAACGTTGTTCTGCCTTATCTGCGAAAAAGCACGAAATTTAAAAAAGTATAAAGTACTTGATATTTAAAATTGAACACTCGTAATGACAATTCAGGCTTCCATTGAATTTGGAAAAAATTCTAGATTTAAAAATGTGTCTCATTATTGACACAATTGACATTTTCAAAAGTATTTAATTTGCAGAACTGTACATTAAAAACAGAGAATCATTATAAATGAAAATCTCAAATCAATAGTGTTAATAAAATTTTAGAAATGAAAGTTTAAATTGCATCTGGACGACCAGAAAATGAAACATTTTTATTGTACATATTATCACCGATGTGAACTCAACGACGTGTACGAAAAAAACTCAAGTCTGATAGCAAAGAGCACAGTGGATATTTACAACAACAAAAAAGAGCGTTAGGCGCATCAGTGAGTGGCCTTCGACGAAAACAAAGCCATATCGGCTGATGATGCCATTTGAGTAAAATTATTAACCCAGTTGATGCTAAAGGGGTCATTCAGCAGTTATATAGAAAGTCCAGCATATCTGTAGTAAAAAGGAATAACTTTGAAGTGTTTTTTTTTTTTGAATAATTTTTTTAGATTTCTGTTGATTTATAGAAACAATATTTCAGGAGGCTCTATATTCATATCAAATTCTAGAATTTATATCTAAATATTATAATTATAAATTATATCCCAAAAATTATTTAAAAATTTGAACCAATTTGATATTTATTATAAATATAGCATTTGTTACAGCGCCACCTAACGGATTTTAAAACAGCGAAGCAGGGTCTTAAAATATTTCATAAAGTAGTAGATATAATAATAAAGAAAATAGTAAAAAAATAGCAGTAAAAAAGTAGAAGAAAATAGTAGTAGAAAAGTAAGTAGGAAAAAGAATAGAAAATAATATTAAGAATTGTTGTAAAAAAGTAGAAAAAAGGTAGCAGAAAAGTAGTAGAAAAATAGTTAAACATAGTAGTACAAAAATAGTGAAATGGAGTAGAAAGAGTGCACCCAGAGAAATACTCACCTCGTTTGAAGAAAAACGGCTATCAAATTGAGGAAAAACGGGAATGATTTGGCGCCATAGAAACGGTTTCCTCTTTTAGATATACAAAATTTCTTTGAATTGAGGAAATATTTTTTCTTTATTTTAAAGAAAATTTTCTTTGAAAGAAGGTCTATAAATTAAAGAAATATGTCTTCAATTTGTAGAAATTGCGTTTTTCAAATGAATAATATTTTATTTCAATATTAGAAATTGTATATAATTTAGGTAAAATTTTCCTCAGTTTGAGGAAGAATTTTCCATAAATAGAAGTCAATTTACTACCTTTTTAGCAAAAAAATCCTCAATTTATGGAATATTTTCTACAATGTTGTTTTAATTAAAAGGCATAGAAATCATATTTTTTACTTTTATTCATTTATTATTTTATTTTTAATAAGTATTAAAGTTTACATTCATACGTATTTTTACATACACTACAAACGCCGTCGCCTTGAAATGATCAAAAGATCCTTATAGCCATCAAAAAATTATAAACGGAAGTTTATTGAAATTTATATCTTTTCAATATATTTTATTTTTTCACAATATATTTATATTTTTTCACAAATTATATCAACAGCCACAAACACAACCGCTTCGCCTGACATAGAGACGCCGACTAAAAAATTCAAAATAAAAACCAAGCGTACGCGATTATCTGCTAAGGCCAAAAGAGTAAAGCTAGTTTTTTGTGTATACCAAAATTTTGTATGGAGAAAATTTTTGGTATATTCGTCTCTTTCTTACATTTTCTATGCAACTAAATTTGTAACAATGAAGAAATAACTTACTTCAAATTGAACACCATGGTTCCATGAAAGGGGCACATTTTTCTGCATTTTGGGGAAAATTTACTTAAACGAGAGAAATTTTCGTGGATTCAAAAATAGTTGTGGAAAAAATTTTAAAAAGTGGTAAAAAATAGTATTGAAAAAATAGTAGAAAGTAGTGGCACAAAAAAAGTTGTAGAAAATATGTATTAAAATGGTAGTAGAAAAAAAGTAGTAAAATAGTAGTAGAAAATATTAGTTGAAAAAGTAGTCGAAAATATTAGTTGAAAAAGCAATAGAAAATAAGAAGAAATTGTAGAAAAAAAGTAGTAGAAAATAGTAATAGATTTCTATTACTATTTTCTACTAGTAGTAGAATTAGTAGTTGAAAATAAAAGTGAAGCATGGTGCCACATCCACTAATCCAACAAACTGAAAGAATTTAAATTTCAATACCGTACCATAAATGCCTCCTAATGGAAATTCAGGTTATATGGAAGCTGCCACACCCTCTTTGTCAGTTCCACCTATATTTTTGTTGTAGCATGGCATTGTCAATTCTTGTTATTGTACCAAATTTCTGTAGCGTGCTATAAATGGTCCTTGAGATATACCCAAAAAACTATTAGGATTGCATGGGAGGTGCCACGCCCACTTATCTAAAAGCCATTATGAATAGCTATATTTCATCCTCTCGCCCAAGAAAATATATTCTGGAAATATGACTTCAATCGGTTCAGTCGTTCAGAAGTTACACGATTACATACACACAAAACTCTACGATTTTATATATAAAGATTTAAAAGCATGGTTACAATTTTCCTTACTTCAACATGTTTCCTCCGAAATGAAATAAATGAAAACGTGCAACTATGGGACTCACAGATTTAGGATCTTTGGTTGGTAATAGTTGTGAACGCCGTATCCCAGTGGTTAGTGTGCTGGACTGCTGCGCAGGGTGCCAGAGTTCAATGCTCGACACTGTCAAAAGTAAAAACTTCCAAAGCTTTTCACTTCTTAATTCGGATTCTGCATAAATTTGTAGGTCCCTTCCATGACTCACACAACATGAATGGATGCGAAAAGCTCAGTCAAGCCTCTTTACTGGCTATTGTGCCATAAAAGAAAAAAAAGCTGCATTACTTTATTATTCCTTCGCTATGGTGCTAGGTAATCAACCAAAAGACATAAAAAGTTTTTAGCCAATTCAAGTCTTACACTGACTGCGGCTTTCATTTAAATTAAAAAAATTCTAATGCTAAAGTATTAGCCTAAAAAGTAGATACCTCTGCAAACTGATGAGCAATTGAAGCTCACGCTACAAAACTGAATTTATAAACTCAGTCTCATCGACACAAAAAAATTTCAATAGCCAAATTTATCTGCAGATTTATTAACGATTAAATTAAAATGTATAAAATTTTCAACTTACTCAAGTAATTTTTAAGCTACTTACGATACTCAAGTATACATACATATAAAAAATATGAAACTGGGCTGGGGAAGACATTTCTAATCACTAGTTAGTTTAGGAAAATATTTTAGGAACGGTTTTATTCTCAGAAAGCACTTTGATTTTGTTCATTTATGATAGACTAAATTCTAATTACATCTACTCCTTAAACTTAAAATTAATATTAATAAAGGAAAATTATTGTAAAAATTAAAAATTACTCAAAACATTTTGAGATCTTTGGAAATTCAAAGCAATTTCGTTTTTTTTGTATTTGGTGGGATTTCATTGTCTTTGGTGGATATAAAATTAAACGTTAAATTAAACAATTTACTAAAAACTTGTGTACAAAATACACTACAAACACACATTAACACGCACTCACACTCATTCATGCTCTATATAAAACTATTTAAATAATCCATATCGAAATTATTTGCGTAATCTTGCTGCTGCTGCTGCTGTAGCTGAACGACGTGATCGTGTGAATTAGCTACAGTTGCAGCGACATTATTATTTGCTATACCACTACATTGTTGTTTATTTATGCTAATGACATTGGTAGCAGTAGTAGAAGCATTACTGTTCACTATTGCAGCAACATTTTGACCAGTTACTGCAGCAGTTGCTTCATCATCAATATAATCGAATGTATCAGAGAGCAATTTTTTAACATATTCAAATGAAACAAATTCATGTGAATTGTTACTGCTGCTGCTGTTGATGCTAATGGCATTACAACTGCTGCCTAGCATCATATATTTGTTGCAATTAGTTTGTGTTAATGATGTTGTTGTTGATACTGCTGCTGCTTCTGCAGTTGTTGTTATAGCGGTGGCTATTTTTGGTAATGATGCTGGTAATAGTGACGCTGGTGCTGATGCTGATGCTGGTGATATTGATGAGGGTGTATTAGTGTTGTTAGCTTTGGGCTTTAAAAATTCTTCGAGTTCATATAATTGATTGATGCTCTCATTGCTGCCATTGCTGCTGCTGCTACTGCTACATATACTCAATGCGTCCATTTCCTGGCGCGCTAATAATGTTGCTGTTGTTGCTGTAGGATATGTTGTTACTGCATTCAATATTTTCGGTGGTGGTGCTGTTGGTGTCACATCATCCATTGCAATCATGGCATTATCATCATTGCTATCGTCATCATCAGTAGTAGCAGCAAATGCAACAACATCGCCACCATCATCATCGATTGAATTCTCATTTTGATTGTATTCAATGGTGACGATACAATTTGACAACTCATTAAAGTTCATTGAATTGTTATTAGACGATGTTGCTGCTGCTGCTGCTGTCGGTGTTGTTGTTGTTGCTGTTGTTGTTGGTATTGTTGTTGCTATTGTTATATTTGGCATATTGATGGCATAGATTGCAGTATTTGCCATATCTGTTGCTGTTAACTTTTGTGCACTGTCATAGTTGCTGTTACTATTTACTATAGTTTTTGTTGTAATTGCGATTGGCATTTCACTGCAACTGTTGCTACGTTGTTGACGTTGTTGCTGTTGCTTTTGTTGTTTCAATTGCTGTTGCTGGATTTGCATATTGTTTATTAATTTGTTGTTAACTACCATTTTAGTGTTTGTTGCTGTTTTTGTTGTTGATTTTGCATTTGCAGTCGCCAATGATGATTCCGAATGCCTTCGCACTTTTGCTGTTGTTGTATTATTGTTGCTATTGTTTTGATTGCTATTATTCTTTCTTGTATTTGCAGCACTTGCTGATTTCCGTCGTCCCAAATTTCCATTTGCATTACGCAGCGTATGATTTTTAACATGTTTGCGTAAGCTTGAAGGATCCGTGTAACGTTTAGTGCAATCGGGCAATTGGCAGGCATATGGTTTCTGCAAAACAATGGAAAAACAAATTGAAATACATTCTATTATCAAATAAAGGCAAATAGAGATTATAAATAGATTGTGGCTTAAGTCTACGAATGCATTGTTGGCAGGAAATTTACTGCACAAAAACTCATCACCTCAAATTACGGAACAGTGAAACTATGAAAAGTATTTCAAATCATAAATATATGAAGCATACTTTTAGGCATGACTGTTGATTGTTTAGTTAGACAGAAAATAGATAAACTGAGAGTAGATATCATATATCTAGATGAATTAAAAAAAATTAAATAAAAAATAAAACGACCGTCTGATTTGCCCGTCTCTGTATACATTGTTGTTGTGAAGCTTGTTACTCATTATTTAAATGAAACTAAAACATGGAGCAAAAGTCAAGACTTTAAGAATTAACAACTAGATTTAATTTTCATAGTCTACAAAAAACATAATAAATAAATAAATACTGTTGACACATTTTCTTCACAAGCTTATTCCAATGATTCAAAAATTATCAACACAGGCTGACGAGATATCAGATATTCATTACCAGAAGGCTTTTTGCTTTATAAGACAGACTAAAAGCTCAGAATAAGAGCAAATAATATTTGAATAATTATTTATTTAGATGGCAGTGAGTAGTTAAAATATTATCGGTATTAATAAACTACAACAACCGTTAGTTTTTTTTTAGCATGTGTGCATCATAGTATATCAAAAACAAATCAGTTTGATTCCAGTTTTTGTTTGATTACAATGGAGTTGGGTGTCAAAGAGAACCGCATTGCGGTAATTGCCTTATACGAGTGCGGGGAAAGTGCTGGTCAAATTTTCACATTAGGGTCAGAATTCGTGAAATCAATTACTGAAAATTATTTTTTCTCAGATTTTAAGGTAAATATGAAAATCAGTAAGTTTCTATAAGAAAATACGATTCCCAAATTTTTTGCTCATAAAAATTTTTTTTTTACAACTTATTGACACTTATTGATATTAATAATTTTAGGAAGTTTTTTTTTCTCAATTTGATGTATTTCGGGATCTGCTGAACCAAATTTATCGAAATTTTCAGGACTACTTCTTTTTTAGTGATAGTTTATGAAGAATTTTTTTCGATCGCCAAATAACGGTAATTTTTTTATTTATAAGAATTTGTTTATAACAATTAACAAGCAAACATTGTTCTGGAGCATGAAAAAATCTGAAAAAAATCATAAACATTGCTAGTACTGTTGTAAAAAATATGTACAAATTTTAAAGTGTGTTTATTTTTTGTTTAGAAGTTATGATTTTTTAAATCAGCACTGCACAACGTTTTGTCGCATTTGTAGTAAGTAAGCTGTCGCTCGCAAAACAAAATTTACGAACACATTTTCGACTATGCAAATTTCACTATTTATTATTATAAATAAATTAATTATCGTCAAATATAGACTCTCCGGTTTGTTCAAAAAAAAAATATTTCTGTATTTAGGGTGTATTTTCAACCTTCACTGAGATACAGGGTGTTTAAGAAAGTCCCTTAGGAAAAATATTCGTCACCAAATTATGTACCAGAACTTCAATAATACTAAGCGTAGAGCAATAAAATTAGATTTTTTACATAGGAAATTAATAGACCTTCATTTTAATATCACATTTGTAATTAATTACTTTTTTGGGTTGGAAGCAATTGCTACTCAAAGTCCAAAAATACATTTTTTCTTCGACTTTTTTTTTAGAAAATTTTGGTTTTTACAAAAAGTTGTGTAACAATGTATTTAATTTTGTACATTCTCTTTATGCTCTGTAGTAAGGTGCATCAAATTTTTATACCAAGTTCCTAGCCAAGTTGTATTGTTACAAAGATACAGTGGTTAATGTAGTACTCCACCTTTGCATTTTCTTGTACTTTCGCACTAAAAAAAATTTTAATCAAAAAATCATGTTTTTTGATGAATAAGTGAGCATACCTTTTTGAATTTTAATTTAATTTAATTTAATTTTATTTTGACTGCAGATTTCGAAAGTTCATAAAATTTTGTATAAAAATTGATATGGCTCACTTAAATAAGCTTTGAAATTGCGGCCGTCCTGCACTTAATGGGTTAAGATGTTTTTCGTAGCAAGTCGACGCATAGAATTATTTTGTCAAGGAAGTAGTTTCTAATCGTTTTACTATCCTGAACCCAATACGGCCACTGGAGCATATACGACCCAACTGAACTTTTACTCTCATGGGGATTTTCAAAAAATTTCTAACCAAACTGGTGCTCGCCGATGAAGAATATATTTAGCATCTAAAATACAATGACCTATTGGTGTCTTACAGTCTGAGATTCATACAAATACATCTTAAAGTTAAAATACGTTCTCTTTTTTGAAAGTTTTGAAAATTTGTTCTCCATGATATATTTTGATGATATTTTTAGAAATGTTCGTTTCTAGCTTCAGCTGCTTCTTCTGAAAGCTGTCATAAAGGCGGCACAGCTTTCTCAATAACAATCACACCATGTATTAATATTTTATGCATGGTTTGTGTCATCGGATACTATGGATATAAGCCAACGTATAACGTTGCTGTGCCTGCTTTGATTTTTTTTGTTTTTTTTTTTCAAACTACAACTTTCCACAAAAAACATTTTTTCTTTCTTAAAGGATCCACATGGAAGCCTAACGTAATAACAACAACAAACGATTCCGTTATTTACTAACGTAGTGTGAGTGGCTTGATTCTAATGCCAACAAATCGGTTTTTACATTATTCTAGGAAATGTGTACTTCGTAGGTCATTCCAATGTTTTAAGGCCCTTCATAATTTTTAACAAAATTCATATTCTCTAAAGACAATATATTAGTTTTCTCAACGGTTTTTTTTTAAGGAAGAATAGAATATGGAGGAAAAGTGTAAAAATGTCAAAAATTCTTCATCTCTTTAGGATTAACAATTGTGCTTCAGACATCAAATTCGTATCTGTTGAAATAAAGAAATGTCCTAATAGCCCCTGAAGACCCCATTTTTCGAATTCAAATCCATATTGTGGGAGAACTAGATGTGATGGAGAAAAACCGAGTACGCAGTCATAATCAGCGACCCTAAATAACTATAAAATCATTGGAAAATCTCGCGCATAAAATTTTTGTTGCACTGTGTTATTATCTCGAATAGACCATTTTTAAATCAAAGTCAAGTCTGTTTTGAAACAAAAATTTTACCCCCCAAAAATGGGACTAAAGTGACTATCCTGAGATACTCCAGATGGAACTCTAAGAAAATATAATATAAAGCTCTTGAACACTATCCTCTGATTTCTGCCTCTTAAATATAAACTGATCCATTGAATAAACAGTGAAGTGAAACCAAACAAATCAATTGTTGTAGTGTAGGTGACATTGGTCTAACAGTTTTTGATTAAGAAACTAAGTTTATTAGCTTAGAATTCCAAAAGTTCGGTAACTACAGACCCGCCCTTAGGAATGTCATATTGAAAAGGAAATATCAAAGATTTGGCATTCGACTGAATGCTTCCAACAGCATTTCCAGATGAAATATCCAGCAAACAATTTGTGTCCGAAAATGCTCTTTCATAAAAGTGACCGTCCTTTATGAGCTGTAGAAATTAGTCCAAAAATTCTCTTTTATTATTATTACTATTATTTAAGAGTTTTCGCAATCAAAAAAAAAAACACAGAGAAGAGTCAAAAAAGAACCCAAAAAGGAAGAAAAACCAAATCAAAGAAGAAAAAGGATCAAAAAATAGTATTTTAATTTGAAAAAGACGAATAAACTGGTTTAAAAAGAGACGCAAAAGAAACAAAAAATGAAAACAAACTAACAATTATTTTAAAGTAAAAAGAGATTCATTATCCTGGATATGCAGACATAAAATGTGGAAGTGAATTATTGTCAAAGCATTTCCAATTGGATTTTCAATGCACTCAATTTCTATGATATGATTTCTAACGAAATGAATTTCAAACTCATTCTGTTTAATTTTATGTTTCATACATACGAAAGGAAACGACAGCAGCAAAAACAAAACAAAAAAACAAAAAATATGCACACAGGAATATCATCATCCTCGTCAAAAGTACCAACCAACTAAAACAGCAAAATCGGGTAACTGCATCAACAACAGCAACAACAACAACGGCAACAACATAACCCAACAAAACAAACTGAAGGACATGAGTGAGATGAGTGTAACGAGAAGCAACAGTAGCATTCGTTTGAGTTGCTTATTTGATTTATAGCTGCATATGCAACATGATGTTCACTATATGGTACAAATACGAGTACACTGTGCGACACAATGTAGTACAATATAGTATAGCGTAGTATAGTGTAATGTAGTGCTGAAGAAATAATACAAAAGCGTTGAAATGTCAAAAATGCAACTAGCACAAATGCACAAAGTAACTCAAAAACTAAATGAGTTACGCTGTTGGATATGGGATATGTGTGTCCACGCGATTGTACGACATGCGGCATATATAGCATATATCGCATCTGTATATTTGCAATGAATGTGCAGTTGTGCGTATCGCATAAATACATTGGCAAGCAGTAAAGGCATACCACTAAACATGCACACATACGCAACAACATATAAACATATTTGCGTATTTGTTGCGTGCATTTGTGTTTGACTTTGAAAATATTAAATGCTGCTGTCCTGTTGAGT
This sequence comes from Toxonevra muliebris, assembly GCA_963691655.1. NCBI lineage: Eukaryota > Metazoa > Arthropoda > Insecta > Diptera > Pallopteridae > Toxonevra > Toxonevra muliebris. The sequence goes on from OY829327.1 coordinate 46,484,653, forward strand.
TTTATTTACCTCCTTGTCCCTTTCTTCTATGCTATGCTATTTGCAAAAATTTGTTGAAATAGATGCATACTCATAGTAATTGGTGGTGGTGTTGATGTATGTGCAGCATCAATGTGTAGCATATGTTATGGCGCAAAAGTTTCATCAAGCGGAAATTTTATGCTTTGCCAGTGACCAATATTCAACGTAAATGTTCATGCGTGCGTGCGTATAGCAACGAAAAGGAAAGGAATGGAATGGCATAGAAGTAAAAACGGCGACGCGACGTGTTGGATTTTATGCAATTGCAAAGGAATTTATTAGAGCTGAATATCGTCTATGTTAGCCAGATGTGTTTGGACATATAAGAGAATATTTGTATTTTGTATTTTTGTATGTGTGTTTGTTATAACTGGCAAGTTAGCGAAATATGACAAAAATGTTCTTTGGATAAAGGACTTTAAAAACAAATCAAACTAAAAAATTATATTAGCGACATATGAACATGTTCAAAAATCTAAATACATTCATATTTTTTCAATAAATTCAACCCAATTTAAATCCAATTTTATAGTCTTGTTGCTATCGCTTTTAGACTAGAAATTGTTTATGGAAAGTTTCTATAAAGCGGTGATGGCTAAAAGTGCATTTCAATGCTTGTAAAAAGCTGTTCAATTGTTGCTGTTTCTTGCATATATTTAAATAAGTGCATAAGCTTTTTAAATACAAATGCATATGCATTTCTCAATGGTGTAGAATGGCTGCCACTGCTCAATGCTGCGGCAATGATGATCATGCAATCATAAAAAGCATCACTGCTCTAAAAGCGTCAGGGCTAAATCTGAAATGATTTGTGAAACTCCTATCAAGCACGCATTTCTTGGCTTTGTTTTTTTGTATGTCACTTTTCTTAGAAAACCTGTGAAAAGCTCACAAATGCAATCTCCGATTTCAATTCTGAACAAAAGAATCTATGACCTATTCTATAAATTTCTCAGTCTTTAGTTCACAGAAAAAGTAAGAATAGCTTTAGCTGTAATAATTCACTTGATTCGATTAGATTGTTGAAGAAATTCATTATCTCTTTAGAACTATCAGCTATACATATCTTGCGGTTGTAGGATAGAGTTTCCTAAGTAACGAAGTCTGGTTCTCATTAGACCATCGCAGTGGCATAAAATATGTTCTGTTGTTTCTTCCTCCTCGTTACATATTCGGCACATATCGTCCGATACTAAACCCAAGGTTGATAAATGTTTGTTGACCCTACAATGTATAGAACCCTGTGGCATTTGAATTTGTTTTCTACCTAGATTAATCAATTGCTTAGTTATTATGCTATTATGACAGACCTTTGGCATGAATGATTTAGCTTGTCTGTTACCGGGGGTTTCCCTCCAGTAATATGGCGAATTATTATCCATCCAATTTTTAAACTGAACTCCATGATGAGCCGGTGAATCGTTGTGGTCCAATGTATTCACTGGATGAGCATTTTCTAGCAAGTTCATCTGCCATTTCGTTGCCAACATGTCCCTTATGCCGTGGCACCCAAATAAGTTGTACTCCGTTGTGAGATGCTTGGTGAATCAGGAGCTGAAGGCAGTCCCAAACAAGTTTTGATGTTATTTCGTATTTCGTACCACAAATCTGTTTTCATACTTTCTTAAGTAGAGTTTAATGGCATGCACCTGGGCTTGGAAAACTGAGTTACTTGTGCCTATACCTGCATAAATGGATTTTTTTGGTCTAACCCCATACACTCCTGCCCCAACTCCATCGTGGAGCCATCTATAGGCACCACGAAATAATTCCTAAATGAAATAAATCCTAATTGAAAAAATGAAATAACTCCCAAAAAGCTTCATATAAAAAAAAAAAATTAGGAGATATTTCATTTTTATTGGGAGTTACACTGAAATAACTCCTAATCGGCAAACATTTTAGGAGTATTTTAATTTTTCCATTAGGAGTTATTTCATTTTCATTTCATAATGAAATGAAATAACTCCAACTTTATTTCATAATGAGATGAAATAACTCCTAATGAAGAAATGAAATAACTCCTAAAGAAAAGATGAAATAAGTCCTAATATTTAGAAGTTATTTCAATTTCGTAATGTTGTTTTTTGAATACAATAAACACTTTGTACTTTGCTATTTTGGCATCAAAATTTAATTCCTCGTACTAAAATTTCAAATATCTCAAATCCAGATATCTCGAAACGGGGAACAGAAATTCGACCAAAGGAATTTCGGCCAAAAAAAAGAAGGAATTTTGACCAAAAAAAGAAGGAGTTTCGACCAAAAAAAAGAAGGAATTTCGGCCAACATTTTTTTGCTAAATTCCCTTTATTAAAAAGGAGTTTTTCATATTTTTCATGTAATATTTTGAATTTTTATTTCATTTTTCTAAAAAAGCAATATTTTAAATTTTTTTGGGGCTTTAGTTAAATTTACATAAAATATCAACCAGACAAATAAAATGAATATTACGCATTCTATCGTTTATAAACAATTGGAATTTTAATCAAAAGTTTGTTTCAAACATATGTAAGTTTTTGAAAATTAGAGAAAATAATAATAGTACAAAATCGCGCGAATGTTTTACTATTATCCTTTTAAATTCTCAAAAGCCTAAACAAAAAAAGAGAACTTAATACAATTTCTTGTTAATTAAATTAATATAATTTATGGTTGTTGTTCAAGTCATAAAAAATTTAAAATTTGGCTCAAATTCCTTTTACTAAATAATAATAATAATTTAGTTTTAAATAGGAAGTTGGGCCGAAAAAGTTTTTGGTCGAACTTCCTTTTTTAAAGTGCATTTCAACCAAAATCAAAAAGCAATTCCTACCAAAATGTTTTGCCCGAATTCCTTGGGTGATTTTCCAAAAAAAGAAAAGGAAATTCGGCCAAAAACTTATTTTGGCCGAAATTCCTTCTTTTTTTTTTTTGCTTGGAATTCCTTTTTAATCTCAGTCGAATTTCACAGAGCCTAAATAGTTTCTTTGGATTTATTCCATTCGCAAAACCAAACAGTGTGGTGGTAAGGCGTTTAGGTGCCGTCACTGTAGAATGATTTTATTATAGAGGGTGGAACAATATCAAAATTAATAATATCCATATTTAGCCTAAGTACCTCGTGGCGTGTCTTTGGAAAGTTTACAGAATAAATTTCATTTATTTTATTTCATTTTTGAATTAGAAGTAAATTCATTTCATTATGAAATAACTCCTAATTGCAAAATAACCCCTAAAAATTAGGATTTAATTCACTTTTGTATTGGAAGTTTTTTTGTTAGGGGTCATTTCATTAGGACTTATTTAGCGTTGGGACTTTATTCATTTTTCAATTATTTCATTTAGGAGTTATTTCGTGGAGCCCATCTTATACCATACATTATAGTCCCCTGAAAACTTTGGTCTCGCCTGTTCCCAGTTATTTCTATCAGAGAATGTGACCTTGAAATTGTGGGAAAAGCTGCAACGCGGTAGTAAAGTTCTCGGTAGTAAATATACTAAAATTTTCAATCTTGTTAATTTCTTGGCAGCTCTACGTTAACTGTAGAGCTTGTTCTTGACGAATAAATGTAGCGGTGGAAGGTTTAGCAATTCACTCACCTTACTTATATACCTATATATTATTTGAATTTGTCTGCATTTTTTACATATGTAACTATAACTCATTTTTTTACTTACCGTATCATAATGAGTCCTTTGATGTTTGGCACGATCTGAGCTATTGCTGAACGCTTTTAGGCAACCCTCATATTGGCAGCCATAGGGGCGCTCGCCGGTGTGTGAGCGTTGATGAATTTTCAGATTTTCCAAACGTGAGAATGCTTTACTGCAACTCGGGAACTGTAACAAAACAAAAAAATTTAAAAATAATGGAAAATTTTATAACAAATAAAAAAAATATAATAGAAAGCAGGGCCGTAGCCAGAAATTTTTCTCGGGGGGGGAGGGGGAGGGGGGGTTTTCATTCGAAGAAAATATTCATAAATAATTTTTATCAAACTGATTTTTAAATACAATAAATTAAATCGATGATACATTTGATGGACCCTATCAGACTAAGGACAAAAGTAGATAAATATCTTAAAACTTTAGGAAAAATTTTCCAATTTTCTTTAATCTTAACCTCAAAAAATGGCCATAAATGACAAAAAATTCACAGAATTTTCAAGTAAATATTATTCAATGTGCATTCTATTGCATTTTTTTTATCGTGAGGGACATAATTTCATTAATTCATTGACTTCCCACTACTGATGATGTACCCAACCTCAAAAAAATTACCAAAAATAGTAGAGGCTCATTTTTTTCAAATGATCATCTTTGGGAATTTGAGCCATTATCAATGATAAGGAACCCGGATGAGGTTGGCTTATATTCCCTAAATTCGTGAAGTCACAGCATTGAAAGAGATCTTTCTAGTCGTGGTGCTCTGAGCAATAATGGGTTAAAAATTAATTACATTTTAAGATTATCTCCTAAAACTGCATGGGTTTTGCTAATAAGATGTAGTTTTTGCGAAAGAATTTGTCACGTTGAACAAAAATCTGAGGTCAAAAACTTCCCATCACGTCATGTTTTAGGAAAAAATGGGGTTCAAGCAAGTCTAATTTTACAATTATCCGATAATTTTTTCTATCTTTTTATTAATTTTTAAACTGATCCAGTATCACCTTCTTTTCTTGAATCAGAAGTCAAACCTCATGTCGAAGAAAACAAATCGGATTTGATCGCATAGTGTAACTAAGATTTCAAATTTATTTTTTATATTCGACTTTTTAGAAAAAAACCAATGGAAGTAAAAAATATCGTTAAATAGATTTTATTTTGACTTTTTTCCATCCATTGGCAATTAAGCTCAAAAATTAGAATAAATTTTCCTCATTTCGGGGGGTGGGGGGTCAGAACCCCCAAAACCTCCCCCTAAATACGGCCTTGATAGAAAGTATGACTCGATACAGCAACCCCCTGCGCCCCTAAAAACTAAAAGTAATAAATGCAAATTTCATTGGGAGGGAAAATGCGCTACTGTAATTTGATGCTTAATTAGATACACATTGTATACTACAAATAGCGTGAGCTACTGCTGTTGGCGTTTAACTTATTGTTGCTTTTTCACTATCACAGCGCATATCAACACTTACTGTTTTTTTTTTCTTGTTTTTGTTTTTTGGTGGCGCTTCAAAATTTATGCAATTTATGAAAGCGAAAAAGAAATTACTGTCTTGCAAAAAATTATATATACTAAACTTAAAAGCAGCATGCAACAACAAATATCAACAAAAAGAGCAACATTATATGGACAACTGTTGAGACACATAAATTATGTAAACCTCACTGAGTAGCTACAACAGCGACAAATAAAAAAAAAAAGACAGTCACTTTTGAGTGCTAAGAGATGAAAGGGTTGAAATAAAGTGGCAGTCACTAGCAACAGCAGTAACAGCAACAGTAACAGCAACAAATATTAATGTTGTCAGCACATGTTGATTTTCCTTTTCTTTTTTTGAATTTGTTATTGTTAGCTCTACACTTTGAATATAAATCAGAAACTCACATATATTTTTATTTATTTTTTAATGCATTAAAAACATTTAAATCTGACATATGTCAATTTTATATGAATTTTTTTTTTTTCTGCTACAATTTCAATCTTCAAGCATAGAACAGCATAGAAATTCATCATCATTGTATCAAATGACATTCCGTGCATATATAATTTTTAAATTAGTTTTTTTTTTCTTCTGCTTAGTTATACTAAAAAATAAATATGAGTTTTTATTAAGTATTTACCCTTTAATATAAACAAAACATGTTCACATTTGAAATTAATATTTATAAATAGCTTTAGAAAAAAAACTGAAAACATTTTATGCCTTTGAAATCATATTGTATCCAAACCAAATGTTGATGATGATATGGTAAAATATTTTCCGAAAACAACAGAAGCAGAAAAATCTCAATATGTTGACGTTGACAGCTGTGCACGTGTGCGCCCAAAAAACAAAAACGAAAATGCTGAGGTTTTTATGCTTAATATAAACAAAAAGAAAAATCTATTCATTTTCACACAGAAAGATCGTGTTTTTATTGATATTTAAAATGCCATAACGTGAGGTAATAAAATTGATAATGAAAAATTGGTAGTAAACATTTTGTTGCACATACTCGTAAATTCATGGATTTTCACATTTTCAGGACTTTGGTTTGTAATTGTAATTTGGGTTATATCACAAACAAATGCCGCTCAATTTTCATGGAAATTGTAGAGTTTGCAGCATTGCAATGAAAGCGTTTTTAGTATTATACAAAATTTAAGCAATCAAGTTAATATGCATCTAAGCTCTACAACAGTTTTTGAGATAAAATACATACATACAATAGTACTGACCTTGAGCAAAACACAATTATTCAACCAATAAATCTTAATCAAGAAGCCAAACTTTAGGCTATGTAAAAGTAAAATGCGACCTCCTATCCGAGATACCATTTGAAATTGTACTTTTGATGAACCTTATTACGTTTGTTGGCAGAACTTCTCGTTAGGAAAGTGGCTCTGAAATTTGAGAGATTAAGGGGGGTCTCAACGGTCTCAACTTCCACCTCATTTCCAATAGAATGCAAACCTTTTAGTACTCCAATGAAACCAGTAACGACAGAATTATAAGAGTTTGAGCTTATTTGTTTCTGATTTTTTCTTATCAAAGTATAATTCGTTGCTGGTTTGCTGAGATCAATGAATGAATTGCTTCGTTTACTTTCAAGTTTACACTTACTTAACTGCACTAATTCTATGGGTATATTTATCGAAATTCGTTTTTTTTTTAGTTTTTTTTTCTGGGCACTCAGGAATTTCAAGAAATGTATCTGCTAACTTCCTGAAAACTGGTTTCTTGGGCCCATAATCTGTACTCTCTTTGTCGTCTACAGCCATCCAGACAAGTGCTGTCGTTTTGAAAATTTTAAGGGGAGAAATTTTTCCTTTCAAGCGGAGGATTTTGTTTTACAGGGGAGGAATTTTTCAAAATGTCTTACAAGTTTAAGTATTACTTAGATAATTGCAATGTTTTATTCATAGCTTTTTTGTTACAACTTCAGTCATATTTAAAGCTAAAAAGTTTATGAAAATAAAACAAATTCATTTAAAAACCAAATATTGTTTCTTTGGAAATAAACGGTAGCATCAGTAAATAATAACAAAAATATTATTAATAATATTAGTAAATAATAGTAAAAAAAAGCAATAATGATTAAAAAACTACAACAAACTTGTCGTCCTTCTCTTCAAAACCGGGTAAAAAAAGTAGAATTTTTATTTATAGTACTTTGAACCAGCTTAATCGAAGGTACCTAGTTGACATCATTTTTTTTTTTTTGTAGCTTTTCTTACCAACCATTACTGCATTAACAGTTGCAGTCAGCAAGCAATTTCGTTTTTTGTCTTTTATTAAATTCAATTGAGAAAAAATTATATTTCCCGCTGCACTGCTATGTGGAAAACTTAAAATTGCCCCAATAAGTTTTCCAGTTTTGAAAGCATTTTCTCTTTTAAAGAATTCTTTAAATCGAAAATTTCACACCAAAACTCTTCCATATAAAAATTACTAATTTTTATATTTATTAAATATGCAAACTTATTTTTACGCGGTTTTTCTACTATTTATTTCAATTGTCAAAAATTACAAGCATTAACACAAAGACAAGCAAAAGCTTCTAAAAATGGAACACGAAGTTTTGAATTTTGACAGTAACCCTGCGATAAATAAAATAGAGCTAGTCATAGTAATAAATATTTCACAGACAGAAACTAAAATAACCCAACAGAACACATTTAGTTTGATTTGCATTTATTTTGCATACAACCCAAAAATTCAAGAATATGAAATAGGAGGATTTTTTCCGATTGGGGAGGACAGGAAGATTGAAATTTGAACGGAGTACGAATGCTCCGATCGGAATACCTTCGGCAGCACTGATCAAGACCACCATTAATGAGTGAGTCGATTTGACCCATAATCGTAAATGGGAGGAACTGTGAGACTTTAGACAGACAAATATCATGTTACCGGTTATCTCGAAGTCTCTGACAGACTTTCTGTTATCACTTAATAAAAGGAGCTGTAGGCAGCTGGTGGGACTATATACAGATTACTTCTCTTGCGCCAAACATTTGAATATGATTGGCCCGGGAGCTAGTAGCTAGAGCTGTGTTTCCTGTGGTTCGAAGAAAGAATGTGAAGAGACGGCTGACCACTTTCTTAGTGTGTGCCCGCTTTCTGTCAGATCAGGAAATGTTGGAAAAGTTTTTCGGCAACGATTCTCCAAAGAAAACGGTTGTTTACCAGTGACACGAGCGGTTCAAAAGTGGTCGTGAGTCAATTGAAGATGATAAACGCAGTGGCAGATAAAGTAAACGAAATTTTGGTCAATAACCGCAAATTAACCATCAGAGAGTATTATTTGGGAGTTATGAGACGTTTGCAATTCGCCGAAAGAAACCAGAATTGTGAACAGAAAACTCGTGAATTTTGCACCATGATAACGCACAGTCGCACAGTACCATCATTATTCGTAATTTTTTGACGAAAAATGCAACTAATACCATCCAATAGCCACCGAATTCACCTGATTTGGCTGATTCAACCTGTGACTTCTTTCTGTTCAATCGAGTTAAAAAACCATTACGGGGAACGCGTTTCAGCAGCCGAGATGAAGTAATGGAAAAATCGCAGGAAGCACTGATGGACATACCGAAAACCGAATATAAAAAATGTTTCGAGGATTGGATCAAGCGCTGGCATAAGTGTGTTGTAGTCGATGGGGATTACTTTGAAGGGGACAATATAAATTTAGATGAATAAACTTGTATTTTTTAATTTTCTGAATAAATTCCGGGAACTTTTTAATCAAGGTGGTATTTGGCATTGGATTGTTAACCCTTAAACGCCCAATACGTCCGATTTACTACCCAGAGGTAGTATTTGTGATTCCGAACAACGTTTGTTCTACGTGTTTTCAAATAAATTAGTTTAAGGTGCAGTTATTTTAATTTACATGGTTGACCTCTGTAGTAACCTTTGGCGATTATCTGTAGAATAAATTAAAATACATTCGCAATAATTTTTAAAAACAGTTATTTGGTATTATCCCATACCGTCTGACACAAATTTGTCCACACGGCAATGTTTTTATTACACAAAATTCGAAAATAAAAACACCTTTTTTTCAGTTAGTTGTTTAAAAGTTTTGCAAAACATGCTTTTCGAGCTAAAAATAACTGTAACTGTACGACAGTTATCATTTTTCCATTCTTATTTAAACGTATCGATAAAGAAAACTTTAGACAGTAAGATCAGATGTTTATTTTTGATGGCGAACGTAAAATGGCGGCACAGGCAGCCGCGGAAGTGGTTGGTCACTACTGTGACCAGTGGGTATTTAAGGGTTAAGAGACGAACATCTGGGCTCTTTGGCAACGCAGGATCTGCTCAGATTTATTAGTAAATGTGGTTGATTCAAAGTATAGCAAAAGGGAACACATGATATAGTACAATAGGCGTAAAACTTGTCTGAGTGCTGTATTCTGGAACACTTCTTTTGCAGCTCTAACAAAAAAAAAAGGTTTTCTTAAGCGGGGAAATAGGGTTAGACGGTTCAAAAAATCGATTTTTTTTTATTTCATAAATTGTTAGTAAAACTATTGAAAAATATGTTCTCAAAATTTTAAATGAAAATTCCGACTTGTTCTATTGTTATAAGCCATTAAATTCAGTAGCTCTCCTTCAGGCCCCGAGCGCGCCACGTTTTTCAAACGCCTTCTTTTTTTTTTGGCTTGCGTACACGCTAGTTTGAAAAGTTTTCAACCAATCGTTTTAAAAATTGGCAGTTACTTTCTTCAAGGTATTACGCTCTATATGAACCTAAAATCAGAATATTATCATTATTTAAAATGATTTTTTTTTTACATTGAGCATGACTATTTTGCATAAGGTGACAGCTCCTCCTGCTTTATGTAATTGTTGTCGTTTGTATAGACGAAGTTTTTTATGCATACTTAAAGAGAAAAGACCTGCTTCTTTTGTGCTACACAAATTACGTGAATTTTTTTTTTTTTTTTCAAAAAGTTTTTTAACATTTTTTAGATGGGTCTATGAAGTTATCTAAATTTGTGATTTCGAACAGGAAAATATGTCTATAATTCTATTTATTTATAGTTTGATAATATTCTAAAATGATTTGATCGATATTGTGTTTGTATAACAACGTTTACTGACGCTCCAAAAATGACGTCGTGTTCCCTAAGATGGACATTTTGGATTTATATTTTTTCATTGGTGTTGAAACTTAAAATTAAATATGGCAACGAAGCATGCGTCGACACATTTTTTATCCACGAGTGTTAGAGAGAAGTGCACCAAAACCAGCGGTCCCTGGTACACACGATCGAGCTGTGACTCAGATGATTCTGCCTAAAATTTGTATGCTATTTCTCTGAATAAATATAATAAAAAAAAAATAGAAATTGGCTTCAAAATCTTTACATGCATATGTATTTATTTTTGATTTTTCACATTTTTCAGTAAATTTTAATGTGATGTCCATCTTGGGGCCACTTTTTTGAAAATCGAAACTTTTAACAATTTTTAAATATATTTAAAAAAAAATTTAAGTGCAAAATAAAAATTTATCTCTACGGCCAAAAGAAACCCAACCTATTGTATTTTCATACGGTATATTGCACTTTACGATCTCTTATTCAGTTTGGGGTCTAGAGCACTATTTCAATACTATGTCCATCATAGGACCCTCTCCCCTAATAAAAATGTACTAAAAAGTTCGTAAAATGTTTCCATTGAGTGCCGGTAATACATGAAATTTCAGTACTTCAGGGGCACAAAACTTGATTTAATGAAAAATTGTAACAAGAAATAGGAATCAGAGAATACGAATCTGTTTATCTATCTCCACTGGTTTCCTTAAGGTACCGAAAGGGATAAGTCCTCTACATGACAGTAGGAATAAATGATGGGAAAGTGGAAGGAATGGCAAATTTGCTAGTCTTATTCACGGTTCTCATCCAAAATGTTGCTTCCATACTTATTTGTTTGATTTATTTTAATTTGAACTACTTCTGAGACCGATCAATTTTATGTTGAAAAAGTCACTTTCAGTATCGTCTGTACTAAAAGAATCTGAATTAGGTATAAAGAAAAATTTATCATCAATTTATTGATCTAGCCTGAATTTATTCAGATATATAGTTTTTTAATTTTATTTATCATAGCTTCAAAAATCAGTATCTCAAAGGTTCCAACATCTTTAAATTGTTTAAATGCTAGAAGTCTGAGTCGGTTGTTTCTAATTAAAAACCCTAGCCGTTTGTATTACCAGAGAGTTTATAAAGCAGAGATTTTCTCTATGCCTCTACCAGACTCGAGAATCAGAACCATAAACTTTGTATTAATTTTTATAAACTTGATCCAAATTCTTTAAATTTTAAATTTCTGAACTGCAAATATTGCTCCCTTTATCTACTTCATAAATATTCATATTTCAATCTAGAAAGCTTTTATATTTCTTCGAAATAGTACTTACACATATAATTTGCTTGAACCACGTATAGATTTCGAGATATACAATTTATAATAGAGGATATTCTCAATGCCAAATTTCACAGCAATTTTGTAAAACAGAATTGATCAAATTTAAATTTTTTTAAATTTTTCCCAACTTCTCAGCAACCATGGAAGACAGAAATAAAATTAACCTCTAACAATTTAAAATAAAAGAAAAATAGATTAGGCGGGTACCATAGATTTTTTGTTTTTAAATGCCTCTAACATCACAGCCTCATATTCTATATCTTAATCCAATTTTAGTTACTTTTTCTTTTAAAAACACTTCATATTTTCATGCTTGCCTCTCACTTTCAACACTTTCACAAATAAGTTTCAGGCAAAAAAAAAGAACACAACTTACCGGACACTTATTCGGTTTCTCACCGCTATGTACCCGCATGTGTATCAACAGTTTGTAGCGCGCATTGAACGGTTTGTAACGACGTGGACAATCCAACCAGAAACAAGAAAAATCTTCACCTTTTTTCACATCCACGTGGCGCTTTTCGATATGTGCAACGAATTCCGCTTGATTGGGAAACACCTCATTGCAATCTGTCCAATAACAAACCAGCAACAGCGAATCATTAGATGATAACAACTGTTGTTGTGGTTTTACGGCAACAGCATTGCTAGTTGCAATTACATTTGCTATAGCATTTGTAGGTGTTGTTGCTGCTGTTGCAGAATCAGCGGTTAAATTACAATTCGCTTGCATTAAATTGAAATTCATTGATGGCGATGATGATGGCGATGATGGTAAACATGAAGATTTTGCGGATTTTTCTGTTGTTTTTGTTGTTGTTGCTATCGATGAGTATTCCGATTGTGTTGTTGAAAAGCGTGTACGACGGCGAGGAGCAGCATTGTAGTGTTGTTGGTTATTTGTGGACTTGTTCTTGTTTCTTTTGTGTGTATGATAGTTTGTTGTTAGAAATACCGAATCATTATCATCCTCATCGCCATCGTCATCATCATCAACATCAACATCATTATCAGCAATATCACTCTGCTCATCTTTTTCCAAGAAACTCACAATGTCATAGTCATCACGATGTGGACTGCTGGTGTTGTAAATGTTTTGATGTTGTTGTTGCTGTTGGCTAAAACACAGTTCATCAATGAGTTCTTCATTGATTTCATCCAATTCATCAATTGTCCATATAATTTTATGCTCACGATTTGGTTTCTCCATGCCCAATGCATTACTATTCTGATAGTTTTCGGGTAAATGCTCATACCCACTAGAGTTTAGCGTTGCATATTGTTGCTGGTGCTGCTCGGGCTGTGGCTCTCTTAGTGGTGGACTATAGATGTGTGGTTGCTGCTGGTCGTTGTATTGCTCACATGTGTAGGTTTCATATTTTGGCGTACCAAAAGTGGACAACATTGAAGGTAGCTTTGTTGTCGTTGTCGTTGTCGTCGGTTTGTCTGATTCTATAAAGCAACAGCCTCCGTTGCTTGTGTGTTGCTCTTGTTTGATCAGCGCTTGTTGTGCCTGACAATATTGCTGATATTCATAGCAGTTGTTGCTTAATTTTGGTGAATGTTGTTGCTCTGGTTGACTCTGTGCTGTGGTCATACTTTCACCCAAATTCAATGACATCCACGGATCCAATTGTGGCGATGAACACGGTGATTGATTTTTCGATTGGCAATTGATTTCGTCATAATTAAAATATTCGATATCTAAATTTAAGCAATCAGCAGCAGTAGAGTTCAACAATTGCTGCTGAGGACTTTCATTGTTTGTATGCTGCACATTCGCCATTTTTATTTCTGTGCTATCATGTTGCTGGTAGTTTCCACCAGGCGGCGTAAATGGGGTGTACGGTGTGTACGGTGTTTGTGGTGTATACGCTTCGCCACCATTTATCTGATCTGCTATTATCACTTGCTCAAATTGCTGCTGTTGCTGCTGCTGGCAATTCTCTGTTAAACGTGCTATATCCTCAGGTTCAAAACGAAAAATATCTTCTCTATTGTATGCTGCATATTGTTCGCCGTTGTTGCTACCATCTTGTTGCAGCAACATAATAGTGTCATCTGCACCAGTAGTTTCATTTTCCTGATAACACATCGAATTACGTTGACTGCTGCTGTTGCTACTGCCACCGCCAATGCAATCGCTGTACACTGAGTTCGGTGTCTCAGCAATATAACTTAATGAAAAATTTGGAAAACTCACTTCCACATTGTCACCAAAATCATTGTAGTTGTTGGTGTGGTTGTAAATGCTGCTGTGACTGTTGCTCTTAAGATTACAGTTTGGTGCAAGAAATTGTTGTTGCTGCTGCTGCTGTACATTAGCGCTTAATGGTGGTGACATAATCGCTGCCATGCAAGTATTACTGCTATAATTATTCAAAGTGCTGGACATTGTGGTGGGCAATGTCACTATTGATGGATTGTAGGGTGTATAGGGGGGTGTTGTTGGTGTATTGCAGCTGCCACCATTGGAATTAACATGGAACATTTTTAGTTGCCTAACATTGTTGGAGGGAATGTTGTTAAGTTGCTGCGGTGAATTTAAAGTATTCACTTTAAGCGAGGAAGACATTTTCAATTTTTTTGTTTTTTTTTTTTTTTGTAATTCTCTTACACTTCTTGTGGAATTTTCTATAAGTTTTGACTAGTTCATGGATTTTTTTGATTATTTATACTTATTATAAAAATTTGCATTTATTTCTTATGTCTTTTATGATTTTTTTGGGCTCATTTCACTTTTGGTTAAACTAAGATTTTTAAAGTTAATAACTTCTTAAACTTTTTCACTGAATATACTCCTCAGTTTTTGTTAAATTAAATTATTTATATTTTTGACTAGGTCACTTTCAATTTCCTACTAATTTTAGTTGCATTTTTAAGTTTTTCAGGTTCTTAAAGTTTGGCCAATTCACTGTCATCTTATGAAATAATTAAATTTTGTTTATGTTTATGGCACATTTCAACTTGCTTTGGTTTACTGAGTTGAAAAATGTTCATTCAGTTTTATTTTTTTCAAATAGCATTAATTTATTTCATTAATGTCTTTTATGAGTTCTATCACTGATTTCACGTTTTTCACAATGTAATAATGTCTCGCTCAAATGTCTAACACAAATTAAAAAATTAAAACGTTTTTCTTTCACTTTCGCGTGCTAATTGTCACTTTGGCTCGCTTGTTGTGCGACACTATATCACGGCGGCGAGACTTTTCACTGTTGCTGTCATGCTCGTCAATGATCACTGCATCTTTTTTTCAATTCTTTTTGGCTCAGTTGCCAAATTAGTTGCGGGAAATCCCAATGAACACATATATATTTTTATATATCCGCTAACGAAAACGTCACAATATTTACAAACAACGAGCTAAACTTTCATTTAGTCTAGCACTCGTATAACGAAAATTTTTATTTAGAAAACTTGTAAATTTTCTTGACTAAAATTTTTTGTTTGGTTTTTAGTTTCCAGCTCATAACATTTTCTTAAATGATCGCGCGATTTTTCTTTCTTAGTATTTCCAGATTTCTAGTTCAGTGTGAAGCTGATGTTGCTCTCATCACGTTTGCTGCGACAATAAACCTTAACACATTATGCTGCACGTTATTTAAACACAAACAATGTACGTATATATAGATATGTACAAGCCACAGGCAGCATAAGTCATCATCATCATTATCAACAGCAGCAACCACAGCAACAGCAACAATATCATCATCATTTCTACGCTTGTGTGTTGTGCGTGCAAAAGGATCGATCTCGGTCCTCCTCATTATGGTGATCTTGTGTTGTGCGACAGTGCACGGTTCTCTATGGATGCTGATGCTGCTGCTGCTGCTGGATTCTATATGCACACACACATATGTTCATTTCACTTCATTCCGTTTTTCTTTTGCCGTTTCTAAAATTCTTTTAATTTGTGTTGGTACATTTCTTTTTTTATTAGTTTTTTCTGCTTCAATTTTAATGTGTTGCTCATCTGCATTTTGCTGCAATATAAACGCACTTTTCATTTCAGTTTTTATTTATTTTTTTTTTTTTCAATTTTCCTTTTTTTATTTTTTTAAAGATGCTGTTATTTTTTATTTCATATATAGAAATTGTGCGTGAGTTAATTGCATGCCATGTAAGAAATTTATAAAATGATGTTGGTGCAATGTCATTAATTCACAGGCGTCAAATAACTGCTCAATTCAAATAGAAGTTATTTTCACTGAGTCATGGCAACTTGAAATCACTTGTTTTTCTTGTGTCATTTGAATTAACATTCGAATATTTTGTTGACTTTCATTGACTCCTCCATTCTGACACGAGTGTCTCTCATTGACTCATATCAATTTCATTCTAACACGAGTGACTCTCATTCGCCTTCATTTAGACACGAGTCATACTTACTAAATCATATCGCTCATTTACTAAAAGACTGTCATAACTCAAAAAACGCGATTTTACAGAAAACGCGTTTAAAGTTTTCAATTGACTCCCACTTTGCAGAAAAATGAAGAAATCTTATAATTCTCACGCGCAGAGTATACAAGATATTACTATGAAATTTTTACACAATATAAAGCGTGACATAATGAATAATTCTGCATCATTAACTCAAAAATCGGGTTGTTTGACTTATGACAGTCTTTTAGTAAATGAGCGATATGTGCCAAATTATTTGTAATAACCTTGACTCATAAATGACTCAGTGGCCCATGGGTATCAACCGAATGTTTTTCATTTTGTAGACATTTGTTTGACTCTATTCTGACACGAGTAACTTTCAATGACTCATTCGAATGTATATGTACCAAATTATTTGGAATAAACTGATATTTTCCGTTCAGATATTTGACTCATAAGTGACTCAGTGGCTCATGGATATACACCGAATGTTTTTCATTGACTTATGTGCGCTAAACTATTTTGTAGTCATTTGTTTCCCTCTTTTCTAACCCGAATAACTTTCAATGATTTATACGAGTCCAAGGCGAAGTTTTTTAGAGTAAATTGCTGATGTAAACAAAAAAAGAATCATGCGGTTTCTGGTTCATAGCAATTTACTCTTGAAAAAATTATCTGAAAAAAATTTTCTTGCAGGCACGAGTGACTTGCATTGACTCATGTTCATGATATAACTTGAAACCATTTTTCCCCTGTATTTTAACAAAGTATTTCTGATTGACTCATGGGCACCAAAGAAATAAAAATTTTCCCTTCTATGTATTCTGGCGCGAGTGACTCTTATTGATTCATTCGAACCAATTAAATTTAAACCAGTTTTTAATGAATTATTACCCTCCATCCAGGTATGAGTAAATTTCATTGTTTCACTTGCATCAAATAATTTTAAGTCCCTTATTTCCCTCCAATCTGATACGAGTGACTCTCATTGACTCAAGCCTCAAAGAATGTTAAAATACTTATTTCCCTCCAATCGCCACGGCATTAAAAATTTCCTGCCGACCCCTCACATTGCACTAGCAGAGCAATACACTCCATGCTGCGCTAAGCAGCTAGCGATCTCGGTGTCTCTCTTTTTCTTGGCACATATGGTAAGCAAGTGTGTTGTTTGTGTGTTTTGGGTTGACGATTTCTTTTTGCTGTAGTTTTTTCATGCCTCCTTTTTAATGCTGTCGAACTTTAACACTATTTTTTGTGTGCATTATTATTAATATTGCTGTTGTTCTTGTTGTTGCAGCGCATTTTCAACTGCACACAATGAATGCAAAATTTTGTATATATTTGTAGTTAAATTTATTATTATGCCTAAGTACAAACAAAAACGAAGAAAATTTAATGTGCGCGCGATTCTCCAGCAACATTTGCTGATGCTGACGTTGATATTGCAGCTTGGCTCAAGTGCAACATTTGTGTATGTTTTGTATACCAAACTCTGTGCTATTTTTGGTATATTTAGCTGATGTGGTGATATGCTGCTGATATGCCTTTATGTTGTTTGCTGGTACTATGAAAACGCATGACAATATGTTTTTAATTTACTACGAAAATGTGCAGAATTTTTCTGCATTTTCCGCAATTGCTTCTTATTTTTTATTTTCTTTTTTTTTTTGTTTTTGCTTTGTGGAATATTTAAATTTTTAACTGAAAATGGAAGATTTCAATGTTTTTAGCGCTGTTGCTGCTGTTTATTTGCATATATTTTCTATGTTTGTGTTGTGGCATTGAAGGGGTTAAAGTGTTTTTGTGCAGCTGCTGCCAGTCAGTGATATTGATACTGTTGCTGTTGTTGTTGGTGATATTTTTTCATCTACTCCATTCAAGTGTATTTGTTTATTTTGGTTGGGTGAGTCAGGTGTCATTCGTTTTCAAGTTGTTGCTGCTACGGCTCCTAATGAATATGTTGTTGCTTGACTTCATAGTTGGCAGTTGACAATCTGCTTCATTCTTTTTCTGTATTTTTTAGTATATATTTTTTTTTTTTGTTTTTTTTTTTTAGATCTTCTTTTTTTGGCAAACATTTAATTTTTGGCGCACGTCTGCCACAAGCGAAGCACCATTGGCACTGGCATCAGCACCAACAACATCAGCAACTACTGACAATAGCACCAGCTCAATTCAAAAACGATTAACGCTCACATTTGCCACTTGCGTATTATTATTTATTTTTGGTATTCTGCTTCGGATGTGATGTGATGATATTATTTGATTTCTTTTTTTTTTTTTTCTGACGTGATTTTTGGGCGCATAGCCAAATTGTTGCTGCTGTTTGCTGCTCAATCTACCTACTCTTTTAATTTCACAAGTGGAAATTCGCAGAAAAAGTGCGACAAGTTACATCATTTTTAAAATTAGTTATAAATTTTCTTTCGTACTTTTATGTTTCGTTTTGCATTTTGTTTTTTTTTGTATGTGAAATTTGAGTTGTCACTTAAATTTTATTTATTTTTTATTACAAAATTAAATATTGTTAATCGTGTCTAGATTAAATATTTGTTCTTTGGAAACATAAAATTTTTATACTACTTTCATATCGTCGTCGTTCTGGCTGAAATCACAAAATTCTTTTTTTTAATCTCTGAGATGAAGTTAGTTTATGCAGTGCATAGTGCTCTACGAACACTGGCAAAAATTAAAAAGAAGTTAACAGATTGATACACACATTATTATAGGTTTTAACTGCATCATCAAAAATCGAATTTATTATGTCATTCGAATTCTAGAACCTAATTAATACGGATCCAATTAAAAAAATTAATTTGGACTTAGTGATTTCTGCTTGAACGACTACGGTATAATCTGAGCACCATTGATTAGGGTTAACAGATGTTTTGGTTTTCCAGGACATGACTTAAATTTTGACAGCTTTGGGAATGGTCCTAGTTGTTGTTCAAAATATCCTGGTTGTCATGAATGAAATAAAACTGTCACTAGAGAATTAACTGAGCAAGATAATCAGACTTTACCTGTCTGATTCATTTCTGCGCTCTCTCGAAAAAGTATCCATAGCTCTATTCCCAGTAGAAAGCCCAGTAGCAAGCAAGAGAAAGGAAAATTATAAGAAGAAAAATAACAACGAAAAGATGGAATAATAGAGTACTCAGCTCGCAGCTACTTGTTCTAGTTAATTTAAATTAAATAATAACATAATGCAACAATAAATTTCAAAAGTCGAATGAATAACTTTTTAAGAGTCGCTGATTCTGACCCTGTGCATAGATTTTCTCTGTTACGTCTCGGATCCCCGCTATGGGGGCCAAAACCCATAGTTTTTTTATTTTGCCTTGTACATGTTTCACAGCTGGGAGAAAGTTTTTTATCCTGGAAGGGAGGTAAAAATTATTTAGACAGCAATACCTTCCCCCCTTGCCCCCCTCCCCCCCTTACTTACCCTTTTGGGTGTTATTTGAAGCCACTATTGGATATAATATATATGACAGTGCCAGGTAAACGAATTCGAAACCTATCTAAGGTTTCGTTGAAAAATGTTCCCCATTAAAAAGCCGGAAATTAGTTGAAGTCAGTGAAGGAGAAAATTACCTAGGTTCAACTTTTTCAAAGAAATTAAATCTTAAAAAAAAAATTTTTTTTTACAGGTAATTGCTGGAAAAAATAATATATATTCTTCGGAGAAAATATTCTCCATTAAAAAATAGTAGGGGTCTTTGAAGGTAAAAACCACCCTAATCCAACCTTTTCTTTGAAAGACAAAAAACCTGTAGCTGCTAGTTCTATGAACTTTTTGAAATTCTTCTGGCATCATTGTTCATTTAAAGCCTAATAATTGAATTTAATTCAATTTTTACTAATTAATTTGAAGTGTGAACTGTCAAATTTGGAAGAAATTTTTAAAAATGTTTCCAAATTAAAAAAAAGACAAAAAATTTATTTATTTTATAATGATGAAAACTTTGAGATTATTAAATAAATTTTAAGAGCGGTTTTACACAACTATTTTTGTAATTTTTATTTTCAACCCAAATTAAATTTGACCTTCAGTTATCTCAACTATTCTACAATAAGACATATTTTCTCCGAATATATTTGGTTGATTTCTCAAATGTTTAAATCAGTAGGGAAGAAGGGGGAGCATTCACCACTGGGGCACATTTGCCACCCCCCGCCCCCCCCCCATCTTATCTTCTAATTTAAGAAAGTTTTGTAATTGAAACAATCTATAATATGTGCTTTTATCGATCATCTCTCATATCTTCTACTTTGACAGTTGAGCTTTGTAAGTGATCGTGGGCAGACGTGTTTTTATGAAAGTGGTTGTTCCTGGGGCACCAGAATGCGGATGGCTCGGTTTCGACGGCATATGATATGAATTTCAGACAGTATAATGTTAAATTAAGTCATTTCTAAATAAATTCCTCTGGATCAGTACAATCCACTTTTATTTGCATTATATACAAATGCTTATTTTTTTTTAATAAATAACTTATATTTTTTAACAAAATTTTATAAAAATGAATCATTTATATTTTTGTTACTTTATGTTATAAATAAATTTTCATAAATTAAAAATAAGTAGAACTTATTCTGACTGATAATATTTAATAGTAATATATAAGAACAAAAATAAAAAAAAAAAATAACTATTACTTTATCAAAAACCTTGAATTTTATTCCTTGACGGTTGCACCCCACCCCCTTGACGAATGTACCCCATGACTGGGGCACTTTCACCATTTTGGACTCCTTGGAAAGTCATCAAAAAAATAATAGAAATCATTAAGATAATCAACTCATAAAGATAACAGATGAAAGCTAATAATTTTCAAAAAAATTATTAGTTTAGTATAGACAACACTTTAAAAAAAAAAGTGGCGTATGCTCCCCCTTCTACCCTAACTATAAAGAAATTTATTTTATACAAAATTTCCACTTTTAAAATTTAGTTTGTGAGAAAAACCGAACTTAGTTGGTTTGACCTTCAATGACCCCAACTACTTTTTGATTCGAAATATTTCCCCCAAAGACTGATCTGTACTTTTTTCAACGGTAAATCCAGTATTAAGGCAGTATAAAGGCAAAAAATATTTTAGTTTTTCAAAGAATAATTTCTGGGAAAAAATTGGACCTAGGTGGCTTTGACCTTCAATGACTTTAATTGTTTTTTTGATAAAGAATATTTTCTCCGAAGATTTTTCCGACAATAAATCCAGTATAAAGGGATCATAAAAATAAATTTTTTTTAAGAGTTAATTTCTTGACCTCGGTAATTATGGGCTTCAGTGACCCAAACTACTTTTTGATTAGAAGTAATTTCCTCAAAGGCTGTTTGTTGCTTTTTTTAACGGTAAATCCTATATAAAGACATTTTAGCAACAAAAAAAAAGATGTTAGTCTGTCAAAATTTAATTTCTGCGAAAAAGTTGAACTTAGGTAGCTTTAATCTTTAATGACTTCAACTATTTTTTTATGGAAAATATTTTTCCCGAATTATTTTTTCCAACAATTAATCCAGTAAAAAAGGATTGTAAAAAAAAAAATCTTTTTTTTCAAGGCTTAATTTTTTTAAAAAAATTTGAATTAATTTTCGATGACCCCAACTAATAATGAGGTGAAGAACTGTGGAACAAAGTATAAAAAATCATATACACTAGCTAGGATTCTAGGCAATGTTCGGGGTAAACCTCTCCCCTTTAACGATGAAGATGACATACAATATTATGGTTGGTCATAAACAAAAAAAAATTCAAGGGACGATAAAATTAGAAATCCCACCTTCGGAATTCTTTAGATCTGCTAGTGCTCTTGTGCAACAACATGAACAACAAGGTTTCCCTAGTATAAAGTATTCCCTAGATAAAAGCAGTAAAATGTGAAAAAAAATTAGCTTTTGCCTATTTTTCCTCCTTTTTTTAGTTTGGTCAACTGGAGTTTGTAGATAATGTTTAAAGACCTATAAAGTTATAATTTCTATGTCAATTTATTATTTTATCTAGAAAAAATTCGCATTCCAAATTGAAATAAATAAAATCTATTATTTTTGTTGATTTTCAAAATCAGCTGACGAAAAAAAAATTAAACAAATATACATTAAACAGGCCTAGTGATGATTCGATACAAGTAAATACAAGTAAAAACTCGATACTTTTCATTCGATTCAAGTACTTTTTTTACTCGATGCTATAACATAAATATTTTACTTGGTATCGGAAAAAAGGATCAGTATCGGATATTCGATACTTTTGAAAAATATTTATTTAAAAAACAGAAATATTGCTGTACAATATTTAAAATTGTGGATCATTTTACAATATGTTACAGCAATAAATAATATATTTCAAAATGCTGCTGTAGAATTATTCAAAATATTTCAGTCCATATTGCAATATTTCAATGTATGACAATATTGCAGTACATTATTGAAGTTCTAGAAAATATTTCCGGTCATACATGTAGAATATAATGTTTATTGAAACCTTTTCATTAAAATAAAATATCTATCATAAATTTTCTAAATTAAATTAACGTAATTTCTACATGATGTACGTGTTTCCAGTGGAAATATCTCAAAACCATGATTTATAGGCGAAAAACTCGTGTTAAGTAGTGTAAACTGTAGGCTCAACCATGTTGTATCACAATGGGCCGTTCTGGCCTGAATGTTTTCCTTGACAACCACTTAAAAAAAGAGTAATTTGTCTCTTTAAACTAGTATTTGATACAAGTACATATTCGATACTTTTTTCCGATATTTTCGGTAGTATCGATACTTTTATTCGATACAAGTAATGAGTAAAAGTATCGATACTATGTGGGTATCGAATCAACACTAAACAGGCCGTTCAGTTAGGTGAAACCTAATAATTTTAAATTATGTATGTAAATGCAATTAAAAAGCCAATACATGTCGAAATATTAAACAGTAATTAATTTTGGACAAAGCTTATATTTGTATTTTTAACCAATTTTAGATGTTTCCGGACGAATTCTCAATGAATTCCAAAGCGACCATATCTCTGAGGAAAAGAAACGTAAAGATTTATGCATTTTTTTTTCAAATACGTATTTTAAAACAAATTAGTAAGAAAAATAAATCACCGTCAAATGTTGAAAGTATAAGGTCAAGGTACTTTGTGATGCTCCCACACACATGTCGGCAATTGAAATCTAATTTAACTCAGCACAAAGTATGAACATCAAAATCGTCAACTATTTCTTATACTACATGAAAAAAATGAGAAAAATTAATAACTACAAAAAAAAATTATAAAAACAGCTGTCAGAACAATTTACACGGTTGCTTGCAGCTAAATGTGCAACAGCAACCAAAGCAAAACTATCAAAACATGACATAAGTATCTAGGACTTTTACTTTTTCTACGAGTGCAGTTTAGCTACGAGTACACAGAAAAACGCACACACAAAAAAAAAAAAAAAAGCAGTACTAAAACTTTTTTTTTAAAGAAAAAGTGACTACAACTAAGTAAAGTGAGTAAGGCCAAAAGAAATGTCCACACAATATTGCTGCTGCACTTGAAAAACAAAAGGGAAGGAAGCAAAACACACACACACTCAAGAAAAAAAATGCATAAAAGAGAAAAAAAAACAAAAAAAAAAGCATACAAAAATGTCAAAAGATACACGCACTTTGCACACGCTCAAAACAACAGCAAGAACTGCAAGGAAAAACGTTCATAGCGTTCACAAGTGTATATATGTGTAAGTATGTATTTTGAAGTTTTTTTTTGTGCACATGTGCATTTTCATGCATGCATGTGTTTGTGCGTGAATGTGTATGAAAATTTTATAATATTAGAAAGTGCAAAGATCTTTTGAAAACATGCCAAAAAGTGTATGTCGTACGCTCGAGTATTTTCTTGCTGCTTTTTTTCTAGTTATTTCTGCTAGAACTTCCTCGGCTTCTTTTTTTTTTTCTTCTTCTTTTCTTTTTCAATTTCTACTTCCAAGTCATCTCCTGCTCCTGCTGCTGCTCGCACTTAATATTTGTATCTTTTAAATTTGAGTTGTCTTAAATGGTGCGGAATTAACCCCGGCAAATGAGTTTCTAACTTCCCCTTTTTTGCAACGTTTTATTATCGATTGAATGTGTATGTGTGTGTGTGGGTGAAATTTTATTTGTTTTTGAAGTTTAAGTGGCATATGAGAATGTATGGGAGTGAGTAAGCAACCCACTTTAGGCATATGTTGAAGGTCATAAATATTGATTTGATTTCTAATGGCATTAAAATTTTAATGTGTTTATTAATTGATTTATGCGGCTTACATTAAAGTTTGAAAAGTATTAAGAGAATATTTTAGGATTTGAAAAAATTTAATATTTGCGTTTTTTGTGTGTAAAAATCTATACGCGTGAATACCAGAAAATCGGCTGGCTCGAGTGAACTTGCTGTATTCTAAAGTATAGCATCACAAACAGAACCAGAGACACGAAGTCTTAGAGTTATTTCCTTAAGTTTAGTAAGAACTTTGGTTTATTGACGAATCCCAACGGACCTCCCTCGCGCCCAATACGCCCGAAGGGCACATTCATATAACACACAAATCTGGAGCCAGTACAAAGCAGAAGTGCCCGGTTCAATTCTCAAGGACGAATAAAGAGAATAAAGAACTAAACGATTTCAATAACTCCCAGAAGGAATATACGTAATCAATTATTTTTATTATCAATTACACTGGAATACAGTGAAAATATAACATGAACCAAAATATGTTTTCTAAACTGATTTCGCTGATTTCGAAAATCACAGTCAATTTTTTTTCTATGGGTAAGTTTTCGAGATATAACAAAATAACGGTTTTTCAGGTTACAGTTTCACTTACAGGCTAATATCGCATTACCTATAGTTTCGACCGAACCAAGTTATATATCATGAAAATATAATGGTGAAAATTTAGATTTGTTTGTGAGTTTTTATAGTTTCAACATTTTTAGCAATAATTTAATAAAAATAATCCTATAGCTACCAACAATTAAAAAAATTCTGCTCCCATTGGGCGTTAAAAGAAAATATTCAAGGATTCTGGATGAACAGCTGGCCATGCAGTACAACTATGATTTTTTTTAATATTTGAAAAAAAATAAATAAAAGTTGTGAAATAATATATTTATATACAGTGTCGGACAAAACTAAAGCACGGATTCTTCCTTGTTTGCATATTGTTCAGTAATATTGTAAATCATGCTTGGATTGAAATTTTTTTTATGAATATAGTATATTCGTTATAATAAAATATAAGAACCATAATATTATTTTTCAAATAAAATAAAAATATTAACTCAAAAGTAACAAAATGCATAAAACTGGCCCGACAAAACTAAAGCACATATGGAATATATTAATGGAAAAGCTCGATTTCTGCACTATTTTGTAGCGTATCTACTATTTTTCAGAGCTGTTGCATATTTACGTGGCATGGACTCAATAAAATTGCTCAAAACGTCTGTTCTTCCATGCAATCTCCGATTGGTAGAAAATGGTATCTTTGTTTTTATCCTTTATGTGATGAATTTTCCGATGTATAATTTCGTTTATATTTTTTGAGATTGAGATTGGGAGAATGGATGGTCCTCTATTAAATCCCGATCTTACTGGCAACAAACCATTCTTTTACACAGCGTGCTAGGATCGTCATCGTGCTGGTAGACATGCTTTAACAGCAGATCATCCTCCGTATAAGGTAACATAACATTCTGGGGCATATCTTTGTACATCAAACGATCCATTATACCTCTTATTTTATGAATTGAACCGATTCCATGGCCAAAAAAATCACCAGACCATTACGTTGCTTCGCTCGTATCATTAGGTGCTTTGAAAATAACGCGGATTTCATTGTTGTCCTTTTGGTCTGCACACTAGCTTCAATCCGTCGCAACCTTTCATGTTAAATATAGATTCATCAGTAAAAACCACGATATTTCATTTGGCAGTAACCCAACTAAAGTATGCGTTTACAAATTCGATATAAAAGGATATTTTTTTATAATCCGAAAGATTATAAATAAAAAAAAATATGTGCATACTTGCATATTTTTAAATTTTATTGAACTAAATGTTGACAAGGAAGAGTTCGTGCTTTAGTTTTGTCCAGCACTGTATATATATTTCATATAAACTTTATAATTAATGAATTAAAATATTACCATAATTAAATCTTTTCATTAATGAAACAGTTGTAATGATTTAACGAATGAAAAATTTATGTAAAAGTATGGATGATATCGCTTGAAAGAATTCATTTATCTTTGATAATGTATAAACTTATGCATTATTTTCCTACGACATCACTATGCTATGAATCAGCAATACTTTACTACATAAACGGTGGAGATTTTCGTTTACCTTCTGCATTACCATGCATTACGTTTTCCTTCTGGCCTTCAACCCTTTTTACAGGTTGCTCACTCAGTCGATAAAGGTACCCTCTTAGCGAGACCCGTTGTAGCGATTGTATACAGAGTTTGCTAATCTTAATCTTAACCTTTTCTGCTTACGTGGTTTACCTTGGAACCCGCATTTAAACCTTCCATCTTATGAAAATCGTTTGAAACTAATTGCATTACCGTCTTTAAAAAAGCGTAGAACTATGTTAAATTCAACATTCATACTTAAACTTTTTCAGGGCAATATAAATAGCACCTATCTTTTAAGCAGGTTAAATATTAATATACCTACGCACTCTACGAGGAACTATACTTTATTACGTTTGAAAACTTATAATAGTAATTACTTAAAATTTGAACCTTTTAATAATGCCTGTAATGATTTTAATAAAGTTTATCACTTAATAAATTTTTCTGATTCGCTAATTTCGATTAAACATAAAATTCTTTCTGAAATTAACAATTGATTCTCTCCACTATCCAGCCATTTTGTGCTTAGTGGAGCTCTCTCCCCTCGCGTTTTTGCTACCGTACGCGCTTCTGTTGTGTGATCCGGATCACTCTACTACGGTAACCCATTCGTAGTTGGGAGCGCCCCTCGGTCGGCTGGGCGGGAGGTGGGCATGGGATTCGTCGATAAAAAACATCGGTAAAGTCTATAGCGAAATTACAAAAACACACAACTTTACTTTTTCTCCTTTTTCTTCCAATATGACACATAAGTAGAGCCTCTCCGAAACATTTCCACTGAGTACGGTCTTTCGGAAAAACATTATATTTCCTTGAAATACTTTCCCGTGGCTTGAACTTCCTTTTCAAGCGTACATTTCCAGGTACACCTTAGCCTTCTCCGTTTTCTCCTCCCTAGTGCTTATCGGCAGATCAATCTTATCAAATGGTTTGGTTCAGGCATTTAATGGCCATCAATTTCAACCACATTTTTCTAGTTTAGAGCCCCAGAAAAGCCTAACATCTAACTGGCTCACCTCTTTGTTCCTCTATGCCCCAGTACATGTGCTTAGAGAGCCGCCCCCCCCCCCCCCCAAACAATTATTTACGCTACGTGATGCTTTTTTACTATAAAAAAGGTAAAAACAAAAACATTCCGATAAATTTGTGCGGTTTACGGTGAGGAACAGAACGTACCGTCCAACTTTGGTTTGCTCGATTCCGTTCGGAAAATATCGATGTTAAAGATGCTCCTCGCTCTGGCCAGCCAGTCACTGAAAAAGCTTATGAAATTTTGCAACTGATGGAGCAAGACCGGCACGCAAGCTGTCAGGAAATAGCGGAGGCACTAACATCAACCACACGACAGTTTTGAATCATTTAAAAAAGGCTAGCTACTCAAAGAAGCTCGATGTTTGGGTGCCCCATGAATTAACACAAAGAAATTTGATGGACAGGATTGCCATCAGTGAAACGCTGCTGAAACGCAGCGAAATCGAACCATTTTTTAAACAAATCATTACGGGCGATGAAAAATTGATTAGATACGAGAATATTAAACGAAACAAATCATGGTCAAAGGCCTGTGACCCTCCACAAACAACTTCAAAGCCTGGATTGACGGAAAACAAGGTTATGTTGAGTGTTTGGTGGGATTGGAAGGCAATTGTCTGTTATGAAGCAATCAAGAAATAGCGTCCAGAATCGGCCAACAGAAAAGGTGTTGTATTCCACCATGATAATGCCAGGCCACACACATTTTTGATGACCCGTCAAAAATTGACTGCGCTTGGTTGGGAAGTTTTGATGCACCCTTTGTATAGCCCGGATATTGAACCGCCTGACTACCATTTCTTTCGGTCTCTGCAAAACTTTCTTGATGGAAAAAAATTGGCGGACAGAAGAGCCGCCGAAAATCACTTGGCCAAGTTTTTCGCCAATAAACCACAGAAGTTTTACACCGAATTACCTATGAAGCTACCAGAAAAATAGCAAAAAAAATCATAGAAAATAATGGCCAATATGTATTTGATCAAAATTGAATTTTTATAAAGAAAACTTTTGTTCAAATATTGGCAAAAAAAAAAACCGAAAATACTTTTTATATGACCCAATATTAAACTATCTTTTAACATTTCATACACTACAGAAATTTTCGTCTTCTTTAAATTTTGCTAATGTTCAATCTGTTTCCAAAAAGAAACGGCGTCAACAAATGCCTGCGGATCGTTTGCCATATTTTCTGGCCAAATGCCATCACAAACGAAAACTTACTGATACTCTCCGAGAGTTTTCCGATTAAAGTGGAAATCAAAAGAAGAAAATGGACCTGGATCGGTCACATCCTCCGAAAACCAAATGAAAACATCGATAAGAGGGCATTGCAATGAAATCCACAGGGCAGTCGGCGCCGAGGTCGCCCTCGACAGGCGTGGATGAGAACGGTGCTTGCAGAAAGCGTCGTGGAATGAAATACATAGTATCGCCCAAGATAGAAGGCGATGGACGGAGTTTGTAATCGCCTTATGCTCCACATAGGAGCGTTAGATTATTTATTTATTGCATTTATTTATAATTTGTCAAAGAATAAAAAAAATAGATCCTCGTCGCACAAAATCTATTCTATGCTATTCAAGGTCAAGGAAATTATTTGAAGCAAAAGGAATTGCTTAATGATACGGTTCCAAATTACTCTACGAGTGAGCGGTCGTAACAGAGAAATTGAAGCTCATTGCCCATATTTTAGATGAAAGTAAGGCGGTCCAAACATGAGATATCTCAATGGGCGTTCTAGCCAGAGTGTATCCCTTGGCAGCCAATTAAAAAAAAAGTTGCTCTAAATATTTCCAAAGGATGTACGTGGATACGGTATAGTACACTAGACTCAAAACTGATTTCGCTTGGGGTTGGTAATTGTTTCACTCGCTATATTACGAGATATCTTAATATTTTATTCCTTTTGAAAATCATTCCATAAACTCTAAAATACTACAGAGCTCGGTCATAGCATACATTTTTTTCCTTGTCTTCGACCAATTTTTGTAATTGTAGATATGCAACCTTCAACTGGTTTCCTGTTCACTGGGTAAAATACCTAAGTATCATTGTAATATATTAAATCTAAAGGCAGCAGATACTTTTAGACTTTGCTGAGGAAGCACCTAGTATGTCGTTATCCAGTAATGAAAAGCAAAAGCTTGAAAAAAAAAGCACACATATTTTTAGCAAAATTTAATTTATCATCATATATTATTACAACAATAATATCAATTATACATAAATAAATATCATATATTTAACATTATTATTAACAACTAGCAATCAACTGCCGGTTGACATTTTGATGCGCCTATTAAACATAACAATTAATTCTGAAATACGCACTCAATTTAATTAATTTTGAAATATTTTCAAACTATGATATTCTATGCTCATTTGCCATATTCCACTGGCTACACCCTACTAACCGCACACTACACCCTACTAACCGCACACTACACTTATGTACGTGCAGATGCACACAACATTTGCATTTCAATTCACACCTCAATAATGACAATGTTTACAATACAATGAAAATGAAATGGAAATTTATCAACAACAATAACAATGTGTAATTTTGTAATGGATTTTGTTTATTGCATTGCCGTCGAGTGTTGCAGCAATAATGAAATGCGGAGGAGATGAGCTTGAGCGGTTTCTTTTTGTATATATTTTTGATCTTTTAACATGAAAATGTAATAATGTATTTTTTTCCTTTTTTCTTTGTGTTTTGAAACAAATATCTTAAATCTATCGAGATACTTTAAAATTGTATATGATTTCATCGATTTGGTTTGGTTGTTGAAATTGTCAGCATTTCTGAAAATAAACAAAACAATTTATCAGTATTAAATAGAAAAATATCAAGGCTTCAAAAAATCCAAAAAAAAAAACCAAAAACGAAATACACAGAAATAAACAAAATTTAAATGAAAAGATCATTGTGTTTATGTATTTTTATATCGGTGTGTGTGTGCTTTAAAGAAATTATTTTTTGTGTTTCTTTTGTCTTAACACAAATCTATGTCAAAATTTTATTATTTAAAAAATTGTCTGTCTGCTGTTTTTTTGTTTTTTCTTAGAGGAAAAATTAAAACGTGAAAATGTTTTTATGAATGAATAAAACTGACGTTTATTTACTTAATTTATGAGATTTTAAGTTTTTTTGTGTAGATTTTATTAGCGCTTTTTAACCAAATTTTGTGTTCTATTTTATGGTGTCTGGATGTATGTATGTTGTTCTTAATTAATTGAGAATAATGATATCATAGAATGAAAAAAATAATAATTATTAATAATACCAACTAAACGAATTTTTAGCCCTCGATAACTTACCCATTTAAAATTCCCAATACCTATTTTATCATACACTAAGCTTATAATTTAGCTAGGCCAAGAGAGCAATGTTTAAAATATGTTTCAAGTTACCTCGGTGATTTGGTGAATAAGTGCTAGACTGTAGTCCAGCTACTTCAGGTTCAACTCCCAGACGGGGTAAAATTGATTTAAAAAGTGTCCGAAAGGATTGTTCTGAAAAATTAAGTCCCTTCATAGAGTGTAGATTCTGAAAACGCTTGATTAGAGTATCAGTTCAGTTTGTAGCTCTTTTTGGGAGAAAATTCTCAAACGTAATTTTTGAGAATTGGCCAGTATAAATATATGCTAATAAAAATGCATTTTCTTAAGCCCCTACATAAGAATGCCAACTTCTCTTCCAACACTTTTCATGAAATGAAAGTGTTAAGCACAATTCTTTTATTTTCGTACTATTTAATATTTAAAACCATGAGGAGTAAAAGAGATAACTACATTGCCTCTACACACGGTTTCCACTTTGGTACAATTCTACCAAAACTGGTAAATTTTTTTCCATTTTCTCTGCTTGGTACATTGGTACATGTTTTTAAAATTCTGTGGGCAAAGTTAGCTTTCATAGTAATCAAGAATTGTAAAGATATTTTCAAAATACTTTACAAATTAAGAAATTGTTCGGATTTAGTAATTTTTTGGCAAAAAGTAAGTTGTATTAAAAATGGAATAGACTAAATTTATATTCATGTTAATGAGCTCATAGCTCAGCTGATGCTGAAAGAAAATTTTTTTACTTTAGTCTAATATAAAAAAAAAAACAATTAGGGAATAAATTAGAATTCAATACTCTTATTAATATAATGTTATATAATAAGCTGACAAAAAGTTTTTAGTAAAGTTATTTTATTCTATATGAAAAAAATGGTACATTTTTCCCCCATTTGGTACATTTTTTTGTAAATATTGGTACAAAATAAAATGAGTAAGTGGCAATCGTGCCTCTACAGCTTGCAAAACAATATATAACTAACCAATAAGCTATCAATTTTTTTTTCTGGCACTATATGCAATTGAATAAAAAAATGTTCACCTGTACAAATTGTAGTATTTTTTTCACAAAGTTTTTCGTTTTTAAAAGCAGATTTTTAATAAATTTTATATGCACATTTAATTGAGGATTTCCAAAATGAATTGTAGAAGGAAGTTCTTACTCGTAACTTTTAATGCATTTACACTTTTTGCTTCGCATTAATCAAACCATTTCACAATATGGCATATTTTCAATCATTTTCACAATTTAATTAAACCGAAATTAATGAGCGACGACAAACTAAGTATATACATTAATACCACAATATATGGATGCATGTTGGCAACTCTACTCCCTGCAATTACTAGCGCTTATGTGCTTGTATTCTTTCGATTTACTATTGCCTACGTAATCGTACAGTAATATCGCACTATAATTTACAATCTGACGCATATAATTTGCAATACATCCGTTCTGCTAAAGAGAGAAATATCATTTTCAATGTAGCAATCAATTAAATTAATATTGAATTGGCTGGCAACACTGACACACATATACACCAATGTGCATTACTTTTTACACTCACTAATTAAAAATTGTGTATTTTTACTCCTTTTATATCCGGGAACACACACGAAAAACAATCATGATGTCGTTTGTAGAGTACTATCAGAACAAAAACAGAAAAAAAAAAAAAAAACAACATTGAATGCCGCTTTCATGTACACATAATTGCATGTGTGTGTGTGAGTGTGTGTATGTTTTTATGGCTAGGTATATACGTGTATAAGTTTGGCAATGTTTTCATTTTGTTTGTCCTAATTACATGAATCCTCCTCATATGATTTTATTATTTTTTCATTATATGTATGTATGCATGTGCAAATATGTATGTATTTATGTATGCCTATGTATGAGAAATATGTGTGTATGTGACAATTTAATGATAATTTGTTGTTTTCATACTCAATTTTTCCGTGTTTTTAATTGTGGCTGTAAATTAAATGTACATCATGAAGTAATTAAAAAATTAAAACGACAATAAATCGGAAAATTAATTACTTACGAAAATATATACATACATATGTAGTATGTGTGGATGTAGGCAAACTTGGACTCTCAGTTGAAACTAGTGCTGAGTTTTCAATATACATATACAAAAATACCAAAATTTATGTAATTAAGTTGAATGATTTAGGTACGATATGTCCACTGATACCTTGTAATTTATCTTACTTAACCCTTTGGTGGTTTTTGGCTAATATAATGTACAACAAAATTTTCATTTTTCACTACTTCTCATTTCAAATCTATTAAATCAAGTATGTTTTTTCTCTTTCTAATTTAAGTTTGAGCAAAAACGGGAATACAGTTTTTTTTATTTGATTTTGAATATCAGTCCAAATTATATTTGTGTGAATTTACGAAGTGAATTTACTAAGTATAAAATTTTGAGCAAGTGTATACATATACTTTTTTTTAATTATAATAGTTTAAAACGAAAGTTAAAACTCCATTTTATAATACAAAATTAATAGCTTAATAAAAAAGTTGTTAAAAATAATGTTTTACATGCTTAAAAAAATTGTACATTATAGTGTACAAATTCACGCAACTCTAATGTACAATAAATAATTTGGTTACTATTGCGTACAAAAGACATTGACAAAAGGTTGATGATTTTTGAATTATTTTCTGTGGGTGTTAAATAAATTGTGATAGTGTTGATTTGTTTTTTGTTCAACAAACCAAAAAATAACAAGGTTCTGAAAGTGGATGCTGATAAAACTCGAGAAAAAAAATAATACGGGTCTCGGTGTTTTAAAAGTATACGTCAAATTTTTTTTTACGTAGGCTCAAAGTTTGCCCATTTCCAACAGTATAATAAACCAAGGGATAACTTGTTAGTTTTGCATCAGAGCTTGATTGTATGTTCAGCAATTTATAGTAGAATTTTCCGTAGAATATTTTCTTTCTACATTTTGTCCCTTTGCACCCACTATTATGGGTCTTTTTTGCCTTTTTCGAAAAAGTTTATTTTTTGACCCATTACGAGGGTTGATGAAGGGTTAATATGTTCAAGAAATATGTTGCCCATAAAATTTTACTATAGGTCACTAAACAACAAAATTCTGTATACTTGACTTTAGTAAAAATAAACCCAAATTCCAAAAATGTTTCAAATTTTCACTTTTTATACTCAGTGAACAAGTGTGTTTTTTTAAGTATTTTCTTAACTAAAAGTTTATTTTACATTGCAAAATAAAGCTTAGTTGTTTTTTCCACAAAAAAAAATTCAAAAATTAAATTTTTTTCCCGAATTTTCACTCCTTTCATGCATTTTAGTTATTATAATGTACAAAATTCCAAAAGCTCAAAAACCTTTCCCAAAAACTTCTTTCATCATTTTTTGGTTTTTATTCTTAACAAGGTTCGAAACTGTGAGTATAAAATTACAAAAAATTTGTTTGCCCCCATATAAAAAAGTTGAGAAGAAAGGGTTAAAGTTTTACATACCTATATATTTTTAATTGTATGAAAATAAAATGTATTAATCTTAAAAATAACACAGTCCAACAAACTAAGACGTTTTGGCTGCAACAGAATAGCCACTCTATAATCCTGAAAGGATATGCTGTATAGACCATTTTTGTAAAATAAACTTATGGTCCAGCACGTCTCAGTTTTTTTTACAGTGTGTCAAAGTTTTCATTTTTTGGTCGAAGAGAGCTGAATACTAAATGCGAAATTGATGTCTGAGAAAAATCTTATTGACAAAGTTGTACGGTAGAATTGTACGAGGGTCATTTTTGTGGAACATTTTAACCCTTTAGTTCCTCTTTTTATGGGACAATTTGACTCCTCTTTTGATGAAAACCTGAAAAGTCCATTTAAAAGAGACATTTGAGTATTAAAATATTCCACAAAAATATTTGCCAAAAAATTTCACTAGGGGTCACCGAAGACATAAAAGTTATATATATAACGGTTACCGGTTACTAAAAAGAAATAGCAGCCTACTCACATAAATAAAATGTACTATAATGCGAATTCAGCATTATGATTACTTTAGATAACTGTAACATTAATTTTGACCAACAAGGGGACGTCCCCAAGTGTCCGGCGCCGATTTCTCTGATTTTAATAAATGTTGTGGGGACGAAAATCTAATAGACACGTAGGCTATATTCGGCCATACAGTATGGCAACATTTGAAGAAACAAAAGCGTTTAAAACGACAATATTTGTCGGCTGATCACGCATTTAATAGCAAGGGACTGTTGCAGCGATGGTTCTTCTTGCCGCTAATGCTTGACCAGCAGCCAGTACATTTTGAATGTTTTTGCTTCTGCAAATGGCGCAGTAATGCATAACCGAACATACGCGTATTTTTTATCGGCGGAAAAACGGTTTTAAGTTGAGTTCCAACTCCCAAAGTAGGGGGTGCAAAAGTAGGGGTTCTAAGAGTAAGAAATTTTAGAAAAATGTTTGTCTAAAATTTTCATACCAAAAGTTATGTGTACAACTTGAGAAATTGGGATATTGACCTGATATAAGATCGGTGACAGAGCACTGGCATTTTCTACGTCCACGACTTGGATTGAACCGGCAGATCACATACCAAGCGCGTGCTAGTTCTGCGTAAATTACAATTTTGATGGAAGTAAAAAACTATTTCCTGCTATCAGCCGTTAACCGTTATATATATGACTTTTATGTCTTTGGTGACCACTAGTGAAATTTCCTGGCAAATATTTTTGTGTAATATTTTAATCCTTATATGACTCTTTTAAAAGGACTTTTCAGGTTTTCATCAAAAACGGAGTCAAATTGTCCCATAAAAAGAGGAACTAACGGGTTAAATGTTCCACTTTGTCAGTACGATTTTCTTCAGACATCAATTTATAACACTATTTGCACTTAGTATTCAGCTCGCTTCGACCAAAATAAGAAAACTTTGACCCACTGTAAAAAAAAAACTGAGACGTGCTGGACTATAAGTTTGCTTCACAAAAATGGTCTATACAACATTCGCTTTCAGAATTATAGAGTAGTTATTCTGTTGCAAAAATTCTGTTGGACTGTGTAATTATACCATACACTAATGGTAGTATTCTATATGCTGGCAAAAATTTATAGAAAACCGAAACTGAGTTTGGTTCTGAAACAGCTGCCTGAAACAACTTCACTCCAATTGAGCAATTTCGATGACTCAACAGCTTTGACATCAAAACTACATTTGCCACATCACTTGACTTAATCGTTTCAATTTCACTATTCTGACTGACACCATGACACTAACTTCAACCCCATTAATTAGACTTATATAAGATTCTATATCTTAACAACATCTATGACTTTCACTCCATTACTTTCATTCCATCCCTTCAACATCACAGTTTCAGCTCAAAAAGTTCGGCTCAACAATTTCCTGACGTTAGTTCATCGATCACGGACTCCAACTCAATCTTCACCACTTTGATTTAAAATTTTCTGACTCCAAGAATCTGACTTCCTTATTTTGGCTTTCCGATTCCAACTTCACGTTTCCGAATTTATGACTCTGACAAGACGACACTGACTCCAACTTAAACTTCACGATTCCAATCTAGAGTTCTTTAATTCTAAACTCGCGACTTCACCATATTGATTCCCCTACTGTGACTACTTGATTCACCGACTCAATCTTCATCACTAAAATTCTACAATTCTCTGCCTGAAAACCTTCAAATACTTGTTCCTGGAGAAATCATTAAAAATTACTTACCCCTAAATTGTAAATCCTTCAAATAAATCATTGAATCAATGACATTGATGGCAACTAATTAAAAAATCTTTAAGATTGACCCTTGAATACGTAGTCAGTCACCAGAAACTATATTTTTAATATTCTTACAGTAGTTTTACGCCCATTTTTCTTTAGTGCTGTCATAAAATAAAAACAAAAAAAAAAACGGAGAGAACATTTACATACAAAACATGCCAAATGAAAATAAAAAAAAAAGAACTAAAACGTTTCATTTATTGCCACAGCGAATGTTTATAAATACAGTCAATTTAATGTCAACTCTTGAACTCAAACATGTGGAAAAAATTTTATTACGCGCAGACAAGCTGTAAAATGTCAAAAGGTCAAGTGAAACAGACGCTGTCAAAAAAATATGAAACACCACAATCGAAAATGCTCAACTCACAAACGGAGTTAAACACGCAGTATCTACTACTCACTGAAGTACACTGAGAGAAAAAGTAAAACGTGAAACAAAAAAAAATATATATATATAATAATTTAGTAATTCAGTTTAACCCTCTAGCTCCTAAATTTTTAATTGGTTTAAAAAAAATGGGATTAATAAATTTTGATGTAAAAACCATAAATTTGATCTCAAAACCCAAAAAAAAATTAATGGGCATGGTTTTTAAAGCTGGAAAGTTTGAAGGCCTAAAAGTATTTGTTGTTGAATAAACTTTTTATCAATTTGTTTTAAGTAATTAAATATTTTGTATAAAAAATTCAAATTCTTAGCTACTCACAGCTTGTTTTTTTATCTGGCTATTATGACGGGAAGTATTTTATTTTTTTTATTTTTATCTCAAATTAAATCAAAATAATTATTTTTTCTTTTTTCACAAATTTTTGGTTTTGACTGTCGCTAACGTCTGTAATTCGCACCATAACTTATAGCTGATGTATTTTTTCGAAAGCTTGGGAAATTCCATAAACGATATGACAAAATGTAGCAACAAAAAACTATTAAGGTGGTAAACTTACCCGTTTTTATGAAGGCTATCTAGAGACACGCTTAGGAACTAGAGGGTTAATCCAAAAAAGCTCGAATTTTTAGGAATTTATTTTTAATAAAATTTCTGTTTATCTACCAAAATAATGAATTCACAAAGTTTATGTGTAACTTTTTGGAAACCAACTTTAATTTTTTACAAATTATTTATTAACACTTTCACTTTTCGGTTGTCATTTCTAAACAATTACACACATAAAATATGACAAATGTCAACATCAAAATTGAAATGACAAAATGTCAAAATGACATGAAATATAAATAACTAAATTCATTGCATTTCACTCACACGCACTTTATGCACTGTACGTGAGCTGCGTGTGTATAGTCATTGACAGTAGTTGTGTCTATGTATTGAATGCTCCCAATGTCAATGACAGCGAAAATGTCTCAAATTACAAATCAAAGAATTATTTAGAGGCAACAGTAAAGACATTCAGCTACACTATGTATGTAGAAATAAAAACTCAAGAGCAGTGTTGAAAAAACAAATGAACCCGCTTAAAAACTATAGAAAATGCATTATATGCAATTATAGAAATGCCCTAGTAGGAAACAATGGAAGAATTTAGTGTTTGTAATCACAATTTTCGTTAAAATAGAACAAAATTTTTTTTACTGTTCTTATTTGAAACAGAAATTTTTCATTACATTACATAACAAAGTCCCCGTTCTAAAAACCCCTGTTCAGGACCGTATCTGCTCTCCTCGGAAACCTACAAGTTACTTTATCTGTATGTACATATATTTGAGCGTGAAAGAAATTCCCTTGAAAGTTTATACAAATTGATATAAAATTCTTGAGTTGTTATTTTTACTTCACTTTTGCCATAGAGTTCCTAATGAATTTAAAGAAATGGGAAATCGATTGACCATACGCTTTATAAATTACCAAAAATTATGTCCGCTCGAAAACAGAGAGCGAGTTTAATTACGAAAATTATAGGTAAAACTTTTAAGTAAATCCTCCATAACGAAATCCCGTCGCTAATAGAGTTTTCGTAGAGGCTCTATAGAAACCTGTATCTTCACTTGTTGCGTTGTAATTCTACTTCATATCGACATCATCAGCATTCAATAACATTTCCTAGTGACCAACGCAATACTTATTTAAGAAATTTCTCCACATTTACAGTATGTAACAAAATTGAGTAAATAAAGGGACATTTTTGGGGCATGAAAAATAGCCAAAAATGGCAGATAATATCTTCAAAAAAAAATTATGGTTTTTCATAATTTTTTGGCAGAATTTGTTATTGCAAGTACAAACATAATGCAAAAATAAATTATAAGATCGGATAATGTTTATTGGTGTCACAAGACATTTAAAATTTAGAAGTTTCGACCATAATTTATACTGTTCATCCAATTTTTGCTGAATTTCTGAAAACTGACAAGCTTATTATTATCAGATTTCAAAAACTTCTTTTACATTATGTTTGTACTTGCAAGGAGCAATAGCAGAATTGTGGAATTTGAAAAAATTATCGGCCAAAAAATTTTAAAAATTCTTAATTTATGATGCAAGTGGACATGACGGGATTTTTTGCTAAAATTCTTCAGTTCACCAGTTCAAATATAACTCGATGTTTTCTCAATACACTAAATTGAATTACACAAAATCCTACGTATTTTAATTTTAAAGAAATTACCAATATCTGGAAGATCAGATGAATTTGAAAATTTGTAAAAAAAAAGGGGCAAATGTCATTTTAGGCGCTAGGGGTGGCCTTCGGTTTAATCGTATCAATGGGTACGCCATTAGCTTTAGCAGCTTATTTTACATAGGTAAACATATCTGAAATTCTTTTATGTGCAAGTTAAATGTTCTTTCCATGCAAGATCCCAAATAAATTGTAAAATATTCTTTTAAATCACGCTTTTCGGAGTAGCTCATTGCTTATTGTTTGGCTTATAACTAATAAATGTAACACCGGAGATACATAGTGTTTTATATTTCTGAAAATTACTCGTTGAGAGCTTTTCAACGGTATGCAATACATTAAGATTCCTCTTCATTCCATTATATGTACATAGTATATGAGTGCGAACTGGAGTACAAAATTGGCCATAACTTCGAATCTAGACATCGGCCATACAAAGTGCAATACATTTTTCAAAAGTAAACGAAGAGACCTTTCTAATGATATGGGAAATTTTTTAATTTACTTTACTTTCATATTTCATACCCTATAGCATATCTATCTTTATACCTACCCAATTTTTTTTTACCTATAATGATGAGGCGGATGAGCTGAATCGAATCGAATGACATAATTTTTTTTTAATTGCTCAAGCCCTTCGCTTGCAAATAGAGTTGACCAGTTATTTTTGTCCAAAAAAATAAAAGTCATAAAATAACTGGTTCGATTTTGCCAACAAAATTAGAGTCATAAAATAACAGTTTTTTTTTGCCCAACAAAATAAAAGTCAAATATAAATATTATTGGGAGTATGAATGTATAAACTCGTAATTGCGACTAACTTCATATCTATCATACGCGCCATTTTTTTGACATTGACAGCTACTCTATCTCGAAGAGCGCCAAAAATACTAAAAGAATTGATCTGTCAAATAATTTTCATAATTTTACAAAAGTGTTTTACTATAGCTGAAAATGTCGAATTTCGTGCCAACAAAACAACATTTGCGGGAAGTTTTAATTTGCTTCTGCCATTTAAAGAAAAACGCAACTGAAGCACATCGTTTACTCACTGAAGCTTATCCTGACTGTGCTATGGACGTTAGAATGTGTCAGGTGTGGTATGCCCGTTTCAAAAGTGGTGATTTTGATGTTGAAGACAGGGAACGTTCAGGCCCGAAAAAGTTCGAAGATGAAGAATTGAAGGCATTACTCGAAGAAGATTCATTTCAAACGCAACAAGAACTTGCAGAATCTTTAGGAGTTGATCAGTCAACCATTTCTAAACGATTAAAAGCATTGGGAATGATTCAAAAGCAAGGAAGTTGGGTGCCGTACGAATTGAAGCCGAGTGACATCGAACGACGATTTTTCATATGTGAACTGCTGATTGAACGACAGAAAAGAAAGGGTTTTCTGCATCGTATTGTGACTGGCGATGAAAAGTGGATACGTTACGATAACCCAAAGCGTAAAAAATCATGGGGACCGCCCGGACATGCATCAACATCAACGGCAAAGCCGAACATCCATGGATCCAAGCTCATGCTGTGTATTTGGTGGGATATGAAAGGTGTCGTGTATTATGAGCTGTTGAAACCGAATGAAACGATCACTGGCGACCGCTACCGACTACAATTGATGCGTTTGAGCCGAGCATTAAAGGATAAGAGGCCAGAATATGAGAATAGACACGACGAAGTTATTCTTCAGCACGACAATGCTCGGCCGCATGTTTCAAGGCAAATAAAAACATACTTGGAAACGCTGAAATGGGAAGTGCTACCCCACCCGCCGTATTCTCCAGACATTGCTCCTTCTGATCACCACTTGTTCCGATTGATGATACATGGCCTGGCTGAACAGCACTTCCGTTCTTTCGAAGAACTCAAAAAATGGGTCGATTCCTGGATAGTCTCAAAAGATGTGGAGTTCTTTCGACGCGGTATCCGTATGCTACCAGAAAGATGGGAAAAGGTTGTGGTTAACGATGGACAATACTTTAAAGAATAAATTTATAATCACTTTTTCACAACAAATATCCAAATTACGAAAAAATACTAGTTTATACATTCATACTCCCAATAATTCTTGCTAAAAATCATAAAAGTCAATAATTTACCGTTTTATTTAGCCTATTACAATAAAAGTCAGAAAATAACTTTTAGTATTTGATTTTTACTATAAAATGCATAACCGTTAGGGTCCCTGCATAAAATTCAATGAAAACCCAAATATAACCCTAAAGTCATATATTCCATCAACTTCATAATCTTAAAACCCC
Organism: Toxonevra muliebris; assembly: GCA_963691655.1. Taxonomy (NCBI): domain Eukaryota; kingdom Metazoa; phylum Arthropoda; class Insecta; order Diptera; family Pallopteridae; genus Toxonevra; species Toxonevra muliebris. Next base: position 46,526,122 of record OY829327.1, read on the forward strand.
ATAACCCTAAACCCTATAATCTTAAACCCCAAAACCCTAAAACACCAGAGCCCAGTGAAAAAGAGACTTATGAGCGTTCAAGCAGTGAAAATCAATATGTTTGAAACAGCTATCCCCTTTAACCCCTCAATCTCATAGCCTTAAAGGCCTATAATCCTAAACATCATAACTTCAACAACCCACATGATGACGACGCCTGTGGGCCCGCTTGCTCACTCTGACCAGCCGCCAGGTCAGCCGGGTATCCGACTCCCTGCATTTTTAATATTTTCAGCGTGTTTGCCATAGCGGCATGAACGCCGTTATCCAGGGTCTCTGTCGGATCGTGGAATAGCTTCGTTGCCCTGAATTGCAAAATCACTAACCACTTTTTTTCAACACTAACAGAAGCGAACCGTCTGACTTGTCATCAATGGAGTTATGGGGCTATGGAGTTTGTTTAGCTGTTTTCAAGATACCAAGATATGACAAATAAAACCAATTTATTTTTCATAATTTTTTAATTGAAATCCTTTCAATGATTTTTATGATCTTATTTGTAATTTCTCAATTGGAATTTATCATATCAAATAATAATTAACTTTATATATCCCATTTAAATATTTCCCAGCTTCATTCCAAGAAATACACATCAAATAAGTATGCGGAAATATTTCTTTAAATCTTTAAATCTTCAAACTCATAACTCTCACACATAATTGAATTGAAAATCCTAAAGCTATAATAATATTTTAATCGCCATTTCAACAGCGATTTTCAGATGCAACTCGTTAATGTCATAAAAACTACATGCGAGTCACTAATAAAAACCAATAAACTCAAATAGATAAAGTACCTGCGAAAGAATATTGAATGAAGTTGTAGATTTCATCGCAGCTACTTATGAAATTCCCCTTTAACATCGGATACTTTCTCACGATTTTCACGAGCGGTTGGCAACAATGCTATACACACTCACCACATAATAATTAACTCCTTTACAAATGATTGCGCTTAAACACAAAGCGGAAATGTCTTGTTTGTCAGCATTCAGCAGTAATATACTTCTATAATACAAAAATGCACACAGGGTGAAATGCAACAACCCACAACAACTACAGCAATATGTGCATAACATGATCATGACAGAACTATGACAACTAAAGCTGTACAACTACAACAATGAGTGCAACTGCAACTGAAGAACATTTGACATTTCACTCAGCGCACAATTCATGCATTACGTCAAACATGAATTTTATTTGATTTGTTGTTTTTTTTTTTTTGAGGGTTTTTTCTTTCCCTTTTTTTATTTTTTGTTGAAGCAAAATATTTTAATGAAAACTTTTATTAACACAAACTCATAGCAACAACAATAACAACTAGAATAAACAATAACAATGCAACAATTTAAATTCATTTCAACACAAATTTCATGTTTATTTAATTTTGTACATTTTGATCCAGCACTATTATACAGCAACAGCAAAAACCGAAATCCTTTTCATACACACACATACACCATACACATCCACTTAGTCATACACACATACATATGAACTTTAGTTCGCTACAAAAACATTTGCGAAATTAAAAATTTTCTGTGTTTATCATGAAGATTTCTTTTTTTTTTTTTTTTTTTTGCTTTCTGTATTTTTTATATATTTGATATTATTTTATTTTGTGCTATTTTAATTTCTTTTATTTTTTTGTTTTTCATTCATTCATTTTTATTTTGTGCATATTTTATGCACATCGTTGCCTGCACAGTGTGTTTCTTCTTTTTTGAGTGTGTGCAGTAACTACCCAACGGGAAAAAGCACTCCAAAAGGCCTTTCGGAGTGCTGACAAGTCAGCTGTAAGCGCGTTCTCTCCGTATGACACACCATTACGTTTTTAACATTGCATGTCATTGGACATGTTTTTTATGCCCCTTATGGAGTGCTTCGAAAGACCTCTCACGAGATCTTTCCGTCAGCAGTTCGTTCGCTTTTTTCCACTGCCCTGTTCTACAATATCTTCTTCTTCTTTTCGAAATGCTTCATAAGACCTCTCACGATATCTTTGCGTCATCAGTTTTGTTTTTTTAAATTACAATGATCTTGTCGTCGTTTGATTCGGAAACGATTACTTTTCGCCAGCAAGTGTTCGTTAATAAAACAAAAACAACAAATGCTGACCTTATACTCCTCAGGCGAACTGCTGACTATGGGGCAGCGTGAAAAAAATATCGTTTAAGTTATCAAATCAGTACAGAATATAACAGAAAACTTGAATACGGTTGCTACTTTCGATTATCGATTTCATTGTCTCAAAAAAACTCGACTGATCTTTACTGACAGCTAAGCTATACTTCGTTGAATAACTGATTCAGAGAAAAACTACTCGAGTATTTTAAAATTTGCTAGCGGTCAATTGAATATTCATTCAATGAAACTATCATGATCACGATCTCAAGAATTGACTATTAACCTATTGGAAATCATTCCAAATAAATTTTAAAAACGTAATTGTAGGAAAAAAAATCTTATATTGATTTTTAATAACACAAAAATCCCTTTTCTACGATCTGCAAGTAATATTAATTATAAGATATGTTTAACTTTTATAGTATTACGGTATTGCTATATGGTCAGAAAATATTATATCTAGTTTTATCATTGCGTTGCATGTACAGCTCCACACGACCACGCCGCACGAAGCAGATCTAAATACCCATCCAATATTAAACGAAATATTAAAAGCTATGAAGCCGGCAAAATTTTCAACAACCAACCCTATCACGAGCATGAGTTCCGATTTCTTGAACTTTAAAAAGATGATTCCGATCCCAGAAATGTTTTAGCTCTTGAAAAAAAAAGCGTAGTGAACTCCGACTCCTGTTATACAGAATCTACTGATTCTGTCTCTTGAATCAAACCGTGCCGCAATGATATGTGTATGAAATATTAAATTAAAAGAAAAATCTCAATAAAAAAAAATCCTTTTTCTACAAGACACCACATCTGGTCTGATAATATAATAACCAACCTCTGAAAGTAAAAGTTTCATAAGAAAAACTTTTCACTTCAACGCTTGGAATCATATTCCCACAAAATGCACAACATGAATGAATGCCAAAAACGTGTTCTAGGTCTTCAAGAAGCTGTTGTGTCATAATAACAGTACTAGGCTCCTAAATTCAACTTTCACTCGTAGAATTTTGAACTGATAGTTCCGGACTCCTTTTATAGATATTTTCCACTGAATCGTTCTTTTCTAAGACAGAATTTTCTAGCTGTAACTACTTTAACATACCATAAAACTATATGATGATTTCGCGAGGACTAGCAAACTTTACTAATTTTTACTTTAATCAGTGCAAAAATCAACTAAGCCCATTAGGTTTGAGGGACTATGATTTCATGATTTTTGTTATTTGAAAGAGGACGACTCGAAAGTCAGGCACTGCGACCTATAAGATCTATTGTACCAAAGCCCCAAGAAAGAAAGAAAGGCAGAGAGAAAGAAAGATAGATAAGAAACATACCCAAGCCGTGAATTGAACTCAGGTCTCCAGAGATAAGAGTCTGGCACTCTGCCACTAGACCACAGTGGCGATGGTAGGACCTACAGTTCAACGCCGATTCCGAACGGCTGTGTGACAATTTTTTATCAGCTCGGTGGTTTTGCCATTACCAACCAAGGTGTGCACTTGTACACATTCTTATAATTCTCATCCACTTCATATCGATAGTGAATATAAGAAGTTTATGAGAATTAACCACCAGACCAAGACGGGAATCGAACCCGCAACCTTCTGAATGAAAGTCTAGTGCACTATCCACTAGACAATCGAGATCGTCATGATTTCTTGATACATAAAAAAAATTTAAAAACAACTTGTTTCCACTATCATCCATGAATATTACGGACATAGCTAGATGGAGCCCTCGTGGTTCCAAAGTTGTGCCATTCTACTGCGGGATCACAATGAACCTTTAAGCTTTAACCTTTTTTAACCTAACCTTCCCTAGTTATCCAGTTAGTCCAAAATACCAAAGAATAATCAAAAAACTTTGAAATATTCTGAAGACCTTGATATTGTTAAAATTTTCCATGTATTCGGATAACTGAAAGCCCATTCTAATTTTTCAAGTTAAAGCTTTATGAAGAAATATTTTCATATGAAAACTGCACTCATTTTCTACTGGGTTATGTTTGCATCTAAATATACGTATATGTGTCTATATGCGTGTGTGCATCCAACAAAATTTTAAGAAAACATTTAGTTTTTGTTGTTGTTCTGTGGAAATAAATTCAAAAAATAAAATGAAATTCAGCCATGAGTTTGAATTTTGCAACCATACACATCAATGCATTAATTTTGCAGTACTATTTCGTAGAACGATTCTTTTTTTTTTTATAATAATTTTATAGTACTCGCTAACTCAAGAGTGAAGGCAATAAAAATTTACCGGAAAAATGGTTCTATGATATTAAAATCTAATTTTTAAATAATGTTGAACCCACAAAACACAACTTGCAATGTTTGCGTTCACTTTTAAATTATCACTTTATTTAAAAATATATTACAAAATTGAGGTATCGAAATTAATATTAAAATTATTGGACTATAAAGTTATGGGTTTTAAGTTTGAGTTCCTTATACTCCTTATCTCTTTCTTCGGTTTCCCGTCAACACTATCAGTTTCATAAGCTGTTATGTCATCTGATTAATTCCAGTACCTAGAAAAATGTATTCTAATCTAAATTGAATTTCGACTGATCAAATCCGGATACCTAAAACTTTATTTAGTAAGAATTTGACATACGAAACTTAATTACAGAAATATGGTATGTACAGTAAATAGAAGAAATATCAAAGAAATAAGGTCAAACAAAACGTAGGAAGGAAAAGAAGAAAACATTCATTTATATACTTTCTGCATTTTGAATGCACTGTTCTGATTGTTCTAGTGTATGAATTTTTTATTTATTTTTTTTTTAATAAATAAATAATAAAATATGAAAACCTTCCTACTATAAAATAATATGTAAAGTAAAATAAAAGTGCTCAAGGTAAAAGTGGAATAAAAAAGAATAAATTCGTTTTACATTTTTTTTTTTTTCATATATTTTGTGACAACCGTAGAAAACCTTAATTTTCGCTGCTGGCAACAACACACACTTGCGGTGAAAATGCAAAATGCACAAAGTACCAGGTTATTTTTTTCCCTATCCATATAATAAGTACAACAAAATGTGCATGAGTATAAGTGCAAGCGAATGGGTGGGTGTGCATGTGTATGTGTGTAATATTTCATTGTATTTCATATTAAAAACTTACAAGAGTTTTATGCACATTTAATAGCAACAGAAACGGCTACAACGAGCAAAAAAAAGCAGAGCACCATCGCCATTATATTAAAAAATAAAACTTCATTTTTCGCTGATGCTAGTATGTAGTTTTTTATTTTTATTACTCATTGCACTCGTACGTTCTCTCTCTTTCTCTCTTGTTCGTTTGTTGAAGTGAGCACGCCTTAACTTATGCTACACACATACAAACACTTTCGCAAACAAAATCCTTTGTTAAGTTTTTAATTTCGCAAAAAATATAAATCACGGCTGAAATGACCTCATGAAAGTTTCATAATGAGCTAGCTGGCTGTGTGTGGCATACACACACATACATGCAGTAACATTAACACACATTTATACACACACACACACATATATAATCACACTAAAACTCACGCACATGCTGACAAGTTGATTGGATGTCGACCAAAGTTGCCAGATGCCAGAAACATCAACATCAAAACTAAAGTTAAAGCAAAACACACGCACGCATATAACTACAAAAAAAAAGTAGCAGAGCCAAAAAAAAAAGTGAAAAAGTGAAAAAAAAGAAAAAATTAAAATGAAATAAAATGAAACGAAATATAATATAAAAACATAGTGAAAATTATGCCAAAGAAAAGTGTAGCAACACACATAACTTTCAAACAAACTGACTTTAATACAATTTTAACGAAAGCGTATGCAGTGGAAAACAAAAGAAAAAGGCTGAAACAGAGAAAAAATTACGAAAAATGTTTACTTCTTGTAAATGATTAAATGCAAGTCTGCAAAAATTGCCATACAAACGCACGCACACACCAGCACCACACATACTTATACACAGGTAAATACAATTGTGATGTGCTTTTGAAACCGGCATTTAAAATTGTATTTCATTTCATTATTTTACATTTTTCTGAGATTGGAAATATTTTTTTTTTTCACTTAAGATTTTACTTGTTTTTTTCTCAATTCAATTTATTTCACAATACAGTAGACAACTGAAGCACAGATGCATGGCACAGTGAGCTGAATTGAAGTAATTTGGTAACAAAATTTTAGAATTTTCTGCACATTTTCAGAATTTTTGTTTGGCCTATAAACTTTGTAAAGATTTAATAAAAATTACGTACTACCTAAATATTTATATTAATCTTACAATAAAAAATCTAGAGATTTTGATCTCTGAACCTGTTCATGTAATGGAAACTGATGCAAGCCAATTTCATTATTTATTTCTTGGGTACTACTTTTAATTCTAGTTCCTATTGGTTCCTATTGTAAACAGTCCATTAAAAGTTGTAAATTGAACCTCTCCTGTCATTTTATACTTTAAAAAAAAAATGTTCCACCTGGAACTAGATTGAAGAAAATAATTATCTGTCTCATATCCTTCCCATTTTAGCATTCGAAAGAAAGTTGTTCTGTAAGATTTATAGCCCAATATGTGTCAGCGATTTGTATGAAATGTATAAGCTTTGAGACAACGCATAAACATCCACCAGCTTCATTGGTTATGGTATTTTAAACAAATGGAAGAAAACGCTAGGAAGGACGACCTAATTCCAGTTAGAGAAACCATGTACTTCAATTACTAACTGCATTTGGTTCTATGAAGAAAATATTCCTTATAAAAGCTACGGGGACACCCAAATAACAATTATTCTAGCACCGTCATTTCAAAGTAAATGATTTCAAAAGTTCCGGATATATTTAATTTTAACTAATAATATTTTAAAAACGTGAAAAAATCATCATAAGTTCGTGATCATTAAAATAAACCGCACCACAGATAATCGTAATTCCGTTCAGATTGAACAGGGAAGTCATTAAAGTTGCGGCATATGCGACGACTTGAATTTGATGGTATCAGTACAGGTGTCCGACCGATTATTCGGCTTCTGTTCTTCGGCAATTCGGCCTAAAATTGCACCTTCGGGTCCGGCAAAAAATGGCAGAAGTTTTGGCCGAAGTATTTTACCGAAGCCGAAGATTATAAGCATTTTATTTTATAATAATTTTTACTATAGATTGGTAGTAAACATTTATACAAATAAATAAATGTGAAGTGGTTATATAAAGTATTTACATTAGAATTTCTGTGTTATATTTTCTCCGTTTGCTTGTTCCATTTTTAATTTTGAATTAACCCACAGATCTACAACCGTACAAACAGTAATCAGTGATTTTTTTAACGAACAACCTGCTGGAGCTAATACAATTAGAGGTAGCAAAAGCAAGCAAAACTTTCTTACTTTATAAGGAAGACTTGAAGCGTATTGAAAAGAAGCGTGAATTGTTAGAGAAGCCGGCATTTTCCATTACTGGCGTTTTGTTTTGGCTAAAATCGCTCTAGAATATATGTCTAAAGGTATTCTTTGAAATTCACAGTCGATTAAAATTACAGATGTTTATTTGCCGGCCCTGATACAGCAGTCATGCATATTTGAACTTTGAAACTAGTTTTTCTCAAAACAGCATTTTTCGAAATGGCTGCCATGATATCTCCAAAACTAATGAACTGATTGCGCTTAAATTTTCATCGCATCTTCAATGCATCTGTAGCTCTACTCCATCCGAACTAGGATCATTCTGATATCTCTCAATGCTTTTTATTTAAATTGATTTAGTTAAAAAAAAATGACAAAAATCAAAAACATTTTTTTAAAACTAGGTAGATAAAAATACAAACTTTTAATGACTTAACTAAAAGAACATAAGTACAATAAAACTATCCCAAAAATTTTATTTTCAATATTTTTACTTAACCCTCTAGTTCCCAAGCGTGTCTCTAGACAGCCTTCATCAAAACAGGTTTAATTACCACCTTAATAGTTTTTTGTTGCTACATTTTATCACATCGTTTATGGAATTTCCCCAGCTTTTAAAAAAATGTATTAGTTATGTGTTATTATGAGTTGAAGTCAAAATTTGTCAAAAACAGCAAAATTAATCATTTTGTTTGAATTTGAGATAAAAATAGAAAAATAAATAAAATACTTCCCTTCATACTTGCCAGATAAAAAAACTAGCTGTGAGTAGCTAGGAATTGAAATTTTTTATACAAAATATTTATTTATTTAAAAAAATTGATAAAAAGTTCATTCAACAACAAACACTTTCAGACATTCAACTTTTCCGGATTCATAATTTTTTAGGGTTTTGAGATCAGATTTATGCTTTTCACATTAAAATTTATCAATCCCAATTTTTTTTAAATCAATCAAAAATTTGGGAACTAGAGAATTCTGGTTCCGGATATAGGTCTATCGATTAATACGCTGATTCAATCTTTGATTTTACATAAGCAGAATCATGGCAGCCATCGGCCAACTTTTTTTTTTGGCACAGGTTTCGTTGAACGACAGTCGTTCTACAGATATATAGTCGATGTTACTGTATATTTTGACGTAAACATTTTTTTAAATGAAACAAATAATATTTTTCAGCTTTTTATTTGGAGTATCTACTATTTACATTTTTCTGGAATATGTTTGCAAATACATAGGTTAAAAATATTTACTTTCAGATTTCTATTTTTTATATTTGAATAATCCTTCGGTCTTCGGCTTCGGCCGAAGGTTAGATGAATGGCCGAAGTTCGGCATCGCTTTCGGTCGGACACTAATCAATACTGTTTCCAAACATGATCAATTTTATCATACAAATGTCACTGTGTGAACTCATTCTTGGGAGCACAGGTTGTGTGTTTAGCTTAAACCTAAGTAAAACACAACACAATCATAACACTCAGCTTTAGCCCTCCACAACTCAATGGGCAAATGTTAACTCTCTCAGGCTGCACTCAGACTACTTAGGAGTTATCCTGAACTGAGTTGGATACTGAAGACAGAGCACCGAGTGAAAAAGGCGAGCATCGTATTTTAAACCTGCAAAGGAATGCTTGTTGGGAAATGAGGCCTCCAACCAAAATTAGCCTTGTGGGAGAACAAAGCGATTGTATAGAGGCTTGGTATGGTGTAAAACGCCTACAAAGATCAGCATGCATAGGAACTAAGGAAACCATTCGGTCATGTCTCACCGCAGCTCTCAATATTCTTATGCACCTGCTCCCATTCCATTCCACCATTCCAACAGTGACTTTCAATAAAAAATTCACGGCATATCTGGCTTTCCGAAAAGAATGAAGTAACGACTTTATAATAATTGGTTTTGGCACCACAGTATTCACGGACTAATCCGAGATGGGCTGTGGCGTTGGAGAAAGTATTTTCTTGGAGAGACTGAGTAGTAATCGATAGGTCCGCTTACCTAATTTAGCTAGTGTATTCCAGGCGTAAATCTAGGAAGGCAATTAGGGTTGTATGCATGATCCTGATGAGGATCATTCGCTATTCTATCGGATAGCCAAGCTGCAATCAAGATCCTTGATTTGGCCGTTACAAAATCAAATCTGGCTAAACAGTGCAGATAAAACTTTACGAGCTTAGTCCTATAAAGCCAGAGTTGGGTAGTAATGATTACATTAGGAGTTAAATACCATCTCCATTCCAATTACAAGGAATTGTAATTGGTACTTTAATGTTTTCCATTCCTTGTAATGGAATTGAAACTTTTATCAATTCCATTACTAATCGGTAAGTAAAATTTTTAAATTCCTATTTATTTTTATTTTATTTATTTCAAAGCATTCCTAATGCCACAAGATTTACATCTTATATATTACAGGCATTAGTTACATATATGAATTTTTAAGATTAGATTTAAGTAAAAATAAAACAATTTAACAAGTAAAAAGGGCAGTAAGAATTATGCAATACATACAATATCAACAAAATTAATTAAATTACAAAAAATATCTTTAATTTTACTTTTATTTAACAATTAGCAAAAGGTCAATATATGGGGTGACAAAGAAAATCAAAAATTAAATAAAGAATAATAGCAATAGTTTAGTATTCAAAAGTTTAAGAGTTTACTCATTCAAAAATTTTAACAAACTTACTCTGAATTGCAATGCGTTGCCAATAAGCTGCAAGTGGTTTGTTAACGAGTTCCATAGACGGATGGCATACATAAAAAATTGACGCTCAGAAGTCAGACATGAATAAGATGGTATTAAAATTTGTTTCCCACGTAATGATTTCATGAAAGTCAGTCGCTTGTATAGATAACATGGTTCCTTGGTATATATGATCTTGTGCAACAGGAGAATTGTTCGAAATTTTAAGAGATTGTCAAAAGTGGTGTTAAAAATTTGTATGGCATATTTCGAAACATGGCTTCTACGACTCAGTCCAAATACATATCTCGTTATATTATTATATACCACTTTAAGCTTGGTTTTACTAACGGTGTCACAATTTGCAAATATCTCGCAGCCATATAATAGGACAGGAACAAGATACGTTTTTGCGAGCAGAAGCCTGATTTTTAATGGTGTAAAGTACTGTACGGACCAAAGATTACGGAGTCTACCATATACTCTCCCAATAGCACAAGAGATTTGATTGTCCCAAGTCAAATTTCCGTTGAAAATAATACCTAGATTGTTGGCCTTATTAACATAGTCCTAGGTAATGGAATTGAAAAAATTTTCGATTCCATTACAGGGAATTGTGTTTTGTAATTAAAAATATATCAATTCCTTAAAGGAATTGAAACTATAATTGAACAGAAAGGAATTTAATATAAAATATTGCAAAATGCTTCTAATAAGCCGTTACGAGCAAATCAGTATAAAGTGCGGGTCACCTCTCTCGTAACGGCTTATTAGAATCATTTTACAAAAAATTTTTTTGTTGCTTTTTTGGAATTGAACTAAAAAGAATCTTTCAAGGAATCATTCCAACTAAATTGGAATTTAATTCCAAGAGGAATCATTCCAACTAAATTGGAAGAAGAAAGTAATTGATTACATTTAAATATTAAATTCCTTTCTATTCAGTTACATTTTCAACTCCTTTAAGGAATTGACATATTTTTAATTACAATTCCCTCTAATGGAATCGAAAATATTTTCAATTCCATTACCTAGGAATTTACAAATTTTAATTACCAATTACAATTCCTTGTAATGGAATTGAAACTTTTATCAATTCCATTACTAAGGAATTGAAAACAAAAATTTTAATTTACCCAGCTCTGTATAAAGCAAACGAATTGGCTCAAAAGGGCTCTATCCAACATGATGAATTTCAATACTCAAAAAATATCTTTTGAGAACCAATTGTAGGTGGTAAAGGCTAGCAAACTGCAACACCAGCAGAGCGTTATAGCCAAACTGCAATTAGAGGGGAATCACAACATATCAATGAAAAGCGAAAGCTCATCGCAAGACTGACGGAATTCATTACTGGCTTATGATCTATTATTGTGAAGCGGCCAAAAATGGGATTCCCGTTCAACACCTACTATCATAGCTGTAAATATCTTGAGGAAAAAAACTATATTTAATTTTCTCTGCGAATGCTCGCACTTGAAGACGAATCGGGGCAAAATTCTTAGGCAAACTATATTTCAAAAACCTCGCAAAGCTATCTGAAGTACATATAAACGAATCAACAAACTTTTTAAATCCATGGGTATAGATATGACCTTTATGTAAGGCCCAGAAAAAACCTACACCAAAAATCAATTGCGGATCAAAACGGTGCAGAAGTGTTAATTAGGCTCGTGGCACGAACCTCCAATTTATATTCCCACATTATCTTTCTCAGTCCTTCTTTCTTTGTATATTACATAATCCGGAATTTCATTCACGATAGTAGCAGTTCTCTGAACGTGAATGTGTTATTATCCAAATTTCTGACTAATGTGGTATAAGTTGCATTTTTAACCATTTAAATTCCATGGTTCAATGCCTTTACTTGGAATTATATTAAACGATATTTCTTTCCAATTTCCCTCCCAAATTTTGTAGTTTATCAACATTGACTTTTAAGATTTATTCAGGATCTTTACGTTTCAAACCCCTTTCTTCCCATTCTCTGACTAAAAATAAATTCTGAAAGCTTGTCTGGTGAAGTAAGCCAAAATTCCAATTTACATTATAATCCGTCTGAAACATTTGATCGAGCATGAATGTAAATGTATGCTCTTAAAAGTATGCTTTGATAACTTTATATCAACAATATATTCAATATTAATAAATTTAGTCTTTTAAATACATTTATATTTAAAAAAAAATTTAAAAACGATAAAGCGAAAACCTAATTTTCATTAATTACTTATTTTATTGGGCTTGAAAATTTCGTATAGTAAGTTAAAAATACAATGAATAAAAACTAAAAACAACTGAAACTTTCATAAACATGATCAATAAATAGAAAAATCACCTCCTGCACAGATGCTGCTCAAAAATTGTATTATGAAAACATAATAGCAAACAAAAACAAAACAAAAAATACAAAATAAAAGAATATCACATTTGTAATAAATAAAACATTTTCTTAAAACAAAATAAAAGAATGAAAAATCGAGAAAAGAAGAAGAAAAATATTTTCTGACAATGAATAAAATATCATAAAGGAAAAAATTTAAAAAAAAAATTGTAATACTAATAAAAATGAAAACACAGCAAACGAAACGACACACGATGACATGAAATAAGTAAAACAAAGTGCGTGTGCTAAAGTAGCAACAGAAGCGGAGCAGCAACAGCGGCAGGAGCAACAACTGTAGTTGTTGTCAGCCAGTCAGCAGCCTCCATTAAGGAATATGTGTGCATGTATGTATTTGAGTATTTCCTGATGCAAAAGAGTTTCAAGTGGGACTTAAGATAAAAATAAAAAATTCATATATAAACTTATAAAAAAAATGAAAATATTCATATTTTTTTCAAAAAAGATACCTACACTTTTCGTTGCTATTATTATTGTTGCATGCGGCACATAAGTACATACATATACATACATAAGTTCAAGTTGTCACAAGTGTGCAGTATATTTAATGCTGTTCTTGTTGTTGTTGTGGTGGTCGTTGTTACTTTTAAAAGTTTATTTATACAACTCACTTTACTATTTTATTTTTATATCTCTTTACTATAAAATACTTAAAAAAAAATTCTTCATATTTTTGTGAATTTATTTTCGATACTCATAATATTCATCCTCATGTATGTATGTATGTGGATAGTATCTATAAGCATATGTAAGCATCTTATGGATTCTGCAGCATATCATTGAACTTCAATAAGCCAATCATTAAATGCTTTACTCGTGTAATTATAAGCAATATTCATTTTCTGCTCGATCATGTCATTTCTTCATTCCACTTTGGAAGCGGGGCGAGCACTTTTTTATTGTAGTCGAGAATTGCTGCACACACAATTTCATATGTTGTTCGAAAAAATGAAGCTCCCGTGAAGAATATATGAAAAAAGAAAACTGAACTTGATATGTCTTTTATTTTAAGAAATTAATTTTTTATACATCTTGATTGGAAACCAAAAAAAAAAAAGTTTGAGTTGTTTAAAATTAAGGTCACACTTCTTGCACGTGTTCAAAAATTTTGGATTATAAATTTGAGTACTGAAATATTTATGATTTATTTATCTTGTATTAATATATTAAGCATTTTCTTTTTTTAATTAGTGATTAAATTAATGGAAAATTTTTATTATTATCGACATAATTCACATTCTACTACATATAATGGTCAGTTTTCTAGATCACTTAAAGGACATTTTTTGATACCCGATTAATAACCAAGAATGACGTCAAAACGAAAAGTAACAGCGCAGAAAAGTTTAGGGTTTCCAAATAACCAGTCATGCTCTCTTATATAATGCTGCTAAGTTTGTTAAAATCGGATTATAAATGACTGAGATATAGATGTTGAAAGTTCAATTTGGGTGAGACTTTTGAGAAATTTTCACACAAGTCGTAGCTAAGTTTTCTTTCTCACAAAAAGTAATCACAAAATCACACGATAGGTCATTTCATTACAAAAATTTTAAGCATAAAACGATAGTAATCGGATCAAAAATGACAGACAAAGTAATTAAGGAAATTTTTCTCAAAATTCATTCTGCTGTAGAAAATGATGAGCCACCACTTGAACTTTTGTAATTTTTCGCTGTCGGGTCTTCTCTGATCAAGAACCAGCAGTAGTCTGCCATCATGCCCTCATCCCTGAAACCTTGATATCGTCTTTCGATTTCAGCTATATCTTGGTGGAACCATTCGCCCTGCTCGTCACTTTCTGCATCCAGATTTGATGGAAAGAAGTCGAAATGGCTGAATAAAAATTGCATCTTGGGAGGCATATTCGCACCTGAATTTTCGGAATTAAATTTATTTATAATTGAATAATTCAATAAGGAATCAACTTTCAATTCACCGTAAATCAAACTTACTAATATTATTGTATTTTTCCAACATTACGTCGATGAGTTGGGCATGATTGTCACTTTTATAATTTCTCAAAAAATTTTGAACAACATTCGCAAATGCTGCCCATGCTTCTCGTTTTGACTCACTCATACATTCAGTAAGTCCAGCAACGTCGAACAACTTACGGATTTGAGGTCCAACGAATACGCTCGCTTTGATTTTTTGTAGTAACAATTTCGAGAACTCCCTTTGTAATGATTTCATTGCGTTTTTTCTTTAACCCTCTAACGAAATTCTTCATGAGACCAAAAATGATGTGGAGGGGCGAAAGAATGATTTGGTTTTTATCGACGAGTGTATCGTTAATAATATTGTGCCCCTTGAAGTATGTTGGTTTCGCAGCGGTTAAACATATTCAGAATAATAGTGTATATGAAAATTTCAAGTGGTTCATCATTTTATAGACCAGAACGAATTTTGAGAAAAATTTCGAGTTTTCGAGAATATTTTATTTTTACTCAATCATTGATAACTGTTAACATTATAACTGTCATTGTTATTTTTGATCCGATTGCTATCATTTTATGCTTAAAACTTTTGTAATGATTATATATATTGATTAAAAAAATAAAATTACAGATTTTGTGATTACTTTTTGTGAGAAAGAAAATTTAGCCTACGTCTTGAGTGAAAATTTCTCAAAAATCACACCCAAATTGAACAAACTTGGCAGCATTAAACGCATAAATTAATTACATTTTCTATAACATATAACTCAGATCAATAGAAGCTATAGATAATGAGATATTAGCCTGTAAGTGAAACTGTAACCTGAAAACCCGATATTTTGTCATATCTCGAAAACTTACCCTAAAAAATTAATATGATTTTCGTGTTCAGCGACCTCGAATTAGTTTAGAAAACATACTTTGATTCATGGTATATTTTCACTGTATTCCAGTGATATTAATCTACAATCCTGCCATGGTTTAATATTTTTGCTTTACATAAATAGAGTTCAAGAGAAAAATCAAGTAAAAAACGCCCAGGAACGCAGATTTAGTAACCATTTATTTTTTTACTTTTCAAATTTTAAGGTAAGTGTGAGCTCTCAAAAATATAGCTGAAATGGAACACAAAATTTTGTTTGTTCCTTTAATCCAAAAAGTAATAAAGAAATAATTTTTTACTAGGTCAGGCAAGTTCCGCAGTTCGAAATTTTCCACATTCTATAAAAGGTACCAGTCTCAAGATACCAGTGTCCGCATTTGAACACTCATACCTATATTAAAAATTATTGATAGTTTCGCACAAAAGCATTGGCGTAACCAGAAAATAATTTCGGGGGGAATAATTTGGAAAATCAGTCACGGGGCAATATTCAATCATTATGTTGTTAAGGCGTCATTAGAAGAGAAGAGACTACTCGGAGTAGGCCTTGACATTCTGCATTTAAAAAAAACTATATAGTGAAATTTTCTCAATGCAAAAATACATCAGTTTTTTTTAGTGCCACAAAAAAATAATTTTTTTGTTTGAATAAATTTTTTTCAAAATTTCAAGGCAAATTTGATCACCGTTCTTTTTGTGTTAAAAGTGAGCAAATCAAAGTCAATGTTTTTTCCTGTATTTTTGATAATTTTTTACTTTTTATATTACGTTTTTGAAAATAGGGCAGGTTGATGCCTTTGTTATCGTTGTTGTTTGGTACCGAAAATATTTTTGGTATGCATTCCTACTTTAAAAATTGCAGTATAAAAAAAAAAAATTTTTTTAAGCGATCGACTTTGCCGGCTTCCTTTGCTTCAGAAAATTTCATATTTTCTATGTCTGAATTCAATAATTTTTCTAGAACGATAACTAATTAGTTAAAATCTTTTTACTGATTGGATAGTACAAATCAGGGCCGAAGCCAGAAATTTTTTTCAGGGGTGGTTTTCATTCGAAGAAAGTATTCATAAATAATTTTTATCAACCTGATTTAAAAATACAATAAATTAAATCGATGATACATTTGATGGACCCTATCAGACTAAGAACAAAAGTAGATAAATGTCTTAAAACTTTATGAAAAACTTTTCGATTATTTTTAATCTTGACCTCATAAAAATGACCAAAAGTGACAAAAAATTCACAGAATAATCAAATTAAATTTTTTTAAATAAATATTATTCAATGTGCATTCTAATGCATTTTTTTTTTATCGTGAAGGACATAATTTCGTTTACTCATGACTTCCCACTACTGATGATGTACCCAGCCTCAAAAAAATTACCAAAAATAGTAGAGGCTCATTTTTTTCAAATGATTATCATTGGGAATTTGGGTCATTATCAATGATAAGGAACCTGGTTGAGGTTGGCTTACATCCCCTAAATTCGTGAAGTCACAGCATTAAAAGAGATCTTTCTAGTCGTGGTGCTCTGAGCAATAATGAGTTAAAAAATTAATTACATTTTAAGATTGTCTCCTAAAACTGCATGAATTTTGCTAATAAGATGGAGTTTTTGCGAAAGAATTTTTCACGTTGAACACGAATCTGAGGTCAAAAACTTCCCATCACGTCACGTTTTAGGAAAAAAAAAATGGTGTTCAAGCAAGTCTAATTTTACAAGGAGAATCCGATAATTTTTTCAATTTTTTATTAATTTTCAAACTTTTTAAACTGATTCAGGACGAAACTTTAAATCAAAAACAGTTACTGACCTAGAAAAACTTTGAATGCAGGAGTGCTCAGTATCACCTTCTCTTTTTGAATCCGTAGTCAAAACTCATGTCGAAGAAAACAAATTGGATTTGATCGCGTAGTGTAACTAAGATTTCAAATTTATTTTTTATATTCGACTTCTCAGAAAAAAACCGATGGAAGTAAAAAATGTCGTTAAATAGATTTTATTTTGACTTTTTTGCAACCATTGGAAATTAAACTCAAAAATTAGAATAAAGTTTCCACATTTCGGGGGGGTCAGAACCCCCAAAACCTCCCCCCTAAATACGGCCTTGGTACAAATGATTGTGTTTTTGAATATTTATTTAATTATTATTTATTATCTAAAATGCGAATTTTCGACCTGAAAGAAAAATATTATCAGTTTCTAACTAAAATTTAAAAATTGTTTTTATGCAGTCAACAAAATTTGGGGGTGAAGGGGTGTTGAAAATGGGAGTGCAGCCCACCTTTCCCCCCTCCCGCCTGCCCTCTCTGGTTAATCTACTGTTCATTAGTAAAATATCAAGTGTTCTGGCACAGGTTGAGCATAGCGTGTGTAGTTTTATTATTTCTACAAAATTTGTTCATATGCTGTGCATGAAATGCTCAAATCCTAATCCTGCTTAAAGCATTACATAATCCAGGATAGTAAACTCTTTGCATACATATGTATACATATAAGTATAGGAATAATGAACTATTCACATACACCTCCATTTCGAACAAACTGCATATAAAAAATTTCTTAAAAACTGCGGTCTCCCACGAAAATTAAATTACATTCTTCCTATTCCGGAATTTCCAATTTTTAAATTTTTAGTAGATTTACCTTTTATTGCAACTACATAGAAAAAGAAAATGAAAAGAACTAAATCACTCAGGTATCATGATTTAAATCCTTAAAGAAAAGGATTAAATATTATAGGAGAATTGTAGTGAATTTCTTTCCCACAGTTTTAACTGACAACAGACACAAAAAGAGAAAAACTGAAAGATAATTACTTTTTCATATTTCATGCATACATATTTAATATTAGCATACGCACACACATTCATACAAAGAAAGCACTTAAAAAAGTAATTTTTCATCAAACTGTCAACACTAATACTAAGTGCTGCCAACAAGATATGCACTACATACATACAGACAGACATATGAACATGTATGCACACACACTTGCACATTTGTGTATATCTTAATAAAAAGTAAAAGAGAAGAACTATGAATATATTGAAAAATAATTATATATTGTGAGAAATTTTTCAAGCAAATGCACAAAACAGTAACATTTGTACAATATTAATACATTAAACACGTATAGGAGCAACAAAAACAAAAAAACATGAACTTTATGAAGGTAACACATTTGGGAAAAAAAATCTCAAAAATTCACAAAATTAATGCCACATGGTGCAGCATCTTGCAGTACAATGACTTCTTCAGTATTGGCTGATATTGTAATGTCTACTAGAAACTACAAGTGCAACTGTCAAACTACTACAAAATACATGAAAATATGTAGGTAGGTATGTGAAAACGTATGTAAAAAATAGAAAAATTGTACCTCGTTGTAGTAGTAGTAGACATATTGAAATACAATTGACATGCATAATATTTAAATGTACCAATGTGTCATAATCAATTTATAACGCCTTTTGGTATTATTACTGTCAATATTTCTTTTTTTGTTGTAAAGAAAAAATATTGTACACATATATTAATAATAGTAATTAACATAAAAAATAGTAGGAGTTACACGCACACTTGTTTCTAATTTACTGTTGACATAATGGGATCGACCTAGCAAGTGTTTTCCTCTATATACCGTGTCAATGTCTGCTAAAGTAGCTGCAGGATCTTCCTTTCTACTACTAAAATTATAATACCAAATTTATATATGTATATTTTAGTGAACTACACCATGAAGCCACAAAAAAAAAAACGCGCCGAAAAAAAACAAAATTCAAAACAATATAATATGATCCTGTAATCTGATATATGTGTTTAACATACATCAGTAGCAGTTTCAGTTTTTCTACCACTATGTAGTAGTCCTGCTCCAAACTGCCACAAACTCAGCTTTGTGTATTTTTTTTTTTTTTGTATGTTTGTATATATGTAAATATGTATGTTTATTTAGGTGGCAAGGATACTATTTTCTCACGCATGAAAAACAAAGTTACACTCACTTGACAGTTGATTGTCATAATTTAACAGCTTGAAAATATCATCAGCAGCAACAAAAACAAAAAACAACAACACAAACATTATCATGTCAAGTAAAACAAACATACATGCAAACACTCATACATGTGTACATGGAATAAAGTTTGTATAGTAGTAAAATAATAGTAGTAGAAATAGTAGTATATGCGTGTGTATGTATGTATGTATGTATGTATGTAGTAATAGCTGTAAACCATTTTCTTCATATTTATTTACACTGAGGTTTATGCATTCTTCTGTTGCTTTTACTTCGTCTTCTTCTTTTTTTTACTTCAGTAGAGATTCAATTTTTTCATGTACTCGTATATTTTATTATTATTCAGTTTAGATTTATCCTTCATGCAGCACTGAAGATGTTCTGACATATTTATGCATGATTTGTGCAGCCAAATGTAAAATGTTAGTATCGTATGCTAGAATGCATATCAATATTGAATGTTCTATGCATTTATTCCTTCACATACATACGTCTACAATGCATGCGTGTGATTGGTGAAATGGGCGTGTCGTATTAGTGTGAAAAATTTGTTTCTCCTCTAGTGATTTTTATAAAATTTTTTAAATCTTCGTTACAATAAAAAATTGTAACGTATTTATGCTAAAAACTTTAGATAAGAAATGTAATCAATTTCGTTTTAAACTGTATACAGTGGAAAACGGTTATAACGTTTTTAAAGGTACCGGCTATATCCAAAAGACATAGTTAACGGTGTTCTCAGTTTTGTTGATATAAATTATGAATTCATGTGCGCTCTTTAGGTTTCTAAAATTATCAGATTGTTAGATTACAAAGTCCAAGGAGTGAAACCTTCGTTGATCATAGTCCTCCTGTGACCGATCATCTTTTAAGTAACCCCTCCCCTTTTCAAATGACAGGCACTCTTCTAAAGTAGGCCATCAAATCCTTCAGCCCCTATAAATCTCCAGGGGCAGATGGTATCATTTCCGCGGATATTCAGCAAGGGGCTGAACACGTAACATCATGGCTATTGCAAATATATAGTGCTTGCCTGAAATTCTCGTACATTCCCAAAGGCTGGAAAGAGGCTCGTGTAGTCTTCATATCCAAAGCAGAGAAGGCGTCCCATACCAACTCAAAGGACTTCAGACCGATCAGTCTGTCCTCCTTTCTCTTAAAAATCATATCAGGAGCTCTATCAATCCCACTTTTATATCCAAATCGCAGCATGCCTATACTAAAGGGGAGTCTGTGGAAACAGCGCTACATATACGCATTGAGGAAGTTGAGATGCAGATGACATTGCTATTGCAGTATCCGGTAAATGCGTTGCTAATCTTTCAGAACGGCTAAATCACTCACTTAGCATTCTGTCTCGCTGGTGCCGTGCATTCGGTCTTAATGTTAATCCTGCCACAACAGAGGTTATGCTTTTCGCTAGAAAGTATAAAATACCAACTTTTGCCCTACCTAAAATTAATGGTACCTCGGTTTGCCTTAGCAAGCGCGTCAAATATTTAGGACTTGTTCTTGATCCTAAACTTCAATGGAAAGCTAACATAGCAGAGTGAGTACGGAAAGCCTCTTGCGCTCTCTACTGCTGTAAGAGGGCATTAGGAACAAGATGGGGTCTTCAACCTCGAGTCACTTCCTGGCTCTATTCAGCAGTGGTCGAGCCTAATCTTCTTTATGGATCCGTCTTCTGGTGGCCAGACGTTTATATTGGGTGCCTGAACATATGGATACTTCAGGTAACTGCAATGCCGACGAGTAAGCAAAACAGGGCTCGCAGCTTACAGATATATCACCTTCCTGCACCATTGGTGTCCCTCTTACGTCTATTAAATTAGCCATTAAGAAAAACTACCTTGTAGAAAAAAAAAAGATCCTGGATAGCGGAGCATACCTGTGGTATTACCAGGCTAACATGGACCACTATGGACAATAGACGAACTAGACAGCTACTCAACCTTAGCAGACTCTACCATCAGCATTACGACTTCGGTGCTCACGGGACACTGCATAATGGGGAGACATGCTGCAAGATTTGGACTGCCATTCAATGACTTCTGTCGGGGCTGCGCTCTGAGGAGGACGAAGAAGCAGTATTAAGGACATAGCCAGATTCATTATGGAATCCTCATGGTTCTCCACTCCGTAAATGGGGAGTCGCGCCGTACTGTGGTATCACAATTAGCCTAATTATGTGCTTAAGTGTGCTTTCAAGTAGAAGCACTCCAGCCTAACCTAACCTACATTACAAAGTGCAACAAACGTTTTCGGGCCTCAACGGAGTCTGTCTCATATGAAAGAATTAGTTAGTGGTAGTTAAACCATAACTCACAATTTTTGTTACAGCAGGTTAAAAATAAAATTACAAAATTTTAATCAAAAATTGCATCAAATATATGAAAAATCTTGTGTAAATCTACATTTAAGACTAATATTGTTTTCAAAAACTCACATTAAAATTTTAAGAAGAAAGCGTAGAGCAATAAAATTAGACTAATGGTTTTAGTACGAAAGTACAAGAAAATGTAGTGGAGGAGTACTACATTAACCACTGTATCTTTGTAACAGTACAACTTGGATAGAAACATGGTATACAAAATTGAAATATCTTACTACAGAGCATAAAAAGAATGTACAAAATTAAACACATTGTTACACAAGTTTTTGCAAAAACTTAAATTTTCTAAAAAAAAAAGTCAAAGAAAAAATGTATTTTTGGACTTTGAGTAGTAATTGCTTCCAACCCAAAAAAGTTATTAATTACCAATGTGATATTAAAAAAGGTCTATTAATTTTCTATGTAAAAAATCTAATTTTATTGCTCTACTCTTAGTATTATTGAAGTTTTGATACATAATTTGGTGGCAAATATTTTTCCTAAGGGATTTTTTTAAACACCCTGTATCTCAGTGGAGGTTGAAATACACCCTATATCCAGAAATATTTTTTTTCTGAACAAACCGGAGAGTCTATATTTTCGTGGTGGTTATATGACCGAAATCAAATTTCGATCATAAAATGTAATGCTTGCACTACACCCACAATAAATTTTAACTCAATATCTCAAAAAATTCTGTGTTTTATTAATAGATAAAATTGTTATGTCCTTAATGGAAAACCATTTATAACTTGCATCAATGGTTTTCATATCATTCCGATCTGGGACATTCTGAACCTTTCTTTTTCACTTTGTAGGTAAATGATTCAGAGCAACTTAGATTTTTATGAAAAAAGTTCTTGATATGTGTAACTCTTCCGATTAACACTTTCTGCCAAATCCCACCTTGCAATCAATGTTTAGATTGTCATTAACGTTTTCAAAACGCGGCAAAACAGTTTGACGGGACACTTAAAAAGCTTTGGTCATTTTTAAGTGACTTCATTTCAGATATTCTCGAAAAACTATCATGATGATTTTCGAATTTCAGCATTCTTAGTAAACACTTTTGTGAAAATAAGAATAATTTATTTTGGTTTGTCATTAAAACTAAATACGATAATATTCTATTTTTTTTTTATCGGACACAAAAGTAGGAAATAAAAAACTATGCTACAATTTTTTCGTGCGCACTACTTATATTCACTTTCGATATTAATAAATGGGAATTTTAAGATAGTGAACAAGTTCAGGCCTAAGCGTGTCTCTGGGCAGCCGATCCAATCCAACCGAACCTAACCTCAATTACAAAATTTTTAAAATAATCTTTGCCATTCATAAAGTCTCATTTATAGATTTTACAAAAATTTATAAATCTGTTTAGAATTACCCGCATGACCCTAAAGCGCGTAAATTCAAAATTGTTTTATAGGAATAAGTTAGGACATAAATAAATCTTTTTATATATAATCGTAGAGTTTTGTGTGTATGTCATCGTGTAACTTCTGAACGATTGGACCGATTGAAGTCATATTTCCAAAATATATTTTCTTAGGGGGGAGTATGGTTCATAGCCATTCATAATGGCTTTTAGTAAAGTGGGCGTGGCACCTCCTAGACAATCCTAATAGTTTTTTGGATATATCTCAAGGACCATTTATAGCACGCTACATAAATTTGGTACAATAACGAGAATCGACAATGCCATGCTACAACAAAAATATGGGTGAGATTGATAAAAGGGGGTGTGGCACCTTCCACATAACCTGAATTTCCATTATGAGATATCTTAGGCCATTTATGGTACGGTACTAAAATTTAAATTCTTTCAGTTTATTGAATTAGTGGTTTACTTTTATTTACTACTACTAATTCTACTACTATTTTTTACTACTTTTCGACTACTTTTTTCCTACAATTTCTACTACTATTTTACTACCTTTTTTCTACAGCCTTTTTATTACATTTTTTCTGCAATTACTTTTTACTTTGTACCACTATTGTTTCTACTCTTTTTCTATTACTATTTTTTAATACTTTTTACATTTTTTTCTACTACAATTTTTTATTATTATTTTTACCACTCTTTCTACTCCATTTTTACTATTTTTGTACTACTATGTTTAACTATTTTTCTACTACTTTTTCTGCTACCTTATTTTCTACTTTTTACAACAATTTTTAATATTATTTTCTATTCTTTTTCCTACTACCTTTTCTACTACCATTTTCTTCTACTTTTTACTGCTATTTTCTACTACTTTTTCCATTCCTTTTTCTACTATTATTTCTACTGCTTTATGAAATATCTTAAGTCCCTGCGTCGCTGTCTTAAAATCCGTTAGGTGGCGCTGTAACAAATGCTATATTTATAATAAATATCAAATTGGTTCAAATTTTTAAAAAAATTTTGATATACTATTTATAATTATAAGTTTGTAACATAATTTCAAGAATGGTCTTTGATATGAATATAGAGCCTCCTGAAATATTGTTTCTATAATTCAACTGAAATCTAATAAAATTGTTCAACAAAAAAAAAAACTTTTTACTACAGATATGCTGGACTTTCTATCTAACTGCTGAATGACCCCTTTAGCATCAACTGGGTTAATAATTTTGCTCAAACGGTATCATCAGCCAATATGGATTTGTTTTCGTCGAAGGCCACTCCCTGATGAGCCTAACGATCTTTTTTTTGTAAAAATCCACTGTGCCCTTTGCTATCAGACTTGAGTTTTTTTCGTACACGTCGTTGAGTTCACATCGGTGATAATACAATAAAAATGTTTCATTTTCTGGTCGTCCAGATGCAATGTAAACTTTCATTTCTAAAATTTTATTAACACAATATTGATTTGAGATTTTGATTTATAATGATTCTCTGTTTTTAATGTACAGTTCTACAAGTTAAATACTTTTGAAAATGTCAATTGTGTCAATAATGAGACACATTTTTAAATCTAGATCTAGAATCTAAATTTTTAAATTCAATGGAAGCCTGAATTGTCATTACGAATGTTCAATTTTATATATCAAGTACTTCATTCTTTTTAAAAGAAAAATGCAAAACATCGTTTGCCGGGTCAGCTAGTATCTTTTATAAATTATCCAATACGATTAGCTTGTTTTATTTTAACTTTTTATTTTATATTATATTATTTCATATTATTATTATATATACGTATAATTGTGAGTTTCAGAAAATCAAAGCCATTTTTGTCTTAGATGATGAAAAAAAAACTATAAATCTTTCATTTTGCCGTAGCATAAAGTCAACAAAACGATTACAAATTAATTTTTTCCCGAAGATCTGATCAAATCAAATAATTTTGTATTTGAACAAAAACTCTAAACTCATATTCAAATAATTAAGTTCCAATGATTAACTGAACTAAACAGCGTCTTATTTTCAATATTATGTGAAATTTTGTAGCAGAATTCTTTGAAGATGACTTAATTTTAAAGGCAACGCTTAAATATCAAAGGACAATGACTTTGTATACAATGTCGATGCATCTAATATAAATGAGAGCAATAACCATGAAAAGAAAAACCTTAAAAAAAACAAATGTGTTTTAAAAAAGTTACATAAAAAGTCTACATTGAAAAATGAAAGTGTATAAAAAAAAGAAGAAGAAGTTGAAAAAGATGAAGTGCCATAACAAATTAAATTGAAACCTCCTGTGCATTACAACAACAACAAGGTATGTCAAAAAGGAGGCATCTTTTAAAAAGATCATAATCTAAATGAAGACAAAGCGCAATGAATGGAAACACATGTTAAACAAATTAAAGTTAAAAGAAAATCAATAGCACTTTCTACTTGATTATGCTGCCATACATTTTGTTGTTTTTTTTTCTTTCTTGTTTTTCTTAGATATTAATTATTTGAGAATTTTTAGAGAAAAATACGTTACAAAATTCTGAGGTTTTCTTTTTTCTATTGAAATAAAAATCTATTTGAAAATCTATTTAGCAAATTGAAATTTGAAAAAGGATTTAATCTAGGGCAAAACTCTACTAAAGTTTGGATGAAATTAATTTTAATTGTTTATGTCAAATGCAAAAATTTTACACAAATTATATTTCTCATAATTAAATTTTCGTGAAAAGTGAAAAGAGGCGGCAGTAGCAGCAATGGCATATCTCAACTACATATAAACATATGTATATGGTATATGTGTAAGAGTATGTGTGTATTTGTATGTATGGATGAATGTGTGTGAGTGTGTAGTATGTAGAACTGAATTATGTAGTATGCAAAATTGCAGTTTTATTATTTATAAAACAAACACTTGAAGTTGCACACTATCAAATGCACACATCCACATACACACACACACGAAAGTATGTATGTACATTCATGTGGTATTTATATACATGAACATGTGCATGACAAACAAATTAAAAGAGAAAGGATAAAGCAAATACTCTTACACACGCAAGTACAACAACAGCAACAACAAATATTACAAGTATTTACAACAATAAAAGCAGCAACAATATAAACACCAACAACAACAAAAAAGAGCAACAGGATAACAAGCAAACAACGACTACAACAACAACAAATAACAAATGCATGTAAATGACAACGAATCCTTTATAGTGTTGCGTTAAATAATTACAACAGAAAAAACAAAAAAAAGAAAAGAGTGAAGCAGCAGCAGTAGCAAAAACAACAACAACAACAACAATATTGAGCAAAACACGTGCTGCAAGACTACCACAAAATGCATGCATACATATTTACATATACATAAATACATGCATATGTGTATGTGCAATATTTATATGTGTGTATGCATGTGTGTGTGTGTTTACTATTATCATAGTAGAAAAGTAGTTAACAGCTTTTATTTACTAAACACACAAAAACACACACACACTTACATACAAACAAGCAGTGCAAAACCTAAAACCGGAAAGGGATGAACTTTGAAACGCAAATGCTGATGTCCTTAAAACCCACTTAAATTCCTGTCACGCCACAAAAACATACAACAAAACTACAACAACAACATGAAAAAAATTGTTTAAACACACTCTCTTCTTTTTTTTCTTTGTTGTTGTTGTTGTTTGTCATAGCTAAATCTAAAAAACTAAAAAAAAAAAATATAAAAAGGCGTTACAATGTTGGTCATTTCATAACAATACTAAATAAAGTAAAACAACAACAAGATGAGGAGCGAAACAACATCAACAACAATACTAAAATGTTGACAACATGCACTTTAGTCCTATGGACTATGAAAACTTTATTTTTTTCATGTTTGATATTTCTTTTTCTTTTTTTTAGTTTACTTAGTTGATAGAATAAAATCAAGTGAAGTGAAGTGTTGTGGACAATGCTCCTACTACTATTTTTACTATTACTACTAGCAGTAGTAGTAGATGGCAAAAGGCATGAATTATACGCCTATATTTGCTTCAAAACAATGCATTACACCAACAACATTGAAATTCGCATAGCAAACATAGCAAACTTTTAGTAATAACAATAACAATACGAAAATTGCACTTTCAACATGTTGACAACAGAGAATGAACAAAAGCAATTTCTACATACTAACTACAACAAGAATAACAAGAACAGAAGCCATCATGATCAGCGAATTACATAAGTCTGACACTAGGAAATAAAGGAATAAAGTTTTTAGAAATTTTCTTATACCCATGCACCATGCAACAACATTTCAATTCAGTGAGAAAAAAAAACACAACACAATGGAAAATAATTGCAAGTTTTTTGTGGAAAATTTCTATGTACTTAAATTTTTTTAAACAATTATTTTAATCGAATCGAATCGAATTTAATCGAATTTTGTAGTAAATATCGTGGGAACATTTTTTAAAATATGTAGGGTAATTCCGGGAGAGATGGAACCCCTTTTATTAAATCACCACAAATTTAAAGGGAATTGCAAAAAGAGTCCATTTAATGTGCCAAGCATTAGTTCGAACCATTGTTTATAAGTTCGAGGAGCGGTTTCGGTGTTTTATCATTTTTTCGAATTAAAAAAAAAAGTTGACGATTTGGAGAAAGATAAAATCTTGCGGATGAGATGAAACACTTTTTATCCCTCACATAATGATAAAAATAAGCTCCGAAATCGATAAATAAGAATTAAATACTGCAAATCAGATTATTTATTTTAACCCTTTGTCCACCGACGGTACTTAAAAGTACCAGTACCATTATCGACTCATAAAATCTTTAAGCAAAATATTTGTATGATTTTAGACCGTAGTTACGTTAGATTATGCTATCGGGAGTATGAATGTATAAACTCGTATTTTTTTTCGTAATTTGGACATTTATTGTGAAAAAGTGATTACAAATTTATTCTTTTAAGTATTGTCCATCGTTAGCCACAACCTTTTCCCATCTTTCTGGTAGCACACGGATTCCGCGTCGAAAGAACTCCTCATCTTTTGAGGCTATCCACGAATCGACCCATTTTTTGAGTTCTTCGAAAGAACGGAAGTGCTGTTCAGCCTCTTCCAGACAGGCCATGTGTCATCGATCGGAACAAGTGGTAATCAGAAGGAGCAATGTCTGGAGAATACGGCGGGTGGGGTAGCACTTCCCATGTCAGCGTTTCCAAGTATGTTTTTACTTGCCTTGCAACATGCGGCCGAGCATTGTCGTGCTGAAGAATAACTTCGTCGTGTCTATTCTCATACTCTGGCCTCTTATTCTTTAATGCTCGGCTCAAACGCATCAATTGTAGTCGGTAGCGGTCGCCAGTGATCGTTTCATTCGGTTTCAACAGCTCATAATACACGACACCTTTCATATCCCACCAAATACACAGCATGAGCTTGGATCCATGGATGTTCGGCTTTGCCGTTGATGTTGATGCATGTCCGGGCGGTCCCCATAATTTTTTACGCTTTGGGTTATCGTAACGTATCCACTTTTCATCGGCAGTCACCATACGATGCAGAAAACCCTTTCTTTTCCGTCGTTCAATCAGCAGTTCAGCATGTGAAAAATCAAAAATCCTCGTTCGACGTCTCTCGGCTTCAATTCGTACGGCACCCAATTTCCTTGCTTTTGAATCATTCCCAATGCTTTTAATCGTTTAGAAATGGTTGATTGATCAACTCCTAAAGATTCTGCAAGTTCTTGTTGCGTTTGACATGAATCTTCTTCGAGTAATGCCTTCAATTCTTCATCTTCGAACTTTTTCGGGCCGCCTGAACGTTCCCTGTCTTCAACATCAAAATTACCACTTTTGAACTGACACATTCTAACGTCTAAAGCACAGTCAGGATAAGCTTCAGTGAGTAAACGATGTGCTTCAGTTGCGTTTTTCTTTAAATGGAAGAAGCAAATTAAAACTTCCCGCAAATGTTGTTTTGTTGGCACGAAATTCGACATTTTCAGCTATAGTAAAACACTTTTGTAAAATCATAAAAATTATTTGACAGATCAATTCTTATAGTATTTTAGGCGCTCTTCGAGATAGAATAACTGTGAATGTCAAAAAAATGGCGCGTATGATAGATATGAAGTTAGTCACAATTACGAGTTTATACATTCATACTCCCAATATAATTCGTATAATTTCTTATTTTCACTTCTCCCTGACCCAAAGGTACTTAGGGATAACAGTCCTTGCGAAATTTTCAACTACCAGTGTGGCCAACTCGGTGCTTTTTGAAAATTACAACGATGGAAAAAATGATTTAGCGCTCAGCACGGTTTTTAGCGCTTTTTTTTAATTTAATGGACACTAGCTGCTCAGCTAAAAATCCATTTCCTGAATCATCCTAACAAAAGTTTTTTATCGAAATAATGAGCAATGAACTTATTTAAAACCAATGTTCGTAACCGTAAGTCACTCAATTCAATAAATTCTTTACTTCATATCAAAAATGGATTAAAATACGAAAATTCATTTTCTGAAAACTACTAAATACGTGATGACGAAAATAAACAGAACTAATGTTTATAATGCTTCTGGATTCAGACCAAAGAGTGTGTTATGGACAGAAGAAGCTGATAAAAATGAAGAGAATATAGACTTCGACATCGATATGTGATTTAAAAATATTTATGTATAAACATGTACTTATAGTTATAAATTATTACTCTGTATATTTTTTTGTGATCAAATTTTTTCCATTATCTTATTTTAGTTTTTCTTGTGATTGTATAATTTAAAAATGCCGTGAATTAAAAACTTTAAAAATACATGTATTTAATTAATTTTCTTTTTAATATATAAAAAAATTTTCGTTTAACATTTTTAAGAGGAACAATTTAGCGCTTTTATCTTCATTTTATCGGATTTTGAAACCCACAAGTTGGCCACACTGTCAACTACATATTTTTTTCACAATAAATACGATTTCATCAAAAAAAAGAAGTAAATTATTCATCGCTTTCGAGTCTTGGTCCAATAGGACCAAGAACAACAAACATAATTTTTAAGAACATTGAAAACAATTGGAATAATTCTTGAAAGCATTAAGAACAATCGAAAAATAATTTAAAAAGCATGTTTTTCGAAGACTTTCTCTTGCAATCAATGCACCATGCATCGAAAATAGAGCAAGTTGCGTGCACCAATTTTTTACAATTGTTGCATCGCAACAAGTTCTTGCATTCTCCCTCTTACACGTTAACACTCCACACAAGATTCTGTTGCATCTACTTCTTTTCTTGACTTATCTCTTCTTCCTGGAGAATTGAGGAGAAAGGGCATAGCCGGGTTTCTATGTCAAAACTGCCCCCAAAACGAATCAAGTTTCGCGTAGACCTTTTTGAAGTACTTAATTTAAGAATGATTTTGCTAAATTTTTATACCGTTATCAGCAGTTTTTAATGAGTAATGGCGGATTTTGTAAATTTCATGTTTCGCATTTTTTAGCCCAACTATTCATAGAAAAAATCTGAAAAAAATCACAGTGATTTTTTGGTTTAGGAGACATATTTAGAATTTTTTCGCTTTTTTTAATTTTTAACTTTTGTCTTATGTGTGAGATCCAATGGTTTTAGAGTAATTTAGGGTCGCTAAATAACTGCGTACTCAGTTTTTCTCTATCACAACCAGTTTACCCACAATATGGACCCTGAAGCCAGAAAAATGGGGTCTTCAGGGGCTATTAAGAAATTTCTTTATTTCAACAGATATGAATTTGATGTCTGAGGTGAAGTAGTTAAGCATTAGAACCAAGCCACTCAGACTCAGTAAGTAAATAATGGAATAGTTTGTTTGTTGTAATTACAGTAGGCTTCCATGTGGAGCACAAGAAAATAAAGCCTAATGCAATTACAAGAACAAACAATTCCATTATTTACTTAGGAAGTCTGAGTGGATCGATCCTAAAGCAAAATTTGGATTTTTGCATTATTCTGGAAAAAGTATATCTCGTAGGATTTTACCAGCGCCGTAGCCAGGATTTTTTTTCGGGGGGGTTTTCATTCTAAGAAAATTGACATTGACCTGCCATTACTGATGTTGAGCCCTACCTCAAAAAAATTACCAAAAATACTAAAAATAGTCAGAGGCTCATTTTTTTCAAATGATTATCAGTGGGAATTCGGGCCATGATAAGGAATCCGGATGAGGTTGGCTTATATTCCCAAAATTCGTGCAGTTACTACATTGAAAGAGGTCTTCCGAGTCGGGGTGCTCTGAGCAATAATGGGTTAAAGAATTAATTACATTTTAAGTTTGTTTCCTAGAGCTGATCCACCACAACTGCCCTACATGGGCTTTGTGAATAAAATGGTTCCTAGTGTTTGTGAGTGAATTTTTTATACTGAACACGAATCAGAGGTCAAAAATTTCCCATCACGCCACGTTTTAGAAAAAAAAGGATGGAAAACCCTAAAATAAAATTTTTGGCCATTTTTAAAAATTGGAGAGCTGAACACTGGCTTGCTACAAACTTCGAAATCCAGAAATTATAGGCTGAATCATGCCCTTCCAAATGAGCCCTAAACCCGATACTGTAAATCAAAAACAGTTACTGACCTAGAAAAACTATAAATGCAGAATTGCTCAGTATCACCTTCTCTTTTTGTATCCAAAGTCAAACTTCATGTCAAAGTGTAACTAAGATTTCAAGTTTATTTTTTTACTTTTTAGAAAAAATCCGATGGAAGTAAAAAATATTTAAAAACTGTTCAATGGATTTTTTTCAACTTTTTTTTTCATCCAGTGGCAAATAATATCAAAAAATAGAAGAAAGTTTTAACATTTCGGGGGGGGGAGGATCAGAACCGCCAAAACCTCCCCCGTAAATACGGCCTTGGATTT
Organism: Toxonevra muliebris; assembly: GCA_963691655.1. Lineage (NCBI taxonomy): Eukaryota > Metazoa > Arthropoda > Insecta > Diptera > Pallopteridae > Toxonevra > Toxonevra muliebris. The sequence goes on from OY829327.1 coordinate 46,558,287, forward strand.
TACGTACAGTGAACATTTAAAAAAAAGGTGTTTGTGTTTGGTTGGTGATTACAGCACTTGAAGCCATGTGGAAAAAAAAATTTAAATAGATTATTGTTCTATAGGCTTGGCATTCTGGCACGTAGTAGAATTAAACATTTTTCTTAAAAAATAACAAAATTGCGGACTTCTAAACAAAAAAATTCTGAAATTGGTTTTTTTTGTTGAAAATCGGGGTAAAAATAGGAAACAATGATTAAAAATAAATAATTCTACTACCTACGAGAGCCATTGACGTGTAGAATAACGTATTTCAAGACCCTGGGCCGATCGAAAAAAAGTTGTTTCGGGAAAAACGCCTTTAAAGTTTTAACAACTTACAGCGCGCTATTATAAAACGCTCTCGGCTATGTGCTATAACTTCGTTAAAATTTTGAATTGTGGTCTGAAATTTGTATTTGTCTGAAATACATTAAAAAAAACAATTTTTTGAAACTCGAACACCAGACTACATCCTTAAATTTAGTGTAAACTTACCAACACATCGCTCTTCACGACGAACTTTTTTATCAAATGAAGACCAGAATGAAAATCAGAATAAGCATCATAACTATTATCAAAATGACAATCAGGGGGGTTACTCTGTAGTTCGATTCGATAGAAAATTTACTCGAATTCGAGCGATTGGTACTCTAGAAAACATTTTCGAATAATATTTGTTCAATGTTCAGATTTAATTTTGTGCCTTTTCGAATAGAATTTGGCATTCGAAAGGAACTGCCTTTCGAATCGAACTACAGAGTAACCCCCCAGGATAAGGGTCAGGTTGAAATCAATGTGGCGAAGACCAGGTTGAGAATCACCCTAACTTTATACATTGATTTTTTTAAGTGTAAGTTTATACCCAATACTTGCCTATGTAATAATCTAAGTAGTAGTTCCTCTTGAAACTTTACTATGAAATTGCTATATTTATAAAATGAAGTTTTAAAAAGCCGAATAGCCGTATTCACGATGAATTGCAAATAGTCTTGCATCATTGCAAATGAAAATTTTTATTGCGTATCGCATGTATTTGTTGTTGTGATAAAAGAAATATTTTGAATTTGCAATGATGCAGGACTATTTGCACCAAATCGTGAATAGGACTAATATATAACTGCAAGCACCATATCTATTAAATTTCATTTTAATACTAGGCTTTTATTCATTTGCATAACTTTTCTTAATAATGCTTTTCAACAAAGCATAAAATTAAAGTACTTACTATGTTTGCTAGTGCAGCTATTGAAAAATTGCATAGTTGCATTATTGCTATGCTATGGATTTTTGTACTAGTAGAGTAATTGTTTTTTAACTTAATGACGTTCTACCTTTTGCTTTTTGAATAATAACAATAATAATAAAATTTCATTAAATTAGACATAGAACATGGTCAACTGCATGTTATGCAATGACAATATGTATTTCCAGGAATTTTTCGTATACCCTACACTTAATAGTGTACGAGTGCTGCAAGGTACAATCGAAATAAGTATTAAGTATTATATCCTATTGGAGAGTTTCTATTACAAAAATCAGAAAAAGTTTTTATAAAAATCATTTAATCAGTGAGTTTCTTTCATGAGATTTGCTTTCCTAATAATAAAGAACTGTTCTTCGGGTTTCTAATTCAACTTCTATAAAATGATTCAACCAAACAAGAAGTGCTTATATCCACCCTGAAGTAATTCGATATACATAGTAATGTGCTAAATATGTTATTCATATCGTCGCCTGAGAATTGATTTGGCGTATGTGTATAAGCATTCCTATGCCTATACGCCAAATCAATTCTCAGGCGACGATATGTATGTATTAAGTACACCACTTCAATAAAATGCAACAGCGCATATCTAAGTCGGTCATGCCTGATTAAAGTGCATAAGTCCTTAATTTATATACGTATGTAGATGTATTTGTTGTATGCATGTATGATTGCATGTCTATGTAATTGTGTGCGTGTTCATTGTATTTTGCATGCCATAGTTGTTTATGATTATATTTTTCTTGAAATTTTTGTTATAGAAAATTGATTTTTAATTGAAAATTAAATTTATATATAAGGACATTCCTGTATAGAAAAATTTTAAAGGAAGGAAATCTATTTTCCTTAACTTAATGAAAGTTTTAAGTGTGAAGTGACATATGGTTTAGTGTTTTGTGTATTCATGTGGTTAAAGTGCATAAACGAATTGAAAACTTTTATGGTTTGAATGTAAATACATACATAGAGGAAGTTCAAAAAGAAATTGAAGTAGAAGAAGAAATCGCAAATATTATATTGAAAACTAAGACTTGAAAAATTGAAAATTTATATTAATTAATAAAGCAAAAGATTCAAAATATTTGCTATTTGATCTTATTTAACTCAATAATAAGATTTAGGAAATAAAAAATCCTTTTAAATACATATAAGTTGATAGAAAGGCTTTAAGGATTCAATCCTTTTTGGTACAATTTATGCCCATGCTCTAATCCGAAATTTTTCTTTTTTTTTCTTCAAAATAAAATCAACGCCCAGTAACTTTTTCTTATTTATATAAGAAATACTTTACTTTAGATATGAATATTATATCTTAAAATGTTCAATTAAATATTTATTTGTGGCTAATTAGTTGAATTATTACTCTACACAATGATGCACACAATAAGCAACTACAACATCAATATAAATAATAATAAAAAGCAACAACAAAGTTCAAACAATCCAACAATCAAAAACCATTTAGAAAAACCTTTGTATGGGGTCAAAATTTAACTTTTTGTTTATATTTAGTAAAATTGTTTTTCTTGTCATTTTCAACTCAATTTTTTACACTTTTTTTCTTGGTTTGTATGTATTTGTGATGTTTTATTTTTAACTATCACCATCGAGAGATAATAAATACACTTTATTTATATGACATTTTGACAAGTGCGTTCATATAAAATTTGCGCATTTACGAGGGGAAATTTATTTTAAATTTATATGAAATAGTTACACATTCGATTTAGTTTTTATAATAATTTTTAAATATTAGAAGAAATATTGGCAGAATTCAATGCAGAAGATTAGGATTATGATAGATATAGAGTCATGGATCAGTTGAGAATATGAATTAGGATAAACATCAGGATAAAGTGAAAGTGATCTGCATTATGATGGTTATCCTAATCAGAATATAGATCAATATGAGAATCACAGTAAAGTTTAAATTGAAGATTACGACGAGAAACAGTATGATAATAACGATGAAGATCAGATTGAGGATTACGATAAAGATTTGCGTTGAGCAAAAGGATACTCATCCTTGAGTATCATTATGAAGATCAAGATAGGTTTCATGATATCCCATCGTTGAAGATCACAATAAGGACCATTACGATGAGTATCAGGATGAGTATAAGTTTGAAGATCGCGACAAAGTTTAAGATGAAGGTGTAATATGCAGCAGGTTAAAGAAACTAGAAACAGGAACACGTTAAATAAAAATTTATGGATCGGATTGAAAGTATAAATGTGGAACAAAATGAAAAAAAGGCAGAATATCAGACTAAAAATTAGGATGAACAGCAGTAGAAAGACCAGGTTAAATAACAGATTGCGGGTCAGGGGAAAAACAGGCTTAACAAGGTATATGAATGCGAATAATATCAAATTGAGAATAGAGGTAAGAAACAAAAGAAGAATTAGAATTTATGGTACTCAAAACCATAAATGTTTTAAAAAAAACCGGCAATCAAAAGAGTATAAATCGGTCATCTTCAATGTGAACTGATAAATTCAAAATTATATTGAACTGTAATTTTTAGAGAGAGGATTATTTAGAGAGCAAGTAAAAATTACTCCCGAAGGTTTTCTATAGAAGTTTTTTTCCTTCAAAACCCTCTTTAATTCAAAACTGTAATACATTACATTAAGATTATATTTTAGGATTAAGGTATATTAATCATATTTCTGTAAATTTTACGATAACATAAGTTTTGTAAAGTTTAATTATCTTCTTAAATAAATATAAAAAAAAAGAAAAACCTCAGTTATTCGTTACTTGCACATTTGAGTACTCAAACGATATCAAACTATTTCAGAAACGCAAATACACTGGCAGTCATGACATGAAAACCGCACCACTTGTAACACTGCTGTAATTTCCGTAATATTTTCCAGCTTAGCCCAAATTTCCATTTCTTTGTAAAGGAGATTTCTTTGTATATGTTTTAAGAATGTATTTATATGTACTATTTTTTATTGTGCTTGTTTGGCGAAAAAAAAGGATTTTTGAAGAAGTGCCAAAAACAACTGCAAAGTATAAAAAAAATTGTTAACTCCACCAAAAGATCGAAAATTTTGTTCTTAGGGATCAAGGAGTGTCATAAAGTTAAATATCTGAAAAAATCTGATGCTTGCATTTGACTGCTGTTAAAATGATTCAGAAAAAGCGCAATTTGAGTCCGCTTGAAAGGAAAAAAGGATCAAAAAGACTACGAAAGACAAATACGAGAAGAAATGGCATAACCCGAAGAATATGCTTAAAGAATCGGTTCAAAAGTGCAGTCATAACAAGAATTAAGCTGAAAAACTACACTGATGGAAAAAATGCTGTTATATCAAACGGAAAGGATATTAAACCAACTGATTTTGCTGTTAAATCCCATCCAAAAGTAAACTCTGTTATATTAACAGACAATGTGCAAACAAAACTGCAAAATAGTAATTGCCAAAATTCTTCACGCAATAGCCTAGTTATCTAGTGTGCAAGCAAGCACGCAGCCACTTGTGGCTAATGTTCAAATCCCACAAGTTTCTTTTTACATTTTTTTTTTTAAGTAAATTTCACAATCAAAAATTTTTTTTTTTATTTTTAAATTATCTTTTCTTTTTGTTTTTTGTTCAATTTATTTTTTTATTTACTATTATCGTTTTAAATTATTTTCTCTTCAATTGCTTTTTCCCAGGCTCGAACCGGTGGCCGAAAAGCAGTCGCGTAATGACTGTCGAATAACGCGCTTATCAACTGTGCCACATAACCAAATTCACTGCCAACGAATTTTGTTTGTTTTACTCTTTCAATGTTTCGAGCACTTAATACTGTTTTTAACTCTTTGAGGCACACGATTTTAAAGAAAATAAAAACTCCAGTTGCACAGAATTTTTTTTGGTTTATAGCATTGACAACTGAATGAGAAACTGTAAATAAAATGTTTAACTATATGACTATAAGTAATTTCAACTTTTCGAGGTGGGTTAAAATAAATCCCACCAAGCATATAAAACTAAGCATAGGTTGCGACAATTTTTACCGAACCTAACCTTAAAGAGTTAACTATGCAAGAGAGAGTAAGATATACAAATTTGAAATACTCAATCAGGCTGTCTTTGTTTATCATTATTTCTAAAAATAGACCGTATTGGAGTTTCCATTAGCCCTGTCGGGCAAGATTATGAACTAAATATTCAACAGATAATTTCAACAAAAGAGATGTTACGAAAATTGTCAATACAAAATTAAAAACTGTTGAATCAAACAAATTGCGTTCAATACAAGAGATTTTCTAAACAACAGCGACGAACTGTTAAAATCATAGTTTTTTTCTCGGTGTATTACAACGTGAATATAGTGTCGAAACCTTACGCAGAAGGCAATGGGAATTCGGTCTGTATAGGAGACGATCAGCCAAAAAGCCGTTATTAACTAATTGGCAGAGCTGTAAAAGAATGCAATCGTTTGCGACTAAAAATCATTTGATATTTTTACCAAAATGATTGTATTCATTGATAAAGAATGTAAAAAAATTATTCTTAATCACATTGCCATCAGCGAATAATTATTCATATTTTGAATCATATTTTTCAAATCATTTGAATGCAATCTTTTGATTGCAGCCTCTAACTAAATTTAGTCGAATTCATTCGAAATCATTTGAAGTCACTCGAAATCATTTCTACAAGAACTAGGTGTGAATAATAAAAAGTAACATGTACAGGGTTAGCCATATTAGGTGGACCCATTCATTTAAACCCTTGGCTTGTCGATGCAAACCTTTGACTTCAAGTAGCCCCAGAGGAAAAAGTCCGGCTGTCTCAAATCTGTCAAATTCGGAGGATGGTGCCGTCTTGTTGAAACCAGAAGTTTTCCATACCATTTTCTTGAACAATCAGCTTTAAAACATCAAAATAACTTCTTAATGCAAAAGTGAACATTTCAGCGCATTTGTGTGTACTACTCTATAGAAAAAATCTCCTAAGACTGAGGATTCAAAAACGTGTTGCTGTTAGTCGATCTGATGTTTCTTGTCCTAGTTATAGTGTTGTCTGATTAGTCCATCTAATATGATCAACCCTATACTATCAGACAAAAATCAGAAGCAAAATTGCCAACAACAAACAAAATCAATAAAAACACTAATTCGTTATATTATCGAACGAGGTTCAGTATTACAGGAATCCCTCAAAATAATTAATTTCGTAGTACGTCTGTTACTTTGAGGCTTCGGCCACTGTTAGTTCCTTCCCGGTAAAGTAGGTATACATATTTATTTTTATATATGCCGAGAAGTACATAGCATAAATATAAAGTTACCAGTTGTTGTTTCTTTTCCTGTCATTAAATGCAATGAGACCCTAAATTTTTTCTTTGGGCGGATGACCATAGTAAAATTGTTAAATTGCTTTGCTTACTATCATTATAAGTCTTGTCTTTATACCAAATGATTGTACAAGTGAGTAAGATGATTTTTTACATATAAAGCGTTTTCACACATGATTTATCTAAATGATTAATTAGTCAATGACAGCGAAGTGATTAATGATTTCAATTTTTACAATGATTACAATCTTTAGTCAAATTTGCTATTTAATGAATGTAACCGCAAAATGCTATTCATTGAATGTGACTTCAGTGATTTAAAATCGCAATTGATTGCAATCTTTTACAGCTCTGCTAATTGGATAGAAGTAATCCACCTGGTATGGCCCAAAAACTACAGAAATCGGACTCTGGAAGACTCGAGAAAAGTTATATAATCGGACAAATTAAATTCGAATTGCTATGCGCAAATACACTGGCGGTCATATTTTCTATATTTTTGTTTTAATTAAAAAGCAATGAAGTTTGTGTGTAAGTATAGTGTTACTTTCGCACTTTTGTTCCAAAAAAAAAAAAAAATAATAAAAAATACATTCACTAAAATAAAATCTGGTTTAGGTCCAATTTTAAACAATTTTCTTGTAATTAGTGAGTGGTGCGGTTTTCATGACCGCCCGTGTATATAGTTATGCTGATCCTAAACTACCAGCGTAAAGCCTTTTTATTAATGGAAAAGTTAAAATTACCCTTTTATGGTGGATGAGTCAGAAATTCTCTGGGTTCGTATTCATGAAACAATTTCAAAACATTTACATTTACAGATACTATGCCTAGCCCCCTTAAAGACAAAACCTACCAAAATAATTATCTTAAACCAATTTTCAAACTGCGATATCACACTGAAAATTAAAAAAAATGTCAATGCCGTCTCAGAATAACCAAAAGAAGATAATTTCTTCTAATTTCATTTGTAAATAATCCCAGGATATTACAGTAATGTGGAAGAATTCTTTTTCAATATTCATATTTACCTGAAAAAAAATTATTTAATTTTAAAAGATAATACAAATTTTATTATTTTTAAATTTTATTTATTGGAAATAAAACAGAAATGATAATGCTTAATGATACCAATATACCCCAGAGTAAATTATGTAAATTAATAATGTAATAAGATATATAAATAGTTAAAATTTTATTGATTCAAATTTCATGATTTCCCTCTGGGCAAAAATAGAATAAGAAATATTTATTTTATACAAAAAAAAAATGTCCAACATAAAATTAAATGAAACAAAAATATGTATTAAACTCAAATGCACCCAGTAGAGAAAGTATTGGCTTGTCAATCCTGAATTCAGGCCAGAAAGCTTTTACTCAGGCCTAACTTACTGATGAAAATATTGATAAATTTTGCATACAAATCGTGGATTTTATAGCACTGAAATTCCATATAATTTCTTAGACTTTACCATCCCTCATTTGAATTGATGAATTTTTCATATAAACTATAAGATTTTTAGCCCAGTATTTCAAAATAACTTTTTAGGCATTACCCATCTCTGCAATTTTTGATGAATTTTTCATACAAGTTTAGAAAAAGAAAATAAAGAGATCTGTTTTTTATAACACGTCTACACATTAAAGTGCCTTGAGTGCCATACACAAAAAAAACGGTCTTGTTGTATACCTCTGAAAATAAAAATGATTACCGTTCGTGAGCCGAATCATCTTGAAAAAACCCCTTAAAATCTCATTATTCGCGAGTCAGCTAGGAAATTTGAAAAAAAATGTATTCAGAATTTTTCAGTATCTATTATTTGTAAACTTTCAACTGGTCAAAACTCGTTTTTTAGAGATTTTTTTCAAAATGATTCAGCTCACCAACAATAATCGCTAGAGCTGAAATATTTTAGGAAACGTCATAAAACGAGGTTAATTTTTAGAGGTGTACAAGAATACGGATATTTTTGTGTATTAAGCTCGAAGCACACCCTTGTGCAAATAATTGTGGGCAAGACAATATTTCTTTGAAAATGTGTTTAATCCATATAAAAAATAAAATCAGTGACAAATCGAAATAGTTATTGTTTAGTGTATCCACCCTTGGGTTCCAGCATTATCTAAATACGTGCTGGCATAGATCCTTTGCAGATGTCAGATTTTCTCATCCGATTACCACACTTCATTCACTGTTCGATTAGCTTGATTTTGTGTCGCAATCCGTCTTTCTTAGTTTTGCCTTATAGATTTACCGTAGATTTTCGATTGGATTGAGATGGTTACCCCGCTGTCAACGAATAATATTTCCACAATCTTGGATACATGGCAGATTGTCAGGTCTTGCTAAAAAATCGGGCTTCCCAAATTTAACTTTGAGAGTTCAGGAAACATCCAACCTTGCAAAACTTGTATGTCATTTTCGCAGTTCCATCATCCCTGTTATAGGTACGAATGATCCTGAGCCAAAAAAAAAGAAAAGCCCCCCCATTTGTTTTTTGGGGTGTTTGTATGACTGCTGAATATAAGCTGCTGAATGTTGCTCGCCATCGGACTAGCAAAAATGCCTTACACCAGAGCTGTCTTTTTCAGTTTGAAGTCAACTGACTTCTAAAAAAATGATTGCAGTAATCCAGTATTTTTGTGAATGCGGAATTAAGACTCTGAAGTCAAAAGTCATATTGAAGTCAACGACTTATCCTTCATTTTTGAAATCAATTTTTTGAAGTCATGAATGATCAGTCTTTTATTTGCAGTTCTAATCTCAACAATTCAATTCAATTGACTTGAAGTCATTCATTTTGAAGTCATTTAAAGTGAATTTAAGTCATTGGAAGTCAATTACTTCAATGAAGTCAATTGACAGCTGGGAACCCCTTCTGGCTTAGCATGACAAATTCCCAAACTTCAATCCAATCGAAGATTTTTGTATCATCTGTCACGTGAGATTTAGAAACATGGATTGCGCAAACGAAATTAAATTACTCGAAAAGTGAATGAAGTGTGGTACCGAGATGACAAAATCTTTAAACACTTGCAAATTGTTCATAGAATCTATGCCAAAACGCCGTAAGATGTTGCTAGATGTCAAGGGTAGACACTTTATATATTAATTCTTCCGATTTGTTACTGATTTTATTTAAAAAAAACGAATTCAGGGCTGAATTTCACTAACAAATTTCTGGGTCTGTGTCTATGACATGAATTTTTCATTGACAAACTCAGCGCTAAATTTCTGACCTGAATTTTATCTTGATTGAGTAAGGCCTAAGCATTTTTCTAGTTTCAAGGCCCGAATCCAGACATGATTTTGAAAGGGCTGTCGATTTTTCTACTGGGCACATTCACACACACCTACATTCATACCTATACCTATACAAATATATTTACACACCGACAAGTTTTCTGATGGTATACGTCGAAAACTATTAAAAGAACAATATTCGAATTGAAATAAAACTATACAAATGGAAAACTAATTAAAATTGACGTTCTATTGGGTTACACAAATACACACACATATACACATGCATACATCCATATAGCTATAAATTTTAACTTTACTGAAACTCATGAGAAAAAGTGTAGGTATGTATGAGTTCTTAGTTTTTTAAGTTTTTGTGAAAATTAAATAGTACAAAACTAAAATACGACAACTGCAATTAATTGAATTGAATTCGGAAATGTTTATGTATGGGTGTGTAAAATTTTGAAACAAGTTTAAAAAAAAAAAGATTTAAGTAATGTTTTCGTTTTGCTTCAGTGCAAAAGAAAATGTTTTGTGGTTTTTGGTTTGGTTTTCGAATTGCGGTGCATAAAATATACGAGTAGTAGTGAGTGAAGGGTTCTCGGGGTTCTTCTGATAAACGGAAATATTTTCTTGTTTTTGGTTACTTCACGTTTCATTAGCAAACATCATTTCAATTGAGTGCATTATTTTTTGAGCATTTCAAATTATTCCACATAATCTGTTCTTAATACTTATCTCAATAGTATCTCGACGGAAAGAAACTTATCTATTTTATGAGAAATTAAGTGCCACTTGTATGGCAATTTATGCTACTCTTGAAGTTTATGTAATGTACTTTGAGGTTTTGGTTGTAGAGTTGATGAGAATTTTCAGGAAAAATTGTATTCAACATAATTTTAACCCATTAAGGCCTGGGCGTTTCGAAAACGCAACGTTGGTAATTTTTCTTATTTTGAGCAAATATTTAAAAAATCTGATCTTGATGCAGTTGATGTTTATATGTACATATTGGATGTCTTTAGATTATGCTATGTTTGACTTGATTCGATTTCTTTATTTTATCATATATATTTCGATCCAAAGCTGACCATTTTTTTTTTCCAATTTTCAAAATTATGGCAAAAATTTCAAAACCCTTTAAATTCAAAATTTCTTTTGGTGTTGCTTTTTTACAATCCTATATTTGATATAAATTCAATTTTTTAATTAATTTTCGTCAACAATTTATTTAAAATATAAATTTAAACTTTTACGTTGCGAAAACGCAAAGCTGGGCCTAAGTGCTGCTAATTTTGCTTGTGTGGCAGCTCTGTATAAATCAACTGATTTCCATTATTTTTATTATGACTTGTTCATATAATTTGTGCTACCATTTTTTACGTTTGCAATTTTTACAAAACGTTTTTTGACTAAAAAATAAATCGAAGAAGTGATAAATGTTGAATTGACAATTCGGATCAAAAATGAGTTTTCGAAGCAACCATGAGATGTATCAAAAGATAGTTAATTTACACAAATAGTCAACCAATTTCGAAATTCTTATTATTACTGGTGTATGCTAATTGATCCCTGAACCCCTATGAATTGTGTGAGCCGTTTGTTTATGAAGGAAGGGATTGATCTCATGGTACAAAATACCAATGTGTACGCACAAATTGATTGCAGTGATTCATCGTCTTCCTCAAATAGGGTAGAAGGGGGGGCATTCGCCACTGGGGCACATTTGCCACCCCCCCCCCCCCATATCATCTAATTTAAGAAAGTTTTATAATTGAAACAATCTATCTATCTATGTAAAAATATTTGAAAGTAAGTAAATCTTGTAATAACTTTTTTATTCATGGAGTGAGAAAATAGTTGTTCAACTATGTTATTCCGGTGTTATTTAATTAAAGAATAAGCAATAGTTTCTTTTTATAAATGTTCAAAAAGTTTCAAAAAATTATGTTTTTAGGGAAGTGGTTGCTCCTGGGGCACATTCACCAGAATGCGGATGGGGCGGTTTCGACGGCTATGATATGAATTTTAGACAGTACATATATTGTTAAATTAAGTCATATCTGAATAAATTCCTCTGGATCAGTACTATCCACTTTTATTTACATGTATATACAAATGCTTATTTTTTTTTTAATAAATAACTTATATTTTTTAACAAAATATTTTAAAAATGAATCATTTATATTTTTGTTACTTTATGAAATAAATAAATTTTCATAAATTAAAAATAAGTAGAACTTATTCTGACTGATAATATGTAATAGTAATATACAAGAACAAAAATTAAAAAAAAAATAACTATTACTTTATCAAAAACCTTGAATTTTATTCCTTGGCGGCTGCACCCCACCCCCTTGACGAATGTACCCCATGACTGGGGCACTTTCACCATTTTGGACTACTTGGAAAATCATCAAATTTAAATCGTTAAGAAAATCAACTCATAAAGATAACAGATAAAAGCTAATAAATGTAAATTTCTGATTAAAAAATAATTTTTCAAAAAAAACTATTAATTTACCCTAGACAACACGTTAAAAAAAGTGGCGAATGCCCCTTCCCCCTTCTATCCTACCAGCGAAATACGAATTTTTAATGGCTTCAATAACAACTAACAATTAAAATAAAAGCTCAAAATTAATCTCCACTCCTGTCCGTCCATGTACTAATCACAATATCTATGGTAATACGTTGACCACTCGTAAGTACTTTTTCACCACTTTTGGAAGGCAAGACAATAACGCAATAAATTTCTATAAACAATATATAAAAATAAGTTTTAAATAATAAAAAATAGTTTCAAAACCTTTTTTTACTAATTTAAAATGATTTCTAAAGGTACTTGTTTTGTGTAGCACATAAACCCAGGGCTAGGGATAAGATTTTTTTTTTCGATTTTTTTTCTTAGTTAGGAAAATGTAAACTCCATGTCGTCGATTTTGCACCAGCGGTTATATGCTCTGGTCTTAATGGGTTAATTAGATGGAGTTATTGCTTTTATTGGGAAAAGTTTACTGCTGTCAAACATAAAAAACTCAGCAACAATGTTTTCTGAAACAGGAGTCCCAACTACTTAATTGACTATTCATTGCTTTTCTTAATTTCTTTTCTTCCCTATTTCTTTCTGAGCTTGGTCCGCTTCCCAATACTCCTTTTCTTTGATCTATATCTATTTCTGCTCTCTGCTTTTTTCTCTTACTACTATATTTTTACCAATCTATATTTTTCTACCTCTATTCTTACAAATATTCCACCGTTTGATTTCCTTCTGCTACACTTTTTTTTTTCATTTTCTATTTTCCATCTTAATAAACTTTGTATAAAATATAATATTTATAGAAAGCAATTGCGTTTCCTTTTTTTTATATTTTAATTCATTTCTCGAATTGAACACCTGGCTAACTTAAACTTTCTTTTTATATGTATTTTTAAAAATAATAATTTATAGGAAAATTCAAAATATCCAAATTTTTCTATTTTCGAGAAAAAACTCTAAAATTTTTCAAGATACCTAACAAATGTATGATATACAGTGCCGGACAAAACTAAAGCACGAATTCTTCCTTCTCAACATTTAGTTCAATAAAGTTCAATAAAATTTAATAATATGCAAGTATGCATATTTTTTTTTTTTTGTTTTATAAATTTAGTATATTTATGCACTTATTGAAACAAAATTACATTCAAAACTTAGTAAAGTTTTTCTTTTTTTTTACTAACATTGCGCAATATGCCTAAACCTGCCGCGATAAAACTAAAGCACATAATCTTTTTCGCTTTCAATTACAATCAATTGTTAAAAATAAACAATAACAACCATCTTTAAACTAAAAACCTGTTATTCTGGAAAACAAAAAGCAGGTTTTAAAAAAACTTGGAGCGTATATAAGTTGTTGGTTATCATTCACCGTCACCGTTCGCATTTCAAAATTTCGCATCTCAAAATCGCTCGAAATAAGTATTCTGCACAATTTAGAGAAAATATTCTAAGTGGATTTAATAAAGCTGAATCAGTGACATGCATTGTAAATTCCCGAGCTATAAGCCATTTTCACGCTTTCCATTTTTTAAATACTAACTATGGAGGTGGTAGACCGCGGGGCACAACCAAACGTGAGGATCAGGCCATCATTCGGTTTATAAAAGATATCTTCGAAATAAATTGCGTTTACCCATTTCAAACAGGTGTGTCCAACGACGAGCTGTGGAGGGTGGCTTAGCAACATACCAAAGCATAAAAATCCATTTATTTCTCGAAAGAATCGGCAGGCAAGGCTCTAATTTGTAGCCTCGCACTTTAGCTGGGCTACTGCCAAATAAAATACCGTGCTTCTTACTGATGAATCTTTATTTAACACTAAAGGTTGCGAGGGACTAAAGCAGACCAAAAAGGCAAAGGGGATTTCATCCCCCGTTATTTGAAAAGCTTCGTATAATACGTGGGAGGCAACGTAGTGCCCTGGTGATTTTTTTCAGCCATGGAATCGGTTCAATTCATAAAATAGGAGGTATAATGGACCGTCTGATGTGCTAAGATCTGGTGTTAAAGCAAGTCTACCAGCACGATGACGATCCCAAGACGGTGTGTAAAAGAGTGGTTTGTTGCCAATATGATCAGTATTTTATAGTGGCTTACCCATTCACTCAATCTCAATCCCAAAAACTGTATAGGAAATTATAGATCGTAAAATTCAGCGCATAAAAGATAAAAACAAGGATTCCATTTTCTACCGGAGATTGTATGGAATAATATTTCTGTGGACGTTTTGAGCAATTTTATTTAGTCCATGCCGCGTTAATGTGCAACCGCTCTGAAAAATAATGGATGCACTACAAAATTGTGGAGAAATCGAACTTTTCCATTAATATATTCCATATGTGTTTTAGTTTTGTCGCGCTTGTTTTATTTTTTCTTTTGTTACTTTTGAGTTAATATTTTTATTTTATGTGATAAATAATATTATATTTCTTATATTTTATTATAACGAGTGTATATTCTTACTACATTCATAAAAAAAAATTTCAGTCCAAGCATTTTTTACAATATTACTGAACAAAATGCAAACAAGGAAGAATCCGTGCTTTAGATTTGTCCGCCATTGTACACAATTAGAAAACAGAGTTTCCTTAAAATTATGTTCTCTTCAAAAAAGTATCAAACATATGGGTCTCATATTTACAAGGTAGCTGTTTGCATTTGATTTGTGGAAAATATCCTTCCTTGATGTTGTATTGCAATGACCTTATATGTAGTCGATTTTCAACTTCGCAACCTGTAATATCTATTGTATGTCCCTCTTCTATATCTAGGCTAATATGCCTAGAGTACTTCATCCACTCACTTCTCCCTCAAAAAATTGAGTATTGCACCCAGATCTATGGATGATAGTTCTGTCACTTGGTACATACCCAGACATTGCATTCTTTTATGGAACAGTGCTTAGCTTAAATATGTTCTGATCATTCATCTTTCTCATTACAAAACCAATATATTGAACTTTCCTCACAACCTACTTTACAAAGGTGTTCTCTAGGCCCGCAGTTCCCAGTCGAAATATCAGCTAATATGCGCAAACTGTATTTGTTGAGACCAGTGCAGAATGCGTGTCTACTCTTATTATAATTACCTAGAAGCGGTTTGGATTGCCTCTGTTCCGGAAAATTGGTAAAGAGTTCTTGCTTCTTGTTCCTCTCCTATTCCATGGAAAAGTTCACGAAAAGTGGTCGCTGCCCCCTTTCAAGCAATCTCGTCTGCGTGTTTATTACCCTCAATTCCTGCGTGTCCAGGGACCCAACATAGACCTACTTAATTGTCCCTGCCCAGTTGATTGAGCTTGCTTACACAGTCCCACACCAGTTTGCAGGTGATCTCAAAGGAGTATAGTGCTCCAATAGCTGCCTGGCTGTCCGGCATGATAGCGATATCTTGTCGTTTCTATTTCCTGTCCAGGGGGGTTACTCTGTAGTTCGATTCGAAAGGCAGTTCTATTCGAATGCCAAATTCGATCCGAAAAGGCACAAAATGAAATCTGAGCATCGAACAAATATTATTCGAAAATGTTTTCTAGAGTACCAATCGTTCTAGTTCGAGAAAATTTTCTTTCAAATCGAACTACGGAGTAACCACCCAGGTTGAATTGCACACTTATATTGATTGCATGAATTTTGAGCTTGTGCTTGATTCTTAGCCCAAATACTTCTACCCCAGTTCCATCCTCAGTTCGTGACCCATCTGTATACCACTTAATCGTGTGTTCTTTGAGTGTGTAGTTATATTTTACACACATTCGTTCTTACTACTAAGTTTTGCAACAAAGTGTTTTACTTTAGTTTCAATAGTTAGAAAAGTAAAATTATTAGGTTTCAATATTAGATAATGTATTTAACAAGAAAAATGGAAATAGACGTAACATTTCGAATCGTTTATACATAGCACGCTTTGAGAACCCATTTTTCTTTGTATTGTTGTTTATCAGTCATTCACTTTGCTATTTTGCTACAGAATTTTTATCTCTCTCTCTCAAAATTTTTTCCAAAGGATTAAGTGCGTTTTAAATTGTTATTCCTGCTGCTGTGGTCATTTTTTTCCTGTTGTTGTTTAAATAGTCCCAGTGTATGTGTATATATTTTTTTCCAACAGAACGGAAAGTATTTTTTAAAACATTCTTTTGGCATTGCACATTTCTTATATTTTCCTCATAACTTTGTTGAAAGATAGCACACAAAAAAAATTGTCAGTGAAATCGAATTGTCTTTTGTTTTCACATTAAATTTTTGTTAAAAGTATTTCAAAGAACTGCATTTTACCAGGCATTCATATTTCGCTGTTATGTCATTGCTTATGTGTATTGGCATATGTATGCCTGCGTATGTGTTGCAATTTGCATGTGTTTTTGTGCAACACCAATATTGCTTCTAGTTTGCATATATTCATATGCTACATTCATATAAGAGTAACGTAAAATATTCAAAATTTTGTGTTAAGCAACAAAAAATTGTTAGCTTTACAAACTTGTATGCCAAACTTCAGTTAATTTAACAAACATTTTTAAATGGTTATTTAAAATAAATCTTTGTCAGTAGTTTGTTGTTTTACAAGTTTCTTTTTTGTAAAAAAAATTATTTTTCCACGGTTGCTTTTAGAGCAAGTGTTGTACCGAGTGAGGAAAACGGCGCTATATGGTATTACTTACTTAATATAACAACTAATCACAAAAATTTATAGTTCCGTAAACTTCAAGAACTTCGTAAAATTTCATAAAGAGCGCAACAACTTTTGAGGCGCAAGCAAATCGGTTAAAATTGTTTCCAAATATTTTGCTTAAACTTCTTCTGTAAAAATATTGTAAACATTTTCTTTTGAGTGTTTCTTCATTTGATGCGTTCATGTGTGATATAAAATTTGCTTTCTGTAAATAAATAGAAGCAAAAAAGTTAGCGTACCACTTCGTGCTCATACGTTCATTTTAGAATTATTTTTTGTGGATTGATGAAAAGGTTTCTGTACAAATTTTAGGTTATATTTTGTTATACGCTTTGGATGTCAATTTATACACATACATACACGTATACGTACATGTATAGGTATAATAGTATAGGTACCCAGTGGTTTTTAGGACAAGTGCTTTAAAATGAAGCGCTTTCAAAGTGCTTGAATGGAGCACTTCATTCAACCGGAAATTGCAAAGCAACCATGCAAACAACAAATTAAGTTTCCTATCGAGTAATAAAAACGAGTATCGTATATATTTTTGGTTTAAAATAAAGAAAGCAAAAGAAAAGAATAAAATAAAATGACGCAGCAATAAAAAAATAAGAATACTTTCTCTACTAAAGTAAGCAGCGAATGAACGCACCCATTGTTGCACTAGTTTAGTGCAGTACTTTTAGCGGTAAACAAGTGAAACAATGGGTGCGTTCATTCGCTGTTTCGAGCTTACTTTAATAAAGAAAGCAATCTTATTTCTTTATTGCTTCGTCATTTTTTTAATTCTTTTCTCCTACTACTCTCCTAGGACATGCAAGGTTAAAATTTATATGAAACATATGTGCTTTTAGTGCACTTTAGTGCTTGCAGTTAAGCACTTGTTTAGCGCTATTCTAGTGCTTCAATTTACCGCTGGGTATTTGACAATCCTACTGTTACTAAATATTACATAGTAACAGCTGTGATTGCAGAATAACAAACAACTCTTGCAAATATTATCGATTGCTTTCACAAATTTTAATTGATTGATAAATAAATATTCTAAGGAGGCTTAATATTGAACATTTCTTTTTTATATTAGGCAATTTTTAACTTATATTATTCTATAGTCTCAGTTCAAGATTAAGCTTGTCAATTAATTTCCTACATAATTGTAATTTCAATAATTTTCAACCCAGCTCCATATCTTATCAACTTATCAACTTATCAACTTATCAAATGGTTGCATTTAACATTAACCTCTTCCAGCCATTAAAGCAACCACCAACAATTGTATCAAATCAGAATTTTCATATTGAATTATTTATGTAAAATGTATAATAGTTATTTAACATAATGTTGTACGATAATTTTATGATGAATTTATTTTGAGTAGCAGCAGGAGAAAAAATGCAACCATGCATAATTCATTGCTCATGTATGTTCAACATATATAACTAATATATGAATGTATGCGTATGCAAGTATACTTTGCATATATGCAAATGTTTACATATACATAAGTGTATAGTATTATTTTTTCAAACGTTTATTCAAACATTATTTCATAGAGGATATTCACTCATTCACTCACTTTTTTCATTGTTGCATTATTTTTCTTTACTGATGCATGCCAATAGGTAAATATGGAGGAATGTTTATACGCTATTGTTGGTATAGTCGTCTGTAGAAGCGCATGAATAGGTTCACATAAAGCTTACTACAGAAAAGTAAAAATTTGAGTAAATTTTTATTCAATTCAAATGGTTTGAAAAACTAAACCAAACTGGAAAAAAAATCTAGTTATGTAGAACAAAGTTCAAATGCTTTGATTACTTAACAATATGTAATAGGAAATCATGACAACGTATTTTTCTTTTATATTTGCCCACAGTTTTAATAACAAAAATTTTATATGCAGGTAGATACTTGTATTTTAATTGTTGTCTTAATTGCCGTATAAATTAGAGGAAAAACATACCATAAACTAAGACAATAGCACGTTTATTGATAGTATAGTCTTATAACAACTTTTAAAAGTATTAATATTTTTAATAAGTAAAAAGACTCACAAGACATAATAAGCCCCAGTCCGAAGTCTCGAACAGAATCCAAACTACGATGCAAACTAAATCTATAAATCATTCTACTTTAATTCTTAATTGAATGACAATTTATTTAGTTTTTGATAGATGCTCATTGTCATAATATTTCATGACTTTAAATATTATAATTATCAAGAAACACATTGACATATTAATTAAATAAAATACTTTGAATTTAAGCGAACTTGACCATTTGAACCAAGCTTAGGTTTTTTGATGTGTAAACATTTTAGCTCACGGTATGGGCAAAATTTCAAATGTGTAAAATGTAAAAATAACTGTAACGTAAGATGTAAGATAACTGTAACGTCCAGTTCCCCTCTCGCGACATGACTAAACAACAAAGACAAGAGAGGGAGAAATTAAAATACGAGCGGAGTTTGTTTGTTTATGTTTCGATCAATTTACTCACACATACGAAACAAAATGTGTGTGTACATTTATTCGTGGCAGAATTATTTGTTGGTGTTAAACGTGTGGAGATCGACTGTACCATACAAGCAGAGAAGTCGCCGTAGCAAACACAAGCGTTTGATAGGTTTTGCATTCGGTTAGTTAGATTGGATTAAAATTAAATATTTTTAAAAATATAAAATAAATACAAAATGATAAGTAATAAGGAATCTAGGTTTCAATAAATGTATAAACAAAATGTAGTGATAATGATAGCAAACCACGGCATTATAAAAACTTTGCTTTGTGCATTAACCTTAGAAAGGCAACACTTTTTTATCTACGTAAATAGCAAATATGTTAAACAGAAAAAATCAAGCTTATTTATTTTAAAATCACTTATTTACTTCAATAAAAATACATTGTTTCTTATTTTTATTAAATGCAGTTAAGGCAACTCTCTGCGCGGTGCTTTTAAGAAGCAGTGGGGTGACTGATCACCCCTGTTCACGTACCGAGGATGGAACTGGGGCAAGAGTATTTGGGCCAAGAATCAAACACTCTGAGCCGATGGGGAAGTATCCTAGCATCTTCCAAGCTGAAATTCATGCAATTAGCACATGTGTGCAATTCAGCCTGGATAGACAGTACAAACGGCAAGATATCGCTATCATGTCGGACAGCCAAGCAGCCATTCGAGCATTATGTTCCTTTGAGATCACCTCTAAGTTGGTGTAGGACTGTTTGAGCAAGCTCAATCAAAGTCGTTTTATGTTGGGTCCCTGGACACGCAGGAATTGAGGGTAATGAGCAGGCAGACGAGCTTGCAAGAAAGGGGGCAGCAACCACTTTCGTGGGATCTGAACCCTTCTGTGGAATAGGAGATAGCGTAATCAGGGAATTACTCAGGCAAGAAGAGAGGAACAAGAGGCAAGAACTCTTTACCAATCTTACGGGACTGAGGCAATCCAAAGCGCTTTTAGGTAATTATAATAAGAGTAGATACGCATTCTGCATTGGTCTCAACAAAAACAGCTTGCGCATATTAGCTGGTATTCTGACTGGGCATTGCGGGCTCAGAGAACACCTTTGCAAGATAGGGGTTAAGCAAAGCTCAATTTGTAGATTTTGTAATGAGGAAGACGAATCATCAGTACATATTTTAGCTCAATGTTGAGCACTGATCCACAAAAGAAGGAAATGTCTGGGCATGCACCAAGTGCCCAGTACAGAACTAGCATCCATAGCTCCGGGCGCAATACTCAAATTCTTGAGGGAGACTGGACTGGATGAGGTACTCTAGGCAGATTAGACTAGATAGAAAAGAGGGACGTACAATAGATCTTATAGGTCGCGGTACAACAACTGAAACCTCTATAATACAATACAATACAATCACCCCTGTTGCCTTTCTAAGGTTAAATGCGGAACGCAGTTATCGTCGCCTGAAAATTGATTTGGCGTATGTGTGTACAAATTCATATACCTATACGCCAAATCAATTCTCAGGCGACGTTATGTAAAATTTTCACATCTAATAAAATTTCAAATCGACAGGAAGAAAAACTTAAAGCGCGGAAAAAAGATGCAATTACGGCTGCGTATATGCGAACATATTGTGCCCGATGCATTGAGTAAAAGAAAAATAATGCAACTACGATTTGGTGCAATTGCAAACTATTTTTGCGATATGGAATAAAAATTTGCATTTGCAATGATGCAAGACCATTTGCAATTTATAGTGAATCGGGCTATTATATATAAAAGATAATGATATCCAATAAATTTTTAAGTTTATAAAAGAATTGTTTTAGTTTGAATTATTTACCTAGCATATAGATTATACATCAAATCCCTATATATGGCTATACATATGTAAGTGAGCTTATGTATATGGAATTCAGTTGGCTTAACTGTTTACACATCAAATATCTTGCGTGCCTTGCACACATCCATTGTTTTTTTCAATTGACTCTACTAAAAGGCAAAAAACGAAATTGCTTGCTGCCTGCAACAATTAACGCAGTAATGGTTGGTAAAGAAAAGCTGGTTCAAAATACCACTAATAACATTCTATATTTTATACCCAATTTTGAGAAGAAGAAAGACAAGTTTGTTTAGGAGAGTGGTCCTAAGTCGGCACTGTGGGTTAAGCCGGTACCCCGAGTTTCTCAGAGATGGCGAGCGTGTCGGTTTAACCATTTTGTCGTATGACAGGTTGGTAGACATGGACGTAATTTACGTTGACAATTGTCACTTTAGTTTTGGCTTGACAACTTGAGCGCGGTATAAATTTTTCGTGTGAAGCTGCTACAGGTGTATAAATATTTGATTTTTACTTGCACGTTGCTTATCTCTTGTCGGTTTTTTCATCGGTTTTAACAGTTTTTTAACTTTTTTCCTTCATTTTTGTGATGGAGAACTGTTTCTATTCTATAAATAGTGTTTGAAAATATTCTACATGTATTTTCATCGTAAATGGGTTAAATTTGTCAATTCCCTCCTAAAAATTAAATAGAATGTGCTTTTTCATGCTTTCTAAAACTGACTTTTTCTTTAATTTGGCATCATTTGAATTTGTAACAAAAAAGCTGTGAATAAAAAATCTTATATTTTTCTAATAAAATTTCTATACATTAATGGAACTGTTAGCAATTATCTAAATAGGTAATACATATTTCAAAACTTTTAAGACATTTTGAAAAATTCCTGCTCTGTAAAGCAAAATCCTCCGCTTGAAAGAAAAAATTCCTCCCCTTAAATTTTTCAAAACGACAGCACTGTTCTGGAGGGCCAAGGCCTAGCTTTTCGCATCCATTCATGTTGTGTGAGTTATATTTATACACGAATGTAAGGGACTTACAGTTTTATGCCAAATCCGAACGGCGACGTGAAAATCTTTTCATAGGCATTTTTTATTCTTGGAGGTTTTCCATTGCCAGCCAAGAGGTGGTGCTGTGTAGAAAAATTTGTATTTTCTATTTTTTTGATTGTTTGAGCGTGCCGAGATATGAACCCGGATATGAACTTCTACGTAGCAGTCCAACACACTAACCACAAGGCTATGTCGACCACTGAAAAAACAATACTGCGCGACTAAAAAGGCCGAACCTGGCCAGGGCCGTAGCCAGAAATTTTTTTTCGGGGGGGTTTTCATTCGAAGAAAATATTAATAAATAATTTTTATCAAACTGATTTTTAAATACAATAAATTATATCGATAATACATTTGATGGACCCTATAAAATTAAAATTTTAGGAAAAATTTTCCGATTTTTTTTAATCTTAACCTCAAAAAAATGGCCAAAAGTGACAAAAAATTCACGAATAATCAAATTAAATTTTTTTAAATAAATATTATTCAATGTGCATTCTAATGCATTTTTTTTATGTGAAGGACATAATTTCATTAGCTCATTGACTTCCCACTACTGATGATGTACCCAACCTCAAAAAAATTACCAAAAATAGTAGAGGTTCATTTTTTTCAAATGATCATCATTGGAAATTTGAGCCATTATCAATGACAAGGAATGAGGTTGAGATATTTCGTGGTGTTCTGACCAATAATGCGTTAAAAAATAATTATATTTTAAGATTGCCTCCTGAACTGCATGGGTTTTGCTAATAAGATGGAGTTTTTGCGAAAGAACTTTTCACGTTGAACACGAATCTGAGGTCAAAAACGTCCTATTACGTCACGTTTTAGGAAAAAATGGGGTTCAAGTAAGTCTAATTTTACAAGGATCCGATAATTTTTTCTATTTTTGTATTAATTTTTAAACTTTTTAAACTGATTCAGGACGAAACTTTAAACCAAAAACAGTTACTGACCTAGAGAAACTATGAATGCAGGAGTGCTCAGTATCAACTTCTCTTTTTGAATCCGTAGTCAAACCTCATGTCGAAGAAAACAAATCGGATTTGATCGCATAGTGTAAGTAAGATTTCAAATTTATTTTTTTTTATATTTGACTTTTTAGAAAAAAAACCGATGGAAATAAAAAATATCGTTAAATAGATTTTATTTTGACTTTTTTCCATCCATTGGCAATTAATCTCTTAAATTAGAATAAAGTTTCCACATTTCGGGGGGAGGGTCAGAACCCCCAAAACCTGCCCCCCCCCCCCCCCCTAAATACGGCCTTGAACCTGGCCGAACCCAATTCCGAACATTCGGACAGGCACTTATTAAAACTTCAAGTGTCGCCACTGATAAAAACTATGTCGCTTCGTTTTCGTCTAGTCTAACAAGTCTAGATCGTTCACCTGTGCCTTGAACGAAATGGCCTATGAAGAAAAGTCGAAAATTGAACCAGTACGTGGAATAGAACTCATTTAGGAATCAGTTCGTCATTGACTTCGGACACCTCTCTTTCTTGAGATATAGACATTTTATCGATTAAACCTTTTGAAGAGCCACTTCTAAACTCTCATTCGATCATTAAATTAAATCGATTACAAAGAATTCCCAAGTTATTTGGGTAGTTAAGAAATGCAAATAAATGAAAACAACTTCAGAGCAATGTTTCAAATTACAGCCACTTTTATATGAAAATTATGGGCTTTAGAAAAAAAATGTATGAAACAAAAACTTCTTAAAATGAATCATAAAATATGATATAATTTTTTCAAAATTTTTTGAAAAAGTTTTGATATTTTTTAAAATTCCATAATTTTTAAAAATTAAAAAAGTCGTTCAAAAACTCTAAAAAAATTAGAGCGTATTCTTTGATGAATTTTAAGAAGTTTTGTTCTATAACAATTTTTTCTAAAGTTCAAGCCGCCATTTTGCATATTTACACGCTAAATTTTGAAACACCAAGTGACACTTTTTGAAGTTGAGGATGTATGGACGCCGGAACTTTATCAAATAGAGATATTTCTTGATGATTTCATTCCGAAAATAGGTTAATAAAAAAAGTTTTTAATCGAAAAATCATGTTTTTTGATGAATAAGTGAGCATAACTTTTTGAATTTTATTTTTTATTTTTATTTTGACTACAGATTCCGAAAGTTCATAAAATTTTGCATAAATAATGATATGGCACAAATTATTTTAAAGTTCGTTTACATAGTTAATGGAGCCACTTAAATAAGCTTTGAAATTGCGGCCGTCCCGTCCTTAATGAGTTAACGGGAAAAATGGTCAATGAGATATGATACTACAAAAAATTCAAATCATTTCATAATTTGCAACGCAAAAGATCACTTAAATCGTCTTCAGCTGAAGACAAGTACTTGATTAGGCTCAGCAAAATGGACGCTTTCTTAACTTCTTCAAACTAAGATCACAAATGGATTTAGAATACAATTTGAAAATACCAGCCAGAACTGTACGCAAGCGATGAAACAAAAAAAAAGAAAATTTGTATGAGTTGGCAGACGTAAACTCAACGTTCCAAAAAAATAGTATTACACAGCGCATTTAGTTTGCTAAACAATATCTCCACTAGGAAAAGCATTTTTGGAAAACGATTTTTTGGAACCATGAATTCATATTTAATGTGTTTGCGGTCGATAGAAGTTAGCCATATACCAAACCATATAGAAAATCTATTCAGTATTTTAAAAAGGGCCGTGGTAGCGCGAAAACATTCAAATATGGCTTCCTTGTGGGCTATCAATGCTCTGGTACTAGTCGAAACACTGCCGAAGAAATGTACAGAAATCATCAGGCAAAAATGGTTTTCACAAAGTACTAACAGTATCAAAGGTAAAATCTCAGTTAAAAATTAAAAATCATTAAACTTATTATTTTTAAATATTTTTGTTTAGAATATGACTTAATTATATGACCGCAAATTACACCATAGACATTCAATAATTTTTACATATTTGACATTAAAACAGAACCACCAATAATAAAAGATAGTGTTTTTCCAATAGTGTGCATTGCTGTTGGACTGCATATAATTTATAAAATGCAATTTGGGAACAAGAAGTGTAAAAATATATCTGGAGATATTGCAGTGGTAATTACATAAATATTAAATACACTGTAGACATCTAAATTTCTATGAAAAAAATGGCAGCAGTGCTCATTAAGTGAGGACATTAAGTTCGTTAGACATTGACTCCTGGGTATTTTTGTTTTTTTTTTTTTTGTTCGCGAAAATAAATAGTGAAATAAAAGAAATGAAAGATTCTCTATGTCCACCATGATGTAAAAATAGTAAAAGTACAAAACTAAGCAATTGTTTTTTGCATTTCTTGCACCGCATTTGCTAGACATAGAGAATCCCCTTATTGTATACTTATGGAGGAAATAACATCAAAACACCGAGTATATAAAAGTGGGTCATTCATGACATATGTAACAATATCAGCAAATAGATCTTAAGGAATCGCTTAAATCTAAAAACCGTTTGCTAAAAGCTACAAAATTTTGAGTTGGGTCCTGCGCCAGTCCCAACAAAGTACAAAACATTCGAAAAAAAAAATAAAAAGCTAAAGTTATCAATACAATATTAAAGAAAAATGTTTCAGTGTTATTTAACAAATTAAAATTAGTTTTTACATTTGAAATTCACAATCAGTAATTGATGCATTAAAATCTATAGCAGCGATTTAACATAGTCATGCGGAAAAGCAATTAAAACAACAATTACGGTGTACCTATAATTTCTAGGTATTTAATTTACGGCCACTAAATTGCACTACATCAATTTGTGTATTTAGAGTGCATATTAGAGTGGCCATAACGTTGTATGCAAAAGTTTGAAAAGCTTGAATCCAAAAGTTTTCTCATGGAAAAACGAGAAGTTGGGGATAAAAATAAACATGGAACTCTTTAGATTGCTATCCGTTAATACCGAGTGATTTCGGGTTGAGAATTTAGGTTCTACACAAGGAAAAATGTCGAATTTTCACATATTTTGAAAATTTTCACATTTGACAACTACAAAACCCAATCCTATGCTTCTGAACTAATTTTTGTTCAAAACCAAATACTATTACCTTTCCAACGAGCCAGAAAAGTCTAAAATAGATTGAAATAACTTGATACGCGATAGCATCAAAGCTTTGAAAAATGCGGAGAAAATTTAAAAATTAAAACAAAAAAAGCTTTTTTCGGAGTCTTAATCTACTTCTTCAATCTTTATTTCAAACGATTTGGCTCATAGTTAAAACATTATTTTGTGTGAGATGTATACTTCCTTTGGTAGTGTTTGACAACTTGGAGTAAATTTTGTTTGAAATCTGTGATTAATTAGGTCTTTCGGCCGAGTTGTTCACGGCGCTCAAGTTTTGGCATATTTGTTTTCCAGTGGAGTAATTTTCTCTTGAAACCCAGATTGATTTGCAAACGTTAGAAAAATCGCTTGTTGCATGGCGGGAAGAAATCATTTCCATCTTTATTTTTGTGCGACTTAAATTTTTCGACGGTTATATCCAATCGTTCCAAAATAACCCCTTCCTCATCTTCATCATAAAGATTACCTAAAGCTTGAACCATTTCAGTTCAAGTGGAAAATGGTCATTGAAAAATCGGTGCATTCACAACACTCACCCATCCGAATCAATAAAAATTAAAATAGGCGTCAGGAAAATGCAAATGTTCAGTTCTTTCAGGACTTTCAGTTCCAATGCTGTCATCTTGAATTACCGGCGAAGCAAAAACATCTTGTAGCAATAAATGTCTTTGGACATGAATCTCGTATGTACCGTTGCTCCAGGTAAACACAACTGAGCAGTTGTTTACGGTCGTGGGAATGTTAACTGTCTGCCAAAAATCAAAAGTAACATCAATTATGTATTTTACGCTGGCTTTCACAGGGATTTTTTCCACACGCGTGTTATAAAAAGGCGGAACTTGCTTCATTCTCGGAAACTTTGGGCCCTTGAGATCACTTACACATTTTTCCCACCAAAAATATTCATATAATCATCATCGGATCGGAGTTGTTTTTTAGATGAACTTGATAATGCCAAAGCCATTTTATCGATATAAACACAAAACTTAGAAAAATGTACACTTTTCATTTCACTCTATAATGATAATTGCGTTATGCATTACACATTTAGCTGCCACTGTCACTGTCAGCCAAACGAAACATCAACAGAAAATTAGTGTTGCTGCTTGGAATAAGTTTCGAAAGTTTCGCCAAATGAAAGAAGATAAAGTTTTTAGTGACTTTTCAATTTTTGCCGCACTACTCAGATTTTGATCTTATCGCTTTTCCAGCTATTTCAACCGATTTCATACTTTTTTGGCTCATTCGAAAGGTAATTGTATTTAATTCTTGACAAAAAACAGTTAAGGATCATAGGATTGGGTTTTGTAGTCGTCAAATGTAAAAATTTAAAAAATAGGTTCAATTTCGACATTTTTCCAAGTGAA
Organism: Toxonevra muliebris; assembly: GCA_963691655.1. Taxonomy (NCBI): domain Eukaryota; kingdom Metazoa; phylum Arthropoda; class Insecta; order Diptera; family Pallopteridae; genus Toxonevra; species Toxonevra muliebris. Next base: position 46,586,153 of record OY829327.1, read on the forward strand.
GAACCTAAATAATCAACCTGAAACCACTCGGAATTGCCGGATAGCAATCTAAAGAATTCCATGTTTATTTTCACCCCAACCTCATATTTTTACTATGGCCACTCTAGTGCACATAACGGTAAGAGGAAGCCATCCCCACAATCTAGAATTGATATTATTTATTTATAAAAAATCTTGCTTGACATGATTTACTTTTTGCAATCGCCTCTGTATAATCAATATTATTATTTTGAAGTCCGAACGAAACTTGAAATCTTTTTTGATATTCATAATTTTTTACAAGTTTTTTCCAAATTTGGCAGTTCAGATATTCAGATTAATTATTTAAAATTAATAGATTTTGAATGAAAAATGATTCCAGAAGAATACCAAACAATTCATAGAACTAGCAGATCAGACGATCGTTTCGGAACCTCATCAGTGATCTTTGTGATAGTTCCCTCATTTCAACAATTTTTAAGCAAGGAAACTTTTTATTCCCTCTACTAATTATGAATGTTCTGCTTAATGGAAATTTTGTACCAACTATATGAAAAGTTATCTTTATGTTCTCGATCAAGTTTGATGAATTCAACTTGTTAAATGCCATGGAACAGTACTTCGCAGAGCTGGGTAAATTCAATCACATTACATTCCCAATTCAAATTACAAGGAATTGTAATTGGTACTTTAATGTTTTCAATTCCTTGGTAATAGAATTGATAAAAGTTTCAATTCCATTACAAGGAATTGTAATCAGTAATTAAAATTTTTAAATTCCTAGGTAATGGAATTGAAAAAAATGTTCGATTCCATTACAGGGAATTGTATTTTGTAATTAAAAATATATCAGTTCCTTGATGGAATTGAAAATGTAATTTATTGTTTAAGTGTAATCAAGTAATTTCTTGGAATTAAATTCCAATTAAGTTGGAATGATTCCTCGAAAGTAATTGATTCCCTTTTAGTTCAATTCCAAAGAAGCAAAAAAAATTTAAAAAAATATTTCGGAAAACATTGTAAAATGCTTCTAATAAGCCGATACGTGAGAAATGACCCAAATTTTATACAGATTCGCTCGTAGTGGCTTATTAGAAGCATTTTACAATGTTTTCCGAAATTTTATTTATTTTCTTTTTTTTGGTTTTTTGGAATTGAACTAAAAAGGAATAAATTACTTTTTAGGAATCATTCCAACTAAATTGGAATTTAATTCCAAGTAAGTAATTGATTACACTTAAATATTAAATTCCTTTTTATTCAATTAGATTTTCAATTCCTTTAAAGAATTGATATATTTTTAATTACAAAATACAATTCCTTGTAATGGAATCGAGAATATTTTCAATTCCATTACTTAGGAATTTAAAAATTTTAATTACCGATTACAATTCCTTGTAATGGAGTTGAAACTTTTATCAATTCCAATACTAAGGAATTGAAATCATTAAAGTACCAATTACAATTCCTTGTAATTGGAATGGAAATAGAATTTAATTCCAAAAGGAATCATTACTACCAAACTCTGAGTACTCCGAGCTATTCAGAGGATTGAGTTACTGTAACTCCAATAAGCACAACCACAGCAATCGAAATTCTTTCCGACTTTTTGCATGTTTTGTATTCTATTCTCTTAATTTTTAGTATGTATTTATTAAATTTTGTTAACCGCAAACATTTTAAGCTATTCAATAACGAATATGGAAATACATTAGATGATGATGCTGTATTACATGTTTACCAGTATATTGTATATATTTGTACCATATTCTGGCAAAACAGCCCCTTGAAGCCTAAAGTCTAGCTCATCAATGTATGTACATATTTATCTATAGCAAAGTTTATAAACATTGTATCCAAGCATTTGTATATAAGCAAATGCATACAGAATAAATTGATGATTAATGATTTTTGTCTCCAATTTCAATTATTTTAAGTACGCAAAGCATTGACCTTCTAAAATTGAGAGCGGTCAATAATTTTAGTGGAAGCAACATTAATCAGAAGCACTCATCCAAAGAAAAATGATTGCTGCAACATTATCATGAGAAAAATTTGTAACTTTTTAACTCTGACTTAAATTTTCTAATAGATAACCGGAGCAGCACATGGACTTGGAAAAGCAATTTCAATGGAACTAGCACAGAGAGGTTGCCATATAGCAGTGGTTGATAATAATATGGAATTGGCGGAAAAAACTGCCAAAGAAATTAGCAAAAAATACAATGTGAAAGCAAAAGCTTATGAGGTAAAATTTTCTATGTTATATAAAACTCTTCGGTACATATTTAAAACACATTTTCAGGTTGATGTCTCCAGCTACGAAGAAGTAGTGGAATGAAATAAAGTGGTCACCAGAGATATGGGTGCGGCAACTATACTCATCAATAATGCAGGTGTACTTCTAATAACAGATCCTATTAATCCCGATTACAAAAAAGTTCAACGCATGATAAATGTCAATTTAACAGCACATTTTTGGGTATGTCAAAAACATATTGTTAACACAAAATCTTAAATCACAGACAAATTGTGTATTTCTGCCATACATGAAGAATCAGAAAAGAGGATACATTGTTGCTATTGCTTCAATCACTAGCTTCTTTCCACTTATATTTAATTCTGAATATACCAGCACAAAGCCTGCTGTACGTGCCATGATGCGTGTATTGCGTCAGGAGTTGAAATGTCAGAAATTTAACGATATCGTTGTGACCACAGTATGCCCTACATTTTTATATTCGAACGATGAGGTTGTCGATTTGATGCAAAGGGCCTCTATAGATCAATTGCTGCCTATGGTTACTGCTGAAGAAGCTGCAGCACTTACAGTGCAAGGCATGTTGCAAGAAAAATAAATTCTGATACCAAATTATTCCCATATAATCATCGAATGTATGAGCAAATTTTTTCTGAAATACATTTTTATATTTTTTTTTTAAATAAATTTTTGTTTAAACTTCAGAATAATACCTGCAGCATTACAAGATTGGGTATTATCAGTACCACTTATGACCATTGCAGATAAAGTTAATAAAGTAATAGTACATAGATCTAAATAATCAGTAGGAAAATTGTATATTCAAAATGTATAGAAGAAGTTTTTTCAATTTTGTATTTGATTAATGAATAATTATGCAATCGTTGATGACCAAATTTTAAAATACTAAAAAGTCTTATCACTAAATATTTTATGCTCATAAATTTTTCGCTAGCCTGTGCAAGTTTTTTTATTTTTTGTTTATTAATATTCAAAAATATATAGCATTTCAGCAGCACTACGTACCAACAGTACCGCCATAACAGCAACAAGAGCGTTTCACATATCGCAAAATCGAACAAATCAATCGCATAGTGACTAGCGTGCGGGTAAAGCGTGAATTTAGATATCGGAATTTGGATTTTATTTTGTTTTGTTATTGTTATTAATATCGTGCAAAATTGTATTGCAATGACCCAGAGAAATAATATATCGACCGTGCTAACATGTGTTATAGCTGGATTGGGGACGGTGTTTTATCCGTTAGTGTTGATTCCAGCTATACTCCATACGCTGTATAAAATGATTTTCAAAAAAACACAGTGTAAAAGTGTAGCAGATGATATTGCAGTGGTAATTAAATACATATTTACATACAAAAAACAAAAACAAGTGTAAAATGGTACATAGTACTTAGCGTAGTCTATATACATACAAAAATATATAACTGCATATTTACATAAAGAAAAATACAAGTTTTGTGCTTATTTACTTTAGTTTTGAGTAATTAAATTTAGTAACCGCAAAGTCGGAATATCCAATATTACTAAACCATTCATTGAAATCTTCCGCAAAAATAGACATCAATAATACTTTGCTTGTATTTATGTATCTCTGTAAAAATTTGGTTGGCAACATTGTATCGCAACATTTGTGTAGTATCTAAACTGTTTAGAAACAAAACCGGTTGATAATTTTTTATGATTTCAATTTCATTTCTTTTAATAACCTTGCACCTTGACCTTCTACCTCGAGATAGCGGTCAATAACTGCATTGAAAGCAAAAGTATTATCAGTAGTGTACACTCAAACAAAAATGTTGTTTATTTATTTTATTTAAATACCTATACTGTTTTACTTTTATTTTCTGTTGCTTATTTCTGTTTTTCATGTTTTCATTTTAATTTTTTGTGCAGTTATTAATAGTTTCTTATTATTTTGTTAGTATTTAATTAATATATTTACAACTATTTATTTAAATATCAAGCATGTGATTTAATTTTAATTGTGGCTTATGATTTTAAAATTATATTCTAAATCTTGTAGCACAGGGATTAAAAATAATAAATACATTTTTTATAATTTCTGCTACTCAAAAATTCATAAGCATTATACAAAAAATTAGTACTTCAGGAAAATAATTTTGATTTAAAACTTCAGAAAATTTCTAATTAAATTCAGAATATCTGAAGTACATCTAAAATTTACTGAAGTACTATACTAAAGAAATTTTCAGAAATATATATTTGGAATATTTTGAAATACATTTAATTACACAGTCCAACAGCATTTTTGCAACAGAATAGCCACTCTATAATCCTGAAAGGGTATGCTGTATAGACCATTTTTGTAAAATAAACTTATGGTCCAGCACGTCTCAGTTTTTTTACAGTGGGTCAAAGTTTTTATTTTTTGGTCGAAGAGAGCTGAATACTAAATGCGAAAAGTGTTATGAAGAAGTAGAATTGTACGAGGGTCATTTCTGTAGAACATTTTAACCCATTAGTTTATCTTTTTATGGGACAATTTGACCCCTTTTTTATGAAAACCTGAAAAGTCCTTTCAAACGAGACATTTAAGGATTAAAATATTCAACAAAAATATTTGCCAGGAAATTTCACTAGGGGTCACCAAAGACATAAAAGTCATATATATAACGGTTAATGGCTGATAAAAGGAAATAATTTTTACTTCTATCAAAATTGTAATTTACGCAGAACTAGCACGCGCTTGGTATGTGATCTGCCGGTTCAATCCAAGTCGTGGACGTAGAAAATGCCAGTGCTCTGTCACCGATCTTATATCAGGTCAATATCCCACTTTCTCAAGTTGTACACATAACTTTTGGTATGAAAATTTTAGACAAACATTTTTCTAAAATTTCTTACTTTTAGAACCCCCTACTTTTGCACCCCCTACTTTGGGAGTTGGAACTCAACTTAAAACCGTTTTTCCGCTGATAAAAAAATTCGCGTATGTTCGGTTATGCATTACTGCGCCATTTGCAGAAGCAAAAACATTCAAAATGTACTGGCTGCTGGTCAAGCATTAGCGGCAAGAAGAACCATCGCTGCAACAGTCCCTTGCTATTAAATGCGTGATCAGCCGACAAATATTGTCGTTTTAAACGCTTTTGTTTCTTCAAATGTTGCCATACTGTATGGCCGAATATAGCCTACGTGTCTATTAGATTTTCGTCCCTACAACATTTATGAAAATCAGAAAAATCGGCGCTGGACACCTGGGGACGTCCCCTTGTTGGTCAAAATTAATGTTACAGTTATCTAAATTAATCATAATGCTGAATTCACATTAACCGTTATATATATGGCTTTTATGTCTTTGGTGACCCCTTGTGAAATTTTTTGGCAAATATTTTTGTGGAATATTTTAATCCTTAAATGTCTCTTTTGAAAAGACATTTCTGGTTTTCATCAAAAAAGGGTCAAATTGTCCCATAAAAAGAGGAACTTGTAAAATTCTACCATACAACTTCCCTTTTAGGATTATAGGGTGGCTATTCTGTTGCAGCCAAAAAGTCTTAATTTGTTGGACTGTGTCATTTTGAAATACAATGAAAGATTCAGAATCAATTGAGAATTTGTTGATGTGTAAATTTCTATGGCGGCGGTATGAATAACTTTTATATGGGAGTAAAATGACAGATTATTTCATCATATCCCTAAAAGCTCGCTGTATTTTTTTATCTTATGCCCAAAAGCTAGCTATTTTAAATAGCTACACACTACACTAAAGAGTAGTCAAGGTCATTGCAATCAGTGCTACAGCCAGAAAAACATTTTGGGGGGTTTTACAAAAAAAAAGCAAAAGTTATTTCATTTACTCGACTCAAAATAATTGTTTAGTTTGATTTAAATAAAAAAACAAAAAAAATCAGGGGCCAAAATATTTTATTTATTCGAATCGAAATAAAAATTCAATATGATTAATTGAGGATATACAGGGGGGCTCGAAACCCTGACTCCTCTGATTACAGTCCTCCACTACTTTATTTACATAAAAAATAATAAAACAGTATACTTTCGGGTAAGAATCTCTACACTTTACAGGGAGGTACGAAAGTTTGACAGGCATTACAGCACTTTATTCAAACTATTTGTAGTTTGAGAGCCACTTTAATTACATAATAGTTGTATAAATATGAAATGCAGTTTTAAAAGATGGCATAGATATTATATATGGTTTGTGTCAAGGATAATTAATATGGAGTTTTGGAGAATAGACATTTGTCAATTAGATCCAGTATGTCATAGGTTGCGATTATACAAACAAAATATTTTTTTTCGCTTCAAAAATGTAGAATTTTTTACCAGAAAAAGAACTTTTGCGAAAAAGTTTAATAACCTTCTTTCATTTTAAGAAACGGTAAGATTGTTGGTAGAGGCATATGGTGATCAAGCTCCAAGCTAAGACACATGTGAACGATGATTTAAAAAATTTTAAAGTGATGATCTTGACGTCAGTAGCAAAGACCGTGGAAGAACATCAAACGAATTCCAAGAAGGAAACTGTCTGCTATGAGGTGCTAAAACCTGGTAAAGCGATTATTGCTGAACGATACAAAAACAACTGATCAAATTGAACCGACCATTGAAGGGAAAACGACCAGAATATGCTCAAGGACACAATAAGTAATTTTCCTCACATTTCGTTATAAACTATTTGGAAAACATAAAATGGACGTATTACCCCGCAAACTGTATTTACTAGACTTGGCTCCTTCCGACTACTACTTGCTTTGAAAGAAGCGAAAAATTGGCTTGATGGATAGTTTGGATAGCCTCAAAAAAATGAGAAGTGGTACTGGAATGAAATCAATAAATTGCCAGAAACATTGTGAAAAGTTAGAGCTAATAAAGGGCAACTAGTCGGTAAGGCCCCAGTAACTGGAGCTATTTTTTTTTGCTCAAGAAATCTCTTTATGAAAAAACAAATATCAAAAGAGAACCAAACTACTGGTTGGTGTTTGTTTTGTTTTTTGTGTATGCAGATAATTCTGAGAAATGCCGTTTCTCATGTCTTCTCTCTCTATCATTTGTTATTTACTCCCGCTTAAGCAATGATTATTACAACGATGAATGCAGTGCTTTGTACAATGAGTGAATTTTGAAGAACTTCCGACACTAATATTTTGGAATAGGCATAACCGATTTTAAATCTTTAAATTTTTGGCCAACCTACTCGTCAAGCTCTTTAAATTGATATATAATATTTTAGTGTAGCACTTCTGGATCTTCTGGAATAAAATTGTAGTTACACTAATAAATGTATAGATATTTTGGTTATTGAGTTCATTCATTTTGTTAAATAAATAAATGATTTTTTTAAGCAAAAAAATCTACATCTCATATTTATGCACCTATTACAAAATATCAAAGTAATAAAAACATTGCATACTTTTAGGGTTATTTTTTAATAATAAAAAACAACGCTTGACGTTACAAGTTTAGTTTAACAACCGCAAAAAAAAAGAATACAAAATAACGTTTCTTTAAAATAATTAATTTAGTGTAAGAATTTTCCAATTGTTCATTTTGGAAACGAAAAAAAGAGCATAATGATGACTAACAGGTGTTGTCACGCTAATTTTAATATATAGCTTTCATTTTCTTCTTTTATGACATAACAGCCCTTGGAGGATCTAGAAAGGGTTCTTCGCTTCCATTCACGTTTTATGAGTTATAGCTGAACACGAATGGAAGCTACATATATACAAATAATATTCCACGTTTTAATCAAACTGTTTAAACTTTTGTCCAGGTAACTGGAGGCGCACATGGACTAGGAAAAGCAATTTCAATGGAACTAGCACAAAGAGGTTGCCACATAGCGGTGGTAGATATTAATATGGAATTAGCTGAGAAAACTGCCAAAGAGATCAGCGAAAAGTACAATGTGAAAGCAAAAGCTTATAAGGTAATATTTTCTATGTGATATAAAACTCCCCAGTGAATATTTAAAACACATTTTCAGGTTGATGTCTCCAACAACGAAGAAGTAGTAGAATTAAATGAAATAGTCACCAAAGATATGGGTGCAGCAACTATACTCATCAATAATGCGGGTGTACTATTGATATCTGATCCTATGAACCCTGATCACAGAGAAGTACAACGTATGATAAATGTCAATTTGACAGCACATTTTTGGGTATGTCAAAAACAAGTTTCAAATGTGACACAAATATTTTTAATAAATTAAATAAAATTACAGACAAATCGAGTATTTCTGCCGAACATGAAGAAGCAAAAGAGAGGGCATATTGTCGCTATTAGTTCACTCTCTAGTTTATTTCCGCTCATGTATAATGCTGAATATACCAGCACAAAATGCGCCGTGCGCGGTTTAATGCGTGCGCTACGTCAAGAACTAAAATATCGCAAATATAACGATATTATTGCGACCACAGTTTGTCCGACATTTTTGCAAACCAACGATCAAGTTATGGATTTATTGCATACATCCGGAATAGATCGTTTAGTGCCTATAGTTACGGGTGAAGAAGCGGCTGCTTGTATTGTAGAAGGAATGCTGCAAAATAAAAAGGAAATATTGATTCCAAATTTCTTGAGTTTGTTCTATAGATTTAATGAGTAAGTTTATGGAAAACCAATTGAAGCACTTCCATTTTTAATTTAATTTTTTAACTTCAGATTGTTACCTGCTGAATGGCAAGATTGGATTGCGGTAGCGCCGTATTTAGCTATTGCAAATAAATATAATACAACAATAGCAAAGTAAAAATTATGGGAAACATCCTGTTAGCTAACGTGATTTTAAAATTATTTTAAATTCCATAGATATGGTTAATAATAATTGGGCAAACTGTACTATACAATGCATTTACACTGCTATAAATTTGACTCGTTGTAGAAAAATGTTTTTTTTTTCGTTTTGTCATAATTATGTGATAAATAAATAAATAACTTTTTGCAATTTTTCATACAATGCAATAATAAAATTACATTTTGTTGAAATAAATAATATCAACTTTTTAAATTATCATAAATATTGATTAATATACATATGTACACACATACAAATAATACCATATTCATTCATAACCACTCATCAAAATTAAACTATGAAATTGATGTTAAAATGAGATGATAATTTTTTTCGTTTAACTTTTTTTTTATACATTTTTAATCCCACATTAATCAATCTTGCTCGTTAAATGGCTTAACACCATTTTAACCCTTGATGGAGCATGAAATTATGTATATATATCAGTAGGTGAATATTGCATTTTTTTTATAGGTATATACTATTCCCGCGAGGAAAGTAGCCCCACCGAGAGCCTTGTTTAACGACTGGGGTGGAAAAGAACCCATAAAAAGATTATTACAAGTTGATTTGAAATAATTAACAATGACCAATGTATTGGCTTGAAATCTTAGTAGAATCCAACAATAAAACTTCTTAGATTCCTTTCCTCCTTAACTATTATAATATTATATTCACAAAGGGTTAATGCCAGATTTATCCCAACAGCAGCAGCAACAACAAATATTCCAACAAATTGTATTGCCAGCACATTAAATTTATGATAATTAAAATTTTAATTTGTGCAAAAGTAAAACCAAAAATTATAAAAATAAATAAAACGAGGAAGTGAAATAAAAAATACAATGGGAAAAAAACAACAACATAAGTGTATAGAACGGTAGTGGTAGTTTCTTTCAATATCTCTATTCAGTGAAGATATTTGGAATCAAATCCGTAATTCTGGGTTATGATTTCAAATATTAGTAGCTTATATAGGATATTGAAAGATTAAGAACTATCACTAAGATCACTGATGAGGAATTGTGGCGGATTCCGAAACGGCCGTCTGATTTGCCCGTCTCTATATACATTGTTGTTGTGATGACTACATTTGTTCATTAAGCCTGTTTATATATAACTTCAAATAACGAAATTGACATGAACTTAAGTCATGACTTTGAAAATTAACCTCTAGATTTAATTTTCATAGTCTCCTAAAAAACTATCATGAACTGATCGAATGGGGACCGTTCAGAAAAAATGACACCTAGAATCATTTTCTCACAAACACACACACTCCCATGTACTAGACTTTCAAATAACGAACTGTTATGCAGACTAGCTACAATGGGAAAAAAACAACAACATAAGTGTATAGAACGGTAGTGGTAGTTTCTTTCAATATCTCTATTCAGTGAAGATATTTGGAATCAAATCCGTAATTCTGGGTTATGATTTCAAATATTAGTAGCTTATATAGGATATTGAAAGATTAAGAACTATCACTAAGATCACTGATGAGGAATTGTGGCGGATTCCGAAACGGCCGTCTGATTTGCCCGTCTCTATATACATTGTTGTTGTGATGACTACATTTGTTCATTAAGCCTGTTTATATATAACTAAAAAATTCTTGTCAACACCGCCGTAGCGTGCAGCAACAATTTTCCATTGCAATTGCTACATCAGTTGAAGTTGTTGTTGCGCTGCTTTTGGTATTGTTGTTGAAAATGTAGAATTGGATTTTATGTTAATGACAGTTGACAGTTTGCAGCTTAATGCAAACACCGTTTTTCTTTTTATTTGTTGCAATTTTTTAAACGCTATTTTATACGAAAAAGGAAGAAGGAAGAGAGTTATTGCTATTGGCAATTGCTGCAACACAAGCATTAAACGATGAAGAGCAGCAGCAGCGACAACATAAAAGTATATGTGTGTGAGTATGTTTCATATTTCATTTATTATCGGAAATTTTTCTGAATACACTACACAATAAAAAGTAAAACCACAAATGAAAAGTGCAGCATGAATTTTTCAGTTCAAAAGTGTCAAATACTTTTGGCAAAGTCTAATTGAGAATTATGAATTTTTCATTGTACGAGTATTTTTGGTATATTTGTGAATTTTTATAAAGAGAAAACCCCCAAGCGCTGATGACAGGATAAAAGCATTTCGCAAGTGGTGCGATATTAATCGCACACAGTGTTAAGCTTTTCTGAATTTTTCATTAAGCGATGAAAATTAACCCTTTTGGGGCCAATAGTCGAGCTTATTGTGTGGCAGGTTATGTTTATGACTTTTTATATTTGCAGTTGTGTGAATGTATATGTGTTTTGTGTGTGACTGTGTGTGTGTGTATGCGGGCAGCAGAAGAATTATGCGAAACATCAGTTAAATAAATGAAATAAATTGAAATTATGCAAAAGTTAATGAAAATTAACGTTATTGCAACGTGTTTGCAACTTCAATTAAAGAGATATACCTATGAAGAATATGTTGAAGCAAATTTCCCATATGAATATTAAAACATGAAGTTATATTTAACTTTTAATCGGAAATAAATTTTAGAGCTTAAACCTTTCCTCTACCTAGACCCTACGCAGAAAGAGAGTACAAAAATTATGGGAGTCTAAACTTCTCGAAACATTTTCCTTTTTTTTCAAAAGCATGTATAATCCTGCGAATTTTGGATTGTCCATAGGATAGCCAGACATATTGATTTCGTCAATGCATCTATTGATTTTTTGACACTTTTTTTGTTAATACTAATTTTTCAAAATTCTGAAATACTAATTTACTATATTTTAAAATCCAATAATTAAATTTTGAATGAATTTTTCGTGCTGAACACGAATCTGGGGCCAAAACTTCCCATCACGTCACGTTTTCGAAAAAAAAGGGGTTGAAACCCCTAAAAACAGCGTCTTTTTTTGTTTAATTGTAAATTTGAACACTGACGTACTACAAACTTCGCTAATATCAGGAATTAAATTGATCGCATACACTCTTAGACACCCCCTCTTAGGGTGTTTATGTCTAGGGGTGCAAGACAAAATTTACATAACTACACAGAACAGATTTTGTCTTACTTACACCCATGGCCAGACATAATGAAGAGTGGTGTGGTCCGACGTGTTTTAAGGGTCGCTGGTTACAAATCTAAAATCAGATCAGATGGCGGATCCAACGGTATTACTCGACAAGGACGTATTTAGGGGGGTTCTGACCACCCCTCTCCTCTCCCGAAATGTGGAAACTTTATTCTAATTTTTGAGATTAATTGCCAATGGATGGGGAAAAAGTCAAAATAGAATCTATTTAACGATATTTTTTACTTCCATCGGTTTTTTTCTAAAAAGTCAAATATAAAAAATAAATTTGAAATCTTAGTTACACTATGCGATCGAAAAGAGAAACTGATACTGAGCACTCCTGCATTCATAGTTTTTCTAGGTCAGTAACTGTTTTTGGTTTAAAGTTTCGTCCTGAATCAGTTTGAAAATAAATAAAAAATAGAAAAAATTATCGGATCTTTGTAATATTAGATTTGCTTGACCCCATTTTTTTTCCTAAAACGTGACATGATGGAAAGTTTTTGACCTCAGGTTCGTGTTCAACGTGAAAAATTCTTTCGCAAAAACTCCATCTTATTTGCTGCAGTTTTAGGAGAAAATCTTAAAATGTAATTAATTTTTTAACCCATTATTGCTCAGAGCACCACGACTAGAAAGATCTATTTCAATGCTGTGACTTCACGAATTTAGGGAATATAAGCCAACCTCATCCGGGTTCCTTATCATTGATAATGGCTCAAATTCCCAATGATGATCATTTGAAAAAAATGAGCCTCTACTATTTTTGGTAATTTTTTTGAGGTTGGGTACATCATCAGTAGTGGGAAGTTAATGAGTTAACGAAATTATGTTTGATTATTCAGTGAATTTTTTTGGCCATATTTTTGAGGTTAAGATTAAAAAAAAACGGAAAATTTTTCCTAAAGTTTTAAGACATTCATCTACTTTTGTCCTTAGTCTGATAGGGTTCATGAAATGTCTCATCGATTTAACTTATTGTATTTAAAAATCAGTCTGATATAAATTATTTATGAATATTTTCTTCGAGTGAAACCCCGCCCCCTCCTCCGAAAAAAAATTTCTGGCTAAGGCCCTGTTACTCGAAACTTGTTACTTGGGGGTTTTCGGGGTCGCTTATTATGAATATGCAGTCAGAAAACGTGACGTGATCGGAAATTTTTCAGATTCCTTTCTCACCTTAAATTAATTCAAATTAAACACCTTCCCTTACCCTTAAGTTAAACCTGAATACACCCTACGGCTAGGCTAACTAAAAGTTGTACCTTTTCTAAGGTTATTTTCGATTTGATGTTCTTCATATCTGGTAGGCAATAAAATTCTCCTCATCATAATTTATTTAAGTATAATAATTCAATAAAATTAATTACTCTGCAACTGCTATGCTTCAATGCACCACTATAAAAAACCAATTTGAAACTTCGACACCCAAATATACAAATAACCCCTCTTCCTCCCTTCTCCCTCCCTTGGCACAATGTTTCAACCCTACTGCACTTTAATTTCGAAAGAAAATAAAATATGAAATAATTACGAGAGAGGAAAGTAAAAAAATATGACAAAATGATCAAATTAAAATAAGTTTCAAATGCACTTATCCAAAAAAAAAAAACAAAACAACAACGCAGAATAAAAAGAAAGTGAAGAGCATAAGCAATCCCAACTACAACTACAAAAACTAAAATTACCTATAAAATGAAATCCCTAAAGATAAAGCGCAACTATAAAGTGCCGAAACCGCTAAACGAATGAACATATCCCCAAAAGAAACTAAGAGAGAGAGAGAGAAAGGAACAGAGTTGAAGGAGAGAAGAAGTATGGATAAATAAAATATTCTAGTTACAATCATGACATTTGGAGTAGAGCACAGCGCATCCCAGCCCATCCCATTCGCGTATGAAAGACCCCCAGCACCTGATGTTATGGTATGTTGATGTTTTAAGCTGAAGATGCACACACACAACACACACACACACTATTGTTTACTAAACAAACCCAGCGAACAACGAAAGAAGGCACACATGCGCATTACTGCACACTTGGTGTTGATTTAGTAAGTTAATGCTTAAAATAGCTTACACTTCTAATTATGTGAATATAGTTAGAGACACTTATGTGATAGGGTTACCACTGCGCACAAGTTGTTCTGTTGATGCTGCTATTGTTGTTGTTGTTTTGTTGAAGATGGAGTTGCTGTGTTAATGACGTTTATGTTTCTGACCCCAAATTGTAAGTAGAATACAAAAAAAAAAACGTGGAAGAAAATTATTATTATGTACTTGCAGCACGTTATAAAAAATGTTTTTATGGCATTCCCTAGAATAGCAATGTAAATAAAATTTGTATTTTTTACCCCCCTTAGAAATAAGTATTTTTTCATAGATGATTCATTGAACTTTATAGGCTATTAATAATTTTTTAGGCAAAAAGGTCTGGAAATATTACAATTTAATTAATTCGTTAGTAATTTTGATATGGATTTGGAAGGAAGATTATGAAAATATATTGATAGTGTACAGCTCATACAGCTCATAGTTCCATCTGATACGATACACGTTGTTCACGCACACTGTGCCATAGATCTTGCGGAGTATTTTCCTCTCGAACGCCGCTAACAGCCTCTCATCGTTGATGGTCAATGTCCATGTCTCAGCGCCATACATTAGGACAGGAAGGATGAGGGACTTAAAGAGCGTTATTTTCGTATGTCAAGAGAGGCTCTGCTTCTCAATTGCCTACTGAGTCCGTAGTAACACCTGTTGGCAAGAGTTATTCTTCGCTTGATCTCAAGGCTGACATTATTGTTGGTGTTGATGCCGGATCCAAGATAAACGAAATCCTTGACGACTTCGAATTTGTAATTGTCAACAGTGACATTTTGTCCAAGACGCCGTGACTCCTTGTTTGTTGACACAAGGTATTTCGTTTTGTCCTCGTTCACCACTAGACCCACTCGACGAGACTCCCTTTCTAAGTTAGAGAATGTTGCACTTACTGCTCGCGCGTTGGTGCCAATAATATCAATATCATCAGCAGCATGGCACTCTTGTAAAAAATAGTGCCAGAGATGTCGATGTTCGCAGCTTTAAATTATTTTTATTTTCTCCAGCATTAAATTAAAAAAGTCGCACGATAGAGAATCACCTTGTCTGAATCTCTCATACCATTGTCGGTAGTTTCGTCGTGGAGACTGCATTTTCCTGCACAACTTGGCATTAAAGTCACCTAGCACGATTTTAATATCGTAGCGGGGCAGTGCTCATAGCTTTTGTCGAGGAGCTTGTCATCCATCGAGGCATGGGCACAAATCAGACCGATGTTGATGAGTTTTGTCTTGATGCGGATAGTGGCTAGGTGCTAGTTCACAGGCGTGAACCTCGAGACAAGATGGCGCAGTCTCTTCACAACCACAAACCTAACACCAAATTCATGTCGCGAATCATGACAGCTGTAGTAGATGTCACAGGATGCTCTTTTGGAGAAACCCGGAGCGGTGATGGCAGCTCGATATCTTCCGAGGACATCTACCAGCTGGATATCCGTAAATCGTAGTCCTTTGGGCGTTTGCGGGGTCGTCAGCATTAGGGGAGTCCGTTATCCGTGGCTTCTTTATTGAATTCGTTGGGGATTGTTTTTGGCGTGGTGAGTTCCAAGCCCGACGCACAACCGTTCATTCAAGGACGGATGTCAGATCGCTATCCAGGGGGCGCCGCGAAGAGGCTGTGTGTCGACTTGAGGCGGAGAAGCGCAAGGATCGAATGTGCACTCTTCTGAGTCAGTCACAGACTTCAACATGTGTCCTCCGCCCCCACGGCCCCCCAAGTGCTCTATCTGCTACATTTAAATTTCGAGACAAAACTTTAATAATTTTAAACTTTAAAAACTTTAATTTTTAATAGTGATAAGAAATTAAAACTACAAACTACCTTGTGAAACGTCGAGCCCATTATATAAAGTTCATATTGCAAACGAAAAATGCTCATAAAGTTAATGGTTTTTGAGAATTTTCTTTTAGTTTTGAACTTACATATTTCCGTTTTTTAAGGCCTCTAAAAGAGGAAAGAAGTTTTAAAATTTTTAAGCAAGGAAAGCATAAACAAAATTGTGTCACTGCAAATTAAGTCCAACACTAAAATAGTCAATATTCCCTCAAAAGACATACCAGTTCCTGAAGAGAAAAGCTTAATACGTAGGGGGTTTATCAAAAAAAAGAAGGCTGTAAAGTAGGCAGGATAAACGAGAGTCCTATGACAACGTCAGTTTTCACGTTCAAAAGCAAAAGAAGAAAAGTCGTTGCCAGCGAAAACAGGCACAGCCGAAGTCCGGATGGAATTGCGTCCCAATCTGTACTAACTAGATAAGGTAAACCTGTTCAATGGCCTATGATATTCGACTACTTCAATGTAGATATGGTCTGCTTTCTGGGCCTCAAGCTTACCAAAGACATTGACAATAGCTAAGTTTACTTCTACTACTACTACTATTATGGCACAACAGCCCATAGAGGACCAAGGCCGAGCTTTTCGCATCCATTCATGTTGTCTGAGTTATATTTATACACGAATGGAAGGGACCTACAGTTTTATGCCGAATCCGAACGGCAAAGTGAAAAGCTTTTCATAGGCATTTTTTACTCTTGGAGGTTTACCATTGCCAGCCAAGAGGTGGTGCCATGTAAAAAAATTTTTTATTTTCTATTTTTGATTTTTTTGAGCGTGCCGAGATATGAACCCAGGCACCTCTGCGTAGCAGTCCAACACACTAACCACTAGGCTACAGCGACCACCTAAGCTAAGTTTACATTTATATATTATGGTTGGTTGGTTGGTTAAGGTGACTGACCCACCTCGGTTGGTTAAGGTGACTGACCCATTGTGAGTTACAATTAGCGCTATAGCACCGTTTTGAAACCACTTCTCACCGAACTAGAATTTATGATATAATCGGACAGGTTGTCGAGAAAATACTTTCTCATTGATATACTATAATATAGATCAAGGACTTTAATTTCTTGCATTAGAAATGCCATTTATGGCTCAGTATTTCTAATTGATATCGACGAATGTCTAGGAGTAGATGTGTTATTTCAAGTAGAGGTAAGGCCTTTACTTTAACCCTTACGTGCACATCGTCCAATATATTGGACAGAAATATAAATGGCTCCTGGGTACACAAATCTCAACGGATCTTATCAAAAATTGGAAAATGTCTTTCATCTTAAAAGTAATTAAAATCTAGAAAATATCTATTAAATTAACATCTTTACTACTTATATCATTTGTAGATTCAACAAGTAATTATAATTTCCAAAAACATTCTCGATGGCTCCCATAAATAAACATAGTGAGATATTACTTTAAAAATTGTAAATAACTGCAAATTAAACTACCAGCTTGTTGCTAATTGACTTTGTTTTATTGCTTAAATATTATAAAGAAACATATTCATTAGATTACACTTGACAAATGTATGTATGTATGTAGTATTTATTTCATTCAAAATACATCAAAATATTGCAATGACTGTGAATTTACATATATGCTATAGTATATATTAAAATTTAGAAATAGGTCTACACATGCACAGAGACTATCTAGAAACATAAAACGACAACTTGAGATTGTACAAATTCACGATAAAATTGATTGTATTCAAATTCAAGAACTTATTCTATTCGCTTCAATAACAACAGCAAAAACTTCCATTAGTGAATTTTTTAATTTTGTGGAATAAATAAATAATACTTTAAAAATGTTTTTCTTTTTTTTGTTGTATTTGTTTTTAATGATAAGCATTGGCGTGTGTAATTAATAGGCGATGTGGCGTTTTAATGATGTGAATATATCTGGAGGAAAAAACGCTTCAGCCCATTATCATCTCTTGCAATATGGCACTAGAAAAACATTTCGCTTGTGAACGATGTACACATGAGCGTCGCTCATAGTGCCAGGTATAATCGAATGGGCATTGAAAGATCATCAGATAACCATTGGAGCAATAATAATAATACTCGCAATTACGTGGATGTGGTATAAAATCATAGACGCCTTTATTGCAGACTAAACGAACAGGACGATCATACTGTAATTAAAAAATTTTATAAAACACTAGGATAATTTGCAAAAAAAAAAAAAATTGAACACTCACTGGACAAAAAACATTATCCTGTCGTTCACATTTTCGACTTTCGACATTGTAGTACATATAACGTGGGCAAATCATTGGTATAGCAATGCCATTGTAGCAAGTATAGTAGGCAGAACACGATTCCGGATTTGGGAGATATATTAAATTATTTAAACCGAACACCAACGGGCACTGAGGTGTGCCATTTGAAATGTCAGTGCCCATATTATTGTTAATGTTGTTGTTGTTATTAAAGTTGTTATTATTTAAATTGTTATTATTTATTGCAGACGGATTTGATTGTTGATTCAATAGATTTTGATTTAAATTACTATTTCCATTATTAATGATTATGTTGGAGCCATCTTGCCGTACACCGTCTACACCAATGCGACACACTACCGCATTACGATCATCACAATTTCCGTCCTTTTCATTAAAATAATTATCATCCAAACATTCACCTTCAAATGAATTATCACCATCACAGAAAATATACTTGGCGCATGACGTTTTACTCGCCACAAAAGTGTTCATCTTGTTAACGCACTCCGGGAATGTTTGACCACGCACCAAGACGCTAAAATATGCAATTAAAATTGCATAGATATGATATATTTTTAACGTGCACATGTTTTTAATTATTTATTTTGATTTTAAATTTTTTTGTAAATTAATATGTAAAATTTCAGGTTACCATTTGAGAAAACGCGTCTTTACGTTACCAAATTTAAATATCGACTGAAATATCGATTTCATCATTACTCGTATGCAGACTTCTTTCATTTATCGGTCTATCTACTTTACATTTCTCTGCCAAATGTTATCGGCAATATTCAAAACAATGTTTAACTATAATTACAATATGTTAAGATTCTTAAAAAAAAAAAAAAAAGTTGTCAATTGATTTTGTGTAATATTTTTCAAAAAAAAATAAAAATAAATATATCATGAGCTAGATAAACATGTGAAGGTTTATCAGATATCGGTTACGTATGACATGATATCTGAGCGAATTCTTATAGTACGCAAAATTTTGGTGATTAGGCAAGCAAAAGTGCGTGAATATTTATGTCATTGCCATTTTAATTTGGAAAAAGACAAAGTTTCATCAAATTATGGTATAAGTAGATGAGATGAGTGTGAAAAACAACTCAGAAAGTTTAAATCTTGCTTAAAACTATAAGGACATAGAGTAGTGAATCAGAAGTAAATCTACAAATTTACAGTAATTATAGCCGCGACTACCGGCTCTAATTCAAGAGTTGGTTTCTCTTCATCCTGATTCACTTTAGCCATCCATTTATAAAAATAATTAGATAAGCAGTACTAAAGCACAATAAGGGGATTCATCTAAGCGCGCAAGTTTCCCATTTATGCAAATAAGCAATTTTACATTGCATGTTTCATGAGCTCACCCTCAGGTTTGTGTAATTGATGGCAGCTTTTGGGGTTTTGTTTTAAAAAAAATTTACTTAATTCATGTATATTTCCACAATATTTTAGTCTTACCTCTGCCATTTCGTTTAGAGAAGACAAAAAAAAAAGGAGACAGAAAACAGCTGATTGCTGAGTTGTACAATTAATTTGTGCCCGTAAAATATATAGATCCCCCATACGCTCTTTGGCAATTCATTTACGCGCATGAGAAAAATGCACAGTTTGCGACATTTGTAAAGGTTTGGCGTATTTATTACATTAATAACTTTTGTTGCAAGAAAAATTACAGATACCGTTTAATAGCGTTTAAAAAATCTTATAAATATTATTCGTAAGCGTTTAATTTAACCCATTTTAAACAGGTACAAGAAACTATGATCCAATTTTTCTGTATACATTTTGTTCCTGTACCCCTAAACATAAGCACACCTCCTGTTCTAAGGGTGCATGCGAACAATTTGGGCTCATTTGAAAGGGCATGGTTCAGCCTTTTATTTCTGAAATTAGCTAAATTTGTAGCACGTCAGGGTTTAGCTCTACAATTTTACAAAAATGGCGAAAAGCGCTATTGTTAAGGGTTTTAACCCCTTTCTTCGAAAACGTAAAATTATGGGAAGTTTTTGACGACAAATTCGTCTTCAGCATTAACAATTTCTTCATTTATTCTAGTGATTCCTAGAAGCCGTCTTATTCGCTACTATCAATTCAACTATCATTCGTGAGAAATGGGGTTTGATTCCAGTCTCAAGCTGGTTCTTAATTCTCAGACTTTAAGATGCTACTGACAAGAAGTGAATGAGAATTATAAGAAAGTTGCGCAACTGCACCTCTTGATAGGCAATATCAAAATTACCAAGTGCTTACAAGGTTGCTGTTTCCTACATCGCCGTTCGGATTCGGCATAAAACTGTAGGTCCATTTCGTAAAGAGTTCAACTCACAACAGATCCAAGAAAAGCTTAAGTTGTATCACAGTTCGCCTTTCGCCTAAATGTATCCTTTCTAAAAACCAAAAAGGGCATCCAACTAACCGACCAGAGGGTGTAGACTACACGGTGTAGACTAAATGAGGTGGCCAACTGTGTGCAAAGAAAGTATAAACACTCGCACACGACATCATGAATAAGAAGTTTTTCGTGGCGATTAAGTACTTAGTATACAATCTTTATTTTAAAAATTATTTTAAGCTAAAGTCAGTGAAATGTGAAAAATTCTGTGGACCTATTAACCCTCTAGTGCCCAAAGTTTTTGATTGATTTAAAAAAAATTTGAATTGATAAATTTTGATTAAAAAATCATAAATCTGATCTCAAAACTCTAAAAAATTTAATGGGCATGGTTTCATGAAGCCGAAAAGATTGAAGGCCTAAAAGAATTCGTTGTTAAATAAACTTTTTATCAATTTACTTTAAGTAATTGAATATTTTGTATAAAGAATTCAAATTCTTAGCTACTCACAGCTAGTTTTTTTTATCTGGCTGTGTGACGGGAAGTTTGTTATTTAATTTTTTCTACTTTTATCTCAAATTCAATCAAAATAATTAATTTTCCTGATTTTCTCAAATTTTTGACTTTGATCGTCGTTAACTCATTAAGTCCTAATGAATGTAGCCATATACGCATAACAAAGAAGTATAGTTTAATGCAGTTAAAAAAGTTACCAAAACACATAATCACTGTCACAGTTGTTCTAACGCGAAGAGAGAAACTTTACAAAAAATAAAAAAATTCGATAACATCATTTTCTGTGTGAATTTGAGACGATAAAGACGTGTGATTAAAGATTTTTTGGTTTTTAATCGGTTCGCTCTCGGACTTAATGGGTTAACGTCTGTAATATGCATCAGAACTCACAACTGATGAATTTTTTTTTGAAAGCTTGGGAAATTCCATAAATGATCAACAAAAAACTATTGGGAGTATGAATGTATAAACTCGCAATTGTGACTAACTTCATATCTATCATACGCCCCATTTTTTGACATTGAGAGCTATTCTATCTCGAAGAGCTCCAAAAATACTATAAGAATTGATCTGTCAAATAATTTTCATAATTTTACAAAAGTGTTTTACTATAGTTGAAAATGTCAAATTTCGTGCCTACAAAACAACATTTGCGGGAAGTTTTAATTTGCTTCTTCCATTTAAAGAAAAACGCAACTGAAGCACATCGTTTCCTCACTGAAGCTTATCCTGACTGTGTCAGGTGTGGTATGCCCGTTTCAAAAGTGGTGATTTTGATGTTGAAGACAGGGAACGTTCAGGCGGCCCGAAAAAGTTCGAAGATGAAGAATTGAAGGCATTACTCGAAGAAGATTCATGTCAAACGCAATAAAAACTTGCAGAATCTTTGGGAGTTGATCAATCAACCATTTCTAAACGATTAAAAGCATTGGGAATGATTCAAAAGCAAGGAAATTGGGTGCCGTACGAATTGAAGCCGAGAGACGTCGAACGACGATTTTTCACATGTGAACTGCTGATTGAACGACAGAAAAGAAAGGGTTTTCTGCATCGTATTGTGACTGGCGATGAAAAGTGGATACGTTACGATAACCCAAAGCGTAAAAAATCATGGGGACCGCCCGGACATGCATCAACATCAACGGCAAAGCCGAACATCCATAGATACAAGCTCATGCTGTGTATTTGGTGGGATATGAAAGGTGTCGTATAATTATATAAAAACTTTAAACAGTTATTACTTGTGGAAAAGTTAATATATATATATAAAAACTTTAAACAGTTATTACTTTTGGAAAAGTTAAGCTTATATATTTTCAAGTTGCTATTCATACAAAAAATAGTTGACAATCAACATGGGTTAATGTGAAATTGTAACTTAAAATTTTATTTTTTAAAATTTAAAAATATTAGAACAATTTATGTAAAATAAATAACTACGAGTATAACTTTCCATTTATTTGTTATAAAATGAGTTTAACTCACATATATATTTATTTATGACTTAATTTTCATGAGAATGTAACATATACTTACAAACAGATGTGCCTAGTTTTAGTTTAATACGAAATCAAATCAATTGTAAACAAACATTTTAATAATAAAATAAAAAAGAATTCCATATAGTAAATATGTAAAAAGAAAGAAATGCAAATATATTAAATTCAGCCACATGCAGCAACCAGAACACAATTTACCATCCTACCCCTTGAACTACGTATGCAATTTTTAAACGCCACATTTATGGTGTTCGATGATGCTCATATATGAGCTGCTACTCCATGCATGTCTGCCTCATCCTCACTTCCAATAGAACAAATGCGAACTTCTCACATCGAAATTGTACAATCTCAGCAGCATGTAATCCTGCCACTTTGTTGGTAATAATCTGGATGTGCATATACATATATATAAAAAAAAAAAATAATTAAATTCAATTGAATATAAAATAAAAATTAAATAATTGCAATGTTGGCACTTTTTGTGTTGTTGCACATTTCAGCGAAACATTTTAATTTAATTTTTTCCATTTTTTCCACCGTTCAATGTACAACTAACGCTCAACCAACCGAGCCAACATCGAACGAACCTGAGTAACCAGACGCTCAATGCGAATATTTTTGGCACGTACACCATACGCTCATTCAGCAGTATGCCTTTTACAATTTTTTCCGCAACATACGGTGTGGGTAAACCAGGATAGCTGCTCGAGATGCTGCAGCAGGTGTGTGTATGTGTTTGTGTGTATATATGTTGTCCATAACATTCATTGTTTGATACCGAGTTGATTGTCATAAAAATTACAATATAAAATAATTAACAAATCAATTATGAAGAGATTTTTTCTCTGCTTTTCTGCACAATCAGAAGAGAGTGTAAATGAATATAAAAAAAAAAATAAAATAAAAAGCTTAGTATGTGTATTGCAAAAACGTGATAACATGCTAAATGATTATTGTAGTAATCTTTTTAGTTGCCACCAAAGCGGTGAGCGCCGCACACGTGCAACATTTACAATATAAAATTTTATACTGTTTTTTATTCAAGAATTTTCCTATTTTCATTTTAGTTCTTTCGCTCTCTAGCTTAAACTTGTTAAAATGTTTTTTTTTTAAAGCATACCCAGCATCATTCAATAAAGGTAAATCTCCGCTGGTCTTCATCAGATATGTATTCGCTACTGTCGTACGTACGTAATCACAATTTGAGAGTCTTAGCTCGCCACGTAGCGCTTCCATGAAGCCAATAATGCCATATTTAGTAGCGGTATAGATGCCAGCACCAGGCAGAGGTACTAAGCCTGTAAATTGATAAATATTTAAAGGTTATTTTTATTCATGATAGTTTTTTAGGAGCCTATGAAAATTAAATCTAGAGGTTAGTTTTCAAAGTCATGACTTAAGTTCATGTCAATTTCGGTTTTTTGAAGTTATATATAAACAGGTTAATGAACAAATGTAGTCATCACAATTCTGGGTTATGATTTCAAATATTAGTAGCTTATATAGGATATTGAAAGATTAAGAACTATAACTAAGATCACTGATGAGGAATTGTGGCGGATTCCGAAACGGCCGTCTGATTTGCCCGTCTCTATATACATTGTTGTTGTGATGACTACATTTGTTCATTAACCTGTTATTTTTATTGTTAGAAAAAAAAGAAACAAAGGATTCTTGGACAAGATGCGAAAACGAAGTTTAATGAATTATGCCACTCAATGCGGCGCCTCTCCGATGATTGCAATCGCTCTTAAACTAAGTAGTTCCGAGCCAACGGTGGTTAGCTGCCAGCATATGTTCAGCTATAAACTACGCTCCTAATGCTGATACTATATTAATACTGAGTCCAAGTTGTATGCCCTTATTGAAGTAAATTAGCGAGATCCTTGCGGACTAGTGTCAACTGTGGGTTGATAGCTACCAATCCAAGACTGGTACTGGTTCTGAATTTACGACAACACGTCATGTATTTATATTTTCACATAAATAAACGCCATGTGCCTCAAAGGTTCAGGATTAATAAAGTATTTGGTTGAGACAGCATCTCCCAAGTTCAATATGTTTTCATTATCATTTCTGCGTCCCCTCAGTGAAACATTTGATGGAAATCTCTTTAAATTTTTCTGATTAACTGCTCGAATTCTTCCTCAAACTCGTTTGATTGTATTATTTAATGGATTATAGTGATTTAACGGATGGCAGTTTAGCGGATATGGATACGAATGCGAAAGTCAAAAACTGACATTCGGGAATGAGAATTTGAAAAAAATTTTAAAAAAATTCACATCTTCAATGTATTAACTTTACTCAGAAAAATGTACAAAATTCAATTTTGTATTAAAGTTATTTTGGCAAAAGTCAAACTGTGAAAATTTGTGTGAGTGCCGAATGCCAACTCTGAACAGTCGTCCGCAAAAAAAATTGTGAATGCGGATGCGAATGTCAAAAATATTGAAATGTTTCACAAATAGTGAAAGCAGACATCCATTGGATCACTAGTATTAACCAGAAATATATCAGAACTCCTATGTTCAACATAAATGTTCTTATTCAAAACCTTTATTCTTTTTTTACTTAAAATATTACAATTTCTGTCCCAGATTCTGTATTTATATAAAATCCTCTAACTCACCAGCCAAAGCTGCTACAGCAACCACATGTCCCGATTTCCGTGCTACCATCTTGGGTAAAAATTCCTTTGTAGTCTACAAAACAGAAAATTAAATTAAAAGCTTTCAACTTTAATCAAAAAATGCTCAAGCACTTACCATAATATATGAGCCCAAATTAACTGAAATAATAGTTTCAACTTCATCGCTTTTCAAGTGAGGCGTCGATGTCATTGGCATAAGTGAAGCATTATTAATTAAAATCTCAACAGGGCCCAGTTCTTTTTCAATTTTAACCGCCATCAGCTGCAATTCTCGCGGAGAAGAGACATCGGTCTAAGTGAGAATAAAAATCAAAATTTAATAAATGAAATGAGTCAAAAAAGGCAAAGCCAAAATTTGCCATTATAGCCGAGCTTATAAAAATTAAATTAAAATAGGCAGATATTTTCTTTATTAATTACACAGTGCAACAAAACCAAATCAAATGATAGTATTTGACCTCAGTAACAAAAATTCCAATCTCTTTTTGCTCCACTACGTCACAATTTTTTTTCACAGTGGTTTGAAATTTTGATTTTTTGGTAAAAAATCGAATCAAAAAATGAGGAAAATCATATACAAAATTTTGCTCAAGATGGTTCTTGTCTTGGACGACCTATATTAAAATTTTCCGAGAAATATTCCCTTGGAACATTTTAACCCTCTAGCTTCCACCAGTATGGATCCTTTTGGGCCCTTTTATTAAAAACTCCTTAAAAGCTAGTTTTAGGGTAGATAAAGGGTTAAACTATTCCACAAAAATATTCTCCAGAAAATTTCATTAAGGCTCATCAAAGACAATTAGCCTTTAGAAGTTAAAGGTAACACATAAAAAAACGAAATTAAATGTTAAGAAATTTATTTGTAAGCATATATTGCAAAAAGCGATATTATCTATGATCAGTAATATCCTTTATAATATAGTTTTCAAAAAAAATCCATAAATTTTGTTATATCTGAGGCCATTTCACGCTATCCCATCGCAGGTAAGGTTGCTTCAGCACTGAACTAATAATGGCGTATGAAAAATACTATGGCCAGTGATATGTGATTACCGCACCGTTACAATATTATTAAATGATTCTCTGCTACTAAAAGTTTCTACGTTCCATACTTACAGCAAATATTACAAGGATATTACTAATCATGCTACCAAATAAATTTCTTAACACTTAATTTCGTTTTTTTTTATGTGTTACCTTTAACTCCTAAAGGCTACTTGTATTCGGTGACCCTTAGTAAAATTTTCCGGAAAATATTTTTGTGGAAGGGTTTAACCCTTGGCCTCCCTTTTAACTTACCTTTTAAGGAGTTTTTAAGAAAAGGGCCCAAAATGACCAATACTGGTTCGAGTTAGAGGGTTAAAATGTTCTACGGAAATATTTTTTGGAAAATTTTAATATAGGTTACCCAAGAGAAGAACCATCTTAAATAAAATTTTACATATGATTTTTTTCATTATTTGACTCGATTTTTGCCCAAAAAATCAAAATTTCAAACCACTGTAAAAAAAGTTGTGACGTAGTGGAACAAAAAGGGATGGGGGCTTTTGTTACTGAGGTCAAATATTATTGTTTGCGATTGGTTTGGTTTTGTCCCGAGACATTGACCCTCAAATTGTTGCATAGTGTTATTAGATATTTTTTTTATGTATTTACCTTATATGCCTTGGCCACACTGTTTGGAATTTTCGAAATGAGGTCAACTGTTTCATAGCAACCTTTTGAATTGACATCAACAACAGCAAGTTTGCAACCTTTTCTAGCCAATTGTAATGCTATTTCACGACCTAGACCATTTCCAGCACCGGTCACCTGAGTGGAGAGAGAAAAAAATGTAATTTAAGAAATTTTATAAAAACAAATAATAATAATAATACTTAGTAATAAATTAATATTAGAATAAAGCAGTTCATTTTAAAAACACAAATATGTGTGTAGGTACTCCAGCATCTGTAGCTGAGCATAATTTCATGGTTTATTAGCAAAATATATGCACTAGTAACGTAGGTATATAATATACATATATGCTTTTATGTGAACTGCTTCGATTTTCACCCATTTTAATTGTGTATTAATTCAATAACAATGAAGTCACAGTTGAGAGATGAAAAGATATTTTTATCAACAACAAACAATTTAGTACATACTTAAACTCAATTAAGTTGATTTATTATGCATTGTTTTGTGCTTTTTAAATACAAAGAGGGTAATTTAACCTCTGCTCCCCTCCTCCTTTACATTCAACTCTTCACATATAGTAATGTGTGCACCTTCTGTAATTTCTCATTTCAACTCATTGTGATGCTATGAGCGTAAAAATGAAAGACTCAAAAAGTGTTCATTCAAATGTAATCAAATTCCTAAATTTCACTCGAGCAAACAATAGTACATATGTATGTGGTTGTAAGCAAAAGATTTTTTGACTTTTGACAATAATTAAACCTATGCTGACCTCAGCTTACTTCATTCATTCATTCATTCATTTGACCGTAATTATTATTTTATTGACAAAGTAAAATATTTCATGTAAAAATATATACATATACCTAACTACTCGTATCTTTTTGTATACGTGCTTTTGAACTTGTCTCTTTTTTTTAATTTTCTTTATTTATATTAGTAATTCGATACCGTTAAATAATATACAAAAGTATTCCAGCTGTAGTATCTATTGAATACGTATGCTAATATAGATGGCACGTGTATGGTGTTTCAAAGAAATTTAAAGTTAGTTGGACAGAATTTTTATTTTCATAAATATTAAACTCTTTTGAAAATGAATTAAATATTTGATAATAAATATAATAAAGCCATTCTAATGCAGCATCATTTAATTATTTTACGAAATAAAAGTCAATATGAAGATTGGTAAATTTTTTTTATAAGTAATCAAAAACTATTCATGAATCTTTGTTACCGAATATAAATGACTAGGTACATGTTAAAAATTTATTGAATGATTCAAGAAATCCTCGTGAAACAATATATTTTCGATAGATAAAAAGATGCCATCATAATGGTAGGGTACCCGGTCATAATTTCAAGGTGTATAATTCCAAATTTTGAATTTTGCGGTTAACTCCAAGTTGTGGTATGACCTCACGTTGTGTATAAGAAAGCCGAAAATCAACGTATAAATATTTTTATTAACCATTATCAGAGATTTCCAATACTTACTTTAGTTTTAATCCAAATCAATGAATAACACATCAAAATCGTTTTTTTTTTTTTCAACAAATAATACAAATAATATCCTTCTTTTCTTGGGTTTGCGACCTCTTTTAAAATAGTAAGGAGTGAGATTAAAAAAATCTTAACACACCTATTAACACCTAATATTTTTTTTTGGGTGTAAAATTTAAAAATTTCTTTGATCTAGTTATCTTTGAAAAATACGTCAGTTGTTATTTTTAATGACAAACATGTTGAATTATTGTGAGTTTGATCAAAATGAGTGATGAATAAGAAGTACGTCTTAAAATTACTAAAAATTTTCAAAAAAAATCCAAATTGGTCCTACAAAAAATTTGCCAAAGAATTGAAAGTCTGCCGTCAAACTGTTTCCAATGTTATTAAACGGTTTCAGGAGAATTTGACCATCGATAGGAAATCTGGTTGGGGAAGAAAACAAGGACCACATGATATTGGGAAAGCGAAGAAAATAGAAAGCATATTGAAAAGATCTCCAAACACATCTGGTAGAAAAGCTGCCCGGTTAGCCCAGTGCTCTGACTATTTGGTGCAAAAAGTTAAAGCCAATGCAGGTTTGAAAATATACAAAGCCCAAAAAGTTAAAGACAGGAATGCTGCAAAAAATTTAGACGCCAAAAGTAAGGCTCGGAAATTAAAATCGAGTTTCATACAAAAATATTCATGTTGTATAATGGACGACGAAACGTATGCACTGATGCTCGAAGAAATGTCGAAGAACAATGTAGAATCCAGAAGCAGACAAAATTTCCTAAAAAATTCCTGGTATGGCAAGCTATATGCAGTTGCGGCAAAAGAAGCAAGTCATTTGTTACAGTGGGCTCTATAAATACCGAAATATACATCAAAGAATGTTTGAAAAAAAGACTTCTTCCTTTCATAAGAGAGCACAATGTGTCCACATATTTTTGGCCCGATTGAGCATCATGTCACTACGGCAGGAAAGCTCTGGAGTGGTACCAAAGTAATAACATAGTTTTTGTACCAAGAGAGGCCAATCCTCCAAATTGTCCGGAGCTAAGACCAGTGGAGAGATATTGGGCTCTTGTGAAAAGAAACTTAAAGAGCACAAAAAAGGTGTCCCAAAATATCGAAGATTTTAAAAGGAGATGGGAAAACTGTTCCAAAAAGGTGTCTGAAACAACTATCAAATCTCTAATGGAAGGCTTACCAAAAAACTATATTTTTTTTTTTTTTACTATAAAAATTTGTAAAATATTATCAATTAAATAAAAAAAAACCAAAACTCTAAGATCAACCGTTTAAAAATTATTGAATTTTATATATGTTAAGATTTTTTCAATCTCACTCCTTAATAATTCGAAGTGAAAAATTAATTGAAATTATGACCGCAAATTAATGGGACATAATTTCAAATTTGGAACTATGTCCCCTGGAGTTATGTCACGGCACCCAATGGTAATCTAGTGAAATCTCGAAAACGCAGTTTTGATTCACAGGTGAGTAATGGCCGATATTTCTTAACAATATCATCCAGAACAACACATCAAGAACATACAAGAATGACATCAGGGTGCAATGTCGTGAAATGGAAAAACCCTAATCTTCTTTAATAAGTGTAATCCAATGTTAGACGCGACACAAACAGGAAAATACAGTCATGGATTACCGCTTCCTGTTGGTTATTCACTTGCATAGATGGTAATTAACAGTTAAATGGAACTAATTACTATCCTCAATTTCAGTCCTAAGGTCCCTGAGGAGGGAAACAGAGTGATTAAATATGACTGAAAATGTCAATCACTTTAGTAGATCACAACTGTAGAATGTCAAAAATAGATCTATATATAGAGATCAATATCTCTAAAACTATTGCATACATATTATATGAGTTATAATAGGGTCTGCAGTCATAGTCGGTGTTTAAAGTTTGAAAAGTTGAAGATTTCAAAATATATAAAATAAGCCTGGATAGGACAAAAACCTGATGATTTGTAATTATCGTGACTCAATTCACGTTATCACGCTTTTAGGGACAGGGCTTATTCGGAAAATTCTTACAGCCTAACTTAAACAAGAGCGTAAATATTTAGTCAAACACGCAAATTATTTCTACAAACTTATTTCAATTTCAGGGCACATTCCAATTTAAAATTAGAAAAAAATAGACTATTTGGGAAATTTCTTTTAAAACTTTGATATTTTATTACAAAAATACTTTTAGATATAGTATAGTAAAACTGAAAAACGAATTAAATTAAATTGTTATTGACCACTTTTAATCGAAAATAGCGGCGGTAGAGAGCATTTCCAAAAAAGCCCATTTTTGGTGGTAGGATAGATTCCGAGTTTTATAATAAAGATAAAGACATAAGCTAAAAACGATTTCTTTCGCTAGACATTCGGATTCGAAACTATAAGTTCCTCTCTAAGTTTATAACGCACCTCATACATATAGAGTCGAAAAGTATTAAAGGGTCCTATTTCGTAGACTGAAAACAAAAAAAAATATGCAAGACAAATATCCCAAAAAACAAAAACAACATTTCTCTATATGCTGAACCACAAAAAAATGGAATTTCCCCCTCCCCCTTTTTTAGGATTTTTTTTTTCTCCAAAAAGCTAAAAAGACACATATTTTTATTTTCTTTTAGAAAAAAATAGGGATGGAATTGTCCAATTTTTGAGGTTTCACTTATAGCCATGATTAAAACGAATCAAACTCACTTTGTTTTTTTTTTAAATCAACTCAGTGATATCAGTGCTGCCAGTTCAAAAAATATAATTCGAAGAAAAACGTGTTAAAGTTTTTTAATAAATTTTTTCGTTTAAAAATTGAAAAATTATATTTTTTATACAAATTACTTTTAGTAAACCATCCCTGGTGCATACTAAAGGTCTTCAAGTTCTGTCAACTTCTTTGGATGCAATAATTGGGACTTTTTTCTCGCTATACGTGCTTCTTTAGAATATTCTCCGCTCCTTCTGTTGGCTTGAGCTAGGCGAGTTTCGTCGATTTTCAACGTCCGAAAATGTCTTTTTTAGTAATTTTGATTATCAAATTTAAAACGGGCTAAAAAGTATAAAATAATTTCTCCTAGCCCATACAGATTTATAACTTCATACAGATTCTTAGCCCCATACAGATTGTCCTGAAAATTTATAGTTCTGAATTTTAGTAGGTATGAAAATACTTGTATGATTTTGAACGAAAAACGTGGGTCGCATGCAATAGGAAATTGATGGATGAATAGTTCACCTAAGACGCTACCAATTTTATCTCTACCCATATGCGTATTGCATTTTCATCCAGTTCTGAGCTACATATGTTTAAAGTTTCAAGTCTCTAGCGAAATTCCACCCGAACAGACAGACCCGAATGATTACGGATCGAATGTCAGTTTTTAAAAATTCAAAATGGCGGATCCAATATGGAAAAAAAAAATATTTTAAAAATTGATCTGATTAACTTGAAGACCGTTACTCGGGGGTTTTCTTAGTCACTGATTCGAAAATGAAAAATGGCAGATTCAATTTGGCCGAAAAATCTAAAAAATTTAATTGAATTCGCTTGAAACTCGTTACTATGGGGTTACTGATTACGAATTTAATGTCAAATTTGTAATCAGCTTCCCTGAAAATCCCCAAGTAACGAGTTTTAAGCGAATTCGATGAACTTGAAAAATTGTCAGCCATATTGGATCCGCCATTTTGAGCTTTGAAAATCCAATGTCAGATTTCTAAACAGGTTCCCAGAAACTCCAGAGCAAGGTAGTATTTAGGGGAGAGGTTTTGAGGGTTCTGAACACCCCCCCCCCCCCCGAAATGTGGAAACTTTCTTCCATTTTTTGATATTAATTGCTAGTGGATGAAAAAAAGTCAAAATAAAATCTATTGAACAGTTTTTAAATATTTTTTACTTCCAACGGTTTCTTTCTAAAAAGTCAAATATTAAAAAAATAAACTTGAAATCTTAGTTACACTATGCGACCAGGTCCGATTTGTTTTCTTTGACATGCTGACATAGTGATGCTGAGCAATTCTGCATTTATAGTTTTTCTAGGTCAGTAACTGTTTTTGATTTACAGTTTCGGGCTTAGGGCTCATTTAGAAGGGCATGATTCAGCCTTTAATTTCTGAATTTCGAAGTTTGCAGCACGCCAGTGTTCAGCTCTCCAATTTTTAAAAATGGCCAAAAATTATATTTTAGGGTTTTCCATTCCATATTTTCTAAAACGTGGCATGATGGGGAAATTTTTGACCTCAGATTCGTGTTCAGTATAAAAAATTCATTCACAAACACTAGGAACCATTTTATTCGCAAAGCCCATGTAGGGCAGTAGTAGTGGATCAGCTCCAAAGTTTTAGGAAACAATC
This sequence comes from Toxonevra muliebris, assembly GCA_963691655.1. Classification (NCBI taxonomy): domain Eukaryota; kingdom Metazoa; phylum Arthropoda; class Insecta; order Diptera; family Pallopteridae; genus Toxonevra; species Toxonevra muliebris. The sequence continues at coordinate 46,619,005 of OY829327.1, forward strand.
TTAACATGTAATTAATTCTTTAACCCATTATTGCTCAGCCAACCTGATCCGGATTCCTTATCATGGCCCAAATTCCCACTGATATTCATTGGAAAAAAATGAGCCTCTGACTATTTTTAGTATTTTTGGTAATTTTTTTGAGGTCGGGCTCATCATCAGTAATGGCAAGTCAAGGTCAATTTTCTTCGAATGAAAAGTTCCCCCGAAAAAAAATCCTGGCTACGGACCTGCCCCAAAGTAATGGGTTTCAAGCGAATCCGATCACTTTTTAAAAATTCTTTCACCATTTTGAATTTTTTGAATCAGATTCATAATCAGTGACCCTGAAAACCCCTGAGTAACAATTTTGAAGGCAAATAATTTTTTACTTTCACAGCTGTTTTCGTGTAAGCTTGTTTTTGGGCATCAGATAGCGTTGCCATATTCTTTTAATTTTGGTAATTTGTCCCAGGATTAGACAAAAATGGCAACCCTAGCCAACCTAACCCACAAGTATATGAATAACTTTTGTTTTATTTTCCGAATTTTTCACTAATAGTTTAGGAGAGTAATCTTGAAACTATAAAGAACTCGACTATAAGGAAATCGATGTTCTTCAAATTTTAAACTGAAATGTCCCCTTAATGTTGCAATATGTTAAAAGTGTACATTTATCACCGACATTCGAAACCGATATTTGTGGCAACTAGAACGTACGCAGCACTATATTTCAATCGCGTTTTGCATGCGTCTGCGCTTGTGTATTACGCTCTTGTTTAAGTAAAGGTATTATTTCTATAATATTTTATTGCCTAGAAGCCTCCCCCTCTTTTCTCTTATTTAAAACTCAAAACGCTCACCTTATTTTGGTAGATTTCTTTAAAGGACAATATACCAACTTGCACCAGAAACTCTGCTAACGTGATCGAAATATCTTTTACTATATAATACTAATCAGACAGAAGAAATAAAGATTATATTTTTACGATTTCTCTTTTATATTTATAAAAATTTCGGAATAACTTCTAAAAATTCAAAAATCATAGTCATAAAGAAGTAAGTATTTTTTTATTTTTATTAAACTCAATAATTCATGTACTGAATTCTCATTTATTTTAATTGATCTGATTAAGTAATTAAATATGAATAATACTGTATTGAATCGTTCTATACTATTTAAATTCATATTATTTCTAAGAAGAAGGTAATAAATATTTTATTTTATTAGTAATTTTTATACAGTAATTTTTTATTTTGCTAAATATGTTCTAATTATCACTGATGTGCTGTACAAATAAATTGTAAATAAAGAAATTATTTAAGATCGCAAAAACTTTTTGCATTAACTCAATCGTAGTTAAAGAATATTATCACAAGCTCTCAAGCTCTCTGTTTATTTATTTATTTATTTTTATTTTTTTATTTAGGTTTGTAGTGATGAAAATGAAAGTGTGTCCAGAACTAACAACTGAGAAGCAGTGATGTCATACAAAATCGAATATTACTCAACTGATAATATGAGAAATTTAAAGAAGCTATTGAAATAGAATATGTTGATATGTATGTCTTAGAATAATGCACGATTTTTCTATTTACTTATTCAATTGGCAAAAAAAAAATCAAAAGTTCTGAATGTAAGATATAAAATTTTTTGAAAAAAAATCACGTAAATTAATTTTGAAACAAAACACGTTTCTAAAAATGACAAATCATATAAATACTAAACAATTTAAAAACATTTTTTTAAATAAACAAAGGCATATACAGCCAGAAATAACTATATGAGTAAAAGTAAATGTGGACATATGTATGTATGTATGTATGTACATGTCTAAATATTTTAGTATATAATATTTGATGAATGCCAATAAGGTATGCAAATTAGGCTGTAAAGCAAAAAAAAAAACAAAAAAAAAACACAACAATAATCAAAAATTCAAGATTCTCAGATGTGCATATATATGTACAACTAACTATGTATATAGAGAAATACATCTGAACATGTAGATTTTGTACTCAAGGGCACCACCAACTGCGAAAAATCACTCACTGCGCCACTGAGATTTTTGTACTGAAAATGAATGGAATATTTAAATATTAGAACGAAAAAAGAACAAAAACGTCATCAAAAACGAAGTTACTCTTTACTATTTGTACTATGAAGAGCTGTTCGACTCAATGAAACTGGGCTTTCATGGATAGCAAGGGTAATAGGGTACAGGTGGTATGCAGTTAAACCAGTTTTGAGTGATTTTTTTTTTTTTTTTGCCGAAGCTGTTAACAAAACAGCATTTTTGAAATTCCAAAACAATTTGCGGTAAACAAAATTGAATCTACGAAAATGAAAATTAGTTATCGATTGTTTTAAAGAATCACTTTTCAAATACAATTTTCACACTTTTTCACAAGGACACACATGAAATTTAAGGTGTTTAGTATATCAGCATATAATTGATTCTATCATATGTGTATTTTTGGCAATATCTTTTCAACAATTTGAGGTATCGATACAACGTTTAAACAAAAAAAACAGATTTAGATCGAAGAAATCGATATTTTCACTGATTAAAACATGAGATTTTTGCTTAGAACCATGATGTCATTTGTGAATATTCCTAACGTAAAGTTATTGTAATTAATCCACTCAGATATTTGGTTTTTCTATGGTGGGAATTGTATAAAATTAACTGAAAATGTGATTCTCATTATATCAGATAGTAGGTTAGATTAGGTTATTGTGGCAGTCGGTCTAAATATCCAATTCACTTAGACCCTAAACGGCTCCACTGAGCGACACGGAAACCTCATCTACTACTTACTCTTGAAATCATTTCGAAGCTCTAATAAAGCGCAGGATTTGTTTAATCTTAGCGCCGGATACTTCCCTAAGAGAATTAAAAGCATATTTGCTTAGAAACCCCGCTCTGCTTCTAGCTAGAGCTGGGCAATTACAGAAGAAATGTTCAACTCGTCCCTGCAACTTCTGCAGAATTCATGAGGAGATATTCCTAATCTGAGAGCATGCCTGCCAAATAGCCAATGACCGGTTGTAAAAGCCACGAACTTAGAGATGTCCTCTCTCGGAAGGCTGAGCTGCTCTCTCGATTTTTTCCTGTCCAATTTCGACCACATTAGCCTAGTCGTAAAACAAGTATTTTCGACTGCCCAAGACCTATTGGTCTCATGCACGACCCTATTCTTCAGCAGTAGTTTACAGGTGGCAATAGGTATGCCAATATTGCCTCTGTCCATACACAGGTGAAGGTTAGTGCCCTGCAGTTTCCTTCAATGTTCTTATGCCCCGGAACCCATATTAGGTGTACCCTGAAAACGGTGCTAATATCATTTAGGGCAGCCAGGCATTCCTGAGCATTCTTTGATTTTGGTGCCACCGAATTCATTTATTTTATACTGGTTTTTGTGACAGAGTGCCTACCTAAGTAAGCAGTTATCTTTTTTATCGATAGGACTTCTGCTTGATAAACACTGCAGTGGTCAGGGAGACGAACAGATAGTTCCCGTCCTAGTTCTTTTGAGAAAACTTTAAAACTAACTCTATCCTCAAGCTTGGATCCGTCTGTATAGAAATTGAGTTCCCCCTTTCTCCATGGCATGGGTGTTTTTCACTCCCTTCGTGATGGAATCCGCGTCTTGAAGGGGCTGTCAAAGTTGGGCTTGGAGATGGAGTGGTCAATCTCTTAGATGCAACTACTCCATATATGTTAGATAGTAGAATGACCCGTCTGCCAACCTTCCCATATCGCCGAGCTTTTTAGCCTGAGCGCTGATGCGGCGGCCATTTGTTTCCCTACCAGGTATAGCGCAGGCAGGTTGAATATAAGATAGTAACATACATACCATATATAGGCAAGTATTGCGCGGTTTTTTTCACTCTTTGTAACTATCAAGTGAGGTCTTTGAAATTTTTTTTTGGATTTGGACGGTCACCTTGAGATCGAAATTTTTGGCCATCAAGGAAGAGACTTCGGCAGAAATTTTGTCCATTATTATCATGTCCCTAAATATTCACCTACGAAACAAATCTCAAAAAGCCTCTACCCATCTTAAAACCACTTAGTACTCCTAATAAACCTTACAAGGTCTGTTAGCGGAATCTCCGCTAGGTCCTACTGTCTATCTCCTAGAAAACGGAGTCGACGACTTTGGAGCATTCACTGAGAAGGTGATGGATGTTTTCATTTTCTTCTTCATGCTTCTACAGTAGTTTGGTGCTGCGACTCCAATTCTCAAGGCCATTGCGCCAATAGCACAAAAGCCTTTGAGTACTCCAGCTAGAACTTGAGTGTGTTTTCTCTCTAAACAGAGTAAATTCTGAGTTCTTTTCTTATTAAGAGTAGGGTTTGTCACGATCTTTGGATTGCATCCTCTGCTTTTTAGTCTAGACTTGATTTCATGATTGTCGCTGTATGCATAAAACTTCACGCCAACTGGCTTTACTAAACAATTCTTGCTGCCTTTAATACTTGCACCTGTTGACAGTAGATTTCAGCAGTAATCATCTGGTTATGTGGTAAAAGCTCAAACCCTCATAATCCTACCATATGCACAGAAACAATTTAAGTGGGTAAAACCTATCTTAAGGTACTGTGCTGGTGTTTCATTTGAACTAAGCTATCCGTTGGAAAAACACGCATTACTTAACCTGTTCGCTGAAAAAGTACGCAATTGAGTATTTAAGGTTTTGCGTATTTTTTTTTTTTTAATTTTTTTAATTTATTGTAATTGTTTTTCTCAAATTCTAGTAAAATTAGCATTGTGTTGTTTCTTAGTTGCATTCAAATTTAAGAAACATTAAGAAAATAAATTCAAAAACTAAAAAATGGTGCAAAAACATGTGACTTTCGAAAGTGAAAAGGTAAAGTTAGAAACTGATATTTGACTTGCAGTGAAGATGCTGTCAAAATTATTATCCTTATTTTCTCATCACCGGAAATAAGAGACACCCTCGTTCTCAACAACCACTTCCATATGGTAGCTCCCCCTCTCTTTTCTCCTTCCCATAATAAACGAATTTTAGAAAGCAGCCAAAGCTATTTTCCATCAGCTTTAAAGGTTTTTGCTTTTTCATAAACCTAGTAGTTTGAGTAAAAATTTCTTAAAGCCTCGCATAAATTCCGTCAACAATATTCTTCTTGAAAAAGATTAGATATCTTATAAAATAGTGTAAAACATAAAAGAAAAGGTAACTAAAGAAGTAGTAAAATAATGAGATAAAATTACAAATGGAAAATTAATTACGAAAATAAACAAAATTAAAACAGATTATTAAAATAAATATACAAGCTTAAGCACAAACATATGAACTCGTATGTATGTATGTATGTAATCAAGCGGAGCATTGAAATATTGAAGAATTTATGATTTAAATGAAAATATTGACATAAAAAATATGAAAATAAAAAAGCCGCACCCATTTCTAGTAGCATTCATACATAGAAAGATGGAAAAATATTAAAAAAAAAAATGCTTCAAGTTAAGTTAGTTGCATTTCGCAGATACAGATACGCAACATTAGCGACGCTGCCTGCCTTTTTTTTTTTTTTTTTTTTTATTGAGATATTTACTACAACGACGTCGACTTCTTTGTTGTTTCGCGATTTGTGACTTTAACTTGTTTTGCAAGTAAAGGAAAGGGGGCGTTGAGGGAAGAGTTATGCAAAAAAAAAAAGTGCATTAACATTGTAATTAGTTTTATGAGTAAGTAAAAAAGAAAAAAAAAAACAACATCGTAAAAAATCCAAAAAAGGCGTGTGTCTGTAATAAAACAACAAAAACAAACAGTCAACAAATAATGATGCTATCTTGCTGCGAGTATCTGTTAGTAATACATACTGGTCGTAACAGTATCTGCGAGATACTTTTGCTTTCTAAAAGATATAGCCGTGTGTGTGTGTTCACTAAAGCATAAAAATTCAAATATTTAAATATTTTTTGATGACGTTATCACTTGGTAAAAAAAAGTTCAATTGCAAGTGGGCGCCGAAAGTAATAAAACCAAAAAGCGAAACTAGTTTTTTAACCTAAATATTAAAGATGTTCCGCTGTTGTCTACTGCTTCTTACCAATGCCACCTTTCCGCTCACAATTTTCTCCTTTTCGCCCAATCCAAATAAATAATCGAGCAGATGTTTCAGGAATACAGCGAAAAGTATCAACGGCAGTAATATTAAAAACGCTATAATCTTTAAGTTAAAGAGGCCGCGTGTAGTGTCATCATTACGCCGAGGCGCAACAATCACAGTTGACGAAGGCGCGGGGGCGGAAGTTGTAGTGCGTGTCATAGTCGTTGTGGTCGCAGTTTCAACCATTTTTTTGTTTTTCTTTTTTTTGTTTTTTTTTTATTTAATTTTCGATCTACCTATTTTTCTTAAAAATTTCACTTCTCTTTCCTAAGCACCTTACACTTTAAGCTTAAATATTTAGCACACACTATAACAAATATTTTTTTAATTAATTGATTATTAGTTTCTTTTCTCAACAACAATTATGCATGTGAACTGGTGGCACCAAAAACAAAAATTATAACAGCAGCAACAAAATGTTGATCGCGCGCGCATATACAACACGTTCGAAGCGTAAATCGCATTTGTTTCGTCGACAATTTTTTTTCATAACTTTTTTGTAAAGATATTTTGTATTTTTTGCTCCCATGTATAAATTTTTTTTCACTTTGCTCAATTCTTACTTCGATTTTATTCACTCAACATTTTATTGTTGCTCATAATAACCGCAGCAACCAGCAGCCAGTCAGCACCAGCAACAGTTGCCGTCGTAGTTTTACTAGTTTTAATTTTGTTTTTGTTTTTTTTTTTCTTCTATTGCCAACTAAACGTAAACGTGTGTATCTTATTTGTTGTTATCGTACGTTCGTCTTGACTTTGTCATTACAAGTCAAAGTCACTCAAATATTGGCAATAAGATTGTGCATACTTTTGAGTACAAAACTTTGAGTTCCACTTTAGTCATACTCATTTGAGTGAAACTGTGTAGAAAAGTAACAGACGCAGTTTACCTGGATTTTAGCTGTGGGTATGACACAGTGGTATCGAAAAATTAAGTTCAAAAGTAATTAAAATTACTTGAAAATTTCAAAGGGGGCAACAAGGGATTAACAACGGTTAACGGACACAGAAACACGGATACTGATATATGCTCAAAGCTTTTCTTACACCGTCAATGTTAATGAGCAATATGTTAATTGGGTGTAATTCACATATACTACCCAAACGCAAATGTATTGATCTAGTAGATTTTTGCAATCTTTGCGACCATATTTCTTTTTAATTTCTATATTTCCTGATTTTTTGTTTAAATTAATTATATTTTGGACTAACGACTGGCAAATTGACATCCTTTGCCAGTCTATAGAGTAGGCAAGGACCCAAAAACAAAATTTTTTTTAAAGAAAAAAATGATTTAAAAAAAAATCTGTTTTTTTTTTTTTGGTTAGCTATAAACATAAAAAAAAACATTTTTTGCTATTTGATCTTGAAATACTCAAAATAATGAGTTACTCTATAGTTCGATTCGAAAGGCAGTTCTATTCGAATGACAAATTCGATTCGAGAAGGCGCAAAATGAAATCTGAACATCAAACAAATATTATTCGAAAATGTTTTCTAGGGTACCAATCGTTCGAATTCGAGTAAATTTTCTATCGAATCGAACTACAGAGTAACCCCCCAGAATCAAAAAATCTATAGGAATCAGCAACTTTCATTTAAGGGTATAAGTCACAAGTAAATAATAATTTTTAATTGCAGTTATTGAATAACATATTTGACTCCAGAATAAAAAATGCAGTTAGAAGTCTTTTTTGGAGTCGCCGATTGGTTACTCATTTGGGAAAGTGTTTTTTGTAGTCAAGGGAATTCAATCTTTTTTTGAAATCATGGGAATGCAAATTTTATGAATTCAAAATCATGATAAAATTGGAATTTGAAGTCAGTTGGAGTCACTGAAACTCTTTTGAAGTAAATTGGAGTCACTTGAAGTCATTTGGAGTCAATTGAGGATTTAAAGTCAATTGAAGTAATTTAGAGTCACTTGAAGTCATTTGTAGTCACTTGGGGTCGTTGATACATTTAATCGACATCAATTGTCTAAGCCAGTGGTTCTCAAGCTTCCTTTTTCGAGTACCACCAATGTACAATGTGGATCAAACGCGTACCACAGAACTAAAAAAAACTGTGCTTTGTATACTTTATGTCCACCAAAACTGCAGCGTAATAATAAATACCGATAAATATGCAACAGATTGTAAAATGTAAAAAAGAAGCGAAAATACAGATTTCTAATCAAATTCAGCTATCGTTTATTTCGTTTGACGACTATTATTTGCTAGCGTACCACCTTTGGACGCCTCAAGTACCACTGGCTGTACGCGTACCACAGTTTGAGAAACTCTGGTGTAAGCAATGCCACAATAAGTTATTGGACTCGTGCCAGATCATTTTCACCAAATCGTGAATATCCATATTCTTTAAATATAACAAAATTCAAATTATATCTTCTCTCGGTCAGCATTGTCATGTTTGGCTAAGAAATTGGTCGTGATAATAATGATTAAAAAATAATAATATACGTAACTCCTTGTTTTCAAGAATTTTATATTTTTTATGGGTATAGGCTACCCCTCTAAATGCAAAGCATTGTGTTAATTAGGAAATGAAGATAGGTAACGAGAAGGAGGAAACAGGAAAATGTATCGTTTGTTCACCTTGAATTTGGCATTATGGTCAGGTAAAATAGCTGCTGGACCCTTATTCCATAAACGTTTAGTACGACAGAAATATAATGATCAATCAGAAGTATAGTGATTAATCAGCTGCGTAGTATTTTACTTTTAGCCAAAAATGCTAAAAATTCGATTTTTTTTGGTTGCATTGCAGCTCTAAATTTCAAGTGTTATACCGTAAAATTTTTGACGTTTATAAGACTTTAGTTTATACCTAATGTTAAATGGATAACTTTTTGAGGGAATTTTAATAACTTCGAACATTTGAAAAAAAAATTATTTTTCAAAATTTAGCTTAAAGTATTGAAATAATACCCTTAAAGTTTAAAAATGGGCTCTGCATTAGTTTAGGAGATACATGAATTAAAGTACAAAGCTACCACGCTCAGTTTGACACCTATGTATCTAAGTCGAAGTTTTTAAAATTCTGATTTTAAACTTTTACTTCTGATTTGGTGTATAAAAAATTTAATTTCCGGTCTGATTCGATAATTGAAAAGAACAGTAAATTTCCTATTTAAATTGCCATGTTCAATATTTTATTGTAAATTTGTTTGATTCTAAAAATTACTTTTGAAAAATCCATATTTCAATTACGTCTATTCTTTAAAAACCCATAACATGGCAAATAAACTCATCATACAATACATTCGGAACTTTTAAGACCCTTTTGGAACCTGAAGATGTTTCGGATTTTGTTTATCTGAATGAGTAGAAACTTAACTACGGCTTTACTTTTTTAATTGACTCCATTCTTGGCTATTTCTCGTATCCCAAAAATATACCTTTGTGTGATCAGTTTTGTAAGTCACTCTAAATGTAAGTAGTTGTTTCAATTGAATTTCAATATATTGCAGAACATTGAATCATTTCAACTTTTAAAGTGTAAAAGAAATATACTAAATCAATTATTATATCAGCTATCAAATGTATAAATGCAAAGCTTGCAATTTAAATACAATTATGATTCTCTAAAAATAAATGATAGCAATTGATTCCACTGTAAGTCTTCTCTTCTAACACTTTATTATCTTGTTATCAAGTACCCACATTCAGTTTTTAACATATTACTCATTTAATAGAGTAAACCTGCGAATTACGTTAATAATAAAAGATAATACAACAAAAGGAACACCAATGTAATCTCAAGTATACACAATACAGATCTAGTTAAATAAATTAGTTGACTCAAGTTGTATGGTATGAGGATGATAACGTAGTTTTGCAAACTTACAGCGCATAACATTAAAATATATAATTTATTTATTAACTTATTTTGCCAGATAATACTCGAAAGAGATACTCAGAGCTGTTATGAAAGATTGAGATTAATTTGAGTTTTTTAATTTGAGCATAAATACATTCTTACTTATATAGACTCATAGAGTGGAAATAAACTTTAACATATTACATTAAATATTCACAACACATATTTAAGTAAAATGCGAAAAGCCCAAAAAGGTAACACAATCACCCAAAAGCAGTGATGTCTCTTCCGTCGCACGCATGCGGACACTACCTGTCTGCCACCTGGCCTAATGCCATATTTGAATATTTTTTTAAGCACAAACTTTCAGTAAAACGCATTTAAGCATACGCGCAGCTTGTAATTTCAAACTGCATAGATGAGTTTATTGAACGTGATTTTTTTTTTCGGTGTATGAGAATTTATAAATCGAATGCTACTCTACCATGACATCATTTCTTTCGTTTTTATGTTATTAAAGAAATATGCACACAAAAATCATTGCAAAAATGTTCCGTTAAATTTGAATATCTCTGCATTCACATGCTGCCTGCCATTAAAAGAACGAACGAACAATATTGTAAACATTAGGCTAGGTCAATGCGCCCAAAATGAAAAATAACAACAAAAAAAAATATCCATCAGCACATATGTTGACTATTTGTTGTATCATGCTAAAAAGAAAGCAGCAATATGCACACAAAACAAAATGCTGCATGTGGCAAAAACGCAACATCTGTTTTTAAATTCATGTACGCATATGTATGTATTTTTATAAAATATAAAAACTAATCTTGCTGCTAGATGATGCTACAACGCGTGCAAAACTGCACGCATGCGCACACCATAATGCAAATGCTAAATTTATGAAATGACATTTTTGTGGTTTAACATAAAGTTGATTTGTGGTTTATTCCTTTTATTTCTTTTTATGTTGTATTTTTCTCATATTAGAAATTTATGTATTATTTAGCTGCAAAACTAAAGTTCATTGGCATTAGCACATCTGCGAAATAAAATATACGGTTTTTATTAATATGCACTTGTTTTAAGAACTTACACTTACACAGCGTTCTGGAATTTGATTGCTGTACTGTTTCAGCTCCTACTATACAAAACGTGTAGACATAATAACAACACAATAAATATTTAGTTTCAAGTAGCAAAAAAATATACATTTATTTGTTTTCAAATTTAAGATATTCGTGTAATCATAGCTACTGGAAATTAAGGCATTTTCAAATTTAAGTATGCAAAATACAATACTTATTGTAATAAAGTTTGTAAAAGAATAACTTACACTGCTAACTTATTGTAGTAATAAACATGAAATTTAGAAATTGGAACATTGTTGTAAAAAATTGAAAAAATAAAAATTAATTGCTGACTTCTTTTCCATGTTTATATTAAAAAATTAAATAAAACATATAATCCACTTTGAAAAAAAATATGAAAATAAAACTAAAACAAACGTATACAAATGATTCTACAATTTAGCCACATTTGAACAACATAGAAAAACGAAACATATATTTGAGTAATGTATTGGTACAAACTTGTACATTTTTTTTTTTAAATAAAGAATAGTGAGTGTGTGATTGTCAACCCAAAGCGGTTAAAACGAAAACCAAAGAGAAACAAATTAACTATAAGTCTCAGTTGTTCAGTTAAGTAAGTAGTTATAGCAAAAGTTTGCGCTGAAAAAATCTGGAAGTCCAGGCTTGATTTATGCTAAAGCGATTTTAGAAAAAGTATTGATAGTTTGGATTGACCAACGGCAACGAGTCACTCTCTATATTTTAATTGGCTCTTGCAAGAAGGGAGTCAAACTATTGTTTGGACTTATATTGAACCAGCAAGGTAGTTTTCTTGTTCTACATATAATTTGTAAAGCATTAATTTTCATACAACCTGTAGCAGAAATATCATTTCGAAATAAATATTTCTGTTAGACTGTGAAATGCATAAGCTTAGAAATCAGTGGCAAATATTAGTGCTAATTTAAATGATAATAAAAAAAGTAAAAAAATGTTATGAATGTTAAATATTTCACTAGGAAATATATGCATACAAAGTGGATTAATTAATTATAGCACAAAAAATATAAAGCGACAAATTCAAAGATTGAAAAATTGGCAAAAAAAAAATCACTAAACTTTGATTTAATTTTTACAAAAATAACTTATTTTCTATCGTAAAAAAAAAAATCTGTGAGATGTATTTGTGTAAGGCTATACCAAGTTGAAAATTCATAGTCTGGATGCTTTATCTGTAATTAAAAATATAATAATTACTATTTGATATTCAAACAAATATAATTTCATTCGGCAACCAAAGTTTTAAAGTATTTTTCTTAAAAATTTCTCATGTTAATGTAAATATTTAATAAATATTTTCAGGTAATCAAATAGTAAAAAGTAAATCAAATACAATATAGTATAAAGATGAGCCACTCAGTATATTCAAAAATAACCACAAATTTTCTGATCCACGTCAGAACTTTTATCCTTTCAATGATAGAAAGCTCTTTTCATCCCTCTTCCTCTTGTACTCTTGTCCATATCAATATGTGTACATACCAGCGATGCCAACTTGCGGGGAATTTTACTTAGTGCGGGAAATCGGGGAATGAGCTGTTTTTTTGCGGGGAATTTGAAACCGTTCTGCTTTCAATATTAAAATACCCCAAACTGTCTGTAGAATATTTTTTGCAAAATTTTATATTGCTAAATACAATTCTGGCACATTCGCAACCAACACCATAAAACGTTGCTTTATGCAACACAGTTTACGTTTAGTATTCAGACAGTTCAACGCGATCGCACAGTGCTTCGGCTTCTCTTTCAGCCGTCCAGAAAGGCTTAGCTGTGCCTTTGTTCAGCACCTTCTAATTAATAACTGTTAGTTCTTGGTGACTGTAACCTTTAAACTTGCAAATTATGGTCAGCTATTATAAAGAAGAAGAAGTATATTTTATATGTTTAAAACCGATAGTCAAAACTTAAAACCAGTTTTTCTCAAAACAAGATTTTTGCCATTGGCGTGCATGATAACTGAAATTTAAATATGTTCTTCTACACAACAATGGCCCCAGGATGTAAGTTTGGTTAATTCTTTTCTCAATTTGGAACTTTCTTTTTTGATATTGATAAAAAAATTTTAACCAAGTGCAGGGCCCCTTAAAATAACTCTGACCGAGAGTAACTCTAACCCTACGTAAAGGGTATTTTTCGTTTATATAAAATGTTTATATGAAAAGTGCGTATCGTGCTGTTATAATATGAAATTATACCGGTGCGGGGAATTTGGTCGAAAATCGGGGAGAAAGAAAAAATTAGTTGGTATCCCTGGTACATACATACTCCACTTTTTTCAATGTGCATTCGATGCAAAGTTGAACGGCGCAGAGTTGACAATCATGTTTACGCATTTCATAAGCATAAACGTCAATCTTTCGCTAAACGTCATGAGAAACAGCGAATATTTGCCATACATTTTTTTTTATACGAAACGTTCATCCTTGCGCCAAGTTTTAATATTTGAAAGTGGATTTTCGTTCTCCTTCCAATTACTAAGTTCTCTGCCGCTCTCTTTTACTCAATCTTTCAACTTTACAATGATGTAACCAGCGTCTAGTAGATACATACATGTGTCAAACTATGGTATTCCACTATTGGCTATGTCGACACTTTATGTTGATATAAAGCAAGTAATATTTGCTACATCTTAAGTCTAACCACATCATTTTATTTACACGTAAGTTGCAAGCTATCTTCTCTCACTTTCTAAATTTCTAAATTTACGCTCATATTGCGCTCTCAAAGCTTTAATTGGGATTTTCGGAAAATACAATTTAAATTTTAGCTGCGACATTGATTTGAATGACAGTAAGGCCGTTCTTCCACTGGAGGCAACGTAACTGCGATCTGACTAGGGTTGCCAGACGGTCTTGTGTCCAGAGTCCCGACTTTCAGAGATTTCTCCAGATAAAATTTGTAGATATAAAATTTTTACTGATAAATTTGAGCAAAACCATTTAACTATTTAAAAATATACCAGAAGTCTGTACTACTACTATTATGGCACAACAGACCCTGGAGAACCAAGGCCGAGCTTTTCGCATCCATTCATGTTGTGTGAGTTATATTTATACACGAATGGAAGGGACCTACAGTTTTATGCCGAATCCGAACGGCGACCAGATGTCTCAGGCGTTGAAAATAATTTAAAGTTTAAGTGATATACTACACTGATTATCAGAAGTTCACTCAAGAACAAAAAAAAGCAAAATTAAAAAATAAAGTAAGAGGTTTCTTCAAGATGGCTCGCGGTCACGAACGGCAAAAGCTAACGGTTCAATTTCAGAGGTGTACAACAAGGCCTACTTTTTGTTATTGTTTTTTTGTTGTGTGGAAATTTTTTTTTTTTTTCAATGACCAGATGAAAGCTGAAAACCCCCGATATTTTATCTCAATGTCCAGATGAAGCCCGATTTGCATCTGGCAACCCTAGATCCGCCACAATGCTTTTGAAAATGAAAATCGCTATGATTTTTGAGAGCGATTGGCATTGCAAATGGCCGCTTCGTGTTGGATCGCAGTTTCGTTACCTTCAGTAAGAGAACGGCTTAACGCATCTTTATATTATATAGTCTACGTATACGTTGGTGCATAAAAAGCTTTAAGCTCTGTAATACGTATACTATTAATGTGCTTGCAAAAAGCTGTTCAGTTGTCGCTGTATCTTTTTACGCACATATTTAATTGCAAAGGCTTTTTGTGTGCAGAAAAGCTCTCCTTAATTTCTTATAGTAAACTTTTTCATATCTCACCTAAAACAAATTTCCTAATATTACACAACACAAATACTTTAAAACTTCCTGCTCTCTTTGTACTCACCATATAACCTCTTCAATCGCTTATGATTTTTCTTATAAGATACTTTATTCCTCACATCACCGCTCAGAACTTTACCAGCCATTATATTTACAGCACTTTCGATTATCTGTACTGCTGCACTTTTACTGGTCGATTCCATTACAATACGAAAACCCCCACTTGGTGTTCGTTGTATATCAAATTTTTTACGAGAATCATCATTGCCATCGCCATCATCATAATCATTATCCATTTCTTCGGTATCACTGTTATCACGTTTAATATGTGCTGTTGCTGGTACTTTTGTATTAGCATTTTTGGGCACTTTGTTTGCTGATTCATATGGGAATATTTCTGTAGGAAAATATAGACAAAAGCGATTAGAATAAGTACAACAAAATCAGCATTAGAAAATAAACAAAGAACCAACCCTCATTCATTTTGCGTTTGGATAACTCAAACTGACGCTCCTCAGCATCCTGGTCGCGTTTAGGGCAACTGCATACTTTGACATCGAGTACACGTTGTGAAAGTATTTCTCCACTGAAAGTATAAAGCATATGATTTGATAAGATATAGTCTGTCAACCCATTGTGAGCCCAAGTTCGGGGCTTTTTCATTTATGGGTATGATTAATGAATATTTCAGACAGTTCTAAAGCTTTTTTAACTGAATTTCAAAATGCTATGACTCACTAATAAAAAAAAAATAATTTCATCATGCATTCACTCACTTCATGCTTTCTAATATAAAAACAATGCTTGTCTCCTTGCGACCAATACATGAATTTTGGCATGTAAACTTGAGTGCAATGGGATGTGCAATGGAATTATCATCACGCGCATTAACACCAGCACTCAAAGGAATCAATACACCGAAACGATCATTGATACTTTTCCCTTCAGCAGTCCCACAATATTCAGTAGAAGGATTTTCACAGCGCAAAAGACTATGACGCTTCTTTGGGTGTGTTTCTAAAAAAATTAAATAAAGAAGAAGAAGAACAATTAAAATTTTCAATTCTACTTCAATTCACTACGAATTTCCCCATACCTGAATCCTTGCTTATGTGGTTCTGGCAACGCAACACCGGTTCGCTGACTTCTTTGACAAAGCACATCAATACTCGTATACGTAAATTTTGAGGCGGAAGTTTTGGTGTGTATATAGCATCAATTGTGCACATTTCATTCATACGTAGAAACACTTTATTTAATTTTGTTGAATAAAAACAACTGACTTTGCCACGACGTTTCGATGAAAGATTCAATTGAAATTTATAGCCACCAATGTCATGCTCCTCGAATGTTGGCAAAACATCTAAATTCTGTAAAGTTAAACAATTCGAATGTTAATCCACACATTCAAAACAAAAGACTTCAATTCATCAAAACTTACTGGTTTCACATCCTCAGTTTTACATTCTTTCAACATTAATTCTTGTATGGCGGACTCCTGTAATGAAATATGAGAAAAAAAAATTTTAAATATTTAATTTAATATTTACAAATCAAAACAAAACGAAAATATTTTGTTTACAAAATAATTTTATATTTACTAACATCGCCGATGCGATGTCTATAAAAATTATACAACTTCATTTTGCTAAAGTCTTTTTAAT
Organism: Toxonevra muliebris; assembly: GCA_963691655.1. Classification (NCBI taxonomy): domain Eukaryota; kingdom Metazoa; phylum Arthropoda; class Insecta; order Diptera; family Pallopteridae; genus Toxonevra; species Toxonevra muliebris. The sequence continues at coordinate 46,635,486 of OY829327.1, forward strand.
ACTGATCGTTTGTGGGCAGCAAGCTACTACCCTCGTCGTTGTCGTAGTAGTTGTTGTCGCTGTGACTGTGTATTGTATATTACTGCTACTACGACTGGTTTTGTTTTCATTCATTCATCATAATACTATACATATGACCTTTAGACTATATATATATACTATAAACAAGAATAATTGAGTCATTGTGACGTTATAATTTCGTCATTAGTTCATTCTACGAGATTCAAGATTACGCAAGAAATTATCATGTATTGTGAAATTAGAAATGTGTGCTTAAGTGTATAGGTGGATGAATGAATATGCGCAGTAGCGGTTAATGACTCATTTGGTTAGGATCAAGGCGCTACAAAACAAAAACAATACATGAGTCTGCATTTAAAAACATGTTTACGTTTGTTTTTACATGTTTTTTCTAAGAATTTCCAAGTGATTTTTATTAATAAATATAAACATTATTATATTAAATTTAAATATTTTTTTTTTTTTTTTTTTTGATAAAAACCAAATATCCAATATACAATTTTCTTTTTATTATATTGTTAAATTTTTTAGGCCTTGAATATTTTTGAACGCTCACTTCTTTTCAAAGTAATTGAAATAGAAAAAGCCGAGCTATAAATTCATGTAGTTTTTATCACTACAGTTGATAACTTATCTCATAAATTTTTGTATAGAAATGTAAATTTATTTCATGAATTTAACATGTTCATGCACTATGAGAATGCAAAAATTCCAATTCCAGCAAGTTGCAGTACTATTTATATACCCTGACATATAAAGAACTTTAGTTGATACGAGGATTATTGATAAAACGCCGCTGTTTTCCTAGATTACGCATAATTTTATACCTCAAATTTTAAAAATCTCCTAAAATCAAATTTCTTCTGGGTTTTTCCACGTTTTCTACTCTTTTCTGTTATTTGTCCTTATTTCAGCTTTCATTTTTCTCCATGCATTCGATTTCGACTTATCACGAGCTTAACATAAAGGGTTTTCCATTAGGGACATAACAATTTTATCTATTAATAAAACACAGCATTTTTTGAGATATTGAGTTAAAATTTATTGTGGGTGTAGTGCAAGCATTACATTTTATGAATGAAATTCTATTTCGGTCATATGACCACCACGAGCCCGTTTACAGCGATCGATTCTTTGGACCCGATTTTTCACCACTATCGCACACATTTCGACCGGAACGTTGGCAATTTCGCGTTTGATATTGTCTTTAAGCTCGTCTAAAGTTGCTAGCTTGTGGGCATGATATAGCCCCATAAAAAGAAATCCAATGGCGTTAGATCGCGTGAACGAGGCCGCCATTCCACCGGACCATTTCTCGAGATAACACGTTCACCAAATTTGCCTTTCAATAAATCGATTGTGACGCGTGCTGTGTGGCTAATGGCACCGTCTTGTTGAAACCACATATCGTTGATGTCGAATTCATCCAATTCTGGCCCCAAATAATCTTCCAACATAACACGATAACGCTCTCCATTGACGGTAACATGACGGTCATTTTCAGAATCGATCGCTGTAAACGGGCTTGTGGTGGTCATATGACCAAAATCGAATTTCATTCATAAAAATCAGTGTAATGCTTGCACTACACCCACAATAAATTTGAACTCAATATCTCAAAAAATTCTGTTTTATTAATAGATAAAATTGTTATGTCCTTAATGGACAACCCTTTACATCTATGTATACTGTAGGCTTTTCTAGGATCATAGGACTGCAGTAAATTCCACGATCGATTTGTATGCGCTACCACTGTTGGTTCCAGGCAATAGCTGTTCTGGAAATTTCGACGATCGGTTTTCTAGTGTATGACCGTCCCTTCCTTCTCCATTTTCACTTTAGTATTCTACGAGTAATTGACTAATGTGTTATTGTCCACAAATATTAATTTTAAATTATGATGGGGCAAAATATTATGAAACAGCAATTTACACATGAATGTGGCAAGCGCCGGCATTCCAGGCTTTACAGGCATGCAAAATCAATGACATGACATTTGAGTTGGCTGTGGTAAAACACAAATGTCATCAACATAGCACTCAGTTTAAACCATTAAACACTGAAAAAAAAAAACATACGAGTAAGTACCTACAATATTTTTATTTCTAACTCTTTTCATAACACTCTAAACATAACAGCTAATCGTCTACACACCATCTCGATGCTGTACTATTGATAATAAAAATCGGCGATTGACGGTCGGCGGCCAACAATTAAAATGTAATTAATACAAAAAATTTAAGATATTAATAAGCAAATAAATTCATTTCAAACGCAGGCGCATGTTTTCGATATAATTTGAATTTCATTTTGGGTTTTCATTCACAAGAATCGAAAACAAAAACTAAACTGTACACTTAAAAATACATATTAAAAATCAAAAAAGAAAAATGACTTTTTCTTTCGGCGTGCATCATATTACCATGGTGAAAATAGTAATTGGGGCTGTCATAGTCAGTCTCACTGTATGTGGATTGGTTTCCCACATATTTGCTTTACGTCGCAGAAAATTTATCAACTCAAAAATCATGTTGATGTATTCAATTGTGGTGATAACTATTTTCACGCTGGTCTATGCCAAGGATATTTTCAATGACATAATAAATCAGCAATTTGATGTGAAAAATGCTATAAAATTATATTCCTACATGAATATTACAACTGCAATAATCAATTATATAACTATATTTATACACTCAAGGGCAATGACGGAGTTTCTGAATGAAGTACAGCTTTTCAATACAATTGCTTACTTTAATCTTAGACAAGATCTGGCGACCACCTCGATATGGATGGTGGTATGGAAAGCATTACTTTTCCCCGTTATCATCGAATTGGCACTGGTAATGCGTCAAATACGTAATGACCCGGAGCGTCACATACTCTGGACAGTTTATACTTTGCTGCCCACGGTGATTGCAAACATTTTGCCAAATTGTTTCTTTGGCGCATTGGTCATATGTAAAATGCTAATAAATGCGCTGAATGCACAGCTGCAAGACATAGTCAATGAAGTAAACTGCATGCAGACAAGACTGCAAATGCGTCTACAGCGGCCCTACTATCGCATGCAACGTTTTTGTGTATTGGCAGACAAAATGGATGTGTTGGCGGAAAAGTATAAAATAATTTGTGAACAAACGCAAGAGTATTTATATTTTATGTCTATACCATTTGTCTGTTCATTGCTGTGTAATTTATTTGGCATTACGGCGGGGTTTTTTACACAATACTTAGCCATTGCTGATACTTTAGTCAATGATGAACAATATGATGTATTTAATGCACTAACAAATTCAATATTTCTGGTTATTTCATTGAGTGACATTGTTATGCAAGCGAATATATGCAATGACAATATGATGGCGGTAAATAGAAATTGAGACAATGAAATTATTCAAAATGCCGTTGTGTAGAGAAATTAAATTTAAAGACTTTTTCTTTCTTTGTTCTTTTATTACAACAAAACAGGTACACGAAACAGGGCTCATTTTACAGAGCATTACACTTGTGCATGCAGATGTGCGTTTCAAACAATCTGTAGAATCATTTTCGCTGCTAGTTTTGCTCACAAAATATAAGATACAGCCATTGGGTTTGCTCGAAGTTAATGTATCGTTGGTGCATGATGTAAGTACACAAAACAATAACGCGAACAAATGAAAATATTTTATAAAAATTTCCTTTTAAGGTGATTGCAGCAGTTACTAGTTTTTTGCTAATTTTAATACAAAGTGATTTGACGCTACGATTTTCTTTAAAATAAAAATAAATAAAATGAAAGTAATTATATATACCTGACTGAACTTCATTAAATTGTCCGACTGTAAAAAGAAAAAATTTAAATAAGCAATATATAAAAATAACATAAATACCACTTACATTAAGCCCTTGCAAATACGGAAATGCATCTTCACTGGGTCTGAAAATTACAAAGAAAATTAATGGAAACAATAACAATTAATGGAAACAATAAAATTTAACACCATGTATGTAAACAACTTACAAGATTTCTACATCCCCCGCATTGCTATCATCAACAGTGGAAGCATCTGATGTGCTGGTCATTTCACCCATTGAGACTGGTTCCGTAGTGTTATGATTTGAATTCGAGTTATAGTCACTATAATATAAGAAAATAAAGAATTACTTCGTTTATTATAAAACAATTCGCAATTTAAAAAGTGCAACGAAATGAGAGCATGCTTATTATTTCGATTCCCGTGTCTCTTGGAAATCCTTCATCTTTTTTTGTTTCCCACTGTTAGTACGGTTTTATAAGTTTTTTTTTCACCTGATCGTATGCCAAGACATAGTATTTTTCATTTAAAAGCTACAATTTCACAATAATAAAAATATAATGTAATTTATTCAGAACATAATAGTAACAACACGGACAAATTAAAAAAATAATAGTTATATGTGTAAGAAAATCTCCACACAAACCAAACACACAAAATTTCGTTCCACAAAGATGCGATGGCGACAGTGTTGCCAACGCTTTTTTTCATTCCTATTTACTACATTTTTATACTACTACCAGTGATGAAAACGTAGGTACAAATGTACATTTTTCCGACTTTTTAGAACTACAAGGTAGATTGGTACATTTCATGTACAACTTGTCATTGTTTAAAGTCATAAGATTTTTGAAATTTAGAAACTTTGTATAACCTTGAACCTACTAATAAACATTATCCAATTTAAAATTTTTTTTGCATTATGTGTGTTTCCTTTTATAAAAAGTAATAACAGAGCTCTGAGCTTTGAAACAAATCATGACTAAAATTCTTTTGAAAAATCTAAATTTGGTTTTCCCCCGTGTCTAAAATCTTTTCTCTTTTCTTAGATTCCAATTTGTAGTGCTCAAAATGTTATTTTTTGTAATCAATTGACAAGTGACTCACTGTATATGTGCTGTAATAATTTAACTAATAAGATGTAAAGAATCCAACTGCTGTAATTTCAATTCAAACATTTTTATTTATTTTATGGAATTAGAATGATATATGGATAAATCAATGAGAATGAATTACAATAGTATTATACGAATTTCGTTTTCATGTTTTGTTCACTTTTTTTAATTGTTAACTTTTAAATGAAAAACAATTTCTTACAAAAACGATGAACCAATAAATAAAATATTATTTTAGGCACATTCATGCTCACTTAGGTACAACTTTTTTGGTAAATAAGGTACAATTTGATAATTGGAAATTTCATCCACTGACTACTACCCATTAAATCAACGTCGAGCTATTCGCATCCATTGTTTTCGTTTTGAATTGTCAGGAATGGTTCCGTACAGTTTTATAATAAAACTTTACTTTTAAAGTTTTGGCAGCAACGCCAGCAACTATGAAGTTAATAGTATAAAAACATTATAGATAGTGTATCATCATCACATATTTTTTACGCATAAGAAATGTATCTAAGAAATCTATTATCATGCGTATGATAAATGTAGTATTTACGATCATAAACAATAAAAAAATATATCGCTCTATTGTGTAAAAATTTCATATTAATATCTTGTATACTCTGCTCGTGAGAATTATAAGATTTCTTCTTTTTTCTGCAAAGTGGGAGTCAATTGAAAACTTTAAACGCGTTTTCTGCAAAATCGCGTTTTTTGAATTATGACAGTCTTTTAGTAAATGAGCGATATGTAGTAACAAAATCTTAATATCTCAGCGTAAATTAAAAAAAAATAAGTATCGAAAAAAATTTAACATGTCCTTCTGCAAAATTATGCATTATTAACGGGTATCGTCTACGAATCCGTATAAGCTGTGTTTTATTGCATGTGCGAATAAAATGACCAAGTTGTTAAGTCTCTTCTTCGTTATATTGCTATTCACAATGAAGCTGCTCAGCAGCTAGAGGTGAAACATCCCATTGTTTTTAGTTTTTACTCTTTATAAGAATATTCAACGAGGATTTCAATTTATTTCTGCCAGCAGACATTTCGAATCTTTTCCTTTTTTGATTTTGCCAACTGTCATGGTTCTTCTTTCACTTTTAGCAGTTCACAATAGAATTTGATGTAGTTAAACAACTTGTTAAGTATGCATAACAGCTATAATTATAGTTGCTAGTTATACATAAAAAGAAGCAAGTGGCGAATAAAACGCAGTTAAAACTATTTTAGGCAACTAAAACCATTAGCTGATATTATTGACGAGGACACAGATACTCGAAATAATACATATAAACAGAACAAGTTTTCAAGCTTTAGGCCAATCACTGGATTGGCGGACCAATAAAGCAAAAACAAATACAATTGAATTGAATTGTTCGATAAAAAGCTATTCGATTTACATTCTTTAGCCCTTATTTTTCTTTCTTTTTGCTTTTTTTTTGTAATTGGTATGGTTGTTGAAGCATTGAAAATATTAGTTCTAACGCGGTTATTATGTGGCTTTTAAAAGTTTAATTTAGTGATTGTGAGCTTTAGAATTGTGCATTTATGGATTTTCCTTTTCTATGATTGTTAACCAAAACGATTCCTGTAGTGATACTCAAAAATTTCAAGTACGAATACTGTGCTGGTAAAAAATCAAATACCATTGCATCAGGTACTAGTATAAAGTGTAACGCCCTGGTGGTTATTTTTAAATCAAGGTTAGCGATACAATAGTACCGCCAGAGCCAGAGAGTATATACATATATGTACAGTTTGTGCCGTATAAATGTATTGAGCATAAACAACTACCTGGAATATGATATACAAAGTATTGACAAATTTTGAACTATAATTAGTAAAAAGAGCTAAATTTGAAACTATCTATACATCTTTAAACCTAAAGCCAACAACTTAAAACGCATAAAATTCCCTCAGTTGAGAAAACCTCTGAGAAGTATTAAACATTTTTAAATTTGAAACAAATATATCATTCTCGTTAAATTCAATTATTTGCTTAACTACAAACGGCTGGAAAAATTTTAAAAGTTAGTCAGAAATTTACTAGAATTATGTTAAAAATGTAAACCAATAAATTAATTTGTCAAGCTCTTTTGTGGCTGTTCACACGGGCGCAAGCATGAACGCCTGTCTGAAAGAGAGAGGTAGAAAAAAAAAATTAGTAGTAAGAGGTAAAGACTCGCCTGTCTTTTTTTTGCATCCATGTGAATAGCCACTTTGGGGTTTAGCATTAAATGCTTTTTAAAAAATAGCAAATATATTTTAAAGATAATAGATGCGTTTCGTGGACGTGAAATCAGAAAAGCTGATTTCAAAGTGATAAATAAAAAAATCAGTAATCAGTGTTTGCGTCTTAGAAACGGCATGATGCATTAATTGTAAAATTTTTGAAAATCATTAAATTCTGAAATAAGTTTTTCTGCTTTTACGTCCGTGCAACGCACCCAATATCGGGCGAAAATCAGCTGCAAATAAAAAATTATTCGTAGAAATGCAACACTGTATGCTGTGTTCATTCTTTTGATACCTGTTGATACTATATACAATTACGTTCCACACATTCGGCAAACAAAAATGAATGTATATAAAAAGAATAGGAAAGTAACAGTGTTGCTGGCCGATGGTATTTCGACAATAAAACAAAAGGAAACAAAATAAATGAAGAATGAACTTACTAGGCAAAAAACATGTTATTTCCTAATATCAGCTGTGCCGGGGTGGAAGAGGAGTTCACACTGTTGTTGTTGAAGAAAACTGCAGTTGATCTCTCATCAACAAAATGTTGTTGCTGATGTATAACGCGTTGTTGTAAACCCATTGACACCAACTCACCGTCATGTTGCTGCAAGTTCTGACTAAACTCTTCAATTCTAATGGAATGATTTAGAATATGTAACTTTTTCAATATTTACATTCAAACAGTTCACAGTCACCTTATATTTTGTGGTATATCCTGCATTTGGAAAACTCCTGTAGAACTAGTAATCATATTATTATGGCTAAGGCTACTGTTCTCATGGATCATCTTGCAATCTTGCAAATGCGGCGAAATTTAGTAAATTTTTGTGCTTCTACTTTGGCACGTCCTTCGTCGTGTGTGTGTGTGGATTGTGATGAAATTCGCAAATCGTTACCTGAAATAGCCGTCGATGTTGGAGCCAATTTTGTTACCAATTAGAATTTCTAAAATAATATACCGTTCCAGGTTTTCATTGATTATTGCAGTGCAGTTTTTAATAAAACTGTCTTGCTCCTTCTGGTAAAATAAAACTAAAGTTTCAAAACACTTGACTGTTGGAAATTTGAACACGTTTGAACATGCACACTACAGGTGCCTATGTATAAATTATTTGGTTTTATAAACTAATATGGCACTATGGTTGACAATAAATTGGCACTACCGGATTATTAAATTGTTTTAATTCACTTTTGACAACAAATTCAACACGACAATAATAAAAAATTAAATTTTTATTCCACACACAAATTAAATAATCCTACCGGCACAAAGAACAATTGACGAATGAAGAAATGAAGAAGAAAATTATACTAAGGAAACAATTTGATTAAAGTACACAGTTGCATTATCAGGTACCATATCAATCATAATAGTACCCTTTTCGATGTATGTGGCCGTAATCCCCTTTTAGACTGCGATTTTCATGTGATTCTCTTTTGTAAGTTTGTTTTATCGCCGGTAGCTTTTAGACACAGCTATTTTGACCAAGAGATTGTTGGTGACGTTTGCTTTTTGGTATTCGTTTTACATGACCGCAACAGAGATATAAAACGTAAACATAAAAAAAATTGCAGCAAAATCGTTAGTACGTGGACTCGTTCCCTTCCGTTTCCCCTTCCTTGTCCACAAACAGCAAATCGCAAAGACAAATCACTTGGGGCTAAGCAGATTTAGTTCTTTCCTATTGTGCCAAAAGAAACTGAATCTTCTTTTGTTTATGTTGATTAATGTGGTGATTCGAGCTTCGAACCCAACTAGCACTTTCACATCGTTTTGTCCCAGATTTCCAGAAACAAATTTTCTCGTCTAAATGACTTAAAATATTTTTTGAAGGCATTATCTTGTCAAAATTTTTTAAAAAATCCTTTCTGTTCCAACCCATGTACTTATTGGTTACGTACAGAAGATGCAACTGTTGCCCAACAGAGGAGAGCGTGTCTTCTGAACGCGTAGTTGTGTGTTTTTGCTCAGCACAACTGTTGACATTTGGATGCCATTTTTACGATCATATTATTTTTCCGCTCTTTCATACCAACATGTTGTTTCCCAAAAATTGGGCAGACGATGCATCATGCCGTTCAGAAGACACAACAGTTTAAAAACAACTGTTGGCAATTTACAAACAACAATTTAAAATTTTGTGTATCTGCTGAACGCAACCATTGGTACCTACTTTTCCACTGTATCACTTTCATAAACTTGAATAAGAGCAAACCCATGGCGGAATTAGCATTCAAGATGGTAGCCATGGAAGAATAGCAATAATTCATAAGATATAAATTACATATGGAGATCGCTTATGTTAGTCTGCCTTCAGACGATGCGACTAGTCTTATGAGATTTTTTGGCATAGGCTTTTGAACTTTCATGTAGCATTTATACGAAGAGACTAGTTGCATGAAACTTTCTCCATTCTGGTTTTCATCAATAGGAGAAAACATGGGACTTCAAAAATGTATAAAGACAAACAAGAAATTTTGTCTATCCCCTGATGTTGCACTCCTCTTTCCTACATTTGTCCGAGTCTCATAAGGCTAGTCTCATCATATAAATGATGACTTACACTGCACCTGTACCTGCCAATACTGACATGCCAATTGAGAATACGTATTATCTGCCAAAAAAATACAAAAAAATTATCTTAGTGATGTAAGCGTTCCGCCAATTATCCAGCCAATTCATTTCTAACAAAATGTCAGGCACTTCATTTCTAACAATTTACTCGATCTGTTTTTGTTTTCTCTCACAAATTTGCAGAAACGTCAAGTATTGGCTGCTTACGTCAAATCATTGGAAAAACTCAGTGGCATCGAAATATGCCTGCCAGCAGCGATTCCAACTTGCGGAGAATTCCCCGATTTGCGGGGAATTCTCCGCTTGAAGTCGTTCAGCTTTTAGTAATTAAAGTCTGTAGAATATTTTTTGTCAAATTTTATGTAATATAAACCTTTAACTTATGAAAAATTTCATATTATGGGTCTTAAATTCTTCATCTTTTCTTAAGCAGGCCCTGCAATTTATTGGTTGGAAAAATCGATTTTTAAAAAAGTATTTGAAAGTATTATATTTCGAAAGTATTTTGTAAAAATTTCAGATATAGATATAGACGATTATAGCGCCGAGTGCCAGTCAAACCAAAACAGTCGCGTGGTGCTTCGACTTCCCTTTCGGCCGTTCAGAAAGGCTTAGCTATGCCTTCGTCCAGCACCTCCTGATTAATAATTCTTAATCATTGCTGTCTAATCAGTAAACTTACAAATTACGGTCAGCCATCATAAAGAAGATGAAGTATATTTTATATGTTAAAAACCAATAGTCAAAACTTTGAACCCGTTTTTTTCAAAACAAAGTTTTTGCCATTTTTTATTTGAGTCAAAAGAAATCCCATGAAAATTTTTATGTCCAAAAGTGGGCTGAAGCTTTTATGTTAAGAATTCCGGAGTCAGAAAGTATGTTTCTATTAATCTACCAGTCCCATGAAAATTGGTTAAGTTTTGGACAGAGAAAGTTCAGGATCGCCTTAAAATAACACTCACTGAGATCAATTTCGTTTTTAAAAAATGTTTATATGGAAGTGCGTGTAGCGCTGTTATAATGTGAAACTATACTAATGCGGCGAATTCGATCGAAAATCGGAGAATTTCTCGAGGGTTACCGGGGAGAGAGAAAAAATGAGTTGGCATCCCTGCTTGCCAGTGACTCTGCCAATGAAAAAGTGTGAGTATATTACATGGTATGCAACATGGCAGAATTACACCAGCTGGTAGCAGCATTACAACAAGTACAACAAAGCAATGGGTGCGTTTCCCGGGTGTAAATCAGAAAACTGATTTCGAAGTGATTAATCAAAACTCAGTAAGTGCCTGGTTATATTGGTGCTCGGTGTTCGACGAACACAAAATATTTTCTCCCGTGCTCGGTCGAGGTGGTTACATTCAGCTCGTTGCAGTGTTGCTTTTTGTTAAAATATACTCGTTTACTTAATACTATTTTGTATGTAATGATACTGTTTTGTAAAATAACTCATTGCCACCCTAAAGACTCTCTCTTTGTGTTCAGTGTTTCAAAATTCGGAATTTATGGACCAAATTTCGAGACTTTCAAGATCATTTTGCAACCTTCTCTATGATTGATAACATATATATATATATAATATGCTATGCTCCAAATTGTCAAATAGAGGAAATAAGCTGTGAGCCAAAAAGCGATAAGAGTCGTAGTAATTTAAAAATGTAATCCACTAATGAATAAGATGAAAGCGTCATTTGATGTAGATTGTCCCTAAAACGATACTGCATGCTGAAATGTATGGATGGCATTTGATGGTGTTAAAGGTACGGAAGAAAGGCAGGAGGAGGTGATGGCAATAGACAGGGAGACTAATACGTACCACAAACTGCCGGGGAGTGTCATGTCCACATAGGAAGAACGTCAGAAGCAAATTAATTTGCCGATCAATTTTTATGAAAAATCTTTAACTTTCCATTTCAATTTGGTTGTTTTACTTAGTGAAGCACTCTCCTCTTTCTGTTCCATTTTAGACTGTGTTTGTATTTTTTCCTTTTGTTTATACTTCCACCATTTTAACGCAATCAGCTGACTTCGAAATTATGAATTTTCTTCTTATTTTATAAAAACTTTTCGTAATCGCAGCCGTTTACACCGTCCGAACATCATTCACAAATATTTTCCGACCGGCATGTGTTTATTTGTAATAACATTTACACCAGACAAACGAAGGACAGAATCTTGGATCCATTATGAAAGACAAAATGAAAAAATTTCTCAGAAAAAGGCACATATCAAATGAATTATTTCTCACACTGCAATTAGTACTAATGCGCCTAAATGTTTTAAAAATATTAAAGAACATTTCAGTTGCTGTTGCCAAGTGCAGCGAATTTATGATTTATAAGTGTGTACAGTATACGAGCAGTGGTGGATTCAGCAGGAAGTGTCTATGGCCATAAAAATCCAACAAAATAAAAACTTGAAAATTTTGTTTCATAATAAAATGTTGAAAAATGTATTGAATATACATATATAATAAACAAAATTAAATTGTAATTATAAAATATATATTTATCGTAGCCAGGTCTCTCCAAAGAAAAAACACTAAATACGCCCTTGTAATCGAGTATATACCACCGATAGGCGTTAAGTACCTACAGGTCATAGCAGCGTCAACTCTCTCTTCCACTTCTTTCATTTTTTTATATGAAGAGACACAGAACTATCAAAATCTATGTTTTTGTTTTATTAGTTCCCATGCATTTGTTTTTGTATTTTTGAGATTTCTGAGTCTTTATAGCAACAAAACAGCGTGTTGTTATTGTCTTGTTATACTTGTTGTAATGCTGCTACCATTTGGTGTAATTCTGCCGTAGTAGCTACTAACTACCTGCAATTGTTTTACAGTTTTCAGTATGTAATGACAGTAAAAAGAAAATGCTCAAATAGATTTTCATTTAATAGTTGCCAAACACTGCTAGTGTATAGTTGAATTTGAAGTCGCTCGTCATGTTTCTGCCGACAATTAACTTAATTTTTGTTATTTATATAGTTTTGATCATAAGTGTACAAGGTATATTGCCCTCAGCTTATTAGTCGAAAATATTAACATTAATTAAAATTATTATTTTTCGCTGCTTTACATAGATGCACATGTCTCACAAATTCGTCTTCATGAGACATTTGCAACGGAAAATGAAATTACGGATTATGTGGAGCTACCAATTTTATCCAGTGCCATAGAGAATTCTATTGATAATTTGAAACTACCTGCAATAAATTTCTCAAAGAACCAAAATAAAAACGCAGCGGATTTTGACAGTGTTTTAGAGAAACATGACGAAAGCTTGATATTACAAACAACCGATTTTTCCAATTCTCTAAATATTAATGATGATTATTACGATGACGTCGATGATGAGCATGCAAATTATCCAAAAACAAATCCATTCACAAGAACTAATGGAAAAAAGGTTCAACTCAGTAACAAAGATGACATTGATATAGATAGTAAAAATTCCAAACTGCGACTACGACGTACTGAGGGCTCATTTTGTCGTCGTAGCTTCGATAATAGTCCTGGATATTGTATTTACGCCTTTCAGTGTTTGCATGTAATGCGTGAATATAGTGAATATGGTACCAAAATCGATATATGCACACACAGAGATAATATTCCGGTTATATGCTGCCCACTAATTGGTAAAGAGATCGTACACTATCGTCCGCGTATAAGTGAGAAAAGTGAGTATCAAATATTATGTATTTGCAAACCAAGGTGTTAAATTATTTTACACGTTTTGGCATCAAATAATATTTTAAATGTCAAACTATTTTTTTTTTTTTACTTTAAATATTTGACTGCCGTGACCGCAATAGTATGATGTATCTGAAGAAAACGTCGAGTTTTCTCAGTTGTTTTATTTTGCAGCTGCGAAAAGGCAAAAAGAATAAAGTTAATCTGTTAAGTTAGCGAAAGATATCTTGAGACTCATTGTAAAGCAACGATTTTCTGCATAAAATCGGGTTCAAGTAACCGAGTCTATGTGATGCATGTCTTAAAGATGATGTAACTGCAGAGAATTCCGGCTTTCTCTTGTACGAGACGTGCTACAGTAGGCAAACATTTCGAAACGAATAAGAACTTAGTCAACCTCGATCTATCCAAGTTATGTAAATTTGCAAAGGCTTTGGCAGATTTAAGGCTATAGACGAAACTGCACCCAACTTAGTTAGGAGAATGGCCCTCTTCGAGACGGAGTACAATGGGTTCTTTAGACTAAGTGGGAAATTCGAGTACTTTTTCTGTTGCAGTGCAATGAGTAAAATTTGCCACATTTGGGTATGGCAGCATCATCTTTTTTTTTTATTATTATGTTTTCTTTGCAAATTCCATATTTTTTCATAAAAATGATTCTCATTTGTACGTTTTTAATTGATTGTCACTGTGATTTGAATGAAACAACTCAAAATATTAGTTAACATAATTTTTTATTTTGATATATAGTATAAATATGCATAAAGATAATATCAGAAAGTTAGTAATATTAGATTTAAATCACAATTAAAAGTGAATTCAAAGTTATTGCATTTTTTTTTAATTAAAGCGCTATGATAGGATATTGAAACCGTCCAATTATCCATTTACATTCAAAGGTTTTAAAACTGCAGCTTTGATTTCCAACAATTATCTTCATTGTATCTTTCTAGAATGTCAAATGTACTACGATGCTGTAAGAGATATTAAAATAAGTAAACCGCGGACATTTTCTGGAAAAACTTGTATGCCAAGTATGCCTATGATAGTTGGTGGAGAGATGGCACTTGAAGAAGAGTATCCCCATATGGTAAATTGATAAATATATTACAGGATTAGGCAAAAAACTAATCATTTTCAATTTTGAGTAGGCAGCCATAGGATGGATGCATGATTATAATCTAATAAAATGGAATTGCGGTGGTAGCTTGATCAGTAAACGTTTTGTATTAACAGCAGCGCATTGCGTTACCTCAGAGCGGTAAGTTTCACATAGCCCAAGTCATATAACGCAACAATTCACAATTACATTTTCAGCAAAGCTCCAGATATAGTACGCTTAGGCGTACACAATCTCAATAGCATAGAAGAACCAGCAAAACAAGATTTTAAAATTTCCGTCATCATAATACATCCAAAATATAACTCTACATTCTATTATCACGATATTGCATTGGTTAAACTCTCCAAAAATGTAAATTTTTCAAAGCAAATACGTCCCGCTTGTCTCTGGCAGCTACCGCATCTTAATATGCATACAGCCATTGCAGTCGGCTGGGGACGTACTAGTTTTATGAAAGATTACTCGGATGGCTTACGCAAGGTCACTTTGAATATGATTGATCAGAAACTTTGCATGCACACATATCGGCGAGAACGTCGTTTACCACAAGGTATAATTAAGGAACAATTTTGCGCTGGTCACTTGGATGGTGGTAAAGATACATGTCAGGGTGATTCTGGTGGACCATTACATGCTGAATTACCAGAGTATAAGTGTGTGAAATTCATTGTGGGTATAACCTCTTTTGGCAAGTATTGTGCTGCTCCAATCGCTCCAGGGGTATATACAAATGTATACGCATACCTGGATTGGATTGAAAAAATCGTTTATAAGTTAAAAATCAACTAAAACAAAATTTAGGCAGAAGTAAATATCGAATTAATTGAAATTTATATTTCTCTTAGTGCTCTTCAAAGTGTTGTGACCCTTTTTATTTTGTTTATTATAGTATACAAAGTGATTTTATAATTTTATAATAATATTAGTCCCCTTCTCGTATGTATGTACTTAAATTTCTAAACGATACGCTTAATAATTTTAATAAATGTCTATTTTATTTTACAAAGGAATCTGTTATTTGTATTATATTTACGCAAAAGTAGACTACAGAAAAATGTTCCCATACAAAAGTCTATTTTTAGAGTTTTTAAAGTGAAACTTCTTTAGCGAGGGTAAATTGAAAATTTGCAACGAAAGTTGCTTTGTTGTTGCAAAAGTGCGAAATTGCGAAAGTGCGACTTAAAGTACTGAGATGCGAGCGTTCAATGCAAATATTGGAGATGGGAAATAGTTTAACTGTCAAAATATTACAGTCTCATGTTGCATCAACTTGTGAAAACCCATAATAAGAAACGAAGTTATGCTGTTACACGATTGCAAAGTCATATGGAGATCGGCTGCTTACAATCATGCAGAGAGTCGACTTCTTGCAGTTTTATAGCAGTCGATATAGAAGTCTCGCGTTGACTGCATATAACTGAACTTTCTTCTCATGTGTTATATACGTATATTAAGTCGTGTTTGTGCCGATAAGTGTAGAGAGTATTAACAGAGGAAAAGCAACAATAAAATAGAGAAAAGAGTACTGCGAAAACTTCAACAGAATGTTTTATAAATGTTTTCTAACAATTTTCTAATAAACAATATAGTTTCATTTTTACTGTGACACATAGACACAGACACATAATTTAATTTTTTTTTTTTTTCAAAACGATCCATAATATGTTAGAGCCAAATTATTTTGAAAATCATCATAAAATAAACTGGCTTTAATTTTAAGGGTGGTACAACAACAACTTCTTATCGTGATACACTGTAATTAGTGTTGCCAAACGTTACATTTTTTCCGGGACATCCCAGATTTTTCATTTATTTACAAATGTCCTACTGGAACAACAATTTTCCCGGGCCTTGTGGAATTTTGGTTTTGTTATCACGCTTAAAAGTGTTTTAATAACCAATCATAAAAGGAGCATAATTCTTACTATTTAGTACTTAATTTTCAATGGCAACCTTGATTAATATGATATAACGAATAATTTAAAACAGGAAAAGGAAATGAAATAAAACTAATAAAAAATGCAACGCTTGTTGTTCTTATTTTGTTTAAATTAAATGTTTTTTAAAATTTACTTTATAAACTACGACTATAACCGTTTATTTTGTAGATTATGGCAATTTTGTCACTAATCATAGCTTTTCAATCAATATATGCATGCAGCTCCTCATGGCAAAACCCACCACCACGTATAGGTTGCTAGGGTAATTATTATGTTTATTTGATCGATAACTGAAAGATTATATTAATTTAATGGGTGGCAAAAGCAAAAAGAAACGCAATAGTAAAGATTCCACCTCAAGTAATGGCGGCAATGGTGAAGGTGAAGAAAAGAAAAAGAAAGAAGGTGGTAGTAAAAAGAAAAGTGGAGGCGGCAAAGCAATCGGCTGCGATATTTTTAATGATGCAGCAATGGAAAATGCTTATTATGTTTGCCATAATGTTCAGGTAAGAATTACAATAATTAGAAATATTTCAATAATAACTTTGTCATTTAAGGATGTACTTAAAACGCGTGGATTTGCATGGCCAGATGGACAAAAGAAAAAGAAAAAGGGAAAGCGTTAATGAGGTAATTCGACAGCAAATCACCTGCAGCATTAGTGTACTAGTATAGTAAATTCTGTGAATCATTTATTAAATCATAATGTAATAAACAGTTACTAAAACAATAATTTCATCATTTATAATATTTGTAAAAATGTCATCAAATGATTATGATCGGCTTCTTTCATATTACACTTGCTCAACACAGACGTGATTGTTTCTGGACGCCCACTTAAATCAGAAGCTATTTTTAATTCAACACATGTATTTTTATAAGTCATCATAATATGTAACAATTTAAAAATAATATTTAAAAAAATAAAATAAAAGCTGCAAAAAGAATAATTCTAGAAAAAGTTGTTTGGTAAACAATTTCCAAAAATATACGAAGAAATTCACTCAAGTACAACAAAAAATATGAGCGAATTTTCCCAAGCGTCAATAAAATTTTCCATTTGTGTAGACACTGGCCAACAAGTGGGAGGCAAAGAGTTGCCGCGCTTTGCCGCACCGGGCGGCAAATGTATTTGAACATAAACAAAAAAAAAAAAAAAAGTAACTACGAAGTGAACATAGATCGTGATCGTCGATCGTGTTTGAGCGAAATGATCGCATAGTATACACTTGTATACACATTATTTTTGAGATACTAAAACCATCTCGATATCGCATAAAATCAAGTAAAACATTTCAAAAATACAACAGTCGTGCGGTGCAGCTCAGTCGAAACACATTGAATCAAAAACAAATCACAAAAAAAAGACAAAAAAATAGCAAATAATACAAAAAAAATCAAAAGTAATCTTGCCAGTATAATAATCATTTTTTATATAAAATAAATTAATTACTTAATTAGAAAATATGTCTAAAATACCCGCAATCGGCATTGATTTGGGCACCACATACTCGTGTGTCGGTGTTTGGCAAAATAATAAAGTTGAAATTATTGCTAATGATCAGGGAAATCGTACAACACCCAGTTATGTTGCATTTAATGATACTGAACGCTTAATTGGTGATGCAGCCAAAAATCAGGTAAATATGTTTCATTTATGGTTGCGTACATTTTTGGAGACTGTATCGCTGTGGGAAATCTATGAAAAAATTAAATAATTGCTAAAAATGTGCTATTCCAAATAAATCACAAATAATAACAGTGCATTAATGAATGTTTATTTTATAGTCTGATATATAGATACATTTGTTTTGCATTGCGAGATTTAATTTAAGCAGCTATTGTTGGTCGTTTAAGCTTAGTTCAACTTTCGTATAATTTTTGAGAACTGAATTAAATTAGCAAGCAAGAAACTGGAAAATTTACCCAATTACAAGAAATTCAAAATCTCAGGATTTTTACGTTACGTCCGCCACATTATGTTCGGGATATTTTAACTACTTGTAGGAGTTATGCATTTTGCATTGTTGACGTTACATGAAATACATTCAGATGTGCTAAGAATAAGAAAACAATGACGCATTGGTGATTACGTTGTATTACTATGTGTAAGGTCCAAAAGTGTAAAAAAAAAAACAAAAAACCGAATAGAACTTAAAAACTACTGAAGACACATGCAAAATATGCTCAGCTAAAGTAGCAGAAAAATAATACGAAGAAATTATGACAGTTCAAACACTCTTGGAGCAGTGATGTAACATAACTTGAGCACTTACGTCTGCGAAACGCGACCAATGCTACTTAATCTTCGAACTAAGTAGTAGAGAATAGCAACAAATAAAACTTTTCTTTTTTGAACAAATGATAAATCAATAAACTCATCTGAAAAATAAAAAATTTTACTGCACGCTTATGAAATTAAATAAATCCGAATAATACAATTTCTTGCTAAAATTAAGCATGACGCCAAAGTAATTAAAACCGTTTTTGTTTAGAATATTTTGATATGTTTGTTTATAATGAAGATTTTTCTAAAAATAAAATTAAGTAATAAAAATACCTGCAAAAGTACAAAAAAAAGATGATCTTTTGATCTTATGTGATTTTTAATAAAATTACAGGTAATCAAAACTTTTTATATAAATTTATGTAGATATGTAGCAGACGGGCTGAATTTATAAAAGCCCAAGAAAAGTTATTTGATATTTTTAATTTTCTGCAGAAACGTAATAAATTTAGGAGAAAAAGAATTTGGAAACCTTAAGGGTTCGAAAAAAATTGATTAGAATTCAATGTTTTTCCGTAGTCAAAGGTTTCTGAATCAGCCATATTTGAAAAAAAAAAAAAACAATTGTTGAGGAATATAAACGTTCTTCAATAGAGCCTTTAAATTAATCTTTTTATATCAAACAATTTAGATAAATTTGATTAAATGACGTGATGCATTGAGAAAAAATCACAATCTGATGCAACCAAAAAGGGAAACTAGGATATTTAAATTGACTAAAAATCCCGGCAAATTCGTATAAAGAAAAAATGTTTAAGGGTCTAAGGAAAAATTTTGTCTCAGACTTCAAACCTCTAACTCTTGCTAGTTAAGCTTCTCTGATTCAGATAGAAAAAATCTATGACGAGTTGGACTATAACTTTCTTTAATAAAAATATTCAGTATCATATTTCTTTTCTATATTAAAGTATGGTTACTTAATTGTGAAAACTCTGTACAACAACAGTTCTTTGGGAGTTCGTGGTTTTTAGTTTATGGCCACAGATTCTTGTACTGCCTAGCGTCGTTTTTTGTTAAAAAAAATTGAATGTTTTACTTGCAAGTTAAATTATTTATATATGATCTCTTTGGTGTCTTTGAACCTATAGCTATGTCTACGAATATTTTTTTTTTACATCATCATTAACATAAAGTATGCAGGAGATTATTTAATTGATAAAGGCACAAAGGTCACCGATTTCAAAACTGTCATAATTCTCTATACTGGTTTAAAAGTAGAAGGAACATTTTTAGACTTCTGTATTAATTATCACCGTATAGTTGGTTGCATATTTCCCTTACATCTTCCCCTTACATCTCCCATAATATTAGAAATTGCACTGTAGATTTTCTAATGTTGCTTACTTATTGCTAACCAAAAGTAAATGTTAATCATTGAACAATTTGTAAACGCTTCATATTTTCTGACACCAAATATACCGCAGAAAAAAATTTTTAATTTATTAGTTTTTAAAATTACATTATTTTTTGTTTTGAAAACGTGTTAACAGAATGTCACAATACATTTATTTTAAGTTTATCTCTTACAGAAGTTTTTCTTGACCCTCACTCACTTACTACACTAACAACAAAAATACCAAATGAATTGATGAAGTTCTAGAAATTAAATCTAACACTAGCTTGCCCAAAATTGGACAGAATGTCATGTAAAATGCTGTCAGCCATAATTTATAATGTTTAGTGAATTTTTGAGTATTTTTAACATGTTGTATTCGTCATATCGTACTTTGTATGGGAATAGAATCTAAAGACTAGTTAGATGAAACTATGGGAGCAATTTAATGTCAATTTCAATACATACAAACACATGTACATATGTGATGCCTACTTTTTTCACTAACGATGTTCTCCTAACCCGAATATTAATATATAAAAGAAATATTTAATAATTCCTATATATTATTATCACATGCAGTGTGGGTGTTTTATTTTTCTTCTTTATGCCAGCATTTCACATTCATTTCACAAACATTTGAGAAAACATCAATGGCACACACCGAGATCGTGTAGTGGAATATTCTAGTTTAATTGGCAAAATTGTATTTGGACGACGATGATGATGAAGAAGATGATGCCGAATTGTGCCATTGCAAATGTTTCCATGCTTTTGAAAATATTTAAAAATAGAATGAATATTGCATACAATATAAAATTTTATTTATTTATTTATTTATAAAAGTATGAAGATACTTGCTTATTTTTAAATGAGCGCTAATTTCTCGTTTTCTTAGTTAGAAACGATAATGAAAGTGTTTTGGAATGCAGCAAGAATAATATTAGTTTTTGAAAAATAATGAGGAGAAATACAAAAATTTAACATAGAGAATAGGTGGTCAATGCGAAAGAATATGATTATGTGTAAATGGAAACCAAACAAATTTTTATGTGCATTCGATTCGGCACTCTATTTGTTTAAATTCGTACTTAAACTAGTTTAACTTAAGCAGTTAAAAACCATTACCGATTATTACCGACAAGCCAAGCTTCTCCACTTAAGTACATAAATATATTTTTAAATTTTCCAGGTTGCCATGAATGCCCGGAATACCGTATTCGATGCCAAACGTTTGATTGGCCGAAAATTCGATGACAGCAAAATACAAGATGATATGAAGCATTGGCCATTCCAAGTCATCAATGATTGTGGTAAACCAAAAATTGAAGTTGAATTCAAAGGTGAACGCAAACGTTTCGCACCCGAAGAAATCAGTTCAATGGTACTGACAAAAATGCGTGAAATCGCTGAGGTTTATTTGGGTGGTAAGGTCACGGATGCAGTGATTACGGTGCCTGCCTACTTCAATGACAGTCAACGTCAGGCCACCAAAGATGCCGGTTCCATTGCCGGTTTGAATGTGCTAAGAATCATTAATGAGCCCACAGCTGCAGCTTTGGCTTATGGCCTCGATAAGAACTTAAAGGGCGAGAAGAATGTATTGATTTTTGATTTGGGTGGCGGTACTTTTGATGTGTCCATTCTAACGATCGATGAGGGATCACTATTTGAAGTTAAGTCAACCGCCGGTGATACCCATTTAGGTGGTGAAGATTTTGATAATAGATTGGTTAGTAATCTTCAAATTAAGTATAAAAAGTGAACTATAGTTTATGGATATCCACAAATTTCTATATTTTCAGGTTAATCACTTTGTTGAGGAATTCAAACGTAAGCATAAACGTGATTTGGCTGGTAATGTACGCGCTTTGCGGCGTTTACGCACCGCATGCGAACGGGCTAAACGCACGCTATCCAGTAGCACTGAGGCGTCATTGGAGATTGATGCACTTCATGAGGGCATCGATTTCTATTCAAAAATCACTCGTGCTCGTTTTGAAGAGTTGAACATGGATTTATTCCGTTCAACGTTACAGCCGGTTGAACGTGCACTAACCGATGCTAAAATGGATAAGGGTGCCGTAAATGATGTTGTGCTTGTTGGTGGCTCAACACGTATTCCTAAAATTCAAAAAATGTTGCAGGACTTTTTCTGTGGCAAACAATTGAATCTGTCTATTAATCCTGATGAGGCTGTTGCATATGGTGCTGCTGTGCAGGCAGCAATTCTCACCGGTGTGGGAAGCTCACAAATTCAAGATGTCTTACTGGTCGATGTCACGCCTTTGTCTTTGGGCATAGAAACAGCAGGCGGCGTTATGACCAAATTGATTGAGCGTAATGCACGCATTCCATGCAAACAGCAACAGACCTTCACCACGTACAGTGACAATCAAAATGCTGTCACCATTCAAGTGTATGAAGGTGAACGTGCCATGACCAAGGATAACAATCTCTTAGGCACATTCAATTTGACTGGTATACCACCAGCACCAAGAGGCGTCCCAAAAATTGAAGTTACATTCGATTTAAATGCGGATGGCATTTTAAATGTTTCCGCTAAAGATAATAGCACTGGAAAATCGGAAAAGATTACAATTACCAATGATAAGGGACGTCTATCAAAAGCTGAAATTGATCGTATGCTGTCTGAGGCTGAGCAATATAAAGATGAAGACGAGAAGCAAAAGCAACGTATACAGGCTAGAAATACTTTGGAAGGTTATATCTTCAGTTGTAAACAGGTAAAATAGAGGCTACAATTTCTGATTGGGTTTGATTTTAAATTAATTTCTTATTGCAATTTCAGGCTGTTGAAGATGCTTCAGCCGGAAAACTAACCGACTCAGATAAGTCGACGGTGCGTGATAAATGCGCTTCGGAAATGTCATGGCTCGATTCAAATACGCTTGCTGAGAAAGAAGAATTCGATGATCATTTGAAGGATTGCCAACGTGTTTGCGGTCCAATAATGGCTAAAATGCATGGTGCTGGTGGTGCAGGTGGTGGTGATGGCGGCGCCAATGCAGGACCACAAGCTAGTGGTGGACGTTCTGGTCCAACTGTTGAAGAAGTTGATTAAATTTTATGACCTATTTCAATATATTTTCGTTTTGCATTTTTAGATTATATGTAATTAATTTTTTTTACCTATTGCCAATAAATGTTTATTTTTTTTAAGTACCCATATTTTCCACATTTCTTTTTCTGAAATTACAATGTGCTAGTCATAAAATGTAGCAAACGGGAGACATACTATTTTTAACTAAGCCGGGGTCAAGGAGTTCAGTGGTGATAACCGTTTTTCTTCGTATCAGTAACGTTTCATACAACATTTTTTTGAAGTTATGGCTTAGGGGTATACTACGAAGTTACATGTTCCTCTTCTTATTTCAGTGAAAATTGGTACCGAGGGGTTTTTTGGCATGAAAAAACTGAATCTGACACAACGTATAAAAGATGAAAATTGGAAGCATTTTTGGAATTTAGGTTTATGTTTACTAAAGCCAAGTTTAAAATTTTTGTTGTTCGGTGACCCGTAGTAAAATTTGATGGGCAACATATTTGTTGAACATATTAACCCTTTATCAACCCTCGTAATGGGTAAAAAGTAACTTTGTCGAAAAGGGTAAAAATTACCCATACTTGTGGGCGCCAAAAGGTTAATATATTGGAGGAAAATATTCTACGGAAAATTCTACATTAAATTTACGAGCATACAAACAAGCTTTGATGCAAAACTAACAAATTGTCTTATGGTTTATTATACTTAATCTGTTAGAAATGGGCAAACCTTAGGCCCGCGTATAAAAACTTTTACCTAAACTTTTAAAACACAGACACCCGTAAAATTTTGTTTCAGTGTTCTATCAGAATCAACTTTCTGATGACTTGTGTAACGTGAGATACGAAAAAAAGTTTTTTTGGGAACTTTAATTTTTTGAGGTTAGGGACGACACGTAACATTTCCCGTAGAAAATAATATTAGATTCATGTTTATCAACTGAAATTACACAAAAATAAGCTTTTTCCGTTGTTTTATGATGACTTGGGTAGGCGTGAGACCCGAAAAACAGCCTTTTTGGACCTTTTTTGAGGTTAGGGACAACACGTCACATTCCCCGTGAAAAATAATAATGGATTCATATTCAGCGAAAAAAAAATATACGAAAAAAACTTTATCTGTTTTTTTATGATGACTTGGGTAAATGTACGCATGATAAAACTATTATTTTAAGCTGAGGTGGTAGACTTGCAGCCGCCATATTGGTCCGCCATCATACAAAATCAAAAAGGCCTCGTTGCATTCGAAACTAGAGATAATACCTTATAATACCTTAACCATTTTTGGACAGGGGGGGTCTCCCATTGACAGAAAATGTCCCACATACATATACTGTAGTCTGTTGAGAAGTTTATCTAGCGGTGTCTTTTTTGCCCTACTGTGTGCCGTCACCCATGAACTTGGCATTTTTATTTGTTTCTATTGTATTGTGTGAATTTATTATTCGCTTACATTGTCGACGTAATACCTAAATATTCAAATCAACAAATTTAATATATTACTAAAACTTTATTAGGTATATAAAGCTTTGATTAGGGAAATTTTTGGATTGATTGCAAATAACAAACAATATTTGAAATATACTATCAGTTCTTTCTAAACGTTCGCAGTACTCGCATATCCATTTTCCATCTCCTTTAAAATGGTTGTAGTAAGTAAGTTATTTAATGAGGGAATACGACATCGTAATTGCTATGGTGGTTTCGTACATGAAAATTCTTGCACCATGAATGCTCTGTTGCATATATATAAATTTATTAGATCGAACTCGATATACTTTGGACCTATCGTTTTGGTAAGCAGTGAAAATGGTGAATGTTAAAAACATCAAATTTCAGCAGTAATTCTAAATCTTACTTCCAGTTATCAACATTGGTGAAGATTCGTAAAATGAATAAGGAAATATTGAAAGATAATTTGAAGTACTTCTATGAAATTGTTCTCGCTGGCAGCTCAATTGCTTGGTTTATATCATTTTTCATATGCTTTTTTCGGTATGTATTTAATTTAAGTTCTATTTTGTCATTTGAATTATACATATTCTTATTTTATTATAGGCAGGTTCTTGGTGAATTTAAATATTATACCTTTGCTTATTTGCCGAGTTTTCTCGGCATAGTAGTGTCATTGTTTGTTACTTCACCTCGTGTGGCGCGACTATATCAAACAAGCGTATTTCAATGTGTAAGTGCAAACACACAGACATTTATTGTATTTATTTTATATTTTAACAAATTTACATATTTTTTTAACTTGCCAATTCACTCCATTAATTCGTTTTCAATTTGAATCAGGTGGTGGTGATAGTTTATAAGGCGGAACCAACAAATATAGTCTCCTATAAGGGGCCGTTCACAGATTACGTGAGGCAGTTTTAGACCAATTTTGACCTCTCCCCGCCTGGTCGCAACACATCGTAACAAAAGTTGGAAGGTTTTAAGCTATTTGATTTTTGTAAAACATTTTCTGGTAATATATCCCGATTGCAAAATAACTTTTGTTATCCATCCAATATCTGTAGTCTAACTGACCCCCCTTTACCAATAGGGTCATGTCAAATGTATTTGCTTATCTGCGGCTACGAAACCAAATTTATTAAAAATCGGCAAAACTTATGCTATTTTGGTGAATTTCAGGGATGTAAATCAGAAAAGCTGATTTCAGAGTGTGTTAGAAACACGTCGATCAGCGTTTCTGATTAGCAAAGCTGCTTCCATTCGGCGCTATTTTTGTAATCATATTATTTTTCTGATTTTTCGGGTCAGCATGATTTCTTAAAACTTTAACTCGACACAAACTCTATTTTTGGAATGAAATTAAAACATTTCAGAAACTAGAATTTAATGATCTTCAAAAATTTTACAATTAATGCAGCATGCCGTTTCTAAGACGCAAACGCTGATTTTTGGTTAATCACTTTGAAATCAGCTTTTCTGATTTAGCGTCCGAGAAACGCACCCATTGATATGATCAATTGTTTGACGAATTTTCTTCCCTCGATCGTAATCGCAAATATTAAGGTTGAACAGGATTTATTTAAATCTATGCTATTTGTGGCCGTAAAATCAATGAATATTTTCACCAATATAGATAACGGTTGTTGGTTCAAGTACAGCTTTTGAAATCGAAGATTGGCTCTCGGGCTATTAGTTCATACGTCGCAGATGAAGAGTAGTCTGTTTGCCTATTATTTTGGCGATGGAGTTTTCACTATCAGACAGTGGGGCAGTTCTTTATGAAGGGATGTTTCCAATATCAAAATGGGCTCTTAAATTTTCAAGAAAAAAAACTGAAAAAAAAATAAAATTTCATAACTTCACATTACCGGAATATTCGGGTAACTCAAATATTGGGGGAACGGAAATTCGATCAAAGGAATGAATCAAAATCCAAAAGGAATTTGAGCCAAAAAAATGTATGAAAATATTTGGTCTAATTTTCTTATGTTTAGGAAATACGACCAAAAAAAAAGGAATTTCGGCCAAAATTTTTTGGCCGAATTTCCTTTGGGTTAATTGCCAAACCAAAAAGGAATTTCAGCCAAAAACCAAATGGAAAACCGACCAAAAAAATTTATTTTGATTTATTTTTCTTATTAAAAAGGAATTTAAGCCAAAAATTCATTTAGGAATTCAACCAAATAATTTTTGGTTGATTTTCCAATTTAAAAACGAATTTCGGTCAAAATAGTATGTCGTCATGGTCGGGCCGCTGTTAGGCTCGGGACAGTGTCGTTTTTTCCGATATATCTCTCTGGCGTCCATTAAGTTAATATACACTATTGTTTGTCATGGTGAAAGAAAACTTTTCATGTCATTTCGAGTTCAGAGCGTGAAGTATATATAAGTGTTACGAGACCGCGTGTTAAAAGGAGTGTCAGAAACATCAAATTAAGTTAACTTAAATTGTTTGATAAGGTGTAAGAAGTGGAATTATGTTACATTTCATGGTGATAACATCACGCGAATATACTGTAAATGCGATGCGATACTGTAAATTCAATGCGATGCTAAATGACGTGTGATGTCAGGGTCGGAGCAGTGCTTGTAATCAGGGTCGAAACATCGAAAATTTTTTTGTAATGATGCGTTTTGACTCTGGAAATACATTTTTTTCACCTGTGCGTGTTTTTCGAGTCATTTTATCGTATCGTATCATGTGTGTATAAAAAAAAATTCCTCAAAATTCACACAGAGGGATTTTTATTTTGATTTCAGGTCTCTTTTCCCGGTTTTCAAGAGTAATTTTTTCTTTGATTTTCATGTTATTTTCAATCACATTCCTTCATTTCTTATTGATTTTTTACAGTGATCCGACCCTGACAACAGTGTTCCGACCCTGACTACAACTTTTGTTTTTTGTAAATGCCCATAACTCCTGAACTATTAATCCAATTATATTTTATTATATTTAAATGTTCAGCAAAACATAACTCCTGAACTCCAATTATATTTTAATGTTCAGCAAAAACATTGCAATTTATGAGATCTTTTCAACGATATGCCACATTATTCGGCATTCAAGGGAAGTAATGAGCAAAAGTCAAAACATGCTCCAACCCTGACGGCACTCCCCTATATTCCTTCTTTATCTGTAAAATTTTTCGCGCGAGTTTTTTGCTTTTATTTTTTTGAATTCTCAAAAACCTTCAACAAAAAAAAAGAATTTAACCCATTAATTGACAAATGTGTGAATTTATAGATTTTTATCCGAAGAACGGTAAATGATATATTTTTTTTTTTTTTTTTTTTACTTGGGGTTTGTTTTCAATTTTTGCCAGTTTTGAATGTTTTTGATTTTAAAGATGAAAAAATAATACTAAATATTTTTTTTTTAATTGTGAAACCTTGCAAATAGTTAGTTAGATTATTTATCTTCAACCGGGAAAAGAAAGTGTGAAGATTGGTTCAGTTGCTCAACCGTAATGTTTCCATGAAACTGTGTGATGCGAAAACCCTCCATTGTCAGTAGACGAGTTCATTTTTAGGATAATTTCAATGCTTTGAGTTCTTGTCATTATAATTTTAATTTTATTTTGTTAAAGAAGTTACTTCATAGTTACATTTAAAGGAAAATAACATAAGTTTTTAATTATATTTGAGCACATATTAAGCCTTATGACCGAAAACCTCTTTTTATTACAATAAAATATATTATAGTTAGTTAGTTATTTTTATTGCAAAGAATGAAAATGCAAAGATTTGTTTTTGGTTTATTCTATTTCTTGTTTTAATTAAATTCTTTACATTTCCCGCATAACATATACAATTCGCCCGACTCTTAATGTTAATCGAATCTGAAATTTCATTGGCATATTGTTTGTTTCGGCTTATAACTCATTTCCCGAAGTTGATTGTTTTTGGTCCAACTTAACCTTTTCTTGGAGACCAAGTTGTCAAAAATGCTATAAATCAAAATCCCTCTTGGACTATAAAAAGGCGCTAATGCCTAACTTTGATTTTCGAGTTTCAGTTACTGAATTTATTCTTCAAACCGAAAATGTTGCTTGTAAAGGAGAAGTCATCAATAATGTCATTCGACTTGACCGTGTCGTCCAATGTGTTACTGCGGTACCAGATGGTTCCCGTATTAAATGCAAACACTGCCACAATCATACAACATACATATACACAAAATGCAATGTATCATTCTATTCAAAATGCTTCCAAGACACCCACTCCAAACAATAGTTTTGAGATCACTCAATTTTTTTAACGTTTTTTTTTTTACTTTTCTGTCAAAAATAAATTAAAAATCACTTTTTTACCATGAATCAACTGCGTACTTACTAAAAATACATGTTAAAACAATTAGAATTACAAATTCAATGACTTTTTCAGTCGAACAATAAAAACACAAACTTTTAAATTTTCACCAAAAGTGAACTCGTTAATTTTTCGTACCACTTTGTCACGCCTAAACCTAGGCAGGTACTAAAATTTTTTTTTTTTTAATGTTTGATCATTCCTATATCTTCCCCTAAAAGGAAATTGAAATATTCTCAGTATTTCTATGCTTGTCAATTAATGGGTTAATGTAATAAAAATTTTTCTTTCCAAAATTATTATCATTTACCTTAATTGAAAAATTATTTTCTGTAACTCATCATATATTTGTTGTTCATGTCATAAAAAATCTAAAATTTGGCTCAAATTCCTTTTACTTATGAAAATTAACCAAAACTAAATAGGAACTTAAGCCAAAAAGATTTTTGGTCGAATTTCCTTTTCTAAAAGGCATTTTAACCAAAATCAAAAAGGAATTCCGATTAAAAAGTTTTGGCTCAAATTCCTTATATATTCCAAAATAAGTTTTTGCTAAATTTAATTTTTTTTTTGGAAATTCATCCAAAAACTTATTTCGGCCCAAATTTTTTTTTTTTTTTTTGTTGAAATTCAAAAATTTTGATTGAATTTCATTTGGTTAAATTTCACAGAGCCCTAAGTACTCAGGAAGATTAAAATTCTTGAAAATATCATATTCACTAGAGGGCATAGGTAGCCGAAAGATTGCGTTTGCGCTCTAATACTTTTCATTTCACCCATAATTTTTTCTTCCAGACAATTGAATCTTTCCTAATAAGACGTCAAAATTTCATCACTAAGGCCATAGGAAGCTCAAAATTTTTACAAACTTGTATTTTTATGTGCAGTGGCACAATAATAATGTATGCTAAGCAGAATAAAATCTTTCGAGGATTTTGGTTTCTAAAACCAAACCCTAAATTTCCAGCATCAAATAACCAACAAGAGGATGACGATATTAATGAGATTGATAGATTGCCAGCAAACCGGCAACATTTAACAATATGCAGTCATGAAAACGAAAGCTGCAATCATTATTTAATCTATGGCGTGCGAAATTATTTAGCTATTGGTCTCTTTTTGGATATATTCAAAATGCTAATGAGCAAAATTCCTAAAACGACAGGCAGCTTAATGGCGAAAGTGCTCATGAAATTTGGCAATTTCAAAATACGTTCCGCTGCTTTTTTGGCATCGTATATCGGTATTTATAGGGTAAGTAGAATAAAATATTTAAACGTTTTAGGTAACACTTTAATAAAGGTTATAAATAATATATTTATTTACACAGTTCGCCCATTGTTATCTGAATCGGAGAACTGGCACCAGCACCGAATTAAATCACCTAATAGCAGCATTTCTGGGAGGCTCTTGCTATATATTCTATCCCAAATTAACACTGTTAACGTACAGTATAGTGATAAGCATTGAAATATTATGGAGTATGTTCAAAGCCCGTAAATCAAGCGAACAGGATAATAAGATTCTAAAATTCATTAAGTCGCTTCCGTACGCAACAATTCTATATCCGTTTGCACTGGCATATTTAGTGCATACTTTCACGCTACGCAAGCATTACATTAGCAGTATGGGTGATGTTATAATCAATGGAGTCACAAATAACTAGTAAGTTTTAAGAAATTAGTAAGATTTTATGTATCTATTTAAAAAAAAAAATTCAATTTCTATTATTACGTATAGCGCAAGAGATATGAACTTCCATATACAGAAAATTGAGAAACAAATGGAAGCAGATATAAAGGCAAGGGTGTGTGCCTAACTTTATTGGATGATGGTGGAGGCTTAGGAAGTTTTAGATAAATAATTACTATCAATTTTAATAATATCATAACTTAAGATAAGAAACGAATACAGAGAAATTAATAGAAAGGCATCAGGCGAAATTTTAGGCAAGTTGCAACAACCAGGGATATATATTCTCACATAGAGAAACTGGCAAGGAAAGAGAGATTTCTATTATTCAAAAACTCAAAAAATATTACCTGTTTTCTAAGCTCGAAATCCTTTCACACAGCTCAATAAAGTGTGTAACTCATCTGTGATTGGGGTAGCCAGATTTTTGAACCGCGAAATCAGTACATTATATGTTGGAAAGCAGTGAAAATCAGTACAGTCTTTTTTTTTTTTCATTTATTACCTAGTAATTTCAATGTAATATAGTGATATAAACGTCATTAAACATTAAGCACAAAAATTCTTAAGATATTAATTTGAA
Organism: Toxonevra muliebris; assembly: GCA_963691655.1. Lineage (NCBI taxonomy): Eukaryota > Metazoa > Arthropoda > Insecta > Diptera > Pallopteridae > Toxonevra > Toxonevra muliebris. Next base: position 46,666,728 of record OY829327.1, read on the forward strand.
AAAATCAGTACAAAATACAAAAATCAGTGCATTTTCGTACTGATTTCAAGATTTCAAAAAACCAGTATTAAAAAAAAAATCAGGACAAATCAGTACGTCTGGCTACCCTATCTTAGATCCACATATACAAAAAGATTCGTATATTTAATTCGAACAGCAAACCGGTACTTTTGCTATTATTTTTTACTGTCAAAGTAAATAAATTGGACAAACAGCAGCCATCTCATTTGTTCGGTCGGTGTCAACACTAATGTTCGTCAAATATTAGGTCTGTTCCCGTACTTTTTGGCTAAAGTCTGATAAACTGAGAGTAAACAAAAAATACTCTCTGTGATAGACAAAAATGCACGAAAGTACGGGAATGCTCAACACTACTTTTCTTCTACGAAATAAAACGTCAAATTGTAACAACAGTTAAATTCAAAAAACAAAGTTTCTATGATATTTAATAAAATAAAAATTGTTAAATCTTAAAAGAAAATAAATAAATAATGAAGAAATTAAACATAAATTGTTCGCCTGATTACTTCTGTAGAATCTTCTGCTTCACAACCACCAACTACATAATTCAGAAAAAGCAGAAGCTCCTACAGCATCATAAGTTGAACAGACACTTGCGTCATTAATCTGTGAAGAATGTAGTTAAAAATTAACAAATATACAATTAATATAAAAAAAATAGTATTTGTTAATACTGGTGCGCCACAAGAAACTATTTCAACAAACTTTAAAAATAGTTCAGCGGTTTACTTGCAAGTTTCTACTATTTTTCTGTTCACGTACTTTTTCTACTATTTGTCTCTTTGCTAGAATTTTTTTCTTAATGTATCTTTTACTCTCTCGCTGCAAGTTTTTACTGGGAAAGTATGTGAAAAGCAGTGTGGTCAACTTTTGTTTCTCAAAATCCGCTAAAATGAAGAATAAAGTGCGTATTTTCTTTAAAAAAGCACTAAATTTTTTCTCAATACATTTAAACTTTTTCACGAATACATGCACACATCTGCTACTTCTAGCCAATGAAAATTTCTTTGATTTTTCAGAGATAATACATATTCTCAACTTACAGCAGTTTACTTGAATGTTTGTGTTGTAAAATAAAGTAAAATTGTGATTAAAATTGTGTTAGGACTATTCAGGAAATAGATTATTTAGTGGAGCATTTAGTGTCTTTTAAATTGGAAAAAAAATACGCCAAAAAACCCGCTGACCGCTAAATCACTTTTTTTCAGCGTTTTAATTTTCAAAAAGCACTAAACTTAAGGGGAAAAGCGTTAAGTTGGCCACACTGGCTAACAGACCTATTTTTACCCAAAGAAAAAGTACGAGCAGTTTCGTGCAAGAAGAAAACAATTATTATTTCATCTCCGCTCTCATTTGCAAGTTTTTTGAGTACGGGAACGCTTTTGAGCTGTTTTGGGCGAATGCGTTCACCCGCGTTGTAGTACGGGAACAGACCTATTTTCTCACTCTTGCCGATTAGTCCAAATAAAGATTTCTTCGTTTCTTTGTCTGCTAGACATCATTCGCGAATATTTTCTGGCCAGCATTTCTGTTTTTTTTCATGCCCCTACACCGAACAAACTAATTAAAAAGACTTCAAGTGCTTGCTTGATGTAAACTCACGGTCACATACACGTCATCTTAATCATACGTTGCACTTTCTGATACGAATCTCTCTTACCTCCTAGCTCTCCTCTCGATCGAATAATGATTCTCTTTAAATGTCCATATTTAGCATGGAAATCAAAATATTGGTTTCATTTTACTTGAAAATGTTTTATGAATTGGATTATATACGAAATAATAACACATTTAAATATACATTTCTTTTTCTAATTTGATAAGATACCCTTTTTTTAAGTAGGATAATTCATATTTTATTTTCTGATAACTTCAGAATAATATTCTATGTATGCGTCAGAGTAAGCATTTATTATATTGCAAAAAAAACAACAAATTCAAAACAAAAAGTTTGACTTTCTTTGTTTTATTTGATTGCAATATTTTCACTAATTACAATATAATAAAATCGTTCCAAGTGCTAAAATAAAAATATAAAAGCTGCAAGTTCGTTTTAATATATTCCTGCAACAGTGCAAAAACGTAGCAGCGCAAAGGTCCGAATTGGCATATTAAAAAGCTTTTGAAGTAATTGTTTACACTTGCAAGCGCCTTAATTCTATTAGTTAAGCGTATAAACTCTTGCTGCAATTAGTTCCGCACTGTCTGTGCAATAGCAACAAAGGGCAAAAAACACAATGGTGGCACCGAGTAAGATGGTACGGCCACCGTTTAATCGCATAACTTGCGCACAACTATTGGAGCATTATCATCCCAGCTGTGGGCGTGTGTTCTTAAGAAATTTGTATAGATATAATTATTCATCACTAAAATATTTTTTGCCGTTGCTGATTGTAAGTATTAATTATTAACATGCAGATTTTTATATTTGAAAAAAAAAAATCATAAATTTATAGACGCCTTTTTTGGTAAAATTTAAAACATTGGATCGTAAAGCGCTATTCGATATAATAAAATACTATACAGAAACTTCCATTTGGCCTGGTTTATCTGGTGTATTGTCATTCTCAATTATTTGTATACTAAGGTAAGGAGTACAATGAGATATTCATAAATAAAATTATATTTCGTAATCCGTTCCCTTTCGCCCAGAGCTTACTTTGGTAAATTCCATAAATATACCGTTGGATTTATACCCGTTTTTATTGGCATGCAATTGGCTTGGCTATATCCAAAACGATCTGTACGTTTATTCTCTATTGGTACCTCACAAGCGGTAAGTTCGTTTTCCACGCTTAAAATTTTAATTTAAATTCTGTGTATGACACAGTTTTACAAAGTCAACAAAATGTTAAAGAACCTTCCTGAGATATAGTAGAGGTTGTAGGCCTTGCAGAACAAGGTACGCTGGCATATCAGAAACTGGGCAAACACCATCAAAATCGCAAGATTTGTGTATAATAATTCGTAAAAGCGTCAGCTGTTAATCGATTAACCATTCTTATTAAGAAATCGATTTCCTATTTGTATTTTTTGAACATGTTTTGATATGAAACATTTTTCTTAGCTACACATTTAAAGTTCTATCAGGCCTGTGACCTCCACCATGTCTTGTGTAAAATTATTTTTTACTGTCACATTGTGCAATATATGTATGTATGTACACTTTTCTTTACATTATTTTCTAGGTATTCGAAGCTTTTTTACGTCAAGGAATAATTCCATTTTCAAACGCCATACTCAATTCTTCACTAGTACAGTCACTATTGTTTATGCTAAGCGGTGCAATTATACTACATTATAAGAATTTGAAAAAATATAATGGTTTCTGGTTTGTACAACCGCACTATCACTCTGAGTTCATGCAATTGAAATGTGAAGAATCTGTAGCGACACCACAACCAGAACCATTAAAGCCAAATAGTTGCAATTGTATACACTCGGGCCTCACATGTCAGAAATTTATTTTGGATGGAATGAAATCATTTTTACTTTATGGCATACCTTTGGATTTGTTAAATATGATTATGAAAGGTAAAGTAACTTCAAACAATGAAGGCATTATGAATATATGCTTCAGTAAAATCAAATCGCTACGCTTCAAAATGACCAGTTTCTTTTTATCGTATGTTGGAATCTATAGAGTGAGTTTCTGGAAATACTAAGATTTAGAAAATATGAAATTCAATTCTTATTCTTACAGTTGTCATCTTGTCTACTTTCCAAATATGCCAATATTCAATCTTCAAATTTACAGCATTTTATCACTGCTTTTCTGGGTGGTACTTCGTATATTTGTCTAAACAAAGTTACTTTTTGTAGTTTGTCTATAATTGTAGCTACACAAGTTTTATGGCAACAATTCTGTAATGAAAAACCTTATGAAAATATAGAGAAAATACAGAGTCCTGGTATGTTGGATGTATTGAAAAACGTTCAATTTGGCAAACTTGTGATACCATTTAACATAGCATATTTGGTGCATTGTTATGTCTTTGATTCCGACGCTGTCAATAGTTTGGGACGTGGTTTCATCAATGGCATTACGGATAATCAGTAAATGCAAAAGACTTAACACTGTTATATACTTACTAACATTAATATTTAAAATTTAAATATTTTCAGACTTAAAAAGGTGTACGATTTTCTGGGTAGAAATGACTATGAGACGCTTTTGAAAATGTGTGCAGTTTATTGAAGTAATAAATTTAACTGCATAAAATACCTATACTGAAAATAATGATTAGTAGGAACCTATTTTGAAAATAAACTATGTACTGTAAAATTGCAAATAAATGTAGGAATTATGAAATGAAGACGAATCATGCTATTTCTTTTTTTTTTTTAGAATGTCTCACTAGGAAATTGTCATTAAATACTCTACTTCATACAATAATACTTTAATTGGAAACTACAAGTTTTGACAGGCCACCCAAATATCTGTTCTCTTTACCAAAGAGAAAATTGTCTTTTTCAACACACCCGCTGAATTTTATTGCGCTTAAGATAATCATAACTGTTTTGATAAAGAAAAAATTTATTCCATAACTTGGATTTTCTTTAATTTCACTAAAATTAAATACTATTTATCACTAGTTTAAGATGTAGAGAAACGTCCCTACATGTCGAAGAAAATGAAAAAAAAAAATATAAAAAAATACATATTGTATTTAGAGATTTTTTTTTTTATTTTATAATACATCTAATTATCTTTAAATTATATTTTTCCCCCATTTGGTTCAATAGTTTTCCTGTAGATGGCGTGCAAAAAAAGCGCCATTTTAATAGAAGAAGCCCCCCGGTTGTTCCAAAACAAAAAAAAATCAATAAAAATCTAAAAATATACATAATTTTCTGTAAGGTAGACTATTATGAAGCTATGATAATAAAAAATCACCCTTTGGCAAAGCTTTAATTAAAAAAAAAACGAATTTTGCCCCTTCTGCGGACTGTAAAAAAGCTAAGCAACCTGCGACCGTGATAATAGTCTATCTTATAGAAAAAAATATTTGTGAATAAAATGAGTAAAAGAAAATCCATCAAGTATTTCAAAAGTTAGAACATCCGCTAATTTGAAAAAGTGTGTTTCGAGAAAACGGTTTTAAGAATAGCGCAGCTGTCGTGCGACTATCAAATTCTTATAGCACTCATAATATATGCACTCATATAAATGAGTATATTTCAAAAATCATATTTTTTTTAAATATAATTTTAGATGCGTATTCTAGACACGAGCAATGGACATACCTCCTTAACCCATTAAGGCCTCAGCATATAACTGCTGGTTCAAAATCGACGAAACTTCACATGGAGTTTGCATTTCACCTAACTAAGAAAAAAATAGAAAAAAAAAATTATTATCCCAAATCCTGGGTCCTATAGGGTACGTTGCGAAAACGTAATGCTGGGCCTATGTGCTACAAAAACAAGTACCTTTAGTAATCACATTTTTATCTATGTAGTATATAGAGATCTTAGTTTTATGACAAAATTAATGATTTAAAATTGGTTTTTAAATCATTTTAAATAAGAAAAAAATGTTTTTGGAATTATTTTAAGCATTGGAGTAATTTTAAGCATTTGGAGTAATTTTAAGCATTTATTTTATTTGTTAGTGGTTATTAAAGCCAATAAACAGTCGTATTTCGCTGGTATTTGTGGAAGACGATAAATCACTGCAATCAATTTGTGAGTGCACATTGGTGCTTTGTACCATGAGATCAATCCCCTCCTTCATCAACAAACGGCTCACACAATTCATAGGGGTTCAGTGATCATTTAGCATACACCAGTAATAATGAAAATTTCAAAATTGGTTAACTATTTTTGTAAATAAACTGTCTCAGTTATCTTTTGATACACCTCATGGTTGCTTCGAAAATTCATATTTGATCCGAATTGCCAATTCAACTTCTTTGTCTGACCCATTTATCACTTCTTCGATTTCTTTTTTAGTCAAAAAACGCTTTGTAAAAATTGCAAACGTAAAAAATGGTAGCACAAATTATATGAACAAGTCATAATAAAAATAGTGGAACTCAGTTGATTTATACAGAGCTGCCACACAAGAAAAATTAGCAGCACTTACGCCCAGCGCTGCGTTTATGCAACGTAAAAGTTTAAATTTATATTTTAAATAAATTGTTGACGAAAATTAATTAAAAAATTAAATTATATCAAATATAGGATTTTAAAAAAGCACCACCAAAAGAAATTTTGAATTTAAAGTGTTTTAAAACTTTTTCCATAATTTTGAAAATTGGGGAAAAAAATGGGTCAACTTTGGATCGAAATATATAAATAATAAAATAAAGAAATCGAACCAAATCAAACATAGCATAATCTAAAGACATCCAATATGAATAAATATCAACTCCATCAAGTTCCGATTTTTTAATTATTTGCTCAAAATACGAAAAATTACCAACGTTGCGTTTTCACAACGGCGAGACCTAAATGGGTTAAAAAAAATAAGCAGCCCTGATTTTGGAAAATTTGAGTAGACTCCCAAACAGCTGAGCAAAAGAGTTACCAATGATAATACATAAAAAAATCCCATCCCGCAATTTCGAAGGTATACAAATCAGTTTAATTCGCTTTCTGTTATTGCTTCTGCATTTCTAATTAAAAACAATTTAATAGTTAAACAACACTTAATTATTTTGGCATATTGATTTCTCATATTCTTCAAGTTTTCACCTCTTATTTGTAATATATTCTCTAAGCACTGGCATCTCTATTTTCCTTACAGCTGTTTCTTTTTATTATTTATATTAAATTTTTGGCATCAGCTAACGTTAAAAAAATCGAAAAATATTGGTTTCATCCCAAAAATTCTGGACAATTAAGAAATAAAATGCCTAAACTGAGAAAAGAAACCTTCTTCTCGAGAAATCTTGTGGCAATTGTAATGATTCCCAGCATCATCGGTATACATTATGGATGGAGTGTTATGCAAAGGAATCGTACACTGGTCACAGAAGATGAACAAATTGATTTACCTGCAGTTACGGTAATAATCAAATAATTAATGCATGATGCAATTTACATATGAAGTACTTTTATAATACATATTTAACTCTTCCAGTTCTCTAAGTATGTTTGGCGCCAGCTGACAGGAGTCTCTGAAAGCGCGGATGTTAGCGTCGCTGATAAAACTGCAGCAGAGTGATTCTTGATTTTTATAGCTCCACAGTTGATCTGTAAATAAAATTCTAAATGTTCTAGTAATAAATTAATACCTGTTAATAGTTAGTGCAATGCCACAAAACTACGGAATATATTTATTATAAAACTGATATGAAGCACTCTAGGCGTTCGAAGGACGTGCTTGACCATAGCCATATGGAAATGATTCCGTGAAAATTTGAGAGAAATGATCTCAATACTTCAGCATCAATTACTAGGTTATAGAGAGTTTACTGACATATTGGGGCTTAAGAAATTATAATCTTATTCGTAGCCTAATCTATTTATTTATAAATCAACGAATACTACAAATATTCGACTGTATCTGAAGCACTGACTGAAATTTCTTGATGACAAAGCGTTTTTCTATATACCAAAACGGTGCAATTGGCATAGCTAAGTTCCAATTTCATTCAAAAGCATTTCGCTGCTTCACAAAAAAAAAAAAAAAAACAATTAATTTAATAGAACACCAATTAATTTAATACCCACCGATTCTTAACTAAAAATGTTATATTGAAATAAATAAAAACTTTATATTACGTAAACATATAGAACTAAATATATGCTTTATTCAGCTAAAATTTTCACAATACACATTTATAATACAATTATTACATATTGTACTTAAATTAAACAGTTAAATTTTTATTAATTTTACTTTTTTAATTAAAAATAATTTCTGAAACTGAAATGCACTCTTCAATAATGAAAACGTGGCTCGGGACTACAAGCATTTGAATTAAACCCAATTGATATTTGTTTCAAATAAAATGTAAATTATCTTTTTATCATGTACGCAGCTACAACAAACCAACAATGTAGTTACGGACAATCAAATAGGGTCACTAATTTTACAAAAATATTAAATATTTTCAGATTGGTGTCCTATATTACATCACTACGAGGTTCAAGCATAGATTTGGTAATATTAACCCAAATATGCACTTCCAAAAACTTTGATTTTGATTAAATATGTTCCAATTTTTTTTCCTTTAGATATAAGTAATTGGTATTTGTTTTGTTGAAAAGCTTTATAATCAAGTTAAGAATATGATACCAGAATAAATATTGAGTTTCAGTTTGAATTACAACAAAACAAAAAGGGAAACTAAAAAACTGACCCTATTTTATTGTCTGTAACTGTATTTATGATTACAAATATTTTTTTTTTTTTTTTTTTAAGCATATCAATAATTTAAAAACTAATTTTTGTATATATACTAGTAATATTAAAACTAAAAGCAATGACGGAAATGGCACTGGCCACAATAATTTAAGAATGGGAAACGAACGTAGGAAATATGGAAATAAAAATGGAACAACTGCGAATAACTATTCGATCCTATTTAAATCAAATTAATTTAATGCATTGGATTTCTTTTACACCACTTCATGTCTTTGACTGCTGTTATTTTCATGCTTTATCATGTACATGCATTGGTTATTGTTGTTCTTGGCGCTGCATACTGTCACCGCTACTGCATTTCCCACATTCCACCATTGATCTCACTGTGTCAATGCTGAGTTTATGCTGAGATTATCGAGTTGTCCATTAAATAATACATCGCTGATCAATTTTTCAGCAATAATGCGCTGTGTTGGATTCATAACACGCAACTTACTTGCAACATTAATACCGATTGCATCGTATTCGTCTTCCTGGCGATGCGTTGGCGCTGTCGAATATGTATTACCAAATAGTGGTTGTAGATGTTCGCGCGCAATTTGTATTTGTGCGAGTTGTGCTGTGGCTGGACTGTGTCCGGACTGGTGATGTTGCTGTTGTTGTTGAAGTTGCTGCATTTGATGTTGCTGTTCGAGCGAGCTAACAGCCTGCAAGCGAGAAACAAAAATACAGATGAAATTAAGTGATTCTTAAATTGAATTTTAAAGTAGATGATTTTATATACTTAAGATCCAAGGATAGAGGGCTATATGGAGGAATGATATAAGGAAGAATACTTAATTGAATGGATTGAGTTAATTTTCGTTTACTGTCATGCCTATATGTTCTTAAATAAATATACATATTTCAAATGAAAGTAGATAAGGTATTTCGGGTTCGTACATACCTGCTGGATTTCTCGTTGTGAATTCGAATCCAACGATGTTATTTCCAACACTTTTACCGCTGTTGTGTGTTGCGGTTGGGAGTGTGTGTGTGGCGCCGTTTGCAGGTGAGTAGTCTGATGTTGCTGCTGCTGCTGTTGATGATGGTGGTGGTCTTCATTCTTAACCAACGTAACACATTCGCCTGCGGTTACTGTTACAGTGCCAACCTCCGTTTGTTCGTGGTTACCACTATCCGCTTGCGATACCACTGTCTCAATTTGTTGTTGTTCTTCTTCGGTTTCGAATTCCATTGAATCGTCATCATCAAAGCTGAGTGCAAGTGAACGTTTCGGAGGCTTTTCATTCACTGTGCCACTGGCCGACCCAGTAGGAGATATCATTTTATGGTTTTTGTCAGAAATGAATAGCATTTTATCATAATACCACAAACGCGTTTCGTAGCCATGCTTTGTGCTGGACTTTCGATACTCTCGTCGAAATGCTGAGCGCAACGAGTTGATTTTGCGTACCACCATTGCCCGATCGGGATTGGGCTCTACTTCTTTGATTTTTTCTACAAGTTTGTCGTATGCTTTGTTGCGCACATTGTGATTACTATAGTCGGGGTGTTTGTTCTGCCAGAGGCATTCCTCAGCTTGGTACATGTCTATGAATTCGCCAAGCCAATGCCGTGAATATGACCGCAAGTCATTCAACTGGCTCACATTCGAGATGGTAGACATTATTTTCTTTTAAGCTAGTACTACTCGAAATTATGTATATAGAAATAGTTGTAGCCCTAGTTTTCTATTTTTGCGTAAAGTTTGAATTGACTTTGAAGATATTAAAAGCTGTGCGCCGCCGTCAGCAAGTGTCTCAATGAAATGAAAAGAACTTATTTTGTTTTTAGTTCGCCTTACTAATGTACACTTTTTTAAATAATTAAAGATTTCACTTTCTGAAACACACTTTTAACACAATTGTATTTATTCTTTCAATTTATTTTCGAAACCTTCGCATTTATTTTTTATTAATTTTGTTTCTTCTACAACTTGAATTTTTTTTTTTTGCAGATTTTTGTTTCAACTCAAACGTACAACCGAACCGAACCGAACGCTCTACGACCAACCATTTTGATATTTTATGTTCTCTTTCAAACACTTTCTGTTTGTCTCTTTTTTATAACTTGTGCGTTGTTTATGTGTGTTGTGCGTTAGAGCAGGACAGTCTCGAACCTTAAATGTATTGGCATAATACGGGTTACCGTGTTACTGCAATTATGGTAGATTGTCCAAATGCAAATATGATACGAAATGGTAAGTGAAATACATTTATATGTACACAGTTTTTTCTTAAGAGGTTATACATAGTTAGGAAGCTGAAAAAGATATTTTTCCAAATTTTTTTCTGAAAAGGTATTTTGGATTAATTTACATACATATTGTTTATCTTTTTAATTTCATTAAATTTTGTTATTTTTATCAAAAATTTCTAAAGCTCCTATAGGAGCGGTCCTCAAGAATTTAAGTACCATCAATGTGCAATATGGATCAAACACGTACCACAGAATTCAAAAACTGTGCTTTGTGTACTTTATGTCCACCAAAACGTAATAAGAAATACCGAAACACATGCAACAGATTGTAAAATGTAAAAATGTGTGTGAAACCCTGCTGTATTTGATTTCCGGGTAGTCCTCCAAAAAAAAAAAACGTTTTAAGGTAAGCACGATATCTCTGGATCGGAACATCTAAAATAAACAAAACAAAAAGGTTTAGTTAATGCAAGGTCTATCTAGTAATAAATCGAATAAATCGAAGGAATATCCATTTTTAACAAAATGGCGGACAAAAAAAATGTTGATTTTTTTATGATAGTTTTGGAATTAAATTGTTTATAAAATCATAAGTATTTATCAGAAAAATAAATCCTTCAATATATTACTAACAAATATATATCGGTGATAAAAAGAAATAACTGCTTAAGTTTATTTACTGGTCTGCCAATTTTAATAGCTTTGAATAAAAATATTGAAGAAACTATACCACTGTTTTAAACGACACTAAGCTCATGTTAAAGGCCATTCTTGAAACGATATATAATTATAAAAGTTATTTAGAAACTCGCACCAGTTATAATCAAAAATACATATATGATAAAATATTAGGCATCTTAAGTCGAGTTAGACTGTTTTTCCATTTTTACCCCAGATATATAAAGTTTGCGTAAAATTTGGAGGCTGAGTAGTTGGGCCGTTTTCGAGGAACCTTGCTCACTAATTTTGAAAACACAGTTTTGAGAAAAACACGTTCAAAGTATTAGAAGTTCTTTACAAATAAGCATTTTACTTCTAGAATATTTGTCAGATACGAAATTTTCAGAGAATATACTTAAATATATGTACATTATGAAAATAAAGTAAAAAAAATCGACTTTTTGAAAATTCTAACTGCCTATAATCTCTTAATATGCTTGTTATGGGAAGCATTACACACGCTGTCTTCCACTGCAAAACTATAACAGATGGCACTAGCAGCCAAACTTTCTTGTATTCTGTTAAGAGAACATTGACTGCCAAACGTTTATTGTTACTTCAACTGATTTTGACAGGTAACATTTTTTTAAAAACAAGGTGTATATTTTTCTAATGTTACAAGCTTTTATATGAGAAAAACAATAACCGAATACGATATGCTCGGTGTATTACACACCGAGCACGCAGAATATTCAGTGTGGAAATGAGTTATTCTACAAAATAGTATTATTACATACAAAATAATACTAAACATAGAAGTGCATTTCGATAAAAACCAACTCAGCAACGAGCTGAATGTAACCACATCGACCGAGCACGGGAGAAAATGTTTTGTGTTCGTCGAATACCGAGCACCAATATAAAAGCTTAGTGGCTGTTCACACAGGCGCATGCATGAACGCCTGCCCGAAAAAAAGAAGTAGAAAAAATAGGTAGTAAGAAAGAGTAGCGGAATCTTCGACGGGTTCAAATTAGCTGTTCGAATTTGCATTAGGCAACTAAGAATTTTACGCCATCTATCACAATTCTTTTTAAACCATTAGCGGCTCTTCACACGGGCGCAATCATGAATGCCGGTCTGAAAAAGAGAAGAAGAAAAAATAGGTAGGTAGAAAAAGACAGGCGAGTCTCTACCTCTTTATTACTACTTATTTTTTCTACCTTTTTCTTTCTGACAGGCGTTCATGCTTACGCCGGTGTAACAGCCACATATGCAATAATATTTATTTGATTTCGCTATGCCTTTCTGTGGTGTTTTAACGAACCAAACTCTTTCTATATAAGCGGTGGCATACGAGAAAAGTTTCATATTGTTTTACGTTTACAGATTCATCATGCAAAATTACTTAAGAAATTTAAACTCCTTATTCTCAATTAGCTTACAAAAGATATATTTTGTAGGTATGCACGCTCACGCCTAGATAACATTTAAGTCAGGAAAACTTAACACAACAGAAAACAAACGAAATGACCACTAGTCGTAAATAAAAATTTAATTTTGTAAATAATTTCGCAACATTACAAACCAATATTGAATGTTGAAATGTAATTGAATGCAACTCTGACTACACCATTGGCACACTAAAACTTTACTACGAATCGCACAAAACCAAAACAAAGAAAGAAAAAAGCAGAAATATGAAAATAAATCTAGAACTAAAACAAACCCGTCAAAATGAAGAGTTGCATTTGTGTGTATTCAATATTCATAAAATATCGGGATTATGGTTTATTTGAGGGTAATCACAGTTTAATAACAAAGTTGTGATGGTAGCAATAACCGTTTTTCTTTTTTAACTCAGAGCACGGAGTAGAGTAGAGCACGAGCACACCGAGCACGCTCTGAATGAAGAATAAAATGAACACTAAAATGAAGAATAAATATTTTTTTTCCTTATAAAAGTGGAAGAAAACTCAATAGATTTAAGCTTTTTCACTTATATAAGCACACATCTGATAGTCAATGAAAATTTCTTCGATTTTCGAAGATATTTTAAATTGAAAAAACGTGCTGAGCGCTAAATTACTTTTTTCCGCGTTTTAACTTTCAAAAAGCACTCAAATCAGTGGGAAAAGCGGTGGCCACACTGACAATTACGTTTACTCTGAGTGCTCAGAGCTAAAAAGAAACACGGTCACGTTTTTTGACAACTCGTGCTCTGCTCAGAGCTAATAAAGAAAAGCGCCTAATGATAGCCCTTTTCATTTCCAATAGACTGAACGCCTTTTTAACGTTCTTTACTTTCTCCTCCCATTTTTAAAATGGCAGCATGTTTTAAAGTTAACGATTGGTGATTTGAAAAATATAGAAATCAAAATTACAAATTTAACAACAGATGATGTAAAAATCGCAAGTAATGTGTATAAAAGTCAAATTTTGGGTACGAGACTCCTAGTATTTCAAATACCAGGACTTAAATATTCGCGAAAATATATCTTGTGTGTTTGGGCATTTATATTTAAGTGGCTGTTCACACGGGCGCAAGCATGAAAGCCTGTCTGAATGAGAGAAGTAGAAAAAATAGGTAGTTAAGAAAAGAGACAGACGAATTTTTATCTTTTTTTTACTACCTATTTTTTCTGCCGCTCTCATTCAGACAGGCTTTTATGCTTGCGCCCGTGTGAACAGCCACTAAGATATTACTCACAGAACAAATGACAATCTTTTGGATATCCATTCAATTTTGTTAGCAATTTATGGGGTAATTAATTATGTTTTACCAAATGAATGAAGAAATAATGTTATTAACCCCAGTCCCCCCAAAGTTTTGTGGAAGTTAAGAAACCTACCTCATTAAACCCCTAAATCTATATAATTTCTGTTCTTACCTATTTCATGTTTATAGTTTTGCTGAATTTGATTTTATTTTTCGTGTAGCAAACTTTTTATCAGCTTTTCGTTTGAAGTGCTCATAATTTCAGGAAAAATCCCACAAATAAATTTTAGTGCAAATAGTATATTCGTATAGCTACATTTTGATTCTATTTATTTGTATAGTATGCAACCTTGGCTGCCAAAAGTAGTTTCGTAATGTTTTATTTTGATAAATATCAAGAAAAAAATGTTCTCGCATTCGCTGGTCATTTTCTTTTTGCAAATTGAACAAATAAGAAGAAAAGTTGCGACGCGAGTGAATTTAGAAAAAAATTAAATAAACTTTATAAATTTCTACGTTGTAATTCACTTAAAATACGCAAAAATTAAGAAATCATTTCGTAATCCAATTGAATTAAATTAGCAAAACAAAAGAATATGAATATTTTGAAAATAGTTGACGCAAAAGTGTAAAAAGAAACAGGGTGCTTGCTGTTGAGTGTGAAATTGCACATGTGGAAAATTCGATTTTTTCTGGAAAATTATAAAAGAAAACTATATTTTGTTTTTGAAAGAAGTTGCAGGCTGGTATCTTGAAGGCGTATCAGCTTAACAACAATTCCACCAACATCCACCGAATATTCTCTATTTCATTATCCTTGTGAACTTAGAACAACAGCAACAACAATAATAACGAAAAGACTAAAGTCCAAAGTGCCATTGCTACAGGGTGGTAAGTTATTGCAGTACATACAATACAAAAAAAATTCAACTTCTTAATGATAACAATTGAAGTATAAATGTATTCAAATAACTTATATAATAATTGCTTAAGTAGTCGTACTAACAACACAACAGCTATGAAGGGGAGGAGAAGGCTGTGTTTTTTACAGTAAAATCGCAAAATCTTACCCTGATAAAAATGTGTGTGTGTAGAATGTGAAAAGGAAACTAGACATCACCATCCATTGTAATTAGGGGAAACACTTGTATAAACAGAATGTATTGCAATACTGAAACGAAAATTATTAAAAATATTCAGAAATAATTCATTAGTAAATTGAAGTATCAATGAATTTCATAGGAGATTTTAAATAATTGTGGTAGGCAAAAAGAAAAAGACAAAGATGCTCCCAGCTGTTGACTTCTTTTTTGTTGCCTACGAAAAAAAAAAATATATTTTTATCTTGTACAGTAGATGTGTGTGATTGAACTGGACGCAAATCTGAACATAAAATGTTTTACAAGTTACTGACAAGTGACCAATCCAATAAAAAATAAGTTTCGTTATTGTCTAAATAATCTCTAACGCAAACCTAGTTGATTCATTATATCCTTCTTCACTTGTGTAATTGAGTTTACTAAAGTATTTGTGGTGTTTTTCTTGAATGGTTTAGCGTATTGGTCTTTAAACTAAGCTCCATGGAGCCCTGGGAGTCCATGAAAGTTCCAAGAGCTTTACATGAATCTGTTATATGTTTAAAAGAGTGTTTGTTGCATTGACGAGTTTTGTTTAAGGGCTCCGCGAAATCGAATGCCAACCAAAAAAACGACGAAGACGAAAAAGCTATTCTACAAAAAGAAAACATCCTATCTTTAGGGTTGTTGATTAATTCTGATAAAGTTAGCTCACTTTTAGCTATTTGTGATTAACATATATGAGTGCAGGGTATCTTACATTAGAGTATGAATGGCTAACCTTTTTTCCAAGTTAGTTTTCGTTTATCTGTTGCCGTTTGGCTGAAAATGTTCGCTCGCACTCTGTTGACATTTTCAGTTTCGTTAGTTCTTGTTTTTTATTTTCTTTATTTGTACATCATAAAAATTGATAACAGAAAATAATCGCAAATAACACAAAACACAAGTCATGTTGACGAATAATAAAGGAAAAAGAAAATCTGTAAATTAAATCTTAATCTACATACTAGAATAAAATTTATTGCACAAAAAAGTCTTGTTTGATAAAATTTCTTTGCAACTAACTATGTATTGTAAAAAGTTTATATAAATTTTAGATTTTTGTAGGTACTATGTATATTAAGCTAGTTAGCCGGCAACGGTGTAGTAGCGAATGTACATAGTATAACAAAAACAAATTGAAAGAAACCAACGACAAACATTCTAATTTTATAACATTTTGTATTTTTGCCATTGTTGACTTATGATAATGTCACGTACGCATTTTTTTTCTGATGCGACAACAAAAAAGATGAGTTCAAAATACACAACAAATGGCGATAACAAATTGTTAAAGGGAAATGCTTAGTTGAGTATATGTAATTTAAAGTTTTTATTATTTTATCTATTCATAAGTAACCCTTTAATTGATAGAAACTTTAACTTCTTCATTTTTTAAAAATTTTAATATGATTTACACATACGCATGTTAAAATATTTTGACTTTCATGATAGTTTTTTAGGAGACTATGAAAATTAAATCTAGAGGCTAATTTTCAAAGTCATGACTTAAGTTCATGTCAATTTCGTTATTTGAAGTTATATATAAACAGGCTTAATGAACAAATGTAGTCATCACAACAACAATGTATATAGAGACGGGCAAATCAGACGGCCGTTTCGGAATCCGCCACAATTCCTCATCAGTGATCTTAGTGACTTTCGTTGAAAACTTAGTAGTAGCAACCAACACAGATAGCAAATGAGAGGTGTCTTTCTATGATCATAAAAGACAGCAGATAATTTAAAAACTCCCGAGAATGCAATATGACAACATGGATAACTTTTATCTTTTGTCCATCGAAGTAGTGGAAGTACAAATCCTTTTTATGACATTCAATTTTATTCATCTACATATGTATGATCTCTTCAATATTTTTTTTTATTATTTATTTACCTAATATTGAATCAATTTAATTTACCAGTAAATTATAAACTATGTATCTTCTCATATTTCTTTTTCTACGACTTTACTGCTCTTGTTTGTTTACCCGGTCAAGTTTAAAGTCCAAGTCAAGCTTATTTGTTGTTGTAAACATGTTTTTATATCTTTGTTTCTTTATTAATTTTCTCTTATGTATCATACACACTCTTGCCACTCTCCTTGCATATATGTATATATACACCGTACTGCGTTTTGCGTTTTTATAAATAAAGAATAAGAAAAACTAATGAATGCGTCGTCGTCGTCTCTCGTGGTGAGCTTAATTGAATCTTTGCATATATGCCTGTGTGCAGATACAAATGCTCATCAATGCAAATGTGTATGTATGTAGGTGTTTAAGAGTGAACCTTGAGAGTTCAGACATATGCAAAAAAGTAGAAAAACAACGTCACATTAGTTTATGAGTAGATCAGTAATAATAAATAATAATAACAAATGCAACAATAATGTAAAATAAATTAAAAACAATTATTTTAGTTGAAAAATATCATTTTGTTTACTCACACGTGTCGGTCTGTGAATGCAGCGTCGATCAATATTTTGCATATTATGTTTAGCGTTTAGATAAAATTCGTATTTTTTGTATTGTGATAATAATATTTTAGTATTCACATTATGAAATTTTAAAATTTCATGAAAAGCCCATCGTTAGAACCCTTTCTTTTCATCTACTTGAATCATTGACTTCACATTGTTTGCACTTATCAGCTGTTTTTGTTTATACTTGCACTTTTAGTGTAAAGCTCTTAAGCACATTTGTTTTTTTATTTGCATTAGTCTGCCATTCATACCTAAAATACTTGAAACCTTTTGATTTTTTTAAACTATTTGTAACTAAATTCATGCGCAAGTTGTGTGACTATTAGAGCAATTCTTTCTCACATCTATGACATCATAATTGCATACATATATATTATATACACTGAGGAGCAAAGAGGTAACAATTGTCAGGAACAGGAACTTTGTTGCAATAAATTGATTATAGGAACTTATTTTTTTGGCAAACAAGTGATTGAATGTGTTTTATATATGTATGTATGTAAGTCCGACGATGTTATAGTAAAAAAAATCTGTAACTTGTTACAATTTTCCACTCAATTTTTCCGTCAGTTTTTACAACTTTTATTCATTTATTTAGGCTGAATATTTATGCGAAGTTTAACTTAAAATTAATTTAAAAAAATAATAATCCCAAGTATTTCTTTCTCCTGCGAGTGAGTGTCGCGTAGTGGATTAGGATGTGTTCTGATGTTTCCTTGTCATCTTTCCAGAATCTACAAGTACTAAAAGTACAGAGTGCTGTTCTGTTGGGATCAAAATTCCCAATTAGTAGCTTTGATTGCCTTAGCTTAGGGGAGTGCCCAGTAGGATGGTCTGGTGCTTTGTTCCTCTTCTTTTAAAGTGTATTTTAAGGTTTGAATGCCTATACCTAACAAGGATTCTGAATGTAAATCTTGGACGCTGCGTTCCTTGCTAGGTGGTCGGCTACTTCATTACCATAAATACCTAGTCTTGCCTAATGCGTTAAGAAGCTATAGGCCAGCAGCTTGCTTTTCGTACCCACGTTCGATGTTGAAGTGTGCACAGAGCAGTACAGCAAGAATCTCCGCTTAAAAGATACTTGGAGTTCTTCCCATTGGCTCCAAATGTTTGGTTTTTGGACTAAGTTAAGAATGAAAATTGTAACAATGGAGTTACAACACATTGCAAATCAACGTAAGGTTGCAAAATTTTCTTTAATCATGACACTGTCATACTCATAAAATAATTTGCAATTATTTGTTTGCCTACCAAATAAATACCTGCAAGCAATTTATTACAATAAAATTCCTGCTACTGAAACTTGGTCACATTTTTGCTCCTCAGTGTACATAAGTGTAATGCTGTGTCATTTTGCAGCAACACAAATATCTTTTAATTGAAATCTATAAATAAAATCGAGTTAAATCAATATACAATTTTAAGATTTGCTTGCATTTTTCCATCTCTGTTTAAACAGCATTTAATTGTTTTTTTTTTTTTTTTTTTGATATTTGCAATTCTGTTTTACATTTTTGTGCATTGTGAAATCTAAATCAGTGCTCAGTCTAGTTAAAAAAATGCACAAATATTAGCAAAACTAAACTAAAATGCCAAAAAAAAAAATTACACATAAAAGCTTGCTCGATTTCAAAAATAGAGGAAAATAACGCCATCTGTGCACCCAGAGAAATACTTACTTGGTTCGAAGAGAAACGGCTATAAAATTGAGGGAAAATGGGAATGATTTGGCGCCATAGAAATGGTTTCCTCATTGAGATATACAAAATTTCTTTGAGTTGAGGAAATATTTTTCAAATATGAGAAATTGTATATAATTTAGGTAAAATTTTCCTCAGTTTGAGGAATAATTTTCCATAGATTAAAGTCAATTTACTTTTTGGAAAAGAAATCCTCAATTTATAGAATATTTTCTACAATGTTGTTTTAATTAAAAGGCATAGAAATCATGTTTTTTTCACTTGTTGAATACAATTATTATTATTATTATTATTTTATTTTTAATAAAAATTAAGGTTTACATTCATACGTATTTTTACAAACACTACAGGCATCGTCGCCTTGAAATGATCAAAAGATTCTTATGGCCACCAAAAAATTATAAATTGAACTTTATTGAAATTTATATCTTTTGAATATATTTTATTTTTTTCGCAATATATATATATATATTTTTTTTTTTTCAAAAATTATATCAATAGCCACAAACCACTTCGCTTGAAATAGAGACGCCGACTTAAAAATTTAAAAGAAAAACAAAGCGTACGCGATTATCTGCTAAGGCCAAAAGAGTAAAGCTAGTTTTTTGTATATACCAAAATTTTGTATGGAGAACATTTTTGATATTTTCGTCTCTTTCTTACATTTTCTTTGCACAAGGAATATGTAAGTTTAATGATGCCACCTTATTTTATTCTAAATAAGGTAATTTGTTCTTTTATGGTATTTTGATACTTCTGTTTTGCAGCCAAATGGTGCTTAAATTTTTATATGCTGGTGCGACTAAATTTTGGAAAAAACCGGTTTATGGAAACGTCCATTGTTCCATGCGCATTTATGTTAACAATAGACCAAGTAATTCATAAAAGCTCTTGAGTTAAAATTTTATGCAGAGACGCGTTGTAAGGACTAAGTTTTAGAAAAAAATTATATTTGAAGATGTCCATTTACCACACCCATATTTTCTTGTGTTTTATTTACTTTTTTATCTTACTTTTCTATAATTTTAGTTTTAACAATTTCATTGAAACTTGGGATTTGATTTCAATTGGTGGGCAGCACCGCAATTAAATTTCCAAAAATGAAGAAAAAACTTATTTCAAATTGAACACCATGGTTGCATGAAAGGAGCACATTTTTCTTCATTTTGAGGAAAATTTTCGTGGATTTAAATTGAGGAAACTTTTTCTTTGTTCTAGAGATGGGTATTTTTATGGGAGTGTGTCAGATTTCGCATTTGACATGCAGATGGCGTAAACTCCCATATAAAGTACATCTTTCTTTCTTCTGTTATTTCTCATTCATATTTACATATATTATTTATAATTTTATTAGAACCGAAAGCCATAGGGAAATAAAACTTACATACTAAATTTTAGTACCGTACTTCAAATTGTTCGAATTGGGATATTTCATATTTCACTTTTAATTTCGAATTCAGATTATGCCTATTTTATTACCTATAGAGAGACCTGGTTTCGAATGAAACATTGTGAAGCTGGTTTCGATTATGGTTTTGACAGTTCATTGTTTATTTCTTGTTGCAAAATGCCTGCGGCTAATATTATTATTGGTCTTAACCATTTGAATATGAAGAGAATCAAAATGATAAGCGAAATATTTAGCAACGAAATAAAAGTGAATAGGAGAAAGCGTCAATTGTTATGTACCTTGTTTTACTTCAACCGCAGCCACTATGTAGCCTTGTTGTCACAGCTCTTCCGCCATTTGTTCATATGTATGGCCGTTTTTTTTTTTTTTTTGCCTTACGCAGATCCTCCACGTTTTCTGCCCATACCTCAGCTATGAGCTCTTCTTCCCGCGCACTCCACAAATATCTTTTTTATATTTTCGTTTCTCCATATTAATCAAGTTGTACGCTAAGCAAAATATAGATGCCTGTAGAGAAATGCCAGAGCAAATTCATTTCAGTGAACACATTCAGGGTTGCATTAGATTTTTGCTCGGTTTCGAATGCGATTTCGTTGAAACCATCTCATTTCCGTATTTTCGTTTGACATAGTTTTTATCTGCCGAAATTGAGTATTTCAACACAGTTTCAGCCGAAACCACGGGAATGATCAAAACCACGCAGTAGGAACATAGTATTAGGCAGTTTTTGTAACATCACTGGAGGACGGAGAAGATAATGCCGACGAAACAAGATGGTGCTTTAGAAAATTTACCGGTAAATCAACAGTTGGCAAAATATGAAGTAGTTTACAAATTCATACAAATAGTGGAAGTATTCCTCCTGATGAAGATCTAATGAAAACCTAAAATAATTAAATTTCTGATATAACATTACTAACAGAATCCATTTAAAAATATTTCTTTGTATATATGTATGAAACACCCCAACTGGGCCAACTCTACCCTCCACAAAACATTTGTTTTTACCAATCGATTTTCATAGCCTATAGGACCGTCTCAGTTTCAGCTTTCTACAACAACTTTAGTGCTCTTTCCGTTAATGGGTTAATGAGTAAACATTCTGCTCATAAGATGTCAATTAACACTGTAAGATTAGTTAATTATTTTCTAAGTGTAAAATTAATAGTAAACCGATAGTTATTTTAATATTTTCAGTTTTAATTCTAAGTGATAAGTTTCCAACATTTCGTTATTGTTTGTATGTCACTAAATGTGCGATATTTGTTTTTGTGAAAATTGATGTCATAACAGCCCAACAACAATAAATTACGACTTATTATCATAAAAAATAAAATGTAAACATGTTTTCCAAAACGCATAGCACTTTTCATTGTTGTGTAAACAAAAGGTAAAGCTTTAGTTAGTTCTATATTTTTTTTTACTTTTTTTTTTTTTGCTTGATCTACCTTCTATTAATTTATACAATTTATTTTTGCATTTTTAACCAGGGTCATTCACTTTTCAGCTTGTAATTTGAATTTAAAAATAACACCAAAACAGATATAGTATTTCGTTTTGATCCATTTTTTTTTGTTTTGGTTTTTATAAAAGTTGTTGATAAATAAAGAAAAAATGATGACGCCAGCAGCAATTGGTGAAAAACTGTTATGAAATGTTCTTTTTATAGCAATGGGTACTTGCTATAAAATTAAAAATATATATCCTCGCAAATAACCAAATGGCGGATAGTTTATTTTATTTAAAATTATTAAAATTGCAAACCATTTTTCTAATTTGTTGCTCTCGAAATGATAATGAAATGATAATATCGCATGCAGTTTTTTTTTATTGTGAGAAGCGAAACCTTTCAGCGTAAAGATAAATGATAATATTGTTTACTTCATAAATTTTAATTTGGCTGCTGTAAATTAATTTTAATTATGTTGAGCTCTTAACACGTTCGCGTACACTCAAAATTTTATGCAAAAAGAGACACATGGCGGCTCTCTTAAAGTAATCGTAATATTTAAATTTTGATTATACACGTTTTTTCCAAGTTCTAACAATATCACATTTTACTAGTTATATACACTGAATACTAAAGCATTCACTTCGATAAATAGATCAGTTCAGTTGTGGATTATGTGGATGCTATATAGAATTGAATGACGAAATTTGTATTCTGGATTTGAATGCTATAGCATTCACGTCATATTGTGGCACCATGAAAATGAATGTTATAGCATTCACGTCCAGGAACGTGTTAACTATCATTGTCACAATTTGCCCCTTCAGTCAATGCGTTTCAAATATATACTTATGTAACCAGGCACCCTAGCAATAAAAAGAAATCACAATTTTTATCCTAAAGAAATCATTTTCTATTTTAACATACATAGCAACAACAAACATTTAAATTTACACGTGTCTGAGAAAAGTATTCACATCATTAAATGTTTACATTCAAAGAAAAAAATAATAAATTAAAATATATATTTTATATATAAGTTCTAATACAGAATGTCAAGTTTAAAAGTTTAAAAATAACCAATTAAGTTTTTTGGACTATGGCCAAAGAAAAAAAAAAAGAAAATGGAACGCAAATATATTCAATATACTTATTTAATTCTCTTCATTAAACAACACGTGTATACAAATATGTATACAGTTTAAAAATTAATTTCTCCATGAAAGCAGTTCTATCTCTAAACTAAATTTTTTAATAATAATTATTTCACTAACCCAATTAGCATGCACTTAGTAAAACGCACTCATGTAACATATAAATAAGTGAATTATCAAACAATTAGTTGACATGAAAATGACTCGCTCGTTCGATTGAGCTACCTGCTTTATTTACATTCATATACTTACGAAAAAATCTGATAAATAATACTTAAAGTTTAAATAACTATATCCGTATCTCAGATAGATTTTTTCCTCCAGAAGCGAGGTGGATTTAATACTTTATAATATGCTATTTTCGTCATTTTAAGACTTCGTTTCTAAAGAGTTGTTATTCGACAATATGTGTAGAGAGAAAATATCCCATGCTATGCTCTCAATTGACCAATCATAGTCAGGCGTTTCCATTGAGTGAGTGTTAAAAATTCTCAATCAACTCAGTTAAAACGAAGAGAGATTGCAATAAAATATTCACCAGTGTAGCCAACTTTTGTTTTTCAAAATCCGCTAAAATGAAGAATAAAACGCGTATTTTCTTAAAAAACGCGTTAAATTTTTTCCTTATATAAGTGTGAAAAAACTCAATACATTTAAATTTCAAGTCAATGAAAATTTCTTCGATTTTTCGAAAATATTTTAAATTGAAAAATGCGGTGAGCGCTAAATCACTTTTTTCCGCGTTTTAATTTTCAAAAAGCACTAAAATCAGCGGGAAAAGCGCTGAGTTGGTCACACTGATATTCACATCATATTTTACTTGAGAGACGACTTAGTTTTTCATAAGCATTAGACAAAAAAAAAAATTATTATAAATTTCTCCAAATGGCGGTTAAAAAATAAAAATTTTCGTTCTCTTTTTAAATTAAATATACTAAATAATATATATAATAAAAATTTGAAATACAAATGATAATACTAGAAAGTGTAAAGACCAAACGTAAACATAATTTCCTCTCCTGCACTCACAACTTAATTGTTGGTGCTTCTTTTTTATACCATTGATAAGCTGCCATTGTAACAGCTGATTTCTCACAAGTTTTTAACGCTCTCTGAATATCACACTGTGCAAAAAACTGAGTTTTTTTGTAAAATTATAAACATAATTCTAATCTCGGAAAAAATTCGAAATACTCTGTAAGTTTAATTAAAAAAATACAACGATTTCGGGTACCCGGTTAATTGGTATGTCTGCAGTAATACGGCGATTTCTCCGATTTTTTATGTGTACCAAAAAGCTTTAGAAAGAAAAAGGTTTCGTGTAAAAGCTGAACATTTTTAGCCTTTCACAACGAACAACTTTACCTCAAAAATTTAAGATGTAAGACTTTAAAGTATGATCTGAATAAGTAGCTTAGACAGTGAGTCAAAGAGCGAATTAGAGTTGTAGAGTCTGATTCGATTTCTGAACCATTGATACTTGATGATCTTAAGCAGGTAGTACCGTCTAGAAGTTCCGAAAAATCCATTTTTCATGACTTTTTTTTTTTTGTGAAACGTGTAAAAGATTTTGATTAAAAATTACTAGTCAGTAAGGCACCAGCAACTGGTGCTATTTTTTTTTTCCTCAAGAAATCTCTTTATGAAAAACAAATATCAAAAGAGAGCCAAACTCCTCGTTGGTGTTTGTTTTGTTATTTGTGTATGCCGTTACTCATGTCTTCTCTCTCTCTCTCATTTGTTATTAACTCCTTTTACTTTTGTACAGGCCTTTAAACTATCCGTCCATTTGTCTATAGCGACACGCTCGGTTTCTATCGATATCGCTGACGCTGCTTGCGTCCATGCTTTATTGAGGCATTCCAAATTTCGATGAGATGTTTTGCAAGCCATGCTCTCTAATTCTGCCCACAAACAAGAATCCAATATTTTCAGATCTGGGTTTCCCCGATCTTCAGCTGCAATAAATGCTGGAATATTGCACCTTAGGCACTCTTGTGTTGTTTTAGCCTTGTGCGCAAGAGCAGAATCCTGCTAGAATATCCATCTTTCTTCATTGCATAGAGTATTTTTTAAAACCTTTACTACACGGTCTAAAACATCTTGCTTGTACACTTTAGCTCCAGTTTTAACCCCTTTTTCGTAGAAATGAAGTAATGTGACACCTTTGTAAGAGACTCCCCTTTTCCTTATCAACCGTGGTGTTAACAAATGTCCAGTTGCCTGACGGAAAGCTCTCATATTCAGATCATCTCGAATAAGTCTAGACATGGATCTGGAGGAAATACCCAGCCCTCTCTGGACTATATTTTTTGCTTCCGAAGAGGATTTCTGGGAATTCGTTCTCGTACAGCTTTTACAACTTAACTTGTCCGGGCAACGCGCAGTTGACCACTTCTTGGCCTGTCTTCTATTTCGGACGATTCAGAGAAACTATCAATAGCACGATAAACAAACATTCTTGTTATTCCAAGGTTTTTCAGTGATGTGAAAATTTTGACCAGCACTTTCCCCGCAACAACCCCATTCTATTGTAATCAAACAAAAGCTGAAATCAAACTGATTTGATTTTGATGCTCTATGATACACACATTCTAAAAAATAAAACTAACGGTGCTATTTCTTTAAAGTTTTAAATAAAGCAGACGATCGAAATTTTGTAATAGATTTTATGGCAAGACTAAGTATTTCTAATTTATTTTATTTATTTTTTTCTGATGGTGGTGTTGAATTTTGTGAAAAAGTCCTTAAACGGCGGGCAAAAAATATTCTTAATCTGTACCCCATTTTTTCGAAAAATTGGTGAAATGTCATACTATGTATCAATGAAATCCGAATTTTATCGAGTTTCATGACAGTTTTTGGGCTTCTAAAATGCGAAATTTTTAAAATAAAAGAAAATCTGAGTGAAATTTCAGATCGATCGTCTGAATAGTTTATTTTTAATCGTGCCCACCAATTGCCAGAGCTTGCAAATTAAGAAAAACGCGTTTAAAGTTTGAAGTCCCTCCGGAAACTATCTGACCGCTCTGCTTTTAGAAGTCCGTACAACATTCCTGAGATTTGAATCGTTCAGAACTAGAAAAAAATCGATTTTTCAAAATTCCTAAACGATACTAGAGTCTGAAAAATTCATTTGAAGCTGATCATAATTTTGAATTTCCTAAGAAAAATTGATTTAATGTTTATTCTAAATTTTGAGACAGTTTTTTTTCCGAACATATAATTTAACATAATTCTTTCTGCGTAAACTTAATTCTCATATTTGTAACTTCGTTGTTAATGAACAAAATATTAATTGAATTAACACATGTACGTACTTATTATTAATTTATTATAAATACAATATATCAGTCAAAGAAAAAAGAAAAAAAAGAGGCATGTCACTCTAACAAAAATTTTATTAGCGTGTCGAGTATTAAAACATTAGGCAAAAGCTAAAAGATAACAATAACATAATATGCACTGGCGGATCCAAACAGGTGTTTTCCCCAAGTGGGGGCTTAGAAATACAACCCCCTCTTGAATCCGCTAGTGATAATAAATGCTCGTATTTATTTGCATATAAATATTTAAATATATATGCCGTGTATTTATTCAAACATAATTTTTGTTATCGCTGATACTGCAAAAGAAAAAAAATAAAATAAATAAAATAATAAAAGAAAACGTGTCTGCAAATAAAATTACTAAAAAGAACTTGATTAACATTTCGTATTTATTTATCAAAATTTCATTTATTTATTCTTAAAAAGGAATAATGTTGTACATTTAATAAGTACATAAATATGAATTATTTATACAAGAAATACTTCTTAAAATTATTTGTATTAATTTAATATCTCTATAAAATCTATAAATCTATTGAATTCATATCAATATTTCAATGTTTGCTTTTCGAAACTTTTTTTGCGTTTTATTTTCAAAATTTTTATTTTAGTAGAGCAAACACAAATAATAGTAACGATAATCGCGACCTTTATTATTTTCCGTTAAAAGTGTAAATATATTCAGAATACATACTTACATATATACAAATATAGCACATTCATATGAATGATTTTTCTACATCGTAAACAGATTAATTTCGCTCAATAATATTTTTGTTTTATTTTTATTTAATTTTTTGTTGTGTTTGTTTTTGCCTACGATTGCGTAAAAATTTACTTATACATTGTACAAAGTGAATTTTGCAATTGCAAATAATTTGAGAAATTTTTAAAAACAAAATTTTTTTCATTATCACGTTTTGTTTTTGTTCTACAGAATATATTGTGATCGGTGAGGCGCTTTTTGAGATGTTGCCAGAAAAATATCGCTGCTATTTTTTTTCTCGTTTTCTCTCATAATGGCATAGTCCATGACCTTAACAATGCAGGAAGGAATCACCTGATGATATATATACATTCATATGCACAAAATTCTCAAATGATTCAATGGAATTTGGTTATTTTATTTGCTTGATTTGGGATTTGTTATTTTGTTTGTGTTTGTGACAATTTTTGTTTGGAATTCTATTTAGAGAAAGTTTTAATTTTACAATAAAACTGTAAAAATATATACATTGAACGTAACGATTCCTTTCAGATTTGGCTCAAACTTTGCCTACGGTTTTGTTTGAGGCCAAACCCAACAAAAAGGTATACAAAAAAAAATCCGGTGCAGTTTTCACCGGAGTTGCCACAGAGCGAACCAAGTCTCTAAAAGCGACAATATCGCTTTACAGAATCCAAGTCCATAACTCAGTCATTATACTTCCGATATGCAAGTGTGGGGTACCACTGGAAAGGTAATAAGACGGACTACAAACTTAATAATTTTGTTTATTTTTAAAAGTTTGCAAAATTCGTTCCATAGTCCCTAAATTTAAAATGCAAAATTATGTGTTTCGTAAAGAAGACTAAATTACCTTTCCACTGGTCTTTTATTCGAAGTGGTGATTCAAATAGTTGAGGGCATATGATATTTTCAATATTTCATTAAAGCATAAAATTAAAAATTAATATCTTTTTTTTCTTCTTATTTTTTTGGCTTTAGTTAGTACTAATAAGAATAATAGGCAAGCATTAGTTGGTTTCCACATGTTGTATTAGTACATTATATGAATTCTTATAGTTTTGCGTTCGTATGACATTGCAAGCATAATTGTATCGGCGGCATTTTATCTATTAAATTTAATGATTTCCTTATGTCGTTGTGATAATTTTTAAAAGACAAATGCCAAAACGAAGGTGCTGCAACCTTTTTTTTTTGGCAAAGACAAACATTCCAATACAGCAAATAAATAGTTATAATGTCAAATATGTAAACATTTTCAAAATTATCGTATGTCTATGGTTTAATTGCCCTCATATAATTAAGTCATATGCTAAACAAAAATATTTAAAAATAATAACTTGGATAATTTTTAAATTTTTGACTGAGGTATTACCTTTGGTACCTTTTTAGTACTTTGTGGAAACCATTTTTGTCAGATGATATCTGTACATCTTTTCGGCAATGTTTCAACTAGTACCAGAGCATTGGGCAGCAGTGATAAGGAAGCCTTACTTGAAGGTTTTTGTGCTGCCACTGCCCTTTTTAAAAAACTCCATAGATTTCCTATCGGGACTTTGGGCTGGACACTCGAGAATTTTTATTTTGTTCTCATGTAGCCAAGACTTATCGACCCAAAGGTAAATTTTCACAGTATCCTCAGAGAAGATAATGATGTGTTCGTACATTTCTCTAGTAATTTTGCTAACAATTTAAACAATTGGACCAACTCCAGATGAAGTGAAACACCACCAAACCATTACACAATGTTTAACAGTTTTTTTTTTTTTTAGTAAATTTTGGGTCCAGCTCAGTATTTAGTGGATGCCTTACAAAGGCCCTTCCGTCGATTCCTAACACATTAAATTTGGATTCATCGCTCCAAACAATTTCATTGACCACTTTTCCACGTTGAAAAGATAGGGCTTCCACGGCCTTTGCAATACCCCCAAGGTTCTGATTTTCAGTTTACCTAATGATCTCCCTTTTCGAGGAAGTGCAGCTCTTATTTTTGCCATCAAATCCGAAATCAACAATTGTTTAACTGAAGTGTACCGAAATGTGTAAATGATCAATTTTATTAGTTTTTACGGAATTTAAATGTACTAAATCAAGTTGATTGCGAAAGAATATAAAATGACTTAATTATATGTCCACTTCAACTCTTACTCCTTCACAAACAATTGCCGACTGCGCGCCAAATACGTCATTCTTTTGTAATTGTTCTTAATGCATTAAGAATGAGCGGGAACCAAAGTAGATACATCAAGAAAGTAACTTGAGAAAAAAATTGTTTTAAAACCTGGCTCAGGAACGGCTCAGCGACAAGGTACAAGGCACCGCTAGGCAAATAAGTATTCTAGAATACAGCGCTCATACAAGTTTTACGTCTATTGTACTATATCCTGTGTTCCTTTTTGCTATTCTTTAAATCTACCAGATCTATTAATAAATTTTAGCACACCCTGCGGTGTTAAAGAGCTCAGGTGTTCGTCTGCCAACATTCATAAGTCATTTGGGAAGTTCTTTGATAACTTGGGACACGTGAGACACGAAAAAAATTTTTTTGGGATTTTTCATTTTTTGAGGTTAGAGACGACATGTAACATTTCCCGTGAAAAATAATATTAGATTCATGTTAATCAGCTGAAACTACACAAAAATAAGCTTTTTCCGTCGTTTTATGATGACTTTGGTAAGGTAAGACCCGAAAAACAGCGTTTTTGGACCTTTTTTGAGGTTAAAGACAACACATAACATTTCCCGTGAAAAATAATATTGGATTCATATTCAGCGAAAAAAAATATACGAAAAAAAAATTTATCTGTTTTTTTATGATGACTTGGGTAAACGTACGCTTGATAAAACTATTATTTTAAACTGAGGTGGTAGACTTGCAGCCGCCATATTGGTCCGCCATCATGCAAGATCAAAAAAGGTCTTGTTGCATTTGAAACTAGAGATAATAAGCTTTCATTTGAGCCTTAACATACCATAATCAATTTTGGACAGGGGGGGGGTCTCCCATTGACAGAGAATGTCCCATATATATATATAATATAAGGCAACTAACTGCACCGTAAAATGACGTTATAAAAATTTCTTAGACTACTAATAAAAAATATTTTTCAAACTCAGCATAAAATATTGTGCTATTGACTTAATTATGTGACCACAAGTGTACCTTGCCTCGGATATGTTCTTTTTCAATGCCCTATGTTTCAATGCAAGATACAGAAACTGAAGATTGTAATTCCGGAATAGTTTACAACTTTCGTATGTATCGTTAGTCCCGAGTATTTTTTACCTTCACACCCCAAAATCCTAAAACTCCAGATAAAAAAAAAAGGAAAGAGTGCTGTACTCGGTCGATGAAACCATGAGTGAGTGACTTTTCGCTTTGATCATTTAATCACTCTCTACCTAAGACAATATTTAAAAAAAATATTAATTTACTTTTAATTAAATATCACTACTTAAGAGCTCAAATTCCAATTAAGTTTGTTGTCATTATTCTTGCTGCTTGCCGTTTGCAAAATTTTCAGCTACTGTTTTTTAGTAATCACAATAATTAAAGAGACTAAAGTTAAATTGCTCCAAAAACAAAACCCCTAACTATTTTATCAATAGCTATGATAAGAGTGAATATTTCCCCTCCAACAATCTATATAAACTAAAAGTCAACTGAAATCTATCAATACTTAGAAAATTTTATTTCTTTATATAATTAATTGATTGCTAATTTTATATTTTATTATGCTGAAATGACGGCGATGATGATGATGATGATGAAACCTTAGAAGTTATCAGCAAAACTTCTAGAGATACGCACACCACTCCATTCCACTCCACTCCACACCAACTAACTTGGTTATTGTGGCGCATACATAATTTATTTATCTATTTTGTTGCTTCTTTTTCATTACAAAATAATTATTATTGTGTAACTAAATGTATATCTACTATTTATGTAAATATGTACTACTTTATGTTTTGTATTTGTTTTCAGTTTGCAATGAGCCGCCTTATCGAGAAGCCAAGCATTGCGATGTCTCTTAAGTCGTCCAGTGGTCAATTATCTTCATCAACATCTTCAGCAGCTACAGCAACAAGCATAAACTCCAATAGCACAACAGTAACAACAACTGAAACAGCAAAATTACAACCACAACAAAATAACGGTTTGTCACTCTTTGGTTTTATTTTGGTGTAAAAAATTTATTTTAATTTGACTTTTTTTTATTATTATTCTTTGTAGAACATACAATATTCGATGAAGTCTTCATTAGCTTAGTATCTGGTTCGGCCGCTGGCGCACTTGCAAAAACAACTATTGCACCATTGGATCGCACGAAAATTAATTTTCAAATTAGGTAAATTATTTTTAGAGATTCTATGTTTTTTCAATGTTTTTAATGTTTGTTTTTTTTTTTTAATATTTCACAGCAAAGACATACCATATTCATTTAATGCAGCTATAAATTTCCTAAAACAAACCTACGCCAAAGAAGGCGTCCTAGCGCTATGGCGTGGCAATTCAGCGACCATGGCACGCATTATTCCATACGCAGCCATACAATTCACAGCATACGAACAATGGCGAAAAATACTGAAAGTGGACAAAGATGGCACAGAGTAGGTGGATTTTTTTTTTTGTCTTAAGGATCAGCGACAAATCGAGAGTTTTATAAAGAATATTGATTCGGATTGAGAATAATAAAGTTTTAAATTTAATCGATTAACCAATGTATGTGAATAGTTCTTGATTATCACATTTAATCAATCAATAAGCTATATAAATCGATTAACCCTTACATCCTTAAAATACAATATATTTACTTTAATGAAACTTATACGAAATTCTTCTCTCCTTTACTTTATACAGCACAAAGGCAAGACGATTCGTTGCCGGCTCGCTGGCAGGCATAACTTCTCAATCACTGACGTATCCACTTGATTTGGCTAGAGCGCGTATGGCTGTGACTGATAAATACACTGGATATAGGTTAATTATTGCATAAGCATTTTACGCTATGTGCGATTAGTTAATCAAATTATTCATCAATCAAAAGAAACAATTGATTATTTAAGCTTTTTAATTAATCCAATTACATATTAATCGATATATAATAAGCTCAATTAACCAATAAGCGCAAGTAATCGCACAGTGAGCTTTTTTATATAAATGCCATAAATTTTCTTTATGATTTTATTTCATTCTAATTGATTTTAATTGATCCTATAATTTTTTTTTTTTTTTTTTTATACACAGAACTTTACGCCAAGTTTTTGTAAAAATTTGGGTTAAAGAAGGTCCACATACTTTATATAGAGGATATTGGGCAACTGTATTGGGTGTTATACCATATGCAGGTGTATCATTCTTTACCTATGAAACATTGAAACGTGAATATTTTGGTAAGACTCCATTATTTCTATATATTTTACTTTGGTTAGTAATTCAATTATTTCAATTGTGTATCGATTAATTGCAGAAGTCACAGGAAATAGCAAACCAAATACTCTAGTCTCACTTGCATTTGGCGCTGTTGCTGGCGCCGCCGGACAAACATCTAGTTACCCCTTAGATATTGTACGCAGACGCATGCAAACAATGGGCGTTCTTAAGGGCAACGATAGTGATAAATATCGTACAATATTCTCAACATTAAAGAAAATATATCAGTGAGTGTAGTAAAAATATCATCAATCAATTTCATTAATAACACCGTGCTAGTAAATTTCAAATAGCCAATAAATAAATTAAGGTCGTTGATTCCAACCCTTTTATCAGATTCTCTCTATCCCATATGGGGTTTCCGTTATAGAAACCCAAACCCCATAATTTTGGTATATCCGGGATCACTATAAAATTTTTTTTTAATGCCTACATGTTTCATGCGTAAAAAGAGTTTTACAGTGAAAAAGAAGAACAAATTTCTCAGACAGCAATATCACACCAACTCCATTCCACCTCTTTATGAATGTATAAAATCATTATATTTATATATGTACATTAAAGTGGAAAGGGGGAAAAAAGTTTATGTCTTTGCGCCCTCGATTGATGATACATTTAGGGCATTGTGAATCTAGAGCTATGAACCGTTTTTCGATTCCGAACACTCCTCGTGAGGTGCGTGTTCTGAACAACTGTAAGTTATTCATAAAAACTGTAAGTTATTCATAAAAACCAGTTTTTGTAGGGAAAACTTTTTGTTGTTGGTTTAACATTAATAGATAGATTTCATTGGGACCTTTCTAACAAGCCCATATTTGTCACAATCAGACAGAAAATAACTAATTTTTGAACGATTCTAGTAAAGACTAGAGAAGTTTATAAAGATATTTAATTTTCTGATGCTCTATACGGGCTCGTGTTGGTAGAATTTCCAGCTCACGTGGAGTTTATGACGCTGGACTCACATTGACCCAGTGTATCAATCGCGGGGCGATAAAACATTGTAAAAAATTAAGTTTTTCGATTTGCATGACAAAAATATGAGACAACAGTCGGTTTTTAACTCTCTGCGTTTAACTCTTCCTCAAGTAAAACGGCAAGTGTATTTGGCATACTCCTTACCTCTTTTTTTTTATTAAGGTCCTTCAAAATTTCAGATCGACTGAAATCAACCGCCGCATTTTTATTCTGCGTATTATTGTTGTAAACCTTTTCCAATAGTTTTCAATAGTCCGGTGAGCTAGTAAGGTATTATCGCCATTATCACAACACCAAGAATTTTCGGTCTTACTCATATTGATGGTGGCATTACGCTGTCGTCCTGATTTATTTTTAGTTATGAAACATTTCTTTAATTATAGATTTTTTTTTAATTCATAGAATAAAGTTTGCTGACATATTTTATAAACAGAAGAGGATTCATAAACTGTAAATATTTTTCTTTAAAGAATCCAAATAAAAGGGGGTGGTGATATGGTTGTGAAATGGACTGTATAACAGCATGTTTGTTTCCAAATTGGAATTTAGTAAACTTTCTCCTAGACATGAAACATGCAGGTGTTAAAATAAAGAAAAATCTTATTGGTCCCACATACAACCAAATTAGGAGTTTTGGACCACTATAACGAGAATCCTACATATGATGGAGAACTCCCTCACTAACAAAAATCCACAACGTGAAAAAAAAAATCTGAGTAGAAGGTGGATTTAGCGACCCTGAATTGCCCTTAAATAGTTATTCATTAGACATTTGATTATTTGTAAGGTGCCAATTTATCGCACATTCTAAATATCTTATTTCTTTACACAGAGAGGAAGGCATCAAAAATGGCTTCTACAAAGGACTCAGCATGAATTGGATTAAAGGACCCATTGCTGTGGGCATTAGTTTCTCTACATATGATTTAATTAAAGAGCTACTTAGAGAATTATTTCATTTGAAACGTGGACGAAACGAGCTCTCGAAATCGGTATCATAATGTTGCACATGCATGCAAACACGCGTTTATGTTTAGTATATATACATATATTGATTTTTTTTTTTTATTCGAAAATTTGCGCTTTATTGAAATTTTTTAGGCTAGTTGTATATCGCATACAGGCATATCGTCATCTAAAATGCAAAAAGCCGTAACTAAACGAATTTTTAAAATCGACTTTTTGATTAAACTACATGTCCCTGCAAAAATTTAAGCTTCTAAGCCCAAAAATAACGGTTTTATAAACGAAATTCAAAATGCCGTAACTACAAGTACATGAATTTAATAAGCAAATAGACTTAGCAAATAGCAAATATTTGAATCTTTTTAAGTAACTAAGTGATACTAAACCCTCACAATTACATTCTTCTTAAATCTATAATATTTTTCATTTAACAATGTTTTTTACTCCTCCTGTAAAAAAAAATAAAATGTGTAGTTACGGCTTTTTGGATTTTAGATGACGATATATTGTTTTTTTTTTTTTAAGTGAATTTTAATATCAAGTTTGAACTCATTCAAAATTTCATATTTATTTTGTCTTCTGTTGTTAAATTCAGCATATTATGAAATTATAAAAACTAAATGCAATGTTAAAAGGACAAAAACAAGAAAAGTGGAATAATAATAAATTTTAGAAGAACTAATAATTCTCCTACGTTTTCGTGTATCTATATAATGATACGTAATGTTTAAGTATTCGTTTAATTTATTGGTAATAATACAATATGTAGTTGTTTTGTTACTCTTCTGTTTTTTTTTTTTTAATT
Source organism: Toxonevra muliebris (assembly GCA_963691655.1). Classification (NCBI taxonomy): domain Eukaryota; kingdom Metazoa; phylum Arthropoda; class Insecta; order Diptera; family Pallopteridae; genus Toxonevra; species Toxonevra muliebris. Next base: position 46,702,241 of record OY829327.1, read on the forward strand.
TTATAAATCAACTATAAATAAGCACAATGCGACAATAACTGATAAATGGTGAAAACAACACTCTTGTCTAATTTTTTATTAATAATATGTTAATACTTTTTATATAATGCAAATATATATATTTAATTCTTGATGTACGCTAGTGATGATCAATTAAGAATTAACCGAAACTAAAAACATAAATGAAGGGAAATTAATTGTTAAAATTTTAATTGAAAATTTACAAAACAAACAAAAAAAAAACTGATTTAAATCGAAGTGTGTCTATTAAACTTAAAACGTTATTTTTATTGTAAAAAGTGTAAAAAATAGTTAATAATAAATTAAGAATTAAAAATTGTTATAAACGCTAGTGAGTTTTCTTTTTTTCACAATTCCATTCGATGTAGTTTCACCTCTGAAAAAATTGCAACACGATTTTTCGAAAAAATATTGATATTGATACTTTTGTATAATTATTTTTAAAAGAAAAGCTAAAAGTACTGTATTGTTAAATTTCAAAACATAACTTTTAATTTACAGTACTGCTCAGATAAAAGTTACCAGCATATAAAACTATGAATTATTTCTATAAGGTTTAGTTTTTTCAAATTTATAAGCACTTATTGCTTATTTTTGGTTTGCAACTCTTTTTTTGAAAATGTTCTTAGTATGCATTGCAAATCTTGTCATCGTTTCGTTTTTTAATTTTGTTGTAATTCACGTTTAAGTGCGGTCAAAAAATATTCGAAGAATGAAAAAATTAACTTGTGACCAAAAAATTGCGATTATGACGTTGAGGAAAGAAAATTATTCATCGAGGGAGATTGCACGACGGATAGGATGTAGCCACGTCACTATCATTAAGTTGTATAAAAAATTTGATGCCACGAAACGATCCCCAGGGTCTGGAATAAAGAATAAGAAAACCACGAGCAGAATGGACCGCAATTTAAAAAATTTAAGCCTTATGTCTCGATTTTTGTCTTCAGTAGAGTTGATCTCTGAGATGAGAGAAAAATATGGAGTGAACATTAGTGTTTGTACAGTACGTAGAAGATTGGTGGATGCGGGCTTACGAGCAAGGAAGCCAAGAAAAAAACCAATTTTGAACACAAAAATGTATGTTGCTCGGCTAGATTTTGTTAAACAACATGCAAATTGGTCTCAAAATGGTTGGAGAAAGAAGAGTAATTTTTACGGATGAGTCAAAAAGACCCTCAACTAATCTGATGGCGTCATGTACTTTCGCAGGAGAATGCACGAAGATTTGGACCCCAAGACCATAATATCTCGGAACGAATTTCCACCGAGTTTTATGGTTTGGGTGCCATTTCATACTACAGCTGTAACGTTACCCTTAATGCTCAAGGGTACATCGATATCATAAAAGAGTTTTTGGAGCCAGCAATTGACGCCTTGTTTCCAGTAATGATCAATCCAATATTCTATGGCGCCATGCCATAGAGCGAAAATTGTAAATTTGATATTTTTTATAAACAAAAATCTATAATTTTTTTATAATAATTAAATTTACACCAATTAAAATTTTTTTATGGTAGGTAAAAGAATATCTGCAGAAAGCTGGTATAAAAACATTATCATGGCCTGGAAATAATCCCGATCTAGACCCTATTAAAAACTGTTGGGCATCCCTGAAAAGACATGTGGTTAAAAAGAACCCAAAAAATAAAATGGAGTTGAAGTTGGCAATAACCGAGGCTTGGAATGTAGAAATTAAGCTGGACTACTGCTAAAAGTTAATAAACTCCATGCCAGACAGAATTTTAGCCATTATAAAAGTCCGAGGTGGTCATACCAAATACTAATTTACTTGTTTTCGGTCATATTATGGCATGTAAAGCAATGCTTGAAATAAAAATATATATTTTGTGTAAAAAACTCGATTTAATGTTTTTATGTTCATCATACGCCCCCAATTGCAAATTCGGTTAAGTTCTCTAAAACTGAAACAGGTAGTGCAAACGCTAATTTTTCAACTAGAATGTAAATTTGTATGAACAACAACAACAGTTTAAATTTTGAAAAAAAAAAAATATGTTTCACAAAAAATATCTAATTTTTGATAGTATTTATTCTTAATTTCAAAAATGTATGGGGTGGTAACTTTTATCTGAGCAATACTGTACATGAAATAGAGGAAAATAGTTGTTGTTTCTTTGGTTTAATTGAAGATATTTTCATATAAATTGATAGCATTTTGTAAAGAAAACTTGAAGTTCTAGTGACGATAGTAACGACGACTTCGCTGAAATCGTTTGAAATCGTGATAGGAATTTGAACTGCGCCTGATGATATCCGATGTTAAGGAGCTTGGCGGTAATCCCAACTCTCTTTCTTTTTTCAAAGCATCCAGTTTCAAATTATAGAGCTCCAATTGCATCTTTTTTCTTTCTAAATCAATCATTCTATCTTTGTCCGTCGGATGTACACTATTCCGTTTTCTAAATGCTGGCCTTATTGGTTGTGTTGTATGCATTGTTCTATTAGGAAAATAAACAATTATAAATTATAAAACTGTTTATATGATTTTTGTGGCACAATCTTACACATCATTATTTTCGTGTTTCACAATCGAAGATTGAGTCTCATCTTCACTAGAAATTGAAAGTGGATTATCGAAGAGCGCTTCCATAGTTAAGGGGGATTCATTTCTAATATCACCCACCATACTATCGATTTCCGTCACTTTGCATTTAGAGCCTTCTCTCGATCCTGCCGTCGTTCTTACATTTTCAATTTTCAGCTAAACGAAATTGGAAGAAATAAAATTAGACTTTGACTTTTAAGCAATAAATTAATTTTCAGAAAATATAGTATCCAGTGGTATCACAAATTGATGGTGCAGTAGCGATTCGTTTGTACAAGAATGATCAAAAGAGTTTACATACATAGAGGTCAATTTTTCGAACGTGTGTTAAAATAAAGGGTACAAGAACGTTCGAAATCCGTGTAGTTTGCTTTTAAAAACACGAAACCGTATTGCATTAGTGTTGGCGTCCGCAAAGCGAAGAGCTTTTCGATTAAGAGGTGACGGTTCAATAAAACCAAAGATGACTTACAGGTCTGTTCTGACATCCGAAACGGAATTACTTCGGAAATGGAATTGAAATCCGATTCGGGTTCAAAAATATGTTCTGCATTCAGAACGGAATTGAAAATTTCGAACTGGAATTAAATCCGATTCGAACTTATGTTCGAGAGGTATGTTCAGCGATTTTCTACGTTACAGTTGTTTTGAAGTTTAAATAATTAAAAAATTTAACAAGAACATAAAATAAAACCAATAATAGAAAATTGCTTTTAAAAATTTAAGTAAACAAAATTTATTTTTGTAAAATATTTGTAAATTTTGTAATATATATAATTAGGAGAAAACATAAAAATGCAGTTCAAAACGCAATTTTGTTGAAGTTTATGGAGAGAGGGAGATCGTGTGAAGAAAGAGTGTGAGTGAAAGCAGCTGGCACAATCATTTAACAGCGAGGTAGCGCCAACCAAAGACGTCAATGGATGGAAAAACGTAGGTCATAAGGGATTGTAAGTGTTTTGTAAAAATGTTTTTTTTTTTATGTCTGAGCCGACTGGAAATGTTAGGTACAGAAGAAACTGGCCCATAATAAAAGAGAAGCCGCAGCGACGTGTGGTGGAGCGTTCACCAAATACAATTTATCGAATGCGAATGAACCCTTCGCCAGAATTTCTGGGTTATACAACGTTATGCAGGGAGTATCCAACACAATGTCCCTCGGACTATGTGAGGAAGTGACTGTAGACATTGCAACTGCCATAAGCGAGGACGATGATGACACCCCAAAAACATCATCAAGATGTCTACGGGAAAAAAGTGCCCCATTGATCCCCAGAAAGCGGTTAACTAAAATTGCTGCCAAAACTGCAAAGCTCATTTTCATCAATTCAAAATATTTACTCGAATTAATAAATTTTTGCAAAAATAAAACACCAGTGTTTTTGACAGTTGCTTTTTCACATTTAATTCTTTGGTTTTTTTTTTTTTTTTTGAAGTGAAACTTCTTTTCTCTTGTCCTAGAGTAAAATCAACCGGATGTGACGTCGCGCGTAAGTTTGCAATGCGACATAATTTTGTCGAGCAATGTGCATGAGGGGCTAAATATCAATATTCCGTAACTGAATTCATGAGCAAACTATATAATAAATAGTTTTAATTCAATATAAAATTTTAATTACACTCACACACACACGCCTATGGCAGAAAGAACAATGTGTAGCGTCGCCATCTTAAAGCTTATGACAGTTATACAATTCACATACAGATGGCGCGAATGTCCAACGAATTACATGAAGATGTCGCACACAAAAAGAGTTCGCTACAATTGTCATCGACATTACCGGTACAGAGTTGCAATTTTTGTTCTAGCATTAATTAGAAATTAAAAAACACAAGCCAATGAAGTAAAAAATTTAGCGATTGAAAAATTTCATTTGCTTGTTATTTGCTTGTTTTTCGTTTAGTTCACAAGAAGTTTCACTTCTGCCTTGTGTTCGTTAATTTGGGTAATCCAAACTAAAAACACAGAATAATTTTTTTTTTAATTTCTGTTTGTTTTACAAATTCACATGCTCTCAGCATAAATTTCATAAAATCGGATGTCAGAACATCTACAATCGGATCAAATCCGATCGAAATTCCTGATTGCAGAACACGTAACATCGGAATAAACTCCGTCTTCGAACAAAAACTGATTTCAGAGCCTGTTAATTTTAAATTGGAGACAGTGAAGAAAAAAACATTTTGTTTCTCCAGCAATGTTGCCAACACAGTGCTTTTACAGCTTTTTAAAAATTAAAACGCGGGAAAAAGCGGTTTAGCGCTTAGCGCGTTTTCAATTTGAAATAAATGTAATTTGAACTAATAAGTTTTTTTTTTTAATATTTATAAATATTTTTATTTAATACTTTTTTCGTTGTTGTAGTTCAACCGAACCGCGTTGGGAGACTAACCTAACCGGATTTTTCGTTTTGAACATTTGTGCTCACAAATATACTGGCCGATTAAAAACAACTACAGCTATCACATACCAATCAAATATCAATAATCTTTAGCAGTAACCGTCTTCATTTTTTTCTTTTTGGCATGTATTGTCTCATGCTGGTCGAAAGGGTTAACCGAATAAGCCACACTGTGAACTACAAGCAAAACGGAGGTAAAAATTGTAGAGATTAGCTATGGCGTCTGCAGCAACAATTTGGAAAAAAATATTATAAATATATAAATCCATTTGGGGTAGCGTCGTCGTAGCGTATACGTTGTACTGGGCTGTACACAGCATTTTTCGTTTTAGCTAGTAGTTAGAGCAAATTGATTTTTAAATAAAACAGCAAAATAAACTTCACTTGATATGATAAAAAAAGCATATAGAAAACGACAAAAGTTTACATATACAAGAAAATTACCACAAGATGCTTTGAACGAAAAACCGCAAGCTTCCTTTTTACATTCAAAAAGACTTTCTAAGAGTAATTTGCCCAATTTTCCGATAAATGTAAGCTCCGCCTTATTGTCACAGTGTGCAATAATCCAACCATGACAGAATAAAAAGAGGTGGTGACAGCACTTGTTTGTACATTGTTGGTACAAAGAATGTTAAATGCCAATATCAGTTGAGGTGCATTTCCCGGCTGCAAAATCAGAAAAGCTGCTTTCAAAGTGTGTTAGAAACTTTAGCTCCAAAAATCTCCTCAATAATAGAGAGATTTAAATTTATTTTTACTTTACTAAAAAGCTTCATACAAAGTTGTTGAGATAGCAACTATTTTATGAAGAAAGAAAATTTGGTTCTAAATTTTTTTTTTTCTAGAACAATCAATCTCAATTTGCTCTTGTATTTGATAGCAAGTCAGGTCTTAGTGATGATCATTAAAAAAGACTTTGTTCATCATTCTGAACATATTTCAATACCTTGATTTCCAGGGATAAAATTTTGTATTATGCTTTCTATGCATAAATATTTTTTTTTTAAACCAGAGTAATTAGCTCTTGATATTATTAACATTGATTTCAGAGACAAACCAATGTTTTTGAAAATTTACGTCAAAGAAAAAATTAATGTGTTACGAAGTATCTAAAAGTCTATTTTCAGAATTTTGTAAATAATTTCAATTCTTTTTATATTGAGTTGAGTATTCAAATAAAAAAAACGATTTGATTTTAATAGCTGCAGAACTAAGTTTTCTTTAACCAGGAAAACTAATTTCAAAAGAAGTCAATTCATTACAAAGTTCAATGACACATTTTAAAAATTAGGGACGAAAATTACTTTCAGCAATTTGATATTGAATTTTGGGAGCTACGACTTGTAGATTTTGATACAATTTTTAATATGAATGAAATTATAGCTGAAGATTTTTTGAAAGCTATTTCCAACAAAAAACGTGGTTATTCATCAAAACCCTTTCTAACATTGTCAAATTTTGTTTTAAAACTGGTTCTCAAATGTTGAAAGAATATTTTCAAAAGTCAATTTAAATAAAACTCAGTACAGAAATCGTTTAGACAATAAGACTCTTGAAGGAATAATATTTGCGTAAGTTTACTTCGCAATAAAGAAATGTTCATGCTACAGACTTGGTCCAAAAAATTATATTATACAAAAATTTCAATACATTTTATATTTAAAATGACATATGATGAATTAATACGTAAAAGTAATATTGATATCATAAAAAAACTTCAAACTGTTTTATATTCTTAATATAAATGAATATGAAAACTTATTTAAAGTAAAAAAGTTTTTCTCTCATGACTATCTTTTTTGTGAAAATTACGATTCTTTTTTTTTACAATTTTGACGATTTTTCCTGGCAACACTGATGCATACAAACTCCGCTCGTATTTTCAGTGTGGACAACTTTTGTTTTTCAAAATCCGCTAAAATGAAGAATAAAACGCGTATTTCCCTAAAAACCGCGTTAAATTTTTTCCTTATAAAAGTGCTTTTCCCGCTGATTTTAGTGCTTTTTGAAAATTAAAACGCGGAAAAAAGTGATTTAGCGCTCAGCACTTTTTTTCTATTTGAATTATCTTCGAAAAATCGAAGAAATTTTCATTGACTAGAAGTATCAGATGTGTGCCTATATTAGTGAAAAAGTTTAAATGTATTGAGTTTCGATTCTCGATTTTGAAAAACAAAAGTTGGCCACACTGGCCATTAGTTAATCAATTGGTTAACTCAAATGGCGATAAGAGTCTAAAGCCTGGAACAGAATGTGAATCATGAAGTACGCAGCTAAAGCATAGAATGCAGCATAGCAAACAATGAAGAGCGACAAAGAAAAATGTGTAGAGAATGTGCACCTCTGAAACTCATGTTTATTGTAATTCGAAATACACACAATATTTTTCTCCACATTTTTGCAATCATAGTGCTTTAAATTGTAAATCAATTAAATTCTTTTACAAGTTTTATAAGTAATTCATTGCATTCTTCCACTTTTTTATTTTGACAATCAGGTGTTATGCTTGAAGCGCAACAAAGTTTAAAAGTTCTTATTTTGCGCTTCATCTTCAGCGGCAGCGACAACTTCACATTGTGATTGATTACAAAGAAAATGTATACATTTTACTTTGGACAGATTGTTACTTCAGGCTTCACATTCTGTTCAACACTTAATGCTTCATATTCACAACACTTTGTTTAACAAAAACAAACAAAAGAAAAATATGGTAGCACGGTTAAATTTGTGGATTTCGTTTGTGGATCTTGTAAAAACATGTTTTTTGTTATTTGTTTGTTTGTTGCTTGCAAAAAAATAACAAAAACTGTGGAGAACGCATGCGCAGCCAATTTTAGCGATGAGAAGTGAAACCATGAACAAACATATTGTTTAAATATTTTCCATATACATTTTAAGTACAAAGACGTCAACAAATCTAATTCTGAAATAATATTTTAGTAACTTTTAATTTTCACCAAACGAATGTAGATTATATTTCATCAGTATCAGTTGTTGGTTAACTAATCAATGGTATTTGAGGGCTTAAATGATAGTTAATTAAAGACTGAAAATAATATGCTATTAGCTAAACCCTTGTCATTAGTTAACTAATGAATGTGAATTTGGAACATGATCATGATCATGAACATGATCGAATAATTTTTTTTATTATGCCGATTAGTAATAAAGTTGCTTTTATACATCACCTCTCCGCTTACTTAATATGAAGAGGTGAATAATACTTTCCTGGGACATCGCATCATGGAACATTTGTCGAAAACTGTGACAGAAGTGATTCTGATTTTTGTATCACTGTGCTTTAAATAGTGACTGTGTCACTGCTTCCTTACAATAGCACGATCTAGTTTTTTTTTTGATCTATTTTATGTACCTGGCGTTGGCAAGAATAAATCAGGGCCAATTTGGTTTTTAGGCAAGGTTTAAAAAGCTTAGCATTTTATTCAAATTGTCGTTTTCTCACCCACTATAACTCCTACAGTGATATAGAATACAAATTCACGATAGAACGAATATGAAAACGAACGAAATGTAAATAATTGTTGACTTGATAAAAACTGAAATCATTGGGAGCACTTTTTGAATCTCTTTTGTCACAGTAGTGCTCAGTGATTTCCCGGTCACAGTGATTAAACCACCAATAACGGAATAACAACCATCACTACTTTTTCCATTGCCATCAACGACCTTTTCCAACTGGGATGCTACTATGTGCAGCCCCATTTATAAATCGAACTATCGGCCGAAAATGTTATATTTTTTTAGTGGAAGTTCAAGGTTTCAAAAGTCGATTAATAGAACATTTGTATACTTTTTTATTTATTTTTCACTATGAAAACGTAAATTAAAAGCTAACAATCGTTTATTTAAAATCTCTAGTACATATTTTTTTAATGCTCATGAAATTTTGGTATCATTCGTGAACATACTTTCATTCATTCAGTTTCACTATTCAAATTAAATAATTAAATTTGCACTTACATTTGTACTACCAGTGGTTAGTGGTGATTGATCAAAAGTTTGGTTATGGATATTCCTATAATGCCTTTTGATATTTCCCAGAAGATATCCTCTAAGAGTCTTTCCACACAAACGGCATGTAGAAATCCTTGACGTAGTGTTATAGATTACAAGTGAATCCTTGGATATACTAGATTTTCTACCCATTCTATGTATATAAATTGAAATTTATTTCTAAAGAAAAAATTCAATTTATTCCAACTCTTTTAACTTAAACCAGTTTAAAATAAATGAAATTTCCACACTATGAGAAAGAATACAAAAAGAACGAAATGCTCAATGTTGCTAATGTATTTATTCATTCCTTTCTCGTTCGTTTCGTGAACTATTGAATGAAAGGAATGTTCATGACTCGAAATGTTTTTCGGGTTGCCATTGTTACTTTTAACCAAAATAACATGAGCGATTGACTCAGCTTATGATTTCGCATCAATAAAGTAAAACCGTGTTGTCGCAAAGAACAGAAACAGAAACAAGTCAGAAATACTTGGATTCTGTTTCTGTCGCAAATGTACTGAATCCTGGTTCTGTTGCTCTTGGTGCCAGAATCTCAGAATTCTGTTTTTCTTTCTGCTGCAATTGAACTAAATTCTGTTTCTGTTCTTTGCGACAACTCGGCTTAAAATGTGAGCAATGGCAGCAAAACGAACGCATGAATACTCTTTTGGCCTGATCGAACTAAATTCCATTTTTGGATAAATGCTTATGGACAGTGCTGCTGTTTTTGTGAACCGTTTATAACGGTCGAACGAACGAAGATTCTTCTGTTCGACTTAAGTAAGTACAATGAAAAAATATGCATCTTTCAAGGATATTGCCTCTTAGTTAGTCGCTGAGTTCAAATCTGGTCGTGAGTATGAGTTATCGTGTTAAGTTTTCCGATAAAATTTGTAGCAGCCGATATTTTCGCATTAATTCATGAAGTGCGAGATAAGCGAATGAAAGGGACTTACAGTCTTATTCTGAGTCCGACTGTGGCGAGCGCCGAACCCAGGCACCCATTCACCAAGTTTTAATTGTACCACGACGACGTGGTACGTATTTTTAGAGATCAAGTTTTGAGTTCAGCAATCGCAAATTGGCAAAGAAAAACTATATTTAATTTTAATAGAAGTTAATGAATAATTTGTAGAGAAAGTAGGCAAATGCAAATGTTTGTAAATTTTTCATAACATATCAAAAATAAAAGGCATTTCTGACATTTCTTCCTCACTTTTTCTTATACTCGTGAAGACAGGTTCTTTTCCCTGTAAAAAACATGAAATAAATATTAATTATCTGCTCTAAATGAGTGCATAAAATTAAATAAAATAAAAACTACAATTTCTAAAGAGAATAAAATAAGCTTATTCAAAAAAAAAAAAAAAAAAATAGCGATAATCTGAATGTAGTGTGTACCGTATGGATACGTTGGTTATGCTAACTATTCAATTTTTAAAAATTAATAAGGGAAATTGTTGAAATTGGAATAATTTGAACGGGGAGCATTTATTAAAACACCGAGTTTTATTTTATTTTTGTATTTTCGGCGCAACTTTTCATTTCTTTCTTACTACATAATTTTCTATTTGTCTCTTCCACACAGTCGTTCATGCTTGTGCTAGTGTATGTTAGCTCTTCCACGGTAAAACTAGTTGCATGAGATTTTTTGATATTCCCATTTGAAGTTTCATGTAATGATCCCCGTAATTCTGTCACCGTTTCACCATGGAAAAGCTGACTATTCATGGTCAATGATGCTGATTACAGGAGAGCAAAGTCAAACGGGGCGGAGTTGACAATCGTGCTTACACATTTTATCAGCATGACTGTTCTGTCGGACGTCAAGGGGAATGAAAGAAATTAACACCAATTGCCATATACTTTTTTGGAATTGAAACGAAATGTTCATATTTTCTCCAAGTTTTATGTTTCAAAGGTGACCACTGACACGGGCGCAAGCATGCACGTCTGACCGGAAGAGAGAAGTAGAAAAAATAGGTTGTTAGAAAAATACAGGCTAGTTTATATTTCTTTCTTACTACCTATTTTTCCTACATCTATCTTTCAGACAGGCGTTCATGCTTGCGCCCGTGTGAACAGCCACAAGTGAATTTTCGGCGTAAATTTTCTTTCTCTTTCTAAATATCTTGTTCTCCACTACTTTTTTTTACTCAATCTTTCAACTTTGCACTTTTGTAACCAGCATCTTTGATCATGAACAACTGTGTGACAGAAACAAGCAAAAAATTAAGAAAGGATGAACCAAAAATTCAGAATCTTATTCTTCAATATGATTCTTGCACAATAATAAACTTGAACCTGCATTCAATAGTTTTTTTTTTTCATCCATAAAATAAATCACATCAAATAATCGAATCAGCAAAAAAGAAATGAGAAATTCATGGTCCAATTCTCATGTTCCCTAGCAGGTTCGTTTTCTATACCGTGTTCTATGTGATGAATGTGTGAACACGATAATCAATGTGATGGTAGTCAAATAGCACAATCGATTTCCACTAACAATAGAATACAACCCTGTGGAATAAAACAATCGATTTCAATCGAATTGCCAGCAGTAAAATTGCCATTTGTTGAATATCGTTGGCGTTTGTCGGGTTATATTACTGCGCAAAAAGAAAAATAAGCTCAGCAAATAATAGAAAAAATAAAATATCTATTAATGCTACGTTATAAAATTGAATTTTGCACAACTTGCAATTTGTCGCAAATTTTGTAAAGCTACTGAAAAGTTGAAAAGTGTTGACGAATTAGTAAATCTATGAAGTCTGGAGAAAAATAAACAATTGAGCAATTGGGCGTAATAACAATTTATACTTTTATGTGCAATTAAACGCAAGAAACAGAAAAACCAGATATTTTCCACCGGAATCTCAAAATATAGGAGAAAATCATCTTCAAAGAGGAATTCCGATAAATACGTAGAAACTCAGGAGAAGGAATAAGCAATAAGAAAAAGTGTAGGTGAGTGGTATGACAGTGACACTGAAAGTCATTGAAAGTTGAATGTCAAAGTAGAATAGTTGAAAAGGAAGGGTTTTGGCTGTTTAGTAGCGAACACAGGGTTGCAAATTTAGACCTTCACAAGCCTTGCAGTTCGGGAAATTTGGTTGGGGAGGATAAATTAGTTCACATCGTTACTTTTGCATTATTGAGCCTTCAAGTAATTAAGTTTGAATTGTGAAAGTTGATATTTACATAATGCTCTGTTTACATATCTGTTCCTTTTTTGATCCTTATTTTATTAAAAGTTTTATTGGTTTTGGATAATTTAAAAAGATATTTAAAAATTATCGTGACCATCATTTATAATAAAGGAGTTAATCCACATGAAAAAGGTATGAGAGGAATCCACATACATGCGACACTGTTGCTGTATTTCGCTCAATTTGAATAAAAGATTCGCGAGAAAAGCAGAACATAAATTGACTTTGTTCGGTTCGTTCGTGGTTGTCCTCGTCATCGTGTGGTATCATATCTTTGTTGCAAGTGATATAGAAATTTGTTCTTAAGCATAAATTGGGGAAAAAGTATAATTTAATGAAAAGTGCATTTTAGTGACAGTGTTGGGAAAGAATTAAAATAATGTCAAATTTTATAAACAACTTAAAATTAAAGTAACCGAACATTTAGATTTTGGAAGGAAAAAGAAAAGGTTAGTGCGAAATAAGAACGAAAAAAGTGTATGTTTAAAAATAAACCAAAAGTACATATATATATGTATATATATATATATGTGTGTATATATATATCTGTGTATATAAGGCTGAGACAGCAGCTCATTCGCTCAGTATTGTATTTTGTACATATCTACATATATGTGTAATATTTAGTATAAATATGTGTGGGGAGTAGGAGGAGGAGGTAAATATGAAGAGTAAAATAAAATAAAAATTAAAAGAAAATAACAAAACGAAGAAGAAAAGGCGAAATCGAAAACGTATGTATTACTGAAGGAGGCGGTAGCGTCACAGTAAAAATAAAGCACTGTGGATAAAAATATAGAAGAGGAATTAATAAAAAACTTTATATTTCAATAAAAACATCAAATATTGTAATATTTGAATTTTTTGTAAAATATATTTGTATTAAATTCAGAAAATTTCAACGTCACATTTTCAGTATCTAAAATATTTTGAGATAATGTAATGCACATTGCATTGAGCGTAGGAGTAAAATTTTTCCATTCCCTTTTCCAAGGCTTGCTTGCAATTATGTATTATGTATGACGTCTTGTGCAGGATTTTATTTTGTGGCAAATTTTTAATATTTTTAGATATCTCGACGACCTCGATAGCCTAGTGGATAGTGCACTAGACTTTCATCTGGGAGGTTCGGGTTCGATTCCCGTCTTCGTCTGGTGGTTAATTTTCTTTACTTTCTTATATTCACTATTAATATGAAGTATATGAGAATTATAAGATAGTGTACAAGTACACACATTGGTTGGTAATGGCAAAACCACCAAGCCGATAAAAAATTGCCACACCGCCGTTCGGAATCGGCGTTAAACTGTAGGTCCAACTATGTGGTATCACAATGGGCCGTTCAGGCCTAAGTGTGTCTCTCGACAGCCACTCCAACCTAACCTAGATATCTTAATAATTAACTAATAACAGGGTTGCCATCTTTGGATTGCTAATAACCCAAATTGTAGATTTTATTCAAAACATCAAGAACGTCTTTCGCTGGCATGCTGTAAGGCACCAATAGCCTGGGAAAACAATCTCTTTAGACATAGTTTCTTGATCCTTTCCTGATTCTAAATAAATAAAATAATTGTTCTTTTTCAATTAATCACCAATGAAGTTTGGAATCTCTCAAACTTCCACCTATTCACCACTGAACTCACGATGGCTGTGGTTTTATAACCAAAAGTTGGCAGCTTTAAGAACCCCAACGTTCATACGTTCAATGTTTTTTCAATAAAATTAAATAAGGAATTAGTAAAAATGTTTAATTTTCTGTGGAACTAAATTTAAAAGCATCTTGGAAATCATTTGTTCTCACTTATCTGCACAAACTGAAAAACGCAATTCTATCTTTTTTTTTTATTAATATCTACTATGCTACTTTTTTTTTAAAGAAAAAGTAATAACATTTTATTAACTGCAATTATCGCAGGAACTTGTATTTTAAATGTTATTACAAGAAATGCAATGCAAATAGAATAGAAATTTAATTATTAACTTTACTGCACAAATATTCTCTATTATTCTCTGGTTGTGATTCTCTCTGTATCTGTGTGGATGCGTGTGCATTTCTAGATAAAATATAATCTATTTTCTTTTATATGCTATTGCTGTTGTTATTTGTATGAGCTTTGAAGAACGCATTTAAAAAATATTTTATCACAGCATATAAAGAAAAAAATTCCTTCCTACTACTAGCACTACTACTTACGTACATTATTTCTAAACCAGTTACTTTTTTATAGTTGTGCTGTTGTTGTTTTTATTTTCTTTTATGACTTTTATACATCGCTGTTTGAATTCGAACGAACATACTCCCCCTGGTCCCCTGTTGCAGCCAATAGCACTAATGTAACGTATATAAAACTGCTTCGTAAAAATGTGTGACGTTGTTTAAATTATTAATTTGTGCTTTGTTACTTTTTTTGCGTTCGTCGTTGTTATTGTTTTTTATTTTTATTCTGTTGGGCGCCTTTCACTTCAGCTCTTTCGCTTGTCATTCCTTCAACTTCATTTTGGTTCCACTTGCACCATTGCTATCACTCGGAATACATATAAAGATTGGATACGTATTCTACACATACTCTATAACATACACGAATGTAGTTATGTGCAATTGTTGTTGGGTAAATCGTTTCGATTCTTGTGGTTTTATTTGTTCTTATTTCTCTTTTTTTTACTTCTATTTTTTTATTAATTATTTGTTATTATGCTAATTTCTCTTTGTTATTCCCTAAACGATTTTGTCGTCCGTCTGCCATTTGCTTCTTACTCGTGTTCTCTCAGTCCGCCGACGCGCTCATCGTTCTTCGTCTAATGGCAACAATAGCAGCAACCACAAAACAACAGTGTAATTACAATAACAACTTTAGTAAAATATTTATTCCTTGACAGACGTCAATTTACCTTGAGTTTATTAGACGTAACTTCCCAAAGGGATTTGTTGTGGCTGTTGCTGTTTCTGTTGAAAGTACCCACAACTTACGTTTTCTCTACCACCTTTTCACTTTTCCTCTTCAAAATATTCAACACTGGGGAAAAAGCTTGTGTAGTTCTGTATAAAATTAATGTGAGTTTATATTTACTTATATTTGCAAATGTTTTTTCTTCCGTTGTTTTTTATTTATTTATTTTTTATTTTTGTTGTTCTCATCACTGTCATTTTATGACTAAACATATAATTTAAGAATTTTTTTTATATATGTATGTAGTATGCAGTACCACTGGATTGTACGTATATTATTTTTCATATTGTTGCATAATAATAAACTGTTTGTTCAGCAATCAAATCAATGTTCCGATTGATATAAACGAAAGTCAAGAGTATTCTTGTCATTGTAGCCTTTTAAGCTGCTCTGACGTCACAATTATGTTCAGATGAGAAGTGATTAGCCGAGCTGTGTAATCTTAATTTCTATCATTGTTGAAGCTGAGCTAATACATACTACATCTAATTGTACGTTTACACCAAAAAATAAATTAGCAGCCATCTTGTGTTTGCTCGCTCGGTGTAAAAAGCACAACGAATTCACGGTATCCGCCTAATATGTTGGAACTCTTGCCCGATCAGCTAGAATGAAGATGTCTTTTCATATGTTTTGCTGTCAAAATTAGTTTTTTTTTCCCCTTTTCAAGATAAACAAATTTTTCTTGGGCATGAAATATGTAAGAATTAAAGTAAACACAGATTTAAGTTGTTCCCCTATATACCAAAGTTATGGGAAACTTGGATGTTAAAAAAAAAAACGAAAATTGGGTCTGCCAGCAAATACCATTCAACTCTCCCCTACTTCATAACTTTTTATCTAAATGTTTTGTCCCGACGAAGGGAGATGTATCATCTGACTGTATTACCTTATTCCTAAAAGAGCAGGTCTGTAAAAATCACTGTTGCTAACTAAGCGGGTTTCTTGCTAGATTTGACGTGGCAACACTGTTGAGAATGAGTATGATAGCTTTGAGATAATGAAAATACATTTTGTAACGATAGAAAATGTTCGAGAATGATATTTATGAGATATTTCATCCATCAAGTGCGTCATGATTATCACATGTTTGTTCTTATGATAAGAAAGACGCCGTTCTCTTTGAACTGCAGAATGATAAGTCAGTTATAGCGCTTTATTTTCTCGATAAAATATTTCGTTTTTTCTGCCCTGTGCGAGAACTGTCAAAGTTCGTGTCCTTTTTTAAAAGAGAGAGACAGGGTATTGTGCTCTTTTTTAAGAAATGTTGACACTAGCGAGGAAGAATGTAACATTTTTGCACTCTATTGAATGACAGGACGAGAATGCTTATCGCTACAATTTCTTGTTGCTCAAGCTTTTAAATTTGTTCGTGGCGAAAAGTTTTTTACTGAAAGCAAATGAAATTGAGCAAATAATTTTTCATTCTTTCCTTTCATTTTGGTTGGATTGTGGGAAGCATTAAAAAATTGCGGCCTTCGAACGGTACAGAAAAAATGCAATATTTTATCGAGAAAAGAAAACGTTATTAGTTTTTATTCCCCGTTTTTAATTTTCTATAAAATGTTTAATGTAGATAGTTTAAGTATATTAAAATCTACAAATGTTTCTGTTTTTGTTCAACTTTCTATAAAAAAAATGTCGAACCTTTAAAAAGTTACCAAAAATAGAATGAAACAAGCGAATGTTTCTTAAAAAAAGAAACAAAATTAAACATTTCATTTTGTTAAAGCATTTCTGTGTTTCTCGAATATTTTATCAATGATATACACCGCTACCCCCTACCAGTAACTTGTGATGGTGGTAGGTTTCTTATCTTTATTGAATGCGAAATAATTTTACGTTTATTTTGTATTATTTTCTGGTTGTTTGGCAAAGAAAAAAAATTGTTTTTTGTATATTTTCTTTTTGGTTGTGTAGAGCATTTCAACAACAGACAGACAGAATGACGGACGGACGAACTGACAGACATTACCGGTTGTCGATTTTAATATTGGCGCGTTCGCTTACTGAGTTATACTTATCTTTTGTTTTTTGTTGTTTTTTTCGGAAACTCGCTGAACTTGTTCATAAATAGAGAGGGGTTGCGGAGTGATTTCTGTGGTTGGTTTTTGCTGTTTTTTGCATTTTTTTTTTGAGTCTTATTGTTTATATTTTAATTATATGTAACAATGTTACACCCGCTAGTTTTTTTTTCTGGTTTTTGTGTATTTAATTGAAATTATTCAGTTTTATACGCGTTCACTCTTCTCTTCTTCACTTCTCTTCTTGCCACCCGTTCTCTCTAATTTTGGATTTGCATATTTTTTGCATTAACACAATTTTCTCTTTATATTCGAAGAATATAGAGTTTTAATTATAGAACTAGTTTTTGTTTTTGTATTCTGCGAAATTAGTTTAAATTATATATGGTGTATTCATATATCCTACATTCATCATACATATGTATGTGAACATATATTTGCACTCGTAGTGAGAGTAATTATTAATTCATTTGTGCATACACTTGGAGAATATTTTTGGTTAATTGTTGAAAATGAAAAATGGAGAATCTTAAATGTCTGCACCCTTGAAAGCCTCCTGGCCTAAAAATATGCCCCCTTTATTGCATAAGTCGACCAGTTATGGTCAAAGTGCATAAAAGCTTCAAGATTTAAATTAGAATATTCAGAGTTGATTGTAAATTGTAGTAATGAGGTAAAATTTTATATGAAAAAAGAGGGAATTTGGATGATTTATGATATGATGAATCTGTGAACCCGACATGAGAAACTAAAAATCTGTTTGTAGATGTGAATTGAAATTCCTCATTACTGAGGCATAATTAAAAGACCGCTACTTTTTTATGATTTAAAATTAATCAAATGCAAATACCGTAGGTAGTACTTTCAGAAGATCAATAACTTGTAATATTTCATTTTTATCTGGGTCACAATAATAATTTAATCCTCTTAATATGCGTAGAAGAATTATCAACTCAGTTTAAACGAATTTTAACTGAAAATCGGCATAGCAATCTTTTGCAAGTTCAAAGTTCGCTCTGCCAAAACTTGATATAATTTTTCTTTAGAAATAATTTTCTTCACGTAATTAATTTGAGTATATACCTACAATTATTCTTCAATATAATTTGTTTTTTTTTATTGTTGTTGTTATAGTAAATATAAAATTGTCATATGAATTTTTTTATATTCGTTTTGACCCTAAAAATGTATTATTGAAATTTCTCGTTAATTGTTTACTAAAAGTTTATTTACATTTCTGTATACTCATACTTAGTCTACTTTTATGGCGGCAAAAGTTTTCTTTCTTATCAATTTTAAATTGATAACTTATTAATAATAATAAGAAGTAATATAATAAACTGTCAAAAAATAACCAAAATGAGAAAAAATATAAAAATACCAAAAAAAATTTACCAAATTTGGCACGAGCATGTAGAGGTAGAAAATAAGGTGATGTAAAATTTTTGTAAATTGTGGAATCCCGAGTTAACTAGCTTTTCCATAGGTTGTCAAGGTCAAGGAAATTGATAATATTAACTGTATTTGATTATAAATGCGCGAAAAGAAACTATCATAATTTTAATTCTGTAATTGTTATTGGTTTCTATTGGCTTTCGAAAACAAAACTCACGTGTTGCAAAAATACTTAATTAACTTTCAATTTGTTAGGAGTAGAAAAACAATGGAAGGATCAAATGTTGCGTGTGATTGAATAATTGCAGGGAGTGTGTATCAAGTTAAATGCATTTCAATTTATCGGAACAAGCTTTATGGGGAGCGATCGGGCTGTAAAGCTATAACGCACCAAATACAATGTTTGACTTAAAATATTTTTGTATTCATGACGTTAGAAAAAACATAATCGTTAATTCCAATTGGAATTTTTAACTATTTTTGCAATTACATAAAAATTTAAATGATTAATATTAAAACAAAAAATTGCAACAGCAACAACTATATTTATTACTTACTTCTGATTTTTATTTTCTTGCTTAAATATTGATTTAAATAAATGTACACTGAAACAAATAATCTTGCTACCACTAAGAGCAACAACACCAGCAGACTTGTTCTGTAGTCAGATGCTTTGAAAATGTTATCACAAATTTAATTTTACTTTCAATGTGGGATTTTCCATTTTGGATTTGTGGGGAAAAGCAATTACAAACATTAGTATTTCCTCATATTTATATTAGACTTGGTGAATTTGTTCTATATTTCGCTAAATTAATATACATTTGGACAGTATTGGGCAAAACATTTGCAACTGGTAGACGTTATTAATTTAATTTTTAGTGATTATTTCCAGTTTCAAAACTGTTTATTTATTTGATGCCCAAACCAAGAGCATTTTTTGATAATTTATAGTCTATTATTTATATATATATATACTATTGAAAAAAGATCATGTGCTGGAACAGAACGCGACAAAACGATTGCAATTAAATAAAGTTCAGTTAATTATGCAACAAAAAAACTAATATTTCGTGACAAACCCATTGTTCTTAACCCTTTTAGTATATTCTTACCATATGGTAACAACACTTCAATCTGGCATAAAACAGATGCAATACAAATTTTACTAATAACATTATATATATACGATTCTGTTAGGTATAGTGCCTGATTTTTGATTGCCAAGTATTTGAAATTTAAGAGTTTTTTCCTTGAAGTCAAGTTAAAAATCTATGTACAAAAATTGATTATCTGTTTGCATTATTTTAATAAAAACATCTTTAATTTATTGCTAAATGGAAATATTGTTTTTCAAGTATGTTTGCAAAAGATAAGAGAATATAAAAATCTAGAAATTGAGGAAAAAGTGTTAACCCATTTTTGTCTATAGCTTCAGAAGTTTAGTTTTAACAAGGATATGCAGAGGTGTGAAACTTTTTCAATTTGTTGTAGAAGTTGTGGGTAATCATAAATTTAATACAAAAGTTATCTTTCGAGCTCGATTAAAAATATGTACTGAAAGGGTTAATGACTGCCTTACATCGCTGAGGCATTGACTCAAGTTGTTGATGATGTACTGTGGAATATTTTTTTTATGCTTACTGGACTCTAAAAAAAAAAAGTTATCAATCTTCTTCTTGACGATCTTCCATAAGTTTTCAATAGGGTTAAAGTACTGAAAGTCGATTTAAGTTAACTTAAGTAGTAGTTACGATTAAATATTTTTACATTTGTAAATAAAAATCTCTAACATTACTGTAAAAGCTAATAATATATGCTCAGAATATTTTGCATTGTTAATTAATTAAAAATTATTACAAGCATCAATGAATGTGAGTTTTCTAGAATTGTCTTTTCTGCTATATACTTGAAGTAAATTAACAGTAACTTCATACAGGTACGGGGCACATTTGCTTGGGTTTTGTATTTGTTCTACATGTACAGCCATGGACATATAAATGGCACATTTTTTATTTGTTCTTCCTTATGCTGTATTATCGTAAATATCTTTAGTAAACAACAAGTGTTTGGTTTTTTCCAAATGTATATTTTTCATATTCAATAATAATACAAACTTAAGTTATAATACATTAATAAAAAACCTAAATGATCAAAATTAAAAAGAAAACAATTAAATGAGCTGGACACATAAATGGCACAAGATGGAAGCAATAGAAAAAAATCATTTTAAAATTGCATTTGTTAATTTTTGGTATGTACAAACTTTTAAAAAATTAATATTTTGTGCTGTAGCCTTTGCTTCTGATGACAGCTCCACACCTGCAGGTCATACTCTCCACGAGTTTTTGGCATTTTGCTTTGGGTATGACAAACCAGGCTTTCTGTGTGGCAGACCAAAGATCGTTCATATTTTTATAGTTCTTCTTTGCGATTTCAACTTTGACTTCGTTCCACAGGTTCTCTATTGAAATTAAGTCAGAGCTCTGGGCTGGCCAATCCAAAACGTCGATCTTCTCCGCATGGAACCAAGACTTTACCAGTTTGGAGGAGTGTTTGGGGTCATTATCTTGCATAAATGTCCACTTAAATGGCATGAAATCGAAGGCATATGGTTCCATATAGTTTTTCAAAATGTCCAAATACTGAAATTTGTCTATTTTGCCATTGATTTTTATAAGCGGACCAACGCCATGCCAAGAAAATGCACTCCAGACCATAATGTTTCCACCCCCGTGTTTTACCGTCTTCTGGATGTACCTAGGATTGTACTG
The DNA here is from genome assembly GCA_963691655.1 of Toxonevra muliebris. NCBI lineage: Eukaryota > Metazoa > Arthropoda > Insecta > Diptera > Pallopteridae > Toxonevra > Toxonevra muliebris. The sequence continues at coordinate 46,723,606 of OY829327.1, forward strand.
CTGGCATTTGGGACGATGAGCAAAGATTCTACCATCTGGTCCTATCCTGTTAATTTTGGTTTCGTCATTCCACAACTTTAAGTTTGCGAAAGTTAATCGCCTAAAAATATTTTTTTTTTGAAAGCAGCGGCTTTTTCCTGGAAATGCGGCCAAACAAATTTGCCTCATTCAATCGTCTTCTGACAAGCCTGCTGGATAATTCTAAGTCCAATGATTGATTAATATCGGATGCTATCTGCCGTGATGACTTGAATGGATCCTTTGCTGACATTATTACTATCGCTGCATCTGTACGCATATCTGTTTTACAGGCATCGGCTACCGAATTATGTCTTTTGTCAGTACATCTGGATTCTCAACGCATGAATTAATTGCATTGTACACTTTTTTGTCCATGGCTGTATATATGTATTGTTCGTTTCAAAAAAGTTGATAAATTGAAACCCATGAATTCGTCTCTATTATTGTTGTTTTTTCTTCATTAAATTTAACTTACAATAACATTAAAATCCTCTCAATATGCGCAAAATAATTACCAACTCAGTTGTAATGAACTATTATAGCTTCATAGTGTGCTTTTTAATTTAACAAAACGATAACAATTCTTATTACACTCTTCTTGAATTGATGCTCTTCATAAATTTATAAAGCGGCGGGTGCTTTTTCAATTGAGTCTCAAAAGCGAGGAGAGTTCCTTATGCTCATTGCCCTTGCATGCGCTTTATTGTTATAATCTATACATTTATTAGTGTAACTACAATTTTATTCCAGAAAATCTAGAAGTGCTACGATATCATATTCTATATCAATTTAAAAAGCTTGACGAGTAGGTTAGCCAAAAATTATCAGATTTAAAATCGGTTAAGCCAATCCCAAAATATTAGTGTCGGAAGTTTTTCAAAATTCGCTCATTGAACAAAGCATTGCATTCATCGTTGAAAAAATCATTGCTTAAGCGGGAGTAAATAATAAATAAGAGAAAGAGAGAAGACATGAGTAACGGCATCTCTCAGAATTATCTAACGAGTTATCTGCATGCACAATTAACAAAACAAACACTAACGAGTAGTTTGGTTCTCTTTTGTTATTTGTTTTTCATTAAGCGCCTGGTTTTATTGGTGCTCGGTGTTCGACGAACACAAAACATTTTCCCACATGCTCGGCCAAGGTGGTTACATTCAGCTCGTTGCTGAGTTATTTTTTGTCAAAATATACTCGTTTCTTTAATACTATTTTTAACATAATGATACTGTTTTGTAAAATAACTTATTGCCACCCTGAATACTAGAGCATATCGTGTTCAGAATGAGTAAAGACTCTCTCTCTTTGTGTTCGGCGCAACAATAATTTCATGGTGTTCGCCGAGCATACTCCCAATATAACCACAGCCTAAGAGATTTCTTCCGCAAAAAAAATTGTCCCAGTTCTGGGGCCTTACTGACTAGTTTACTTTAATAGTAAGCATACTTCACCCTATTTTATGTGTTTTGAATTGCCGCAATACCTACACAATAACAGTTTACATCCCACATAAAGCACAGTGGCTGCCCCAGTAAGGATACCTTAGAGTGCTTCTACTACATCAAAAAGCTAATCAGTTACAATTAAGATGCAATCAAATAAAATTAAAATCATGGTGTGATAGCAGATAAAAAATTGCCTTAAATTCCAGATCAGAGTTCATTGATGCATTTCAATATAACATTGTTCAGATTAGATGATCTATTCTATTTTTATAATTATCAGGCATCTTTATAGAATTGTTGTTGTAGTAGCTTGTTTTGCTGAGTTACACGGTTGTTGTAATCGGATGATGTAAATCGAGTAAATAGTTCCAGGCTGTAGACCCGTTTGTTCTTAGAACCTTGATAGAATTGTAATGGTTTCATTACTTGGCATGACATTGGTGGGCTATAATTATTCAGTTCTACATACAACTGTACTTGATGGTTGATAGATTGTGCATTTGCACAAGGTGCAATTGAAAAGGTGCGCTTACCATTTCGATAAAAAGCTCAACCATTTGCATGGATTGAGACCGGAAATTCAAAAAGCATGCAATTTATTTACACCGAAGCGAAGGAGCCTTGGTAGAATATATATAATCATTGCAGAATCAAACAATGAGGAATATAATAAGTAATTAAAACTATCTATAAAAAAAAGTAGAGATAAGAGTCTTTATTTAATGAGTTTATTCAAGAAATGAATAATGTACCTACTAAATCCATATCCAAATAAAAAATTAATGCTTTTGATATATGTAAGTATATATTCCCCTCTGGGTGTACAGTACAATAACAAATTATGTCCCATATTAATTTTACTGTTATGCACATAATAAAATATACAGTAAATAAGTTTCGTTTCAATTGGATAAAAAGGGGAATAAAAGTTGTCACTGTCGCTAAACTCATGGCCACCACTGTATATGGATATACATACGCCTCCAGTTAATTCACTACCTCTGGCTAAAAGAGAGAGAGAGAGAGTATGTGAATTTATAATACCTTTATAATTGGATTATATAAGAGAGGACTACCTCACGCTAATACATATTCATCTATCATAATTGGGGCTGTCACAGTTGATTGCTGTTAATCCATCGTAATGCTTGGTTTTCACCATGCCCAATTCAATCAAATTTGCCAACATGTTGGTAATTTTATGTAGGAAATTCTCTCCTTGCCATTGAATATGACTTAGTGGAAACCAGGCATAATAAACAATGTGGTAGTATTTTGTATGAAAAACGAGAACATTTTAAAGGATTTACTACAAATGAGAAGATACGATACCAGATATGAAGAACTGATTATATTTTCTAAGGTGTAGAGTAATCCATATTAGAGCCCATAGGAAAAAGTATGCACTTCTTATATAATAATTAGGTGTACGAGTATCTACATATGTATATATAAAAATATCCCAAATTAAAGTTTGGTAGGTATCTGTGTTTGTTTGGCTGTTTGCTGTATAAACTTCTAATGCCACTTAGAGGTTCATATCTTCTGGGTAAGCTAAATCAAGTGCTTTAAAATTATAATGGTGTTGCTGCTGCTGCTGTTGTTGAGCACACGATTATGCACACATAAATTATCTGTTCAATTCTAGTTAAAAACTAAACATACATTAAACTCATACACAGACACATATACATACACTAAGGGATTATAAATTTTTTATTTATATTATACTCTTATCTAAATAAAATCAAGTTTTCATTTCTATGAAATCGACTGAAACGAAATCACTTGCACAATATAGAAAGAAAAAAAAAATAATATTAAATTTAATGCTTTGTTGAAACAGTTTAATAAAAATAATTATAATTGTTTGCACAAAGCAAAATTATAAAACAAATGCGATATTTGTTGTTGCGATATTTGCTATATTTACTTAGTGTTAAATGATATTAAAAAAATAACATTATTAAATACCTACCTATAAATATAAATAATTTATGTATGTTATTACATTTTTGTATTTTTGCTTCTTTTTTTTTGCTTTGTTTTTTTCCCAGCCAGCATTTCATGAAATTTTTGATCAAAACTAATTCGAATCAGTTTTGATTCCCCAGCGCGATTAAAACAATCGAAAATGTGCTCATTTTCTGATCATAAAAGACAGTTTTGTCGGGAGAAAATGGTACCCTACGCGCGACTCCACTTGAAGAGTCTTTTCTTACTGTTTTGTTTAGTCTTTTTCGAGTAGTTTTTCGAGAAATTTTTCGATACTTTTTTGGATTTTTTTAAGTCATATTTGAGTCATTTTTAAGCGCATTTTTTCAGTAATTTTTTTTTAGTAAGTTTTCATTATTTTTCCTATTCCATTTCGAGACATTTATTAGTACTTTTTCTAGTTAGTTTCGAGTCATTTTGTAGTCTAATATCAATCATGTTTCGGTGTTTTTTCCATTTTTTTTCGATTAATGTTTGTGTTACAATCATCGTCAGCATCAATAAAACGAAAATTTTAGTTTATGAGAATATTTATATTTTAAAAGCCATATCTTTCACATTCACTATCTTCACTTTCACTATTAGCAGAATTGGTATCACTATCAGAAGAACTGATATCACTTATATTTACTTAAATCTACATTATGAAAACTATTATCAATGTTTTGGCTTGATATCATGTCTCCTTGCAGATTTTCTTGACAACTACATCTCCAATTTTTTGACGACATTAATTTCGTAGCTTCTTTTTTGGCCATTGTTATTTGTTTTTGTCGTAAATTTTTATTTAAAATTTGCACTTCAATTTTTTTCTTTAGGCTGACAGAAATGAACAAAAATGCAAAATAATTTATATTTTTTAAAATTTATTTTAACCAACAATCATTTTTTAATCGTTAAGAAGAGTGAACAAGGTTTTTTGTTAATTTTGTTTCTTATTTTCAAAAAATCACTTTTTAAGCGTTAGGACGACTCACATCCGAGTCTATTTTTCATTGCGCAATTGATCAATAAGAGGGGTCGAAAAAGACTCTAAAATGTGATTTTCAATAAAATAGTCTTCCAAATGCTGGCTGGGTTAATAAAAATAATATAAAAACATATTTTCACACATACTGAAAGACAGACAGAGCAGGTGTGCTGTGTGTTGCTGTGCTACTGTTATTACAGCTACTATTATGGTTTTTAATATTATTTGCAATATTTTTTATATATCTATTATGAGCGTGCATCATGCATTAAACATGTAACCTTTTTGTTGGTATTTGCATTGGTAGAATTGTGCGTATTTAATTAAAAAAAAAAAAAAATGTTAATTGAATTTTTGAATGAATTGATGCAGAAAAAAAGACATTGCTAAATACTAACATTTACCAAAAATAATACTGTAAAAAATAAACTGTGGAAATAAATTATATTACGATTTTAGAGTTCTTACTGTGAGAATAAATCTTAATAAATAAATAAAGGGTTCGATCGCTGAATTGTGTATTGCAATAAAATATTTGGTATTAATCATGTTGAAATTACATATAAGGTGATGATGGGATTACCAAGATAAATTTTTATAAGGTGGAGTTACCAGCATTCTCATTCTTCTTCTTTTTCGTGGCCAGGAACGCTGGTTGTCAAAAGTTCGCTTATGTTTGTTTGTTTACTTTTTTCGCCCGCCATAATGGCCGTAACAACAAAGATGTAATGTCATTGCCGTGGTGTACTACTGCTTTCGTCAGCTGATTTTGACATTCAGAGTGCTCCGCCATTATGGCGGATGGCAATGCCTTATTTTGGTTGCCGTGGTAAGTTTGTTGTACTGCTAGCATCTTCTATATAAATTCACCTTGAAGATTACAACAATTTCAGCTTGACAAAAACAACACATTATTGATGCTGCGGCCATAATGGCGGTGATTGTCAAAATCAGCAGAAGAAAACCAAAACGAAAAGACATTCCAAAAAAAAGGGAATTTGTAAGTGATAAATAGTGAATGAAAAATCTGGATTTTTGGAAATTAGTCGTGTATTTGAAATATCTAGGCAAAAACTGATCACTGCTCACGCGACCATTTCGCTTAAATTCAATCCCACAAATTTCAACCCACCGTTGTCGTCTGCTTTCATCTTGCGGAACAGAAAAATCTGATCCTCGACCATTAACCTTACACATTTTCTCATTTGGAGACTTTTTAAATTAATAAAACACGTTTTCGATAAAAATCACTTTTAATTTTCCAAAACACTTCTTATACTTTTGAACGCGAAAAGAGTAAACAAACAATCACACGTAAACAATAATTTTGACAGCCATAGGTATTCAGCACAAAGGAAGAAGAAGAATGAGTTGCTCGTAACTTCAGCTTGTATAAATTTACCTTGCACTTTATATACTTTACAAACACACTGAACAAATAACATTCTGAGGAATTCAATACTCAAAATCAGTAGTCCTCAAGTGGTGGGGCGCGCCCCCCTGGGTGGTGTAGACAGATTTGAAGGCGCGGAGACATTTCAATAAACAAATATTGTAATGCATTGTAATCATAATATTTTGTATTTAATAAAATAATTTCTCTTTTCTTTCATATGTGTTAAAATATGCACTTTTTAAAACATCATTATTCACTCACTTCAGAGAATGAATGATTGATTCGATTTAATTGGTTAGTTTTTGCTATCGATATTCCAACTAAAACCTCACTAAAACTCCACCATCCTGGTTTTCCTCACGAGAAACTATTCAACTACTAGATAAGTTTACTAGTCTAGTTTATCTTTAACACAGACTAATCAGAGCCTTCTCCAAGCTAGACAACAACTAGATATTTTTCCAGGCGGTTAGGGTTTATAAATAGTAAACCAGCACAAAAAAATGTTGTGTGAAAATCAAAGTGGAGGAGGCGAGGTCTTGGCACGAATACGGAAAAGAAGCGTAGGAAGAAAACAGTTGAGAATCCTTGCGCTAAATAATTCACCACAATACAATTTAGTTGTTTCTTTTAAGCTTTCCAAACTAGAACTCTGCCCATAGGAAGTTGCTGTATTTACATCAGGCATGATATTTTCGATACAATTGTACTATTGTAGTACAATTTCAGTTGCGTTCTACTTTCCTAATACACAAGTATTTTCAATACAATTTCACAAAGATTTTCGCGATTCAATTTCTGAATACAAACACAATAACTCTATTTACGATATGGTGCAAATGGTCGTGCATCATTGCAAATGCAAAATATTTCTGCTATCACAACAACAAATATATGCGATGTGCAATAAAAATTTGCATATGCAAATCGTGAATAGAGCTGATGTAAATACAACCCTTCAATATGCATTCCTTGCAACCCTGAGTTTTTTTTATGGTAGTGGTCCTTATGATAGCTTGGAAAATATCTCGTAAACCTCGCAAGCTGACACTGCGTATTTCAGACGTTAAAATTTTGCAAACATTCCATTGAAGAGATACGATTCCATATTTTTACAGTCTAATCTGTTTATAACACCAAAAACACTTTAGCGCCAAAAATCTTAATTTACGTTACTAAAAAGATATATAGAAAGGTGTTGAAATAGCATATATATTTTCAAGAAAGAAAATGTGGTTCTGATTTTTTTTTTTTAACTTAGTACTATTCAGTCCCGGTTTCCTTTTGCTTTTAGAATAATTTTAATATTAGTTTTTCCAAGTCACAATGAATGCGACGAAAATTAAATGCCAAAAAATTTGTTTCAACGAAGAAAGCAAAGCAGAATTTGCGAGTACTCTCGCATACAAAGTCGAGAGTTTGCCTGGAACAAAGTGATAGTATGATGTAAGAAAAGTAAGTTTCCCAAAACTTTAATATTCAAAATGGCCACATTTTATTCCAAAAATTTTAGTGAATTGGTTTTCAATGTTGAAAACAAGATTCCTACATCGATCTAAACTATGTTTCCTCACACTATATATACCAATAACCTACAAAATACCTCGTTATCTACGCTAAGTCGAAAACCTGACATGCTGGGTTTTTTTCGACCTCGGATTTGGATTCAGCGACCCCAAAAATATATAGTACACATGGTCTGATCTCCAGATCCGAAAAAAACATCTTATAATGAGGTTTTTTGAAGTTATGCCAGAACCCTGACGTGCTCGGATTTCGATTCAGCGACCCCAAAAAATATATTAAACAAGGTTTGGTCCCCGGACTCAAAAAGGAAATTCATCATTATGAATACATACCTATTCTTTTTTTTTAGGTATTATGATGCAACCATTATGATCTAAGATTTTGAAAACCTTACCTATTAAGCTTTTCTTTTCAGGAACTGGTACGTCTTTCGAGGGAATAAATACTATGTCAGTGTTGGACTTGATTTCTAGTGACAATTTTGTTTATAAATTGGAAATAAGGTCATAACTAAAAAAAAAAAAAATCATTCACCCTATGTACATTTTCCGTTTATACTATAAACCTTATATCATGGGTTCGATTTTCTACAAGGTAGCTTTGCCCCGAAATCTTAATAGTTACTAAAGTCTCTGGCACATAGAGTCCATTGTGTACGTGAGAGCGAAGTTTACAACTGACAACTACTATAAAATATATGAAATCGTATGTGGTGTGGTCTGTACACAACGTATGCGTTAAAGTAACGCAAGAAGTTGAGCAACTCTCAACTTTGTCATACGTTGAGAGAGAGTGAGGTGAGTGTGGCAGCTAGCAGATGATTAATTTTGTGCATGTATGAATGTATATCCGTTAGTGAAGTATACATTGTGTCGCCTCTCTCCTTCACTTCCTTCTTGTCAGTTGTATACTTCGCTCTCATGTACACAACGGACTCTCTATGTGCCAGAGCCTTGAGTTTTTTAACCCTGGAAGTACATGCATCTATACATTTATTAGTGTAACTACATTTTTGTTCCAGAAGATCTAGAAATGCTACACTATCATATATATCATATATCAATTTAAAGAGCTTGACGAGTAGGTTAGCCTAAAGCCCAGATTTAAAATCGGTTAAGCCAATTCCAAAATATTAGCGTCGGAAGTTCTTTAAAATTCATTCATTGAACAATGCATTGCATTCATCGTTGTAAAAATCATTGTTTAAGCGGAAGTAAACAACAAATGAGAGAGCGAGCGAGACACGAGTAACGGCATTTCTCAAAATTATCTAACGAATTATCTACATACACAAATAACAAAACAAACACCAACGAGTAGTTTGGTTCTCTTTTGATGTTTGTTTTTTCATAAAGAGATTTCTTGAGCAAAAAAATAGCCTTACCGACTAGTATTTTTTATACGTAGAGGTCATGCTTCGTCGAAACGACGACGGCATTATTCAAAGTGGTCATACACATGATCTATACACCTATAACTTTGAAAGTTGATTATTTCTCATTATTTGGTTAATTTACCATATAGAAAAGCAAACAACAGATATTTTTTTAATTGCATTTATTCATAAATTAAATGTTTATCAATACTTACTTAAAAAGAAAATTTTGTAAATGGTAAAAATGCGTCGTCGATTCGATGAAGCATGTCCTTGCAGGGTTAATGTTTTTGTTAAATAAAATATAAAAAAAAAAAAAATTTAAATTTCATATTTAAAAGAATTGGGTGCAATTTCATGCCATTTGGTAAAATTTTTTTTTTATCGATTTGATACAAAATCGAAAAAGCCATTTATTAATCCTGATTTGAAAAATGCACTAAAACAGCACAACTTTAAAAAGCTTTAACATTTAAAAGGGAGCTAACTTTTTAAAACCCTCTTAGGGTTTTGTTACTCTCGACCGGTACTATCGGCCTGTGTTGGCCGATTCTCCGTTAGAAAAATGTGTTGCACAGTGTTATAAATCATGAAAAAGTAAATGAAAACCGAAACTGTTTCAGGTTATGTGACAATAGTCAGGAAATTTGGATGAAAAAAAGTTTTCGATGGTCCACTATTAGCTATAAAACCGTGTAGTCAATCATGCAAACATCAGCAACTTCATCATCAGCATCAACATCGCTGGTTGTTGATGTTGACGACGTTGTGTGTGGCGCTGATTTTAATGTTGGATGTTGTTGGTGGTATTCCGTTTATTTTGTTTTAGTAGTTGCGTCGTTTTTCTTCTAATTTGTTTATCTTGTGCTGTTTCGCTGTTGTTGCATGTGAAATGTTGCACTTGCTTGATAAAATGTCATCATGATCATCATCAAAAACTTGCATCGTTGGATTCTTGTATGTGGAATATAGTATTATATATGTGTATGTATGTATGTGTGTATGTATGTATATTGCAAACGAAGCAATGCAATGTGATGTGTGTATCTCTATGTATATATAAAGTATTTATGAATATATGAAATGCTGCAGAGCAACAGCAGCCATGACCATGATGACAATAGTAGCAAAAATCATGAAAGGAGCAGCAGCTGTTGTTGCTGTTATTATTGCTTGCTGCTCTTTTGCTTACTTTACTAGTTCTTCATTAGAATTCGCTTAATTGAAGTTCACAATTGCGTAGGAATTTTGCAAGTCTATTTGACATATATTTACATTTTTGTGTATGTTTAAATCGTTATACTTCATATTTACATTGCAAAAACTGATATGTTCTCTAAAAAATACTGAATTTTTTTTTTACTTTGTGATTTTTTCCTTAAATGCCAAACTAAATTTCAATGTAGGCATTGTTATTTGAGTTTGAAATTCATAAATGTTTTTCTTTGTATATATACTAGTGTGCATATAAATATGTATATATGTAGGTGACCTTCTCAACAAATTTTCCCATAGTTGTTCAGTGTCCGAAAGACCGGAAGTCTTGCAGGTATATTATATACATTTTAGATACATGCATACATATATTTTTAATGTATACTATACTATTGCGTACTTGTTCAATTTTGTTGTTGTCTTCCTTCCTGTTTTTCTTTCGTCATAGTTTATGGTTTTCCTCACATGAGTCCCTTCTGCAGCTATGGGGGGCGTAGAAGTATGACGTGCCAAATATTTATTTATTTTTGTTAAATCTATACCGCTATATTGCACAGTCATACACATAAAAATAGCATAATCATGATTTATTTTTTGTATTGCATGCGCCTTTTGTTTTTAATTTAATTAAAGCTAATAATAATTTAGTGCTTAATCGTAATTTCAGACTTGAAATTGCGTAAAACTTTTTTTTATAGCATCATGCGATTAGTGGTTGAGTATTTAAATTTTAAAAACCTTTTTAATTAATCCAAATAATTCATCGAGAAATGATTCATGGGAAAAATTCTTTTCACTTTAAAGTCTTTTAAATATTCATATAATAAATGAAGTGAATTGAAATGAGAATCTTTTTTTATTTTACTTATTTAATATTCTTAAATTTATATCTTTGATATTTTTGCTATTTGCAAAAGTCTCAATAAGAAAAAAGTCATTGGTGCAGCTGGACCAATATGCAAGGTTTACGTTTTTCCACGCCCTAAAAGTTTACCCATTCAATTTCAAATTGATTGTTTCTGTGTTAAAAACAAATAGCTGGAGGGAATTGTGGATTTCTATCTAAAATTTAAGTTAAGACCAAGGGGTTCTATGTATTTGAGAATAAATTTAAATTTTATCAAGTTTATTTAGGTTTTTTTTTAATGTTGAAAAGTTTTAAGGTGCTAGTGAGTTTTCTGAATTAATAGTTGATCAAGTCTATATTTTTCTCAATTCTCTAGACAGTAATTTATTTGATGCCAAAACAACCCAGTACTAAATTCAAGTAACGGATGGCGCCAGCCTCCTTTACTCAATGAAAAGTTTGTTTTCGTCACTCTCTTCATGGACAAAAAAAAAAAAATTCTAAATTTTCTACACCGAGACTAGTAACAGATGTAAAAAAAGTACATGGTGGCTCATTTGTCCTACCCACCAAAACTAGTCATCCTATCAAATAGATCGAAAATCGGTTGACGTGAGGGAAATTAATATGCAAATACTGATGAGCCAATTTATAATGATGACTAATATAGTTCTCTACTAAATTTTTTTCTTCTTTGGTCTTCTTATTTTAGCGCCAAGATTAAGTGAAAAATTTTTTTTTAATGACCAAAAATTTTCACAATTAAAACATTTCTGTTACCGATTACAATTGGGAATAGTTGTAGACTAGAATCAACATTTCTTTAATTTTAGAATATAATATTTTACAAAAGTTGAACTGGGAAAATGCAACGAACTCTGTAAACCATCAGCTGCTTAAGGGCATTTCATTTTATGAATACGTTTACATTTTTCAGCACAAAAAGAACAAATTTTTTGATAGTTTTATATTGTAAAAGGAGACAGATTTTCCTGTAAGGCAAATTCTTCCATATTCTGGTAGGGTAGAAAATGTTACGTTCTTGTATTTGTCAAGGGCAAAATTTTTAGAAAAAGTAAACATACATGGAAAAAGTTAGGTACCTTGAAGCTAACATCTAAAATATTGAAAATGTTCTGGAAATACATAGTGACGATTCTGCAAAGCCGAATATAACTGGGTAGCTCAATTCGATGCCTTTTTAAATAATATCGGCTTATCCAACATGTGGAATATCGTAAGCGTAGAAGCCTGGAAAAGTTTGATCAAATTGGCTCTGGAGCGCTTCTAACGGTTTTTAAAATTCCAGGATGTGCTCAGATGCGATAGCTCCTCCTCCCTAAACTACAAAATTTTTCCGTGCTTTAGATGACCAAGTAGTCCCTTATTTTTCTTTTAGAAACCAATTTTATATGAGTAAGGTATTTGTACAACTTTGCTTATTTGCAAAGTTGGTCCTTAGGTTTTACTTTAATGCTCTTGTTCATAGAATTGACCAAATACCTTGTGTTTGCGGTGCAATTTAAATAAAATGGAAAGCCCTCAACATTTTCTTTTTTAATGCCGATTTAACTCCAGCTTTAGAGAAAACTACTTAAGTTCAAGCAAAGAATATACAATACATAGACGGCGCATCATGAACAAATTTATTTTCTCAAAAATTTTGCTCTATGGAGCCATAACTGCCTCGAGTTTACACTCAAAATTGAGTTGTCCTCTTAAAAGCAATGAGTGGTTGAAATTATTTGTTTCTCTTTGTTTGATGAAAGGGAGAAGTTTCGTGTTTTCTTATTTTTTTTTTCATGTTATACAACATACACATTGACGACGGCAGTTACACGACTACATCTGTCAAATTATAAAAAACACATGTTCTTATGGAGACGATTATTTTGGCGACGACACGACCACATGACCATCGACCACAATTGTGGCTGTAGCCAATTTTAAATCTATTTCTAATTTGACACACGACAGAGAGAAGTGAGTTTGCTTTTGTTGTTTTGGCTGTGTTTGCTGCAGGTGGTGTCGCTTCCATTGTTTTTAGTAGCTGACAGTTGTATCCGACAGAATTTCGTAGTCGTGTGTTCGTGTAGCTGGTGTCGTCAATGTGTATGAACCATTACTTTTTTTTTTCGTGCTTGTAATATGAGTTGTTATTTTCATTATTTAGCAGAATTTACGTCGCTAAGCCGGTGTGCTTTTATGTATAGCACAGATTACAAAATTCTAGTCTCCAATTGTAACGCGAAAAAATAGGCATTTTTCAAGATTTTTTTCCAAGCAAACTACTAAAGTTTTTTATAAAAAATATTTATTATCTAAAAGTACATGTTTTGAACTTAACTTTAACCAATTTCTATTCAAAAATATTTAAAACTTTATGAGTAATGAGCGATCCCTTCGACGCCTTTCTGGAAAACATGTTTTACGGTGACCAATATTTTGCAAATCTAGATCATTTAGCATCCAAAAATGAAATGGATTTACTTTTATTATTGAAAAAATATATATATTTAACAAAATGGCCAACTGTCAAAGTTAAAATCAGTTCGCTTTTCTCTAAAAAATACGCTGGTTTTTCAGCTGTAAAAAAACTAGTTTTGCATAAAAAAATCCTTCGATTAATCTGTAGATTATTATGTATTGAAAAAGCATATTAAATTTGAAGATAATCGTAGTCTCCGACTTCAATAAGGACATTTTGAGCAAAACGCGTTTAAAGTTTCAACTGACTTTAATGTCAAGAAAAAAATAACAAAGAATCAAAAATTTTCTCCGCATCAACTTAAAAATCTGTAGACATATTTTTGAAAACATATACTTTAAGAAAATGCAAAAAAATCCGATTTATTTAAAGTTTCAACTGGGGGTGCGCCCTTAAAAACTTTCTAAAATACAATTTTTTTTTTATAATACATTTTGAACACCGAATACAAAAAATATTAGGAAAAAAAAATTTTGCTACTACCTAAATTTTGGGTCACAAATTGAAAATAAAAAATCAATTAGGTAGAAAACAATATTGATACTCGGCAACAATGCAAAAAAAAAGCAAACACATGTACCTACATATTTTCAGCAAAAAAAACCATTCATATGAAACTATACGCAGTCTCACTTGGATGCACTCTGTAACAATGTGAGAGAGCCTAAGAAAAAAAAAATTATGTGTCTGCAGGCACTCACAGTATTTCACTTCTACTATGTTGTTTATTAGAAAATTGTTAGAAATCATTTATAAAACATTCTGTTTGTTCTGTTTTCGCAGTCCTCTTCTCTCTGTTTTGTTGTGGCTTTTCCTCTATTGATACTCTCTACACTTATCGGCACAAACACGACTTAGTACACGTATATAACACATGAAAGGAAAGTTCAGTTATATACAATCAAGCCGAGCCTTCTATATCAACTCTCTCACTAAAGCACATGCGATAAAATTGCGAGAAGTCGTCTCTCTGCTTGATTGTATGTAGCCGAATAACAACTGCGTAACTTCGTTTCTCACTGGTTTTGTTAGAGAGCAATAAAAAAGCTTTTGAAGCTTTTGCGTTCTTCCTCTTTCTATTTTCTAAAGTTTTTTTTCTGTTGATACTCTCTACATTTACCTGCACAAACATGACGTAGCACACGTATATAACACATGAAAGGAAAATTCAGCTATATGGAATCAAGCTATCTCACTCAAGCATATTGAGATAAAACTGCAAAAAGTCGACTCTCTGCTTGATTGTATGTAGCCGATCCCCATATGACTTCGTTCGCTAAACACTAGCAACAGCATAACTTCGTTTCTTATCAGTTTCGTATGAGTGCAATAACAATACAACTTCCGTTGCAATATTTTCGATTTACCCTCGCTAAAGAAGTTTCACTTCAAAAAACAATATGAGAGTGCATGGGAGAGAGTAAAAGGAAAATAAATGAATGGTTTTGTTCTTCCTCTTTACTGCGACCGCCCGCATGAGAAAAACGAAAGCAACACATTTTAGAAAAATTTTGAGTGATGCGCCTTCTATGTGTTGCATATTCTTTGGTTCAAGTTTAAAAGTATTTAATAGCAATCCAGTCCCTATGATTCAATGTGTCAATGATCAAAATGTTGTTAAGATGGTTCAGAGCTAATATGTTAAATGGATAACTTGTTGAATTGTAATTTCTCATTGTAAATAATTATGCTTATTATGCAAGCCTGCTATAAACTAAAAGTTCAAAAGCAGGAATAAATAAATGAATGAGTGAGTGAACTTGGCATTTTATGAATGATTTCTGTATTGCTGAATTAAACCATTTTGTTTCTTGGTGTTTGTTTTCTTCAGTATTGGCTGACTAGAAAGAATGTTTTAGGAAAATGCTCCTACGTCGAAAAGCCGACTACTAATAAACCCCGTGAATTTAACGATTATTTTTTCCCAGCTCATTAGAACAACATAAACCGCCATAAATGAGACAGAGACAAATATTAATTTTTTATTATTTTTTTTTGTGGTTATTATTCTATTGTTATTCTATTTTCATACAATTTTTAAATGCTGATCGTTTAAATTTATTTCGAGTGACAATGTGCAGATACCTTGAACTACTTTGCAAACGGCGCTACGTAATCACAAAAAAAAAAGAAATGAGAAAAAAAAAGCTAAAAAAAATTTAAACAACCAAACGCAATTCGAGGTTCTGGTCTGGTGTATAGTGGTGACGATAATAGTTACTGAAATTGACCAAAACAGCAGGTAAACAATACAACCAAATATTGCATCAAAACGCACATTACGAGTTAGAAAAACAGACAGACATAGTTGACCTGTTTCCTTTCCTTTTTTTTTATTAGTTTTTTGTAGTACCTTTGCTAGTCGTTGCTCTTTCTTTTCTTTCTTCTTTTTATCCCTTTCCATTTCTTTCCAATTTTTTTTGGTACTTTTAGTTTTCTAATATCATTAGAAGACTAAGAGATGTTTACCTGAATTTCAAGGGTTCTCTCTATAGTTATTGTTTCTGTCTGTCTACCTATCTGAATGCCGTCGCTTATTGCTTGTTGCTTGCATCAATTTTAACAATTTTTTGTTTTGTTTTTTTCGTTGGCAGAACGAGACGCAGGGGAAGTGATGTACACACAAAAGTGGTGTGCTTTGCTTTGGTCACGTTTTAAATGTTTCTTTTTTGTTGTAGGTTCTCTATACAAAAAAAAAACGAAAAAAAAATCAAAACAAAAAAAGGTTATCTCGTTAGAGAAAAAAAAAAACGCTAGTAAAAAAATATGAAATTTTGTCAACCTCAGGTCGTTTTTTTTAGAATTTATATGAATTAACTTAGTTTATATATAAATTTTTTTTTATATTTATTTTCACCTTACACTAAATGCTTTATAAGAATTTAAGCTATCGTTTCAGTTTTTCATTGTATGTTCTATTGTTGATTACACTGTTCAACAGTCAAAAATGAGTAGAGGGGAGACAAATACACTTCTTAGTAGGCAATGGCAAGACCACCAAGTGTTCAGAAATTGCTATTTATAAACTTTTCTACATTGCAAATAGGATTCGGCATGAAAACAGCAGTCTCCTTTCGCATGGAGCACAGTTGAATACGGTTGCCTGGGAAGCTTATGTGGTATTACAATACGCTTTTCGTCCTGATTGTGTCCTTCTTAAAATGAAATTAAATGAAAAAGAGCAGCCACTTCAACCAACCAATTGCACAGCCAGTCACAACAGTGGGAAACAGGGGGAGGGGGAAGCATGGGGTTGTAGTTTTAGAGAATATAAATTATATCTCTTCTTTTATTCAATTAACACTTATAATTGTTATAATTTAAGGCTAACCGGGCCGCAAAGGGACCTCATCTGGTCACCAACTAATGCAACAATAGCTGTAGGCATTAGCGCATCTAGAGATTACCTAAGGGGGGCTTTGATTTTTTGCTCCTTGCAAATTTTTGTTGCGGTCATTTTATGACCAATGAATATTTTAAACTCCCTCAGTAATGAGAATTTCTTCGCTAAGGGGGTTTTACCCCCGCTAGTGCCTGTAAGTGTAGAGTATCTATTAAACGGTTAAGATTGAATAAAACATTCGAACTTTTTTTTAATTACTCGCTAGCGCACTTTGTTCTGCTCAGAAAGGGGGAGGAGTAAAAAAACGTAAATGCTTTATTTATTTCAATGATTTATATATTTTAAAAATATTTTTTCACACTTGTCACGCATTATTACTTTTTGTTATTACGGTAATATGAGTAATGAGTACTTAGTAATACTTGAAATATGTTGAATTTATTGTAAACTAATTTGATGGTGGTCAGTGTACGATTAAAAAAAAAAAAAACAAAAAATTGGTCACTATGAATAATAAAATTTTTTTTTTTTTATTTTCTGTCAAATTCACGTTTCCGTTCATTAAAAACAATAAAAAGTAGTCATAACTAAAATAAGAAAAGAAATTAAAAGTTCAAGTTAAAGTCTCTTAAGTTAGAAATTGCAATAAAAAATAAATAAAAATACTTTTAAATAGCAAATTAATCCAACAAAAATTTAATGCGCACCCCCACCTTGAAGGGTTAAGAAACAGTATATTCTCAACATTTTATTTTATTTTATTTATTTAATACCTAAGCGAGTATTCATTGTTACTGATAAGGACCTTCAACTATGTTGAACTTTGTAATTGGGGAAATCCCGCCGTAAGCTCAATCAAAATGCTCTCTAGTTTATTAAAAAAAAATGTTCATAAGTACATACTTTTATAAATTGTTTGTTTGTCTTCGATTTGAAAAGCCAAAAGGTCTACGGAAATAAAAAAAAGTAAAAAAAATTGCTGTTTATAAGCAACTTGTATATTTTTCACTATCTCTTGAAGTCGTTTTAATTTTCACCAATTCGATTATATATTTTGCAATGTCTTTTTTTCACTGAATTATATTTTTATTTAATTTTTATTTGTTTTCTTTGTGAATTTGTTTTCCCTCTTCCACTCTTTCTATATTGACATTCAGCTTGACATTTGCTTTAATAATTGTGTATATATTTTATCAGAACAACAAAACAAATATTAATATAAAAATGTATAAATAAATAAAAAAAAAAAAACTGTAGCATTCTAATTGTTGTGTAAAAACTTGTAGCTGTAGCTCTGTATGTGTATGTATGTACAAATGTGTGTGTATATCCTCTATCTCTATCTATCTATCTGAATCAATGCAATTAGTAAGTATCTAAATATCTATCTAGTTACTTTGTATTTTTATGCAGTTATATTTACTTAAAAAATTTTTTTTTGTATTTACTTAAATTTTATGCATAAAATTACGCTACGCTAAATACAGTAGAATGTAGGATAAAGAAAATCTTTAAACTGTTTGCAGCAAAACTACTTGGAATGAAAAACGTTCTAAAATTAATTGGTCTGACTTCAGCGCCCGCTCATATAATATCCTGATAACATTTTAAAATTATCGATATTTTTAGTATCAATAAATCTTTATCAAGTTCGATCATTATCAATTGGTTAGTTCTTTCTATTGGGTGCCCGATGATTTCTTTCAAGGGCAGATCAAGCTCGGATTGTTCTTTTTTGCTTTATCGGAGAAAGTTCTACGCTGCACACAAACTCCGTTTATAATCTTAAAATTCAAAATCTGAAAATTTTTTCGTCGCTTTTTGGTGTTTTTATTTATTAGATAATTTTTTTCTATTTTCAGTGCAATTTTATCCAATTATATTAAATTTAATTTTTTTCGCATTTTGAAGAATGATATCTACTATGGGAATGTAACAATTACATAAATTTTGAATTTTCCAGTACTAAAAAATGTGGTTTTATCTTTATATACTGGATATATTTTAAATTGATTTTTTTTTAACGTTCTAACATTCTATTCTATATGCACGAGCTTTGAGAAATTGCGTGCGTGAAAGTGAACTTTAGTTGCAAAATTGAAATTTATGCTTTAAACACAACCAAAGCAGCCGACCTCCGATCGTCAACTTCTTCTTAGAAAATAAGCACAATAAGGGCCGTTTTCTCAATGTTCTGTTAACCACTAATCAGAACTTACTACTAACCGGCGGTTAAAGTTCGGATTAGTGCTTAACCGCTTCGCTTTAAAGAAAAACAAAAACAGTTGGATTTGATTTTACAATTCATTTTATTTTTATTTAAATATATTATCATTTTTCAAAAAATAAAAGGTTTAATTCAAGATTCTTGGTTTTACCAGTTCATGCTCGATTGCAAAAGTTCTCTCTGGTGATAATGTTCATTCATTTCAATTAGATGTAGAATAACTTTATTTAAATTTCAGTATCGATGTTGATCAAAATTTCTTGAGATAACAAAAATATTCTGGCTGCGATCGGCGATCTTTTACATTTTACGAATTACAATGCTGCAATATAATAAAAATGTTATTCAAAGATGAAAATGTATCAAAAGCTTTTGAGAAATCAGTAAAAACGCTAAAATACTGGGGTCGAATCATCTGATCCGTGAACGTACAAATCACGTCACGTAATTCATACAAATTACTCACTTTTACGATTCGACCCAGCCTTCTTTAAAGATAAAACCATACTGTTTAGAACAATTAACATTTTTGGCCGCGATGTAAAACTCTTGTTTGATTCTAAACAGCTTAGAAATGCATATATAGTTGGGTAAATTGTTTTTAGTTCCACTTTTACAGATGAAATAATAGCCGCTATGTTCCACTCATTAATAACAACACCAGAAAATAGAGATTTATTAAAAATAAGCGTGAACGGATGTGCTAATGATTCACAGTAATTTTTATGAGTCATCAGAGTCAGCTTGAGTTTTAAAACACCATTGATAACATTGTTATCTGTTAGAATAAGCTATACAAACAAAAATTCAGAAAATTTGGGTAACAGTGAAGCTGACCTCACTTCCTAACTGAGAATCACTTCCTAAATTTTATTGAAAGAACTCTGATTAGAGATTAGGGACATCTAGAGAAATAGAGGCAGTTTTGTTGTTGAGGTAATTTTAAAATATTTTAATTCATAAGAAGGTAGATAGTTTGCATAAGCCCGGACTAAATATACCGATTTATTTCAATTAATACAAGCTGATTTATTTATTATATGTTAGACTACCTGGACATGGCCCAACTACGCTGTTCAGGCCTGGCAATGCTTGGGTAATACAAAAATTACAACAACAAAAAACTTGTGGAAAACAAATGGCCCTATGAGTATGCCAGTCTCCGATCAAAATCTAATTATTCATATCATTTACATGGGCAATTCCACTCCCACTTTTCCAATAGCGCTAACAGTTTTCTCAGCTAATGCTATCAATATCCTTCATTGCCTTTCTTGCTATGGCTTCCTAATAACTACGAACATACCGTTTTTACTCACAAACTTTAATTGTGGTTCTTGCTGTGACTTCTCATATATACAGTTTTCAACGTTTCCTTTATATGGAAGGTGTCACGTAAACTTTATTCATTCCATTCATTTTTTTTCTGTGGCATTCTGAAGTTCCCGTGTCAACAATCAATGTTGTACCAAAAATAATTTAAGAAATATACCGTATTAAAAATTAGGGTTGCTTGGGAGATATGTCACCCACTAACTTACGCCTACCCATATTTTACCCGCCGAATTTTATTGGCAAATCATATTACCATATTCCAAATCTTGGTACCGCACTTCAAATAGTTCCTTGAGATATCTAATAATGAAAATTCAGGTTATATGGAGAGTGCTCGCATTTTTTTTTTTTTTTCAAACTCGCCAACATTTTTTTCTTTGTGGTATAGTTTTGTCAACCAACGTCCTTGCACTAAGTTTCAGTGCTGTGCTGTAAATGGTTCTAGAGATACAGTCAACGCTCGAAACCATGAACTAATAAAAACCAAGGGTGTTCACGTTTGCGATTGCTGAAAAAAATAGCAAAAACTTTATGATTTTACCACAAAATTATCTTCACCTTAAATAATAAATTTTCTCTTAAGGTCTGGTAATAAACATATCTAAACGATTCAGAAATTCAGAAATTATTAAAATCATGAAAACTGATACACAATTTCTAAGAAATTTCAAAAAAAAATTTCTTCACTTTAGTGGATGTTTACGTCAGTGGATGTTCGCATTATCGAACGTTGACTGTATATCCTAAAAAAAATCATTAGAATTGTGTGGAAAGGAGCACGGCAATCCATGTTTTTGCTATTGATAAATAATATTTCTGTACCAAATTTGAAAGCCATAGCACAAATAAATGAAATTAAAATTCAGATTATATGGAAGGTGTCATGACACCTTTTCCAATTTCACACACTTCCTGTGGAATTACATTGTCATTTAACAACCTTGTGCCAAATCTCAGTACTGTACTGTAAATGGTTGCGGAGATATACCCAAAAATCGGTGAAGTTGTATGAGAGCTGCCACGCTCATTTGCCCAAAAATACCACATTCTGCCCAAAAATTGTTACAAACTGTAATTTTCTACCGAACTATGGTTCCCTATGGTACGTCATTTCAAGTATTTTGTTTGTATGGGAGGTGCCCCACCCACTTGTTCGAAAAATGCCAAATTTTCTCCAAAAACTACTACTAATATGCTGGTATCTCTTACAAAGTTCAGTTGTGGCATTTCAAGTGTTTAATTTGTATGGGAGGTGCCACAACCACTTGTTTAATTGAAATAAATCTAGCCTATGTTCACTATTACAATACTGAAATCAAGTTACAGTTTTTTTTAATAGTATAGATTAGCTGGACCCGGTCGCGCATTCCTGTCGCTCAGTTTACATGCAAAAATATCAGTTGGCAAAGTATTCATTGTGTCGCCTCTCTCATTCAATTCTTTCATGACATTCCCATCAACAGATGGCAATTTGATTGCTGTAAGATGTGTTGCTTTTACGACCAACAGATGACGCTGTTTTTTTAAATCTATACATTTATTAGTGTAACCACATTTTTATTCCAGAAGATCCAGAATTGCTATACCATCGAATTATATATAAATTTAAAGAGCTTGACAAGTAGGTTAGCTAGATTACATTAAAATCGGTTGAGCCAATTCCAAAATATTAGCGTCGGAAGTTCTTTAAAATTCACTCATTGAACAAAGCATTGCATTCATCGTTGTAAAAATCATTGCTTAAGCGGGAGTAAATAATAAATGAGAGAAAGAGAGAGAGAAGACATGAGTAACGGCATCTCTCAAAATTATCTAACGAATTATCTGCATACACAAATAACAAAACAAACACCAACGAGTAGTTTGGTTCTCTTTTGATATTTGTTTTTTCATAAAGAGATTTCTGAAGCAAAAAAAAAAATAGCCGCAGTTACTGCGGCCTTACCGACTAGTGTTTTTTTATTTATATAGATATATAAGGTATACACGCTCGTATTCGATTGTAATGTGGTGTCAAAATTTCAATTTCAACGGTCAAGAACTTTCGGAGATTCCCGGTTTTGAACAAACAAACATTTAAAATTCTTATTTATATAGATTATGATTAATAGTACAGATATAAAAAAGCCTCAATGGATGCGCTAATGATATTCAGTAATTTTTATTGTGATGACCTCTTTCATCCGAGTCAGTCCGTGTAGACAATTTGGGTTTTTCTTATAATTTATAACATTGTTATCTGTTAGAATAAGAGATCCCAAAACAATTCAAAGTTAATAATAAAACTGTCCTCAGGTTAAGAACTACTACCAAAATTTTATTGAAAAAAAAAACAAATGTAGGGATTAGGATCATCTAGTGGGATGCAGGCAGTTTTGTCATTTAAATAATTTAATAAACTTTAACTCATAAGAGAAAAAAGTTGTATGCATTATTAAGCCCGAATTAAAGTGAGAGCTGAAGACGAAATCGTGATTCAGTCTTATTTCAATTCACTTTATTGCACTCCGCCGAAAAAGAAACAGAAAAAGAGCGCTATAGATAGAATAGAAGAGCGTAAGAAATTAGCTGGTGTTTTTTTTTTGCTATTTTACAGCGACCTGCAGCAGAAAAAACTAACTAACTGAGGGCTATAGTATTTCCCCTTAATGACGCTGACCTTTCTCTATTGATAAGAACCAACGAGAGAAATCTTATTTACTTATTCTTTTTGTTTTTTTTTTTTTTTTTTGTTTATTTTTTTTTGTTTATTTTTTTTTGTCAAAAGGACAAATGAAAAAGAAAGCAGAAAAAGAGAATCTTTGTGAATTGAGTGCAAATCAATGCAATCTTGCGAATATTATATATAAAGTGCTTAGAAAAATTTAGAAATTCAGTTGAATATAGCTTATCCGTCTGAACGGTAGTGTTTTCGTGCTAATAATAAAATTTTTGTGTTGAAATCTAATCACATAGAATTTTTTGTCTTGTGCCATCGTGAACTTGTCTTCGTTGTGTATTTATACTGTGATATAGTTAGGTAATTCAATAGTTTTTTTACATTTTATATAAAAATGAGAATATAGTCGAACTTCTCTATAACGAACTTCTATACAACGAACTTCTATATAACGAGCTTCCATAATTCTTTTTTACGAATTAATTTGAAGAATACAGCATTTTTGTTTTTACTTTTAGTGTGTTTTGACTTCCTCTTAACAAATTTCCATATACCGAATTTTTCTCTACAACGAACTATTGCAGCTGTAAGTTGAACTCGCATGCGTTTTTAATCTCCATAGAACGCAATAATAATAAAAAAAAAAATATCAAGCCCCATCACTTGCAATTTTGACTGCAGTGGTGTTTAGTGATGAAAACGAAAATTACTGATTGTAAAAAAAAAATACATAATTTCTGTATAAAAAATTTTCTATATAGCGAAGTCCATTCTGAATTCGTTATAGGGAAGTTTAACTGTTGCATTCAAATAAAAATACGACTATGACATTTTATGTCGTCAGTCAGTGATTAATCTTTTAATTTATATATATTTTAGGCAATGCTAAAAATTTAATAATAAAAGTCGTTAATTAAAAATTTTCTATTGGTATTCTATAGGGCATTGACAATAAAATAAACTAAGTTTTTCCAGCTATTTCTCTATCCGTTTAGAACGCTAATTACTTTAATCTCTGTTTGTTTATATTTGTTAAAATATTTCTATATTTCAATATTCCTTTAAAACTAGGCAGGAACCTTGAAAATAATAATTAACCCATTAAACTAAATTAATAACCAGCATAATTCATTACTAAATCATAATTTTATCATTATCGTTAATGTGTGTGTATGTCTTCATTGTTAATTCTTGTAAATTCTGTGGCAATAAAGAATAACAGCTAAACTCAAAAGTCGACTAAAAACCTGTTGCGTATTTTTCATTATAAAACCCAAAATATTGAAAGTTCTTAAATAATTATTGGAGTTCAATTAATAAAAAACTATGGAGACTGCCAAATTGCAAAAAACTTTTGAAAACTTTCAACATTTTGGGATTTATAATATAAAATACGCAGCAGGTTTTTATTCGACTTTTTAGTTTAGCTGTTATTCCTTATTGCCACAGAATTGTCTGTCATCCATTCTAATCGAAATTTACCATAAAAATAATTAGCTAATTCATTTTCATTCGTTTTCTATTTTTAGTTATTCATTTATAAATTGCATTTATTTCATCGGAATTGGTCACATTTAACATAACCATCGATCAAAAAGAAAAACAAAAAAAGAAAAACCAAAAACAAAACTAAAATAAAATCACTAAAGAAAAAGGACGAAATATTTTAACGTTCCTCCTTTATCCTTCGCCTACTTGTTGCAGGCACGTACTACAAATCGTAATACGCCAAAGTCTTTGTTAAACTAACACAATCAAAACCTTCACACTCTCATTCACAAGTATACGCAAAGACGCAATATGAGTTTGTGGACGCGCATTTCGTCCACGCCCGAGCATGAGCAGCGCATGAAATCATATTATAATGCTAAAGGGCTTACGGAAATACGCGTAATATTTGCGCAATGGATCGAGCAAACCATAATGTGAGTAATACTAAATTATAAAAAAAAAACAATTAAATCAAAATTATCGGTGCATCATTAAAATTATTGTATACATCCATTTCATTCATTAAATACGCAATTAAAATTAACCATTTTTATATGCTTATCGATGGTTTGGTTCACAAAACCTAATGTGCAGTTTTTGTTTGCGATAAAAGCAGCTCAAAACGCATTCGAAATCGGTATTCGTAACTTAAAATGTTCCATATTTGGAATTTAACATGTCTGTGAGCTAAACAATCGATATGTGAAGGGTGTTTCTTTTTTTGCAGGTGTAGATTTTTAAATTGAAATAAAATGACGAGATTACATAATTTCAAACTGGAAATTGACTTTGTTAGAAAGATAATTTTATGCCATTAATCTGCATGTCCAATTTTCGATCGTTTTTTCAAGCGATGAGGGTAATGGTTCGCACAATGTTGTCTTCCAAAGCGTCCAAAGTTTCAGGTTCGTTCGCATAAAACCAATGACTTTACGTAACCCAAGAGAAAATAATCGAGAGGCACGATCTCGGTAGCTAATTGACTAGCTCATTTTGCGTTCACCAAATGTTTCCTTCAGTAAGTCGATTGTTTGACGCGCTGTATGGCATTGTTCGAAAACATTCCTTTCGGGTATAAAATAACACTGTGCAACACATTTTTCTAACGGGGAAACGACTAACACAGGTCGGTAGTACTGGTCTAGAGTAATAAAACCCTAAAAAGGTTTTGCAAAGTTAGCTCGCTTTTAAAAGTTATAGGCATTGAAAGTTTATCTCTTGCAGCTTATTTTTTACTACTTTCTTCAGCGAAAAAAGAACAAAAACAATGTTACTATTATAGAGTTTTCCATATTAAGAAGTTTAAACAATCCATTACATGACTCTTGCAAAAAATAAGCAATAATACTATTAACAAAAATGTATAGAATTTAATAATGTTTAGGTTTTCAAATTTTTGTTTTTATTATAAACAGAAAATAGAATTATTAATAGAAAATACACTAAAACAGCTCAACTTTGAAAGGCTATAACATTTAAAAGCGAGCTAACTTTTTAAAACCCTCTTAGGGTTTTGTTACTCTGGACCAGTACTACCGACCTGTGGTGGTCGCTTCTCCGTTAGATTCCATGACCCTAAAATTGTTGCACAGTGTAATAGGCAATCATGGCTCGAATTGCTGCGCGCGTGGCATATCGATTTATTTGGGTACTCCTCAATACTACGCTTTACAACAGCAATTGTTTATTCGGTGCGCACTGTACGATATCTCTGCGAATGCGTGTTATCATTTAGAGTATACGTGATACGAAAACGATTAATGATTAGTCGAATTAATCGCTCGCATGGACGATAATGCCGACCATAAAGTGGAGGTTGCAATAGTTGTTATGGCGTTAGTTAGATGAAATGACAAACTAAACTGAGCACAACTGATAATAGCGTTGCAAGATCTGATCAATTTGTGAAGATAAAGCGTCAATTTTAGATATTGATACATTTTTCAATACAAACTCTTGTACTAAGTATTGATGTTTCATCGAGTATATGTATGATGAGTCCGGCTTCTTATATTGCGCGGGGGCTGTGCACAGATCATATAGAAATATATGTCTAAATTTCGATTAGTTCATGATATAATTTATTTCAATAGCTCAATAACTATACTTGCCCACAAGAGGAAAACGATTATGGACGCTGAGCTTAATTTTTATTCGAGCACGAAAGGTTCAGCAAGTACCTCATTGTTCTGAAACACCCAAAAAATTTCGAATCTTTATATATTTACATATATTCGTTTTCGCTTTAAAATTACCTTATATATTTACGTGCTTGCTTTATTTTTGTTTTTCTTATTTCACACTTGCATTATTCATTTCATTTTACATGCAGAATCCATTCGCGAATAGTTTTTGTGTTGCTGTCCAAATGAGAGAACATACATGCATGTTTGTATACATATGTATATGCAATAATAAGTTTTTATAAATGCATAGAACTACTTATTACAGCAGTTAAGCTGCCTGTAATTTTTTTAAGTTATATGTTATTTGAATCTCAAAATGTAAATTAAGTAATTAACACTCAATGGGC
The DNA here is from genome assembly GCA_963691655.1 of Toxonevra muliebris. Lineage (NCBI taxonomy): Eukaryota > Metazoa > Arthropoda > Insecta > Diptera > Pallopteridae > Toxonevra > Toxonevra muliebris. The sequence goes on from OY829327.1 coordinate 46,750,473, forward strand.
ATTATATTCGTTTTTAGTGTTTTTTATATAGAGTAAAAAATGCACCAAAAGTTCATAAAAATTCTGAACTGAGATTTTTCTTCAGTAATTCTCAGTGGGGGTATGATACATTCAAAAACCACAAAAATCAGTCCTTGGGCTGCAGAGCGAGCCCCCCAAAAAACTCCCCTTTGGTGAAAAAAGCGTTAACCGTTGGAGATATCCAGAATTACTTACTACAAAAAAAAAAAAGCTTGAGTGATTTCCTAAAAAAAAAGGTCTTTTTGTTGTATATGTCATAGTTTAGGAAATTGCAAATTTAGTACTTTGGATGTACTGTGGATGCGCGCGCATCTTTGTTTATTTGAATTTTTCCGTTCGGAGCCTATAGGAAAAATTTAATTACTCGAAAACCAAACAAGCTAGGAAGAAAAATCAAAAGGGGTTTTGAAGGGGATATAAATTACAACTGCCATTTTCATTGACAACGGATAATTTTTTGTATACAAAAATAACAATATAGTATAGTTGCCTGTTTGTTTTTACTACTTTTACTATTTGCAGGCTTAATAAAAATAAATGATTTTACTAGATGTTATAAATTTAATATCTTTTAGTTTAAGACATTACATCTGAAAATCCTGTAAAAGTTAAAAATAAAAAATTCTCATTTTGCAATTTTATCAGCATTTTGTAGGAAGTAATTTTTTGATATCTCCAACGGTTAACCAGTTATTAGTAATCCCCTTTGGTGAAAACCAAAGGGGGGATTTTTTTTTTTTTGGTTGCTCTGCAACCCCAGGACTGATTTTTGAATCTATCATACCCCCACTAATAATTACTGAAAAAAAATCTCAGTTTAGAATTTTTATGATGTAAATCTTTATAATGACTGGACTAATGTACCAAATATATATATATACCAAATATATGTATATACCAAAATTTAATAAATTTTATTGATTGAAATATTAAAGCACCATTTTGCGAAGAGCTTTTTCAAAATCAGTAGTAAAATTGTTCGGTTTAAATTCAAAGGGATTTGAGTTTATTAATTGAAATACAGTAAAAACTCGATTCTTGCATGTAATGAATATCGGTCTTGGTGCAAGTTTCGATGTTGTCGCAAGCATCGAGTTTTTCTTTAAGTTTATTATGTTTAATATTTTAATTCAGAATCGAGGTGTTCAAGTATCGAGTGTGTTCAAGAACCGAGTTTCCACTGTATATGTTCATAAGACTTTTGAAATTTTTTTGACATTAGTATGAATGCAAATGGAAAAACCTGAAACAAAAATTTATAGATAAAAAACTTATTTTATAATTAAAAAATTTTATAGCTATTGACTCATGCTTGTACATTATTGCATTAAATTTATGAAAAGAAAAGGCGAACATTTTTTTTTTAATAAAAATCGCGAAATTTTTCATTTTCATTTTTATTTAATTTTTTTCTTTATTTATGGTTATGATTTTATATATGTACAATTAACAGACCCGCGACCTCTTACTAATTGTATTATGATAAAAAAAAGTGGTACATTTTTTAAGAAGCGAGACTGAAAAATTAATAAGTATGTAAGTACTATACTGTGCTTGCATATGGCAATATTGGTAAAGATAAATTTAAACGGTACTGTAGTGCATGTTTTTATCTGAAGTTGGGCCACATTTCATTTGGTAGATCCTTTGATATTCAATTGTTTTGTTATTTTCAATGAATGTTACTGGTGGTAGGTTAAAAATGGGCGCGTGTCTAGTTGGTTTGGCAGGAATGTGCAAGATAAAAGAATCAGCAAGGTTTATAATCAATTTGCACAGATATGATGATTTATTGAAGAAATTAATCAGTTAACAGCCTTCTGTGAAATAATGAAACCATATTTAGATATTCCAATCTCGACGGGTATGTGTACCCCTAGGCGTTTTGAATTTATAACAAATCATGCGTTTGAATTTTCTTTTAATATTTGTGAACCATATTCCAAAACATTTCTTATATATATAAATAGTACAAGATGAAATGTGATTCTATATTTGGTAATGGTTTGAAGAATCTCAAAATGAAACCAAGCATTTTTGATGCCTTCAAAACCATTGATTGAACTTGATTTTTAAATGTTAACTTTTCATCAAAGAGAATTCCAAGGTATATTATCACCTTCGAACGCTGTAGTGGTTCGTTATTTATTGAGTAGTTGAAATTTTGATAAGTTAAATCGGTTCTTCTTGTAAATGAAACAGCTGTGGATTTAATTACATTTAAATAATGGAAATTGCGCTCACACCAGTTTGCAGTTTTATTAAGATCACACTGCAGTTTATTGCAATTAGAAAATGATTTTATTGATGAAGAATATAACTTGACATCATCTGCAAAAAGCAGAATATTGCATGATAAACCAGTGGAGTGAGTCGAAGGCCCTGGCAGCTAGCACTCACCGCTTAGCTAGTTATATTATTATATATTATTCCTAGCAAATAAATAAATAAATAAATAACATGCAAACCTGTGGCATTGAAGATGTTAGATGGATTATTCTTCATTTTGTGCCATTCACACCATTTTTGGAAATCTGTGTAAATTGCATCGATTTGCCCACCTTTGGCCAAATTCGTAGATAAGTTAACATATTCCGCTAACGAAGCTGTTCTACCAAAAATATGCTTCATCACTCAAAATTTGGTCCCATTTTCAAGCCTGATTTGCAAACGGACGATGAGCTTGGTGGTATTAAGGCTTTAGTGGTTGTGTCAATTAAAACTTATACGGATGCATGCCCAAGTCTTTTCAGGGAATTCGCCAAGTTGAGGTCACAGAAAAAAAATGACAACACAAATGTCGAAGAATGACAAGTGCTGCCACCTGAGACGTCAGAGCAATAAGCTGTCGAAGTTCAGACATAGCTATTGGAAAACCCTTTATTAATTCACTATTATTTCGAAAATGACTGAGATTAAGCAAGCCAAAAACGATCTAAATAATAATTCTAAAAATAATAGTAGCCGTGTATTTGTAAAAAGGTAACTGTTTAAATAGTTTCAGTCAGTAGCTCTCATGCAACTAAAATTTTGCATTCAAGAAAAAAATGACAAAAATTATTTTTGGGCTTTACGACCGTTCTCAATGCGGTTATATCGCCCAAAAAATTAGACATTACGATCGTTTCTTCATTGGGTGTTATGGGTGTTCAACGACCAATGTGAATTTTGAGCGTTATGCTCTTTAGAATAACTATTGTGAAAACGTCTATTCCCCATACAAGTGAAATATTCAAAGGGCAATATCAAAGAAAATATTGATACCAATACAACGAAAACCGATTTAGAGAGTCAAGTTAATAACCATTGTGCTTGCAATTGGTACTAAAAAATGGAGACAAACGGGGCACCTAGGGAGGGATTTTCATATGGGTATATCGTTAATTTGCTAGAAGACTGTCATAACTCAAAGAACGCGATTTTGCAGAAAACTCGTTTAAAGTTTTCAATTGACTCCCACTTTGCAGAAAATAGAAGAAATCTTATAATTCTCAAGCGTGGAGTATACAAGATATTAATATGGAATTTTTACACAATATGGGGCGTGATATAATGAATAATTCTGCATCATTACTCAAAAATCGTGTTTTTTGACTTATGACAGTCTTTTAGTAAATGAGCGATATGAATTCAGATCCAACGGCATTTCGTTGGATTGGTTCTAGTTTAGGAGAAATCCGTCTTTGAATTTTGCTGATTTCATTCGGGTTCTTAGCTAAAGACTTCAGATATTTACATATTTATAGGTCCAAAACCGTTTTGAATATTACTTCATAGCCTTCGGCAAAGTAAACACTATGTAAAGACGGATTTCTCCTAAACTAGAGCCATTCCATCCAAAGGGCCGATGGATCTGAACTCAGTATACCCATACGAAAGTCACTCCTTAGGTTCCCCGTTTGTCACTATTTTCGACTAGCACACTGTAATTTAAGTATTTCATGGAAAAACTATGAAAATTCTTTCAGTGGGCGTGGTACCCCCTACAGAAATTAAGTTCTCACTAAGTGATATCAAAGGAACTACTATAATGTGTCATTCGTGTCATTCATATTTATAGAAGGTGTATTTGTTAACCTGAAACTTTCAAATTTTTCTAGTACTAAGCATTCTACGATATTATTCCGCTGGAGAAACAACGAAGACCCAAACATTTTCCATTAATGTTAGCCTTAATATAAACAAACTGTAAAAAACTCTTGAATGCAGAGAATCGCTTGGGCTGATCACCTATTTAACTCTACATTGAGCAATGAGTCTGGCCACACCTTTTACAAATTTAATTGCAATTTAAATATATTTCTAATTGAGCTGTATATGGGACCTGGCCAAACTCATTGGATATGAATGTGACTATCCAAACATCTGCTTAACGGACGGTTTTGAAATCAAGTTTAATTTAAATAGCATTTTAAATGTGCTCTTAAAAGTATGCAATGGCTGTTATGTGATAATGATGCCACAATTCATTTACTTAAATTAAAAAAAAAAAAATTATTTTTTCACTCGAAGTGGTTTTTTTTAGAGCATTGAAAAGCGCAAATTTGTTTTCTGTCATTGTCGCATATCCACTTCGGTGTTGTCAAATTATAAATCATACGTAACTGCGTAAAATATTTTTAAACCTTTATATTTCAGGTAATACAGCCCACTTTTGCTGCTTCCTTGATGTCGCTTTAAGCGAAAAGCTTGTGTATGGTATAATATCGGAAATGTATGTAGTTGGACCATTGGTGTGGATGAATAATTCGTTCGGGTCTATTATTTTTTGACCTATGTATACAAAACACGTATGGAGATTTTTCCCTCCCATTCTTCACCACACACAAATTTTCATTCCAGTTGTTTTTAGGTTCATTGCGTTTTTCCCTCTAATAGTTTTATTAAATTCACTAGAATTTCTTGTTTATGATATTATAAACTTTTATTGACATCAAATGGTCAATATTTACTTATGCATATTAAAAGAGTCAATTTAAAGAATACATAAGTAATGAGGAGGTGAGTGATAGGAGAATTGGTGATAGGAGTTGAGGAATATAAATTATTTTATTGATTTTATAAGCAAAACTTATGAAACGACGCCAAAAAGTATGCTACTCAGTAAAATACAAATACATTTTTATTTAATTGAAAGAAGCAAGCCGTGTGCGCTTTCAATCAGAATTAACATATTTATAAAGTTATGCGTGCGCCAGACGAAGAAGCCACAATAAAATTGCATTCTTATTTATCGTTGAATGCAAGTAACAAACGAAAGATTATTGCTTGCAACCGAGTAACCGTTGTATAATACTGGAAGAGGATATTGCACTGAACATTTTTGCTGAAGAAAGTTATTATCTAGCATGTTATGGTTTTTTTTCTATCTACATTTTAAAGTCAGAGCAGCCATGCATAGGTTTCATGCCTTGGACAAAATTGTTCATGGATGAAAAAATTTAAAATTGTTTGTTTTCACATAAATTCTCCTCTACGTACGTAAAACAAAAAATGTTTATACAATCATAAGGAATATCTTTGTCTCAAGCATTAATCTCTAGCTCTTGTTGATTATTTTATAAAATATTTTCTCATTGCAAAAATCACAGTCTGGCTGTGTGATTCAAATCAAATCAAAAAAATCGTAGTCTAAATAAGAAAATGTGTTGGTATTAAAATATTCTTGTTTTGCTTCTTGTTTCTTTCAGGAATCAACCGCTTGGAGTCGATAATCTCGATCAAATACAACACATTGCGCATAAGTTTCAAGAAGACCTGAAACAAAAGTTAATTCCATTGGCCACAGAGCAGAGTCTCAAGCTAAGGATTGCTGATATTTGTGCTCAAGTAACACAATTATCAGCTGTAGATTTGTTTACATACTTGCACATCGGGATCCAAAAAGAAGTGCTTCTTTTAAAAGAGGGAATGCCCATAAATCCCTACAATATGTCCACCAGCACCCCCGACGGTGTTGATGTAAATGGTGGCAGTATTGTTGGTGGAGTCATCGCTGATAGTCCCATGTTGGGTGACGGATCAGTAGGAGGATCCATCTATGGCGGTGATTTATATGCCGCACACACGGCTCTTAAAAGCTTAAATCTAGAATTTTCTCGTGACGTGGGCCCAGCTATACAGACTTTCCAGACTGAATATAGCACTTTTAAGCGTTATCTTGATGAGTATAATCGCACAAAATCGATGTCTTCACAAGAATTACAGGATAACAGCTTGCAAATGCGGTTCAATATGATGCTCTCGCATAAAAATCATATTGTTTTAAGACTACATGACGTCATTCGCGAATATAACCGAATCCAGGAAGCTGTGATAAACGAGCTAAAAACATGGCAAAGGCATCAAGCTTTGGCTGGAAATGGAGCACAGTTTCATGACAACCTTGATAATATTCAAAATTGTATTGAAATGCTCGTGGACATTGTCGGCACAATCCTAAAATTTTTGAGTGTGATGATATCCGTTGAATTGGCCGAAAATAACGATATCCGAGAAATGATGAACAATGTGCGCTATGCACAGCAGGTGCTCGTTTTGTCGGCATTCATTGTGGAGAAACAACCGCCACAAGTGATGAAGACAAACACCAGGTAAAAAGTTTACTTGGGTCCCTTTGTGGGTTAAGATTCTTTTATTAAAAATATTATTCTTCATTTGCTTAGATTTGCTGCTGCAGTACGATGGTTAATTGGACCAAAACTTGGCGTCAATATGAGAGCCCCTTCAGTGGAATGCATGATTCTATCAGGTACAATTTGAAATGAATACGTATAAGTTTTATAAAATATAGCAATTTATTTTCATTGTGAAACTGCAAATGGGTTGATTTTATATTCCAATTACACTCAACGATTCTGTATACACCTTACAAGTTCTTTAGACTTATCAAATACTTTGTCACTCTATTTCCTGACTGACTATAAGTGTCAGTTTCTGAGTCAGAGTTTTATCTGTACTAGGAAGACGACTACGACTACTCATATTCTGTGTGATGGTCAAACACTAGCTTGGCACAGAAGGAGAACATTCAAAAAGCCAATGAAATCAGATCTTCTTCTGCAAAAATAGCCTTGCCCTTAATTTCAATAGCAGAGCGTTTTTTGGTGTCGGGTCGTTTTGCTTGAGTAACTACTGTTTCTTTCCCTTCCCCGCCAACAAATAATAAGAATAATAGGCCTGAAGCAAACCTAAATTTTTTTATAATTTCCGGCCTGAGATGTATTTCTTATGTGAAATTGAAGCTGGACACTAAATAAAATATGTTTTTGCTCTTTTTACATATTTGCTGCTTCCTTTCGATGGTTCATTTGTTATGGCAAATAGAATCCCAGGCACTGCGTCATTTCGCGCAACGCTCTACGGGTGATGCAGCCACCAGTACACCACCATCCTCTGGTGAAATTCTAAATAATGTTGGTACTATGGAGTACAATTCACAAACACACGTTTTCTCTGCAAGCTTTAGGTAAGTTTACGAATTATATTCATTTAAACTAATATCCCATTGTGTAATCTTTCTTTTATTCATTTGCCGTCGTTCAGAAATATGCAGCTAAAGAAAATCAAACGCGCTGAGAAGAAAGGCACCGAAAGCGTTATGGATGAAAAATTCGCGCTATTATTTTACGCATCACCCGTAGTCGATGATTACAGTATACGTGTAAGAATTTTATAATTATTAGTCTATGTCTATATGTTTTGATTTTCACTTAATTCGCTGTGGTTTGATTTTGGTTTGCGGCAGGTTTGGACATTGTCATTGCCCGTCGTTGTGATTGTGCATGGCAATCAGGAACCACAATCATGGGCCACCATCACCTGGGATAATGCATTCTCCGAAATATCGCGAGAACCATTTTTAGTACCCGATAGAGTTTCATGGACTCAGCTCTCGTCAGCATTGAATATGAAATTTGGTTCAGCTACAGGGCGCCAGTTAACCGATGAGAATTTGAATTTCTTATGTAAGTTTTTAAAGTTTCTCAAGGTAATCAGAAATTAAATGTAATGTCGTAATGTCTGCTCCACAGGTGAGAAACTTTTCCGCAATGAACAAACTGGGGACCACAAGGAGTATATTACATGGGCGCAATTTTGTAAAGAGCCTTTGCCGGAACGTTCATTCACATTCTGGGATTGGTTCTTTGCCATTATGAAAGTAACCAAAGATCATTTGCTCGGTCTATGGAAGGCTGGTCTCATTGTGGGTTTTGTTAGCAAAACTCGTGTGACCGACGAAATATTACCACACACACGCGTTGGCACATTCTTATTACGTTTCTCCGATAGTGAACTGGGCGGTGTAACTGTGGCTCTGCTTGATGCATCAGGTCAAGCATTAATGTTGTTGCCATGGACTTCACGGGATTTGAACATACGCAATTTGGCTGATCGTGTCAATGATTTATCAAATCTATGTCATTATGTTTATCCATTGGATAAGCCCAGAGATGAAGCATTTGGGGAGTTCTATACGTCGCGTGTGGGTATGTAGACTAAATATGTTGTTGTTAAATCGTTTGCTTAATAATAAATCTATCTTATTGAATATAGATGAGCAAAGGACACGTGACGGTTACGTCGTAAATACAATAAGAGCGCATGTGCCTTCTATTGAGCATGGCTCTTCACCACCATCGCACGCTCCCACCCCCCAGCATTCATATATGCACTCACCAAATCCCCAAAATATTCCGATGCCCAAGTGAGTTTTACAGTTTATGTTTCTCTTCCATTCACTTTACAATTGTTATTCTTATTATTATTGTCATCATTCTTTTGTACTTTGCTTAATTTCGCTATGACTGAAGCAGACTCTGCACACTTCGTGAAGCGAAGTAGTGCATTTTCTAAATCTATTCACGGCCTTTTCTCTTTCCTAATATTCATAATTCTTTAATTCTTTGTTTTTTTTTTGCTTTAAAATTAAATTATTTTCCAAAAACTATTTTTTATTTTGGCTTTTGTTTTTTAACATTGATTTTTAATTACTATGTACTACCTTAACATTGGAAATCTAATCAGAGCTGTAAAATCAAAATGTATTTTGAATTAGAGATTACTAGATTACTTTTCGATTACTTGATCATTCTTTTAGTATTATATACTTACATAATATAGACTTTGGATTTTATTCTAAATATCAGATCTTAGAAACATGTCGCCGCGCTCACCTTCAGTAACTACTTCAGAAGCAATCTTAAATGCATTTGAAACCTTCTTTGGACACTGAACATCAATAGATTGCTTTTATTTCTTGAAGAAACTGCCGGGTAAATTACCAAACACAATAGGGGATGCTATGCAATTTGCTCTAAACACTTACCTGGTGGATTGACAAGTGCAGTTCATAGTCAAAATGCCTTTTCATTCATTATCCTGGAAATCATATAAAACATGTATTACAGGAAAATTCAAACTGTGTTTGAATTAGTGTGATAACGAAATTCAGGCTCAAATTTACGACTGTATTATAGAAACAGAGACTGCGACAATATGTAAAAGACAAAGAACATTAGAGGTCTGTATGATCTCTGCCTGTGCCAATGTCCATGTCTAAAGTAATCAAAAGTAATTCGGTAATCATATCATAATCAAAAAGATGGAAATGTCCCTTTTGTCTTGTCTACAAACTAGCATTAATCATAATTCTCATACCTTTTGTAATCATCAAAAAGAAAAATTTATATTTTTATACTTAACTCTTCTCATAAATGTATTAAGAAATATTTTCCCTTTATTGTTTTGAACATTTTATTTTATGTAACTATAAAGAAATTATGCCGCTTTAAAGCAAAATGTGAAAATATTATATCGCAATACTTTGAAATTTCATACGTTCATTTGAGTTGAGTTTTTAGTTTTTATTTTTCAAATCTAATAAAAAAAGCACAAATTTTTACATTGGATTCCTTTTTGCCAGCAACAAAATGTTTCTATACACATGAATCTACAGAATGTATGTTGCTCTTATCGTAAATGAATCGATTCTCAACAATATATTTTCTTCTTCTTTTTGTTTTTTCGTTTTACATTTTAATTATGGCCTTATTGCTACTACTACTTCTCAACACCAACAAATCAATCAATCAACCAAACAACCAACCAACCAACCAACCAACAACACCACAACGACCAACTACTCTACTACCATCAAAATCACCACCACCTACCTACAATTGAACTGCCAAAACTATTCTACTTCATTTTATTCTTGCCTCAAAAAAGCTATATCGATGATATAGTAAATACAGACGATATCGAAATGTATCTGAATAATTTTCAGTGCGTTTAAATTAAATCATAGCTATAATATGATTAGAAACCGATAGTCTGAGCAAAGAAAGTAAACAAAACTTAAAATAAAGAAAAAAAAAAAAAGTAACAAAAACAAAAACTGTGAAATTTGTGTGGTGGAATACGCAACTGTAGTGCCATATTTACAAATATGAATGAAATTGAAAGAAACACAGGTATTTGTTTGTTTTGTTTGTTCGAGGTTTACTTATTCTTATTTTCATTATGTAATTTTGGTTGTTCATTATTTTTTTAAATTTTTTCATTGCAACAGAGAAATGTTGTACTGTTGTGTTTCTTTTGTTCTTTATATAATTTTCTTTAATTAATATTTAATGAATGTCAATCAACAACAAACGCAAAATCTCACAAACGTCGTCTGCATTTCACCAAAAGCAAAAAAATCAATTTACCACAAAAGCAAACAACTAAAAAAAAAAAAAAAATTGCTCATTTTTTCACATATTCACCAACACCACTACCACTTACTAACTTTAGTTCTAAAAAATGTGGTTCAATTGTTAATTGTTTATAAGCCAAAAAAAAAATCCGCTTAAGAAAAGGAAAACATTTTTTATGTTTGTTTTTCATTGCGTTTTTAATACTAATTAATATCAACCTATCAATTAGATTAAGTCACCATGTTCTTGTTATCATCATCATATTCTGGTGTAAACTGTGTGGCATACATTTATTTACTTTGGAAAGTGTAGTTTATCGTCTTCCAATCAATGTAGGTTTTGTTTCCCTCTCCCCTGATTCCTTTCTGGCTGTGTGATTTTTTTTTTCTTAAGTGCTTAAAATCATATTCTTTGGTGTTCATAAGTTTAGGCTAACCATTTTGTTGTTTATACTTAAGAAATACGAGTATATTAATGTACAAGAGAATGAGAAGATTTTATAAATTAAAATATACAAATTGGATACGGAACAAGCAGTGAAAATATATTCGCCTTGAAAATTGCATTCAGTGTATTCATTGAAATTTTAAATGATTTTATTTCACTATAAAAAGAATTCATTGAGTTCTTGAATGAAGTCATTGGATTTTTTAATGAATTCATTGAATTCTTGAATAAATTCATTGAATTCTTGAAGTGAATTTATTGTGTTCTTAAGTGAATTTATTGAATACTTAAATGCATTCACTTAATTCACAAATTCAATAAACTCTTTTATAAATTCATTAAATTTTTTAATTCTTAAATGCATTTATTAATTTTTTATTAATTAAATAAACTCTAAAAAGGATTCAGTTGAACTTAATTAAAATTTTAAATGATTTTATTTCTTTCTTAAATGAGTTTATTGAATTCTTAAATGATTTAGATGTGCTCACTGAGTTCTTAGAGAAGCATTCACTGAATTTTTTATTTAATCCCCTGAAGTATTTAATTAATTCAAAGAATTATGAAAACAAATTTACTAAAGTACTAAAGAATTCAATCAATATTTTTAAAAAATCATTGGTCTTATTAAGAATTCATTGAAGAAAAGAACATTGAATTCTTTTTGTCATTCCATGGGCACATTCTTTATAAAAACCAGGATTTGAATGCATTCTTCAGCATTTTTTTTTTATTTTGAATAATGAAAACACTTCAACAATTTAGTCATATTCAATAAAAAAAAGCTGTGATTTCTGCATTGTTTTTTCATTTTTTTTTTTTTCATTTTTGATTTCAGTGGCTTCTATGAACTCAATATTTTCCAGGAATTTTTATAATGTACGTATCATTTTCGTGGAAGTTGTTTTCTTTTTCTGTTGTAGGCTAAAACGTGTAAGAATTTAATGATGTATTTCTAAAAATTCAGTGAAATCTTTTTAGAATGCAATGAATGTAGTCTTTTGAAAAATGCACTTAATGAAACATTTTAGTGGTTAAATCAAGTTTTAAATACCACAATACTTTGATTAAAACCATCTCTTGAGATCGTGAACATTTGAGATGGAAGTTAAGTTGGACATTAGTTTTACGCAAGAGTTTCCCTTCGAAATTTGTTTATCGTTTCTTTTTTTCTATTTAGGAGAATTACTTTTTTTAATTTGTTTTTTTTTTTTTTTTTTTTTTTTTTTTTGACTTCGTCCCATCAAAGTATTGCCATCTAATTGAAAGTACATAAAAAACAAAAAAAAAAAAAAAAAAAAGGAAAATCTGCATTTGCATTTTTATTTCGTTTGATTTTTCTCATCACTTTCTCTTTCGTTGATATCTATTCTTTCATGCTTTTATACTAAAAAATAACAAAATAAAAAAAATACAATTAAAAACTTTAATTTATTTCTGCTTAAATTTAGATTGCAGAATAGCACCTTAATGCATCTTTAAATTCAAACGCATAAATAAAAGAACAACGCAGCTAAACGCATTTAAATATATTTGCAAGAAAAATAAGTGTTGAAAGTAAACACACAGAAATTAAAGAAATTCCGAATTTAAATGTTTCACAAAACAATATTAAAAAGATAAACATAAAAAAAAAATATTTTTTTTTTATTACCTATAAATTAAAAAATATACAACAAAATATTTTGCATGTTGCTAAAAAAAAGAAAAGAAAAACAACGAAACAAATATATATTTATTTATTTTATTTTTTATTTTAGAAAAATGAAATGTATTTAAAAAAAGAAAAAAAAAAAGAACTCGATGCTTTTATTTGCTAATTTGCGCTTTTAGGTAATAAATGTAAATTGCATTGTTGTTTGTTGTTGCTTTATGGCTTTTTTGTTTTTGGCTGATGTTGTTGTTGTGCTATTATTGTTACTGCTATCAATTTATATATATATACATATATGGCATGCCTATCGTTATTGATGTACATTTACCTAAATACATGTTTATACCAAAGTTATATTATTGTTTAGCATGATTTACCTACACATTTTGAAAATATTTATATGAACCTACGTCCATGAAAGTGGAAGTTGAAACATTGAGCCTGCTCTCACATTCACGAGCTAATTGAATACACTGGACGGCTGGTATGAACTAAAACCAATTTCACACTGCTTTAATTTTTTCATACCGCTTCAATACATTGATAGTTTATTTAGTTGCGTAAAAGCATTTCCGTTTGATGACAATGGATTTTTAAATTCTTAAATCGTTAGGTGGCTCCAGCACTTATAGGTGAATATAGTTGTAGTGTGGTGAACTATAAATCGTTACACCGCGATGGGCAGTTCTAGAGAATGCTATGATAGCGGCCCGAAAAAGAGAAATAGTCGGCGCAGGCCATACACATTTCAATTTCAGCAAAACTCGTTACCGTTACATAAAGCCGTGAGTCAATATTAAAAATAAATTTGCTAAAGCGTTTTGAAGTTGTTTCAGCTCATATCATCTTAGATTTATGTGCCGAAGATTCGATGGAATATATTTAAATTATTATAACTCGCCCAAGTTTAAATGTTCTTTTAGACCTGAAGACAGACCCGGATACCTAATCCAAACTATCCGAATAGTTTTAGATTTTACGAGATGCTAACTTTATGCACAATAGTTGCATGTTGGCAACAACAAATATCGATGGTCATACGTTGACCCCTCGTAAGTACTTTTTCACCACTTTTGGAAGACAAGACAATAACGCAATAAATTTCTATGAAAAATATATAAAAATAAGTTTAAAATAAAAAAAAAAGAATAATTCCAAAAATAGTTTTTCTTATTTAAAATAGTTTAAAACTCAATTTTACATATTCTTTATGTACAATTATTGCTTTTTTTGTCGTCTATTTCAAAAGTGGTGAAAAACTACATACGAGGGGTCAAAGTATGACCATCGATATGTGGAAATATAAAATTTTATTCAAATAAAACCGAGCGGTTACATAAAATCTCAAAATATTTAGACTCGAATATTTGAATTTCCATTCCGAAATATCCGTCTTGTCCGAGATCTTTGGATATTTCGGACTACCCAGATATCTGGATAATGTTTGAAACTCTTGTTGAGACACGCCCAATGTTTGGAGCTGCTACCGTGAACAATGTTAGAACTTTCAAACTATGTGTTGTAGTTTTCGAGAAAGGTCAATGACAATTTTGGCCACATGGCCACCCCACCTTCCCCTATTATATATTTTGAATTGTGTTGAATTTATTCAATGTTCATTTAAAATAAATTTGATTTGATCTTTCATTAATTCAGATTATGATCATACTGCTGAATTTTTATATATTTGGGTTATTTGATGGGTCTTCTTGGGCCTTTATTCTATTCACGTTTAAAATCATCTGAAAATTTAAACTTGATGCTTTTGCATCGCCAAATATTATTTATGAAGACATTCTTCATTTAGAATTTGACTCATATGTTTTATTTATTTATAATATATTTTACTATTTATATGTTATTGAACTGATTTTTGCTAAATTTTCTACTCCACTTTCATGGACTTTAATATTATTACTTTATTTTTTTAATGTGTTACATGGAGCAGTTGTACTTCTCACACACACACCAAACATTTCTACATAATTTGCTTGAAAAATCATCGTTAGCTTTATTGATTAATAGTTTGTGTTGTTGTTTTTTTTTTTTTTTTTAAGTAGAAATTAGTTGTATTTGAATTTTTCTTTCTTATGTTATAAAAATTATAGAATTTATAATTTCTAATTTTTTTTGAATTTGTTTTCATTTATTTATTTTTTCTTTTCTCTTTTTCTTCTTACCGCCCATTTCTAGTGATAACTTAATGTTCGGCGATTTTGAAGAAGCAATGTTATATAATTGATGACATTCTGTGAAAACAAGTGAAAAATCGAAAGAAGATAATATTTTGAATTAAAGAAAAAGCACAAAATCTAAAATATGAAAATATATAAAAATTAATAAAAAAAAAATTATGTGCACTACTTGTACTTTTACCTACCGCCACCACCACCTACTACAACTACGCAATTACGACGCAACTAGTGAAAACAAAAATATCTACATTAAATAATTGCACTTTTTGATGAATTACGTCCAAACTCAGATAACTTAAAAACTTAAAAACAATTCATAATACAGAATTAATATATTATATTAAAAGAAAAGCAAACAAAAAGTTTACTATTTACATACATGGAGAATGAATAAGAACATAAAAGTGTACACTGTGTTGCACAACGAAAAATACTAAAGTGATATATATAAAAATCAGAACTTTTAAAAATACATGCCATAATTACATATATGGAATTTTGATGGATTATAGAAAAACTGTTCGTGATGAACTTGATGTTAATTTATTTTCTTTGAACCATTATTACTTTTGCTATTGACTTATCTATGAACGTTGATGTTTGAATTTGAAATTAATATACGTAAATTTATTCAGCTTCAACTTTTATATGGGAATGCTGAATTTGAAAAGCGACTTGGATTTGAACTGATTGATTTTTCTCTTGCATGTTTTCTCGGTATGTATTTAATTTTTTTTTTTTTTTGTTGTATTTTACCTTTTGCATGATTTTTTTTATTTAAATTTTATTATATTTATTTAAATAGTACTTATAGTAAAAATTATATAAAACTATGTATATTTATTACTATTATTATTTTAAATTCGCGTAAGCGTTTCAAGAAAAAAAAAATCAAACATACTAAACAAATGTGAAACCATGATCGAAATAATCTTGGTTGTGATTTATTAAACCAAAAAGAAAAAAAATTTACTCGTATATGCTGATATAACAGAGAGTTTCAATGTTGTTTTCTATGTTCAACTACTATACGTATGGATCTATATTTATATATGCATGTATAAAGGAAAGTAGTCAAATATTTAGCTTAAACTTAAGAGAGAATTTAATTAAAAAAATATTTAAAAATATTCATATATGTTCAATTGAAAAAGGAAACGCATACATAAATACAACGATGCAAAACAACACTTTCAATTTATTAAAGTTACACACAGTCCATTCAGTTCATATCTGGATTAGTTTTTAATTATGGAGTTGGGGATCAATGTGCTAGCTATTATGATAAATCTTTTAGTTACTCTTCGCTTGAGTCCTGTATTACCCAGAAATCTGATCTTCACTTTGAATGATTTAAGGTTCAGGGTTGTGTGTTTTTATAGATTTTAATGCTTAGTTCCATTATGTATTACACTCAGAGCTGTAAAAGAATGCAATCAATTTAATTGCAATACCTTGAAGTCACAGTTAATAACCAGCAATTTATGATTGCAGTTACTGAATAACGTATTTGACTCCAAAATAAAAAATGCAGTTGGAAGTCTTTTTTGGAGTCGCCGATTGGTTATTCATTTAGAAAAGTCTTTTCTAGAGTCAAGAGAGTGCAGTCTTTTTTTGAAATCATGAGACTGCAAATCTTATGACTCCAAAATCATGACTGCTTCGAAGTCACTTGGAGTCACTTGAAGTCATTTGGGAGTCACTTGAGTAACCTTGAACTTAAATGCAGTCATTTGGAGTCAATTGCAATTTGCAGTCAATTGAAGTCACTTGGAGTCAATTGGGATTTTGAAGTCAATTGGAGTCGATTGAAGTCTTTTGGAGTCGATTGGGAATTTGAAGTCACTTGGAGTCACTTCGAGACTTGGAGTCAATTGGGGATTTGAAGTCACTGTTTTTACGAGTTATAGCTTAGATATTGTTAATACATTAGGGTAATATACCTTGTTATTTCATTTACAATACTCGAATGTCAGTTTCGCAGAAATTATTGTCAAAACATTTTCTTTTTAATATTAAATAAATTAGTACAAAGTATTAATTATTATATTGAAATGCGAGTTGTATGGAGTTACCGCAAAAAGTGCAAACCTTTTTGAAGTGAATAATTTGTGATATTGTTATATTATTTGTGGCGTGTGTTTTGTGGAAAACTGAGTAATCCTCTCATACTGACTGAGTATTTATGAGAGAAGATATAAATTAAATATTAAATAACAATATTTGACTCCAAAAGACTCTAAGTGACTCCAATTGACTTCAAATCCCCAACCGACTCCAAAAGACTGCATTTGAGTTCAAGGTTACTCAAGTGACTCCAAGTGACTTCAAGTGACTCCATGTGACTTCAAGTGACTCCAGGTGACTCCAAGTGACTTCAAAACAGTCATGATTTTGGAGTCATAAGATTTGCAGTCTCATGATTTCAAAAAAAGTCTGCACTGCCTTGACTCTAAAAAAAACTTTTCTAAATGAATAACCAATCGGCGACTCCAAAAAAGATCGTTCCAACTGCATTTTTTATTCTGGAGTCAAATATATTATTCAATAACTGCAATCAAATATTATTATTCATTTGTGACTTATATCCTCAATTGATTGCCCTCTTTTATAGCTCTGATTATACTGCCCTGCATGGATTTTGCGAATAAGATGATTCCTAGTGTTTCCGAATGAATTTTTCATACTTAACATGAATCTGAGGTTAAAGATTTCCCATTGCCTCACGTTTTCGAGAAAAAAGGAGTTGAAACCGCCTAAAAACAGCGTTTTTGTCCATTTTTGAAGAATTATGAAGCTGAACTCTGACGTGCTACAAACTTTGCTAATATCAGAAATTAAAGCCCGAACCAATTTGCACACAAAAATGCTGTTTTCAGGGGTTTCAATTCCTTTTTTATCGAACATTTGACGTGATGGAAAGTTTCTGAGGGCTGATTATTCGCACATGTTAGTCATGTTATTCGCACAAGAAAAGTTGAAATGTTAGTAATTTCTTAATTACAATGTGCAACAAAATGCCCATTGAAGCAAATCAGGTTTTTTAGACATGGCCAAAAATTTAAATTTTTTTGAAACGAAAATTTTTTTTGTCAAAATTCCAACTTCGATTCTCTATAACTTTTGACATGAATGGAATAGAGAAATTAATAGTTTTCGGCGTATCTCGAAAACCTGAGTTAAAGCGGCACAACTGATAGAATATTCGGATTTCGCGACCCAAAAAAATTTTGATAACCATCCAATTTGGAGATGGGCGAAAAACCGTAGGGTAGCCTACTATAGGAATCGGTACAGAGTTAAAAGAAACATTAGCTGCGTTTTATTCGCCACTTGCTTTTAGTTATGTTTAACTAGCAGCAATAAGCAAACCACGATTAACCGCAATGTCTGGAATCCATTAAAAGGTATCTCCTCTAGCCGCTGAGCAGTTAAATTGTGAATAACAATATAACGAAGAAGAGACTTAACAACTTGGTCGTTTTATTCGCACATGTTAAACTAGCTGGCAAATAAAACGTAGCGATTATTTATATGAAGTTTGGCGATACTTAGCTTGGCCGGCATACTTCAATGTATTTAATATGCAATTTGTGAAATCACAAATTCCCTCCAATGGATTTTGTTTTTGCTGAACTAAAACCCAAACTCAAATTTTATTTTTCTATTGTTGTATGCAAATGTTTAATGTGTGTATTTTGTGATTATAAAACAAAATTGTATTAAATCTAAGCACTTAAAAAAAAGGGAAAAATATTTTAAATTTAATTGATTTAATAAATTAAGTATTTAAAATTAAAAAGAAAAAACAAAAACAAAAAAAAAAAAAACGATAAATTTCAGTAATGATGGTTTCAATGATTAAGATTTTGTTGTTGGGTTAATATTTTGCATATACATATACGTACAATATTTATGCAGGTAATTTAACTTGTTCTTAAATGTAATTAAATTTTGTTATGTATTTATATTAAAGTGTATTTAGTTTATTCGTGAAACTAGAATTGATATTCCTTTAGTGCGTAGAATTGAGAAGTGTGTCTACTCTTTTGAGAGCATATCGTCGTCTATTTTCTCTTGCCGCATTAGAGTGTTTTATCAACTTTTCGATACGAGCTTTATATGCCTGAATCGGAATGTGGCGTTGTTAGTTTCTCTTTGAAAGAGAAAGTGAGCAAAATAAACATAAGTTGTCATATAGAAAATGTAGGATATATTTCGTTTTGTTTCATGCGCTTACATTGACCAAACGCCACATTACAATTCTCGTGTCAATTCATTTTTAGATAGTAAAAATTCTAGTTATAAAAAAGAGCTACTGAATTGAGTAAGACCGGAGGGAGGACCAGGGAGACTGGGAGAGATTACCACGATCTTAATAAACAAGTTGAAAAATAATTAGTTTTTAAAAATTTTACTAAAGCAAAATAAACTATTAAAAGAAAAATATTTATCTATTAAGAAGTAAGAAGTGTTTAATAAAATTGTCACTTAAAATTTGTCGTCAATACTAAAGTAAAGGAATTTTACGCACACTTATGTGTCATAAAAATATTATAGTTATTCATTCTGGATGCAAAAGTGAAATAAAACCATAAGTTTTTAAAATCTACAAAACTTTACAATTTTCAAAAGAAGATTATGCTATTGTGTGTGAAAGCATTGGCATTTTTCTAACCTTCTCGAATAATATTCTTCCTCACGGAAACACACTTATGGTTGATTTGGCTCATTGCTTACAATTACAGGCAAAATTATGTAGTCGCAATTTTCGATAAACGCAACAACAAAATTATTTACATTACAAGTTTTGTAATTGTTGCTTTTTAAAAATTCAGAGGTTCAACTAGTGCAACTTTGTATTTTATTTTCTCATTTATGTCTTAATTTTTTTGCTGTTTATTCTCATTACAATAATATCATATGAGAGATTTGTTGTCTCACTCACTCTATTTTATTGACTCAAATTGACGCATTTTAATTTTTTTTTTGCATAAAATATTCTTTGAATTTTTATTTACTTAATTTCAGTTCAAGTTTTTTTTTCTTTTTTTTTTTTTGTTTGATTAATAATAAATGAATTTTATAGTTCAGTAGTTTTTATATGCTTATCCTGGTTTTTATTTGATTTCTTACTGTGAAAGTTTCATGCTCGTTTATCGCAACTTTCCTAGTTTCTAATAGGTTGCGAATATTGAATTTTGCCTGTATTACCTATCAGTGAAGGACCAGCAAAATATTCTTAGAAATAATGTTATTTTTCTTAAATTAAAAGTGTAAATACCTTACTTTTAAAGTTCAATTACACACTTTTTGTGCTACTACTGCTACATACTTGTATTTATATTCTATAATGTATTCAAAAACAAAAAAAAAAATAAGGTGTTGTAATTCATAGCAGAGTGACCAATTTTTTGAGCATAGTATTTCTTTAATCAATCTAAACTTTATACATTTATTGTCTTGTGTGAGAACTAAATATTGTTGAAAAGATATAAAATACAAAAAACCAAAAAAAAATAATTAAGTCAAAGTTGTGATTTTACTGAAATTAAAACCAAAAACAAATACAGAAATATTTTTCAAACTTCACTTACACACATACAAACAAATTTACAATAGAGATTTATAAAATCAATTTTTAAAGTTTTAAAAACTTTACCAAACAAAAGGTGTAATAAATATAACTACGAATTTAATAAATATTAAACGCAACCTACGTACATAAAAATAAATAAAAACCATATGTAATGAATGTATTGAACAAAAAACAGAAGCATATTTATATGGCACAAAATAACTATATAAAAGAGACAACTAAAAAGTTAAAACATTGTAAATGTGTTGTTTATATGTATGCATGTGTTGTTGTTGGTATTTATGATAACTTTTAAGATTATATAGTAAGATATTTGTAATGTGAGAGCGAAGTGCTGCAAACAGTTTGAAATGTATTGATGTTTTATATGCACAATAATGGCCATTTTAAAATTAAATTTAGAGAGAGAGCGTAAAAATGTAACTGTTCAATTACATACGAAGGTCGATGAGAGCAGAGCAGAGCAGAAAAAAGAGAGAAAACGGAAACAATTTATACAAAGTAATTAAACAAAGAATCCAAGATAGAATGAGAGTCATAAAGCAGCAAAATCTGCGCTCTCTTTTCTTTAAGGGCCATTACTCTCTTGTACTACATTTAGTCTGTGCAGTAAAGCTGAGGGGGAAACATTTCAGTTTTTAATTCTTGATGAAAGTGAGACAATGCAAAGCACCGTTAATACGAATAATGAGTAATAATAAAGAGTGAAAAAATAGAGAGATGGAGAGAGATTTACCCTATTAAAAAAAAAAAAAAACTTATTACAAGAAAAATAATGATAAATCATTACATTACTGAATTTAGAAGAGCACTGGCCTTTGGCAGGGCCTGTGGCTTATTCAATATTTTAATTCAAATAAATAAAGGAAATAATTTTTTGGGAATTTTTACTAGTTTTCTATAGTTTTTCATATTTTTGGCTCACTCGCGTGATTTAGAAAATAAAACAAACATGAATTTCTTTTATTCAACGAAATTTGATTGTATTGGTTCAGGTGGTATTTTGCAAAGGAGAAAGAACACATAATAGGAAAATAAAAAATGAAGGAGGGTCAAAACAGTTATATACCTTGTTTATACGATATTTCAATTCAGTTTGATTCAATACGGTTTCATTCCTTGTGTTTATATTTATGATATCAATGCGTAATGGATGGCAAAGCTTTCAAAGTGTATTGAAATTGTTTTTGTAATTGAAAATTCGCCATGTTTTGTCAATTATAAGTGATCAGTGTCACAAAATTCAGAAAATATTAATTTATTCTTTCAAATTAAAATTAATAAATGCACTAATCAATAATTTAAAACTAAATTATAGTTGAAACTAAAATAGATAAAATAAAATTGATAAAACTTTTGGCGGAAAATTCAACAAATACAAATACGCAACAAATTAGCAACTCTGATCAGCTGATTCTTAAAGCATTTCAAAAATTTATGACGGTTTATACGCATTTTCAAATCGATTTGAAAAAATAAACAATGATTTAAAAACAGTATTGAATCAATGCGTAAGCAATTTTGAAAGTGATTTTAAATTCCATTTATACGACTGTTTTGAGCCAAAGCGGCCTGCGTTAAAGCGACTTAACTCTCTAGTTCCCAAGCCCGCCTCTAGACGGCCTTCAGTAGGTTAGGTTAGGTTGAAGTGGCAGCCTTCTGCTTGAAAGCACACTTAAGCACATTTACGCTCATTGTGATACCACAGTACGGCGCGACTCCCCCATTTACGGATTGGAGAACCATGAGGATTCCATCATGAATCTGGCTATGTCCTTAATATTTACGGATGATAGCTCGGACAGACTAGTGAAGAAAGGTGAGCCCAGGAGTTTTAGTCTCTTCCTGGCCAGAGATGGGCATTCGCACATGAAATGGAGGACTATTTCTTCCTCCTCCTCAGAGCCGCAGCCCCGACAGAAGCCATTGAATGGCAGTCCTAGTCGTGCAGCGTGTCTCCCCATTATGCAGTGCCCCGTGAACACCGAAGTCGTAATGCTGATGGAGTTTCTGCTAAGGTTGAGTAGCTGTCTAGTTCATATCGATTTGAAAAAATAAACAATGATTTAAAAACAGTATTGAATCAATGCGCAAGCAATTTTGAAAGTGATTTTAAATTCCATTTATACCACTGTTTTGAGGTAAAGCGGTCTGCGTTAAAGCGACTTAACTCTCTTGTTCCCAAGCCCGCCTCTAGACGGCCATCAGTAAAAGGGATGGAATTGTCCCCAGTTTTTTGTTGCTACATTTTATCGTATCGCTTAGGGAACTTCCCAATCTTTAAAAAAACGCATCAGTTATGAGCTATGATACTTATTACAGAAGTTAGCGACAGTCAAAGTCAAACATTTGTAAAAAAATAGGAAAATTAATTATTTTGATTTTGCTTGAGATAAAAGTGAAAAAAATAAATAAAATACTTCCCGCCATACTATCCAGTTAAAAAAACTAGCTATGGATAGCTGAGAATTTGAATTTTTTATATAAAATATTTAATTACTTAAAACAAATTGATAAGAAGCTCATTCAACAACAAATAATTTTAGGCGTTCAAACTTTCCCACTTCATAAAACCACGCCCATTAGTTTTTTTTTGGGGTTCTTAAATCAGTTTATGATTTTTACGCCAATATTAATCAATTCTGATTTTTTTTATCAATAAAAAATTTGGGAACTAGAGGGTTAAGCTATCGTATAAACGGGGTAATAGAGAAACATCACGAGTACTGATAGACTTAAAAAAATCGTTGCTAAAAAATACTGAATAATGGAGTCATTTTGAAATCATGTATAAGGTGATAGCAAGATTACATCAATTTCACCTTTGCAAAAACAACACACAGATACCATTAAATGTGAAAACAGTCGTACAAAAAAATAGCCACAGCACATCTCGTCTTTGCTGCTATAATGGTGACATGCATTGTATGTTAAAATGGAGAAAAAACTTAAACAAAAAATTAAAAGTAAACAATGATTTTGTCAGCCAACCTATGGTGTTGACCACGAAGAAAGAAGAAGAATGAGTAGCTGTTAACTTCACGTGGTAAAATCACCTTGAATGGTGTGAAGAAAAGGAGAGTGAATCTTTTGCAAATGTCTCTGTCTTTCATTTTTTTTTATTTATTTTTTTTATTGGGGGTGTTGAAAAACTCTCTCTATTGGAGATTGGCATTTCTAAAATTACTCTTTCTAAAATAAATGTAGTATAAGTGCTCAAAGAGAACCAAATTCTGATTTAGCCAAGACCATTTGATCGTAGTGTATTTACTGCTTTATGGAAATTATTTGTACTTTAGAATAGGGTATGAAATAAAGTATTTAATTGGTTAAGCTAGACATTTTTTTAAAATTTTTATTCAATTTTACTAATTTTTTTTTTTGTGTATTTTCAGCATTTTCTCAATGTGGTGTACAACTTGATCTTTATTGTCTAATAAATATAAAAAGAAAATACACGCATGTAGCTGTTCTTAATTTTCAAACTTGGACATTACTTTCAATACACAAACGCATGCTGTTCATATAAAAACTTGGAACAACTTCTTTTTCTATATATGTATTTTAAATGTTTTTATGTTTAAGTTAAAAGATTTAATTTTGTAAGCTTTTGAAATCTTCTTTTGTTTTCTTCAATAAATAATAATCATTGTAGAAAATGTTTGTTTTACCTTTTGTAATATTTTTTTAAGAAATTTATATATATATATATTTTTTTTTTTTCGACAACTTTTATTTTTTTTTAGTGTATGTAAAATTTGTTTAAGTGTTTGCATGTAAGCTCTAATAATGATAAGCAAATATGTGTTGAAAAAAAATCTATTTTCTTAGAACTTAAAGATACATGAAATTGAAAAGAAATACAAAATGAAGGAAAGAAATTTTTGAAATGTGAAAAAACAATGAAATATTAATCAAATCAATTAATTTTTTCTATTGGATATGTACTTGCATACGTCACAATGTGTATGTAAAAAATATAAAAATGATTTTTCAATGTTAAAAATGTGTGCTTCAATTTATGTTTTTTTATGTTAATGTTTTTAATGGAAATTTAATGCTATTTGAAATTTATGGAAGAAGAAAAAAATAATGTATTTTTTCATTAAAAAAAAAAAAAAATTAAATTTAAATATTTTTTTTAAGTAAATAGTCATTAATTTCATTAAAAAAAAACGCAAATGCTGCGTACATAACTTGAACTAATTTTTTATGTATAATAAATATTTTATATACCCTACCTATATATATTTTTTTTAGAATCGATGAAATTTATTTTTAAGTTAATGTTAATTTGTTTGCAATAATAAATATATACATATAACAACAAAAAAAAAAAAAAAACTTCTTTTGATACTTGAAATATTTTTTCATAATTGGCTTCCATTTTGGTTTTGTTTATTTGTCTATTTTTAACGCTTTATATATTTTTTTTAATATAAAAGTTTTTTATATATATTTTGTTATTTACACAAATTTTATTATTATTTTCTAACAAATTTTAATATTAAAAATAATAAATTAAAAAAAGTTGGCATTGTATGTGTATGTAATAATGTTGAATACATTTTCTTTGTACAATTTTAATGCAAAAAAGGAAGTAATAATTTAAACAATTTATATTCAGCAATGTTCTGAATAAAATATTGTTAGGGAATTCTTTCCCTAAAAACTCAAATTCACAAGTTCAAATAGAAACTTTTGTCTTTCTGCAAAATTTAGAGGGAATCCCCTAGAATATTGCCTGAATTTGAAAAAAGAAAATGAATTGTAAAGTAAAACTAAAAAGTAAAGATTCACAACTATTTACTATATACATATATTTTTAAATATATATACATACTATACATCTAAAAATGCAAGCTTACACACATACACCCGAAATGAAAAAAAAAAAAATAATAAAGAGCTGTTTAGTTTTTAAGCTACAGAAGAATCAGTTGATCACCATAAAACAATTATATGTATACAATTCAAAGCAACATGAAAAAAGAAACTAAGATACAAGTTTTTAGAATTTTAAAAATGGAAGTAAACATTTTAAATATATATGTGTACTTTTTATTACAACTATCTACTACTATTACAACAATTTACATATATTGAATGTACATATATGTAATAATATATATATATATATATATATTTAAATATACATATATTTAATGTTTTTAATGAAAAAGAAATATTTAAATGGATAAATAAATAAAACGTCCCCATATGTGTACTATATGCACAAACAACAATTAATTTGCAGTGGGCTGACTAATACACATACACACCCACACATACATATATACACAAAAACACAATCGATTTGCAATTAAGAAATGTAAATTGCAAGTAAATTTTTATGCTATAAAAATGAAAGTACATATATAAACTGTTTCAAATAACAACAATTCTTGTCAAAATGGCCAATAAAAAAAAAAAAAACAAAAAAAAAATTACACAAATTCAATTTCATATGTCTATCTGATCTAGCTGATCAATAGTCGGTTTAGTGTTTGTCACTGAGGGTAAGTTTGTGGCGGTAAGTATCTCAAAAAGTTTCTTCATAGTTGGAAATCAGCGTAGATGATTTTAAAAACAATAGAATAGGCCACAACAATATGCACGCAGGTCCTTGGTCCAAATAAGTCTTTAAATATTTTTCTTTGAAAATGTAAGTAGACAGTCCAGTTTAATTGTATCAGATTTTTCCTATTTTTTATTTTTTTGTATATAGCTTATTAAAATTTGTAACAAAAGCTAAAAACTATTCGAGCGTTAATTTTTGAATGTGTAGTATCGTTAACGATATATGTCTGTAAACTGACACTATCAAGGTCTCTAGCAGAACAACAACAATAAAAATACAATAAAACTAAACACTTGCGAATATCACATACACATCACATAAATAGATTTAAAGTAAATTGTAATTTTCATTTACTGCTAATAAGCATGGAATTTTATTAATACGTGAATTTCATTAAGCGGAGGAAAGGTTAATTGCTTGGACAACTTTCTTTGTACTAGAACAATTGTGTTTATCTTTGCATCTAACAGAATGAATAACGCTAATGACACAAGGATTCTTGAACTCTTCCAGTAATTTTGTAGTGAGAAAGCGAAGTTTCCTGTAGAACATTTCAACTGCAATTCATGTAAGTGGGGGCGACTATTTTTGTAGTGTAGTGAGAATGGTGTCAGGGCTAATAGCTAACCTTGCCTGAATTGAAATTTCGCAGGTTACCAAAAAAAAAAAAAAATTGATGGATCACATGCCAACCAGCTTTATAAGAGGAAAAAGAGGGTTCATCCGGTCACAAAACATAATGAGCTCCAAAAAAAACTAAAAATTTCTTATTTATTTTTGGATTTATGTAAATCGATTCATCTTTACAATGAATAATGTGTTTCCAAACAAGGCCAGTTTTAGATTTTTTCCAACGAAGAATAGCAAATGCGAGAAATAACTGCAACAGAGTTTTTTTTTTATTCCGTCCATTCCCCTTCCCCCTTATCGCTCTTTGCCGCACCTAGTACTTTGCCAATATTTCTCAAAGCACTGATATATGTATTTTTTTCTCCATTTTTTTTTTTTGTAGCAAACAAATAATGATCGCCTTTCGATGAACGATCGACTAAATTTTGTTTGACTATTGTGAATTTAGATTGGTTAGCTGGCAATTCGACAAAAAGCACAATATTTGAATTGATTATAAATTTTATATAATTCGATACTCCCACTGCCAATCTGCGAACATTCAAGACAGGAGAATTTATCCCTCGAGAAAAATGTAATTCTTGGAATCAGAATTCATAATTTCTGTAAATATGATACCGTAGAACTGTAACCATTGCGATGATTTTGAGTGTTTGGAGGTTCTACTGTAAAAATCAAACTTTGAATTCGGTTTTGCACAATTTTCGTATAGGTCGTCGTATCATCGTTGTGATGAAAAATAGTTTGCGGAAGTTTGAAGCAATATCTGCCAGAGTCCAAAAAGAAACTTGACCTTAGGCCCTTATTATGAACTGCGTTCGATCTTCGACTGTAGTTGAATGCCTTGATCGAACGAATTTGAGTTTGGTATTATGACGTGTTTTCGACAGAGAATAGCGTTATTGTGAATTTCACTCATTTTGGCTTGTTCACGATAGTATATTTCTATCCGCTGATCGTCATTTTGAAAAATAAACACGATTTGTTTAAAAATGAAGTAGAAAAAATAAGGACAAAATTGAAATAATGGTTCAACGATTCATCGGAAGAGGATTAGAGCTTGATGGAACTTTCGAAAAAGCTTTGGCATTTAAGAAATTTGTGTACAGATTTCTACAGAACTAACGACTAACCAAGGAGGCGTTTGTAGACTTGATGACTACTATAGATGAATTGCTCAAGCAATGCACATGAGCAAGTTCAATTCCAAATATATTAAAATTGGCAACAGTTCTGCGATTTTGTGCTCAGAGATCACTCCAACTAAGCATTGGGAATGAGAATACTCTTGGACTTGCTCAGCCCACGGTGTCTGTGGTGTTATCAGAGGCTTTAGATGCCCTGGAAAATTGAATTTGCCAAAGATGAATAAAATTCAATTATACAAACAAAAGTATATTTTGCTAATAAAAGGGGAATGCCGGGATTTATTGGTTGATCCTAAACCATTTAGTTCTTTCTTCGTCGCATAGAACTTTTGAGGAAATACCCTTTGCAATCAGAGGATTTGCTTTTCAACAATGATACAAATTTCTATAACTGCAATGTGTTGCTCACCACTTTAAACCTGCAAAAAATATGCAAAAACTGTTTAAAAATAGTTTTTAGTCCTCAAAAAGCAAAAAGAAATAGCAAAATACTTAAATTTTTAACAATTATTACTCAGTATGCACCAAGGTGAATTTATATAAGGCGGTAGCAGCAGTACAACAAGTTTACCACGGCACCAACAACAGGGCGTTGTTGTTGCGGCGATAATGGCGGAGCAGTCTGAATGTCAAAATCAGCTGACAAAAGCAGTAGTACAACACAAAAATGACAATGTATCTTTGTTGTTGCGGCCATTATGGCGGTCGAAAAAAAGTAAACAAACAATCAAAACGTAAACAAACTTTTGACAACCAGACTTCCTCACCACGAAAACAAAATGGCACCATAAAAAGGAAGAAGAAGAATGAGTTTCTGGTAAATCCACCTTATATAAATTCACCTTGGTATGCACTGTATCGAAAGCAAAATTGCGTTCGACAGAATATTCTATGCGCAACGAAAATTTCGACAAGGTTGCACTGCTCATAATACGAATTTTACATTCGATATTCGATCTTCGATAACCAGCGAAGATCGAACGTCGAAAGCAACTCATAATAAGGGCCTTAAAGTTTTTATTCTCGTAGAGCCCTCTATGGATTTTAATTCCTTACCACCTGCGCAACCTCTGCAATTTGTACTAAAGGGTGTTTTTTTAGGAAGTTTTTTTCTGCAATAGGGATTTTGTTCTTCACTGATGATAACTTTGACACTTCAAAGTGACATTTCTTGTGCGAGACCACCATTCTGTCACATTTGGAATCACGAAAATCTACATGCCGTTCAAGAATTACCGATGCATCCTGATAAATGTACTGATGGGTGCGGTCATTGGTCCTTATTTTTTCAAAAATGAGGAAGGACGATGCGTTCAAGAATTACCGATGCATCCTGATAAATGTACTGATGGGTGCGGTCATTGGTCCTTATTTTTTCAAAAATGAGGAAGGACGATGCGTCATCGTCAATGGCGAACGGTACAGAGCAATGATCACCGATTTTTTGTTGCCAAAACTTCAAGACATTGATGTCAACAACTTATGGTTTCAACAGAATGGTGCCACATGCCCTGTAGTACGTTGAGAAATCATTTTAGCGACAGCATTTTCTCCAGAAATTGACCGGTTAACTATACTTTGAGGTCGTGCGATTGCACTTATTTTTTGAGGGGATATGTCGTTGGTTACAGCATTACTCTGAATTCATTCTAGCCTGTTATATCTAGTTACAATGTAGCTTCCGTTTCCTGTACTCTTTTTCGTAATTTATGTTAGTACTAGAAAATACTTTGTGCAGAAAGTAATTAATAATAAATTTCGTTATGATGCAAATAATATACATATATGTATGTATATATATATGTATATACTTATACTTTAAGGCATCAATATGTTTTGTTGTTTTTAAAAGATAAATATTTACTTTTTAAATTTATATTATTATTTTTATTTTGTCATTCAACTACCGACATTTATTTCCATATGCAGCTGTATTCCTCTTGAAAACTTGACAACACCCTCTGCTGTAAGTTTTTGTTTACATTCGAAAAAGTTTTGTTTATTTTTTGGTTTTTACTTGCTGCACTTGTTGCCTTATATGTGTGTGTGTGTGTGTGTGTGTGTTACGCCTGCAAGCTCTCTTCTTTGTGAATGAGCGCGTGTGTGTTCGAAGCCATGCATAAAGGAAGGTCCCGGCATTCATACACACCTATCGACAATGTACGAGTACAGTGTTGACATTAAAGTATCGCGTCTCGAGTATTGTGAGATATTCCAAGTAAAACAAACGAATTGAAAATTGTTTATGCAACTTAAAATAAACATTGCGACGACAACGACGACCACAAAACCAAACAAATCGATATGTGCCCCATACAAGTGTTCAGGAGTGGATTGATTTTTCTTTTTTAAATAGGATCTCATAACTTATAGGTTTTGATAAGTGAATATATAAGTGGATTATGTAATTTACAATCGGAAT
Organism: Toxonevra muliebris; assembly: GCA_963691655.1. Lineage (NCBI taxonomy): Eukaryota > Metazoa > Arthropoda > Insecta > Diptera > Pallopteridae > Toxonevra > Toxonevra muliebris. The sequence continues at coordinate 46,780,870 of OY829327.1, forward strand.
CATAATAAAATAAGGTGACTTATGTATTGCGCTTTTAAGTGATATTGCAGTAGGTTAATGTGTCTAGGCTATGATCTTACAAAGGAAAAAAATAAGAGAAATCATGGTAAACCTTCAAAGACCACATTTGTTTGTATAAATATCTTTCACCATTTTAAACATTCATAACTTCTTCTTTTTTCATTCCATAGCAGATATGCTATTACATCATATTGTTTAGAATACACATAACCTCAAAATGAATCTCTTATTTTCACACCCGCATTCTCATAAAATCCTCTCCTGGTGCATATCAATTTTTGCCGCCGTCATTGCATGCACTCTCACATTTGTGCATTTTCATTCGTATAGTTTCCCAGTGGTACTCGTAAATTGAGCAAAGTACTTTGCAAATCATCGATGGTTCTGGATGCTATTGTTAAACAAAAACGAGCTTAATCTCAATCGCTAATATGCTAAAAAAGTTATTCAACAAAATGTTTATTAGTATTTAGCTAAAATGGGATTCTGAACTTTACGTCCCTTAGATTTTCTATCCATAGCAAGTGGCTCTACAGAAATTCCAGAAAGAGTTGCCAATTGTTTGTTTGTTAACAAATCTGTGGTCACAAGGCATAACAGCATAAGTACGTTTTTACAGGAGAACACTTCAAAGGTTTAAATGCTAAGAGTAATTATGTTCAGTTGCGTTATTTCCCTTCCTTAATATCTCATAAACCACTGAACCGATATTCATAAAATTTTGACACAATATGAAATCGGATATAAAGATTTCAATTATGATAATAACTTCAATTCAACAAAACTCGAGTTGTGTCGTTATTGCTTGTGACCACAGAAATAAATTTGTATAAAAGAAATATAAAAAAAAACATTTTGATACAAAATTATCACAGCAACTTTTTTAATTACGTCAAGGAATACAAAATAAAAACATTTTTATACAAAATAATTTAAATAAAAATGAACTCCCATTTGCGCATAAATGTTCAAGTTAATCAGAATTATAAATTAATTTATACACATCTTTAACTTAAACTAAAAATTGATTAACAACTTTTTTTTTGTTTCAAAAAGTACCTACTTATTTAACGTAAGAGAAAAAAATCGAACAAGTCTGTTTGGAATAGAAATTATCTCTAACATTTCAACGAAATTGAGATTGAAATGTCAAAAGAGATATTTTTTCTAGCTATCGAGAAATTCAGAATTGAGCTGCTGGTGTCGTATCTCATTACTTTTACATTTTTAAAATAAAAAATTGAATATGAAAACAAAAAATAATTATTTAAGGAGGTATCGGAGACCCCAAATGACGTGCTCATTGCAATCAAATACAAGAATTGGAGATCATCTGTTATCTCACTTGGGCTGTTAATGGAAGCGAAGGACATTCCTGTGTAAATATGATACGAAATTAGGATTTGGAATTGAGGTAATACGGGATAACATAATCATGATGATATCATGGCTATAGTAATGAGAACTTTACCACTGGGATTCCCAATATTCCGTCTTTGAACGAAAGAGCGAGAGAACAGAGCCACCCAACTAACTTGACATCTATTCTCAAGCACTGGAAATATAAAACAAAAACAAATAATAACAGCAACAGTAGCAACAAAGTGTGAATTTACTAAAATTGACATTTGAGCGGTGGAGAAAAAGTTGCCGTAAACTGACAGTTGCACGATTTCACTCACAACGCACGCATAACAAAAAATAATAAGGTTTTTTTTTTTAAGTTTTCCTTCTACAAAAATAAAAGAATATTAACACTTTTTTTATATTTTTTTTTTCTTTTTTGAAGAAAATAGTGATTATTGCTGAGAAACAGACAATAATAAATACTAAACTGTGATTTTTAATATACTGCCTGAAAATAAATTGTACAACCAAAAAAAAGTAAGTGAAAACAGGTGTTTGGGAAACACCAAAATGGTTTCACCAATTTAAATTATTCCTGATGTTAATTTTATTCTAATTTTATTCTATTTTTCATATTTTTTGTTTTGGTCATTTTTAATTTACTTCAACTTTGCCAACTCAACAACAATAACAACTAAATAGTGACAACGATAAAATCGATATTTAAATTTGTAAGATTACATCTGGAAGCATTGCTATTTTTGTGAGTAACGTTTCGTTTCTATATTTATTTATAAATTGTCTTAATTAATTTTATTATTAGTTAATCTATTTTTAGTATGTAATATTTTAATGTGTTTATTTGGGTTTTAGTTTATGATTCGTTCTGAATGAGCAACTGAATTCAAATTGTATAAAAAATATTGTTGAATGACTACCGCCTTTGACTCAGCATTGAATTTCTGTTGACAATTCAAAAAAAAAAAAAAATGAGTGTCTGTGCCAAATATAGCAATATATCGAGTCCTCAAAGAACCGCAAGTTAGATTTAAACGGGTTCGTTATAGATGGAAATTACTGATAATTGATAAATAAAGCTTCATGCTAAACTATGAAAAAGTATTCAAACAGTTAACAGAAAGTGGCTCCTGAATTGCAATGTGATCAATGTTATTTGATTCCCTTTTGAAGCAGAATCATTCAAATAGCTCTTTTGCTTTTGCAAATTATTATCGCGTTATATGAAAAGGATCGAAATTTCTAAAATAAAAAAAGAACAAATTATAGATATGAAAAACGTACAAGTCCTTACCAACTAAACGAATTTTATCTTGCAACTTATGTTCTCTGATATACAAAAATTTAGTACGTTATTTTAATTTTAAAAGCTAACTATTCAACCAAATAAACTAATAGTTAGTGATTTCTGTTTGAACATCTATGATATAGATGGAATAGGATCAGAAATATAGACGATATTTTCCTGTTGCCATCTGTCTAAGTTTGTTAAAAGATTTTCTAGTATCACCTGTATGGCTCCAGGTAGTTTTTGGTCTTCTGCAGCTCTCCTTGCCCGCTGGGTTCTATTCAAAAGTAAGGTGGCATAAGGCCCAAACTTGGTTTTTGCCGGGACCTGGGCCGGGAATTGATTGTAAGCGTATTTTCACTGACGGCTCCAGAACAGAATCGGTTCGGGTTCTGTGGTCTTTATTGAAAATGATGGAGTGCACCTTCACTTCTCCATTTGGTTGTATACTTCTATTTTTCAAGCAGAAATTTTTGCATTCATCAAGGCAATGGACCATGTTATTGATAATGGTTGGAGAGAAAGGAGTATCTGTGTATTTAGTGACAGTCAGGCTGCGCTTAATTCCTTGCTTAATCCTCTAACCACGTCTAAACTGGTTATGCATTGTAAAGCCAAGCTTGATTTTGTTGCAAAACACAATAGTCTGCTGTTGATATGGGCTCCTGGACACTCAGGGATTTTCTGGCCAGAAAGGGTTCGGAAACTGGTTTCCTGGGCCCAGAACCTGTACTCTCTTTGTCGTCTACTGCCATCAAGACCACCATTAATGAGTGGGTAGACTTGACCCACAATCGTAAATGGGAGGATCTGAGGGGCTTTAGACAGACAAAGACCATTTTACCTGTTATCTCGAAGCGTCTAACAGGCTTTCTGTTATCACTTAACAGAAAGAGCTGCAGGCAGCTGGTGGGATTATATACAGGTCATTTCTCTTGGGCCAAACATTTGCATATGATTGGCCTGGGAGCTAGTGCTTTCTGTTTGGAGGAAGAATGTGAAGAGACGGCGGACTACTTTCTTAGTGTCGGCCCCGCTTTCTGCCAGATCAGAGTAAGCATATTTGGTACTGGAGTGTTTATTAATAAATCTAATAGATTTAAAGAATAGCAAGAGGGAACACAGGATATAGTACAATGGACGTAAAACTTGTCTGAGTGCTGTATTCTTGAATACTTCTTTTGTCTGTTCCAAAAAAAAAAAAAAAAGTTGGCATATTCCGTCATATGGCTATCTCAATGTGTCGCGAACCAATTTAATCATAAATGATCCTTTTGTTTGTTTAAAGGTTTCAGACTTTATTTAAGCAATACATATATAAGGTTATTTACAATAGACTTTAAAAGGTTAAAACAAACTGCCACTAAATATTGTGCTCATTTCTACTTCATTCAATTATTTTCTTAGCTTTAAGAGCTGCAACCTGTTCTTCCGTATAACCCAAGATCTGCTGTAGCACTTCATTGGTGTGTTGTCCCAACATAGGCGGAGCGTTGCGTGCATCATTTTTCGACTCGCTGAAAACCACTGGTGGCCCTACAACTTGAACAGTTCCATCTTTTGGATGCGGTAGACTTTTCACCAACTCAATCGCTCGTATGTGTTCATCTTCGAATACTTCACGTATGCTATTGACAGGACCCACAGGAAATGAAGCTTTCTCAAAGAGTACCATCCAATTCTTGGACGTGTCCTTTGAGAGTATATTCTCCAAGAGTGTAATAAGTTCTTTTCGATTAGAAACACGATCTTTATTCGTTTTGAATTTCGACGAATCAGCGCAATCAATTTTCAACAGACGACATAATTCTCTAAATTGTTCGTCACTGCCAGCGCCCAGAGTTAGGTAACCATCGACGGTTTTAAAACTTTGATATGGCACAATACTGGAATGGGCAGTGCCCCAACGTTGTGCCTCAATGCCAGCATTCAAATAATTACTAGCAACATTAATCAGCAGCGACACCTGTGTGGAGAGTAAGTCCACATCGATTTTCTGACCATGACCGGTCCGTTGGCGTTGCAGCAAGGCAGCTAAAATAGCACCGTGTGCATATAAACCGGTAGCAATATCTGTAACAGCTATGCCCACTTTACTCGGTGGTCCATTCCGTTCGCCAGTGATGTGCAATAGGCCGCCCACTGAAGAGGCAACAACATCATAACCAGGACGCTTAGCATACGGTCCCTCTTTGCCATAACCCGTTAGCGAACAGTAAATAAGATGTGGTGCCACTTTTCGCATTTGCTCGTAACCTAACTCATACTCATCCAATTTGCCGGGTATATAATTCTCGACCAGTATATCACATTTACTAGCCAAATCATAAATGATTTCCTTGCCACGTTTAAGATCAATACAGGCGCTCTTTTTATTACGATTCGATGCCAAAAAGTAGGTAGCGTCTTTGCTCACGGGCAAAAAAGGTGGCCCCCATTTACGCGACTCATCACCACCACAGTATGGACGCTCCACCTTGATTACTTCAGCGCCCATATCAGCAAGTACCATAGTGCAATAGGGGCCAGCAATAATGCGCGTGAGATCGAGTATACGAATGCCAGCAAGTGGATGCATATCGGTGATCGTTGCGGAATCGGTGGGGGGAGTGCTGCCAAAACATCTCCACTGAAATGAAGATGATGAAGCAAGTTTCTGTATAAACACGCGTCTACCGCTGATATTTCTAGCTAATGGCAACATTTTGTTTTTTATATGAATATATCTTATAATTTTAGTTAATGACAACAGCTGGTCGCACTGTGTTATCTCTTTATATCTCGGCGCTAGCTGCTGTTGTTGTTTCCAGTATATGCTGCTGCTGAATCGTTTGCTTCACATAACCGTTACTAGTTAAGTTTTCGATACAACTGACTGGCATGCTCTTGGAAAGTATTTTGATAATTTAGTCTTGATGGGGAGCACAATGGGGAGCACTATTCCACTGTGTGGTTTAGTATCTATTGCTTGCTCATTTTAGAATTCATTCATTGTGCATGGCATTGCACTCTCTTTGGAAGAGTTCTCTTAAGCAAGACTCTCTCTTTCTTTTTATCTCTATGTATGTTTGATGATATTTTCAACCGCGAAGCTTTCCATAATTGTTTTGTGTTTTTTTTTGTTAGGACGTCTTTGGGTGTCTCTTTATTACTAAGTTGACCTTAATATTAAAAAAAAAAGATTTTAAAAATACAAGCAAGTTTGTTATCTTTTTAATGCTTTTTCTCCCGTTTATTTTCATCTTTATAAACAAAAAATATTACACTAAAAAGCTTCAACATCATCATAATCAATATACACACTAGTACTCCGGTAAATTTATCTTTTGCTGTACATTCCATCTTGGGCTTTGGTGATATTTTTTCCGGGCTCTGCTCCATTTTAAGAACAGTTTTAGGATCGTCCATTTTCCATTCCATTTTATTATACTCCAGTTTCAAATGTCTGGGGACGCTGATTACTCACAATAAATAAGATAATGTCTCGAATTTCGAAAGCGAATATAAAATGATTTGATACAAATATCTGAACAACTTTTATAATAATTAATCTATAACTTTTTTCTATTTGTTTTTGAAATATTTTTTTTTTTTTTAATTTTGACAATAGTTTCAGAGCTACTGAAAGGCATAAGTTCAAATGATCATGTTTCTATTTTAAGGTGCACTACCTTAATACTTGAACAAAATTGATACGGTACATGTGACAAAAGTTAAAAGTATTAATTAATTAAATATTGTCTATTGCCCGGTGTTATACACTAGTCCGTTTTCATGATTGTATCTAGTGTGAAAAATTAAAATTTTGTCATTTAAGACCAGTTGTCCATTGTTTTTTTTACCTTTTTTAATATTTTACCCATGAACAGAAATGTACCTATTTAATTTTGTACTTAGATAAGTTAACTAAGCATCCATATAAATTGTATCCCGTTTATTGGATAAATAAATAAACATTTAAACAAAAAAAAAAAAAAAGCTGCACTACCTATTAAATAAAATACAGGCAGAAGGTTCTTCATATGTCGATTCTGTGTATAACTTCTGTTAGATAGCCTTCTCGTGAAAATGAAAATTTCAAGATAAATGAGAATAATTCTGCTTATAATAAAATATACTCTTTATGCAAATATAAACTAAATAAATGTAAAACAAAAGAAGTTCTATTAAAAAAAGTTCCTAAAAAAACTAAAAATAACAACATGTTGTGGAAAATTTTCACTGGTAATTCCATTGTCGTAAGAATTTGTGGTTAATGAAAAGAAACAACATGGTCATGGTACAATGTACAATTATGTATACTTAATTTAAATACAAAAACAATATATTCTGTGGTTAACATATCTACAAAACGAACAGTTATTTATTGCAATATTATTGAGAAAGCGATGAAGAACTGGTTGCAAATAAGGTAGTTTTCCATTAAAAAAATATAAAACTGCATTTAATTTAATTAAGTTTTAAATTTAAATGTAAGAGATATTCAATTTACAATATACGAAAAATGAAAAAATTTTCGTTAAAAATATCGAAGGCGACAATTGACGTAATTGAAATTTAACGGTACAACAATAATGTATGCAGAAGATTTAATAAGTATCTTCCTTATCACCATCGCATGTACACCTTCACTGTCAACTCTATAAACAGCGAACTAGCCACGATTTCACTATAAGTTGGTCTGACCTAAGCTGCCCTCAATGTGCTCGTGTGATTATCATACTTGACATCTCCCACGACAACGAAGTATCTAGATAACGCCTTGCAGATGCTAGAAGTGAGGTTGAGCACAATAAACTATACAGCATCGGTAGAGGCAGAGTTCCAAGAGAACCTTGCCGTATCATTTTTGGTAGCAGCAGACAGCTAAGAGTAAGTGCTAATACTTTGGAGAGAATTAGTACCTTACCTCGTTTTGACATTCCTTCCCATAGTTCCTTATTTGAAGGATGAGGGATCACCCTTCAATAAAAAATATTATCAGCTGCTGGTGAGTTTACCACCTTGATTAAAAAGTTCCCGGAATTTATTCAGAAAATTAAAAAAACAAGTTTATTCATCTAAATCTATATTGTTCCCTTCAAAGTAATCCCCATCGACTGCAACACACTTATGCCAGCGCTTGATCCAATCCTCGAAACATTTTTTATATTCGGGTTTCGGTATGTCCATCAGTGCTTCCTGCGATTTTTCCATTACTTCCTCTTGGCTGCTGAAACGCGTTCCCCGTAATGTTTTTTTAACTTGATTGAACAGAAAGAAGTCACAGGGAGTCAAATCAGGTGAATTCGGTGGCTGTTGGATGGTATTTGATGCATGTTTCGTAAAAAAACTACGAATAATGATGACACAGTACGACGGTGCGTTATCATGGTGCAAAATCCACGAGTTTTCTGTCTACAATTCTGGCTCTTTCAGCGAATTGCTGCACGCAAACGTCTCAAGCTATGACGCTAAGATTTAAAGGAGTTATCAGCAACAGATGTACCAACTTAACAAAAATAGAACTCAAATCGGAACGATGGGAGCGCCACACGGTGGTTATTCCGGGAATTTTTTGATCCAGGTGGTATATACAGCCAACTCTTCTTGAGTTACATATTTAAAACTGATTTATCTGTTTTTTTTTTGTGGCGTGTGGTTCAAGAAGATCATTTTCTTAGTATCTGTCCGCTTTCTGCCGGACCGGAATTAGTATATTTAGTACTGCCACGTTGCAGAGGGTGACCTCGATTTTGCAGTTCTATTTTCGATTGGATTATGTCCCTGAAATGCCTCCAAAAAGTTTTTACATTTGGTGCCCCTACTCGCAGATAACCGCGATTTTCAAAAGTCACATTCTCGCAAGCAATCGAGCTCTCTTGGCGATTGGTCTATATAGACTCGGTTCGGTACTCATGGAGACAATGCAGGTTATCGAAAAATTGCCACCATTTTCAGTGTGGGTGATTGAAGAACTATTGATCAAATTAGTATTTAAGACAATTTTACATTTGGAGTCCAAACCCATTTACTGCCCAGATAAGTCTGTTAAAAATTTTTTCGGAGAATCGTCGAATAAAAAAATATACACTTTACCAATTGTGTACCTGGATTAGAATTAAAAATTGAATACGTTTTTGAATCTGTTATGATTGTGTCATTTTAAAAACTAAAATAATAAAAACCATATTTTTATGAATGGAAATTTAAGGTGTCCCGAACTGACTTTTAAAAATATGATCACCCTAGTGTGTACAATTTTCAGGTTTATCATTAAATTGGGTAGATTTACACAACCAGATAAATACTTACCTCGTTTAAAGAATTTAAAGAATGATTTGGCGCCATAGAAACGGTTTCCTCATTTAGATATACAAAATTTCTTTGAATTGAGGAAATATTTTTTCTTTATTTTAGAGAAAAATTTCTTCGAAAGAATGAATTAAAGAATTAAAGAAATATGTCTTCAATTTGTAGAAATTGCGTTTTTCAAATGAATAATATTTTATTTCAATATGAGAAATTGTATATAATTTAGGTAAAACTTTCCTCAGTTTGAGGAATAGTTTTCGATAAATTGAAGTAAATTTACTAGCTTTTTAGAAAAAAAATCCTCAATTTATGGAATATTTTCTACAATGTAGTTTGAATTAAAAGGCATAGAAATCATGTTTTTTTACTTGCATTCATTTATTATTTTATTTTTATTAAGTATTAAGGTTTACATTCATACGTAATTTTACATACACTACAGGCGTCTTTACCTTGAAATGATCAAAAAATCCTTATGGCCATCAAAAAATTATAAATTGAAGATTATTGAAATTTATTTTTTTCGAATATATTTTGTTTTTTTTTCAGAATATATATAAATAGAACTCTTCATCTTTTGAGGCTATCCACGAATCGACCCATTTTTTGAGTTCTTCGAAAGAACGGAAGTGCTGTTCAGCCAGGCCATGTGTCATCGATCGGAACAAGTGGTAATCAGAAGGAGCAATGTCTGGAGAATACGGCGGGTGGGGTAGCACTTCCCATTTCAGCGTTTCCAAGTATGTTTTTACTTACCTTGCAACATGCGGCCAAGCATTGTCGTGCTGAAGAATAACTTCGTCGTGTCTATTCTCATATTCTGGCCTCTTATCCTTTAATGCTCGGCTCAAACGCATCAATTGTAGTCGGTAGCGGTCGCCAGTGATCGTTTCATTCGGTTTCAACAGCTCATAATACACGACACCTTTCATATGCCACACAGCATGAGCTTGGATCCATGGATGTTCGGTTTTGCCGTTGATGTTGATGCATGTCCGGGCGGTCCCCATGATTTTTTACGCTTTGGGTTATTGTAACGTATTCACTTTTCATTGCCAGTCACAATACGATGCAGAAAACCCTTTCTTTTCTGTCGTTCAATCAGCAGTTCACATGTGAAAAATCGTCGTTCGACGTCTCTCGGCTTCAATTCGTACGGCACCCAATTTCCTTGCTTTTGAATCATTCCCAATGCTTTTAATCGTTTAGAAATGGTTGATTGATCAACTCCTAAAGATTCTGCAAGTTCTTGTTGCGTTTTACATGAATCTTCTTCGAGTAATGCCTTCAATTCTTCATCTTCGAACTTTTTGGGCCGCCTGAACGTTCCCTGTCTTCAACATCAAAATCACCACTTTTGAAACGGGTATACCACACCTGACACATTCTAACGTCTATAGCACAGTCAGGATAAGCTTCAGTGAGTAAACGATTTGCTTCAGTTGCGTTTTTCCTTAAGAAGCAAAGAAGAAGCAAATTAAAACTTCCGCAAATGTTGTTTTGTTGGCACGAAATTCAACATTTTCAGCTATAGTAAAACATTTTTGTAAAATTATGAAAATTATTTGACAGATCAATTCTGTCAATGTCAAAAAAATGGCGCGTATTATAGATATGAAGTTTATATACGAGTTTATACATTCATACTCCCAATATATCAACAGCCAACACATTTTTGGTATATTCGTATTTTTCTTACATTTTCTATGCACAAAGAATAAGTAAGTTTAATGCTGCCACCTTATTTTATTCTAAATAAGGTAGTTTGATACTTTCGTTTCGTAGCCAAATGGTGCTTGAATTTTTATATGCCCATTTACCACACCCATATTTTCTTGTATTTTACTTACTTTTTTATCTCACTTTCCTTTAATTTTAGTTTTAACTATATCATTGAAATTGAGGATTTTATTGCAATTGGTGGGCAGCACCGCAACTAAATTTTCAAAAATTAAGAAATAACTTACTTCAAATTGAACACCACGGTTGCATGAAAGGAACACGTTTTTACATAAACGAGAGAAATTTTCGTGGATTCAAATTGAGGAAACTTTTTCTTTGTTTTAGAGATGGGTATTTTTCTGGGTGCAGAATAGCTAAAGGTTCAATAATATTGGACATAAATATACTTGTACACCTGAGTGCTGTAAATAATTGTAAACGCTGACGCACTTAGTTTTTTGCTATTACGTATATATGAGATACTCGTAATTACAATGTCATTAATTTGGAAAATCACTGCAACGTTAAAAATATGCTTATCCCTTCCATTAAACTCATAATATATAGACCCGACTAATTAACCCATGCTCAGATAGAGTCATTATCTTTTTGACTCCTCAATTTTTATAGTCTGTACTTGAAGGTTAATTATATAGCCAGAATATAATAAGCAAAGGTATACCTCAGCATTTAAATACTTGGTGTCCGTATTACTTACAATGGTTTCTATCTAGGCTTTTATGTGTTAATGGTGGGAAATAATTTCTTATGAAGAAATAAATATATTTACAAATTGTTTTAATTTCCAAAACAGGGAATCCACTTTCAGAACATTTAAAATATTTTATTTGAAATTGTGATGCCGCCTAACCGTCACTCTTTACTGATCTGTTGCAATTACTAAAATATTTTTGTAAATGCAAAAAAATTTGCAAATTCGAAACCGATATTCCAGATACTTATCCAAAAATAATAATGCATAACTATGGTACAAATTTGATCATTGATTTGATTGATTGTTTGATGGTAAATGATACCTAGTGTACAAGTTATTGACTCTGATTTGCATTTGAACCTGATTCCATTTGCCGAAACGCTAACAAATTGTGTTTCGATGGTGAACGAGGTAAAGGTCGTTTGTTAAACCTTCTTTCTTACATATGTACCTACATATTTTGTATTTTTCGCTTAATTGAACAAAAATTTGATGTTTGTGTCACAAATCTACCGCGTTCATCATCATATTGGTATTGCATCTACAAAAAGGAATAAAGATTCGGACGGAGAAGCCATAAGTTTGCGTATTAAAAGCTAAGCTCCGTTTGTATTTTTGTTGTTGTTTGATTTGCTTCCATTCAATTGAAATGTTTGTAAGATTTGTTAATTGTCTTTTTGGATGAACAAAACAAAAATGCGAAATAAAAAGTTAAACTTGTTTCATGTGTTTGTGGAAAAAATATGCATAATAATAATATTATTGTGCACATTTTGTAATTAATTTGTGTATCATTCGGTTTTTTTTTTGTATTTTAATTGTAGATTAATTTTTTTGCATTGATTACTTTCAACAATTTCTAGACATGACGTTTGTGAATAAATAGAGTACAAATTTCAACCAAAAAGGTTACACAAAAAACCTCGTGTAGAATATCAAAGAATAGCTGTTATTATAGCTGGGGAATTTGGCACAGAAACTGTTTTCCTTAATTATGACGATTGTTTTCGATATATTTCAGTATATGTTTTCGTTGTTTACACTTTCATCAATTTGATGTAGAACAACAAACCGCAACAAAAAAACCCCATTTTAAATCTACTAATTGCTATAGCAGCAATCTTAGCATTTTAGTAGAGAAATTAAAATTAAAACGTCACAAAAGATATTTATCACTTGAATGAATCCAAAAAAAAATTAAATAATAAAAATGACATTATGAACAAATAAACAACAAAAGTATGCATATAGAAATTAATAAAAGCGGAAAAGAGTCAATGTGATTTATAGCTGAACTTTATGTAGAATAAGTTTGAATAAATAGCGAAAACAACATAAAAAAGAAGACTAAATTTTTACTGATATGAATGAAACTGCGTTGTTGATACAAAAAAGAGTAATAGATAAACAAGCAGAGAGAAGAGAGTTTAATCAAATGCAAAAAGAAAAACTGTAAGAGAGAGAGCGTATTAGTTTTTGAGGTTATGTTAAGTTTAAGTATAAACTTTGAATATATTTGTTTGAAGCAAACTTTTTGTTTGCTGTTCATACTAATTGAATTGCACGAGATGAATGAATGAATGAATGAATGCTCATGTGTACCTCATGTTGTGTATATCCATCTCAGAGCAACACAACGATGCTTGAGATAAACCAGATGCTTACCCTAAAAGATTGGACTTTAAACCTGGCTTAAACAAGTATGTGCGTCTATGAAAATCTCTGCTTAATGTTGCTTAAGCTTAAGTAATGTACAACCTGCAACTTGTATGATGAGCATTGAGTTTGAAGTGAAATATTTTTGTATTGTTTATGAAGCAAACAAGTTTCAGTTTTGCTAAAACTAAACTTTAACAGCAACAGCTTATTTGGGTACACAGAGAGAGAGCCAGCATGAAGTCGCGCTTAAATGAATTTGCCAACATGCTGCAGAAATTATTTGTTCAGCGTATTTCGTGCGTTAAGGTTGAAGTCGAGCGTTGTCGTTGAAAACGGGGAGCGAAACTTTTTTTTCTAACTGAAAGAAAAATTTATACCAAAAAAAAGTTAAGAAACAAAAAAAAAAAAAAGACAAAAATTAGTAAAAATTAATGAAAAATTGTGCAAAAATGTAAATTAAGTAGAGGAAATGTAAATTTAACCTCATCATCTTTAACTTTCTTCATCGTTTGTGTTGCAAAAATTGATTGCAAATTTTGCTCAAAAATAAGAAACCAAAAAAAAAAAAAAACAAAAACACATTTCAGTTAAAAATCTAAAAGTAAAAAAAATGTAGAAAATATTGTAAAATTATTTATTTTATTTTTTTTACTAAAAATGTTACTGAAACCAACAGCGAAAAAACGACAAAAACCTGTTTGCAAAGATACAAATGAATATGTGCAGATTTTAATGCGTTTGTGGCGTGAAAAGTATTGCAGAAATTATGACATGAAATAATAAGTGTTAACGGATAAATTTTCTTTGATTATCTCAAAAGTTACATGTTTTAAAAATCGAAAGAAAACTTTAAACGAAACATACAAAAACAGCTTTATCTGAAACTTAGAACACTAAATTTGTGGCAAGTTTAACTTGCCACACAGCCTAAGCGTTTGCCATCTTCAGTGCCCAACAGAAACACCTTGCTCCTTTGCTACTGCCACTAAAGTACAATACACAGTGAACCTATTCGCATGTTGTGCAACAAGAAAACCAACAACACCAACAACCATATCTGCATCTTCGCAATTTTTTCTTTTTTTTTGCATCTTGCTGTATATGTGTGTGTACTCATGTGCTTGTGTATTTGTGTCTCTGAAGCAATATTGCACAATCCTGCGTCTCTAAAGCTCAATACATGCATACATAAATGTATATCTGTGGATGTGTGTGTGAAATAATTGTGCATTCATTCATTACACTGTGTGTTTAATTAAATTTTATTTGATTTTAAATTACTTACAATACGAAGCAAAATACATACATAAAGAGAAATATATATATTCACACAAAATTTATGTGTATATAAATAAATATATACACCTATATAAAAAAAAACAACCTACCTTATATTATTTTTGTTGACCCAGTTTGTATTAATAAAAAACCGTCAAAATTGCTGTGCTACTTTGTTCCAGGATTATGGGGTACATAATGCGGCGCTTTCTGAGGTCGGCCATGATCGTCTTCAGTTGGTTCGTTGTACCCTACAGTCGTTTCACCAACATTAAAGTGATGCGAAAAAAGCTGCCACCAATACGCAGTCATCTGTTGGAAATACCCGCTGTCGATTTGGCAAAAATGATTCGCACAAGAAAGGTAAGTTGATTTTTTAGTTTTACAAGTTTTCCTTTCTTACTTTTCTTGTATATTATGGGTATTCATAGCTTAGTTAAGGTGAAATTGAGATTTTACTACAGGTTATATTCGTAGCATTAAAAACAAACATAGGTAGAATTATCAGTTAAATAATATTACAACGAGAAGTTTGACAATGTCTGTTCTCGATGCCATTCTAATACCGAACTAGGGAAAATTCTCGAGGTTGGATAAAAATACCAAAAAAAAAAAAAAAAATAGTCCTTCTCAGTCCATACTTCAGCTAATGATAGGATGCTCGGAATCTAAAATAATCATACATTACTCTGCTCCCTTCAACTATTAATCACTGATCTTCTGTCATTGGCGTTGAATCCGTTTTACACTTTTGCGAATGAAAGCAATATTTGCCATTTCTTCACCGATTCGCAACACCCTATCATTTTCAAGATTGAGATTCTAAATTTTCGAGTAGGATCTCACTAACAGAGTTGAATTAAACGTGCATAAGACAGTGTTGCCTTTTATCTTCCGATTCCAAAACACTGCCGTGGTTATGGGTGAGATGGGTGCTGTGGAAACAATGGTTTTTGTTGTTCTGTGCATGTCTATTTAATGTGACGTTCGCTGAAATAATAACTTTTTTAGTCGTAAAGAGAGCGTATGTCTTAAAAGTGCAAAAAGGAAACATTCATCCCATACCGAAGTCCCTAGTCTCTACACCAGTGGCTCCCAACCTTTTTTTGACCAAGGACCACTTTGATTGTTTTGTTGTAAGCAGCAACCATAACATTCAAGAATAAAAAATATATTACCTTGTTGTATTTGCAAGTATTTAAGAGCATACAGTACTGCACCAGCTATTCCAGCGTCTACACCTGCCAGTACTGGCATACCAGCACTAACGCACTCCCACTTTTTCACTAATACACTCACACTCTTTTCATTGGCAGAGTCACTGGCCAGCATATTTCGATGCCAATGAATTCTGCCAATGATTTGACGTAAGCGGACAATATTTGACGTTTCTGCAAATTTGTGACAGAAAACAAAAACAAAGTAGACCAGAGCGAGCAAATTGTTAGAAATGAAGTGCCTGACATTTTGTTGGAAATGAATTGGCATGATAATTGGCAGGACGCCTACGTCACAAAGACAATTTTTTCTGTTTTTGACAGATAATACGTATTCTCAATTGGAATGCCAGCACTGGCAGGTGTAGCCGCAGTGTATGCTAAACTGATTCCCATTAACTCCTAAAATGTGTAAACTTGTCAACATTTATAGAAAATTTGACAGTAAATTTACGTATTTATACAGTTTACAAGATTTACGAAGCATTTACGAGTTTATGGGAAGCAGCTTATTGTCTTTTTCATAATAACTGTAATTTATTTCCATCATCATTACATAAGTCAATAAATAAAACTACTGCAGTCGTCGAACGACTAAACAGCAATACAGAATCTCTGATACAACCGAGCAAGTTAAAAGAATGCGTGGGAGAGTACATGGCATTTGACGTTGATCGCTTGCCCTTCGTCCGACTCGCCGGAAACGATATGATTCGTGGCCCTGTGGGAATACTTCGAATTTAAAATGACATTAGCCACATATAAAAAAAGTTGTTAAAATTATTTTGAAGATATTTTAATTCAACAGATGACTTACAACTCTTTCATATCTGCTGTAGGGTTCTCCCTTTTTCTTCTATCATTCCTTCATTTTTATAATTTCACATAATACTTTGTATTGATAGAGGTATCTTCCAAATGGTGATTATTTTTAAAAATTGGAAATTCTTTTGGCAAATTTAAGTATATCAGGCAAATTTTTTAGATGTTAGGATTAAGAGGTCAGAGCGGAAAATTACATGACTGCGGGTTTTTTTTTCTGAAATCCTAAACATTTTTGGCTACAGAAATTATGAAAATTAAGTGTAGTTGATCATTTTCCATAGTTAAGTTCATATCTTAATTTGTTTAATTTTGTTTATACACAGAAATATTGTAAATTTTTTAAGATATAGTGAATCCATTTTTTCGCAAGTGCGCTACTCTAGTTCGAATTTGGTTCAACCAAAAAATCAAAAAAGTCAAAAAATTATGCTGATTTATTTTAAATCTTGAATAACACGGTGCGGCAGTAAAAAATATCTGGGAAGTGATACTATTTTCCTTGTAGGTCTTGTCGAGTAAAACAAGAGTCTGTACTTATGTGAAATTTTCCAAACACCCTCAAAATCTTGAAATCTTAAAACAAATCAGTTTCTTACAGGTTTTAGAAAGAAAAAACTTAGACTTTTTGAATGCTATATATGTTTTTAAGAAAACTTGAGAAATCTGTATGTCCAGCAAACACAATTTTTCAACTTTGGCGATGTTTCTACGCACTATTTTATAAAGAAGCTATTCTATTTATGGATTTATTCTAAAAATACGTTTATTAATGAGTAAAACGCAAGTTTAGTTTTAAAAAACGATAAGTAATTGACTGAGTTATTAAACTTTTTATGAAAACAAAATTTTTGCAAAAATACCATTTTTGGCTATTCAACTCAAAAATGTGAGATTAACCGTTATATTTTTAAAACTCAGCACCATCAGTTTCTCTTTGAAGTGACCAACAATATTCTGAAATCATTTTTATTTTAAATTTTCCTTCGAAGCGCTTTTTAATTGTGTTTGCTGGACAAATACACCCAGATTTCTTAAGTTTTCTTAAAAAACAAATATAGCATTGGAAAAGTCTAAGTTTTTTCTTTCTAAAACCGGTATAGGTTAGGTTAGGTTGGAGTGGCTGTCGAGAGACACACTTAGGCCTGAACGACCCATTGTGATACCACATAGTTGGACCTACAGTTTAACGCCGATTCCGAACGGCGGTGTGGCAATTTTTTATCGGCTTGGTGGTTTTGCCATTACCAACCAATGTGTGTACTTGTACACTATCCGGTATAACCGGTATGAAACTGATTTGTTTCAAGATTTCAAGATTTTGGGGGTGTTTGGAAAATTTCACATAAGTACAGACTCTTGTTTTACTCGACAAGACCTACAAGAAAAATAGTATCACTTCCCAGGTATTTCTACTTCACTAAATTTTGTAACACTGTGTAATTATGTGGTTGAATGAAGGGTTATAAAAAATAGATATTCGTAACAAAATGGTAGATATTCAAAGTAAAAATCTCAATTTTGTTATAAAAAAATTCATTTGTTTTTATTAACCCATTCATGCCTAAATTTTAACACAGATTAGTAGAAAGATTTTATGCAGAAAACGTGACTGCATCATGGCAACAAAGTTCATAACTATGCAGTGGTTGTTTGTTCTATATGAAAGGTTAAAAACCAAAGCTATAGAGTTGTAGCACAACTACTTTATAATCCATTTTCTCATTTTTTTTTTTATTTTCTATTCGATTGTCTTTTATAAACATATTTTATAAAAACGATTTCCACTTAGTAATAGTTAAAGCATTTTTTGAAAAAAATTGTGGAAAAGATTTGACGAAAAATTTTTGCATTTAGGTTTTTGACTTGATTTCAAAGACAAAAAATGTAACAAAATTTCAAATGTTCGGCAACCAGAAAACTTGAAGAATACCTAATACAACTGAATGCATATATTATTACTAGTAATACTATTTTATGCCACACAAAATTAAATGTTGCCTATAGGCAACATCGGGCATGAAAGGATTAAACAAATTTAACTATTAATAATGGTACCGTTTAAAAAATTTGTATTTTCTATTTTTGAGTTTTGACCATGCTGCGCATCGAATCCGGATAACCTGCGTACAAATCCATAATGCTAATCACTAAGATACGGCGACCACTCGTTCATATACTAGTTTTATTAGTTTAAAAAAGTATAAAATATTTCAAGTAAATATGGATATAAATAATTTGGTCATAGGATTTTGAGAAAAACTGGTATTTGTTTGCTTGCCTGCTTGATGCTATTGCAAGAAACGTTATAACTTGACAAGTCAAGTCAACTTTATATTTATAAAAAATATTTTCGTTACTCAAAAGTGAATAAAAGTTTATTTTAATTTAAAAGTTATATCTTTGTATGTAGGTCAAATAAGAAAGGAAACACATAAATATAAAGGGGGAATCAAATAGTGTTTTATTGTCAGCTGCAGTTTTCAAGATATTAAACACATTTGTCGGAGGCTGTATTGGAAAAGTATAAATTAAATTTTGAGTTAGGCTGTTGGGTTAACCAAAAAAATTGAGAGAAAAATATTTAATTACTTATTATAAAACAAATTTTTTAATAAAAGTGCAATTCCAATTCAATTTAGCTTACGAAAGAGCAAGTAAATTTATTTCTTGATTTTTATATTGGGTGCATTCAGAAGGTACAGCTGTTGCGCAACTGTGGCGTGTGTGTCTTCTGAATGGGTTGTTGTGAATTTCTGCTCCCTGGAGCTGTTGGCATTTCGACGCTACTTTTTCCATTATATTATATTTCTGCTCTTTCGGGCCGACATGTTGTTTCAAAAGACTTGCGCCGTCTATTTTTATTTATCGGCGGTTTGGCGATTTTTAGACGGTGGCTGGTAGCCGATATTTTCTTTTGTTTCGGCGGCTGATATAAAAATACTCGAATATAATATTTTAAACAATCCTATTGTATGCAAATTTATCTGTTTAATGTTATTCAATTCATATTATGAAGTTTGTCGTTTATTTGTACGGCTTAGCCGATAAATCACGGCTGGTAGCAAGTAAAAACAAAACGGCGGCGCGAAGTTGACCGCACGGCGCAGGTTTCTGGCTTATAGTTAAAAAAATGTATATAAGAAAATATACATGATGTCTGCCGAAGACACAGTTTCAATTCAATATACAATTGGCGAGTGTATTTAATAATAGATATTTTTCATTATTTTTGTCTTTGATAAAATTGAAATTTTTTCACTTTTTTTGTTTCTCAAAAATTTGGCAAATGATCCATCATGCCATTTGAGAGACACAAAATGTATATATGTAGCAGAAGCGAATTTAATCTCAACATGTTGAGCCTCCGGTGTGTCTTCTGAATGCAACCATTGAAACATATTTTTACAGTAAATAAAGGTCTAATTAAAATATTTATATTGTTTTATTACATTTTTTATCCCATTTTAATTGTTCTCGTAACAAAACAGTCGTAAATGCAAATGACGCAAAATTTTTTGCGAATAACAAAAATATTTACTATTCCAGAATAATTTTTAATCAAAAGATAAACATACATTACAAAATTGTTATTTATATTGATTTATGTCGTTAATTTTTTTAAATAATAAAAATATTCCATTTGAATTTGATTTAGAGACTTTCAATACCGTCAACAAGTTTTGACAAAGCTCAACTTTTGTATAATGAAAAGTAAAGTACAATGAACTGACTCATTCATAAATAGTAGAGTTTTTTTTTTACGAGTGTTATTTACTAAAGTATGAGTGAAAAACTATTAAAGTTACTAAATAATTGTTTTTTTAGTGTTTAATTTGCCTATTGAAAATAATTTTTTTAATAGCTTTTCAGTTTTTATATAAATTTTACGTGACAGCAAGTAATTATCACACAGGCACTGATACAGTTGGTTATATTCTTAAATTTTAGACTCACAATTGAAGGGATGCAAGTCTAAAGGGTCTAAGTACCAAAAACATTGAACGGGAATATAATAAAAATGTGAATAAAATGGATGTAATTTGTACTGGACTTAGAACCCAGCAAACATTGTCGTATTTTTGTTATTTTTTTTTTAATAGATAAGACGTAAAACCTTTTACAATCATTTTTGGCTTAAAAAAAGATTTGTCTTTTAGACCCTTTAGACCCTTCAAGGTAATTAAAAAAAAAAAAGTAACAAATTCCACTTTGAATTCCGTCTTCTGAAACTCTTCAATATCAACTAGACCTGGTAGATTTTTACGTTTATGTGTATATTTGAAAATCCAAACTTTAATTAACCAAATAAAAAGTTTATCGAATTTGATTTTTTATTTTAACCTTCATCCGCCCCTAGTGTCAGTTTGACACTATTTTAGACTTTCAACGTGAATATCTTGGATATCTGTGAAATATTTGTAAAAATATTTTATGATACTCTTTAACTCTGGTTCTCGACCTTCGACTAACATATTTGTTACACTTTTACCCTGAATAGACGAATATGCCAGTAATTAGCAACATCGTTTTGGTCAATGATTCGGCCAATATGGCGGGAACAGGTTATATCAAAAAATGGTGAGTGAGGTGGAGCGCCGTCTTATTGAAACCAGAAGTGCTCCATACCATTTTCAGAAACAACCGGCTTCAAAACATGAAGAATAACTTCTTACGGGAAAATTGAGAAATTATTTTGAATGTACAAATGAACAATTTCAGAGCGTTCTTTCGGAGTGTACTTTTCCATGGTATATGGTATGGCATTAGTCGATCTGATAGCTCTCTCAAAAGTCACAGCGCTGCCAGATGCTTTCACTTTAAATGGACTGCCTTGTAGTAGCGAGCAGATTGATTCCGAATATGGACGTGCAGCAGGAATTGCGTATAGACGCTTCTCGAGATGAAAATGTATGGATATGGTCGCAAGACAAAAAAAAAAGAAACAATATTCCAGAGATCCACCACCGCCAGCAATAGAAAAATGAACAATTCATTTATTTTATGTTCTGCTACAGATAAAAAATATCAAATGCAATAGACAGTAAAGTCCAATAACTTTTTGAAGGCCAACACTGTATGCGCCTTCATGTTGTATTGACAGTGGCGGATACAAGAAACAATTTTGGGGGGGGGGGGGGGGGGGAAATAATAAAAAATAAAAATTCTCCATATGAACCAAAATGCGGGCTGGAGCGTTTTTTTCTCGTTAGTGTATCGTTTTTTGTTTTTTTTTTTGCTTAAGTATTCATAAACTTTATTTCGATGACTAACAATTTCTAAGGTATGGCCATGTGGAAACTTACTGGTACGATACGCATTTTGGGGAAAACCTGTTCTTGTAGCAAAGCATTTCGCAATTTCTATGATTTTTTTCCAAGGTAAAGGATCGTGTAAAATATAACAATAGGATACATTTATTCAGTTCTTGGTTTTGGATTGGTTTATAATGGGTCGAGAATTAGTAGAATTTTAAGAATAATTTAAGGTCGCTGATTCCTACCCTGTTTTCAAATTTTCTCTTTCCCATCTCAGATTTTCTTTATATCGCCTCGAAACCTATAATTTTTTTTTTTTTTTTGGTGGATTCAATTCTCTACCTGATAATAGAACCCGTGGAACTGGTACTTGAGTCACGTATTTAAGAACTAAATCACCGAAATGATCCATTTTATTAGAACAATCCATTTGAACATTTTTAAGGAATTTAACTCCATCTGGGAATCGAACTTGAGGCAGATGGAGCTCCAGTCAAGCATTCATCTACGAAGTAACCATTGTTGAATGTCGTCGAGCTGTTTCTGAACTTGATTAACAGCTTCTGTAAGAGATTAATTTGACGCTAAAGTGACAATATCGTCTGGATAAGTAGCTATAGTAACACCATCAGTTTCAGGCAAGTCGCAGGTAAAAATCGAATAAATAGCAGGACCCAGAACACTGCCCTGTGGTACTCCTGCTTTCACTTGACATTTAGCTGATGTTTCATCTTTTACTTTGACACAGAATGATAGGACTTTAAGACCAAATAAAATGGACTTCCTGCAAATATTTTAATTTGTATAACAGCCCTTGATGCCAAACTTTTTCGAACGCTTCTTGAATGTCCAAAAATATGAGAGCAATATTTTTTGCATTCCAGAAAGTCAGTGACAATATTGTTGATATTGCTCAGGAGTACCGTGCTTATGACGATTGGTGATTCGGAACTATATTCTTATTTTCTTGTATTATTAGCAATCGCTTATTATTCGCTATATATATTATTCGCTCGTGCTTTTCATTGAATTTAAATCTTTGTGAATCATGTGCAGAGCTATTAGATGGGTAAATTTTTTAGTGCCTGTAGTTTATTTTGCATTTTTAGTTTTAGCAATTGAGGAGAAGGAGTAAAAGTATAAAGTCTTCAGTCGTTGGTCGAACTGTGTAAAGTTTAGTTAATACGAAAATTGCAACTACAAAAAACTTTGCAAAAGAAATAGCTACATGAGCGTGCCAAATCCTGATCTAAACTTAATTATTGTACTTATCATTCATATCATATACATGAGTTGTTCCACTCTCAGGCTCCTAAAGTTACATATTGGAAGTATTTGTACATGAAAAACTTTTCCACACGCATACTCGCATTCTGAATATAAGCCAAATCAGACCATCAAAATACATTTTCGAAATATCTCGACTCCAGCGCCACTTACCGGATCCATTTTTAGTAAATATTTTTGTTTCTATGTAGGTAGCATATATTCTGAGTTAAATCGGATCATAAATACAATTTATCGAAATATCTCGAAGTCAGCGCCACCTAGCGGATCCAAAAATAAAAATAAACAAATATATGATGTGAATATGGCTTTGATACGTTAATTTTTTTGTTCTAGAGCACATATCAAATTATTTCAATCGTTTTTCAAACCAAACTCCATACAGTGTCAAATTGACACTACTGGGACTATTTAAGTTGCGGAAATGTTCTCAGCCTTACTTTCGATTTTCTTTGAAAAGTAGTACCACTACTACTGACTACAGTTCTGATTTTCCAAAGCTAAATCCCTTGTATCAAGGTCTTTAGATAGCTGGTCCTTCACCGCTGCCAATATCATGTAGTTATTCTCTTTGAAAATTATAGTTGAAATATTTTTCGCATAAAATAAGAGTTTAAGAAAGAAGATAGTTATTTTATGGCTGATGTCTCTTACAATCTTAACATGGATTTGTTTACAATAACGTGCTGTTTATAGACTTTAGTACCGAACCCGAACCCAAACATGAACCCTGAACTCTAACCTAACCTCGAATCAGCACTGGGTTTTTGACTGGTCCAGGCTCAAGTATTTTTCAAGAAAATTTTAAGCATTTAAACGAAAAACTCCAGAGAATAATTGGAAAATATAATATAATATATAAAATATAATATTTAGGGTATTCACAATCTGTTGTATACAGTTGTATAATTATAATGTCGTATAATTTTGTATAAAAAATTATAGAATTTATGACAAAAGAGAGGATACGAAGCCGAATAAGACACTTTGTGAATACGCTAATTATTTCATTTTAGAAATATTATTATTATTGATCTGGCCGAGTCTTGAAAGTTCCTAAAACTGGGTCATGAAATTAATTTTTTCTTAAAATACATTTTGTTCAAAGCTTACTAAATATATTATTAAATGTACGAATAATGTTTTAATGCTTACGAAATGCACATGTGTTTGCAAACATAAAAAAAACTATTTTATTATTTCATAAAAAAGATTTTTAAATACGATGTTCTGTTTTTATGCTTTGCTTGAACATTTTTTGAACTCGAACCTGAACTCAAACTTACTTTTGTTTTTGCTTGAATCCAAACTAAAAATTTCGCGGGCTCTCTAGAGCCTGATTGTTTATATAATAACGAGTATACTACAGTTATTAGAGGCACATAGTAGCGAGTTATTCACAAAAATTAGCTGATCATATTTAAGAGTTGCTTACATTATCGAGTTGCTCATAGTAACGAGTTGGTTAAAACCTTTTTTGGAAGTTAACCTAAAGCTAATTACAAACTGCTTTTTAAGTAGATAAACAGAGCAATGTGTAGAAATGAAATTAGCAGAAAGAAACTTTTAATAATATCATGCGCTGTTTTTAGATATCAAAATTTCGAAACCTAATTCCAATTGGGAAAAAAAAAACAAAATCCAAATGTGAAATTAAAATTGCATCAATATGAATTACATGCTTACAGTTAGTCAAAGCAAAAAACCACATACAGTAGAATCCCGACAATTCGTTATCGCAAGGGATCAGCACTTTTTTACGAATTACAGGGTATTATAAGTATTATATTATTATATTAAACAGACCTTGTATTGGGGGGGAAAAATACGAATTAGCGAAGAAACCAAAATGTACAGATTTTTTTTTCGAATTAACCCATTAAGCATGGGCGCAATTTCAAAGCTTATTTAAGTGGCTCCGTTAACTATGAAAACGATTTTAAAAAAATTTGAGCCATATCATTTTTTATGCAAAATTTTATGAACTTTCGAAATCTGCAGTCAAAATAAAAATTAAATAACATAAAAAAATAATTTTCAAATAAAAGTGGCTGTAATTTGAAACATTGCTCTGCAATTGTTTTCATTTATTTGAAAATTATGGGCTTTAGAAAAAAATGTATAGAACAAAAACTTCTTAAAATGAATCATAAAATATGCTATAATTTTTTCAGAATTTTCAGTCTTTCGAAAATTTTAAAAAAATTAGAACGTATTCTTTGATGAGTTTTAAGAAGTTTTTGTTCCATAAAATTTTTTCCGTCTTATGTAAAAAATTCCTGAAAGTTTTGAAGCGACTTTTCGCGTTCAAGCCGCCATTTTGCATATTTACACCTTAAATTTTGAAACACCAACTGACAAATTTTGAAGCTGAGGATGCATGGACGCCGGAATTTTATCAAATAGAGGTATTTCATTTCGAAAATAATTTAAGAACATAAATTTTTAATCGAAAAATCATGTTTTTTGATGAATAAGTGAGCATAACTTTTTGAATTTTAATTTTTTATTTTCATTACAGATTTCGAAAGTTCATAAAATTTTGCATAAAAATTTCAAATTTTTTTAAGTTCGTTTTCATATTTAACGGAGCCACTTAAATAAGCTTTGAAATTGCGGCCGTTCCGTCCTTAAGGGACCAACAGTTTGTTGCGAATTATTACGATTTTCGAATTAACTGGTGGTACGAATTATCGCGATTCTACTGTACATACAAACAAAATTATGCTACATGCCACACGAATATCATCGAAATGATCGAAATGAAATTAAAGAAAAGAAGAAAATTCCAATTGGCATCTCAAGTTTTTCACAAAAACTAAAAACTTTCTTAAACAGTTTTATATATTTCGATTCAATCATTTGGCTGGCTCCCATTTACTGTATTGATGAAATTTCCACAGATATTAACAGTTAACAAAAATATATATATAAAAATTTCAGACATTGAGTAATAGATTTACTAAGTAAAAAAAAAAAAAAACAACTAAAAGTAGCAACAGCAGCCGCAACAAAGTAAAACTAACTACTATATACATACATAGATACATGCTTGTAAATCGAACAATTGAACAGCAGCAGCAGTTGCGGCTTTGGCGTGTGCTATCGTAAAACCAAAAAAAACACAAGCAAGTGTTATTTTGCCACAAAAATTACTACATCCAATAGATATACACATGCACATATATGAGTACTACAGTTAGTTAGTGAGTTAGTTAGACAGAGAAATAAATCTCCCGTTCCGTCCCAAATAAAAAACATTGTAACTAATGCGCGCTGCTACTACATTTTGTGAGGCAATTTGTTTCTTTTGTTTTAAATTTTAAAGTATCTTTATTTTTAACAATAATGTTTGAGAAATTGCCCAATAAAACACGATACTATTCACAAAGAAATGTTTATTTTATTTTTTTATTTATCACACAAAACATTGGTGCTTTTAAACAAACATATGCTCATGCACACATACATAAATACTTAAAACTTAATTTGTTTATAGATACCACTACAAATAAGCTACAACAAATGTTTCAATTAAAAAAAAAGCAATTTTTTCAATTAATCTGAAGGATGTAACTACTAAATACTACAATCTAACAACAAATTAGGCATGTTAAGTTTCTTTTTTTTGCATTTGTATTTTTTTTATTAGTTAATTACAAAACTCGAGACAACAATAACAACAACAATAATAACAATAAAAAGACAATTATTTATACATTCATATATACAAATAATATTAATGACAGCGCAATGATGCAAACACACGCTAAATTTATTTTATATTAAATATTTTAGATGCTTTAGCTTTTTGTAATTTAAAAAGCTCGAAATAAAAATACTTGGGTATAATTAGAATATTTTTATTAATTTTTTCAATTTTTATTTAACGTTTATAGGTATTAAATTCCAAGGGTTAATCTTTGGTTTTTGGTAATAGAGAATGATGTGATGTGGATTGATACTCTTGGAAAAGTAGAGCATTTAGTATTATCAATGGCATAGCCTCGCTATTCGGAGGGGAGAGTCTAGTATTGCATTATTTAGTATTTAGCATTTACCACATATTTGGTTAATATTTGCATATAGAAATTTTTAAATTCTGTATGGAAATTTTATCAACCAAGGGGAGGACTCAACCTTCTATTACCCCTCCCTCGACCACAGAAATTATAAATATTTTGTATAATATTTGTTATTGATTTAAGTATTAAATATTTTAAGAGTTTAGTTGCTTGAGGTTGGTTTGTTTGATAAACCAACTTTCTGACTGACTTTTATTTGAAATTCCAATGTCATTTAGGATCGCGCCATCGAATAATTCCTGCTGAGGCTAAGTTATAATTGAAGCACGTATTGTAATTCTCATAAGATCGTAGTGCTTGCAAATTAAAGTACATTCAATGGGTGGAATCAAGGCCGTATTTAGGGGGGAGGGGGTTTTGGGGGTTCTGACCCCCCCGAAATGTGGAAACTTTATTCTAATTTTAGAGATTAATGGATGGAAAAAAGTCAAAATAAAATCTATTTAACGATATTTTTTATTTCCATCGGTTTTTTTTCTAAAAAGTCAAATATAAAAAAAATAAATTTGAAATCTACACTATGCGATCAAATCCGATTTGTTTTCTTCGACATAAGGTTTGACCACGGATTCAAAAAGAGAAGTTGATACTGATTCATAGTTTTTCTAGGTCAGTAACTGTTTTTGATTTAAAGTTTCGTCCTGAATCAGTTTGAAAAGTTTAAAAATTAATAAAAAATAGAAAAAATTATCGGATCCTTGTAAAATTAGAACCCCATTTTTTTCCTAAAACGTGACGTGATGGGAAGTTTTTGACCTCAGATTCGTGTTCAACGTGAAAAGTTCTTTCGCAAATACTCCATCTTATTAGCAAAACCCATGCAGTTTAGGAGGCAATCTTAAAATATAATTATTTTTTAACGCATTATTGGTCAGAGCACCACGAAAGATCTCAACCTCATTCCTTATCATTGATAATAGCTCAAATTCCCAATGATGATCATTTGAAAAAAATGAGCCTCTTCTTTTTTTTTGGTAATTTTTTTGAGGTTGGGTACATCACCAGTAGTGGGAAGTCAATGAGTTAACGAAATTATGTCCTTCACGATAAAAAAATGCATTTGAATGCACATTGAATAATATTTATTTCAAAAAATTTAATTTGATTATTCTATGAATTTTTTGTCACTTTTGGCCATTTTTTTGAGGTTAAAAAAAAAAACCGGAAAATTTTTCCTAAAATTTTAATTTTATAGGGTCCATCAAATGTATCATCGATTTAATTTATTGTATTTAAAAATCAGTTTGATAAAAAATATTTATGAATATTATCTTCGAATGAAAATCCCCCCCGAAAAAATTTCTGGCTACGGCCCTGGGTGGAATTAATAAAAGTTTACCTTGCTAAAATATGAAGCAACTGCTATAAAAACTGAAATTCCAAAGCATTTACTAGCATTCGTATGTAAAAAAAAAAAAAATTTAGCAATTGATATGTTCGAAAATGTCATTTACTTCGATTGGTATGAATAAAAAGTATACGAAACTCCAAAATCATCTATTTAGCAGACTGCGAGCAGTTACTTCATACTTCAAATGATTTTATAATGCTTTAAATAAAAATAAGAATCAAATCAAGCAAAATCATAAGCACAATTAACTTGCATTTTATCTTCTGTCTTAAAAAGGTCCAAAAATATTTTTTTAACTCCTTCAAATGAATTGGCATATTTCTCATTGCTTATATGAAAGCTTGCTTCTTCACGCGCTGCTTCATATTGGCAACTTTTTTAAAAATTTGGTCTGGTGTATAGCTATCTGCCGTTTCCATAGACAGCACTTTGTATATTTTTCCAGCGATTTTTTCTTCTTACCTTTAATACCTGGTACATGAGATTTTGACAAATGATCCCAAAATTTTCACGAAATGTAATTCACTTGCCTTCTTTCCACGATGTGCTGATTCTGATATGTTTGACGTAGATGCTGTTGCAGGATCGTCAAAATTCAACATTTCATTGCGAATGGCGCTGTATAACCTTTCAAACAATCTCAATTAAAATTTCGTTGTTTAAGCAATTTTTCAAACCGTACTCCGAGTATGCAAAACGATTTTAAGCTACCATTCTTTGCTCACATCCAAAGGAATCCAAAATGTCCTAGGAAGGTGCTGCAAATATCTTGAGAAGTTGAAGGCGTTAGTTAAGAAATGGAACCAACTTTTTTTAAGACACCAGGAAGTATACGACTTACCAAAATCATTGTGCTTCTAGAGGAACATCACAGCAGCAGGATTCGGTGATAGCATGAGTTTTTGAAGCCAATTTTACCATTACACTTAAATTAACCCAACAAAAACTAGCGCAGAAGGTCACTAATATATCCCTTAGTATAATCCAAAGTCATTTAAATGAATTCAAAATTGAATTCTGAGCTACCATAACCAAACACTTACTGACGGCAATACAAACAAAAAAATTGGAAGGAATGGGCTGTCGAACATATGGATATGGATTAGAGCGATTTGGCCTTTACAGGCGAATCTTTTTTATGAACGGCAGGTAACATAAAATGTGCATTGTCCATTAGGTCAGTAAGATGGTTTCAGCAAAACCTCATGTTTGGGGATGCTTTTGAAAACAGAGTTTCGACAGGATAATCATATTTACGAGAAATTTGGATATTCAGTACATAATCAATTTATACCAGCATAGACTCTTATCTTCTGCCAATAACTGGTTTGGGAAAAGAAATCGAAATTGAGGGCTTTAAGAGGGCAGGACCCTAAACATCAAAGTAGCTTGTGCAGTAAATGAAAAGAGGAAAATTGGGTAAGAATTTTGAACTGCGCCTCTCAATCTTCAGATGCTAACCACATTGAAAATTTCTAAGCAATTATTAAGCTTAAGATGAGCAGAAAAAGTGCTAAGAGCATTGTTTAATTGAAACGACAGATTAAATCAAAATGGCGGTGTTTGCCGCAATCGTACACCGAAAAACTAGAGATAATATGACCTCACGATACCACGAAATTACTCAAAATTTTGGTAACTGAAACGTTTAAAAATAATGTGGAATTTTGTTTTTGATTGGGGCATTTTTGAAGGACTTAGGCCGAACACGCTCTTGTTGAAAAGACTGTATATAGTATGTGCATAAAACTACAGAAAAAAATAATTTAACATCGAGATATCCTTTTTTTCTCTTAAGTCCATTTGATTTTGAATAAAATTTTGAAACATGCGCGCTCAATTTAAATAAATTTCTTCATAACGTTTGAAGTCAATTCCTAAGCAAATGCTAACTTCGAATGATCGAACTTGCTATAGCAAAGTAAGATCTTATTCATATGAATTCAAGTAATTGCTTTATGAACTTACTTTGCTACGACCACTTTGCTTCGAAGTAATTGCTATTTTTATTAATTCCACTCAATAACATTATGTTTTAAAAATGATATCATTCATTCACCATCCGAAAGGCCCAATTTCATATGATTCTGTTGCATAACTCTGGCTGGATCTCTGGAATGATATTATTCTCCAGTTGGTCAATTGCATTTGATTTGTTGGTATAAAGTGACTAAGCGTAGCCCGGAGAAAAAAAGACTAAGGGCATTAAATCCCATGATTTTGGCAAGCTCTTCTGGAAATAACGCATTCTGGGAACTTTTCTCACAACAACTACAATGTAACGCCCGTTGTGTGTAACGTTGAACGATCTTGTTGGCACCACATGTTATCCAGGTCCCTGTCATCAAATTGAGGCCACAAAAAGTCAAATATCATGGAATCGAGAGGTTTGGGTCTTCAGCCACACTTTCAGCAAGAGCAGCAATATTCTCGCTCACCGTGTGTTTCGGCGTCGTACAGGGACTAGTCGACCGACAACCAAACCGCTTTACTCGAATTTTGGTTATACGATCATTTCGGCCATAAATATTTCGTAGCTCGCTAAAAGGTTAGCGAACAAACCGCGAATTTTTATAATAAGTATTAACAATTTCGACGCTTATGGTGTAGAGTGGAATTGCGACAAAAGTAGCTGAAGCTTTTAACCGCTGCAACCTCATATTCAATACATTTACGATTGACTTGGGAAAACCCAACGGGAAAATTTGGAGCGCTACACAAAAAAAGGCTCTTTTGGAGCGTTAACTTTGTGCTTTCGTTGATGCTAGTAAATGGGAAAATAGCGAGCGCAGACATTAAGCTTTCTGGAAGCGCTTTTAAATATGCAAAAGAGAGCTTCCCAAGAAGGCTTGGGGAAATATGAAAGTAAATATAAGTTGATTTGTTAGTGACACATTTTCGTGGTTCATCAAACATTGATGTTTGGTGGAGTACAATTTTGGATTTTATTAATATGAATTTTTCATATAAGTGTGTAAATATTATAAATAAAAATAATAAATATAAAATGGTATATATAGTCAAGTGATTTTTCTTCCCAGACCGCTTCTGAAAATGCTCTTTTTACGCTTCTTCGAATCTCTCTTACAGCGCCTGTTAGAAGCGCTCTTTCAACGCTTCCGATAAGCTTGATGTCAGCGTTTTCTTTCTATGACATGCAATGTAAAAAGTATATGAGTTGTACTACTTATGCTGACAGAAACGTGCTCCAGTGTAGGTAAAGAAATGCGTTTGAAGGTACAAACGTAAGTGCATTACAATAATATGATTGGTTTAGTAATTATTTTTATTGCGAAATTGAGCAATTTCAACTCAATTTCGGCTGAAATCGAGAATGAACCCGATATTGCTACGGGTGAATAGGATATTAGTTAAAAAGTAACTTTCTATTTTATATAAGTATATAATATATAATGTGAAAGAGACTAGCAGTTTCATACCGAATATGAAATCCACAGTGAATGTAATTTTGGGTTTTGAATAGTTGCCATTGCTAGTCGAAGTAAGAAGAATTTTTGTTTGTGTCTTTGTGTGGTCGCCGTAGCCTAGTGGTTAGTGTGTTGGACTGCTACGCAGAGGTGCCAGGATTCATATCTCTGCACGCTCAAAAATAGAAAATAAAATTTTGTCTACACGGCACCCCCCTCTTGGCTGGCAATGGTAAACCGCCAAGAGTAAAAAAATGTCTATGAACATCTTTTAACTCCGCCGTTCGGATTCGGCATAAAACTGTAGGTTCCTTCCATTCGTGTATAAATATAACTCACACAATATGAATGGATGCGAAAAGCTCGGCCTTGGCCTTCTAGGGGCTGTAGTGCCATAATAGTAGTAGTAGTCTTTGAATTTTCCACTGAACTAAATATCGAACCCAGACACCCTTTGTAGTAGTCTGACATAAACCATTTACGCCGCAGCAGCTAATGTGCATATGTACATAGTTGAAGTGTGTTAGAAAAAATCCTTCAAAAATAATAACAATTAAAACTATCATTCGTGAAACTGTTGTTATATAAAGATTTATATTTTATAGTGCTAAATTTTTTAAACTAACGCAGCATGAAGAAATAACAACGAACGATTGGACACTAGTCAAACTTACGAGGAGAAAGGGGAAGAGATTCAAATATGAAGCGTTCGAACTGTTTTGGAGCTTCAAAGTATCAGCATCTTTGTCATCGGCATTACTAATCTAACAATAATAACTGAAGCCTAAATGATTTCGGCTCTTATTCATCTTTATATCCGTATATAAAAACTTCTCCACATAACGTGCTCTTGATGACAACGCATTTTTTTTTTTTTTTTTGAACTTTGCAATATTGTTTATAACAATTTGCTGACACAATATTTTAGTTTTATCTTTAAAACGCTTCACTGCCAATGCGATTACAGCAAAAAAAAATTTTTTTGAAAAAACAATTTATGCATGCATTGCAAGTATGTAATTC
This sequence comes from Toxonevra muliebris, assembly GCA_963691655.1. Taxonomy (NCBI): domain Eukaryota; kingdom Metazoa; phylum Arthropoda; class Insecta; order Diptera; family Pallopteridae; genus Toxonevra; species Toxonevra muliebris. The sequence goes on from OY829327.1 coordinate 46,813,683, forward strand.
ACATAAAAAAACAATAACAAATACAATAATAATAATAATAGTAGGTAGTATCTTTTAATAGCAACACAGACCTGCGAAATTAAACTTTTTTTTAAAATGATTGGAAAAAAACACTGCTTTCTATATATATTTGTGTTCTGAGTACGAATCGGGATCCAGAATTTTTTATTACATCAGGATTTCAAGAAATCTTAAACCAATAGTCTACAGACTATAAAAATTAGAACCAAGTTTTAATAGGTTATTATTAGTTTCCTCATACTAGGTCAGTTTTTTATGTAATCCTTTAATCCTTCATCAGAACCATCAGAAATTTAAAATATTCTAACCCAAAAATGTAAATACTAAATCCTAAAATACAATTTGCCAAATCTAAACGATCAGATAATCAGAACGGAATAAACTAAATAATATTCGAACGGTGAGTGATAGCACTTTGTTATGAAATCAGTGGTAAAACTCAAATGTAGTATGTAGTACAAGGCTGTCGTTTTGAAATTTTTTTGTGAAGTGAAATTCTTAAAAAATCGAAATGATTTTTAAAAAAGTGAAATGTTTTTTGAAGCTTAATAAGAAAATGACATATTTTCAAAATTTATCTGATTTTATGTGCTTAGTTTGCGAAAAAAAAAACTTTTGGGGGAACGTGGCAGACAAAATAAGACTCCAACAAAACTTTTTGAATGAGGGTACATAATGCCAAAAACAAAATGGCAGAATTCTTCGAAACTGTTGCTTTTTTGCATAAAATTATTTAGAAATAAAATCCTCCACTCACCTTCTAAATGGTCTACCTCTTTATTTTGAAACAAATTCTAATAAATTATAAGACAGTTCGTCATCAGTGTTGCTACATCGGTATTTAAATAAACACAAAAGGTCTCAAAATGTACTAAAGTACAAGTGTCAAAGAACAATGGTAAAAAGTGTATAGAACGGTAGTGATAGTTCCTTTCAATAATACTATTCGGTGAAAATAACTGTCTTTGTAATTCTCATTTGCTTTACAGTATTTTCACTTCTGCGATCTGCTAGTTCTATGAACTTTTTAAAATTCTTCTGGCATCATTGTTCATTTAAAGCCTAACGGTTGAATTTAATTCAATTTTTACTAATTAATTTGAAGTGTGAACTGCCAAATTTGGAAGAAATTTGCAAAAAATTTGTCCAAATAAAAAATACTAAAGTATGTCTTTTTACTTTTTATAGGGAATATAAATTCAAGCGATCTGGCTACAGTCAGTGCATATTACAGAGATGAGCATTTTTAGATATTTTTTATCGATTTTAGTTTTTAATTGAAACTGGAAAACCGAAGTGTTTTTATGAAAGAGGAAGTGACGAAGTGTCAGGCTTGAAAGTGAAGTGAAAAAGTTCAATTGAAGTGACAGCGACAGTATTGATGTAGTAGTTGAATAAATCTAAATAAAACCATAATCGGCATGTGACATTTTAATATTAGAGTTTTTCAAAATTATAATGGATTTCAAGAACGCACACTGTTTTGATCCCATACAACGACGAAACAAAATTAGAAGGAGCGCTCTGATTTTGATGAAATTTCGTGTGGTATTTTGGGTCACTAAAACTCAAATCTGAACTCAATTTTAATCAGTATGTTTAGGTTTCGCCACAAACTAAGCTTAAATTTTAAATTTTCGTCATATTTGGCAAGCTATAATGAGAGAATGGATTGATAGTCAAGAAATTTTTTTTATTTAGTTATGTTGATGTTGGGAAATCTTTTAATGTTGGAATAAAAGGGATATTAATGAATGCAACTTCTGAGTTTTTACACTTTTTGCCATTTTTCAGCATGATTGCACACTTTCAGGGTTAACAAAAAAAGTTTTATTCCAATTTTTGTTGAAAAAATCATGTTCAGATCAATTTTTAAATTGAATTATTACCCAAAAGTGAAAGAGAGCGGAGGATGTTTTTGCATTTACTGATACAAAAAAGTGCCTTCTAAAATTAAAAAATAATTCCGGAACATATTTTCACATATTTTCTAGATTTTCCTTGCCAAAATTCGTCAATTTTCATTTTACGTATTTTCAAAAATTCTCAACTTTTGAAATAAGGCAGAATTTTTAGCTCTTCAAATCTTGATTAAAAATTAACACCAAAAATTTTCTTGATAAATTGAAAATACAAAACTGAAACTTTCGGCAGGATATCATCAAAAACTTATTTTTCAGATGTATTTTACTCAACAAACTAAAAAACAAAATTTTTTTAAAAAATGTGCAGACTTTGAGCTGCTGTTTTTTTTTGAAGGTTTCTTAATTGCCTTTAAAATGACATCAAATTTGTTTGGTTTTGACATTATGAATTTTTTGAATTTTGTCTATGGAACGAATCACTCTGGAACGGGTCAAAAACTCATTGAGAATCGCCAAAGGGTAAATAAAAATAAATAAATAATGCAACTAATAAAAACTTGCTTCTGATTAGTGGAGACAGTAGAAAATTGACAAAATTGCTATTCTACAATTATAAGTTATAATTTTTCAAATTTGAAATTATTTTAAGAATTTAATTAGAAGAAGAAAAAATTGTTTCTGATGTTATAGAAAATGGTTAAAACCGAAACTTTTCCCAATTTTTGATTAAGATTTGTCGTGACGTGCTTGAAAAATTCTACACCCCAATTCAGATTCAGCGCAAAAACAAACAAGAAATCTCTGCTTGTTTTCAGTAATCTAAACCCTCGCAGTCCTGTGTAATAAGAGCATATGCGTAAAATTCTGCAACAGCAATATTAGCAAGAAAAAAAATAATAACAGCAATAATAACAACATGACGTACTGCTGTCTGCAAAGAGCAGCAATTGTGTGACCTCCAATGATATCAATATCAACTTGAATCATAATAATGACAGTGACGATGATGACTACTACAAATTTTTACAACTGCTACTTACTACTTCTAGTACATGTTCGTAATATACATATGTATGTACGCATGCATGTATGCAAGTGCATATTAGTATTATTTATTAGTTCGCTACTGCTACTACTGCTACTATTTCACCATAGTGAATATTGCGAGTACTAACCTTTTACTATGTACTGATTTCGGTCGCTGCCCCACATAAGTGGTTGAGGTCATTAAATATGAAAAAGTCTTCTTTTTTTTTTGTTTTGTTATTTTGAAGTTATATTTCTTATGGAAACGTCTTTAATTTGTTGTTGTAGTTGATGTTGCTATTATTATTGTCGTTTGCTGTCATTGCTGCTTAAGTTGTTGTTGCTTTTGCTTGCACGTTTCTACATTTAAATTTAAAGATTTTAATGTTTAGTTATATTTTTTATTAATACCTTTTGTTTTTGGTGTATGTATATATATATATATATAAAGTTATGTATGTGAATTTGCACATATGTGTTCCTTGCTGTAGATTAAACGATGCATGCTGTCATAAACTATGATTGCAGCGCTACAATTGGCATTCAGACTTATTAACACATTGCTTGCCATGCAGTTCAAATATGAATGACATCCATTTGTGTGGGGTCCTGTCATTTACATTTGCCACTTTTAGGCAATGGCCTTCAAAAAAGCAGGACACTGAGATGGCGTAGCAGACCAAGCAAAGGGGTTATACGCACTTAGGAAGCCGAAAAAAGCGTCCTTTTAAAATATCGTTAGTTAAATTTGTGTAAAATTTTTGTAGTCTTTAACCCCAAAAATGGGATTAATTTGCTCAAGTAACAGTGTAGCGTAAGAGTAAACAAAGTACTCAGAATTTCATAATGAATAACTTGGTAACAGACACTAACATGTTAAATATATATTTAATATTATTTTAAGACGATTTTGTTTCCCGGATATATGAAATTTTAACTAACAGAACAGATTAGAACAGATTCGTGATCAGCAACCCATATAAATGGGCGAACAAGTCCGAATATATATTGAGGGATGGTGGCAGATTCGAAAATGGCCATCTGATCCACCTGTTCTATATACCTTGTTGTTATTCCCTTTGATAATTTAGTTCGTTAAGCCTTTTAATACCGGCTGACTGGAACAAACTAATATTAATGCCAGACAATACATAGGAACCCGTCAAGTTTGGAAATTAATTCTAATTTTCTGATTAAAAAACTCAAACAGTTTTTTGGTTCACTGTGAAATGTCTGCATTGGGCTCCCAGAAAGCAGGAGTGGCTCTTAAGAAATTAAGAAAACTAAAAATTTTAATATTATGAAATAAGTTAGGTTTAATTAAGTTATGGAATATTTGTTATTTTAGTTTTTTCCAATCTCATTGAATTTCGTAGCGCATTTATTAATTCGTACACTCTGTGACCTCCAATATTCGCGCATGTTGTCTTATATAAGTAAATGCATGCACTACTGTAAACTGAAAACAAATGCGTGTATCTACATTTGTGCATATGTATTTGTGTTTCGGTTTCTGTAGTTTCGAATTGAAATTTATGAACCGCACAGTATAAACTTTGTACTTAATCGTTGCTTGAGATTTGAATGATTATTTTTTCACTTTTTAAAGTTAGCATGTTGAGTTCTTTTTTTTTGTTTTTTTCTAGATTTTATTTGGTTTGTTTTGTTGTTGTAATTATTATTATTATTTTTGTTTAAACTTTTATTTATTTTTATACCTGCGTAGAAGGTATATTTTGAACTACATACATACATATACATATATATGTGCAATTTTATGCCTTCTTGATTTATTGCACTGTGGAAGTCATTGAAAAATATACAACATTTTTTATATAAAACGTTAAAAATAAATATTTTGTATGTATGTATACATAAAATATAACCCAAACATAGCGTATTTCTGTTGCAATTCACTGAACCAAAGAAATATGAAAAACCTTTATGTATCGTTTAAATAATTAAATAAAAAATGCTGTTTTTACACCTTTTAAAATCTTTAAGCTTTACTAAAATAGAAATAACGAAATTTGGTAATATTACAATCATTGGCGTGGTCTACGAAGGCTAGTGTTTGAAAATTAACCGAAATTTCGCAATTTATCGTTATTTTTGTATGGAAACATCAAGAAGTAAAAAAAAACTGGGAACTGGCCAAAATTCCGATTTGAGTTCTATTTTTAAGTTGGTACATCTGTTGTTGATGTTCCTTCTAAATCTTAGCATCATAGCTTGACATTTGCAAAGGTTACGTAGCCAAGAGTACATACATCTATCTCTGTGTGTGTTGGCGATTTTTTACAATTTTATTAAGTTGTATTATATTAAATTTTGCGTAAAAAGCGGATTTAATGGTGCGCGAACGTTGGAAATGTTGGAAAAGTGTTTCGGCAACGATTATCTAAAGAAAACGGTCGTTTACTAGTGACACGAGCGGTTCAAAAGTGGTCGTGAGCCAATCGAAGATGATGAACGCAGTGGCAGATCATCGATATCGAAAACCGACGAAAACGTTGATAAAGTAAAAGAAATTTTGGTCAATAATCGCAAATTAACCATCAGAGAGTATTATTTGGGCGTTATGAGGCATTTGAGTGAAGCGATTCGCCAGCGACAGAAAACTCGTGGATTTTGCACAGTGCCATCATTATTCGTAATTTTTTGACGAAAAATGCAACAAATACCAGCTACCGAATTCACATGATTTGGCTCCCTGTGACTTCTTTCTGTTCAATCGAATTAAAAAACCATTACGGCGAACGCGTTTCAGCAGCCGAGAGGAAGTAATAGAAAAATCGCAGGAAGCACTGATGGACATACCGAAACCCGAATATAAAAAATGTTTCGAGGATTGGATCAAGCGCTGGCATAAGTGTGTTGCAGTCGATGGGGATTACTTTGAAGGGGACAATATAAATTAAGATTAATAAACTTGTATTTTTAATTTTCTGAATGAATTCCGGGAACTTTTTGATCAAGGTGGTATGTATGTCTACTTTCATTTAGTGTCTGAATCATTCACGCCCAGAAAATTTGTCGTACTGTGTTTTATATATTAATGATTTAACAAGGGCCTACTGCAATATATTTTGAGGAAAAAATTATTCCATAAATTTCTTATGAGTTAATTTTTCGTGAGAAAATTGATTTTCCATTTCGAAGAACTATTCACTATGGCATGCGGTTGTAGGATAGAAGTAACAACGTCGGGTCCTCATGAAACATATGCTCTGTTGTTTCTTCCTCCTTGTCGCATACTCAACACATAACGTCCTGTATTACATTTAAGATTATTGCAATGATTGCTACTTAGATTTTGCCCTGCGTTGACAAATATTTGGGATGATTGATTTGGTTAATTTGTTAATAAGTTTTCCCTGGTAATAAACTGTAGGCAGTCAGACAGCTGCAGTCTCAAACTAAGTTGGTTGTACTTTCATTGGTGGCAAATGTAAGTAGCGACGCTTTACTATGAGTGTGCAGTAAATGTTCTTTTTCGATACAGATCTGTTTTCATACTGGAAAACTAAATTCCCAGTTTCTTGGTTTATCCCCGATAACCTCTAAATCAACACCTTCGTTTGTCTTTGAGCCATCTGTATACCATACACGATAGTCACCTAAAATCATAGATTCGAATTTGACCTTGAAGTTGTGACAGATATTATAACAGATATTTACAACGTTTCTTCTTATTGAAAGATGAGCTTATAGGTAAAATAAAGTGCCTCTTTCTCGATGAACAAGTATAGATATGGTAGGTTTTGTATAAATTGCAAATTGCAATATTTCTTATTTGAATATACAAATCTTTAAATTTCAATATTTCTGATTTGAATGAGGATGTCAATATTTTTCATATAAAATGAAATTCAATATTCAAGTAATAAGGAAATGAAATTTTATTAGGAAACTAATTTGCAAAATTAAAATTTACAGCTTTTCTATTACCATCTAATGAGAATTTAGCCTTTTATGAATGAATGTTGATATTTTCTATTTGCAAGTCATCTTCCATGTATTTTAGGATTTTATTTAATTTTTCACATTAACAGTCAAGTTCAAACAATTGCTAATCTCATAGGGGAAGTACCACGCCACTGTAACTAACTGTGATTAGCGACAACTTATGTCACTACGTTTGAAGTCTGATTGTAATAAATGAGAGAATATGTTTAAAATAAATATAATAACGCAAAACAATTAAAAATATTGAAAAGTCACGTGCGGTTACAAGTCAAAGTACATTTACTTTCTATGAAGTGAAGCAAAAAACCATAATAATAGATATTGAAGAATTTCCAGTCGATTGCAATTTCACTAAATGAAAAACAGAATTTGTTACAAATGCAAATTTCATTTCATTTACACGAATATGTTATGCTAATTGATTACTCATACGACTCGGTGCACGAAGCTAAAGCGGAATTTGTTAGCTATTGTCTGTTCTGTGAACAATTCATTACATTGTGCTGCCCCAAGACGACGCGTCACGTTACTCGGTGGGTCCAACGTTTATTGATTTTAATTGATAATGATTTGTTTTTGTTGTTATTATTGTCTGTTTGTTGTTGTTTTTCTTTGTGTTTATTCATGTTTACGTTTTGCCAATAAGTAGCAAATTTTTTCCATTTTTGCTTTTCAATTTGTATGGAAACTTTTAATTTTATTTGTATAATTAATTACATATGTACATATACATTGCACATACTCATATATGGGGGGTCAAAAGCAATAACCGCGTTAGCCTGAAATCGTCATTTCGAGTAAAAACAAGGTTTAAAGTAAATATAATTGATTGTTACTGTATGTCAGCGATTATGTTTCATAACTTTTGTTTTAAAAAATACAAAAATTCGAGGATTTTACGTTCATATGCAGCGCAGTAAGAAGAATGCGATAGCATTTATAACTCAATTTCGTTTAAAGTCGATTTAAGTGATTATTTCTTTTAACCACATCTCTATATTATAGAAATGCATGTGTACAAACACACACCAATTTTAGTTATGTTTGCGGTTATTATAGAGGCAAAACTTGTTAGTCTATTAAATTTACATTATGTCTGCAAATAATATTTCAAGAAATTTAAAGAATTAACTGAGATTCACATAACCTTAAAGTTCAAATACTTAAATTTTATCAATATTCTTATATTTACTTCTGCAATTCAGTTTTATTGATTCGGATTCGAATGCGAGTTGAGCTGTGTTCTGTTGTGTAGAATGCAACGAGCTGAATTGAGTAGAAATTGCCGAGTATAAATTTATTGCAACTTCTCAGCATTGAACATTTGAGTATTTAAGCAAAATTAACAAATTTAAGTATTCACATTTTGTATTCCCTTCTTCTAGTGTAGAAATGGTGAATGCGGAAACCAATTATATTATTTTTGTATCAACTTGCTTTAGTTTTCCCATTTAGGTTGAATCTTATCTCTTTTCCAATTACCCACTCATATTACTAGAATCGTTGCTTATTTTATCCTAATTTTAAAATCCTAAAATTTTCTTTTCTTAATTTCAGTTAAAAAGCGAAGAAGTTGTTGAAGCATATATCGAGCGATGTAAACAGGTGAATCCGCTAATAAATGCGATTGTGCAGGATCGTTTTGAGGAGGCTCTGCAAGAGGCACGCGATGTCGATCGGGTTATTGAGCTCGGTATCAACACCATCGAGGAGATGGAAGAGCATACACCGCTTTTGGGCATACCGGTGACCGTTAAGGAGAGTATCGCTGTCAAGGGTTTGACAAATCAAGCGGGACGTGTCTTCAAAACTCCACAAATTGCCAAATCGGACGCACCTGTCGTAGAGCAAATCAAACGTTGCGGTGGCATTGTGCTACTCGTATCCAATACACCTGAGCTTTGTTTGCTCTGGGAAACATACAATAATGTAACTGGACAAACGAAAAATCCTTACGATTTGAAACGTACACCAGGTGGTTCTTCGGGTGGGGAAGCAGCGCTGCTAGCGAGCGGTGCATCATTGCTGGGTCTCACCTCAGACATAGGGGGTTCATCACGTTTACCGGCTATGTTTAGCGGTATATGGGGACACAAGCCCACACCATATGCTGTCTCCTTTAAAGGCCATCATCCGACCAGTGATTTTCCGAAATGGGGTGATTTCTTTACAATTGCCCCAATGACACGCTATGCCAAGGACTTGCCACTATTACTCAGATGTATGGCCGATCCAACTGGTCCGAAATTGACGCTCGATAAAGAAATCAGCGTGCATGGAATACGTTTCTTTTTCATGGACAACGATGGCCCGTCGGGGATGATGCGCCCACTTAGTCGTGACTTGCATGCCGCTATTAATCGTGTCGCTAATGATTTCAATGCGAAACGTGTAAATATACGTAAAATGAAATGGTCACTGGACATATCACTCTCGGCAATGTTGACAATGAAGAATATCGAAACTATCTATCACAAAACGGAAGAAGGTGAACGTCCGAAGACAGTATGCACCGAGACTGTGAAGTATTTCTTTGGCTGTTCGGATAGCATTTTGCCGTCGGTGATATTCGGGCATTTGCAAAACTTCATGAAAATTATACCGAATTCACGGCACAAACATCTCGCCACTATCATTGAGGCACTCAAGACTGAATTCAAGGAAATGCTCGGGACGGACGGGGTATTCCTGTATCCGACATTTCCCAATACGGCACATCAGCATTATCAAATCTATCACAAGCTGCTGGAGCCAATGTATATGGCAATATTCAATACTCTGGGATTGCCAGTGACCAATTGTATGATTGGTTTGGATCGGCGCAATCTACCGATGGGCATACAGGTGGTAGCCAATCCGGGGCAAGATCATTTGTGTCTGGCGGTGGCCAGAGAGATGGAGCGACGCTATGGCGGTTGGGTTCGGCCGCCATCAGAGGAGTCGAGTAAACGAGGAGGTGGGGGCAGTGGGGGCGGCGTTAGCGTGTAGTGAAATGTATGTGCGGATTATTATTAATTATTATAAATGCAGATACTGTTATTATTTTTGTTTTATATTTAAATTTAGATGAGCAAAAGACACAAATTGTTTTTGTGTGATTTCTTTATCATTTTTTTTTTTTTTTAGTTTAAACTATCATTTTTGATTATTTGTGTTTTTTTCTTTATGTATTATTTAGTTTTAGATTTAGACTAGTATTTTTAGCATCACATTTTTGTATACGTTGGAGGGGATTATAATATTTTTTTTTGTTAAAAAATGCAGTGAAAAAAGAAGTTGTATATGTATATATATGTTTGTATGTATATATCGAAGAAGACTTTCGTTATTTCATGTAAATTATTTTTCATTTTCATAACTTTTACAAGTTTATGTATAAACATAAATAATTAAATTTCTACATGAACAAAATGTATGAGTATTATTTGTAGGTTTTTTTTTTCAAATGTAAATAATTATATTAGAAGTTTATTATAATTTTTCATTAAAAATATTTTGAAATTTAATTAATTTTAATCGAAATTTAAATTGTATTAACTCATTTTATTCACTTTGCTTGATTCTGCAAAACCAACGATCCCTAAAAATGTCAAGGGGAAGTGCCTTCAAAAACACATAAATCAAATCACATATCATATATTGATCATGAACAAGTATGACAGCAATATTTTTAAAATACTATATCCATTTTAAGCATTAAATTTATTATTATTATTATTATAATTTTTTTTTTGTTACTATTAAAAATTTGTAAGTATTTTAGACACGACAAAACATTACTTTCTTTCCACACTAAACATTACTATTCATATTGATAAAAAAGAAAATGAAATTATTATACATTTGTAAAACTATGTGCATTAAAGATAGGAAAATTAAATTTGTGTAAATAAAATAAATAAAAAAGTATGTATTAAAAATAAATGTTTAAAAACAAAATAAAAATTAAATTGACGCTGGTAGTAATATGGTACATTGAAAATTTAATTCATTCAAGTGCAAATTAAATTATACAGAAACGAATCAAATATTTGCCTCAAGTTCTTTACTAGAATGCAGTCAACAGTCAAGCAGCAAATGCAGCAAAATTATTGTGTAATAAGTAGAAAAAATAAAATTAAAAAAAGAAGTTGGCCTCCACAAAAAAAAAGAAACTATATTATTAACTCTACACATATTTAGTAGGTACTAGTCGTAACACGCAGTCGTAGGTTGGTAACAGTTGAAGCTGTAATTGTAGTAGTTGAGGTTGTTGTAAATTTTTGTGTTGGCTACTACTAACCATTTGCTTGCAAAGTCGAGGCTTTAAGACTATTTTAAATTTGCCAAAGTGATTTATGGTATTAGCACACATAAGTTTGTGTATAAGCATATATATATATATATATGTACTTACATATCTACATACATTTATACAGCACTAAGTTTTAAGTCAATGACTGCAACATGTTGACCAAATATTGACAGCTTCTAAAACTAGTAAGTACAGCGGCAACCGCGATATGCAGTTGAACATTAGTATTTTACATATTGTGGATAGTACAAAACATTTGATATCGTAACTAATAGTAAGTTAATGGGTAATGCTTTGTTTTTTTTTTAATTGAATAGATTTGTTTATGTTTATGATGAATATTTTTGATTGAAATATTTATCATAACAATTAATGAAACAAAAAAAAAAAAAAAAACCAACGAACCATATTTGATACAGAACTGTGAGGGTTTAGAGTTGACATATCAGTTTTTAAACTTTTTAGTATCAAGTTGGCAAATAGTGGTTTAATTTTGAAGATTTCGTTGAATACATATCAGTTATTGTTGTTTTTATTTAGATTAATTTGTTTGGAGATATTTAGAAATTATTCAAATAACATCAAAGGCTATTCAAAACTATTGCAAATCTTTCGATGAGATGGCTAAGCTGATATCTGTAAATTATTGTTTTGACTTATTACTCTTTCGATATAATTAATGTTGTGGAGGTGGGTAATCCGGGGAATATCCTCGATTTTCAATATATTTCCCCATTCGCCGATTTTGACCCAAAATTTCACGATAATAAATATTTTCTTAAAAAAAATTTAAAAAAGTTCTATTCACAATAAAATGCGAGCAACCAGTTTTGTTGTCCAATGTTATTGTCACAGCAGGTAACTACTTAAAGACGTGTCCGAAGCCATAATGATTTCTCGACTAAAAACGAAAGTACAATTTCAAACATCTATGAAACTAACTTATAATATAACTTGCCAAACGTAGTCTAGATTCTTTAAGGCAAAGGTTCTCAAGTGGTGGGGCGCGCCTCCCTGGGGAGGCGTAGACAGATTTGTAGGAAGGCGCGGAGATATTTCTATATTCAAATATATGAATACTCTGTAATGCACGGTAATCATAATTTTTAGTATTCAACAGAATAATTTCTCTTTTCTTTCATATTATATATTAAAACCGACAATATGCATCTTTTAATTTCATATTTTCTATTTCTGACTTAAGGTACGCACACACATTTGCGATTTCATCGGTGCGAATCCGCAACATCTGCGATTTTGACGCATCGTTTTTTTTCGAAAGTTCACAGTTCCCCTCTTTTGTCGTCCTGAAAACGAAAACTGCTGCGTTTTCATGCCAACAATTAACAAAATAAAAAAGAAGAAGTGAAATGAAAAAAAGTAAACAAAAAGAAAAAAAGCAAATTATTTTAGTATTTATATTTAATTTAATAGTTAATTGAACTGGTAAAAATCTCTAATAAAAATCTGTGATATGTGGCAGAAAGAAATGAAAATTAGCTGTTGCGATTTCAATGTAAAGAAATCGCAACAGTCTGTGCCTCTTTGCGTTTTCAAAATTGGTGAATTCGCACCGATAATAGTTTTAAGCCGCAAAAAATACGACAAATTGTTGAAAATTATTTATTAAAAAAAAAAATAATCGAATGTGAAATACCATTTGGTCAGTTTCTCGACTACCTTTTACTATCACAAACTTTAACATTAGGAATCACTTAAGATAATTCATGATTGACGCGATTTACTTATTATTTGATTAGTTTATGCTAGGAAATTTCCAACTAAAACGTCACTAAAACTTCACCATTCTAGTTTTCCTCACGAGGAACTATTTAGCTACTAAATAAATTTACTAGCCTAGTTTATCATTGACGCTGACTAACCACAGCCTCCTCCGAACTACGGAACAACTAGAATTTTATCCAGGCGGGTATGATTAAATTTAAACAATAGTAAACCAACATAAAAAACTGTTGTGTGAAAATCAAAGTAGTGGAGGCGTGGGTTTGCTAAGAATTCGAAAAGGGGGGCGTAGGATGAGAACCGCTGCTTTAAGGTATAATCTCGCTTTACAATTTTCAAAAAATCAATTTTTTTTTTACATAATTTTATTCCTTAGTATGTTTAGAATATATTCCTATTTTTTTGTTGTTTTAAATATCTAATATTTTTTGAGTTATATATATATATATATATATATATATACATCTATATACATGTATTCAATGCCAGTTTTTTTTTACATGGCGGACAGTTAATCTCGAAAACTACTGGACCGATTTTAAAAATCTTGGTCCGTTATGTTTGTGTGAGTGTTTTACACAGGAATCAACTAGAATTTCACGGAAAAAACATCTAAAAAAACAGGTGCTTTTTCGACACTTTTTTAAAAAAAAACTTGAATTTTTTTGTTTGTTTTTTTTACACTAAATCTGGTTGATTCCTGCTTAACGAGATGTATATTAAACAATTCCTTTAGATTTTTTGTTTCAGATAAGCCATTTCTGAGATTAACTGTCCGCCATGGACCGTCTATTTTTTGTAGGGGCCGACTAAGACGCCCTCTGGAGGAGAGATGAATGAAAACAAAAATTTATTAATATTTATTACTTTTATTATTATGTAATAATGATGATACTACAGTAATAAAATATTGAAAATTAAATTTTTTTTTGCCTTGTAAAGTGAGATTATACCTAAAGTCAACTCTTTCCCAGCAATCTAGCTAAACTCGAATCTGCTAATATTAGAGATTTAGAGAAGGTTGTAAAAACTACAAATTAGTTAAACCCTTCCTTAAAAAATTTTAATGCACTTTTTATTTTCAAGTGCTGCAAGATTTTTGCTTATATCAGAAAATAATATTACCAATTTATCTCTAAAAAATTGATCTTTTGACAGTTTTCATAATCTTTGTTTTCCTCACGAGGAATTATTCAACTACTAGATAGGTTTACTGTCTATTTTACCCTCTACATAACTAGACGGGTTTCCAGGCGGGATAGTACAGAAATAAAAATTCAAATTCCCCGTTTTTTCCTCGATCAACGAATTAACCATCTGAGAGCCTTAGATATAATCAATAAAAATTAGTTGAAAAATTAAATTTATAACTCTTCTCTTCAGATAAATCTCATATAATTGAAATTATGGGTGTATTAACAGAACACTATTTCATTGGAGCCCTTGGACGAAGGCTTGGTCTATTTACAAATGAGTTTTCATTTTTGTAGAAGTTGAAATTGAATATATTCTCCATTTCATGTGTATGTGCATTAAGATGCCTCAAGTCCCATACAAAAAGAAAAAGTTATTGTTACCCGCTCCTACAAATTAACCGTGGTTTATTTTTATGATGATCAAACCAAACTACTCAGCTCAAGAAAATTCCTCTAAAAATTTTATTTTGTAAAGAAGTATTTTTTATTAGGCTAGGTTAGGCCGAATACAAGATCACAAATAATAGAAATTCAAACGTGATAAGGTTTTTCATCAGTTTGATTGAATTTTATTTTTTAGGAAGTGTAGCATCGACTTGATTTGTTAGTGGAGCGCTTTAATGTTTTGGATCAATATTTTTTTAAAGTCTATGTAACAAACAAATGCCAAAATATTTACATTTTTAACATCCATCTAAGGCTACGAATGTTTTTAGACATTAAAAAGGAAATTTGGTAGGAATATCATTCGAAATAATACAGGATTTCAAAGTGCGAAAAAAAGCATCCTACGTTCTTGATTAAGTTATTTCCAATGATAGAGCACTGCATTGAATGCTGATTCCTCAAGAACTTAAATGCTAGTTCTGTACTGTGCACTTAGTGCATTCTTAGATATCTCCTTATTTTATGAATCAGTGCTGCTATAATATATTTTGATGATTCCTCTATCTCACTATAGAACTTAATCGTATCTTCTTACTTACTTACTTGGTTAGAGCTTACCAGCTTGTCAGTCCCACAAGATGAGCACAGAGTTATTTTCTCTTGCTTATCTTTTCGTACCTGAGTAGACCTTAAGTAAATCCTAGAAAGTTTTGTGAAGTGTAGGAAATGTGTCCTTACTTGGGCAGAAATCAACCACTGCTTTTGAAAATAGCTTGATTTCCAAGAGTCAAAATTGACTTCACCCTGTCTGATTTTTTTTAATTTCAGTAAATTGTTTTATGTTTTTCTTTTTCTATAACTTACATAAGAAATTTTGTAAAGTATTTTTTACAGTAACTAGTCATAATAAATATGCATGCTGCTGCATCGTGTAGTGCATTGCAGCTGCATGCGTTGTAATTTGCACTGCCTCACAAATAAATCATAGAAGTCAAAGAATTCCATGCAGATGGTTCGTTCTCAAGTAGCTTAAGTTTTGTTTCAAAGACTCTTTTGCATTAAAAGCTAAAAACTTTTTTAAATCGAAATAAAAACAGTAAATTTTAATTTCAAGGAATGTCGTTGCCAACGAAAAACAACAAAAATTGCAAAATTACATGAAAACTTTAACTGGTTTAACGATCCCAAACTCTGCATGCAGTTTGAATTTTCTTTTTAAATATAAATTTTCGCATACTCTTTGGTTTTATAAAAATTTATTAACGTATTTTAATTTATTTGATTAACGCTGTAAATGTAGCCAATTTATTTTATACAAAC
The DNA here is from genome assembly GCA_963691655.1 of Toxonevra muliebris. Classification (NCBI taxonomy): domain Eukaryota; kingdom Metazoa; phylum Arthropoda; class Insecta; order Diptera; family Pallopteridae; genus Toxonevra; species Toxonevra muliebris. The sequence goes on from OY829327.1 coordinate 46,829,504, forward strand.
AAAGTTTTGTTTTAAGCCAAAAAAATCTAAGCACTGTGGTTGTCTGCCTGTCGTCCGTCGTTGGCTGCCACAAAATTCAATTTGAGATTCTTGATTTCAGTGGCACAAGGCCGCGTTGGCGCGCAAATTTTCGGTTGCACAATCGAATTTTGGTTTGTTTATGTTTTTTTTTCTTTAATTTTATTTAATTTTTTGGTAATACTGTATAAGAATGAGGTTACAAATTTTTGGCTAATGTTAATTTGAATATCTTTGTTTTTTCTGCTGTTTGTGAAGTTTAGCAAGAAAAAAGTATAATTGACTTTTTTTAATTGTTTAATTTTTTAATTTGAGTTGTGTGGTCTGTATACTGTTTTTTTGTTGATTTTTCTTCCGCTCACTTCACTAGATTTCATTTTTTCACAGAATGCCAGGCCCCTCATGAGTGATATTAGATGCCAAACTCAGCTGGAAGGCATGCATTACTTTCAATATTTGTAAGACGATGCTACGGCTAGAAATGAGATCTCCAATTTAGGGTAGCATTGGGATACATTGGGCACAGCAATTATTCGGGGAGAGGCTTCGACGTGGAAATCCGAAATGTATTAAGCAGTAAACTTATTATCCTACCTGACTTTACTAGTGAATTCCAGACGAAATAGTAGAATACTAGAGATAAAGGAAGCATGGAGGACGACAAACAAAATTGTTTAAAGTATTACAAAGGTAGCGATCTTCACAGATAGATAAGCTACTGACAGTAGGTTCTAGATTTAACAATAGCATGCGCTTAATTTTCAGGATAAATGCTTCAGGCTGGACATTTCTCGTTTATGTTTCCCGACAAAAAGGAACGTCGCTGGTTCGAATAAATAAGCTAGAGCCTGAAATTCTATTAATTATGAAAGTTTATCTTGGACTAAATTAAATTGACTAGATATCGATGCCATACTTTCTGAAAAAACATACAATTGAGCATTCCTTCTTTCTGATAGTCTCTTTTATTATTTTCTATAGTTTAAGTTTCCACACTGATTTTTTTTTTTTACAGTGTGCTTACAAAATTTAAGCCTTCTCTTAGATATTTCTACCTGAATATAATGATTTTCAGAATGAGATACAAAAAATTTAAATCGAAAAATATCATCATGCTGTGCTCAAGGCTTTAAAACATTGTAGCTCATTAAGAACACGAAATTGTTAAGAATTTGGTTATTATTTTTCGGAAAACATAAACAGGTAAGAAAGAAAGAAAAGAAGAGAGCTTAAACCAGAAATATCATATTGCTCGTTTTATGCAAGACTGTCATAAGTCAAAAAAAAACGAATTGTTGAGAAAATCATAAATGAAGATTTCAATGAACTAACACTCCGTAGAACGCAATAACGACACATACGCTTCTCACGCGGAAAGCTCATAAAATACCGTCATGATTCTATTACACAAGATAAAGTATTAAACAACAGTTTTTTCTGTATATTTCATTTAAATTTTTAATTTTTTTTCGTTATGACTGTTTTGCAGCAAATGAACGGAATGCGCATAAAGGTAAATGAGCTAACAAGTTGAAAGACAATGCTATTTTTTCGTATTTAGTAGTTATTTAGGTAAGCAGACTCTCTGAATTTGTGACAAATCTCAATATTGACACTGTAAACGCACTGATCTGCGATAGACTGAAAGAGGGACATACTTGTTGTGCCCTCATACCCATGCTCAAAAACCGAATGAGTTGCTTGCTTCCACTCACACGTTCTCTTCTCTTTGTCTGTTTCGATAGCACGAAAGAAAAGATTAGAGTACCTGTAACTATTTAGTATTTTATACACGTTTTCATTAAAAAAAAACAGAAAAACAAAGAAACGATGAAGAAGAGTATCTCAAAGATTTTTGTTGACCAAGTTTGCTTTGACGCAGTTGTTCATTTCGAATTTAGATGTTGAGTAAAGTAGAAGTTTGGCTTTGGCATAACGCTTGGTATTTTGGTCTTGAATTTTTAAGAATTGTTTGAAAAATTAAATGTACATATTATAAAATTAATTCATTTTTAAGTATTTTTAATAATATTATTCTGCGCATTTGAGGTGACAAATTAATACATCAATATTTGTACACCGTGATCCCGCAGATAGATTAATTAAATGACGTGTCGATTACCGTGTTAAATCAACTGAAAAATAATATAGTTATTTAACCCCGTAAGACTCGTACAATTTCTTTTATTATCTTTTTATTTTTATATAGTATGTACCTATGCCACGTATACGTATTGTATGTGTAAAGTAATCATATGTAGAAAATATAAATAGAAATGTTAATTTATTGTAAATTTATAAATGGTTACTTATTCATTTCTTGTCACGTGTATTTAATAATTTCATGCGACATGCGTTTTCACATGAAATTTAATCGTTATATTTTATTGTAGTCGTAGTAATAAATATTAATGATCTATAGGTACAGCATTTCCAGATAGATGACATCATCTTCTGGCCCTTTGGCTCCCTCAGCATTATTGGTTTTGTGTTTGTGTTGTTTTGCAAATACCCACAATTCCCTCATTCATCATCTCTACTACAGATAAATTAAGCGTGCCAAATGATTTTTTGATTGATTTTTCGTTGCCATTCATGTAGTTTCCCCCTTGATAATTACAATAATGGCCTCCAATAAATAAAACTACGATGTTACTTTTTAATTGATCGCTCTTTTAATGAGCTGTTTATTTTTATTTATTTTTGTCATATTTCAGTACCTATTATAAACCGTCATCGCTTTAACATATCATAAAATCTTTTAATGCATCAAAATATTATACTTTTGTTTTACATTTTTAATAAAGAAATGAAATTTAATACTGAATATTTTCATTCATTTACTTGTTTTCCGTCTTAAATGCGTGCGCCTAAATATGTGCTTTAAAAAGTTTGTTGTAATTTTAAGCTGGAATAGTCAATGGCCGGGTTTACGTTCCTGAAAATGCATTGCTGGATTTTCCAGGAAATAACTTGCACAATTTCGTTTATTCGTTCATGAGCTAGCATAGATAAACGCCTATTTTTGTCGAGAGTAAACAGATAGAGCTTCTTGTAATTCCTAGAATACATTCGGAGCCAATTTAACTTTTGGCCATTTATTTCTATAGGGCCAGGAACGCAGAATGTGGTGATTTTATTTGACTTCCAAACTTCTTTCATTAGCTACTCTAAATACTATAAAACACTTCATTAAAATGTAAATATAAAAACAAAAAATTGTAAAGAATTTTGTAAGGAAAAAGTAAGGATATTTTTTTTTTGCAGCGCCGGGATTTTTGATACAAGTATGTTCGGATTTTTTCTTATCCAGTAGTGCGATTGCGTCCAGACAATCTTAGTATATTACTACACTTTCATTCGTGGCTAAATTTTTTACAAAGGCTTATGGAAAAATATTCGTTTTTGGCCCATATATAATTGTACAATTTTTCGTTTCTGTTATCGAGCTGTCTGTGAACCACTTTAATGTTTGATTTCGAATATTTTCTTGTCCCAAGAGTTTTATCTTCCTCAGAGCAATGCCAATTCTCAAAAATTTAATCCATAACAAAAGTTCCGGTACATAAATAACCCGATTTCTTCTTTCAACACAAGAAAGAATAATATGAAATTTTGTAATAGGTTGAAAATTGTTCTATTAGAGTTTTACTTCAAATTTTTTATGTTTAATTTTAATTTCTGGCAAATGCAAATCATGTAAGAAACAGTGAACAAGCTTCAAATCGTACAGAGACTATTTTAGTAAAATTCTATTCACATTGAATCAGCAACAAAATATATTGAAAAGCGTTCTTAAAATCATTCTCATTTTTTTAACAAAGTAGAAATAACTAGTACCGCTGGTAACTAGCAAAAACAGACTTAGTTACACTTAAGACCTATGTAATGACATTAATTTTATTTCTTGAAAACTTTTTACAACAAAAAAATAAAATTTAAAATAAATCTAAAAAAACACCCTGTGCTAAGTTTACACTTACTGAACGTACTCCACAGAAGACGCACTCCGAACAGCTGATTGCAACGTGAGAAACTTACCGATAATATGTCGCATTTGTTTACAAATTTATTTTATTTGATTTTACATAAAATTTGATAAAAATACATGCAAACAAACATAAGAAATGTCGGTTGATTATAGCAAGTTAAGCTCAGTTATACTGAAGCAAGTTTTTGGAGAAATTGTGCAGGTGGTAGCAGATTGTTTATTCAGTGCACGTAAGTGTTTTTTTGCTGTAAAAAACAAGCAATAATGTAATTTATTTTTAAAAATTAATTTTCTTCCTAATCTCAATTAGACACACGGACCCTCAACTCAATTGTGAAGGCCACAAATCTTTCAAGAAAGGATGTTACCACAGCGCTTTCCGTGTTAATAAAATATCAGTTGGTGAGTTTTGAAGCGTCACAGGCGAACCCTTACATTGCAGAATATATGCTAAAGCGTGAAGAGATTTTATACATTTTACGCTATTCACGGTATAGTTAAATTATTTGAATTATAAAAATATAAACATTTACAATATGTATTTATCTTCAAAGCTATGTGCATTTGATACAAACAAAATATGGGACCGTAGGTGCTGCTATTGCCGAAGAAATTTTGCATTCAGGCTCACAAACTGCCACCAATACACTGCTCAAGTGTATGACAAATGGTGATAATGGTGGTAACGGTGGTGTTGAAAATAAAGAAAAAGTAGAAACTTATCGTGATACTTTTTTAACTATGATACGAGACAATTATTTAATTAAAATGCCGTTGTTGGTGCCAACGGAAAGTAATGATGCTGCTGCTGCTGCAGTAGATGGTGTACCTAAATTGCATATTGAACCATATGATTTATTTAATCCACCTGATATAAATTTGCTATTAATAGCACAGATTCAAGCAGGTACTGCTCAGCCTGAGCAGGCTAAAGATGCTGGTGAGTTTGCGTGTGGTTTTTATGTATATTTAAAAAATATTCTATGTGATTTGGAATTGCAGGCATCTATTGGCAAATACATTTCAATCGTTTTCACCAGGACTTTCGTGATGCTATTATGATTGGTGCTATTGAACGCAAGCTGGGCGCTAGTGCTGGCGAATGCTTTCAATTTATACTGCGACAAATGTACGAGCGCACAGATCCATGGATGAGAGTGAGTATTACAAATCCTGTTTTGCCATTTGCGTGTTTTGCACCCGTTATGAGTCTGAAGATACTAAAACTTATTATTTAATCCCATTTTTTATCCACACTTACAGCAATCTTCTAATCCCTTTACCTTTGTGGAATTGAAGCAATCCATCGAAAAAAAATCCAATAACCTCGATTTAATAAAATATTTGGATGGGTATGTCGCGCTCATAGGTAGGTAGCTTTACATTTTTCTAATAAATTTTAGATACATATCTTTATTTAAGTTATTACCAATTTACAGCTGATGATTCCCTGCACTTTATACGAAAAATAGGCGAAATGGGCGGTGGCCAATATGTCGTTGAATTGGAGCGCTCGTTTGAAGAATTAGCTCTCGTATGCATCGAAAGTGTTATCACTGAACGTTTTGGCTCGAAAGCTTCACGTATCTTTCGTGTGATACGCATGAAAAAATATATCGAGCAAGAAGATTTACAAAAAGAAGCAATGATACCGGCAAAAGAAGCAAAACTGCTCTCATATAATTTATTTCAAGAGCAATTCATACAAATCAAAACAATACGTAAAGCCGGAGGTGGTGGCACTGGACCCGCCAAAGCATTTTATCTCTTTCATTTGAAGCATAAACAGGTGAGAAGAAATTAACATTTTTATGTGGTTTTAGTTTTATAAAAAAGTTGTATTCTTTCTAGATTGTTAAAATGCTTTTAGATATCTGTTTTAAAGCATTATACAACGATATAACTCGCTCAAATTTTGAAAAGTCTGAACATAAGCGCTTAATTGAAAAATCACAAAAACTCGATAGCATTATAGCAACAATGAAAGATCGCGGCGAATCGGAGGAATACATTGCCGAGGTTTGTATCAAGCTGTAGTTATTTTATTTTAAGGTTTCATACTCACTTTCGATCAGATTTTGGAGACTTTAACACCGCCTGAACGTGAGATACTCGAAAAAGTTAAAACACGCATTAAAACATTATCCAAAGCTGAACTTACTCTAGATGATAACATATTCCTGTTGCAGATGTATTTGTACCACTCAACGCAGGCACCATCGCTGGCGAAAGTTGCCAAAGAAAAAAAATAGAGCGTACATTCAGCAGTCGAAACTTTATTGAAAGTAGTTTTTCCTGCTTATGCAGCCATTTATAGTTTATATTTTATTATAGACTTTTTTTTTTATTTTAAAGTAAAAATGATAAATTAGATTGCCTTTTTGTGTTTGTAATTTAAAAACGATGATGAAAAGAAATTTGACTATTTACAAGTACATGTGGAAAATAAAGAGATTTGTTTAAAATAACAACAATAACTAAATAAATGCTTTTGTTATTTTTTAAATAAAGTACGTATATAATTATAATAATAAAACTTAGCAATTAAGTTAAGAATTCTATAAACTACTATGAACTAAAATGAAATCTAAATACGTAATTAAAATTAAATTATGAATTTTTGTTTGTTGCGTATCTTTCCGTTGTAACAATAATATTTTTTGTGAAATGGCATTGAGCATGATGTATTCAAAACAGAATATATAAGTAAATACGTATGTAGATGCGTATGTGTTTTTGTGTATGTATGTTTTATGATGGTGTGCGTGTGTGTGTGTGTGTTGTAAATGTAATTTTACATTGCATTTCCATTGTAATGCTGATACATATGATCCCAGAATTGTTGCCGCTCTGCTTCTGGATTGCTTTTCATTTCCAAATTTTCTGAAATATCCAAATAGTTAATGCTATTCATCACATTCTCTGGATTTATGGGCTCCCAGTTGATGCCCAACATCGCAGCATCCTCAGCATTATTTTGTGGTGTTGGCGTACCATGTTTAGCAAAATTGGTCCACATGCGCACCATACGATTCTTGACCATCACTTCAGTGGAACGTGGATCCAAACTCAAATTGAAGAAACCAAATTTAAAAAGGTAACCCATTTCATCGCCATGACAAACACCTGGACGTGCAATGCCCAGCATACGTTTGTACAGACCCAAAGCGCCATCAAACGAGAAGCGATACATGTAGACGGGTGCATTGCCATATTTGGCATGATTGCGCGCTGTTTTCCGTATACCCTGCAGGAACATTAAGTCAGTGAGCAGCTGTGGAAATAGAAATTAGACACATTACTGTAAAGTGTAAATAGAAAGTTATTTATTTAAATTTTTTTTTTTGGCGTACTGCAATCATTTCGTCCACCGATTCGATTCCCACATGTTTTGTGCCCAAATAGAATTGACGTATTTCTCTGGTGACGCGCTCTCTATCATCGGTAACATTAAGATCATGTGGAACCATGCGTCCAAAATCGTTTTCGATTATTTCAAGCAATTTTGGATTCTTACGTAGTCCTTCAAATATATATAAAAGAGATTAATAAGCTAAACAAATTCATTCCTGTGTGATCAATTGAATCAGAACATCGATTAAGCTCTTGATTAATCGAATAATCAGTAACTCTATTAATTGCACATGCATCTATTTAATCAAACACTCAAGTTTCGCTGAAATTCTTCAACTGTATTTCACTTACTTCTTATAAACAACATCGCCTCGTGCGTATTATACCCCGTCATATATGGCACATTGCTATGAAATTTATGCTCACGATACATATTATTTGGATGCTCTGCCATAAATGGCTGTTCATAGAATATTTCCCTATCTGCACCTCTATTCCAGTATCCCTCCACCACTGGCACAAATGGCAGCCCAATATTGTTACGGGAATCTTCTGCGGTCAGAGTTGTTGGCGCCGCCTCTACCAATTTCATTGCTGGCACACGTCGTAAAAATTCTAAAACTTCTTCCGTATCGTTACTGCCAACGTAACCTAAATTTGCAGCCAAACGAAATGCTCGCTCAGTTGAACTAGCCGCCATGGCCCATGGATTTAGTGTTGAACCACTTTGTGAGATGGCACGTTGAAATAGACCCTTGGCAAGCGGTGAAAGCAAAAGCATTTGCACTGATGATGCCCCCGCTGATTCACCAAATATTGTCACTTGTTGAGGATCACCACCAAAGGCAGCAATATTATCTTGCACCCATTTCAACGCCAGAATTTGATCCTAGAAAGGAATTTTAAAGTTTAAAGCATGAATTGTAATTGTACAAGAAACTTTTTAATTAATTAGTGTCATAACTAATTGATTACTCTGATCCCTAATTTATCAAAACTTTACTGAATTTAAAATGGTAACACTAAATACATACCTTCAAACCTTGATTCCCTGGCGCATCAGGACCTGCAGTTAAAAATCCAATTGGGCCCAATCTATAATTTAGCGTTACCAATACTATATTCTCCGCTACTAAGTAATCTGGACCATATAGGAAAGTATTACCGGACCCAAAAGAATAACCACCACCATGCAGCCAAACCATTACTGGTAATTCGGGATTACTATAATAAATAAAACAAAGTTTATAATGTAATTTATTACACATTTCAAGTTATCTCTGAAACTCACTTGGTTCCTTTGGGCATTTTGCTGGTAAACACATTCAGAAATAAACAATCTTCATTGCCCTTGAATGTATCTAGTATCATGTTCTTATGGGGACAGCTGTAGCCTTCACGTGATGCATCACGTATTCCATACCAAGGTTTTTCAGGTTCAGCAGAGCGAAATCTTTTAAATGATTTTAATTCAATTTATTACTAATTTAATATCATTATATTTTATGAATTTTAAAATATATATTTGTAATGTATATACCTTCTTGAGCCCACTGGCGCCTCTCCATAACGTATACCTTTGAAGCTATAGTATCCGCCACGCTCTCCTGAACGATATTTCTGATAACGCCCGCGTATTTTACCAGCTGATGTTGTTACAATCACTTGTGTATCTTTCTAGAAATTTAGAAAAAATAATATTGTTATATAAATCATTGGAATAAAGGATTCTATATTCGTAGAATTATCATAATCTCTTTAATTTTTATATATTAAATAGAGATGCATAATGTGAAATTGATATTGTATTTTAATTAATTTTCGCTTGTATTTTAATTAATTTTACTTTGAGAATTTTTACTAACTTTGAAACCTCACAACACTGCCAGACTGACTTAGAATATAAATATTAATTTTTATGATCTGACTATTGAATACGTAATTGGAATATGTGCAAAATACAAACAAAATTGTTCTGAGACTTGTAGTGAAGGCACCTACAAGTACAGCAATTTATTTGCTACCTACAACAAAACAAGAAAAACTTCACACTTTATTGCACTGTTATCTAGGTCGAAAAAAATTCAACTGCCAAATGAAAATAAAAGAGCACCTCAACACAAAAATTAATTGCTAAAGTCAAACCAAAATTTCGCAATATTTTCCATGGCCCAGATTGAAAAACTTAATTTTCTAAAATCTATAAAGAAAAAATTCTTAAAAATTGCACAACCAATATGCATTTATATTCATTCTTTGTTTACATTTTTTTTTTTAAATAATTTTTGTTAATGAATTCGCATGAACGTGTGAATATTTATAAAATACTAGTAAATTTTTAGTTGCGTAATGCAATTCAAAATCATGTTGTTCAATTTATCAATAAATACTTCATGCATCTACATACAGTTTTTAGTTTTTTTTTTTTTTTTTGGTTGAAATTATTAAACTTGTAGCTTGAGTTTTTATGTTCGTTTAACAATTTCTGCATTTTTGGACACATGTACGTTTCTGTCACTTCAGACTCTGTCTTTCTGTGTGTTGAATTGATTGAGTTTGAACCAACCAACAAAATCCTATGCAACTGTAATTGAACAAATCTTTCAGCTCTTATTTATGGGCTTATTAATACCTCCTACTAGAGTTCGTTGTGGTTTTATTTCAATATTTCGAGGTGAATTTATCGATAGGTTTTTAATGAACTTAATAAATCTCAGTTTTAACTTGAAGTTGACTTTTTTAGTTTGAAGTGCAACTTTGTGCTTGACTACAACTTTTGCCGAATTCAAAACTTATCTTAAGACGTAGATATCGAAAATCTCAGTTTCGAAAAAATTTCGTATTTCTGCATATGGAGAGTGTAACCGGAATAACCGCATTTTAAGTCTATAGATTTTTACATCAAAGCTTCAGTGGATAGTAGTGCAGTTGCATTTAAATAGTGCAGTTGCATTTATTTTATTCAGGTTACAAAGTCGCTAGATCAGAAGTTCACAGCCATATAAGCAATAACCTATAAGAAAGCCAGGCATCATAGGCCACCGATTATACTATCTTAAAACTTGGTTTTGAAAATTCAAATATCAAAATTTGATTATGAGTGTACACTATCGGGCTTAAACTGGACCGTGAAGTAGCGTGTTCCAGGTATAAAGTTTTCGCTACACAACAGACCAGCCAGCCTGTGGTAATGTATCTTTAAGCAGTTGCGGTTCTAGGATTTGAATTTGGAAAGGATAAATATCAGACTCAATATCGACCAAAACCCAGACCTAGACCAAGGTTAGGTTTGAGTGGCTGCCGAGAGACACACTTAGGCTTGAATGTTCCATTGTGATACCACTTAGTTGGACCTACAGTTTAATGTTAATTCCGAACGGCGGTGTGGCAATTTTTTATCAGCTTGGTGGTTTCGCCATTACCAACCAAGGTGTGTACTTGTACACTTTCTTATAATTCTCATACACTTAATGAATATAAGAAGGTTATGAGAATTAATCACCAGACGAAGACGGGAATCTAACCCGAACTTCCCGGATGAAAGTCTAGTGCACTATCCACTAGACTATCCAGGTCGTCACTTAGACCAAAAACTAGTGCAGAAATTTTATCAATATTCACACCAAAAAATACAGGCCAAAAGTTAAAAGATATTTGAAACAAAACTGAGACCAAAATTCAAACTAAAATCGGATAGATCGTCGAAAATTTCGACCAAATTTCAAAGTAAAATTTAACCATTTTTTTCACATCGAAGTTAAAACCATGAAAAAGACCAAGTTCAGATCAAAAATCTAGATTCAACTGAGACCAAATTCAGACCAAACCTTGGTTAAAAAAAAAAACAATATTCATACGACGAATCGGACAAATTCCAACAAAAACTGATCAAAATGAGGCCAAATTCAGACCAAAACTCAGACTAAAGACCTGAATACAAACAAAAATCAGTACGAAATTCAGAAAAATTAAACCAAAATTCAGAAAAAAAAAAATTTAGACCACAACTCTACAAACTAATAGTTAAACAAAACTTTAAGCCAAAAGAACGCCAAATACCGAACGAAAGCAATCCAAAATTCAAACCAAAAACCAGTAGAAATATCTGATAAATATTCACACCAAAACATTTTAACTCAAATACAGATAAAGACCAAATTCAGACAACAAATTAAAAAAAACTGCACCAAAATTCCAACCGATTTATTTCACATAACACTTTACTAGGTTGCTGACCATAAGCACATAAGTAGAAATAAGAATGCTGATGCCCTGGCTAGGGGAGTAATCTTCTCGCAGTTCTCTCTACAATCCGACACCAGATGGAGAGGTTTAACTTAAACTTAGTGTGTCATATCAAGAAAGATGTGGCTCCACTATAATTTTTCTAAAACTATTAAATTTCTTTTATATTTCTCCAGGGTAGAAATGGTATACGGGGCTCTGGCCAAATGACTCAAATGCAGGAAGACTCCGAAGTCCGAATAATGATTTTAGTTGCAGCTACCATTCCTAGGGAAGGGTCCCAAACGCCCAATTTAACACGTTGCTGAAGTTTTTTGAGTGAAACTTTTTCTTGATCATTAAAATTGAGACAGTCTAGTGGTGCATTACGCACTATTTGATTTCTTGGCGCATAAGGAGACTACTTTACCAATTTTAACCAATTTCGAGAGTTTTCTAATCAAAAACTGATAAAGAAAATGCCAAACCAAATGCCGGTCACCGAAATTTCTCAGTTGTATTAATCTAGGGCACTTGTATAAGGACTAGAACAAAAATGTACTAGGTTTGTTTATATGCACCACCACAATTACTAAGATTTAAGAGTTTGAAAATTGAAAAAGCCACTCTACTGTACAATCTTGTAATCAATGACAGTTATTTATATTATGCGAGTAGAATTTGAAAAATAAAAGAATGTCCACCAAAAGTAAAGTGAGTTGCATTAATGTTGTAAACAGATTATGTTACGTGTGTGGTGATTGAATTATTGGGTCGCAAGCCAGACCGATCACTGATATTACTAGAAGTGCACACAAATATTTTGGTACTCCAATCCAGTTCTCTGAATGGAGTGCCGGTTTATTTTAATTAGATGGGCAAGTGGAAAACCAAATTATCTGAAATTCGGAGTATCCGTGGAATGGAGAGAGGCATGATCTAACCTGAATGATTGCTACTTTTGTGTGACAAGTGTTACCAGGTTTAGCTTGAGGAAGAAAGCCAATTGGAAATATGCAAATGTTTCCTCTGTCACCAGACCTATCATTCATTTATATCATGTACCCAAAACAACCTCTAACAAGTTCAACTGATTCATCATTCATCATCAACTGTACAGTCTAGTGGCGATGAATTCACCAAAGGAAACGAACCTCAACTTATAACTCAAGATCGTTTGAATGATTTGGTTAGAGATTTGAAGCTGAAAAAACTCAAATACAGCCTGAAAGCAACTCTAATTCACAATGGAAATAAAAACCATTAATTCCAATGTTTCACGTTATTCGAATGAAGGAGTCATTCAATTGCATACATAAACTTCTACATTAGTTAGTTATATGTTCCTTATTTAAATAAATTCATTTAATAATTTAAAAATTACTTGAACTTAGGACAATGACTTTAATGTCGTCTGCCGTTTCTCTTCGATTCTTCTTCTACGTTTGATAAACTATAAAGATTATCAATGGAGCATTAGCTGAGATTTAAATATTATTGCACTGCTCATTGGTTTACAAACCGGTTTGACCAAATATTTTTATGTTTATGGGATAGTCGCGATCGAAAAAAACATTTTGTTCAAAAGGATTGCCTCACTTCATATCAAACTGGGTCTTTTCAAAAAATGTTATCAAGACAGTTTCAGTTTTTGATCACTTAGTAAAAGTTTTCCCATCACTTAGTAACTCGAAGATAAATCAGAAATTTTCGTTGGGCCACACAAATGGAAGCTAATGAAGGATGAAGAATTAACAAAACTTTTACCAACTAAACATTAAAAAGCTTGGAAATTTTTCGAAGAAATCGTTAAAGGTTTTCTCGGAAACTCGAATATGTCATTGAGGATGCATTTCTTTCATTCTCATCTAAACTTTTTTCCACCAAACTTGGGTGAAGTGATGAACAGGGTGAATGCTTTCACCTAAACCTAAAATCAATCGAATTTCGGTATCAAGGCTTATGGAATGAGAAAATGCTAACTGTTTATTGTTGGATGACCATTAGAGACACCAATCCCAAAACACACAACAGACAAAATGTAAACACTATTCAATTCTCTGTTTATTTAGAAGCAATGTTAAGCATTAAAATTATTGAAATCGTTGTTTTTATTCCTATTTCTAGCTCCCAAACTAAAGTTTGAAAACCAATCGCTGTGTACTTAAATTTTCATAAATTTCTTTCATAAAAAATTCAGCGATGAGATTTAATTTGCCCGTCTCTATATACAGTGGCGGTTCTAGATTTGGTTTGGATAGTACTTCAAATGAACTTTCAAAATATATTTTAATATCACTCTTAGCATCGATATCAGTATTGATATCAGCCTGGTGGTAAGTAAGTTTATCATCTTACAACTGCAAAACCAAGCACTCTATTTTTATGAAGATTTAAATATATCTTAATTTGACCAAAAAAACAATGCATTTTAAATTTCAACGAGATCTGTACACGCTTTCGGGTACCGGGCAACAACCGATAAATAAACAATATTCAGACCCACGAATCGGACCCGAATTCCAACAAAAATCGACCAAAAACTGAAACACTGGACCAAAATTCCAGCCGAATTCAGAACAAATTTAAAACAAAATTCAGACCGGATTCGGACCGAAATTCAGACTAAAATACGTTTCAGACCAAAATTTTGACAAACAAACTCAAACTAAAAGTTAGATGAAAGCGCTAAAAACAAATTAAAAGCAAATCAAAATGTAGATACGAAATCCGATCAAACGCTGAGTAAACGCTGGGCTGAATAAAATTCTGACCACAATTTTTATTTTATGAAAGAATTTTAACTTCGAATCTCTATAACTTGTGATGAAAATGGATACTTTAATTAAATATAAGTTAATCGCCTTTTTAAGAAAAATATAGATGCTCTACTTTTCATTTTGAAAAATGGAAATTTTGATAAAAATGGCGATCCATGTCCGAAAAATCAAAAGATTGACTATATCTCAAAAACCAGAGTTTCTGCGACAAAACTGATGGCAGATTCGGGTTTAGTGGTCCGAAAAACATTGGGAGCCATCCACTTTGGAGATGGGTGTTGCAATTTTTTTCATTTTGTTGTAGATACACTGTATCTACATTTTTGTCTACACATACTCCCAGTAACTTAAATTCTTTTAGAAACCATATATAAATATCGTATCGAAAAGAAACTTCGCACAGTTACATAGAATTTTAATATAGGAATTATTTTTAAAAAATTATAAAAAAATAAAATGAAAATAATAGTTATTATAGTCTTGGGTTTCATTGTATGGACTCAAGAATTTGGAGCGAGTATTGAACAAAGTGAAGCGCCCATACAAAAAAAAAAACAATGTGGGAAATGGAGCAATGTTAAATGTGCAGCTTACTGCATCGTCATCGTAAGATTCAAAGGAGGAAACTGCGACGAAAATGTTGGTTGTGTGTGCGGCAATCAATGGGGAGTGCTAAACTTATGAATAAAACTTTTGAGATGCCTTAAAGTTCATAATTTTTTATTTTAAAATAGAAACTTTTTACATTTTTATTACTGAAATAATGAATGTGTTCTACATTTAAATAAATGCAATTACAAAAATGCTCTATAGATGTCGCTAACTGCAAACTTTTTAGAGCATTGTATAAATTATTTAAATGTGACTTTAAAGTGGTCTTTATTCAAATTTATTACTAACGTTTATGTGACCAAAGCGACTTTTAAAGGAATATTAAAAGTAATAGTTGGCAATGAGCAGCATGAGTAGTATTTCAAATTTTAATATTTACGTTGCTTCTAATAAAGTTCTTATATTATTTTAAATGAGTTTTAAGTTTTTAAACAACGAAGACCTCGTACATAATTGTATTCCAAAAACTGGAAATAATATTTTTAAAAATATAATAATAATAATAAAATATTTTTATTTAAATTACAACTAAAAATACCTATACATAATCTTAATGGCGGTGGCACAGCTTCCATTGTGCATATTTACAATAATCGCCTGCATGCTTACCTGACTGCTGAATGCAGTTTCTACCAAGACAAGGTAGCCAGGCAGGCAGTGAGCCAGTGAGGCAGTTTGCAATCGATGCATTCATATGGTTAAACTCTAACCAAAGTCATTGACATCAATCGCAGCGGTCGCAAGTGGACATACCTATACATATTTAGATATGCACACGTACATATACACAAACAAGATTTGAATGTATGTAAGATGCCAAATGCTGAAGTATTTTAGGTGATCACCTGCTTCAATTGCTCTTGCATGTTGTCTCGCTTTGGTGCTTACATAATTGTAATTTGTATAAGAGTCATAGATACTTATATCTATAAGATACATATCAACGCGATATTGTGTAATCTGACGTTGAACTAGAATCAAAAAAATAAATAAAAGCACTTTAAAGTTTTTTATTTTTTCTTTCTTGCAACTTCAACTTTTGCTTTTCGTTTGTAGCACATGAATGCAATATTATATACAGATATTTTTTTTTGGCTAGGTGCAATTGGCCATCGCTTTTTGGTAACTACTTTTGAATGTTAACTGTATGCTTGTTTATTTAGCAGACATTTTACGTATTTACCATTAGTTTAATTGGTTTTTTAGTGGTTTTTGTGTGCGTTTTTGAAGGTCGTTTACGTAGTTAGAATGTGAATTTGATTACGACTAACTGTGTATTTTAATTTTTACTTGCAATTTTAAATTTAACTTGCAATTTTAAATTTTTTTAAAATTTACAATTGTGGTTCTTTAATTTTTTTCATTAGTATTAAATTATGATATTTCTGCAAAAACAGCTTAACCCTTACGTGGGCATACAATGAACTATACATGTTTGATACACCCAGGTCTGGCCAGACCGCCTTATAAAATGTACATACAAGATGAGTGAATGATATAAAAGGCATGTAAAAGTGTATTGCTATCTTATACATAGGGTTCAATCGAGAGAGATGGAATTACCCTGTGCATTCACTAATTTTGGTCTGCTCAAGCTGAACACAGGCCGAGCAGATTTTAACTACAAATCATTTCGAAATTAGAAAGATATCCTTTGAAATTTAGAAAATATTTCAAAATCCGAAAATATCATTTAAAGTCAGAACACAGACCGAATATAGAAATTCATAAAATATAATTTTAAATCAGAGAAAAAGCCAAACCAGAACACAGATGGAGTACAGGTCAAGTACAGGTTACGTGCAAGCCGAATATAAACCGAGTAAATGCTGAAATCACAGTGCAACAGAAATTTTAGGATCGCAGATCCCGACTGTGTACTCAGTTTTTCTCCATCACATCTAGATCTACTTCAATATGGATCTGAAGTCGAAAAAATGGGATCTTCGAAGGCTGTTAAGAAATTTCTTTATTTCAACAGATACGAATTTGATGTCTGAAGCAAAGTTGTTAAGCAAGAAAAGAGACAAACAATTTTTCATATATACACTTTTCTTCCATCTCTTACCTTTTCTCTTGAAAATGGGTTTTAATACCCCCTTTTTTGATAAATGACCGATAAAAAAAAGTCGTTGAGAAAACAATTATACTGTCTTTGGAGAAAATGTTTCTTGTTAAAAATTATGGGGCGTCCTAGAACATCGAAATGACCTACGTGGTACATATTTCCCTGAATAATGCAAAAATCGATTTGCTTTAGAATCAAGCCACTCACACTACGTAAGTAAAAAATGGAATCGTTTGTTGTTGTAATTACATTAGGCTCCCATGTGGAGCCAACAAAATTAAAAAATTATTTAATTGATCACGCTTATTTTACCATATAATAATTTTAACATTGTTTCAAAACCGTAACCAAAGTTTTATGTTTCTATCTCAATTGGAAGTATTTTTGGCCGTTGATTTCATACAAGCCCGACCACTGTGCACTGGGAGTGAATCACGGGTCTGTTGATTGATTTTCTACGCGACTTGACTTGACAGACTAAAGAAAGCCTAGAGAAAAAACTTTAACTTACAACTATGTATAATAATTAGAGCAACAAGTATAACAATTAAACAAAGCATTGGCGTTTTCGAATCTGAGAAAAACTGAGTACGCAGTCGTGATCAGATATGAGTTATAGACCGAACACAGGCCGATCACAGGCTAACTATCAAAATTCAGTAGATAGATATCATTTCATAATACAAAAATATACTTTTATGATCAGAGCCTGTTTAAAATCAGAATAGACAGTTGAATATTGCTTACATTTGATGAAAAACATAATTTTTTTTGCTAATAATGGAATCCTCTTTAGCACAGACCGGTGGAGTCAATAAATGTAAAAATCGCAGCGTTTTCTTTTCTACATCACTTCATAGAAATAACTTAATAATGTTAACCACAGATATTTCGCAATTGAGCATTGACTGACTTCAGTCGTTTTCACAGAAATCACCTTAAACAGTAATAGTAGATAATTTTAGTAAATTGATTACTTACCCTTAGTGATCTGACAACTTCTTGTACAACGCGCATCGCACGTGATGGCAGCAATTGCACCAATGAATTTGGATGTGATGTCAGTGTCTTCCATGCGGTTGATTCCTGAAATTAATTTTTTTTAATAATGAACCTCTGATTGAAGTTTGAATTTAAATTTATAATATTTTGTAATTAGAAAAAAAGATAAACTACTGTATAAGCAATGACAAAACATATAGGTAAATATAAAATTAAATCTTCGTAGTATAATATAAAAAGGCGTATAAAAGTGTACACTATGTGCAATGCAATCTGATATAGCTTAATACAGCAACTGTAGAAGTTAAAAGGCATTAACCACGTGCTCGCACAACTGCCTCATTTATAGCCAAGTTAATTAAATTAGCCACTGCTGCTTTTTGACTTTTTGGTGGTCTTCATTTTTAATGTAATTTAAAGCATTATGTTCTTTATTTTATTTGTTTGTTTCTTATTATTTTCGTTATCTTTAAAGTTTTTATTTTTGGTTCGTTTTGAATTATTCATAACGCATGTTTTTCATCTGCGCTGCTTCCGTTTCGCACTTCTAGCTGCCGCTCATAGTGCAAGGTTTTCATTTTTGAGTTTACATATTTCTTCTTTTTTATTATTATTGTTGAATTGATTTGGTATGGTTTAGTTTGTGTGTTGTGTTTGCAAGCCATCACCATTGTGTGCTACAGACTGCCTGCGCTGCTGCCGCTTTGCTGCCTGCATGTATTAATTTAATTTCAATCCAAATTTTTCAAGTTCAGATCTTGAATGTAAATGGTAGATGCGCTTTTTATGCAGATTTTAGTTTCAATTTCATTAAGATTGAATTACTTATGTATGCTAATTTAATCTAGTTATTTGGTTGTTGTTGATTTTTCTGCTGTTTGTACCAGTTGTAGGTGTGCATAACAGTTTTTGTTTTGTTTTATTTTGTTCGAAATGAATTGAATGAACAAAAAAGATGAAAACATGTTACACCTTGTCTATTTTAACTTGAGACAAGATTAACTGTTTTATGTAATTTAGGCTAAAATTTAAATATGAATATATATACATATTTAGTTATTTTTATAATGGTTTTGTTTTTATGATTTGTGTAGCTTCAACAGTTTTACTTTGTACTAGACAATTTTGTAATGGAATTACATGATTACTAGTTTTTTAAGTGTTTGCATGTTTTCAGCATTTCCGCATCAGAAAGTTATGCTTTATTGGTAAACCATCATAGGTTAACAGTTAGGTGCTATAAGGTATCATCGGGCTCTCAAGATAATTCCATTAATTTTTCGATTAAAATATGCTCTTCAAATTGTAACTTAAATTTCTTCAGACTAAATCCATATAGAGTTCTTAGGATAAACCCGACCCATACACTGTACAACCACACTCTTCCAGAAATGAACCTGTTTTAACACAATAGAACGAAACCATTTTTGCTTGAAGTATTTGTGCGCATCCTTTATTAACAAATGGGAAATCTTAGGTTCAAGAACCAAATAAAAGGTAAATAATATTTGAGAGATATGTGGTGCTTAATTATTCAATGCTTTTGATTTACAAAATTCAGAATTTTGTTAAGCAAAAGCATTCTTAAAATCTGTTAACCCAACATCGTAAGTAGATGTAACATCGATCCAATGTCAAAATGCATTAAGAAGAATGGAAGTGGACTGGTCACACATTAGATAAACAACCAGAAGATATACATATTTCTCTTAGCCTTAGGCCACGCAAATGTTTCCTGGAAAAGGATCAATTTTAAAGAAAGTGTAGACCAAAAAATTATGGAGTGAGGTTAAGTCTAGTCAGAATCTTGAAAATATTACCTGAAAATATTAAGTTAATCCAAAAAATAGTTTTCGAGATATCTTACACTATCTTAACTCTCGCTCGTGTCTAGAATAAAAGTTTAAGTGCGTTTTTCTCAAAGTCGGTGACCACTGTTATTCAAAAACCACTCGATGGATTTGAATGAAATTTATAGAGCTTATTGAAAACATCATAAACTTTTCCTTAACGATAGGATTTGTTTTTTTTTTTCTTCTACTTTTTTAACAATAAACTAGTACTTTTTTCGTTGAAAATCCGCAAGTAAACTTTCAGAATCCGCTTTTTTTTGTATTGTAAATTAAAAAACTCATGTTAAGGACTAGATTAACTATTGGATTGGTTTTAGATGAAAATGTAAAATGCTCTGATGGTGACCGCAAGGCACTACTTTAGGAATGGGGCCCAACAAAGACAGCGATAACTTTGTCAAAAATTAATTTTTGGTTTTTTTTTTAATTTTGGTCAAGTAAAGATAAAACATAGCATAATAGCTCTGTATTGATAGTTTTCGGAAATAAATGTATTTACTATCATAAAAAAAATTATTTAAAATACTAATTTTGTTCACGCCTCTGACTAGACCTAACAACTTAAGGCTTTAAGCTCCAATACGAGATTCAAAGTAGTGAGACTTTTGTCTACAATTTAAAGATTTTTTTTAACTAGATTACACAACCCCATACTAATGTTAGAAAACTATTAAAATTAACCAAACAATACAACTATAAATTTTGTGATGATTGAATTATGATTCTTCCTGGGCTCTTTAAAGCTTTCTGGTTTACGATGATTTGGAATTTATGGAAACTATCAGTTGACAAAAACAATTGCTCAGTGTTACGAAAATATTTTTACAATTTTACTGCAGCCAGCGAAAAACTAATGTGTACATTTGTATGCTGCTAGTGTAACTTATGTAACTTTCATTTTGGGGTAAAAGTGCTGAAAATCCATTCACCTGAAAATATTAGTCAGCACAAGCATGAAATATATATGAATACTGAAATTCAATTGGTAAATCATTTTGATGTACATAAGTAAGTATTTAAAGTTTGAATGCTTCCGTGCGCAGCAGCACACAATCAAAACAACAAGAAACATGAAATATACAGTAAATACAGCAGTCGTATTCAACCAACAATAAAGTGCACATTTACTCAGAGAGAAATGCGAGAGCAAAAGAGTAAAGTGAGGAACAAAAAATAAAACAAAATGTCGCATACCTCAATTGTGCCGGTAATTTTTGCCGTTGTTGTTGTGGTTGCATAATATTTTGTTGTTGTATTAATTCTAGGATAAATATTCGTTGAACTTAAAGTTGTTGCTGTTGTTGTCTGTGGGGGCTTTTGACTATCAGTAGATGAATTCTCTATGGTTGTTGTTGTTGTCCCTACTAATAACAATTTTTCCGTAATTTGCTCTTGATTCATTGTTGTTGTTATATTATTTATGGCAACAGCAGCAGCCAACTTTCTCTCATTATAATCATTCCTATTGCCTGAACTCTTTATGAACACTGCGAATACAATAAGAGCAATTGCGATCGCACAAATGCAAATAATAATAACAAATTCAACTAAACGTTGACAACAACCCATGTTGTTATTTGCTATTGTTGTTGTTTTGATTGTTTGCTGCTACTGCTATAGTGTTGGTTTTGTTTCTTGTTTATTTGTTTGTTAGGAACGTTTATATTTTTGATGATGGTGATTAGTTATGATTGTTAGATGCGTTCGTTGCTGCCAATTTTTTGTCGCGTTCGGTCGTCACTGCTGATTGAAATCGTTGCACTTGGTTACTCGCACGTTTTATGTAATACAATTACTGCAATCATAAAAACAACAATACCAGTGATACTAAAAATTTGATCTATTGTCCTCGTGCAGTGGAATGCACACAGAAAAATGAAAAACCGCAATAGGAGGGAAAAATTGCAAATAAAAAATTTCAGTATACAATTCCACTTTTTCTTTTGCTTCGTTTTTATTATTTCAATATATTTTAAGTATTTTTGTATATTTTTTCTTAATCGCTTTATTTTTTGTTGGCTTCACTTCTTCTTCAACACTGCAATAACACTCATGTGCAACTGATTCGTAATTTTTGCCATAAACTATTGGAGCTGGTATTTGCTACTGCTGCTATTGCCGTTGCCACAATGATGTTAGTAGTACAACCTGGCCAGGTTTTGAAGCTGCTCTTACAATTTAAATGCAACTCTTTTCCGAATAATTTTTGTTTATTTTCGCAGGTTTGTTTTTTTCTTTTCTGTACATTTTTAATAATAACGTTATGTAAAACACACAAATAATCATTGTGTTGAATTTGAAATGTTATGATTGTCAATTCTGGTTTTGCTGCTGTTTTAGGCTGATGGCGATACATCACTGCTCGCAATTATCCATTAGCAGTTTGATGTAGTAGATTTTTTGTTTGTTGTTTAGCTACGGAAACGTTTTTTCTCATAGTTAATTAATTTTTTTTTTAATTAGTTCTTTATTAAATTGTTTCAAAATAGAATGGCATTACGTGTTTCGATATTATTTATTTATTATCTGCATGTTAATGAGATTTTTTGGCATAGAAGGTGTTACAATAATCAAAGTCAAACACGCATCAAAAATGTCTAAAATTAACAACATGCAGGCTTAAAACTTAATTGCTTTACGTGTGAATTGACATGCAAATTGAAATATAGCAACACTCGGTTAATGCACAGTTTTTGGCTCAATCGCCCGAGAGTTTTAGAACATTTTGAACTCAAAAAGTAAAATTGTTGATGTGAGATTACTCTATTTCCCATTATTAGTGCCTATTGTTTATTTATACCATTTGTAACTGTGCCTCATTGCAGTGTAAATACAACTTCACTTATGGAGGTAATGTGATTTGTGCAATCGGAGCGATTGCAAATATATTAAAAAATGTTGGAACAACTAATACACACCCATGTCGGAAGAATAAAATGAAGATACCATTACAAAAACAAAAAACATCAGTTCCACAGTTCCCAAAAGAAAGCTGCAATCTGATTGGTTCAGCTCCTTACTCCGTTATGGATAGTGAGTGTACCTCTAGTATAAAATGGCTGCCCCCTTAAAAAGTATATTGCATTTCTGTATCTACTCAGTTTTAGTGATTCACATTCATGCGTTTAGCACAACAGTTCGCTTAATGTATTAAATTCTTAAAATTACAATAATAAATGGAAGATATTACTAAATATACATAACCTACTTAATTCAATGTCTTCGCTCTCAGCTGATACTTGAATTTAGAACTTAAATATTTATGCACTCAATTGTACTTGGAATAGCATGAATATTTCTTTATGAAGTAGGTATGCAACGTCTTGAATTATAACCTAGTTACAATGCATACATTTTTCTGGGCCAATATTTTTAAATATTTAATTTAATGCTAAAATTAAGAGTAAATTTATCAAGTTTACCTATTCTTGTCATCCCAATATGCACAACAATGAATGAAATATTTCTGTATTTACTTTGTAATGTAGAAATATTTTTACTTTATATATCCCAGTATAAAATGTTGTGGATTACTTGTAATGGGCAAGGAACGGATTTTGTGGACTTATAAGTTAAGAAAAAAGCAAAATAAAATTGCAAAAAGGCAGAAAAAGACACTAAAAAAACCTCAACAAAGGCAGCATAAAGCTGAAAAAAGGCACAACAAAATTGGAAGTTAGTTATAATTTAAAATTATTTATTATTCTTTTAAAACGATTTTTTCATGGTATGGCGTTAGTTACAAAAGCAAAAAAAAAGACGAAGGAAGCCGTCAAATAAAGTCCCAGATTTTCCAAAATTTCTACAGCCGAAAATTACCAACTTCCGTTTTCATCCAATGGGACAACATTGACCTTGGTTACATGACATCCGGCTATGTCGTTCGTTTATTACATAGAAAAGAGGCACCAAAAATTAAAAAAGCACTAAAACAGTAAGAAAGGCAAAATTTTTGAAAAATAGCAAAATTAAATTTATATATTTGGAATCAGGGGGGCTTGAAGCACGTGATCTGCCATCATGTGACCAGAAA
This sequence comes from Toxonevra muliebris, assembly GCA_963691655.1. Taxonomy (NCBI): domain Eukaryota; kingdom Metazoa; phylum Arthropoda; class Insecta; order Diptera; family Pallopteridae; genus Toxonevra; species Toxonevra muliebris. The sequence goes on from OY829327.1 coordinate 46,853,439, forward strand.
CGATTTTAAAATTGTTGTGTATTTAGAAATACATAAATAAATATTTAAGATATAAGATAGTTACACAATTTTAGGGTCGGATTGAAATTGCATAATGTTCAAGAATGACAATCTCTTTGAACTTTAGAAAACAAAACAAAGTTACTTATGTATGTATGTATGTATGTATAAAATACGCATAAATCATAAAACTACGTGGAATTTCAAGTACATTGCTACAAAACAACGTGAAGAAAAAAGAGTATATATGTACATATAAGCCGCCAAATTAACAGAAAAAACGCTTTGGTCCCGAGCGTATTTCAACAAGGTACTTGTCTAATTAAATCCATTGAGCTTATGACGTAAAGTATGTGTGTGAATAATAAAACTTTATGTCTTAAGATGCGGCAATAAAATTCATTAACACAAAAGCGTAAATATTTATGAATATGCTGCTTAACAACACTAACAAACACAACTTAACAAATGCAAATTTTCAACAAACAAATGAATGAATATAAATGTATATTGAGGTGTACTCGTAGACAATGCGCGCTGACAAATACATAGCAAGTTAGGCGCTTAATAAAACCAGAAGAAGCAAGACATGCTACACATATAGAGGAAACCATGAAAACAATAGGTATTATATGAATAGAATAAAAACGAAACTATTTTTTTCGTTGTAATTAAATAAGATGTCAAAGTCACAATACAACAACATTAAGATATAATAGCAAATAAGGTGCAAACTAATAATTTGCATTACACTCAATTGGTGAGGCTTGTTTGCTGGCTCGCTGACTCTAGCACTTGATAACTAAAGCCGACAATCGCACAAAGAAAAATCATAATATTTTTTATGAAACTGTGAAAATTTTTTATATTGCATGAAACTGCCTTCCTTCCGTATTCACAAGTTTATTATTTTTTTAGTTTTGGCAATTTGAAAAACACTCAAATTTATGTATATGCACTAGGGTGCCATTAAGCTATATGGAGAATTTTTTTTTTTTGAAAAATCTATTGATGGAACCCCCTCGATCGGTTTGTTTTACTCAAAAAATGATCTGTATAAAATTTCAGGTCAATTGGATAAGGGGAAGTGGTGCCCCAAGAGCTACAAAATTTGGAAAAAACGGTTTTTGTGCACAAAATTCATATTTGATTGTTAACATCTCAGACATTTTTGATTTTACATAAAAACTGTCTTTACAAAATTTATAGATCTATCACAGAGGAATAATTCACTCATATAAATTTTTTCGGTATTCTAATAACTATTGAATAAAAGAAAAAATAAGCTGAAATTACCCGATTAAATCTAGCAAGTTTTACAAATGCACAAATGTCCGCACAACTGCTTTTTTTCTCTTATAGGCAATTGCAGAGGAGGTGGAAAGCCGTTTTCTCCTCCTCATCAAGGCAGCTCCTAAAAGAGTCATTTGTGGGCACTCGTAGTCTGTTGACATGTTGCTACGTTGCTAATAGGGTTATGTGAGAAATACTGAATGTTGTGGCTAGCCTTGCCAGCTCATTGGTTTTACAATTGCCTGGAATGCCCTTGTGCCCTGATACCCAATACCGGTGTACCTTGGGTCGTTCCGATATCTCTTTAGGGGATAGTCGGCAGTTAGCGACCACCTTAGAGGTAGTAAATAAATATCATGTGATTTTATGGTTGCTTGAAAATCCATTGACTAGTAGTAAAGATGACTTGCTAAAAGCTATTAAATTTACAAAAAGAGTACATAGGAAAATACTGACGAAGTTGGGAAATAGAAAGGTATGTGATTTTCATAAAAAATCTCCATAATATTATCAATAACACTGCAAAATGTAGTTTTGATAAGCTTTCGATTTTAAATTTAATTTTTAAAATAGGAATGAAAAATTCATGAACCCTGTTTTACCTTTCCACCTCTGGTTGGATAGGTATCAGATGATGCGTCGCATCATCTGGTACTGGAAAAATTTCAAATAGCATTGCCAAAAAATTAGAACTATTTTTTCTAAATTTACAAAGACTCAACTACTATTTCTATTTCATATTAATTTTTTAACTTTTTAAATCTCGTGGTTTGTCCTAGACAAACATTTCAAATTGAGAGTTCTTAACTTTGAAGAGCGTTTAAAAAAAATTGGTCCGAAAAAGTTGGAAATTTTTTGCCATATAAATTAATTATGTATTTTTCAAAAATGTAGTCATCAGAATGATATGTGTAGCAATTTCAGCTTGATAGGTTGAAAAGTTCTTAAGAAAGCAACATTCAGAAAAAAATACGTTAAAAGTTTTGAAACTTAAAATGTTATTCTTTAATTCTAAGTCGTCGTTTTCCATTAAGCATAATCTTCTGGCGTTTGGTATTCGTATTTATTTTCATAATTGCAGACATAACTTAGTAAACTTTGATTTTCGAATTTAGAATTTAAATTTTATAATACCAGTCCGTATTTGCTATATGAAATAAAAAGACAGAAAGACCCAAAAAAGTATACCAAAAAACATTATTAACAAAATTTTTACCAATTACCGTGACTGGGACTGGCACAATTACTGGAACATTCACCTCATTTGTAACTACATTTGTTTTTATTAATACAAAGATACCATTATTTTATTTTATTGGGAATCATGATAACAGGGTCACTACAATTTTCGAGAGCTAGCGAGTGTTTCGAGTTACTCGACTTTTGAACAGAAAAATTGGTTTCATATTCCAATGAATGACTATGCAGGTGTTACTATGTTTTCTTTGTTACTATGTTTTTTTTTTTAGCGAATAAGTAAAAAAAGCAGCTGTGCGGACATTAGTCCATTTGTAAAACTTACTAGATTTAATCGGGTAATTTCAGCTTATTTTTTCTTTTATTCAATAGTTATTAGGAATACCGAAAAATTTATAAAATTAATTATTCTTCTTTGATAGATCTATAAATTTTGTGAAGACAGTTTTTATGTAAAATCTAAAATATCTAAGATATAAAGAATCAAATATGAATTTTGTGCACAAAAACCGTTTTTTCCAAATTTTGTAGCTCTTGGGCCTTACTTGCCCTTATCCAATTGACCTGAAATTTTATACAGATTATTTTTTGAGTAAAACGAACCGATCGAGGGGGTGCTGCAGAAAATTTTCTGATTTTCGAAAATTAATGGCACTCTAATATGCACCTTGGCTAATGTCTCTGTCTCTAATCGCAACACAACAATTAGTGATTTGTTTACATTTTATATATCGAAGAATTCATTTCAGCATATTGCACAAAACAAGTTCAAGAAACGACAATGATTATAAAATTAATTTTTTTTCATTAATAGATTTGTATATTATTATTAGCATCATGTTATGAATAAATCAATTTATATACATGCATATGTATATAGCTATAATTTTTGTTGTTGTTATAATTTTTATTAATTATTTTGAGTTTTTGCATGTTTGCTACCGTTAGTTGTTTAAAAACATCAATTATCACTTGGCCATAATTGTGTGAATAAAATGAATATACAGAGGGACTGGGGAAATTTCCATTAAGTGAGCGATAACAGTTTCGTTTGAAAACAGAAAGTGACCGTAAGTCTTTTAATAAAGAATGTGTTCTATTTAAGATTTCTTAAAAAATATGAAAATTATATGAGCTATGTTAACAGAAATTTCATCGTCATTGCCATAAGAATCCCGCCTAATCAATCTAGCTCTGCAATTTTTGCAGTCTATAAATGCACACAAGTTTTCGAACTCGGTCGTTGTAAAAAATTTAATCAGAAAATTAATATTTATGAGTTTTGGTATTGTTAATGAGCCTCATGAAAACCGTTGAAAGTCTCCAATCGATCTTTCATCTCCGAACGCTAAAGTTGACCAAGATTCTATGGAAATGTTTTGTGATTTTCAGTGCTTGAATATTAACTTTCGGCAGATTTCTGGTAGATCTTTAAATCGGCATCTACAATTAATGTTAAGCTATAATATCAAGTGTTTGCCAATTTGTTTTTCTTTTTCTTTTGAAAACCTCATGTGATCAAAATCCTTGATACTTAATATAGATGATTCGAATAACACTAATTAGCTTCAGAAGTTCCTATCATGTTAAAAATAAAGGCCCAAGAATGCTTAATTGCTTCTTAACGAATTGAAAATCAGTTTTAACTATTCATACTGAACAGCGCTATATTCTAGAGGAACGACACGATAGTCAGTATCAGTAATTAAGACGTTAGGTTAGGTTGATAATTGAATTATCCGAAGAAGCTCAATACCTCGACGGTTACATCTAAAGGAAACCCTTTTATCTTTTCTAGTGTGTTAGGTCTCCTCTAACCATTTAGTCAAACCACAAAACTTCTACACAATGCAGAGGTTGACATTAGCAGCCTCTTCTATACTGCATAGGAAAGGTTTGCCAAAGGTTTTGAGTCTATATCTTGCTAAAGTCGGGAAGTCACACAGGAAGTATTCTAGACTTTCGATCTCAGAAATCATTATGAGTGACACCCATTCTCGTTGCATGCGAGCCAATCACCCAGTGTCCCGTATAAAGTACTGTTATTCGTGCGATACCCACCCTGGAAAAATATAAGAGTTCTTGAGTTTTTGAGAGCTTATATTGAGGCCAGATCATTCTTAATGTAGCGTAAGTAGTTAAGCCTCTCCATCTGAAGTCGAATTGTTGAAAGAAGAGCGTGAAAATGTTTCTCTTAACGAAATTTAAGGGAGGTAGAACCTATTCCGACTAAATAATAAATAAAATAAATGTACAGAGAAGAGGAATTTTCGCTTATGTTCCTATTTGCAGGTGTCCAAGCCTGACAAGTTCCCTCTTGAGCTCATCAGCTAGTTTTGATTGGGAAATTCTTGAGGTCATTGCTTTAATCACGGTTGGCTATCAGAAAGATTCACCTTTCGGTGCATTGTCCGAAATTGCCCTACTAGCTTGTAAAATAGCGAATACTTTCGCCTCGAACACGGTAGAAGAGCCTGCTAAACAGAAAAAACTAGATAGGTCTGGAGTCTGCCTACTGTGGTGTGGGTGCTGGTGTCCGTCCTTATAAAAAGTATAACCATAATCGCTTACTTGTGACCGATCAACCCAATTGTGTCTCGTAGGAATTAAAATTTTCAAGTTTGAGTTATCAAAACAACGTTTTGGAATGATATAATCGGTTGTCTGCAACTGTGGCCATGTGATCTAGAGGTCCAGCATCCTGGATCTGAGTCTCTAAGTCTAACTGCACTACTAGCCACTGAGGCTTTTACGTCTTAATCTAAAGGCATAAGATGCAAAATAACGTTGAGTGCATCAGTGATTCAAATACACGCGGTTCTCTGAATCGAATATAGTTTAGAGAGATAGCTACTTTTCTTAAGTGCTGTTCACCAAACTAACGCACCATATGCAAGTAAAGGGCGGACGACTGCCGTATACATTCAAAGTCCCATCTTAGAATGCAACCCCCAACAAAGCTGAGCAGGTCTTTTTAACCCACTCTTCAATATTTCTTTTCCAACTTAATACTCTACAGCGACGACCTATCAAGAAGTAAACTAGGGTGTTTATTTTGCGCTCAATCAGAGCAAAAGATAAAAATATAATATATCGTCAACCAATGTTAACAATATAAAAATGAAATTATTTATGAAGACTACCGCGAAGGTCTTCCCTGAAATCTCCAGTGGAGATTTTATTTTAGATCAAGCTAAGTGATGGCCACTTGCGCATGCGTAATGATCGACTTAGGCGTATGCTTGCGAAATTTATAAAGTTATTGTGAACGCATGCAACTTTTTGGCTCTACATATAATGCCATATAAATAAAACAGTGAATAATTTAACAAATTTTTGTTAGCCCCTCAGACACAATTATCTTTTAATTGTATTTTGGTTTTGCAAACCAAAACATATAAAAGCAACAACTCATTAAAATTAGAGGGTAAATTGTTTCATTGTTTCAATATGCAATTCCCCTGCGGAGTCAATGTTACTGTTGCGAATGCCGTTTATCGCTGTTGCTTTTAGTTTTTGTTTTGATGCTGACGAATTAACGGTTTTAATGTCATACATTAATACATTCATCATTATGCAAAAAAAAAAAAAAAAATTAATAAAAACGAAAAGAAATTCGCGGTAATAATGTCAAAAATATTTTGCCGTTTATTTGCTTTGATTTTATTTGATTGATTCAATAATGTTAAATTGGATATTCTGGTTAAAAACAGTAGTGATTAAAGTACATATTTGAAATTTAATCCGTAAATTAGATGTTAGTTAAACGCTCATTGGCCTTTTTGTCATGGACACACATCATTCTAATGCAAGTTGCGATGTAAAGTCTTTGCAAAAATAATACTCTAGAAATAACTTATCATGGACAGTGAATAACCAGGGACTTCATGTCTAGTGGAAGGATAAGATATAGGATAATCTGACGACCCCATCTGTCTCTAAAAGTATGCTCTAGATATAACTTATCATGGACAGTGAATAACCAGGGACCTTATGCCTAGTAGAAGGATAAGATATAGGATAATTTGACGACCCCATCTGTTTCTAAAAGTGGAAGATATATGGCAAAATAATTGATATGGAATTGAGCTTGATATTGTTAGAAAAAATTGTTAAAAATAAATTTATATCTGACTAAATATCTCATTCAAGAGAAAAGCTCGGTCTAGCTCCTTCATGGATTGTTGTGCCATAAATAAAGAAGAAGAAGAAAATATCTCATTAATTTTTTTTTTTTACTTCATCTTTATTCGTTCTGGGTGGAACTGGAGGAGTACTTACATACAGGAATCATAAATCTAATTGTATTGAATAGATTTTTTTTTTTGGCATATCTTAACAATTAATTTTAAACTTACCTTTAGTGTATTTGATATTTTCCCAGCTCTTGCAATGGCAGTGCCAAATGTTGATGGAGCAATGGCAATTGTTGTTGATTCTTGCACCATATTAATACAAATCACAAATGTCAATAATGGAAAAAAAGTCAAAATGCGTTTACGTATCATTTTAAAAATATTTCTTATTTACGAATGTATTCTTTAAATGTATTATTATAATTACGAACTTTTAGCGAAATTTCACTTGCACTTTATTTATTAGCACTACAAATATAAATAAAAAAAAATTTATACTATACATATATATAATATTTACAAAAATGTCAAAGTTAATTTGTTGTTTACTCGATTTTTTTTTTTTGTTAACTACCAAAAAAGCGTTTATGGTCATAATCTTGGGCATGTCACGGTCATAAAGAAACGCGTATAATGTTTTTGAATGTCAACCACTCGCTTTCGCACTTTAGTTTAAGTAAAAAAACAACAAAACACATTTGATGTCATCTATTTTAGTATTTAAATATTGCATTTACTGTTTTTATTGCAAAATTCAAATCTGATCACTTACAAATGTCAATTTAAACGCATGTAAAATTTCGTTACTATAAATTTTTACCCTTAAACACATGCCAAGGTTAGATCTTAGGTAAGCAGTAGCAGTGAGCAGCAGCACGTAAAAAAGAAACAATTAAATTAGAACCTCAAATAAAAGTAACTCGTTTTTATACGTTTACGCTTTTTTGTTTTTAGTGTTAATTAAATTATTGGTTAGTTTCACTTATAAAGTAATAACATTTTAATATTCACAAAATAAAACTATTTTGGAAGGTCTTAAAAGCTTCTATTTGTGAAGGTTGTTCTGTAAAGAAGATTTTTTTCAGAGGTGCAAACTTTCAATTTCAATTTAATTCGAATCTATTTATATAGTTTATATTGAAGGAAGAAGGTAATATAGAATTATTAAAGTTAATAAAAAGAATATAATCAGAAGGTTGCTTTGAAAAATTCTGAGTTCTATATTCGTTATGAAAGACTTGGAGTCTAATGGAATGCTTGCATACCGAAAATTAATTACAGAATTAACATTTTCATTTATATGAACTTTTGAAGAAGAATTGATTGAAGGGCTTAAAATTTGTATTGTATGAATTTCAAAGTAGACATTTATAAATTATTCATATTCATGCTATGAAATATTGGTAATGTGTCAAATTTGATATTTTTGTTTCCTGATATTCGTTTTCATTTGATGTTAATTAGTAAAACAAAAGACTAATGTAGCAAACTTGATTGAACGCTTTTAATCCGAATAGATATGTATGAAATTTTTCCTTTAAAGCACTTATAATATTTGTTTCAAAGCATTTGGTCAATCGATTGGACTATCACTGAGAAAGATTTAGTACCAAATGCCAAATTTAGTACTTTAGGAATAGAAACTTCAGTTCCGTTCATTCAATTGGAAAGGATTCACTAGTTCTTAGAACAAACTTGCTTTTGTTGAAAACACCAACTATCCATTATTCATTTAAGCATATTTGCAGTATTTAACAAATAAGCTCATTTAATTTAAGCTAATTTTCACATATTTATCACTACTCTACGAGTATTATAAACCAGAAAAACACAAGCGATAAATACAATTGTTTATTTTATGACTAAATTATTAATGCAAACATAATTAAGTAAATGAATTTGTAACAACAAAAGCAACAACATGAAATAGACGCCCACCTTTAAAATGTTTTAAAATTAAAACAATTAACTACAACAAATGCCATAATACTTTACACACACAAGTACCTATTTACTTTATTACTCAAAACCTCACTTCATCATTGTCATAATCACCATCGCCAGCATCAGCTTAAAATTTCAACTATTAATCTTTCGATTTGCTTTCAACATTTTATGTGTGTATATGTGTGAGTGTATCTTTGCATTTCTATACTTCTTTCTCTTCTTCTCTTCTCTTTCTCGAGTATTTACTTCTTCTTCTTTTTTTGTAATCCAGTAACCCACTTCCTATATGCTGCATTGTTGAAGCGTGCTGCCGCTCGTACATTCGTTCGCTCAGCTGTTGATCAGCAACGTGATCACCGCCGCAAACTATCGCTATCATTTAACAATGCCATGGAAACACTTGCACTTTTTGCTGTTGTTGTTGTTGTTTGTTTTTTTTTTTTTTTTTTTGATGCCAAGAGGAAAGTTGTTTCATTTGTCGTACCAATCGCCGTTGCGCCTACTGTAACTTTCAAGCAGACATATGCAATGCATACACTTGACTTCTGCGTGTTGTTAGCAACTTTTATTGTTGCTGTTGTTGTTGTTGTTGTCATTTTTACATTTGGTAACAATATGCTGGTATTGTTATTGTTATTTGTTTTTATTTTTGTTGCAATTTCAGCTAAAAAAAAGTTGCATTTTAAGCTTGCTTCATCATTATCGAGTTTAAATGAATCTGTGCATAGTGTGCATGTGAAATGCAGACGGCAAAAGCATTTTGTTGCATTTTAATTTTTAGGACTGCTGCTGTTGTATAATATTGTATAACGCTTGATTGTGATTAAGAAATCTTGTAACCTCGTTGTGTTAGCAACTGAGAGGAGCTCTTTGGATTCATATATTGATTAACTAATTGAATTGTTTATGGATTTAATAAAATTTCAATTCATAAAATACAAAAAGCAGCGCTAGTCTCAGTGACTATCGAATAAGATTTGAAATTAATTTCAATTAAAAATAAGTAATTACAGGTAATTCGGTTTTGAAAAACGCGGTAAATATTTTGATTCATTTCTCAACCTAGAAAATAATATTTTATTGCCAAGGAAATTATTAAAACGAACAAAGATGTATTCTTTTTGTTTTGTATTATGAAAGGAAGTTAAGATTAAGAAGTGAGAAGAATTGCAATACTTTTACTTATTTAGTTAGTAACCTAACGATTCCTTAAGAGGATTCCGGTTTTATTGATTAAAAATATATTTTTTTTAAACATATTTATTAGGGGAAGCATTGTTTGAATTAATCTGAAACTTGGTACATGTTTTTGTTTATTATTCAAAAAAAAAAATTCATGAAGGATTACGATGGATAACATGATCATATCTATTCTACATGTTAATCAAATAAAAAAAAAATAAAATCTAAGGAACAAAAAATAATTAAAATTGGTGATTTGTTAAAATCAAATATCACTTTCACATAAAAAATCAGCGCTATTTTATGGCATTAAATAAAAAATACTGTACCACCTTGATCACAAAGTTCCCGGAATAACCACGTGTGGCGCTCCCATCGTTCCGATTTGAGTTCTGTTTTCACATTTTGTTAAGTTGGTACGTCTGTTGTTGATATTTCCTCTAAATCTTAGCGTCATAGCTTGACATTTGCAAAGGTTACGTAGCGAAGAGTACATCTATCTCTGTGTGTGTTGGTGATTTTTTACAATTTTATTAAATTGTATAGTATTAAATTTTGCGTAAAAAACGGATTTAATGGTGCACGAACGTTGGAAATGTTGGAAAAGTGTTTCGGCAACAATTCTCTAAAGAAAACGGTCATTTACAAGTGGCACAAGCGGTTCAAAAGTGGTCGTGAGTCAATCGAAGATGATGAACGCTGTGGCAGACTATTGATATCGAAAACCGACGAAAACGTTGATAAAGTAAAAGAAATGTTGGTCAATAATTACAAATTAACCATCAGAGAGTATTATTTGGGACAGAAAACCCGTGGATTTTGCACCATGAAAACGCACAGTCGCACAGTGTCATCATTACTCGTAGTTTTTTGACGAAATATGCAACAAATACCATCCAACAGCCACCGAATTCACCTGATTTGGCTCCCTGTGACTTCTTTCTGCTCAATCGACTTAAAAAACCATTACGGGGAACGCGTTTCAGCAGCCGAGAGGAAGTAATGGAAAAATCGCAGGAAGCACTGATGGACATACCGAAAACCGAATATTAAAAATGTTTCGAGGATTAGATCAAGCCCTGGCATAAGTGTGTTGTAGTCGATGGGGATTGCTTTGAAGGGGACAATATAGATTTAAATGAATAAATTTGTATTTTTAATTTTCTGAATAAATTCCGGGAACTTTTTGATCAAGGTGGTATTTTGTTTCGGATTCCTCAAAAAATAATGATTGGTTTTATCGACTTGGGGTCAAAACTGGGAATCAATCGATACAGTAGTTTCAGAGATATCATGGTAACCAGTTGCGAAAAAGGCGTTTTCAAATATAAATGTGCGTCGAACCACTTGCTGGTAATTTTTCGAATTTTCGCTTAAAACTTGACACACATTCGCTTCCTTCAAAGTCAGCTATTTCGCCTTTCTCTTATATCAAATTAGTCATGGACTATATTTACAGCTAAAATTTATTTTTAACCTTGCTGTGTTTAGTGTGGAATCCCAAAAGAAATCACATTCAGGTTCGGTTAATTCTCACTGTGAACCTAGTCACGTCATAAGAAAACACTACAAAATCTATTGCGATGACAATAATGTTAGAGCTGTAAATGATAATTACTTCGAGTTGCAGCGTTGCTGCAGACCTTAATTTATTATTACTGACTTATAAGTTTGTATACTGGGAATAAGTAAAAAAATAAAATAAAACTTTGCACAATTAATTCACTTAGCATAACAAGTTCATTTCTTAAGTCGTTCGTTGGTTTTCATTGTTTTAAATTTTTAGTTTCTTTTAGTCAAAGATAACAGATAATTTTCATTGTTTTAACGAACAAAAATATTATAAGTTAAAATTAACAACAATCCCAACGAGTAACAGACTCAAAGTAAAAACAAAACTGCAAGAAATGTGAAAAAGAAAGATGCAAAAACAAAAACGTTTAATAAAAATAAAAAAAGGAAACTGTGAAACTGCTGCTGATAATATGCGAGCTTTGGTATGAAGCTATATAGTTATTATGCAACCGTCATCAAAACAAAAAATAAAAGAGATAAATATAAATAAAATAAAACAAAATAACAGGTGAAACGAAACAGCGAAGAAAGAAGTAAAGAAGAATCAATACAAATAAAAAATATTTGCGTATAAGTTAAAGTAAATTAATAAAAAAAAAACTTAACAAAAAATGTTTCTTTGGTGTGAATTTTATTTTAAAAATGATGTTTACAAAAAAAAAAAAAAAAAAAAAAATTAAATAAAGGGTTATAGTGAAATTTAATAATAAATTATGTAATTTCTACAGAGCACAAAAAAAAAGAAGAAATATTGATGATGAATATACACAAAAGACAACAAAAAACGGAACTAAATGAACAAGTGTGCAAAAATTTAATAAAAAATGTGATTTTGAGGGTAAGACATATTTTTTTTTAATTAATAATGGTATGTATTAATTAGTCAAAGCAAATTAATTAAAAAATTTGCTGCATTTATTAAGAAAGAAAATAGTTTTATTGAATAGATATCAATTATATTAATGATCGCAAGAAAATTTTATTTAAAAACATCATCAACTTCAAAATTACGTAAAAAAATTTGTCAATCCTACTGTAAATAAAAAATCTTAGATTTTGGTTTGACTTTCGAAAGGAAACAAATAAAAAAAGATTTAAAACAAATAAAAACGTTTTATCTCCCATCTGCACGCTTCATACAGACAAAAATTGCTCTAATTTACAACGGTCGCTGATGATTGCTTAAAAAACATTGTATACAAATGGGGGAAATTTCGAAAATGTGTTTCCAAAAAACATACACAAGCACGCAAAACACAATCACACACACACACACACCAAATACGCATTCGTTGGCTGCAAAACTCAATGACAGCAATTAGTTTTAAATTTTAAACAAATACTAGGTATTATTAATTTTTTTTTGCATCGTTTGTTTTATTTTTTGCACTTGAATCTTTATTGCATTTGCTAGTTACATAAAATTTTTGCAAAATAAAATTTTGTTTTTCTTTTGATAAGCTAATATACTTATAATATATCAACTTTACGCGCGCGGTATGACACACAAGTTCAAGTTTGCCACTGAAGTCTTTCGTTTTATTTTGCGTTAACGCGCTTCACTTGTAATTGCTTGCTTGCCTGCTTACGATTTTCCACCACCGTTTTGTAAATTTCTGAATGATTAAATCGTGTACCGTTGTTGGGAATGCGAATACAAAATACACGTTCGTGTTATACGTTTCACAGTCAATGTAGGACTGAAGCTGCGGCTGCGCGATTACTTGCTTAAGCGTCAAAATTGCTGATTTTTAAGCGTATCTACACAAAAAAAAAAAAAATTTGAAAAACTATTTAAATAAAATAAATACAAATAAAATAGATACGCTTGTAGTATATGAAATGCGACAGCAACAACAACAGGGACAGCAGCGGCAGCAGCAACAACAAATGTGTGGAAATTTAAATTTTAAGCGATTTTTAGCTTGTGCTTAGGTCATTCATCTAGGCTGCTTTTTTGGTTTTTTGTTTTTGTTTTACCTATCATTGCTGAGTGCACAAATTACTCTTACAATGCAATTCCCTTAATTTATTTGTATAATATTTATGACTTGCTGTTTTGTTTTGCTTTTTTTGACGACGATTTAGTGTAAAGCCCATGTATTGTAATTCTTTTTATTCTTGACCAATTTTCCAAATATGCGATGTTATTCGCATTTAATTATTTTTGATTGAGGTTTATTACTCACATCAGATAAATATCTTTGTTTTATATCACTTTATTCAGTGATGTTTTGTTTATGTTGCATTGGTAAATGTTTCTTATTTTTTTTTTTTTTGAATTTTTTTAATTGAAGAAATTGGTTATTTTTCTTAGCTAAAACTTGCATTATTCTTGAGGTTTCCTTGTAAATGCATACATTTTCAATTATCTTTATTCTTGACCAATTTTCCTAATACGCAGCTCAAGAATTTTATTAAATTCGAATGGGTTTTCTATCGGCATCGGATTAGTTTTCTTTACCTTTTATTTCTGTTAAGTATTTTTATCAATATTTACTTTTTAATCTCATGAAATTTGTGTTATTTTGATAATAACATATAAGTCCTATTCACGATATGGTGCAAATGGTCTTGCATCATTGCAAATGCAAAATATTTCTGTTATTACAGTAACAAATACATGCGATATGCAATAAAAATTTGCATTTGCAATGATGCAAGACCATTTGCAACTTATCGTGAATAGGGCTATTTTGTTTTTGTGTTAGTTTAAGTAGTTTTCTCTACTTTTAACTATAAAACGTCATATTTTTATTGTTTAACAATATTATTCATGTCTATCCTTGTATTTACACAAGGAAAATCACATTCGACAAATTTTCTAAATATATGGTGATATTCGAGTTGTCTCCGAATGAAGAGATTTTTTCTTTTTATTTAATTTTTATTTTAAAACTTTTATTTCTTTGCTTTAAATCAAGGATTTCAAGGGTTTGCATTTTGTGTCCATTTGCTATCTACAAATAGGAAAATATTAGTTTTATTTAATTAAAAATTGATGGCAAATTTTAATGACTTTTAACATTAAGTAAATACAATAAATGGGAATTGCAATAATCACCATTCAACTTTATATGCATTTTCATTTTACATTAAGAAATAATTATATTAGTAATAGGAATGTTTGAATTTTTTGGTATTAATGACAATATAAAAATTTCGGCTAATATCATTATTTATAATTTAAAATTAAAATTCATTGCTAAATTGCATTGAGCTTAATGCATGTTTTGCATATCTAAGAATATTTGAAGCTACGGCCATTCATTATATTGATGTTGATGATAAACCGCCTGAAAAGTCAAACCGTTACCTAGCGGCTTATGCCACGAAGGTAATAATAAAATCCGCAGAGCTCTCGAGAACCGAAATCTAAAGTATAAAAATTTAAAATTTTGACAAACTAAAATCAATATTATACTATCATATAAACCTATCAATGAACTTGCCTCTGTTTTTCCAATCCCAAAAATAGCCTCCAATTCGCTGGTGAACCATAATCATATGGATTCACATATGTCTTATTTTCGATGAGTAAACGTTTTCGTTCCGATTGATTTATATGCGCCTCAATGCTCGTCTCACCACGTGTTATTAATCGTGCATGCCAAAAGCACAGAGTACCTAAAGCTATAATTACTGCTACATTAACAATAGCCATAAAAATGATAGCATGCCGTCTTCCAGGTGTGTAAATGAGTCGACTGTCCAATGTTGGTGTCGGTAGATTATGTACTGCTGGCAGTAGAAATTCATCATCATATTCATTGATATGAGTCTAAAGTCATAAGAAATTATGTTTTACTTGATGCAAGAGGCAAACCAATTTCGTAATATCAACTTTACCACTGGAATTATGTGACCGCTTAGATTAAATTTAACTGGCTGCCCTTCGAGGGGCTCAGCTTCAGTCCAAGTATCCCCATGATCTAACCATAAATAATAATAACCTATTTTATGTCCAAAAAGGACTAAAAACAGACATCCGAGCGTAGTGTACACCATATAAAGGAAGAAATAACGATGATTGCCATATCCAACGCAATTATTGAGCCAAGCTGTGAAAAGAAGGAAGAGGTGAATGAAAAAACGAAAGGTGAAAAAAGTAAATTCAAAAGTAACGCAGTAGCGATTTTAGGTGTTTAAAAGATATGCGCTGCTTGCAAAGCATTACAAAAGTATGTCATTTAATTATTCTTTGCAAATGTATTCAGATCTTTATATATACACAGTGAAAAAAGTGCGGCTGCACGTTTTTGAATTTGTTTAGCAAAAGAGCGATAAAGATGAATGAAACAATTTATGTAGAAAGTTAAAATAAATGGTATTTGCTCATTACTAATTAAGAGTTTTGTATTTTTTAAACTAATTTCACTAAAAATTAACTTTCACAATCTATCGATGTTTTGTGATTTTATACTTAAGAAAGTTTTATATCGTATTCGGTTTAATGTGAACCAATTATTTACTATTAATGTACAGGTATATTTAAAGTCCAATTTAAATATATAGGTAGTTAAGTAAAAGCAATACATTGTACACTAAAATATCTATTTATTTACCCTGTTTCCCTGGGGAATATTAATAGCTGAGCTTATTCAAATATGTTTATTTTATGTTATTTTTTTTTACATATTTAAAATTTTTGTTGTATTTTATTTCATAATCGGGAATCCAACATCGTTTTACTCTATTTCTGTATATAGTTCACTGGTCTTTATTTTTGTGGCAGTTTTTTTTTTCATGGCAGCTTAATAGTCTTAACGAATTGAGTCTATGTACACTTTATAATTTATTATTCAAAGGTACTCTCCGTGTATTTTTTCTCTTTCCGTTTAGAATATTTAGTATATTATTCGAATTCGGAATGTCTTTTTCGTTGCTCTACTTATTTTCCTTCTTGGTATTGCTACAAATACTTATACAATATAAGGAACTATAAAAATTTCAATATTTTTAACAATTTTACTCTATGGAATAAAGGTATAAATAAAAATAACATACTTTGGTCAGAGAGTACGCGGCTGAGGATTATTTGACCGTCAACATAACATCGTCCTAAATTTATTGAAATAAGTCAGTACTTAAAAACTAGCAATAGTTTTTTTTTTTTATATCCTGAATTTATTATAAAATGTGGGGTTTTAGAAATTACTTATTTATTTACTGTAATAGTTTAATATCACTTACGACAATGATGATCCATTTTTAGAATGCATTTATTACAAACAGAGCAATGATGTGTGCGTGGCGGTTTCGGTGTAATGCATTTTTTGCAAATACTAACAGCTTCAAACAGTGAAGAATCCTACACATTTAAAGAAGACGCAAAAATTAAAAGATGTATAATAAAATTATTATTTGCGAAATTGTTAATACCTCGGGTGGATATCCTGGGGATGTTATAACGCCCATTACATAGTGGAACACAACATTCAATAAAAGCCAATTGCCTACAATCACAAGCACTACAGCTACCGTTGGAGACATTGACCAGAAATATGGAAGACCAATCCAATAAGCAATAATCACAACAGCTGCCGTTAATGCAGATACAGCCACAACGAAGAACTTAAAGGGAAATGCATGAATGAAAATGGAAATAAATGAAGCCAATTTACAATAATCTTCCTACCGGTCCTAGTAAATGAGTATAATTATCAACAATCCAATAGATCGGTTCCATGCACACATCAGTAGCATACACAGCGCTCATGTGCTCATTGTGGGTGAGCGAGTTAAAGTACAGCTTGGCATAAGCATAACGAGCACGCAGGCAATCGCTTGTTTTAATTGAAAAATATTAATGGATTAATTTAAATGTTTAAATTTCATTTACCCAACTTTGTCATCTTTTACTTACATGATATTTTTGCCAAATTGGCCTAGCTTCCAATTGAATCGTGCCATTTTGAAGCGATTTTATTGGAGTTTTTTGTTAGTTTCTAGTTTATTTAATATAAATTATTTTTTAAAGATTATGTTTAAGTCATTGATTGATACATATTTTACAGTTTCGCGATTTATGAAAACAAAGAATTTCAACCCCAACCCTTTGATAAGAAAAACTATATATAACAGCTGATTTCATCTCACTCTTTGAATCATGTTTTACATGGTTGTATTATTGTTAAGCCCATCAATAATTACTAAATATTGATTAATTTGCGCAGTTTGACGAAAACATATATCGGAAGTAAAGTGCAGAAAATAATGGATGCAACAATAAAATGACAACTGTCATCATTTATATCTTATGAAGAAGCAAATAATGGTTGCAACACTGAAACAATGCGTGATAATTGTTGCTGCAGTCTATTTTATTTTAGGTGCGGCACAATGATTTTATTGTAAGGTTAGACTTGAGTGCTGCCTAGAGGACACATTTAGACGTAAACGTCACATCGCGATACCACATTGTTGGACCTACAGCTAAACTGTGTGGCAATTTGTTATCGCTTGGTGCTTTTGGTATTGTCAACCAGTACGTGTATACTTTCTTACAATTTGCATTCACTTCGTATCGATAGTGAAGTTAAGAAGGTTGTGAAAATTAATCACCAGACAGAGACGAAAATCGAACCCACAATCTCACGAGAGAGAGTTTAGTGCATTATGGAAGTCATTATATTTTATTGTTAGAAGATTTAAATACTGATTTGACGAAATATTAATGGACGAATTCATTGTGTTCAACACTTAATGCCACATGCTCACTGTTTTGCACAATATCCGTTGTTTCTGGTGCGTGGTTCAACGAACAACCGAAGAATGCCGATATGTGCCAACAAGGATCAAACAACGTACGCCACTGTACAAATTTATTTGTACTTGAGCTTGTTTTAAAATAATTATTTTGTAATATATTTTATTTTTTTGGTTGCCACAAGTACAAAAATGGGTATTGCGATTATATCTATTGAAAAAACTAGACATTACGCTCACGATACCATACGGTCACTTTGGCTCTAGCTTATATTTCAAATGTTTCATGATTAAAAAAAGAGTTATGCATTGAGTAACATTGGTTGCTAGTTTTGTAATCCTTATAACTCTTAAGAATTTAAATATATTACTGAACCATACAAATTTCATTTGAAAATCAATTAAATTGGCTTTGTTCGCATTTCCATTTCGAGTGAAAAATTCCTTCATTCGTTTTGGGAGTGTAAACACAAACGGCCATATTAAATTTTAGAGTTAACAACACTGTTGCGTGAGGATGGATTTGCAAAACAAAGAGCGCATAAGAGAATAAATACAGAAGAAAAAATTTGGGAACTGAAAATTTTTAATATTTTTACTAGTGAAAAAGTTAAATACTAGCAAAAAAGAGGAACGTTGCTGTTAAGACACAAATAAAATGGATACTGAAGATCAAGAAGGTGAGTACGCTCGAAATAAGCATCAATAAATATAAATCTAACAAAGGTAAAAACAAAGACGTAAATGCAATACAAAATTTTCATTTCACTTACAGAAACTGCTGATTTGGTATCGCCCTCCCATTTCTATAATAATGACGCTCTAAGAGGCATATTGCCGCTTCCAGCATATTCACCCATAATCTCTGCTCAGGATGAATCCGTAATAGCAGTAAATCCGAATGGTGTGGAGGCAAATGCAACAGCAGAAGAAAATCGAAATGGCATTGTAGAACAAATTGCAATCGAAGATGCGGAAAATCGACATGAAAGTGCAGACGTTGATGATCATGAAAGTCCATCGTTAGCACAAATCGAATCGGAAGATGCAAATGTGTTTCATGGAGGACCGCCTCTACTGGTTTATGCTGCTGAAGGGGAAGATACGCACGATGAAGACACAAATGATGGTGTGAATGCCGTGCCCATAATTGGACGAGAGGAAGTGGTGGAAGATAATGTGCTGGATGAAATGCAAGTGGATGAGGGAGGCGCAAGGGGGGGCGACGACCGACGAGAACAACGTCGGCGCCTTAGAAACAGGATGAACGATGAGTGGGAGGAAGATGAGGACACATCATCGTCATCCTCATCAGAACCTATTGATTTCAATCATGAACGTAAGTAAAAAATTTCTATTATTATTTTGTTTTATATTTTTATTTATATGTTTTTTATGTGTGCACAGCGTTTGGCTTTCCACTCGATGATGATGAGGACGACGATGATATGCACTTGCCGAATATGAATATGAATCGACTTTCTCAAGAGAATGGGAATGCTAATTTAGAGGCAATTGATGTGCATCGTGAAATTGATGGAATAATGCGCAGTGATATGCGCGACAATTTTATGCAGCGCATGCGTCGCGCACTGTACAGCATGGAACATCGTCGGAGACGTCTACAGCGTGCAGGTGATACTCAGCGTGTAAGTTCGAGCGCCGATGAAACCGAGGAAGCTAATGGTGGTGTCCCAGCAGTAGAACCTGAAAATCCCATACGTTTCGATACGAATTTACCAGCAGAGCACTCGTACTTGGGCGCCAATATGAATCGCGTATCGGGTGTGAATTATCTGGACGTTGGCCAGGAATATAAAATGATGCTATTCATGCATTCACGCGTTATACTCCCAGGCGAAGTATTTCCGTTTATTATACCGGCATCATTCCTAGAAGCAGATGTTGATTCTCAAAATGGTTTAATGCTCGGCATTTGCTTCCCCTATCTACTGCAAGCGGATTCAAATGGAGTCAATAACATTTACGGTGTCACATGCCAAATCTATGAGAAGGGCTCCGATGGCAGGACAAATGCTATTCTTAAATCACGTGCACTACAGCGTTTTATTACTAACAACACTAAAATAAGCGGGTAACTATTTGCTTTCTTTTTTAACGCGTAGGAGCAATTTTTCAATTGAATTTATTTACTTTTAGCCCTTTGCAACAAATTGCTTCAACTCCACAATTTAAATGTTTTGGTCATGTTAAAATACTACCAGAAATTTACTTGCCCTCGCCCCTCAATTGCATTAATATGGGCTCGATGAATCGTTTCCGCGGCTCTGCATACATGAAAGATACATTTAAGCGATATCAAGCAGCTACCACACCCTGGCCAGCGCATGTTTACGACTATTATAGCATTGAAGCATGCCTGGAGCAAGCTCGCGAGGTATTGGCACAGCATAAAATTGATGACATGCCCACGGACCCAGTGCGATTATCATTTTGGTTGGTGCGTAATTTGCATTTCCAGGATAGTGTCATTAAGGATGTTTTCCTAACCGATTCGGTAAATACTCGCATGAAGCTCATATCGAGTACACTTAAAAAGGTTAGTACTGGAGGGGAAATGAATATATCTCTAATATTTTATAATTATATCTTTAATTTGCTTACAGAATACCACTTTCACATGCCGTTATTGCGCTAATCCAATAGCCAAATGCAGTGAACTTTTTGCTATGAACAAACATGGTGTACAAACACAATATTGTAATTCAGGTGAGTTGAAAATTTTACCTACAAGTCTCAAAATAAGTGATATTTATGTATAGGTTCTCCAATTAATTTTCTTCCAAATTTTAGCTGGTTACATACACGAAACCAATACAGTATATCACTTACTAGGCGATGCGATCTCATATAGCGGCCATCCTTCCTCTGAGTTTAGCTGGTTTCCGGGGTAAGCTTATAGTATACTTAGATATCTGCAGATCCCTCAATTATTTTTCCGCGCACACAGGTATGAGTGGCACATTGTCATTTGCAGAATATGCGCTCGTCACATTGGCTGGGAATTTAAGGCTTCCCTTCCAAATTTGCTGCCCAAAAAGTTCTATGGCATTTCTAGTTCCAGTGTACGTGTCAGCAATGCGTCTAGCGACTCGTCAATAGATTCGAGTGCTGTAATTTATAGAAGTTTCATGCGTTTGGCGCGCCGTGAAATGCAATGAAGGTGGATTAGAGTGAAATGGTTTTTCTTTGACTACGTGAAATATCCAGTAAAGTCTTGCTGGAGCCGAATATACGATTTCTTCAGAGATCATATAGATAACATTACACATAGAGATATGCCGGTGTTTGGTCCAGAACATCAAGGCCCGTCGTGGTGGTAGTAAAATTAATTCTGGAAAAACTATTTCACATATCGCTTTGGAATACAAATAATATAAGGGAGAAACTTCATTTCGTTAAAAAAAAGGAACATAATAATGGGCTAGCCCCTCGTCTCACGTCTCTCTTTTTGACTTAGTAAGTAATGTTAAACTTTATAAAAAAAAAAAAACAAAATTCTTTAAAATCAGAACGAATAAAATTTATCTCAATGTTTGTTGATTAAAAACACCTACATACATAATGATAACGATGATTTAAAGCGAAAAGATCGTTGCTAGGATATTAGATTGTCGTAACCGCTACAACAACCGCCAACAAGGACGTCAAACCAAAATTCGAGCAACGCTGTTGGTTACGATTTATTAATTGTTTTAAGAGAATTTATATTTTATTATTCAAATGTATTTTTGTTCTTGCAAACTGCTTAAAACATTTTCTATAACTATTTATTGATAGAAAAGATTTAACTGAAATTATAAATTAAAAATATTGAAAATAAAGAAATTGGATTAATTTTCCAGTAATTCTGCAAATGATGTTGACAATTTCTGTAAAAAATAATAAAATTTTCTTTGAGAATAAAGTGCATACGTGTCTGTGTAATGAGCTAAATTGAAATGCAGTTTGATTATTTAGATAGTGTATATAATAAAACTCACTGCTTTGCAAAACGGGCACGTCCCAAAGGTAACGTTTAGGAACTGTTTGCCATCGGTGAGTGTGTTGAACCATTCCTTCAGGCAGGCAGCATGGAATATAGTGCTACATTTTCGGTTATCACACGACACTATAGGTATTTCACCTCCATCTAATTGATAGCAAAAGCAAATATTACAACGCTGTCGTGTAATAATCTCTCCTGTAACTGTAGTCGCTGCTGCTGCATCTGCATCATTCCCCAGTGTAGGTGGCGGCATTGGAAAGAAGCACAAATCAAATATACGCAATAAATTCTTATGTATATCTAATTCCGCATCCCAATCATGCATGCCTTCACTAAAAATGCGACGTAATTTTTCCACCTCATACGTTGGCCCAATTATATGCACCGACATGGAAGCGGTCGGCGCAAATGGATCTGCAACGTGTAACTTGAGGAAAACATATTCACGCAAAAGAAACAAACGCCAATTATCCTTGGTTGTTGGCACCGCCGGCTGTACTACATAACATAATTCATCAATGATACTAAAATTCTCATAGAAGGAACGCAATTCATCCAAAAATTTTTCGAATTGACGTAGGAGCGCTGTGAGGGTTGTAGACTTTTGTAAAATCGGAGACACACAATCAGGCAGACTGTGTCGCTGTATTTGTAGTGTTAGTAATTCTACCTCTAAGTAGTGTTCCACTGTAGGTACGGTATTTGAAAATTTCGAGAATTCTATACGTGTACATGAGGCGTTTAATTGTATCTTATAGCAATCGGGATTGTAGATTGATGCTATTTCTGCGTAAATATTTTGTTGTGTATTATCTGCCTGTGTGTCTTTTTGAATATGTTGAAGTTGTCCATTTGACTGCAAAATTTTTGTTAGGTTTTCCATTAATTTGAATATTGTCCATTCCCATTCAGGTTGAAAGGCAACGATATCCTGCTCGCTGAAACTTTTAATTAAATGCTGCTGTTGAATTTGCAAGCACATTCCCTCTAAATGAGGAAAGTGGGGACACTTTACTTTTAGATTATACCATACATGCTGAAGAGTAAAATTGTTTAAATTATTTGCATTTTATTTTTTGTATTTGCTTGTTTTAACTAACGTCAATTTTTACAACTCCATCCAGGATTACTCCTTTTGCCTGCGGTTTTGCATTGATTCCCGGATAAAGTAAAAGAAAATCATTTAATTTATCGTTTTCAGACATATTTATATAGTTTTCTGTTTGCATGCAAAATAAATAAACAAATTTTACTTCTCCGAAAACATTTGAATTTAAACTAATGTAATTTTGCATACAAACAAAAATCAGCTGATTGTTACGTGTACGCATGTGAAGTACAATTGACGCGTACGTCCATGCGAGCAACTGTCAGTTGCCGGTTATCTGTGTAATTCATTTTTTATGTATATATTAAAATATTTTGAGTATTTTGCAAAAATCTCTAGCCCTTAAAATTATTTAAAAAATATTCAAAATTCAAGACTCCTTAAATTGATTGGTAATAGAGGAGAGAGAGAATAATGGCTCAAAACTGGTCAAAACCGCTGGCACCTTGGTATTTATTTTCGTCTTGATAACTTTAAACTTTATTGTAATTTCAGTTTCCTTTCTAGCTTTTTACTTAGGACCAGATAACGTTTCTTTTAAAGATCATTACTTTCCAAAAATAGAGACGCACATATCTTTTTTGTAGCGTAACACTTAGATATGAATACCGACTTAAAATATTAGTCATTTTCAGATATTTTTTCCTTAATCTTAAGCAAAAATTAAAAATTTATGACTTGGTCTATTTTGTTGCAGGTGTTAAGGCGAAAGGTCAAAACTTTCCTTCTACTTATTTACGAGCATGTGCGTATATGGATATAGTTTCATTACAAGGTGTTGAAACTCAAACGACTTCACAGTCGTAGAACGTCTTTAAATCAAAGAGCTTATCAAGCATTCTATGAGTTTACCTGATAAGTGGAAAGAAGAACACCTGCGTTTTGAATAAGAGGCACTTTTTGGCTGGTTTAGACACCTGCACATTTCTTAAGGAGGTATTTAGTATTTGATATTAGCGATAACTTTGCTATACATTGTATATACAATTTAATAAGTTTGATATACATTTATATTCTTTATGTACCTATGTATGTATGGTATTGTGATTGTTGTTGATTTTGGTATTTAAAGTTATGTGTCGCGTTAGTAAATTTCATTAATAGTTGAGAGTTTGTGTGATCACAAATAAAAGTTTCTGGAATAATAATTGCAAATTTGTTATTTGCTTGAAAAGTATTTAAAATAAAATAAAAATGTCGCGCGTTATTTATTTGGTATCATTTGCTTTCATATTGATTGCTTCAGCTGCTGCCACAAATGTGAAAGAATGTAAGTAGCCTGTAAATAAATTAAGGAATTAGAGTAACTTTAGAATATAAGTATTGTGTAATCAAAAGTATGGTTTGCTTGTTGTAAGGATAAACGCCAAAGGCCTAATCCAAGACTACTTTATTAAATGATTAATTAAAAAAAATTTAAGTTTCAAAAAATGCATTAGGATTTTTGAATTTTGTAATTTCTAAAACGTTCATTTAGCTAACTACTATATAATCAAACATGAGTTTATTTTTTAAATGTGGACGATGTACTGTGCTGTAAATCCTTAAATTATAGGTTCGAATCCCGTTCAAGTCAACAATTTAATTTCGAATTGACTAGCATAGAAGAACTTCATATTCGCCCTTCAGAAGCAGTATACAGTATACTTTCATTTCAAGGATAAACGGCCTTATTATAACGTTTAAAATTTTGTTGATTTATTTTTAAATGTTGGTACTAAAAAAGTAGCAGTCTTTTAAAAAGTTTTCTTAAATTTCGGTTTTTGAACTGAATACAACAAAAGAGATTCATAATCTCCATGGAGAAGTCACTCTTTCATTAGGTATAGATTTTGTTCTGAAATTATTTTTATTTATTTCAGATGGACTATTTGTCAAATAGCACCATATTTATAGATTGTAATAAATCAATTTTTCTGCATGGAAAGCCGCACGATTTTTGGGTACAAACGCACCTATAGCGTCTTGTGATAGCTAATTATTTTCTTCCCACCTTACTTATGATAGATAGATAAGTAAATTTTTGATAAGAAAAATTCAACAGTCATAATTCGATTCCTCTCTATTTAATTCTATAAACTCTTCGGTGGGTTTAAAAAGCTTTTTGAGCTTCGGTGTTTTTATCATAAATTAGTGATTAACAAAAATGCTGATTAGCTATTTTACTAATCACTCAAAGTCCCAAATCGCTTGATAATAAAATTGGAAAGAAATATTCGATGACAAACTCTTATCTCTAAGTTATCGTATATCGGTATAAGGCACTTTTTACTTGCATACTTTCCGGCTATATTATTTTCTTTCTCCTAATAATCACTTGTTCTCTCTCTCTCCCTCATCTTTTATGATATGTTTAGGTAAAAAAGGACAACCTTTTCCGCTGCGTGTTGATGTTATAGGCTGTGATCAAATGCCATGTGATGCTGTCAAAGGTGCCACATCTGTGATGGAAGTACATTTTGTGGGCAGTAAGTTGAAAGTTTGAAGAAATAACCTGCAATGATGTATCAACAATTATCTATTTATTTATTTTACCTACTCAGCTAAAAATAATATTAAAAAACTCACCGCTGTCGTACATGCTACAACATTAGGCATTACAGTACCTTATGAATTGCCCGAAGATGTTGCTGATGTGTGCGGCAATTTAATGTATGGCGCCCAATGTCCCATCGATGCAACCGAAGATGTTGTCTATAAATTCAATTTCTTTATTGATTACTATTATCCCGAAATTAGCGTCAAAGTTCAAGTATCATTGGAAGATGAAGATGGGGAATCTGTTGCATGTTTCACCGTTGATGTTAAAGTGAAGAAAGGTGCAATTACGCCACATCGATTGGAAATTGCTTAAAATATATAAAAAAATTTATATTTAATAGATTACGATTTTCACTAAATTTCTTTTAAAGATTTTTATTTTAAATTAAGATAAGAAATTTCTCATATCGTAAATAGATTTACATACATTTATAAGAATTAAGAGGCTATCATGTTTATTACATTATAACCACAAAAAGTGTAATAAAACTTTTTTTAAATTGAAAAATTTATTGAAATTTATTAGCGTAAAGCATGTTTTTTTTTATTTTTTATTTTTTACACTTCAATATTATTGCACTAAATACATTTTCTATTGATTTTTGTTTTTTATTTTTTCAAAAGAATTAATGTTTGTATTATTAGATACAGCCACTCATCGCTTTTATTACCAAATATGGTGAATATTCAAGAACATTGTGAAATATTTATTAATAAAGGTAATTTTTTTCACTATTAAATTGAACATTTAATTTTCAATGTTCTTTTCTTATCACACCTGTTCTTATAACTGATTAGTTTAGCCTAACACCTGGCCGAATTCCGATTCGTTTCGTATCGTCTAAGAGGATCTATTACTTACTCAGAACTGCGCGTCTTAAGATGATTGTGTACTTATCTCCCAACAACTCGGCGCGTTCCGTGTGTTTGTAGTATTGCGATAATTTTTGGACTTTTGATTGTTGTTAAATTACCAATCACTTTTGTCAAGTTTAAAACACTGTGCATGCAATTCTTAATTCAGTGTAAAGAATTGAGAAGATTTAAAACACATCAAACTAATGTCTAATGTAAGGATATTGAGTTTTTAACAATTGTCCGCTCCTAATTTCATTAGCTATTTAAATATCCAAAATCGGAACAAAACAAGGAATTTTTAACTTTTTTTCATACGAAATTAAAACTTTTTATTCCAATTGGAGTGATCTTTTTCGGAACCTTATCTATTCATTTTATCAAATAATATATTGTTATTATATCATTAAATAAATTAAATTCTAAGAGACTTTTATGAGAAATTTTGCAAACAATTAAACGTAAAACTGATGTCTATTTTTCTTTTCCTCTGTGATAGGAAACGTTTCCCAGCAGAAGTTATACCTAGGAAAAATTTTGTTTTAGTTACCAATAAATTCTTAATTTTGAAACTATTACATTTTTTCGTTTCTGGTTCTGGACAAAAGGCTTGAATCGTATTAAAAACTTCAAGTGCGGAATATAGTAGGTTCGTTGGTTTGAATGTACTTTTTAAGATCGCAACGCTAAATAATTGTTTATCCTTCTCTTTATGGATTTATAGGGGCACAAATAACATTTAAAATACGAGACGAAATCCGCCAGTTCTTTTTCCTTATTAATGTTAGTCGTAATAATTGATTCTTATAATTAATAAATAACAAATAAATAAATAAAAATAAAATTTTCAAAATAATACCAATAAATAAGCGTGTAATCGAAAGAGAGATCACATGGATGATAGATGAACTTCTGCTCAACAATAATGTAACTAATGTAAATGCAAAAATCACTATACGGTTCCTTTATCTTGGAAGATAATAGCAAATGTCATGTGTGAAACATATTTTGAAAAGTTTTTTAATTCAAATGTTGCATTGTAAGTCTTCCTCAGCCAGGGGAAAGTCGACTGAGCAGCTAAAGTATGCATATTTTTTATACATGATTGAAGTAATCACTCAGTATAAGAATTAATATTACACCGAAAAAAGTTGTTCCCTGCAAAGAAATACAAATTTCGATACTATTTTTTTAATGTAGGTATGTACTTTATCTTGATATTTCGAAGGGTTTCATAATTAATAATAAGGTGTTTTTTTTTTGAAGTTTTTCAACTAGACATACTTAAAATTTCGGTTCAAAATATGTTCAAGCAACTCAGTTTTCAATTATTTCATTTATTTTTTACCACAATGGCAACTTAAATTAGATAGAAATTGGCTTAATTATAATAACTTTATAGTTATGTATTTATAATGTTAATTTACTACACAAAAAGTTTTGACTTCATAGAAGTGTATTCACAAGTGATTGCAGGCCTGAACCTGAAAAAATGCTTCGCCGCTTTGGGTTTCATATATAATTGCTAGTCGCTTCCATTCAAGTATATATTAGTTGTACTTTCTGTTAAACAAAAGCTAAAAATTTCTTTAGAATTCGTTTGATAAATTAAAATTAATTTTTATCAAAAATTATTTGGAAATACAAAATTGTGCTACATAGTGTACTTACTGCTACTTAATTTTTACTATTTAAAGCAAAATGTTAGCAAGTTCATAGTCATTCGCTCACCTAAAAACAAAGTGTTCGTATATCATTAATTTTCATTCATTACAAAATACTCAAATTATAAAAAAAAAACAATGTTTCGAGTTGTGTTGGTATCTCTGGCCTTGGCGGTATTTATTGTATCTACAACTGGAACAAATGTCAACCGCTGTAAGTAGATAAACAGTATTAAACATAATTCTCAAAGTGTTACATTCAAGTCTTAATTTATAATTCAGGCTAAATGGAAATTGATATTCATGTTGCTATATAAAACACTTGCACAGAAGATTGGCTTGACTGCATGCCAGATTCAATGAGTTTTGCTTTTGAAGTACATGTATGTACAACGCTTAAGGAGCTAAAAGGTGCCTTCTATTAACCCAGATATGTACACTTCAAACAGTATTTATTTTGATTGAATATATTCTCATTTAATCAAAATCACACATTTGTGAAGTGACCTACATATAAGACAATGGGCACATCTGGGTTAGGTATGTTCTGATGTGATAAAAATCGTATTTATAGAATATATATTATTGGAAAAACATGAAATGACCACGACCACCCTGCGCAGAAAAGTTACTATTAGATTTAGTGGAAATATGGTGAAAATATGCAAAAAATTTATGTGGAAAATGGAATTCATACCTGTGATATTGTAAATAGATGATAACTGTGAAGAACTAGCTATTTTTACAAACTTGAAATACTTAATTTCAATTGGCGCTGATTTTTTTTTGGCTTTTTTTGATAGGAATATAATTCAAAAGAAATATTTTACATCATTTATTTTATTTTTTTTTTTTTGAAAAAACCTTTTGAAGCCAAATTATGGAAACATATTAGCTATCACTGTTCCGATTCGCCATAACACTCTAGGAACTGTTTACTTGTAGCGGAAATGTAACACGCTTACTAGTAATTGTACAAAAAGCCAAAGTTAGGACTATTCCCTATTAATTATGGTAAAAAGAAATAAATAGTGATGCATATGTGCACGAATATGAACTTATCACCGGCTTAAGTGAAGTAGCAGACACTTAATACATACATATAGGTTAGGTTAGGTTGGAGTGGCTGTCGAGAGACACACTTAGGCCTGAACGGCCCATTGTGATACCACATAGTTGGACCTACAGTTTAACGCCGATTCCGAACGGCGGTGTGGCAATTTTTCATCGGCTTGGTGGTTTTGCCATTACCAACCAATGTGTGTACTTGTACACTATCTTATAATCCTCATACACTTCATATTGATAGTGAATATAAGAAAGTAATGAAAATTAACCACCAGACGAAGACGGGAATCGAACCCGAACCTCCCAGATGAAAGTCTAGTGCACTATCCACTAGGCTATCGAGGTCGTCAACAATACATACATATAAGAATTTGTTCTAATTACTGGAGTTAAATCTTATTACCTAGGCGTTTTTTTAAGAAAAATAAAATTATAAAAATTTTGAAAATTAGAGTTAATTACCAAGTATAGATATAGATAGATTTTCCAGATTAATGTGTAGTGCAAAAGAAAAATATAACATTTTTTGACGTAGAAAATATGTCTTTCGGTAAACTAGGAATGTGAAATGGAGAACGAATTTTTATAGCCTTTTTATGGACTTTAAGTGTATTTATTTATTTAAGGATTTAAAATACCTCAGTCAGTTTATTTATTTCACTTTTTAATTCATTTTTGTCTCGTAGGTTTTATGAGCACTTGAACGTAAAAAAAGTCATAAAATTTATCAGTTTCTACTTCTGCATGTACTGCTGAAGTCATGTGGTTGTTGTAATAACTCGAAGATTGTTATTGCTAATATTGCTAATAAATTTAAATACAATCTTTTTTTTAGTATACTACGTTTTTTAAACGGACTAAAAAGTATAAAATAATTTCTCCTAGTCCCATAGAGATTTATAACCTCATACAGATTCCTAACCCCATACAGATTGTGTTTAAAATTTGTAATTGTGAATTTTAGTAGGGATGAAAATACTTGCATGATTTAAAATGAAAAACGTGGGACGCATGTGGATAGAGATAAAATTGCTAGCGAATAAGGTGAACTATTCATATGGCATTGTGATCTCGATGTCGGGGTCGAGTTTTTTTCATATGAACTATGGAGATTGGGCTCATACAAATAAACAAAGGCGGTCAAGTTTCCTCAGTATCGTATCTTGTGCTCTATTGTTGTAATTAATTGAGTTTAATATTTGACTCAGGGGTCGTGTTCATTAAATAAAAAAAAGCCTGGGTAGTACAGAAAAATAATTATTATTAAATGTATGAGAAAAAAGGTTGACTACAAATTCTAGTTTTTATTTGATGTAAATCCAAAAACTATAAAATTTCGTTTTCGGGGCTAATAGTGCGGACACATGAGAGTACATTTCATTGAAATGCTTCATTGTCATTTGACGAAATTCTGCATTTCAGACTTTTTTCGTTGAAATGCGTCAGAAATGAAGAAAGTAACTAGCAACCCTCAAATAGTAGGTTGTAAAAAACAGGAAAAATTTAAGATCTATAACATTTTGTTAGACATTTTTGATTTTGATCTTAGTGATAGTTCTTAATCTTTCAATATCCTATATAAGCTACTAATATTTGAAATCATAACCCAGAATTACAGATTTCAGTCATGACTTTGAAAATTAACCTCTAGATTTAATTTTCATAGTCTCCTAAAAAACTATCATTTTTGATTTTGTTTTCAAAACAGCTGCTCTTGTAACATTTATTAACAAAAGCTAGAGTGAAAAAATAAAATAATAAAGCCGGAGAGTAACTCATTGCCATTCCTCCATTTATCCATAATCTTTATGTATAAAATCGTAGAGTTTTGTGTGTATGACATCGTGTAACTTCTGAACGACTGGACCGAATGAAGTCATATTTCTAGAATATATTTTCTTCAGCGGGAGTTTGAAACATAGCTTTTCATAATAACTATTAGGAAAGTGGGCGTGTCACCTCCCATACAATCCTCATAGTTTTTTGGGTATACCTCAAGAACCATTTATATATTTTGTGCAATAATGAGAATTGACAATGCCATGCTACAACAAAAGTATGGGTTGGATTGACAAAGAGGGTGTGGCACCTTCCATATAACCTGAATTTCCATTATGAGATATCTTAGGAGGTATTTATGGTACGGTACTAAAATTTAAATTCTTTCAGTTTGCTGGATAAGTGCGTGTAGCACCTTGCTCTTTTTTTATTTTCTACTACTATTTCTACTACTAATTTACATAAGAAATGACTGTTAAATGCCATAGATCAGACAATTTATTAAAATAAAACTAGTGTTATTAAACTACATATGTTTTTACCAGTCATAACTTTTAAAAAAGCGTTTTGGATAGATAAAATTTCATAGAATGTGATTATTTTATACTACTTTCTTAACTATTTTAGATGTGAAGAAGATGTTCTTTAAAATGATTATATGGTTGAACAACTTAAAAAATGATGGAAAAAATGCTTTAGAACTCATAAAAACTACAGCAATCGACACAAAACTTTATATTTTTTAGTTTTGCATCACATCGAATATTTTTAGCCCATGAGAGTATGAAAATTGGAAGTTAAGTTAAAAATTGACTATGAAAGGAAGAGGTTTTTTATATTTCCACCTACAATTCCGATCTGATGGCGAAAAATGGTTCTTCAGTTTTGAAATAAGTTCCAGAGATAGAGGGGAAAAACAGTGTTGATCAGGTATTTTTTTATTATTAGTTCGGGGATTAGCCGAATCAGACCCAGGTGGGTCCCTTTTCGTCCCCTACCGCCTGATGCTCTACTCTAAGCACACATAAACGAGCATGCTCCGAGTATCGACATCCTGCGTCAACGCGAGCATATCCTCATAGGCCAGGTGGCCAATCTCAGATTCATCAACGAGTCTATGACCCAAGATTGCCAACCTTCTGCTCGCCAACGCTGGGCATTGGCACAGAAAGTGCGCCGCCGTTTCCAGCTCCTCCAGACACAACCTACAAGTATTATCCTCAACAAGTTTCATCTTCTTGAGGTGATACCTGAAGGGACCGTGACCTGTAGTCAGAGCTGTTAGTCACCTCAAAGTCTTCCGCTTTAGTCCGACGACTTTGGCTGACTCACTGCACGATCACTTCACGGCCGTCTTTGCCTACCTGCTTCTTTCCATCTTTTACAATGTTCAGATTTAATTCACTGTCTTATCAGGCCTTCCACCAATCCATCACTAATGGCGATGCATGGTTCTGGTCCACAAAATTCGGCTGCTGAACCTTTTTTAGCCAAAAGATCAGCAGTTTCATTTTGCTCTATGCCTGAATGTCCCATCACCCACATCAAAGTAAGCTCGTTTACACTAGCGTACTCGTTGAGTTTTTGGACACATTCCAAGGCCAACCTAGAGGCTATATCTGTCCGTTGCATGCACTTAATCACCTCACCAATCAATGATTGGCAAGGGCAATGACAATTCTCTTGCCATTGACCTGATTCTCAATAAGGTGGTCCAGTGCATGCACTAAACCCAGCATCTCTGCCTGATAGACGGACACATATTTTCCCAACCGTAGAACACAGGACAAATTTAACTCATTTGAGAAAATACCCAGCCCCAGCTCTACCTTCCAGCAGAGAACCATCAGTGAAAATGCTGATATCACTATCCTCAACTTCCACGTTGACGGTTCCATCCGCTATCCGAGTCTTATAACGTTTCTCAATTATTTTGACTTTTTTCATGCCGTCCATAGGCATACGCGTCTCCTGAATATATAAGAAATCCAGGATTCGCATGTGTCCATGCAGGGCCGTCGAGTTATGCCATGTGGCATTCCTCAACATGGCTGTAGTGGCTGCCATTTTCTTGATCAGGTAAAAAGGTAGTGGACCATTTTCAGTCTGTTGGCTGTCTGAGAGTCTCAGCAAAATGGCTCGGAATGCTGCGCGAATTAGATCAAAAAAAGAAGAAAATTTTCTTTGATTTTTTTAATGATCTTGACGTTTCGTGCGCCTAGTTATTTTAGCCTTTACTTTAATTTCGTTTTAGTTTTCGTTGCCTACAATTAGGCAGACAAAATTTTTATTTTAGCCTTCACTGTTCAAAAAGGCTTAAGTGGATTTTGGGGCATATTCCCTCCCTCCCCTCCTGTTCATTATCATATAAACTTGGAAGTGGTGGAACGCTGTTTACAGCTTCCGAGTGTTAGGTTAGGTTGTGATACCACATAGTTGGACCTACAGTTTAACGCCAATTCCGAACGGCGGCGTGGCAATTTTTTATCAACTCGGTGGTTTTGCCATTCCCAACCTAGATTTGCACTTGTACACTTTCTTATAATTCTTATACACTTCATATTCATAGTGAATATAAGAAGGTTATGAGAATTAACCACCAGACAAAGACGGGAATAGAACCAAACCTCCCCGATGAAAGTCTAGAGCACTACCCACTAGACTTTCGAGGTCGCCCGAGTGTAGTAAAACTTAATATTTCTAAATTACGGTATTTTCTGCATAAATTACTGCCGTACTAAATGACTGTACATTGCAGTAATGACTGTACGTGTAACATCACTGGTTGTGGATAAACGTTAAAAATTTGTGCTTATCGTTAATGCACAACCACTTACCATAAATATATATTTTTTTAGGTAAAAAAGGACAACCATTTCCATTGAGTGTCAATGTAGTGGGCTGCGATGAGCAGCCATGTGTCGTAGTAAGAGGCTCAACAGCTGTGATGGAAGTACATTTTGTAGGCAGTAAGTTAAAAATATATTAAATATTTTTTCTGCACCTATAAATTTATAATTATTATTTATTTTTTTAGCTAAAAATGATATACGAAAACTTACCGCCGTGGTGCATGCTTCCGCCTTGGGCATTAATGTACCCTATGAGTTGCCCGATGATGTTGCTGATGTTTGTAGAAATTTAATGTATGGTGCCACATGCCCACTCTATGACACCGAGGATGTTGTCTACAAATTTAATTTCTATGTTGATAGCAACTATCCGGAAGTTGGTGTTAAGGTGGAACTGTCACTGATCGATGAGGTTGGTGAATCCATTGCCTGCTTCCTTTGCGATATTAAAGTGAAAAAGGGTGAAATTGTTCCTAATGATGTGATCGTGGTTTAAGAACTTTGATTATTTTTTTGAGCACTTTGGAACGGAAATTGTTATTTTTTATTTATTTTTTTTGTTTTGTATTATATGTAAAGTGTGCTATCGTATGATTTGTTGTTCAGGGCGAGGAAAAGATCACAATATTATTTATTAAATAATAAATAAAAGCTTACCGAAATTCGAAAATTGAAGTATGAAAATATTTGGTTTGGTAAAATGAAAATGGAAAGAATCGGAGAGATACTAAAAAATAGGCATGTAAGCATGTTATTTTCATAAAGCTTTACAACTACAATCATCATTTTCTTTAAATAAAAACACTGTTGATTACTTAAGTGTTATCAATTTTATCTTAGCTATCGCATATTGAATTTTCACTGAAATTTTTGTTCAATCATTTTCTTAATATTTTACAGCCAACACCAATAGTCAAACTTCCAATATACTTGAATCTTATCTTCCTTCCCTCTACCGTCTCTAATTCATTAATTAAAATT
The DNA here is from genome assembly GCA_963691655.1 of Toxonevra muliebris. Taxonomy (NCBI): domain Eukaryota; kingdom Metazoa; phylum Arthropoda; class Insecta; order Diptera; family Pallopteridae; genus Toxonevra; species Toxonevra muliebris. The sequence goes on from OY829327.1 coordinate 46,888,334, forward strand.
TTAATCCGAAAATCGTGTGACGTTTACATTTTGCACTTAAATGATTTGTTTTGAATTTTGTCTATGGTGTGATTAATTAGGCTATAAGCAATCAAATTCCATTTGAATGGTTTCGCATGTTCAATAACGCTTGCTGCAGCGCGTGTGAATATTGAAAAATGATAAGGTATACATTTCTTAAGGTAGGTACAAAATGGCACTGTGAAAAACGCTGACTTCAATGCATAGTTTTAAAAAAGTTTGAGAAAACAGCGGTGAGTCAACCTCACCTTGGATAAAGAAGAACTTGATACCTTATATCTTATGTGGTCAGAAAGAAAACTAAACAAAATTTTCGTGGCTGCTTAAACGACAAAGGTTTGAATTGATATTATAGGATCCAATAAATAAATCAGAAATTCACAATATATTAGTTTTTGTGAATTAAACGAAACCTGAAAACTCTACATAGGCGCGGATACAAGGGGAGGGGGACAGGGGGAAATTTCCTCCCCAAAACACTTAAAAATTTAATCATTTAAACAGGCAGTTATTACGATTTACTTTCAATTATAAGAATAAGGAATAAATCTTGTTCGTTAAACCACTTTTCTTCTCAACGGAAATGTGTTGAAATAATAATGATACCTAAACCTGAAAACTCAGTGCCGTCATATAGACCTCTAAGTTTGCTGGCAATATTCTCGAAAATTTTGGAAAGAATACTGTTGAGTAGATTGCTAATAATACTAGAAAATAAGAATATAGTTCCGGATCACCAATTGTCATAAGCACGGTACTCCCGAATATTGTCACTGACTTTCTGACACGCAAAAAATATTGCTCTGATATATTTTTGGACATTCAACAAGCGTTCGACAGAGTTTGCCATCAAGGGCTATTATACAAATTAAAAAATTTACTTCCAACTCCATTTTATTTGGTCTTAAAGTCCTATACTTTACTGCCATTTTAACGTCAAACGAATCTCCTACAAAAGCTGTAAATCTAGTTCAGAAACAGCTCGTCGACATTCAACAATGGTTACTTCGTTGGAAGAGGGGAATGTCCTCTATTAAATCTAAATGAAATTACTTTCCCCAAACGTAACAGGGTTGAATATTTGATAAAAGATTAAATTGAAATGAGCATATAAAAGCGAAGAGTCTGCACCTTATCATAAAACAAAACGTATGTACTGGTTATTGGGTCCGAAAGCAAAGCTGAGTCTTGAGAACAAACTACTAATTTATAAAGCGATATTTAAACCAGTTTGGCCATACGGAGTTCAATTGTGGGGTACCAATAGTAATTCAAACTTAGAAATACTACAACGCTATCAATTCAAAACACTGAGATTCTTAACAAAAGCACCCTGGCTTGCAAATAATAATGCATTGCACAAAGACCTTAATATTCTACAGTTAAAAGATTTTGCATTCACTGGTTTTTTGTTATCACATTTGCTAGTATATTAAGAGTAATGCAGTTCAATATCACTTTGTTGTTATATTTTTTATATTTTCCTCCAGCTTCTATTTGCAAATCTTTTGAAGTTTTACATTACATTACGTTTTTCTTTATTTTATGAATAAATATATTGGCTAGATTAGATCGAACCATTATAGCTCTGTTTCTAGTACCAATGTAATACGAGGTTTATGAAATGCTTTTTTTACATAATTATAAATTTTGTAAGCGAAGAGCTTTTATAAGGTAGCCTCGGCCAAGGATAAATCATTTTCAGGTCATAGCTGACAGTATTTTCTTTGTCTCTTTACCATTGTGTCAATGCTGTCAAATGTAGACTCAAAAACGCATTAAACACTGCTCCCAAACAAATTCAAAATTTTGTAAAACAAATTTGTTTACAATTTTTGTATTCCATGTTATAATAATAGAGATTTTTCTGTGATAGAACTTAAATTGTATTTGTTTTCCATGATAAGCACATTTTCCTCTAGCTTGAAACGTATAAAAATTAAAACAATACAAATTTTATAGGGGTCCAGGCCACCTCGGTGGCCTGATAGATGACTGCTTGACTGGAGTTCCAGCTGCCTCAAGTTCGTTTCCTAAATGGAGTTAAATTCTTTACAAATGTTCAAATTGTTCTAATAAAATTTATCACTTCGGTGATTTAGTTTTCAAATGCTTGACTCGAGTACCAATTCAACAGGTTTGATTCTCAGGTAGAGAATTGAATCTTCCAAAAAAAAAAAAAACAGAAAAACAAAATTATAGGTTTCGGGTCGATATAAAGAAAATCCCAAATGGGAAAGAGAAAATATGAATACATGGTAGGAATCAGCGACCTTGAATTATTCTTAAAATTCTATTAATTCTCGACCCATTATAAACCAATCCAAAACCGAAAACTGAATAAATGAAAAATGTTTCTTATTGTTAATATTTTCCACGATCCTTTAACTTGGAAATAGATCATAGAAATGATCTGCTACAAGAACAGGTTTTCCCCACGTTCCAGTAAGTTTTCACTCGGTCATACCTTCGAAATTATTCTACATCGAAGTAAAGTTTATCAATAATCAAAAAAAAAAAAAAAAAAAAAAATGCCTATGCACGTCGCTCCAGGCCGCGATTTGGTTCATATGGAGAATTTTTATTTTTTATGTTTCCTGTATCCGCCAATGCTCTACATCAAGCTATTTATGTCTGTACTTTTATTAGGAAATAGGCGTTTTTATTTTTTAATTCAGAGCACGGAGTAGAGTAGAGCACGGAGTAGAGTAGAGCACGCTGACAACTCTGATTTAATTTTAAAACGCATAGAGTACGAACTGTCAGATAACAGCTAATTATAATTAAGTTTATTTTTCAACAATATTTTTTTTCAATCGTTTTGATCTTTTTTGTGCAAAATGGATAAATTAATAATTCTCAGTCCTTGGCCACCATTTAAAATTTTTGTGTATTCTATCCAAATATTATTTTCAATCGTGCTCTGTCTGCTCAGTCAATTCCTCCTGTGCCCGTAGAGCATGCTCTGAGCGCGCTCTCATCACAAAAAGAAACACAATTACGTTTGCTTTGAGTGCTCAGAGCTAAAAAGAAACACGCCTAATGTTCGTATAAATGGAAGAAAAAATAGTGAACTTGGTTCTGAGTCCTATAATGGAAAATAATATCCAATCGACATTTCTGGAGCAGGTAACTTAAAACTAGTAGATTAAATTAATTTATAAAAATTATTTTTCAAATTTATTCTTTTCAGTGCACTCTAATCAATTTGAAACGATAAAAAAGTTAGCTACCTTGATAAGGTCACCTCGCAAGGCTGTTTCAGTACAATTTGATGTTTTATAAGTGGTTTTCTGAACTTGATACGTAGCAGCTGGATGCAATTCTTTTTACTTTGTTGAATGATTTTATTTGGATTGTCTTAGAGAAATATTTCCTGGTGGTGGTGCCTGGGGCTGTCAACAGGTGTTGTACCGAATTCGTTGTGGCTATCTTTAAGAAAATTTCTGTTATTATTTTTAGACGACGCAATGTACTTAAGACAGGAGAATACCGCAGGCTGATAATATTTTATATTGTATTTTTGTTTTTTTTTTTGTGGTATAGTTAGTAAACACATATATATATATCGATAAGTTCCAGGTGCAAACAGCTCATCGGAAATTATGAACCTCTTTAATTTTTTATCTGGCGTGATTAATTTGATTATATGCATTTTTTAAGTTATGATTTAAATGGAATGTACTTAAAATTGTTATTTAATTGTTATGGATTTATTTGATATATGGTAATTTGAAATATAATTCTTATCTCATTATTGGTTTTTATTATTGTTCGTTTGGTTTTGCAATTATGTAGTTGAATGTAGTAGTTACAGCTGTATAACAATATTCCAAATTATTTTTCTTAATCAAATCACTCACTATTGTGATTTAGTTATAAAATTCATCCCAGGTAGTGTTGATACTTTTGCTCATTACTTGTATTGAGTAAAAGTATCGATGCCACCGAAAATATCGGAAAAAAGTGTAGAGTACGTACTTGTATCGAATAATAGTTTAAAGACACAAATTACACTACTCAATACGAAATTGGCGTCAGGCATATCATATAGCATTTCTCTGATTACGATGGCGTTCTCAGTTTTCGCCCTTACGTAATGTTTTTGGGATATTTCAACTTGAAGCACAAGAAACATATAGAAATGACGATGAATTGCCTGGCGTAAAAGAAAAGTTCAATTGGTTGAGTAGTGTTAACTTATATGATATTTATTTGGTTTAGATGCAATCGTAAAATTTATAATAGCAGGAAAACTATTCAACAGATTATACCTAGTTAAAAATATTTTTTTTTTAATGAAAAGGTTTCAATGTACATACATTATGTTCTACATACAATGGGCGGCAATATTTTCTAGAACTTCATAGTATACTGCAATATTTTCATACTGTATAGCAATATAAACTGAAATATTTTCAATATAGATAAAATGGTCCATTATTGAAAACAAAATGAGGTTATAAGCATTTGGTATCAACGAGAAGCATTTATATCTTCTATCGCTTAGTTTCAATATGAATTGATGTAAATTTAATTTCTTTTAACTCGTGCAAGATAAGGCAATAAAAATTTATGTGAAAAAGCTAATAATTTATAAAGTTAGCTACTTTTTTTCTTCGCAATATATTTTCTCTTCTTATACCATAAAAGGATGTGCCCGACTATTTAATTTACTGGGAAATATAATAATCAGTCTGCCTGGTCTGAAACTATGAAAAAGTCTAATCTGAAGTGATAGGGGTTGATCAGACTCTTTGAATATGTATTTGTGCTTCTGTACGTAAAATTCATTTAGAAAAAACCAACCAACAAAGTAACACTTGAAATCCCTTTAGAAGTAGAGAAAGTAATAGCTTAGATATGTGGAGCATTTGACAGCCAGAGTAACTTAACTTGTCAATACTCCGTTGAAATGAGTTACATTATAGCTGATTATGGCCAATTATGGTAGTACAGATAAAAAGTGCATTGTTGCGATCAATAAAAATGGTGGTGTTGTAGGTAATCTTCGTCGAAGTCATTTTTAACTCTAATTTCTGGAAAGAATATATAGTGTATACACTATAACCTACTTTCTTGAAATCAGCTCTGCTATTGGTTTCAAATTGGTGCGTCGTAGAAGGCCTATCAATCAATCCCAATTAAGCTGTTCTTGTTCCCTTTACTAAGAGATACAAACTGGACCTCGGTCCCATTTCCATACAAGACACTGTTATTGTGTACTGTGATGAGGTCAAATATTTAGGCATCACGCTTGATAAACGACTGAACTGGAACACTCACTTACACACTGTCCTCTTAAAAGCCACTAGGGCTTTCTGGGCCTGCAAGAAGCTCTTTGGTAAAACATGGGGTCTTACTCCTAAGATGATCTTCTGGCTCTACACTATGATAGACTTATCATAGCTTATGCGGCTCTTGTATGGTGGCCCAAAGCCATGCAGGGCTCGGCCATCACCAAACTTAACAAGCTCCAAAGACTTGCTTGCGTCTCCATAACTGGATCTATGCGCACCTGTCCAACTCCTGCCATTGAAGCGTTGATTGGCCTGGTGCCATTACACATTTTCATCAAGAAAACAGCCGCAAATACTGCTTTGCGGCTGCGTATATTCTCAAGCTTAATAAAAGGCAACCATGGTCACCTGAGCATTCTTGACGAAATTCCTAACACTCCAATATGTACTGTATCGGATTATATGGTTAGGGATCTGTGTTTCGGTTGGAAATTCAACATAATTCTTCCTTCCAGGTCCGAATGGGATGGCCAGTGTCCCGATTTCGGTCCCTCTGCTCTCAATTGGTATACAGACGGCTCGAAAATGGTCTGCGGTTCTGGTGCCGGTGTTGTAGGACCCAATACTAGAATCACAATCCCTCTGGGTATTTGGCCCAGTGTCTTTCAAACCGAAATATACGCAATTGAGACCTGCGCTCATATAAACCTGTATAAAGGTCTTAAAGGCGCAAATATTGTAATTTTTTCAGACAGCCAGGCAGCTCTCTTAGCACTCTCTTCATGGAGTTTTTCCTCTAAACTGGTGTAAGAATGTTTTGAGAGTCTCCAGCGCCTGTCTACCCGTAACAAAGTGACGCTTTGTTGGGTACCCGGCCACTGTGACATTGCTGGTAATGAGGCCGCCGATGAACTGGCTAGACAATGTTCATCTACCAAGCATATCCGATCCGTTCTGCGGAGTCGGCTGGACCTCTACGAAATCTATCGTTGAGGAGTGGTCTAAGGCAAAATGGCTAGAGTATTGGAACTCTATCCCAGGTTTAAGACAGGCAAAAGCACTTATCATTCCGCTTGCCCAAAATAAGCCCATCTCTTATCCCAAATCTGACCTTAGGCTACTGGTGGGCTACATGTCCACACACTATGGGCTTAGATATCACCTAAACAAAATAGGTCTGTCTAATGAGACAGAGTGTCGACTATGTCTGGAAGATGACGAGTCGACACCTCACATTCTGTGTGAGTGTCCGGCCTTGGCTCGGCTCAGAGGAAGAATTTTTGGTATTCCTTTTCTGACGGCTAATCACATAAAATCTTATTCTACAAAAGATGTCTTGACTTTTATTAGGTCAGCTGAACGTCTTTTGTCATAAAATGGGGAATGGCACAAAAGATCTTTTAGGTCGCAGTGCCTGCCTGGTTGGGCTCCCCTTAATAATAAATAATAATAATAACCTACTTTCTTAAACACATTTAGACTTTGGATAATCTTAGATTTAAAAGCTCTTTCTAAATATATTCGTTAGCAGTCAGTCCATATAAAAAAATTACAAATACATCGGCATATTTCGCCAAACAAAATGAATTAGCTGTGTTGACACATTGTCTCTGGCTATTTCAGGGTTTTACCGAATGAAGTCACAACTTTTACGGGCTTTATCTTATTGTACATAGCTAAAATAGTAAGGCATTACAACAGTACACAACTAAGATAGAGCTAAATGAACTCTAAATACTCAAACTCAGTTACTGATAAGTTGTTTGTCACATTAATAATTGAATAATTTACGAGTAAAAAACTAATACAAAAATTATTAGGTACTGTTACTTATTTTTATATTTTTAGAAATTTTCTATATACATACTTTAAAATCTATGTAAATACCTTAAAAGGTTTGAGTATTTCAAATTCACACACACACAAACACAAATATTGCCAACACAAGCTTTTAGTAAAACATTAAAAATTCAAATGTTTTGGGATTATTAAATGAGCAGCAAACAGCAGCAGCAAAAGGACAAGCAACAAAATGTTGCATGCAAAAATTTCAGTAAAATTGTAAATGCGAACATTACAATGACATTGCTGGTAGTATTTAAGGTAATAATAATAACAGCAACAACAACGACGATGAAAAGTTTTCAGGAATTAAAAAAATAAAGGCGATTACTCATACTGAAGTTTGAGGTTGAAAGTAAAAGTAAAATAGATAACTACACTCGCATTTAGAAGCAGAAGAAGAAGAAGAATATTCCATACACATCAAAACAAAATCGACTTAAATTAGAAATCAAAAATATTTGCGTTTCCTGTTCTTTAAAATAATTTTAATATTTGTAATGTCTCTTCTCTTTTTTTATCATTTATCACAGTTTTAATTCAACAATAAGTATTTTTGAATAGCCATTTTTAAAAATCAATTTCATAAATAGTTCTTAGAACGCTGCCACCAGAATTGCCTTTCTTCACTTTGATGTCACAAACGAAGCATGTGGTTATATCTTTATCCTGATCGATCAAATAAATTTCCACCTTTACACCAATTTCCGGATAGTTGCCGATGGGGAAAACAAAGAGATAAGTAACATCTTCGGTAGGATACAGCGGACAATAAGCGCCATACATCAAATTGGGGCAAACATCACTCACATTATCGGGCAATTCGTAGGGTACTGTAATGCCAAGAGTAGTTGCCTTCACTAATGTGGTCATCTTGGTAATATATTTATCTAAAAGAAAAAGTATACATAGGTATGTATAAGTTAAAACAAATATGTATGTTTATTGCAAATTTTAGCTTAACTCACGTGCAACAAAATCAATTTCAAATATAATATCGCGTCCTTTGATTATATCACATGGTGGAATATCACAACCATCTACACGTACAGCCAATGGGAAGGGTTTATCGCCAGAACCTGAAAGAGAAGTTGAAATATTTTATAAATAAAATCCTCGTTGCAAAATTTATATTCTTACATCTTTTCACTTCGGTGGCAACTGCAATTGTTGCACATACACTTAACAAAATTATCAAATGAGTAAACATTTTTTCTTTATTTTATTTTATGCTGAATCCTTTTTTAATCTGAGTGTGCAATGCTTAGCTTGATATCTCTGCTTTCGTTGAAGGTATTAGCCAATGAAAAGCAACAATCCGAAGGCTTTCAATTTATAGGTTTCCCGATTGCTCGATTCGATCAGAATAATCTAATCATTTTTGTTTTTTTTTTTTTTTTTGTCTTTTGATTTGCAAGAAGAAATAACTCAATATTTTGTTCGTGCGATGCTCGATTAGAATTTTAGCTAGTGAGTGAAATTTAACATTAAAAATAGTTTTTTTTGTTGGCTTTCACTTTAAGTCAGTTACTTTCGAACTGTACTGTTAACTGAAGGAATACCTCAGTAGAAAAAATACTATTATAATACTGTAGCGTGATAAAATTTTGGCACAAAACTGTTGCTGCATGCGATTTCATCGGCATAAGAAGGAGTAATGTGTTTCCTTTGGGAGTTTTGCGAATACAACTTCAGCGCAATTTGAGATAAATTCTAAATGTGATTTCCAGTTTTATTTATCTATACATTTTTGGCCAAATATACGCCAAGAGACTTCTAGACCAATGCCTCGATTACACATCCCGATTTCTAAAAGCCTCATGGACAGCAAAAATGATCTCCTTCCTTGTTGTAAATAATAAGATTCCACTGTGCCAGGTCTCAGGGCATTGTGGTATAAAATGAGATGAAGTAACAGATGAATTAGAGAAAAAATATTTAATATTTATTTTAAGAAGAGATTTTTTAAATTTAATTTAATTGAATAAAGAAGGAACTGGTCACATAGTCACCGAAGCCTCAATTGGGCTTATTGTGACAAACTCTATAGATTTAAATCATCCCTGAGTCTTGTATTCGTTAAGAATTCTCAAAACTTCTTAGGAGCTTTGTCCGCAATAACTAATTCTAGGTAGTAATCACCCAAATAACGAAGACGGGCCCATATGAGACAATTGCAGTGACACAATAAGTGTTCAGCTGTTTCGTCTTCTTCGTTACACAACCTACATAAGTCATTCTGACTCATCTTCATATTATATACTATAGGTGTTTGTTTACTCTAAAATGTGCAGTCAAGAAGCTTGAGACAATGCGAATACCTGTTCTTGTTAATCCAAGAATATCTACAGTTCTCTTTCTAGATATTTTTGGCATGAATGCTTTTGGTACTCATACCTTTTATTTCCATCCAGCATTGATGTGATTTACCTTCAAGCCATTTATTAAGATTGTGCTTCGTGGAACTCCATGGAAACCTGCAGAATGGTTCTGGTCCAATAAATTTACTGGTAGCTCCTTTTCTAGTGAGCTCATCTGCCTTTTCGTTCTCCCTATTTCCCACTGTGACTTGGCACCCACATCAGATAAACTCTGTTGCTGGTAGCTAGTCTATTCAGTAGTTGCACACAATTCAAGTCTAATTTTGCCTCAATTTTAAAAGAGTTAAGTGCTAATAATACAACTTTACTATCAGAGTGAATCACTATCTAACTCTTATCGAATGCAGAGCTCTATCGCATGTACTTTGGCCTGAAAAATTGAGTTTTTACTCATACTGGTAAATAGGTGTCTCTTGGTTTTTTTCACATATGCTCCAGCTCCAATACCATCATCCGTCTTAGAGCCATCTGTGTACCAGACATGAGAGTTATGCGGTGATTAAGGTTTATTCAGTTCCTAGTTAACCCTGTCTGGGAATATTACCTTGAAGTGATGTCTGAAGTTATATTTGGGATGACAGAAGTCACTTAGGGTTAGATTAAGTGTGTACATTTCGACTTCATCACTAAGTAGTGTTCGCCATAGTCGCACGGCACTTTCTTCGTTTACTAAGAGTTTTGCTGCAAACTGCAGTGCTTCTTTCTTAATAAATAAATAAATTGGGGGAAGGTTTAATAGAACCTCAAGATCTGCAATCGGAGGTGACCTCATTTTTCTGGTCCTACTTTTTACACCAAACTGGTACCGCATAAGCAAGGATTGGTCTAGTAATGACTGTATATAGTCATAGTGACATTTTCGGCTTGAGTCCCTAGTTTTTACTCATTAAACATCTGCTCGTTCAAAGATTGGCCCTGGCTTTCTTTTTGGTTTTATCTAGGTGGGTATTCCATATTAATGTTTCATTGAGTGTGACACCGAGGTACTTTACTTCGTTTGAAAAAGGAATTCTTTCACCAAAAATGGAAAGTTCTTTAATTTTGCCCTTTTGCCTTTTCTTGGTAAAGATTACTATGCAGGTCTTTTTAGGGTTAACATTCAATCCCACCTTCCTGCACCAATTTGATATAAGGGACAGCGCTCTCTGGAGTAAATGTGAGATGGTATTTTCAAATTTTCCTCTGATAAGGACAACAATGTCATCCGCATAACCCTTGTGCATCAAAGCCATTGCTATTGCTGCACAATAGGTTGAGAAGTTCGTCGACAACAATGGGCCATAAAAGTGGTGACAGTACCTCACCTTGAGGGCACCCTTTTACTACCTGAACCTGAACTTCTGTGGCTCCTATAGAGGACTAAATGTTCCTTTCTCTAAGGACATTATTAATCCATCTGCTTGTTGTCGAATCTACCCCTTTTCTTAGGATTGAACTATTGATATGGACAAAATCGGTGTTGTCGAATGCCGCTTCAACATCGAGAAAGCAAAGCAACCTACCGCATACGCTTTGATCTCAAGAGAGTTTTTAATCTTCTGCGTGAGATTCTGAAGGGCATGGGTGATTGACTTTCCTGGTTGGTAAGCACCTTGATTTTTATTTAGAATACTCTATGTAAGATACCTCTCTCTCTCTTATATGCCTGCCAATTGATTTTTCCATTCTTTTTAGGAAAAATGAGGTTAAACTGATCGGCCCGAATAACTTAGGCAGGTCGGCAGATTTGCCACCTGCTTTCGGTAAATACCGAACGATCACTTCCCTCCATTTGCAGGGGATGTAACCCCATTCAACACTGGCTCAAAAAATACTGATTAATTCAAAATATACGAAAGTCTACGCCTTCTTTTTCGCTTTTCTAATTTATAAATTGTATTTAGTGAGGGATTCCTTATATTTAACCCAATCACTATTTAATTTAGCCCAGTTGAAAAGTCTGGTCTATTTTCTTAGTTTGGCCAATAAATTATTCCACTAAGGGGAAATTTTATTGCTTGATTTTGTGTTCTCTGGGCAAGCCTGATGATAAGAATTTACCAGAGTTGTGATAGTCATTTAACTTGCTATACTTAGTTCATCAGGGCTTTTAATCCTGCTAGTACATCTGGCCATGTTACCTGTTAAGAGGCTCGGAAATAGAGGGCAGTTACTAGATTTTGGCTGTCTGTAAGTGGTGGAAACTCTAATGTCAAGATCGATTTCGAGCCGATGTTGATGATCACACATGGATGTTTCATCAGAAACTTTTCAGTTCTGAACAAAGTTGCTCACTGTTGCTCAAAGATGCCCACGTAAGCACAATAAGTAAATTTTCATTTTCAACTTGATGTCTTCTTGAGTTTATTCATACTTTAAATATATGAATCTTCTTGAGGCTTATTAAATTCTAAGGTTTTCAATCAATATTTCTAAGTATTTTATAAATCATCGATTTCAAGAAGAATAACCAAATTCAATGATGAAAATTTCATAAGTGAACATCAAAAATAACTCTCAAAAGCGCTACAGTATAACAACAAAAATATAAAGATATCAATTCACATGGGAATGAAGTTATATATTCAGTAAAAAAAAAGGATATGTGAAAGCATGCGAAGAAAGAAACATAGAAACAGACACAGCAGGAAGTAGGGTTGCTTTGAAACTTCCTGCCAGTGTATGGGAGTGTGTTTGAGTTCATATGATATGCGTAAAGATTTTTAACCTCAGATAATCAGATTAAATGACAGAAAATTGATATTGCATGTAATACTACATAGAAAAGGAAAATATAAATTTAACGCCCAATCGTACAGAATTTTGCGAATCTTAATGAACAAATTTTTTTTTTGTAGAATATGTGTGGAAAAGCAGTGCATGAAAACGTTCGATTGCAATGAACGTCAGAAAAAAGTAGAAATTTTATCTTTCATTTTTAATGGAATTTAACTAATCCTCATACAATGCTTTGACATACTCCTATATACATACGTATTTAATAATGTCACACAACAATAACAATTACAATACAACATATGAAAATATACACACAAACACATACATGCATACATACATACGTAGACATAAATGCCACATCACACAGGTGGAAATTATATTGAAAATCGAACGTCGACTAAGCTGACAACAGAAAAATGTGACAAATTACTCATGCCATCCAAGCTTCTAAGAATGTGTATATGTGTGGGTTTTATGCCACACGTCCCCTTCCAAGCCAACACTCTCTCTAATATGTGTGTGCGTATTTATTTTTCTTTTTTTTTTTGAAGTTTCATTTAACAAAAAACATTTTTCGCAAATGTCTGGACAAATTTTTTTATACTCTTGTCACTGCACATATACGTATGTGCTTTGTAGGCTTAATGGCTGCTGAAATCCTTAAGGATTTATTTTATCAAAGCATTTTCTTTCTGTTGCTTCTATTTCATCATTTTTGTCTATTAAATTATATTTTTTCTTGGTTGAAAATTATGGTTAGTGCGAAATTATTATAACAATGAATACATACATACATATATACTCGTAGAAATAAGGTCAGGTGAGTAAATTGAAAATTGATCCTTATAAATTTAAGTATTTTCAAGTAAACCACTTCAATTTGTTGTGAATTATATTCGTATTTTGATACATAGAATTTAAAAAGCAACTACATACATAAAAAAAATTTAACTTATGCTGTCAAACACACGATTTCTTTTATAACTATAAAAATTTATAAATCACAAATTTTTCTTTCTGCAAATTAAATCTTTTAGCAATATAGCCCATTCCCTTTACTAGCAGATCCAAGGGAGTTTTGGTAATCATCCGATCATCATCAATTTTAAACATTTTCATTTTATTTTGGAGACAATGGATTCTACAAAGGTGAATTAATTTTCCTATTACTTTTATTATTGTACAACCGTCCATTAAGGTCCAAGGCCGAACTTCCGCATTCATTTAAGTTATATTCCAGTTATATTTGAACACTAATGGAAAGACCTACAGTGTTATATCGAATACAAAATGAAAAACTTTTTTAAGCAATTTTTACTCTTAGAGTTAGCCCTAAAGACAAAAGTCAAGAAATTCATAGAACCGAAGGCTAACAAGTTTCTAATTTTGACTTTCTCTTGTGTGAGTATCGAACCTAGGCACTCGAGAATAAAAATATTATTGTTTATACAAATCTAATTCTGCTTTAGACAGAAATATGAAACTATCGAAAATTTTTATCCCAATATCTCTGAAATAAAATTATCTTTTGAAAAGTTCTGCACTAGCGGTTTCTTAGGCATAACCAAAACCTTTGAGTTATGCCATATATTAAGAGTTTAAAAGTTAAAAACAACTATGCCGATCAATTTGCATTCACTGCTTAAAAGCTGCTTAACACAGTACCTTGCTTTTGCCGTACCTTGTCTTCACCCAACCCATCATAATCACGTGTTAGAAATATTTGGAATATTCTTACATTAGATTAATTATTTTAAAGAAAATTTTTACGTATTTTCTTACACGTTTAAATGTGTTTCTTATTTTGCGGTTGGTAAACTGAACTTCTATGTCAGGGTATGTAGAGAATTTGACAGATGTTTTATTGTATAAAAATATTGTTTTTTTATTATTAAAAAATAACCCTAAAAGTATGCAGTATTTCTATTATTTTGATATTTTGTAATAGGATTTTTTGCTTAAAAATGGCATTTATTTAATTAACAAAATTAATGAATTCAATTGTGATACCACATAGTTGGACCTACAGTTTAACGCCGATTCCGAACGGCGGCGGTGTGGCAATTTTTATCGGCTTGGTGGTTTTGCCATTACCAACCAATGTGTGTACTTGTACACTATCTTATAATTCTCATACACTTCATATTGATAGTGAATATAAGAAAGTTATGAAAATTAACCACCAGACGAAGACGGGAATCGAACCCGAACCTCCCAGATGAAAGTCTAGTGCACTACCCATTAGACTATCGAGGTCGTCTTGTCTTATTTTTTTTAGGCTAACCAGGAAATAAATTAAGCCAATTTTTCACTTATTCGTATGAATTGCTGTTTCGAAAGTCCGCGCAAATCAAATGAATAAAATTCAATTTGATCAGTTGTTGTCGGCATCGTTCAGCAGTAATCATTTTACCAGGCTCTAGCAGTTCATAGTAGACATCGCTCATGTTCCAATTTTTTCGATGGTTCTCCACGGTTTTTGTCTGGACTGACGTCAAAATCACCATTTTTAAAATTAACGTTCTCAAATGTCTTAGCTTAGAGCATATTCACAACAAGCCTCTACAAACAATCGATAGCCCTCTGTAACCGTTTTCTTCAAATAAAAGAAGGTTATTAAGTTTCTCTGCAAAACTTCTTTTTCTGGTACGAAAATTGACATTCTTGAAGCGAAAAAAATATTTTTTTGTATGATCACAACCTATGGCAATCTGGATCTTATTGACAAATGTCTACTCTCCAAAATGCCATGTTAATTATCCTCCATACAAACCATACATAATAGCTATGCCATCTGTTATTTAGAACCGCAGGGATGAGATGAATAAATTTGTCATTTCACTCCCATATGAAATTTGTTCATACCGCCGCTATAGATGTTTACACATTAAAAATGAAAACCACCCCAATGCACTGGCTCAAGACCTCTTATACATTGAGGGCAGTGGCGTGCCCTCAAAAAAGGCTAAAATTGGCAATAAGGATGGAATGTTCTAGATCCCGATTGAAGCATTGAAGAAGGAAAATGGAAGCTCTGTCTGGGCTTTACCAACGTTTTTCGACGTGCTAAAATATTAACATTAAAAATACAAAATTAGCATATAAATTCAGGAGGTAGAAAGGACATTTTTGGACTAAAATTGTTGAGAGATATACTATTTTTTAAACTAAACGATAACTTCTCTTAATATAAACCTTATTAATAAAAATGTAAATGATAAAAACATACATTTTCAAATTTTAAAAGCCTCGTAAAAGCCAACTTGATGAACTGCGATAGCGTGAATGCTTATGCGTATTCTATATAATCTACATTTAATTTTTTATTAGTACATATACGAGCTATTGAAAAACAGGGTAATACAAATAAAAAATTTTAAAAGAAAATTATTCTTTCAGTTAAAACAAAGGTAGTAATTTTGTAAGTACATATTGTACAAATTTTCAGTTACCAATTCTTAGGCAAGCCCGGCTTTTGGGCTTATATGGACGTACCGCCACTGATTGAGGGTCACAAATCCGCTATTGATCTGTTGTAACTCTGATTCTCGTTAGATTGCACTATGTACCTAAATTACGTTTTTAGTCTTACACTATGTTCCCACGTAGTTTTGATCATTTCCGTGGTTTCGGCTGAAACTACGTTGAAATCTTTAGTTTCGGCATATAAAAATATGTCAAACGCAACCACGGAAATGAAGTAGTTTCAACGGAACCGTATTCGAAATCGAGCAAAAATCGAATGCAACCCTGAATGTGCTCACTGAAATGAATATTGAAATAAATTTGCTTTCACATTTCTATACACACATTTATAATATGTTTTGCGTACAACTTGACTTATATGGAGAAACGAAGATATAGAAAAATAAATCTGTGGTGTGCGCGGTATGGACCGTGGACATGAACAAATGGCAGAGGAGTTGCGGCAGCAAGGCTGTATAGTGGCTGCTGTTGAAGTAAAACAAGATACATAACAATTGACGCTTTCTCCTATACACTTTTATTTCGTTGCTAAATATTTTGTTTATCATTGGGATTCTCTTCGTATTCAAATTTATTCAATATTAACAATAATTATATCATTCGCCGTCATTTTACAACAAGAAGTAAACAATGAATTGTCAAACGAAACCATAGTCGAAACCAGCTTCACAATGTGAACGATTGCAGTTTCGTTTGAAACCATTTCGCCGAAACAAAGAAGAATGAGATGAACGAGGTAAGAATCGATTTATAAGATTTCATTGCTTTTTTAGTGACTTTTCTTAATATACATATTCATTAGCCGTTGAACAATTATCACTTTAAACTATGCAAATGCAAGAATAAATCAAGGTTAATTAATATCTGTCATATCATACCACTAAAATCTCAAAAAAAAAAAAAAAAAACACGTATAAATAAATCACACCCTAAAAATAGGAGTGTCAAATAAAATTTCAATTAATAGAATAACAATCAATTAATTTGTCAAGTCAAAAAGCTTAATTGCCATTCAAATATACAAACAAGCATACAAAAAACAATGACAATAGGTTACATAATAAAGTTATACTCAAACAATTTCATGTCATATGACATGATTTTATTTTTGAATGTAGTATATTTGCTGTTAGTGCCCCAATAGCTACCGGTAAGTAATTTAATACAATCGTGCATGGTGCCACGTCCTGTCAATTAAGTAACAATTTAATTTTGTATCACATGATGATAATGGGAATGATGAATTTACGCTGACATTTAACAAAAATATTTATGTATGTATAAAAATAAGAAACAAGGACATTGTAACCGGCAACAACAACAGCAACGTCAACATCAATATCAACTTCAATGTCAACACTCGCTTTAGAAGAAAAACACTTAACACGGTGCTACAGTGATAATGAACTTTTCAAGTGACCTGGTGTTGGGGGTAGGTCTAATCAAATAATTTTTAACGTACCCTCAAGATTTGGACCTAGAACTAAAAAACTGTATGCTGACGAAAAAGTTGCAATACGAAAAGCTGAATTTTGGTGAATTTAAAAAAAATTTTAGCTCACTGAAAACAAAATCAAACGCAGTTCTACTTTGCATATTTATGTATATTGGTAAGATGTGTTGAATTATATACCATTATAAAAGTTCATGTTTTTGAAGTGAAACTTCTTTTCTCTTGTCCTAGAGTAAAACCAACCGGATGTGAGGTCGCGCGTAAGTTTGCAACGCGACATAATTTTGTTAAGCAATGTGCATGAGGGGCTAAATATCAATATTCCGTAACTGAATTCACGAGCAAACTATATAATAAACGATTCATAAATAGTTTTAATTCAATATAACATATTAATTACACACATACACACACACGCCTTATGGCAGAAAGAACAATGTGTAGCGTCGCCATCTTAAAGTTTATGACAGTTATACATTTCACATACAGATGGCGCAAATGTCCAAGGAATTACATGAAGATGTCGCACACAAAAAAGAGTTCGCTACAATTGTCATCGACAATACCGGTACAGAGTTGCAATTTTTGTTCTAGCATTAATCCCAAAAAAATTGGTTGTGTATTAAAGAACACAAGGCAGAAGTAAAACTTCTTGTGAACTAAACGAAACACAAGCAAATGAAATTAAAAAACACAAGCCAATGAGGTAATAAATTTAGCGATTCAAAAATTTCATTTGCTTGTTATTTGCTTGTGTTTCGTTTAGTTCACAAGAAGTTTCACTGCTGCCTTGTGTTCGTTAATACACAATTTAGTTTTTTCTTTGCTGAAACATTAAAAACCATACTAGAGTTATAGGCAAAAGCAAGGTGAGATCTCGTTCTTTTGCCCTTAAATTCGGATTTTTTAGGTATTTTATTTGACTAGAGCTACCACCTACATTAGGTCACTTGAAAACTTCATTCAACTTATTTTTCTTTTGTAGTACCGTGTTATGTTTGGGTCAATTAAATGCTGGAATTTTTTAGCTACAGTTGTTCCTTTGTATGTGTATGCTTGTTTTGTGAATTTCTTTCCTTTGAGTGTGTGCATTTATGTGTGGATGGCAACCCTTATAATGTATTTTCACAATATTTGTGAGCAAAATAGCATGAAATGAAAGGGTTACAGTATAACCTACAAGTATCGTTCTTTTATAGGTACATATGCCAACAGGTGTGAAGGCGCAATGAAAATTATGAAATGTGTCCATGTGTATTTGTGTGTGTGTATGTCCATAACGAAGACAATGTAGAAGTTAATTACACTTTTGTTACTATTTTTCCAGTGAACGCTTGTTATTTACGCATGGTTGCTATGAAATTGTCAACCCTCAAATGTAAAAAGGTTTTTTTTTTTTGTTTTCAACGTACATACTATGAAGCACTGGAGCATTTTAACAGAGGAAAAACAGTTTACAGTTATTATATAAGATTTCAAACTTGCAAATACCAAATTTTGTGAATGTTGACTTTGGGCTGTTTGCATTATTTACTCTCGCTTTGTATTTTCGTCTTTTGTGTTAAGCCACAAGTTTCAAGTTAAGCTTGAGAAGTTTTCCGCTTTCATATAAAGGATAAATAAGTATGTGTGAGTTGAAAGGCTTGCATTTTCTGTTTCATCAGATTGATGAAATTGATTCGTTCTTCTGTGGCAGTTCAAACTCTTATCTAATGGGTTTTCGTTGATTATGTTCTTCAATTTTTCATCTGAGGTCTAAAACGTTATATGAAATGAGGGACAACAAGCTTTTTTTCTTGTAGTTTGAAAGTTAGAGCTATTCTGGTGATATCGTTGTTTGATCTGAAAATGCATTATATTCATCCAAACTTTAGTTAGAAGGGTCATATTAACTTTAGGACACTTTAAGCTATATTAACGAATGATTCTAAGCTCAAATTTAAATTCGTCTGTGAGTTACTTCTACCATAAGATTGATCTCTTTCGTCTACACATCTTTTTCACCGGTATGGCTGGTAGTCATGTGCATAGCACATTTTTCTCCTCATCCTTTTTTCCTTTCGAAAAACACAACAAACTATAAACAATTAAAATATAAAAGGGCAAACAAACTACGCTAAAGTTCATTCATGTGTTGTTATTTTAATAATATTCGTATGTATGAATGCATGTGTGATTGTGGCTGTATGTGGTAACCTTTTCTATATGGTCTAACTGACCTGTGGCAGCCTTGAAAAGAGTAAAACAAAAATTTCAAAGAAAAAGAAATTAACACACACAAAAATAAGTGCATTTTTGCAGAAAATTACACAAAGGACTGGACGTTTTTACCTTTTTTGTTATTGTTTTTTAAAATAATTTTTGTGACAATTTGCATATTTTGTCATGCAAAAGATTTAATGGGAAATATTTATAAAAGAAGAAAATATTGTTAAACAACGTAAATGGCGCCCAGTGACATATGAAAATTCAAACAAATGCACTCACACATATGCATATGCAAACAAATATATAGGTACACACTATGGTAGGATATTCACATTTCTTGAAAATGCTACCCTTTTCATTGCTCAGCGGCATACATATATGTATGTGTATGTAGGTATGGATGTAGAACACGTTTAAATACTAGGTTTGCTACTAATTAATTTGCTTTGCCATAATTAAATGAATGCAAAATTCATGTTTTTGTTTGTTGATTTTTGACAGCCATATTTACATATGTTTTTGAGCAATATTTAATGCCAAAAAATTCCAGAAAAGTGTGTTGGCATGCCGACGTTAACATACTCGTGTATATGTGTTGGTAATGCTAAGAAATTTTCTATATTTTCTCTAATGTATGCAAAAAATTGTAGCTATGTATGAAAACGTTAAGAATTTCTTTGTGTTTTAAAATTACTTAAATTTACATAAACAAGTTTTCAGTTGAACAAAAAACGAAAATTGTACATAATTAAAATGTTACTCGTTGAAGTTTTAATTGCCATGAAGTGTGTGTGAATCGCAAGTATAAAATAGTAGAAGAAATGAAAGTGTTAGAAAAATTTAAAACTTTAAAAATTGGAGACTTTAAAAATCAATCGAGCCTTTCTTCTGATTCAAGCTTGGTTAAGCTAAGGTGACCATTTTTTACTTGGGATTCCCGGGGACATGTCTCTAGCACTTATAGTTTTAAAAGATTGATCCGCATTGTATTCATTTTCATCTGCAATTTTTCATAGCTTGAAATGTAGTTTTTGCAGCAAAATACCTTTACCAAGGCACATAACAAGGTTAACAATTTTCTTGATGTTAGCATAGGGTAATTCCCCATTGGCAATAGTTACCGCATGGACAAATGTGATTTGCTCTATTGATCTAGTAGAAATTTGTCACCAGTGATTAAAAAAAAAGTACTCTCTTAATCTCGTTCTTTCATTTTTGTAATTTTATATGGAAAACAACAACAATTTCGTCTCCTAAGCGATATTATTGTTGTTGTGAAATAGCTCACATGAAAAAGCATTTGGATTCATATTTTGTACCATTTTCTTCTTTTATTTTTTGATAATTAGAAACCCAATAAACTCATCGAATTATATTTACAGCCTTAAAATTGACAGTTGATCAATACCCTTATCAAAATCTTAAAGTTTAGAGTTCAAATTCTTTAAAGTTGAAGCTGATTCGCTAGCGCTCTTATCAAACTCGTTTGCGACAAACTTGGATCGCTAAATAAAGTGAAGAAACCAAATTTGGGGGCAAAAGAGATAAAACTACGAGAAGTTGGGTCACTGCTTGATTGTTTGTAGCCAATTAACAACTGCATAACTTCGTTTCTTACTGGTTTCGTATGAGTGCAACAAAAACGCAATTTTTCACGTGACCATTGTTGCACTCATCCTCTTTCTATTTTCTGAAGCTTTTTCTGTTGATGCTCTTTGCACTTATCGGCACAATCACGACGTAGTACACGTATATAACACCTGAGAAGAAAGCAGCTATGTGTAGTCAAGCTCTCTCGCTCAAGCATACGGGATACAACTGCGAGAAGACCGACTCTATGCTTGATTGTACGTAGCCGATTCCCATATAGCCTCGTTCGCAGCTCAACTTCGTTACTTATTAGCTTCGTATGAGTGCAACAAAACGCGATTTGCGTTGCAAAATTTTCGATTTAGAAGTTTCACTTCAATAAAACTTCATTGCTATTCCAGATTCGATCACAAAACTACATTTTCAAGTTAGTTTAAGATGAAAATAATTTAAAGTTACACTTCGACAAAAAAATGAAGGATATGAAGTATGTCAAGGATATTCTTAAGCTTGTGAGCGAAATGCTTTTACGCTTACTAATTTGAAGTCCCATTTACAATGGAACGTTGACATGAGGCGATGTTCGAAAAAGTCTTATCAAAAAATTTTCATTCAATTTGCTCCGATTGTATATTACAATAAAACGAGACGGGTTTTTGTCACGCTAGTGAATAATAAAAACAATTAAAAAAAAAAAAACATCTAGAGAGATGAGATGGCTGCTGTTGATATAAGTAGAGCTGCCAAATATTCTATAATATATTTATTCTTCTAATTAAAATACTATGGTTAGGTTGGTTAGGTTGGTTAGGTTGGAGTGGCTGTCGAGAGACACACTTAGGCCTGAACGGCCCATTGTGATACCACATAGTTGGACCTACAGTTTAACGCCGATTCCGAACGGCGGTGTGGCAATTTTTATCGGCTTGGTGGTTTTGCCATTACCAACCAATGTGTGTACTTGTACACTATCTTATAATTCTCATACACTTCATATTGATAGTGAATATAAGAAAGTAATGAAAATTAACCACCAGACGAAGACGGGAATCGAACCCGAACTTCCCAGATGAAAGTCTAGTGCACTATCCAATAGGCTATCGAGGTCGTCAATTAAAATACTATAGTTGTGAAAAATATGGAAACTCCACATGAAGTGTTGGCATAAAAACAGCTGTTTTTTTTTCTTAGTAGCGTCTCGTTTTATTGCTAATTGAATAACGAGAATAGCGACGAGTGCTCTCCCTTCCGAAATTGCTTTTGAAACCCACCACCTAACTGAAAGACCTAACTAACCTCTGCTTTCATCAATCTCAGAATCTTCTAGTGCTCCACTAAAATATAATACCCGTCCTTTTATAACTATATAAGGTAGCGTTCGTTCGAAAATCGATATAT
Source organism: Toxonevra muliebris (assembly GCA_963691655.1). Classification (NCBI taxonomy): domain Eukaryota; kingdom Metazoa; phylum Arthropoda; class Insecta; order Diptera; family Pallopteridae; genus Toxonevra; species Toxonevra muliebris. Next base: position 46,910,671 of record OY829327.1, read on the forward strand.
CTGCTGATTCTGCTGATATATTCAGAGTTTTTATGAAGGAAGAACTGAAATGATTCTTGAAGACTATTTTATTTAGTCTCTAATGGTTTTAATAGATTGGCAAAATTGGATACCGTTTTATTGGTATGCTGTTGGGGCTTTTTTCACAACACGCTGTTCCTTGTGTTTTTTTTCAGATGGGTTTAGTCCACCATAGGGAGTGAATTTCTGTTTCGCAAGCTCCTTCGTCTTATTGTATGTCCAGTTTTTGCCCGACGAATTAGTAATAGCGCCTAGTTTTATATAAAGTTTTAATCTTTACTTTATTAAACGCACACCAATAAATTCTTCAAGGCTGAGAAGCTAAACAGTGATAATGAAAGGCTATCTTGTGGAAAACTCTTCTAATCTCTGCTCAAAATTCCTGATATCCCCAAATTTTGATGTCAGTTTAGATTCAAGTCTCCACAATTTCGTGATGAGCTCTTTCCAAGTACCTTTGCTCAACAAATGAAGACATTCAAAGAGAATTGTGAATAACTATTAAAAGTCAACGTCTAATCCATTGTCTCTGGCAGGGCTTCAGACTCTTGTCTCTGCAGCCAGGAGCTCGGTTCCCGATTATGGTATGGTTTCTTATCAATATTTCTGTTTTTCATAAGTTGAGGCTTTGGTGCAATAGATCTTATAGGTTGCAGTGTTGGGCTTTTGGGTCGTTTCATCCTACAAATAATAATAAGTCACCCTCTGTTGAAAGTTCATTTCATAGTAGATTTTAACCAAACATTTGATGTGGTATCCATGCATTTTGTTAGCTACTTTTCAATAATATCCGAAAAAGACAGTACTAGTTTTAGACTGAACATAAATTGCTAATATAGTTAACTTTAACAAACTTTCAGGATTTCAGTTTTGTTTGACATCGAGGTGACACCAAGCTGAAAATTATTTTTGAGTATTTCTGTATACGCAGTTCTAGCCAACAGTCACTGCCATTGCAACTTAATCCATCAGCAACTGATCAACCACGTTAATCGCCCTCAGAAAACCATTGCCTCTACAAATAATTTTATTAAAAATTAATTAACAAATGCAAATTATATCAAAAATAAATTAATTCATAAGTGCTAATACAAAATAAAGAAAAAACTAAATCACAACACATCATTTTCGCATCATTAATGTAAATTTTCTTAAACGTTCTATATACATAAATCAATTTAAAAAAATAAAATATGCCAAAGAAATATAATAATCCACTGTGAAAAAAATAATGTAAGCTAATTTGCATATAAAACAGTTGAAATTTTGTTTGAGAAAATTTCATATATTGAAGATTCACATTGCGCCAACTTTCGAAAGGACGAACCCTTAACTTATTGGCAATACAAATTTATGCATATAGAGTTAAAAAGTGTTGCTGCTACGGTTTTGTTACTGTTGTTGCTGCTGAAATAAAGACGACGATGTTGATGATGATGATGATGTTATTGTAAAGTCAAGTGGTTGGAAAAAATTCTATAAAACTTGATCGGAATTGCTTCTGCATATAAATTGATATTAATGTTGGAATCTGTGCTGCATTTTGATGTTATTCATGGGAGGGGATAAAGGAACACAGAAGAGAGACGAGAAAAAATCCTAAATAATTTTTAATAGCAACAAAAATTTTTTAAGAGCAATAAGAAACTTTAAAGCGCACCCTAAATGTATGCTACATAATACATTCAATGTATTCCAAAGAAATATAGAAGGAGAGAGCGAACGCAAAACTAAAAAACAAAACAATTGTGTTTTTGTTTTTATTGTATTTTCATATCAATCAAAAACAATTGACATTTATTTTGCTGCTGTCTATGATAAGCTAATAATTTTTGTGTTGTACTAATATTTCTATAGGTGCTTTTGCACTTGAAGCACTTCAAAATTGCTACCACAAACAGGTGTCAAGTATATAAATAACAACAAAATAACAACAATTTATGTGATATTCATCTTTAAACCGTGAAACTTGCACTCAAATTCGGCAATTTTTGTTGTTTTTTTTTTCTGATAATGTTTGTTAAGACAATTACGTTTTATGCACACAATTTTTAAGTACACCACTTGACGATATTAGCTTTCTCTTCCGTGTAGCAAGGCACTGAAATAATTTTCAATAGCTGTTGATAATGAAAATTTGCCTTTTAGGGTAATAACCAATAGCCGTACCCGCGATTTGATTGGCGTAACAAACATGAGATCTAAACATCTCTTATTGTTTTTTGATTGTTCAACTCTCACTATCAAACTAATCAATGAACCACAGCCGAAATAATATTGTTCAACTATCATACAATGTATAAAGAACCGTACGTAAACTTTCTTGTAAATGTCTGGTTCTGTGTTGAATTAGACCTGCCTTTTTCGAGAATTCCAGTCCACCTTGAACCACATAAACTGAACTTAAAAAGGGATCCTTGTGCTCTATTATATCTAATTCGAAATAAATGTACTTCCTTTTTACACCAGAAGACTTGCCACTTTCAAATGCCAAAATAGCTTATCTTCTCATAAATTTTGTCCTCATACTTATTTACTTAGTGATCATTTTTTATGCGTTTGAATGTAATTGCTCGAATAGAATTTTTTCCTAGCGGAAAAGTTTTCTATTCTCTCAACTCGACCCTGCCAGAGAAGCCGTTGGAGTATATCAGTATCTCAGCATTCTACATTATGACGGGAAGGATGAGGGACTTATAGAGCATTATTTTCACCCGTCTAGTGCTCTATGGCCCGTGGTATCACCTGTTGGCAATAGTTCTTTGTTTCATCTCGCGGCTGTACTGTTATTGTATATAATGTTAGATTCTAGATATACGAAATCGTTGATGAATTTAAACATACAATTGTCCGTATATAAGTTCCAAAAATCGGATTTGCATCAGATCAGAGTATCCAAAGATTGTGAGGAGGGAAGGGGTGTGGGGAGGGAGGCCGGTGGTGGTAATAATTATTATAATCGATGAAATACTTGAAATGAAAGTTTGGAAGGCGGTAGTTCGTTATGCTTAAACCTGTATTTCTCCCTTTGAACTCTCTAGTGGTCCAAAGCATTTACTACTATCTTTCTTCTATTAATACGAAGTGGACCCTCACTTGAAGTTTGGTCAAATATCTTCTAATATCATTATTTGTTGATTTCACTTTCTCTTTATTATCCTTTAGTAATAGCTTCAGCACAAATATTTCATATCGTCAAGAGTGGAGTGCGGGCAATGTAATTCGTGATTTATGACGTGTAGAGCGATCGCAGGAAAAAGTTGGGGTTGCAATCCTAAAAAAATGGGATGGATAAATACAATGGTTGTACGCCCTATGATTACTAATGGATCAGTAGTCTGGCCGGAAATAACAAGGCAGCAGACAGTAATCGAGACGCTTAATAAGCTGTAGAGATTGGTTTGTGTGTGCGTAACTGGCGCCATGCGAACTTGTCCGACGGCATTCATGGAAATTCTATTAGCACTAACACCTCATCATATTCAGATTCAATGGAGAGACAACATCCTGATATTGCTGATATACGCAATTGATAGGTGTGCATACTTTAATCTCAAGCGCAACTACCGGAACTAAAACATTGCGATCCTAACCGATAGTCAAGCGGCTATCGATGCACTTAAATCTCTCCAAGTCACCTCAAAACTGGGGTCTTGATAAACTAAATACGATTGAATTATATAATCGCGTTTGGATCTTTTGGGTTTCGGGACATATTGGGATTAAAGAGAATGAGCTGCAGATACATTAGAAATTACATTAGAAAGAAAGAAGCATCAACTCTTTTCGTAAGTTTGGAGCCATTCGGCGGAGTACGTAAAGAAACTTAATTAGGAAAGATGGAGAAAGACCAGGATTAGAACATTTAAAATCACTATTAGAAACTTGAAATGCTTCAAAGAACGTAAGGATTTGTCAAATAATAGTCTTAGAATCATTACAGGAATTCCAACAGGACATTGTAGGTTGAACTATTACCTAACAAAACTGGGAACTACACCTTATGAATCATATAGGTTTCGCAGAGATGATAGGGAATCTGCGAAGCAGGGGACAGTGCACCGCAATTATACATATTCGTAATATTCGTAAAAGAAATCTGGGTAACCACCTAATACCAGATAGTAAATGCAATTCCATAGAATTAGGATCAGTACTAAAAATCCAATTGGATGCTTTACTTATGGAAATACTATAAGTCATTGAAGGGCACAATAGATCTTAAAGGTCGCAGTACACTAATCCAATAATAATAATGTAAACTGTCGGCTCAAAATTGAATGGTAAGGTTGGAGGTGAAGTTCACTCTGAGCATTTGAATATCTCAATGCACTTTCGTTTTTTGATCACTGCAGCGTCTTCCAAGTAGAGCTGCTTGCGACCACTGAAGCCGCAAATCCGATAAAATGTAAGGCGATACCCTGTAGTAATATCTGCATTCTCACTAACAAACAGGCGGCAATTAAATCCAAAGTACATGCTCATAAACTTGGACCGGGTCACCATAAGTAGGGTAACTTCTATTCTTACCGGGCATTTCCTCATCGATAATCGTGCTGGGAAGTAGACTGGGCCTCCCCTATAATGACTTCTGCGGAAGCTGTAGTAATTAAGAGGAAACAATTTTAAACCATGTAGGCAACTGTCCTACTATAGAAGCATGCAGACAAAAAACTCTGGAAGAAGCTTTCTATGAAAGACTCAGAGACATACTGCGATTCATGGAAAGCAAGAGGTAACAACTCCCCCCATAGGGTATCACAATCAGAGTTGGGTAGTAATGATTCCTTCAGGAATTAAATTCCATCTCTATTCCAATTACAAGGAATTGTAATTGGTACTTTAATGTTTTCAATTCCTTAGTAATGGGATTGATAAAACTTTCAATTCCATTACAAGGAATTGTAATCGGTAATTGAAAAAATTTTCGATTCCATTGCAAGGAATTGTATTTTGTAATTAAAAATATATCAATTCTTTAAAGGAATTGAAAATGTAATTGAATAGAAAGGAATTCAATATTTAAGTGTAATCAATTACTTACTTGGAATTAAATTCCAATTTAGTTGGAATGATTCCTAAAAAGTATTTGATTCCCTTTTAGTTCAATTCCAAAAAACCAAAAAAAAAAGAAGAAATTTTTTGGAAAACATTGTAAAATGCTTCTAATAAGTCATTACGTCATTTGGGTCACTTCTCTCGTAACGGAGTGTAAGGAACGTACGGAATTGATATATTTTTAATTACAAAATACAATTCCCTGTAATGGAATCGAAAATTTTTCCACTTCCATTAACTAGGAATTTAAAAATTTTAATTACCGATTGCAATTCCTTGTAATGGAATTGTAATGGAGATTATGTGGACCTCTTCTGCACTACTGCGGCTATGCTCATGTGTTTACGCGTATTTTGAAATAAATCTCTCTCTTTCGAATTCCCCCAACAACCTCTGTTTTTAGCCTCTTTTTCGTTTCCTCAAAAAGTGGTTTATTCAGTAGTAAAGATCATAGTGACTGAGATATACTATATATCGAGAGCAAAGAAGGCGATCTACACATATATGACTCATGAACACATGCATTGAATTCCTCTTAAGTAATGAAATAAATAAAGCATTCATATTAATACCTCCTGATTACATATTCTAACAGTTTTCTGAGTCACATATGTGTGATGGAAGTGTTGATAATAATTATCTCTTTAGAGCTCATATGTGACTCATAAACAGTGGTATAATTTTTTATAGGTATCAACTTGAATATTTTTTCAGTTTACAGTTAATTATTTTTGTTCAACTTCCATGAAGGCGGTCAACGAAATACGATGTACCAAATGTGTTGAAGTTTTATTTTTTTTAAACGAAAAATATTTATACCACTTTGCTCAGAACTAATATTGTTATACGTACTTATTTATATAAAATCAAGTGCAAAAGCACTTATTAAAGCAATTAAATTGAAATTAATCGTATAAACAAATCGATTGATTAAAAGTAAAAATAAAATGACCAACATTTCGTAATTTGCACTGACAAAATGATTAAACAGTTATTACTTACTCACAAGTGCAAATATATTGCCAATGATCAGTGGCACACAAATGTGATTAGATTAGATTTGAAGTAGTGAATTGAAATTTTGAGTACATTCTGATTGCAATCAGAAATGTTAAACAACAGCAGTGGGCGTTGGTATAAATAAAGTGTGAAATTTAGGAATATCAAACAGTTCAACAACTTCCAAACAAGTGAAAGTATCAAATACTATTCTAAATTTCTAACAATTAAATCAAAGAAAGCCCAATTAATAAAAATGGCATATGAACAGAAATTGCTAACAATGATTTTGGCTGCAAGCGCATTTTGCGTATTTACACAAGCGGCAACACCCATTAGAAAATGTAAGTTTCAAGCACTTTCAATTTCATTGTCAGTTCAAATTTCAAATCATTCTTCTTATAACTTTCAAGTAAAATTAACAAAATTTTTATTTTTTGTTCTTGTTTTAGGTGCCAATAATTTACCTATGCCACTAAAAGTGCAAATTAATGATTGCCAAGCGCTGCCATGCGATATATGGAAGCATAAACTCTCTGATATTGCAATACAATTTGTTGCAAGTAAGTTTCTTTAGTGATATTACTAAATTGTTTTATTTTTTAATATCTAATTGTTTTTCTTTTATAATTTTAGCTAAAAATACAATGTCTTCACTACGCGCTGATGTCAGCTTGACAACAATGGGAATTCAAGTGCCATTCGATCTGTCTGAACAACGCAGTAATGTATGCGAGAATTTATTATTTGAAGCATATTGTCCGCTAGATGCTGGTGAAGATGTCACTTATCATTTAATTATGCAAATGCATGAGCGTCAACCAGAAATTCCTATTAAAATGGAAATTAAACTGAGAGACAAAAATGATGATGCAGTGATTTCATGTTTCATTACCGATGCACATGTGAGAGCATAAATGAACTAAGAACTAGGAAGTCGAACGGCATTGTCCACTGTATTTAGAAGTATAAATTAAAATAAGTTACCAGTTAAAAGCATTTAATAATTTAAGTTCAAGTTTATAATTTGTGATGAAACATTGTATCAATGTTGTTAAAGAAATATATGCACCTATAAATAAATAAAGTAAATTTATGAAGTAAAAGTAAAAGAATTGAGTTTATAAATACCCAAAAATATAGGAAAAAGACCAGGGAAGTTTAATTATAATGTATAGTTCTCACATTTTAAAGCAGGGTTTTGGAGCAGCCAAATTTTTGGGTCGATCCGCTCCAGCTCTGCTCCTAACCATTGAGTATAGCTCCAGCTCCGCTCCGAGCTCCAACTATATATAATTTTTTCTAATGAAAATAATTTTTTTTTAATTCATGTGTACATATGTCGTGTGTACACGAAAAATGGCATCAAATTAAAAAGTAACCGCGTAGTAAATACTCATCCAGATGAACAAAAGTGAAAACAAATTTTTGAAATCATATTTTTAAGCTTGATAATTTGTATCTAGCACTGCGTCTACATTTGCCAGTGCTGGCATGCAAATTCAGAATATGTATTATATGTATTATCTGTAGGCGTCCTGCCAATTATCGTGCCAATTCATTTCTAACAAAATGTCAGACACTTCATTTCCAAATTTCCAATAATTTGCTCACTCCGCTCTACTTTGTTTTTGTTTTCTCTCACAAATGGGAGAAACGTCAAATATTTTCGGCTTACGTCAAATCATTGGCAGAATTCATTGGCATCGAAATATGCTTGCCAATGAGAAAAGTGTGAATGTATTAGTGAAAAAATGTGAGTGTGTTAGCATTGGCATGCCAGCATTGGCAGGTGTAGACGCTGGGTAAGGGCTTCGAATTGGTATTGAAAATTCTGGAATTTTGATGTATGTCCGGCTATACTTCTTGAATGGCATAGAAATTTATGCTCGTCTAATACCGCATAATGTCTCTGATCGTGGTAAAAGTTTGTAATTACTAGTGGGCGGGTTACCTACCATACAAACCTTATACTTTTTTTAGTAGACCATTTATAGTACTGCACTGCAGCTTAGTGCGTCCTACGTACAAGGACGCTGGCTGACAATACCATGCTACATTAAAAATGTGGATAGGGTTGGGAAAAAAGTGTGGCACCTACCATATAACCTGAATATTATGGGATATCTCTAGCACCATTTTTTGTCTGGAAATATTATTTGCCGATACCGAGCTTATAATGGAGTTTCAGATCTGAAATTGCGTTCCCATGTAATCTTAATTTGAGTATATCTCCGAAACCACAATGCTATACTCCTGGAAGCATGTGTGTGAAATTTAAAAAGACCAAGTGACACAAAGTTTTGTGTGATATTTTTTGGGCAAATGGGCACGGCAGCTCTCATACAAAGAAAATACTTTAAACTTTACCACCTAGATCAAAAAGTTCCCGGAATTTATTCAGAAAACTAAAAATACAAGTTTATTCATCTAAATCTCTATTGTCCCCTTCAAAGTAATCCCCATCGACTGCAACACACTCATGCCAGCGCTTTATCGAATCCCCGAAACATTTTTTATATTCGGTTTTCGGTATGTCCATCAGTGCTTCCTGCGATTTTTCCATTACTTCCTCTCGGCTGCTGAAACTCGTTCCCCATAATGGTTTTTTAACTCGACTGAACAGAGAGAAGTCACAGGGAGCCAAATCAGGTGAGTTCGGTGGCTGTTGGATGGTATTTGTTGCATTTTTCATCAAAAAATTACGAATAATGATGGCACTGTGCGACGATGCGTTAACATGGTGCAAAATCCACGAGTTTTCTGTCGCTGGCGAATCGCTTCACTCAAACGCCTCATAACGCCCAAATAATACTCTCTGATGGTTAATTTGCAGTTATTGACCAAAATTTCTTTTACTTTATCAACGTTTTCGTCTGTTTTCAATGTCAATGGTCTGCCACTACGTTCATCATCTTCGATTGACTCACGACCACTTTTGAAACGCTCGTGCCACTGGTAAACGACCGTTTTCTTTAGAGAATCGTTGCCGAATCACTTTTCCAACATTTTCAACGTTCGCGCACCATTAAATCCGTTTGTTACGCAAAATTTAATAAGATTTATAGAGAATATCAGCAACAGATGTTCCAAACTTAACAACAAAAAAAAACAGAACTCAAATCGGAACGATGGGAGCGCCACTCGGTGGTTATAAGGGTAACTTTTTAATCAAGGTGGTATATCAGAGGAACCAAAGCAAGAATTTGATAAAGGTTTTCTTTTCTATGATCATTTGTGGTTTAAAATTTTCAGTTACAATTCCAATGGTCGTTTGTGTATTGGTGTGTGTTGATTCAAAACTTTTGTTTTCATAGTAAAATAAGTCTATATTTCAAAAAGAAAGGATGAAAATGTTTATGCACATACAAACATCACGTTACTAACGACGAAGTAAAGCAAAAATATCGGAAAAACTATGAGAAAATGTATACGGTTTGGTCATCCCGTGGTGGTACCAATATGACTAAAATATTAAAAACACCAAAATCTCGACCCCTTATACTTCAGGACTTCGATTTTTTCAATAAATCTATTTAGAAATAGTCATTTATGGATATCATGGATGTCAACAAAGTTGAAAAAGTTCTGGCCAGACCGTGGTGTCAACATAACAGTTAAGAGAAAAATGTTGGGAGCAGTAAAAAATAAAATTAAAATGTAGAGCTCTACTGACAGAAAACTATAAGCTTCCAAAATATTTTACACATTATATTATATGTAGAAATTTTTAAAACTATCTGTAGTGCATTTGCTTCCCATATCCTAGAATATTTTTGTTGATTTGTGTATTCGCTTTTATGCTTATGAATGCTCTAATTACCAACAAACAACTGTTTTAATATTTGTTTGCAAATTAAGTTAATCTGTACCTAATAAGATTAAAACACTACACAAATACATTTACAGCACTTCACTACAACAACGTAAGCATCCCAGTCGGAAATTTGAGATAATTTTTATGAAAGAAAGACAAAATTAAAAAGGAAATAACTGCAGATAGAAAACAATTCACAAAAAGTTTATTTCTATATCATATTTATATGAGTACAATTTTTTTCAGATCAAAAAAGGTTTATAGTCTTGCAGGTCTCAAAATTCGACTTAATCTGAATAATCCCATATGAAAGGTAATTTAGAAAACAGTTATTATGCAGAAGTTTAGTTCTCAGAAAACTGGACGTAAGTATCTGGCATACAAAATGGAATCATAATCTTCGATTTCGGTTATTAAATATGCACCCTTAGGTGAAAAAAATTATTTCATAAGCATTTGATCCAAATCGGACAACGAGAAAGGACCGGAATTGCGAAATATAAATTTGGAAATATAAATTTCCAAAATTTTTTTTTAATCTAATATATCTAATTAAAATATAGTTACTTTAATTTAATTAAATGAATCCAAATACTTTAATATCTTTCTAATAAGCTATCGACAAGAAAAATTTTTCAAAAAATTTGGTCACAGTGATTTTTTTTAGTAATATTTTAATAATATTTAATTGTATTGAACAGCTTTATGCCCCTCTCCGCGGTATAATTCATCACGTGTAAAACATGACAAAATGCAGTAACGTTTATGCCGAAAGATTGGGGGCGCAGAATTCGGTCCGAAAACCAAAACGCTCAAAGGGCTTCGCTGACACTTCTTAACGCATACAGTTCTGATAATGCGTTAATGAAATGAAACTGTCGACTTGAACTGTCGACTAAATAGAGCTGGTCTAGCACAAATTATTTCCTAGTTTCTATATTATTTTTAATGAACTTAATAACACTAAATATGCACATACAAATACAATATTATCAGTTTTCCCAAAATAATTTTAGCGTTAAGAGCGGAAAATCTGAAATTGAAAATGTATATGAATCCAAAATATAATTCCATTTTAATACAAATTAACTCATAAATAATCGGATATGTGGAAACTTACATATTATTAAAATTCAAACACATTTTTGTACCTTCACGCATAAGCCGAAATTACTAGCTTTGTACATAATTTGATATTTGGCTGACAACTTTCATATGGCAACAAATCATTAGTTTCAGATAGAGATAGTTAGTCATACACACACTCACCAACTCTATAAGCCTCCCTTACCCTCTGTGCAAATGTGTAGAGTGTGTATGAGGCGTTGAGGCGGCTTAATTAAATGATGCAGAAAATTACATATACCCGTGCATACATACAAACATATTGTACATACGCAACGGCGAAATGATGACGAGTACTTTGTAAATGTGAAGCATTTTTAATGAACTGAATGAGCAGGGAGTTCTCAAGAAATTATGCATAAGTTTTGTTCTAAATTGCTATTTTCTCCCTACCTGTAAAGCATTTACTTTATTATTTTATATGTAAACTTGTTTTTCTTAAAATTTGTACTAATTGACGCGCTGCGATTTTTCACACCTTCGTTAAATTTAAATTGCTGCTAATTGTAGCTTGTGTGCACTTTAAAGTTTCCTGTGTTTAAAACTGTACACGTTTTTTTCCATTTCGCACCTTTGATATCAGAGTAAATGTTGTAAATCATTTATTTGATGGCTCTTAATTAATGTGTACTGTGTGACATTTATTCATAAGTAAACGACTTCGTGTGAAAATTTAATTAAAATGTAGTTAATATTTAAAACATGTTGTAAAATGATAGTGTTAAAAAAGTGATTAGCAAACTTAATTTCAGAAATTTTAGTGATATTAAAAATAAATTGAAATTGTTAATATTTTGAAACATGAACACTGTATGAAGCTAGAAGCTGATTGAAAGCAAAACCGATAGTTCGGTTATTCCAAATTTGAAGACTTTTTAAGACCAAAAAAAAATTAAAAAGGCCAACAAAAATTAATTTTGACGTGAATTTTTTTTTTCATTTTTAATTTTGGGATCATATTTCATTATGATATTTATGAAATATGGCCCGAAGGTAAAAATTAAAAAAGGCCGCAAAATAGATGGATTGACCCCAAAATTCGATGAATTGGCCCCAAAATATCCATATCGTTATCTTAATTTGCAAAGGCCGTAACACGAATTTTTCAAAGGGCATAACCGGGTTTCCATGTCAAAAATGCCCCAAGCCGAATCAAGTTTCGCATAGATCCTTTTGAAGTACTTAATTTAAGAATGATTTGGCTAAATTTTTATACCGTTATCTGCAGTTTTTAATGAGTAGTGACGGATTTTGTAAATTTCATATTTCGCATTTTTTAACCCAACTATTCATAGGAAAAATCTGAAAAAATTCACAGTGATTCTTTGGTTTAGGAGACATATTTGGATATATTTTTTCGCGAATTTTCAGACGCAAAATTCGCGATGATAAAAATCGTGAATCTTTTTACATGCGATTTTTTCATACTAAAACTAGGTTTACTACTCTGATTTTTCTTATGTAAATAAGTCTATTCCGAATACTCATACTCCAATTTTTTCAGATTTTGGCAAGGTGTGTACGAGGGTTAAAAAAATTAAAAACCGAAATTGGCATTTCATATGAAATGCCATAAGACCATGGAAAAAAATCAATTAAAGCTATTAACTATCAACTATCTGCTATTTCCGCAGAATTTGTTTGAAAATTTTTTTTTGCCAAATTTTTTTTCTTAGGGTGTCCCAGAACATTGAAATAATATACGAGGCACACTTTTTCCACAATAATCCAGAATAATACACTGAAGACCCTAAATTACTCTAAAACCGTTGGAAAATCTCGCACATAAGAAGGTAGTTAATAGCTTTAATTGATTTTTTTCATGACCTTATGGTATTACAAGTAAATACTTTCATATGAAATGCTAATTTCGGTTTTTAATTTTTTTGACCCCCGTCAGAGTAGTAAACCTATTTTTAGTATGAAAAAATCGCATGTAAAAAGTTTCGCAAATATGTCTCCTAAACCAAAGAATCACTGTGAATTTTTTCAGATTTTTCCTATGAATAGTTGGGCTAAAAAATGCGAAACATGAAATTTACAAAAACCGCCATTACTCATTAAAAACTGCAGATAACGGTATACAAATTTAGCCAAATCATTCTTAAATTAAGTATTTCAAAAGGGTCTAATCGAAATTTGATTCGGTTTGGGGACATTTTTGACATGGAAACCCGGCTATGCCCTTTTACAGGAGAAGCGAAAAATATTCTGATATTTGAAGTACTATTTCCAGAATTCATAATTTAAACTAAAAAAGAACAGGTCGTATGTTTTCGGCGTATGTCTCCAAAAATTTCGGTATGGAAGATTCGCGCGAATTTTTTACTATTACTCCTTCATATTCTAAAAAATCTTAGATTTGGGTATAGTTTAAGTATGATTCAAATTATTTTATAAGAGTTTTTCGTTTATAGATATTTTTAATTTTCTTCGTACTGATGAGCAAGAGGCCCCTTCTGGTCTTATAACAGATTATGAAGAAGTAGTGCGGAATATCTATACACAAGCAAAAAATTATGGGTTGGCTTTAGGGCAGGACGAGCAGGACGGTCGCCCGGGGCGTCAAATTTGTATGTTATCACATCATGCGACGAGTGCAGAAGGGACTTATTTAAGTTTTTTTGTTTTTCATTTAAGTATTTTTGGGACAATATTTCATTTCAAAATTAGGGCCTTATTCTATTATGAAAATATGCTCCAATTAGGTTTATTTTTCATTTTCATTTTGTGTCCATTAATTTTGATCAAATTCTACGAAGCCAAAAATCGGTAAAAAAATATTATACGTTCATGTTACCCAATTTGATCAATGCTATCTGCAATATTTTCCGCGTGGTACAAATTCTGTGTGCACAGTGTAATGAAAATACTGAGATCTCCATAATAAATACATACATTTGTACATAAACCTAGCGGATCCAGAGATTTTCTGAGGAGGGGAGTTTAATTTTTTTGCCCTTTTAAAATAATTCTTTTGTTTTGATTCATGACCAACAATCAAGATGCTTACGATTTTCATTGAGGAGGGACGGGGAGGGGGTAGGGTGCAATGCCAAAAGGACCCCTTAGAAACTGCTAGTGCATACACATGTAAGGGTTAATAAAGTTTAATATAACAAATTATCAGATCAAAGTTTCATAATTTCAAAAATTATATACCATGAAATCTAATTGATACCATTAGATATAAATAGATTCTGAAATTCTAAATTTAAAAATAGTAACTATTAAGCGTTTAGCTTTTCAAATGCTGTAGTATAATATAAAATTATGAACGCCACGCTAGACTTAAAAAAATCGTTAAGAGTTTTGTGGATTTTTCTATTTTTTTATAATGGAATTGCGGTGAGTTTTTCTAGGAATGCAAAAATATTTCATTAAATTTACTAAAATCATGAGTAAAAGTTGTTTCTTGTAGACTTTTGGAAGTAGATATAGACGATTTAGGAAAATCTATATAAAATAATTACTCTAGTCTCAGTGAATTTAAAATTGCAGTTTTGTGTTTATATATTATCAGTGATTGCCAAAGTTAGTTGAATAAGATCGTTACCCTCATTTCAGAAACACTTTGAGATCATCGATGTGAAAATGACCTGTGAGGACAATTACATTACCGCCAATACTAGCTTGAACAGTGATGGCACTAAGTTCTTGATATGCTTTACCATTCATCGTTACTTACGTTCACATGATGTTGTCTTGAATATGAAAATCAAAGTAAAATTGGAGGGCATGAAATCGTATCAGATACTCGGCCAATGGAAACGTCTTGATTTTTGCAAATACTTATTAAATCATCAAAACTATACACTTCTAAGTTTCTTTTTCAAACACAATCACGACACCTCGACTGCTCTCCGATGCCCCATAACACCAGGTGACTACGTTTTAGATTTCGATTATGAGGCAGATTTAATACCTCGCGAGTTGCCGAAGGGAAACTATCGCCTCGTTTTGGAAGTAGCGCATATTAGTGAAGAAAATCCGAAAATATTTTCATTACAAATAAACACTTTTTATCCACGTGTCGAAAATTTTACAGAAATAAATGTGTAAATAAAATGTTGGAGATTTAATATGAAATTATTTTTCATTTCAGTTTTTATAGAACACAATGATTGAAAATATGTAAGTAATGTTATTATATTAAAAGCATTACGCATGAAACAGAAATTAGAAAAGCAGAAAAGCTGAAAAATAAAGTTTTAAAAAAATCGTATATGTGTTGTATGCTCAGTGGAGTACTGAAGGTCGAGCAAAAAAGGTAACCCTCATTTATAGAGATGAAGATGGCAGACAGACAGACAATAACATATTGCTGCAAGTTGCAACAATAGTAGTGCATAACCGCAATTACAGCACTGCGCAGCACATTCATGTTTGGCACAATAGCATGTGGGTGATGAAACCCCGCAGGACATATGCATGTGTGTCTGTCTATACACCTCTGTATGAAGGTAACATAAATATTTGTCCTTACTTACCTTATGTTTAAGCGGATTGTCTCGATTCTATTTTTCCCATATTGTTGCTTGCACTCAACGCTTTTCCATTTTCAATTTTCTTTTCATTGTTATCAGGCGCATATGATATATTCTCATGAGTGTGTGTGTGTGTGTCAATGCATCCCCTGCTACCCTTACTATAGTCCGATATGTACATATTGAAAATCATTTAAAGTTAATTTCATTGGAAAAGCGTGGTTGCCACTACCTCTGTTGCTACTTCTCTTACTGCTGTTGCTTTTCAGTTCTGCTGCTAAAGTGCAGCGTTCGATTATGCTGATTATCGTGTGTTTTTAGCTTAAGTTGTTGCCTTTGTTCTTTCCAAATAATATAATACTTATTACTATTATTTTTAGCTTATTCGTTATTCCCGCGGGGCTTGTGGTTTTTGCGGTTGTGGTTCTTGAATTTTAGTCAGAAGCCATATGCATTCGCAAGTTAATATATTATCGTTAATCTCTTCTCATCGATATCGTCGTTGTGGTCATTCACATCATAAGTTAGGCTGATTTCATTTGATATAATAAATGATAAGTATTTTGGTAATTATTGAAAATAACAATATTACTTTGAGATTATGTAAGATGCCAAGAAAGAGAGAGACCAAGAGAGAAAGCATGATATTGCTTCTATTAGAATTCAGGAGCTAAATTTTTCTATAGCATCTTACTGTTTCCGGATCAAGAAATGCGTAGTAACGTCGATCTTATGTTATTATTTTAGTCAGCCAACTTGTCCGACCACCTCGAAGAAGTTTTTCAGTTTTGCTAACAGAATGGTTAGAAAATATCTAGAACAATTTTTTTCATTTGCCAGTTGGCAAATTTTTATGCTTTAACATTATCAAAATTGTCTATAAACTTAGGATAGAAGACAAACCAGTTATTGTAAAGTTACCTTAAACCTAAATACAGCATTTTTCACATTATTAAAAATTCTACCTCCCTTTTTTCTATTTTATGGTGAAATTCAATTTGTCGACTTTTGTGTGGCGCCGACTTTGTGAAATCGATTTTGATTGATTCAATTTTGCATGTGATAATATTTTCACATTACACACTAAAATCACAGTAGACACTAAATTTAAGTGAGAATGAAATCACATTTCGCATTTTCGATAAAAATAAAAATGGCACAGCCAGCTCGCCGTACATACAAAACTCCTGTGTACTTCGTACCTACTAGTAAGTGGATGATGATGAAGTGATGAGGAACTACTTACGGTTCGACAACGACAACTACGATGGCAAAGAATACAAAGCATGGAACAGAAATTCTGCTAATAGAAATTTTTACAGATACAAATATATCTGTATATATGTAATAAAGCGACAAATTGAATTTGCAAAGGTCATACGTAAGTGACACTTGATACCTTTGCATGTATTCGCTTTCTACCATCTGACACTTCCTTCCCAGTGCCAATTTTATTTCAATGTGATTTTGATTGCTTTGATTGAGTAAGACTTTTGGTTTACTTTTGAGATAAATATTTTTATGTGGGGGGGGATTTGGTGGTGCTTCTTAAAGGAATTTATTTTCTTTTATTTATTTTTTTTTTACTTTCAAATTAAATTTGCCAAAATTTTATTGTGCATGTAAAAAATGAATATTTGATGTCTGTGAATTTAGAACTGTAAAATCATGTTGTTGTTATTGTGAAAATCACCCTCCAAATGTGTGGGCTATGCGATTAGCTTCCTTAATTAACTGGAAAGGGTTGAACATCCATTAAAATATTAAATTTCACTGTAGAAACTTTTATTACCTTTTAACTATTACTCAAAAATATTCTCCTGTGGTTTTAAAAAACATTTTGCATTGATTTTTTATGACCGTGCTGTAATTTTTTTTGTTTTTTTGTAATAGATATTTAAGTAGTAAAACATTTTGATTACATTGAACAAAGATTAGATATGCAATTTTTCACATCGAATATTTGAAAGTTAATTGAAAAGAAATTTGTATTAGTTGATCAGTATATAGTGTAAAAAACATGAAACATTTATGGATCAAGTTCATACAATATAATTCTGTGAGATTTTGAGTAAGACTCTCGCTTTGCAGCACTTCGTGAATGTATCAGCAATTTTATTCTGGTCTACAACTTTTATCAACTTAGATATCTGAAACAGAATTACAGCATTATCTTCAGTATTATTAGTCATTAGAAGAAGAGTGAAATTGATCCACTATGATGCAGAAATATTTGAAGAGCAAAATAAAGAAAAAATACAAATTTTTTTAGAATTTATTCATTTTATTGCAAAATTAATTAGAGAACATCATGATCATAAATAGGCTCGTCAGTGTCTACATTTTTATTAATTTAATTTTCAACCTGGTTGATGCCTCGGTTCTAAAATTTCTGAAGTAAGCATGCATTAGTGGTTTTAGATAGGGCTTTTGTTATTAGTTTCGGTCTTCTTCTTTCAGGGCACAATAGTCCATGTAGGGTCTAAACAGGTCCATTCATATTGTGAGTGTTATATTTGTACATGTGCGTGTTATATTCTACAAGGAACCTACGGTTTTATGTTGAATACGAATGGCAAAGTAAATAATCTCTTCAAAGGGAATTTTTACTCTTGGAGGTTTGCATTGCCAGCCGTGTACAAATTTTTATTTTTGACCGTGCAGAGCATGGAATCCGGATACTCTACCCCACATAACAGTCCAGCCACTACACTACTGGGACCAAACTATGCTTTCTTGCTCATGAAGACAGTGACGAAAGAGAACCCTTCATTCGATGTAGGAGGAGACTGGGGCCACCTGTTGCTTCATATTAAATTTAGGGGTGGTTGGTTTTGGCACCGAATAAATCACTGTCGGTTTAAGAAAAAATGGATTGAATCCACTGTGGTTCTCATATCTATATACGATTTTTAACCAGGGACCAAAAATAATTACACTGCACAACTGCACAACTGAACAGAAGAAAAGCTCAAGAGTTTTGAAAGTTGATCTGATATAATTCGAGTACGCTGAACATAATGGCGTTCTTAGTTTTTCTCTGTATTTATTTATTTAGAAATGTTCAAATGATAACACTGTGCAACAATATATGGGGTCATGTTCGGATTCAGTGTAACGACTATGATAGCTGAAAAGTACTTGACCTAACAATAAAAACCCTATAAAGGATTTTGCCAAAAATCTTGGTTGGGTGTTGGATACAGCCCGTTGAAGTTGGT
The DNA here is from genome assembly GCA_963691655.1 of Toxonevra muliebris. NCBI lineage: Eukaryota > Metazoa > Arthropoda > Insecta > Diptera > Pallopteridae > Toxonevra > Toxonevra muliebris. Next base: position 46,929,399 of record OY829327.1, read on the forward strand.
CGGGTCGGTTTTTGTGCTCATGAATTGGCGTTTTCTGCGTTATTAGGATATAACGGTGCATTTCTCGATGTTCACGTCTGAGAATCTATTATAGGAAAAAATGTAAGGAAAGTTTTTGCTTAACACTGCAAAGTCATATCTCTTCCTCTAATGGGTCAAAAACTTACATTTGGATTCAATTAGATATATGATATCGAAAATATGCCATCACTATCAGAAATTTAACATCACTTTAACAGCAACGTTTTGCATTTTATATGTAGTTAGTAGTTTAATATTAAATAAGAATTTTAGTTAATTATGTACGTAGGCCATTAACCTTTTTGACGTTTGGATGTGGAAGTTTCGTGGTAAATTCACGATAACAAAAAACAAATTACGATTTTATACACAATTAATAGCCAAGTTGGGATAAATGTCTTCACTTAACGCTCTATACAGATATTTTGCGTATAGGCGTCAAAAGAAACATAGCTAACATTTTCTAACTTATAGACATGTGAACTAAATTTCATGATCACTTCAAGCTATTCTAACTGATTGATTGCATACATTCAAAGTTAAGATTCAAATAAGCATTGCATAACTATTAATTTATGAGCAAGCAATAGTAAAACAATTTATTAATCTATTCGTTTATTATTTATTTACTATACATAAAAAGCATTTAATTACCAAGACATTTTGAAAGTCGCGCCAAAATGATTTATAGTTATTTATAAAAGCAAAAAGTAAAACTAAAACGCTCACGCAAAACGGAACAATTAAAAAATCATAAATTCACGGCGACAAAGGAACTGTTGACAAATGAGCTATAACTGCTACCAGAAGTACAAGCAACAAAATGAAAGAGGAAATTCTTTCTTTGAAGGCATCATGAAGTAGTTGGATTATATGTAGAAATGACCTTTAATAAGAACCTACGGCAATACGTCAACAATTAATAGGCACTAAAAACAAAAGGAATGAGTCGAATGGGTCTTGGTCAAAGTGACCATTTTCTGCTATGTGCACACTGCGCTGCATAGAAATGAATACCTGCGGCTATGAATGCGAAAGTGCTGCAATTCATATGCAAATTTTGTTAATTACAAAACTGTGAAAATACTGATTGTTTCCTTTTTTTTGTTTTTTTTTTTGGTTAGAATGAATTTCAACTCGGGGTTTTGATTTTGATTTGAGTTAAGTTTATTCTCATGCTAAATTTCTATATGGCATTACGTGTTTTTAATTACCATCCTAGCAATTATTGTAAATGCCGCACACTACTTTTTTGTTGAATTTGTGCGCACGAAGCTATGCATCCCTGGGTATGAAATTGCAACTCTCTAATGAAATGCTTTCATTACAGTCACAGTGAGTGGAAACGCAATCAAAGCGTAAGACTTGAAGGCGAAATTTAATTATAATATCCACACGCGCGCGTAGCAATAATTAAAAATTGCTACACTGTAATATTTGCAAGTATTTTTCAATGAAATTCTACTATGCATTTGAATATTGTTACGACACATGAATGCTGGCAAAAAAGGCTGAACTGTTTTTGTATTTTAAATTTAGACCAAAAAATCGATTTTTTTTTTTAAATAAACTTTATAGACTTTAAAGAATGTAGAATAATTTATATGGATGAAGGGACGTTGCATTTAGGGATCTTGCGAAACCATAATATTTTTTACTGTCCTTGTTCACATTTATGGTCTCATATCTATGCTACAATTTTTATAAAAAAAAAATGTAAAAATTCCGCAAAATTTAGCAAATATTGTAAATGATTTAATAAAAAATGTCAACAAAAAAAAAAACAACTTAATTAAATCAACAGCAATATTCAAAAGCAATAAAAACTTCAGCAGCACAAATTCTCCACAGCCCTCGAATTTATGTACATAGTGTGCGAGCTGATATTGCTGTTGCTGCAATACAATCATGGCTAATAAACAGGAATGTAATTACCAACTTTTGTGCAACATAACAAAATTAAGTGGCGGTGCTGTTGCTGCCATTGAAGTTGCTGCTATTGCTGCTGCTTTACTTTGAAATTAACTTGCAACAAGCAATGTGCTCTGGTACAAAGCGTAGGATGAAGTTAAAAGCGTTGATGATGCTAATGTTACTGATAATAAAGATATAAATTGTGGCAAGTATTTCAATAAAAAAAATAAAATTCAGCTTAGATCTTTCAAAAAGGGGCAGCAATGGTGGACGCTTGAAAACTGAAGTTTCTTTTACTCGTTTTTTTTTGCCAAACAATGAGAAAATTTAATTTTACGCTATTGTAGTATAAGAAAATATAAAAGGAATTTTTTCATTAACTTTTTAACTTTCGACATTAATGCATTTTTTACATCTTATATAACACGGCAAACTTATAAGCGGAAAAATAAGAAGTTTTCTTCTACCGAGATGCTACCTACATAGATAATCGTGCTTGAATTAAGCTTGAAGTAGAATATCATACAAAGCAACAAACTTCTATTTCACCTTTATTCTTCTATTGATGCTCTCGTTAAAGTAAAAGTAGAAGAAGTACTAGAAATGGTTGCAAGCAGGTCAAAGGTGAAAATTGTTCTTGCTAATTGACATTAAGGTTGCTACGTTACAAACTTTTTAATAATCTTTTTTTCCTCTCCTTTTGTATCCATTTCAGCTGCACACTTCCATTGGTATTTGTTGTGGTTTTCGACTCTGTTTTTACTTTTCTCTCTTAACTTGTATATTTATTTCTTCTTCTTGGCACTAATTGATGTCAGTTTCCAGCTCGAATACTATGTAAGCAATTAGCATAGCGAAACCACCTCATATTTAGTTATGTTTATGACACTTGTTAGCTGTAATTAGAAATCATAAATATGTGTATGTATCTATAGCATTTGTTAAATATCTATTTGCATAAGTACTTACATTCTCACACGATACCTTGCACCCACCCCTCCTTTATTTCATTTGCATGTAAAGTGTCAAATTACAATAACTTATGCCCATTTACAAATCATTTTGAAAATCCATCAATGTATCACATCAACATCCCCCGCCGTCGACTTGTGGTTTTTGTATTTGCGTATTCACAATATTTGTTAGGATGCTGATTAACGCAAGGGGAATTTGTAAGCGGGTGGTTAATGTGACTTTAATTAGGCTGATATTTTACGTGTTCATATTTCCAAAAATGTTTTTACGAGAAACCAAAAGCACTAATGCGGTTTCGAGATAGAAAAAAATCAGAAGCAACTGAAAGGAGAGAAGATTCATTTGCTATTCTGAGACTGATGTATGCAAGCTAAAGAAATTCAGCTATAAAAATTCGAACAGGTTTTCGATGAATTTGAGGCTAAACTGCGCAATGAAATATGCATCGAAGTGTAAGTTCCAGATTTTTAAGTTTCCAGACTTCCCAAAAATTCCAGATCCCGGCATTTACAGTTTATTTCTAAGATCGTAATTGAAAAAATTTGTTCATATCCTAAAAAGTTCGTCCTTGCTTTAATGTTTCTCTTTCTCTTTAGATTGAATCGTTAAAGGTTCTTGTTGTGAAAATTAATTGAATTGTTTTTGTAACCGAAGTAATTTCCGACAATTGCCGAAAAATTAACAGATTAGCTAAAATGTTTAGAATTTCAACACACAAAAAACTTAATATACTGAAAAGCAGTGCAAATATAAATTAGTCCACTAGCGGATCCGAAACATCTCTAAGGAGTTCATGGCTACTGATCAAAAAATTTTAGATTTTTGTCCTTAAGAGGGAGGAATAGGGGGGAGGGGGCACACTTCATTCACTGTTCAAGTAACTTGATTTTGTGTGCGTAATACATCTTTAGAAGTCGCGCCTGTCAGGTGAACCACAAATTCTCAATTGAAGTCCGGAAAATTTCCAGGTCAATCGAAAAAGGTTTCGCTGTCTTTGTTCAAGGCATGCGTCACCACTTAGTTCGCTGGTCCGATGATGAGCAGATTTCAGCAACCTTACATTCAACAGTCAGATAAACACCTTTTCCTTTTTTAGTACAGGATCATTATAACAGGAACTTATAACAGGGATGATGAACAGCGAAAAATACATACAAGTTTTGCTCTGAACTCTCAAAAACCAATTTAGAAAATCCGATTTTTCAACCAGACTTAGCACTCAGCCATGCGTCTAAGATTGTGATTAAATTTTTCGCTGAGGCGGGGTAGCCGTTTTGAATTGGCCTAGCAATTCAGCAGAACTCAATCCTATCGAGAATTTGTGGTCGATCTGCAAGACGAGACCCAGAAAGATGGATTGTTATGTTAAAAGAATTAAATTTAATGAGTGTTGTGTAAATTATTTATTTTAGGACTATGATTTTAATTTTCAAAGTTGTAAAAGGACAAGCACCTAAGTACTTCACAAATAGAATTACATATAAAAACACAAACCAAATCATTAATTTAAGAAATTCAAATGAAATATGTGGAACAAACGCCAATAAATCATGTTGTCAAAATTCTATATTTTATCGGGGCATGTATAATGTATAACTCCTTGCCTAATTCAATTAAGAATCAGACATTTTTGTTGAAGTTTAAAAATTTATTAAACATTTTTTTTAATAGAAAAAATTTAATGCTCAAAGTATGGAAAATTTCTAAATAAATATTATTATTATTAATTCTTCCGATTTGCTACTGATTTTATTTTTTGTATGAATTAAAACCATTTTCAAAGAAAATTTGTTCTGTCCACATTAATTTTTGCACAAGGGTGCAACATATTTTTGTATCAATTCTCGTGCTTAGGATCATCTTATGAACCAAACTATCGCTGTGGTGTACATATGTATATACGGACTAAACCAAAAAACGCCTGGTAATAGAATATCTCCAAAAGTGAAAATGGTCTAAGAAGAAGGAAATATTTGCCTTCATTAAAAGATGGGCAAAAGAATTTAATGATCCGTAAGTAATAAAAACACTTTTTAGATCTCTAGTAAGACCAATTTTGGAGTATGGATCTCCAGTAAGGTGCCCTCAATATAGCATCTATAGGGACAGATTGAAATCTATTTAAAAACAGTTTCTTTTGTTTGCGTTGAGACATTTTCGATAGATCCTTTGCAAAACCTGCCTCCTTACAAAGACCGTCTAAACTGTTAAACTTACCAACTCTAGAAAGCAGAAGAGTAATGTTAAATGTAATGTTCTTGACCAAACTGGTAAACGGTGATATTCATTTTTAGTTTTTGCTAAATGAAGTTAACCTCAGCATTCCGAACCGTTGTACAAGATATCCAGTCTCCAGCCTATTTTACATAAAAAATTCTATTTTGAAGTTTTTAAATGAATAACCAGCTGATGATTTTTTAATCTGTAGCTGTTGTTCGAAAACCATTTGGATACTTTACTTTACTTATCCATGTATCGCGCTATACAGAACAGTCCGGACTGTATCTGTTTTGGGCACCGATCTGTTCGCTATGCGGATGCGCCTCTCGTGCGGGTGGGCGGGTAAGTGAGTCAATTGGGAACTCGTCATTAAAAAAGAGTTTTTCTATTTGCTGCATGGATTTGGCATAAAACTGTACTGTTTATGTAGTATAATAGTTGTGAACCAAACAGGGCTATTTGCAGTTTCCAAAAGCTAAGACAACGTTTCTCATGTTAACCCTTAAATGCTTATTGGCCACTGCAGTTACCAACCACTACAGCGGTTTTCGGTATTGGTATTTTGCGTTCGGCATTCAAAACAAACAGCTGATTTGATTTACCGTAACGTACAAATACGAATGGAGGTATTACGACAGTTTTGATATCACAAGACAGCGGGACGATAACTTTTTCGGATGATAACTTTTTCGGGTCTAATTCTATTTCCTCTGATTTTGAACCTTGATAAGTTCGTCAAAGTTTACCGTGGAAATTCTTTCAGATTGTTAGAAATAGGTATTCCTATTTACAAATTCAAGTGTTCAATTGTTTTTTTCTCATTGGTTTCGTTTTCGCAGTTGTCGTTAAAGAGAATCTCCTGTTCTGTTTCTTTTCGAGTCTTGGTGAGGAGGCCTTATTTCTTGCAAAATTGTAAGGGGGTCAGACCTATTTGGGGTTTTTATATGCTATCCCATCTGTGGTTATTCCACCTGTGGTTTAGGTTTAACAACTAATTTGACACTTAATCAAGCTATAAATTTCAATAAAATTTAAAGCAGAAGTCAGAGGAAGAGCTGAATTCCCTCTTTGGTAAAAATCAGAAACACATACTTGGGTTGGACATAAAACTGGTTAGGTACCTACTTTTTATTCAAGCTGAAAATTTAATTGCTGACCAATCTCCAATAGTAGAAAAAGATTAAGAAAAGCATTTTACCTACACCGTTCAAATTTGAACTATCAGTTCCTATCATTAATGTGCAAGTATTACACACCCAACAACATTGTATCCACAAATAAAACTTGCATGCCCTGTTCCAAAAACAAATTCTCACTCTTTTAATTTTTTTTTTTAAATTAAATTTCAACATTAAAAAACATGTTCAAAATACCTATTGCTTCTTCTGCATCCGCCATTTTGAAATTTCTTGGCATACCACATTCAATATCATTAAATTTTTAAAACCACAAAGAATCCTTTGCATCCATCTCAAAAATGACTTCACTCCCTATGTATGTGCTGACGAATAGACGGCCAAACCCCACGGCGGTATTAGGAGGAGGAAGAAGAAAAAACAACAACAACAGCAATTTCATTCTCTAATACCCACATGCAAAAACCAATGACAATGCGACCATCCGACAGATGTCGTGATGCATGAAAATGTCATTTTCAATTCAAAAAGCCTTTTTCGAATAACAGCAACAACAACTATAAAATAAAAAAACAAACAACCAACAACAACAACAATAAATCCTCAGCTTGTCTTTTTAATATTGTTGCTATTTATTTATTTTTCTCATCTCTATTGTTGTTGTCGCACAAGCAAAAGCCTGCAACATTGCCACAGAGAGTAAGTAAAATGGGCGTGCCTATATATTGGCACCCACTCCCTCCCTCCATCATCACATTCCAGCATGAACTTGTTGCTGTTACTTTAATCCCAAATCCTTTGGATATTGAGACTAGAACACACTGTGCAAGTCCAGTTGGAATGTGCGACGAACGAATTCGAATTGCTGTAGGCGTTACCGGGCATGCGCAGAACGGAGCACTGAACTACTGAAGGAGGTAGGTGGCCAAAAACAGGGATGATGCAATGCTATCCCATGGTAAGCGAATAACAAATCGTTGCTGTTGGCAGTGTGGCAGAGCAATGTGAAGGGAAATGCTAAAGATTCCGCAGGATGGTAGAACAATTTCATAGAGGGGTGAATGAGATAGCAACAGAGTGCGTTCCGATACCGTTACTTACATTTGTCCTTGGCATGGGGGGTATACTGAATGGGGTGTGTCAGGCTGACTGTGCTTTGTCGCTTTGTTGGCTTTCACTGCATTCAAACTCAATTTCAATTTCGAACATTGCGACAGGTGACCTGCCGAGCAAAGTTGCGTGCGTTACTTTGGTTTCCATTCAGTTCACTTTGACGGGTGCTGCGAAAAGGAATAACGGTATTTTGAATGCGGATAAAACGTAATCGGAAAATAACACACTACACTTTCAATTGGGATTATAGCAAATTTTTTGCCATTCATGGATCTAAGTGAAAAATAAAAAATAAGATTATATATACTACTATTTGCATATATGTATATGTATGTATACTATGTGAATAAAAATGTGCATAATACATATTTAATAAAACTAAAGTGCAACAGTACCAAATATAAATATTTAAACTCAAATGGTGTTGAATCGTCAAAACTTTTAAACTGGATTACAAATACGGATTAAGCGTGGTAAACATCTGAAGATTTTTACAAATTTTTTTTTCTTAAAACTAACTCTTATTGAATGTAAAAGCTACAGGTGTATGGATTTCTGAAAAATTTTGGGGACCGGTTCGCCGTCGCCGTAGGATAAGCGGGTTTAATGCTCGGCACATTAAAAAAAAGAAAATAATATTTTTTCTGCACCACCTCCAAGAGTAAAAATTGCCTAAGAAAAGCTTTTTACATCACTGTGCCGATTCGACATAAAACGGTAGGTCCCTTCGATTTATGTACAACTTTAACTCACACAACGTAAATGCGAAAATCTCGGTTTAGGTTCTCCATTGCCTGTTGTGCTATAAAAAAAAGCAAGCAGTAAGCGGTCGCCTTTGATCCTCTGTACACATAGAGAAAAAACTCATGCTTTTTTTGACTAAGTTCACTTGGGTAGATTAGAATTTTTCTACAATTGCCCGCTCAACTAAATGAAGTTTTACCCAAGTTTGGCAAATTATCAAAAAACTTCGGTGGATCCATTTTGCCCGAGTTTTAGGCTATTTGTACTACATTTTACTATAATTTTACGTTTTTAAGTTTTTTTCTGTGTATAGTCAGTCTGGCTAAAAGCGCTGAGAAAATCAGGGGCGATAGAATCTCTCCAGTTTTTTGCTAATAACCCTACAATCAAGATTGTCTCTGAATGAGACTCGACGGTATTCAATTTTTTTTTTAATGAATAGTCACCACACAGGGATATTGCCCCCATAAGTGCAGAGTATTGTGTTGATTGTGAAAGGAAGATAGGTTAATGGAAGGAGGAAAGAGGGAAAAGTAACTGTGAATGTTTGTTTTAAATTTGGAAAGGTCATAACAATCAGGAAATATATTTGCAGGGAGCCTATTTCATAGTCGCGCGATACGACAGAGGAAAGAACTATCTTTGTAATGCGTAGTGCGTTGGACTACCGTGTCCACGTGGAATGTGTAACTTCCACTTGCAGTTTGTGTAGTTTTAGAGAACACTTAAACTGGTGGCAACAAATCGCGTATTTCCGCAGAACATCCACCATGAAAATAGCGGTAGAATAGAGTCACGCAGGCCACGTTTCTACGATGTTCTAAGGATTGAATAGGGCTGGAAACCCTATTGTCTCCTATTAGCTTTATCGCTCAATGTTGAATACGGCCAGGAGCTCCAGTTGGGCTCCTGCCCATAAGTGCGAATTATACTCCATGCCTAGGTATAGATACATTCACAGAAACTGTAAGGCTGACGATCTTGCCAGACTAGGCACAATTCTCAGCTATTCACGCATCACTAGTAATGCAGGCATGCCTTTTGCCATATGCAAACTAATAATCAAAAGTCACCATTCCCATAAGCAGGGTAATTTATATTATACCCGGACATTGTCTTATTGGTAATCATGCCCGTAGATTAGGTCTTCCCTACAATCATTTCTGCAGAAGCAGCAGGAACGAGGAATCAATCTTCCGCCCCTTATATGCAACTGCCTGGATCTAGCAGCGTTCGCAGGCAATGAACTCTGGGAGAACCTTTCTGTGATGGACTCACAGAACTTGCATTCTCTGAAATCAGAGACTTACTTCGCTTCATTATTTAGCACAAAATGTTTCAAAGAATATTTTCGCAAACGATATCACTGATTTCATTTACAATAAAATGAAACACTGTGCTGAATGGGCTTAAGCCACCAATCAGCCTTAGGGTAATATGGTGGCACCCATTAATATTATAGGATAAGTTACAGTCAGAACATGTAAATGGTCGTAGTCCGATGTCCAATTTCGCCCATTTTCTAATTATCGATTAAAAGAAATATACATGTATGCAAAACTTCAATATCTTCGTATTTACGGAGAAAAAATCCTACCAAAGTATATTTTGCTGAAGAGGTTTTGCAATGACCATAAACTCACTAATAACCTCAAATTCGGATCTTTTAAGTTTAGAGTTGTGAGTGGGCCGGACTTAACCAAAGCACTCAGTCAACGAGGACCATTGTGCTATAGAACCAGTAGAAGAGAGTAGAGAGACAGGAAAGTTATGCTGGGATAAATGGAAAGAAGAAAGGTCTTGGGCTGACAATGACGGGATGACAAAAGAGGGGAACTGTGAATTTCTTACGTTGCGGATACGCACCAATAAAATCGCAACTGTGTGTGCCTACCTTAAGTCAAAAATGAAAAATGTGAAACTAAAAGGTGCATATTGTAGGTTTTAACATATAATATGAAAGAAAAAAGAAATTATTTTGTTAAATACAAAATATTATGATTATGGTACATTACATAGTATTCAAATATTTGTTTATTAAAATATCTCCGCGCCTCCCTTCAAATCAGTCTACTCCCCCCCCCCCCAAGAGGGCGCGCCCCACCGCTTGAGAATCACTGGTCTAGGGTCTTTCAACCTCGAACTTCTTTGTTTCACTGATGAACCTTAGAAGCTTTAAGTTAATAAAGCTTAATTTTCTTAATGCAAGCTTTAAATAAATAAAAATAATCCAGACGAGAAAAGAGATTTTTTTGACTTACTGAAAACCTTCAATAAATTTCATGCATGAAATGAAATCATGTGCGTTGGTATGAATTTTATACCGTGTCCTTGAGCAAGACCCTTTCAATTTTCAATTATTTTTACCGATTTCTGTGGTATCACAATGGGTCGTTCAGACCTAAGTGTGTCTCTAGACAGCCATTCCAACCAACTAACCTAGTAGGAGTTAAAAATGGTCTAAACATGATCCGATCCCGTTTTATTTGTTGTCATCCATTTTCTTACAAAGTTTTACAAAAAACTTAAAAAGTTTTTGTTTCATTTAAGATACAAAAATATACACGTTTTGTCATGATTGTTCGTTCGTTGTAATTAAATCACTGTGCTACTAAGTTTTACGTAGTTCCAACCATGTAGTATCACAATAGGCAGTCCTGGCCAAAGTGTGCCCCAAGACATCCACTTAACCTAATCGCCAAAAAGTACTAAGCTTTCCCAAATCCTTTAATTTTTATTAGGATTTGTTTCCTATCTTTAAATTAGCTGCTGGGTGTGGTACGAACCAGAATGGAGGCATTAAATCCTTTCAACAACGATTTTCTATGCGCCTAACCATTAACGCAGATGGACATGGCGTTGAAACTGCCAAATTGGCCAGTGATTTCATTTAACTTTTTTCCCCCATGCATAAAAAAACATAATCGGGGGGAAATGTTACCCTAAAAGTTTCTTGGTGTTTCTGAATGAATGCAAAAGATTTGTCATTGCACAATTGTATACTAATTTTCTTAAATATTATGCATAAACTACGTACACTTCTTCTAAGGAAGCACACAATACTCTGAATATTATTATTTTTATGCCAAGCCCTGATACAGTTTACAAGAGTATTTTTCTGGCTCCTTTGCCCCATGTTCAAGGCCCTGACCTAACGCTTACTATTACAATGCACTATCAGAAGCTTAGTTTTCTGAAATCAAATTTTAATAATCGTTACCTTTCCACCTCTTCTTCCAATCTAGTCAAATCAAAAATGATGAACGAACATTACCCGCAATGTCGCTCATTACCAACAATCAACGAAACATTTCCGCAATTTAATCGGCCCATTTCATTAATTTCGCCACTCGATTTATCGCTGCGTGCATCGAACGTCATACCAATAACGCCACCATCAACACCATCACCCCCTAGGAAACGTCAAAGATTAATGTCAGACGAGAATTATTTGTGGCGGCCGCATGTCATGGGAACGACATCAGCGACACTGCCACCAACAACTGCAACAACAGTTGGAGAGCCAACAACAGCAGGAGGCAATTACTTTCACAATGTGACCTACGTTTGCCGACGCGATGATGTGACCCACTCGCCGCATCTCGAGTATAAAAACAATTTGCACGACATAAGAAACAATTTTGCAGAAATTCCAGAAAGTCATTCGAGCGCACAACAGCCGATACAGCCACAACAAAGCGGCAGCAACAGCAATGGCAATAACAACGTGCTGCCCACAATTTATGTGGATGATGAGACTATTGTGTTGACCGAGGACGAAGATGAAACACTTGTCAGTTCACATGACTACATGACTGAGGATGCAGATGATGAAGAAGATGAAGATGAGGTAGTTGTGGGCGACTATGATGATATGGGAGAGCGGGGGAGAAATCTGAACGATGGTAATCACAATGAAGAAGAGGATGAAGAGGAAGAGTACGTGGACATCTTGAGTAATGATGATGATGAGGTGAATATACTCAGTGTCAATTCAATGACGCAACGGTTGCAAAGTCAAGCAGTTGAAGAAGAGCTCGAAAAGACTGGCAAGGTATTAACGCGTAATAAACTGATCTACGATAATGAAGAATTGCACAATCAAGCAATTGACGGGTTGGAAAAATTGTTCGAACGCGATTTTCAACCACCAACGGATAGCTCCAATAATGAAGCAACAACGACAGCAGGACAAAAAACCTACATGGACTTGACAAATTGTAGTGCAGGTAGTGTAGCAGCACAGGTAGTAGGAGTGGAGAATATGAGCGGGATTGCCACACAAGGGCATCAGCAACAGCAACAACAAATACAAAAGCATATACCTTCTACAACGACGACGACACGTACACATTACCACAAGACACACAAAACCGAAAGAAAGCGCATGAAACTACGCAAACATTTGTCTTTGGATGAGGAAACTATAAGTCCAGTGTCCGGTACCATCATACGAAAGCTGCGCGACGACGAGGAATTGGTGGTGCGTAAAGGTGACATTGATCCGGCTTTCAATGTGGTCGAAATCACCGAAGAAGCTAAGGCGATTTTGGCCAGCATTGATAATAAAATTGGCGCGTATTTATGTCAACTTTGTCGCACTTTGTACGATGATGCATTCATGTTAGCGCAACATCGTTGCCCGCGTATTGTGCACATTGAATACAAATGTTCTGAATGTGAAAAGGTGACGAGCGGGGATTTTGGGGTTTAAGAGATGCTCATGAAGACTTTTATAATTCTTTTTTTCGTTTTCGCCCCATTCTCTAGGTTTTCAATTGTCCTGCAAATTTGGCCTCACATCGCCGCTGGCACAAGCCCAAGTCAGAACTGTTGGCAAACAATCAAAACAAGAAGCGTAATTCGAATGAGCATTCAACGAACCAAAGCAGCACGCATGAAAAATCCTCCAACGAAGATGGTGGCTTAGATGGCGTATTTCCATGTCCGCAATGTGGTAAAAACTTCCGCAGGTATTTTATTTTACATTTTTTTTTTCCAGTTTGATGTTTTAAATTTAATTCGCTTTAGACACGCCTACTTGAAGAAACACGAGGCATCACATCAATTGTTGGAAAACCTAAAATCACTCGAGATTTTCAAAAATTCAAACGGGTCAAAACCAAATTTCGCACATTCAATGCATCAGCCACACAACCACACAATGGCGTTTCCAGCTTCAACTACACCGACCGCACCGCAACCATCATCTGCTTCACACACTGCAGTCTACCACCATCATCCCACCACTACAAGCCATCATCATACACTTAAACCTTCCAGCTATCAACAACGTTTGGGTGCATTTCCATTTGTGCCATTCGATCAGCGTCGGTTCTACTCTCTGGGTGAATTTTATCTGTCACAACATTTGGAACGTTCTTCAGCCTTTCAATATGTTCAGCAAGCGAATCATCATCTACGTAATCTAACAGCGGTGGCAGCTAATAACCTTGTACAGCCACGCCCTACACCTGCAATGGTTCCTCCATCGCTGCTTTCTATGTCGGTTAAATGACCGAATATTTTACGTCCTGTACCGCGTATTGCTGCGGCACTCAATTCAACGGTTACAGCGACATCTACTTTGAGCCGTGGCGAATTGCTAACGCATTTGCCGACTTTAATAGCACCAGCAACGATGTCGACATCGGTGCCAGCAGGAGGAGTAGTAACACCAGCTCCACAGGCATCAACAGGGATGTCACCTCTACCGCCATTCAATTGGATCGGTGGTAGTCAACCAGGAGAAAACCAAATGTAAAATTTGGGTACATTTAGATATTTGTAGTTATGATTATTTAATTTATTGTTAGCTAATACAATTGTAATTATTATAGAACTATGAAATTCAACATTTATTAATTAATTAATAAAATTTTAAATTAATTGAAAAAGTAATTCAATAAATAGTTTTTCTAAGGTTCTATGGAAGAACGATACGGGAGTTGAGGGCTAAAGCAATTCTCCAGAAATTTCAAAAGCTGGATTTCTATACTAGAAAACCTTAATTAAGCAAACGCATCGTTATGTAACGTATCGTAACGTAGTGTACTGAAGAAATCTATTGAAGATAGAGCTCTAGAGTTTCGGTAATCACTTGCACGCATTACCCACATCACAGGTCGATACGAGACAGGTGGCAACGTTACGATGCTCTACGATACATTTGCACAATTAAACTGATTCTTTATTATTGTATAAGCTGAATTTCGATAAATTTTTGCAGTTTAAATTTTTTCTGGTTTATAATTTTTCCACACGTCTTTCCTCGCTATTAATTTAATGTGTTCAATTTGCATTTTTCTGATTTCTATTGAAAAAACCCATTTGCAAGGCATACGATATTACATAGGCCATATAAGTCTCTTCGTGTATGCCATGAAAGAGATGTGACTTTGGACCTGTTTTGAATAAAATATTAAGCATTAAATAAACCCGCAGTAGTAAGTAATTTGAACTCATACCTCTTGCATAGATCATGGTATCGGTAACAATATTGCTAAAACGCTCCTGAAACAAGTCAGCATTATCTATAACATCATGAAATTCGGAGGCATCTGGATTCTCTGCGCTGCTATCTAAAACGGCGCGCACAAATGAGCCCTTAGAGAAAAGCACCAACAGCAAAGTATCCGCAGTCGATGGCCTTAAATTAATATTAACTAAATAGTTCTGTATGTGAGAAAATGTAAACTAAGCCTCAGTGCAAACCTTTTCAATTTCAAAATTCGCTCAATCACCGCGTTCAAATTCACTAATTCCTTTACTTGCTCGACTATACCAGCACCCGACGACTTTACACCCACTTCGGTTAATAAGAGAAATCCATTTTTCTTACGTTCCAATATATCCAAGGACTTGTCAATCATGTCTTGTAATTTTGGCGTATGATCTTTAGTTTTATTTGATTTAATCATGGGTCGCAAATCGCCATTTGTATAGATCCCCAGTGCATAATCCACATTACTACCATTCAATCTGCTTAACTCTTCGTTATTTTGTAGCACTGCAAACGTTTGCTTACGTTTCAGCTTCTGTCGTCGCCAGTCACGTATCAAATTACGACGATCTTGTGAATTACAAACGGTCTCATCTATGGGGTCCCACTTGGTAATCGGTACATTTGATACTAATGTCTGACGACCACCACCCATAATCACATTTATGTGACTGCCAGTCTCGCTTTCTATCAATTGCTGCGCAGTATCTTGACATGCTTGGCTCAATGGCCCCAGCGGCATGAGTGCATCACATTCCCAGCTGGTAGACGGCGTATGCGCATATAATGCTGCAATTGTGGGTCCGGTGACACGTTTCGTTGTTATTAAACCAGTGCGTAAACCGATTTCTTGTGCATGTCGCAAAATGCTCTTGACATGGTGAGTTGCATTTGCTGCCGCTGTACAGTTTCGAAAATTCACTGCAGCATCCAAGCCTCCAATGCGGAAGTTGGTTTTCACACCTCCATATAAGGCGGTTGAGACGGTAAAAGGGTCGCATACGTCTAAATTACTGCAACTGTTCTGTAAAAAGATAGTGAGAACTCATTTATTTTGTTTCAGATTAAGAATAGTGGGTAGTAATCGTTTATTCGCTTTTGTGGTTTAGTTTAAGACTCACGCATATGTTTCCCCATCAGTTTAGACAAACCTTTAATCTTCCCACATGCGGAAATTTATCCCAACTCATTAATGTGGCCTCTTTCCCAGCTCCAGCCTCCCGAAATCTCACTGCCGCTATCGCTTCGGGGCTTATGCCATTTGCAACGAAAACTAAAACATTACGCGCTTGTTTCTTATTTAGATTTTTATTCAATGCAAATTTCAATTCCTCAATTCCTTTCTGGTACCACATTTGTTGTGCATCTGGCAATTTATCATTCCAATATGAGATACTTGCAATATCTGATACATCCGTGGAAACTTCATAGCGCACCAGAAATCCTATGCATAGCAAGGTAGTGAATAAGGTTAGCAGTATTATTGTGGCTATAATGAAGATCTGCGTCGATTTAAGTCTCTTTCTGCCAGTGGCAATTAAGCGTGTATTTATTTCCATATTGCTAAAGTGAAACTATTTTAATTTTTGATTTTAGAATCGTGCACTTCGAATGCAGTTGTCATTGTAAATTATAAAAGTCTAATGTTTTGTTAGTAGTAAACAAACATTTTAGATAAATTTAATGACATTATTATTACCTTAAAGTTTAGTTTTTGTTTTGCTTTTCAATTAACAGATTTAAACACTTTAATAATGGGTAATAATTATGATAAGATTACATATTTAGTATGTATACATATGGTAGTGGTGACATAGTGTGATGATTTCAGCAGTAGGGTTTCTTTCAGTCCATCAAGTAATGAGGGGTGTAAAAAAATCTGGAACCAACATGGTTGAAGAATCAATTGCAATAGGTAGATACAACTCCGTGTTTTAAGCTGAGATGTATTCGATTGCGATCACTGCACAGATGTTGCTGAAGAGAAAATGGAGGAGTAACTCTATTTTTATCTACCCGGATAACCATGTGGCTATTAAAATCTGCTTACACTATTACCTCGAGTAAACGTGGTTTAACAAACTTGAGAGTAGAAATTCAGTAATTCTGGTAAGGGTCCCTGGTCACGCAGATATCCTAGGCAATCAAAAGGCGGATCTAGCAAGCATAAAAACTGTCAGCAATAATTTTTACTTGCCCACCGTCCGCTATTCCTACTGTATTAAAAAGAAAATGGAGTTGAGGTTGCGTTACTGCACAATGACCATTGACGGAGACTGGATTTCTGCCGACAGTCGAAGTTGTCTAGACTCTTCTAGGTAAAACAGATATATGTAAGTATCTGTTAAATCGAGAAGGTGTGATTTAGGATCTATTGCAGGGCTCGTCCCAGGATTCATTACATTAAACGATTTTCTGAGGAAAATCGGTGTGAAGAAATCAGGTCTGTGTGTTGCATATCTAGAAGATGATGAAACAGTAGGACATTTCATATATGAATGTCCTGCTTTCTCTCAGGCGAGATGTTTTACACTGGGATAAAAGAAGACTTGGTAAACTTTTATCTCTCTAAGATATGCAACTTTGTAAAGTCTTCTGCAGATTTAAGGCCATAGCGAAGTTGTAGCCTGATTGAGTTAGTTGAGTGTCCCTCTTCAGGGGGAGCTTCTCGCTCTTTGAGGTCTTTAATATTATACAAAACAATACCTAATAAATAACATTGATAACCTGTCGAGCCTAGCTGGAAAACGCTGTTATAAATAAAAAGCTATTCCAGCGGATCCTAGAGTGTGGTTTCGGGCGTAAGACCTCCCTATTAATGTTGGATATCTAAAAAATTTTGGATCGCTGGTTACAAATAAAAAAATAAAAAAAACTATGTGTTTGCAGACACTTACGGTAGAAGTGAAACTTTGTTGTTTATTTGAAAATGATTAGAAAATATTAATTGAAAGTTATCTTTTATTCCGTATTTTCAGTTTCTATAAACGACACGAATGGCTTATGGTAATTAAATTATGCACTTATCAGCATTTGTTTTCGGCATGGTTGAACAATAATTTTCCATTTGAAAGTCACCTAAAAAGAGGTTGAGAAATAAATGCTAAGAACGAGAGAATGGTTAAAAGTTTTATGCATAATGTATATTGTGAGGTTATACACGTGATGCATAGAGGTTATACATGTTATCTACGAGTAATAAGGACCAATAAATCGAATTTGCTAATTTTGATAATTGGAAAATATTTGAGAACACAGTGACCATGCTCATTTCCACTATTTACTCCAGTTGAAGTTTTATCGTCCATATTTCATATTTATCGGATTATTACATGGTGCGACAGTAAAAAATACCTGGGATGTCATACCACATTTCTTGTAGGTCTTGTCGAGTAAAACAAGAGTCTGCACTTGAAATTTTCCAAACACCTCCAAAATTTTGATTTACCGTTAAAAAACCGGTTTTGGCTACCTTTGGGCACTTATAAGCCTGTGACTTGGTTGATAATCAACAGATTTTCAGTTTTAACTGAACCTTAGACCTTTCGAACGATATATATTTTATTTAAGAAGATTTGAGGAATTTGTGTGTATTTGTCTAGCAAACACAATTTATTTTTTCACTTTTTTCGCCTTTTCTCAACTTTGACGGTGTTTCTACACACTATTTTATAAAGAAGCTATACTACTTATGGATTTATTCTAAAAACACGTTTATTAAGGAGTAAAACGCAAGTTTGTTTTTCAAAATCGGTATTACATATTGATATAAATCAACAATTTTGACGCAAGCGATTAAGTATGGAGAAAATGTTAAAAGTTAGTAGTTACTTCTTAATTGGTAAGTTTCACTAATTTAAGGTAATTTTTTCAACGTCTGCTTTGTTTTTTGCAGTTTTTTGGCGTCATTTGTTAAAGATGAACTTGATTGTACTCGACATGGGTTCACTAAAAGTTAATTTACTAGTTCAAATATAGCTCGATTTGTATTTTAAATAAACTAAATTGAAATACCTACAATGCTACGTACTTTAATTTTAGAAAAATTGCCGCTATCTTCAAAATCCTAACGGATGCATTTAAAAATTAGTAAAAAAAATGCCAAATGGCCACTTTAGGCGCTGGGGGTGGCTTTCGGTTAAGTTGTATCGAAAAACTCCATTCGCTTTAGCGGCATTTTTTACATAGGTATGGATATCTGAAAATTTTTTATATGCAAGTTGAATGCTTTTTCCATACAAAATCCCAAACCTATTGTAAAACATCCTTTAAAATCACGGTTTTCGGAGTAGCGCATCCAGTTTTCTCAAATTTAAATTTTTTTTCTCATTTTAATTGGTTTTTAGCACCCTATTTTCTTATTCTGCTGTCACAATAAAGATCTGAAATACTTTAGCAAAATGTATGGAGCAAATAAGCCATCTATTTTACATCAGACCAGTTTGCCGAATACCTATCATATTTACCTATTTATTTTAAAACAAAAAATATATATCAATTGTTCAAAACTGATTTTAAAAATTAGCTTGAGACTATATACATACTTACAAGAAAAATTAGGACTTTTTCTGGACGTTAATATTTACCCAGACACAAACGAAAAACTATAGAGGACGTCCCCGGACGCTCTGAAAAAGAGAACAGTGTTCGGGAAAAAGAGGACGGATAACAGCCCTAACATAACTACTATTATCTGAGACTGAGAAACTTTTTATTATTACAATTTTTCTAGTATTACATTTTATGCTGTTCAAAACATTGTCACAGAGATTTCTATAATATTCAAGACTACAGAGTGACAATCGTAAAGTGACGCACACATTTCAGCAGTTATTTTCAAAAGGACGTACTTCCATTAAGTACAATTAAGTGTTAACATTGCTGAATATATAAGCATTCATTTGAACCCCACCTCATTCAATATAACCTCCTATAGCCTGCACACATGCCTTCAATCGATCCGGAAATCGTAGGACTGTTCGCCGCAGGACTTCCTGATCATTTTCAGTCCAGGCTTTCTCTAATGAATTTCTCAGCGACTCCAGACTGTGGTGTTGAGATGCACAAGCCTTACTCTCTAAAATACTCCAAATAGAGTAGTCCATTGGATTCAAGTCTGGGGAGTATGGTGGCCATTCTTGAGATGTTATGAATCCAGAAAAATTGTCTTTTATCCATGTTTGCGTTAATTTTGCCATGTGGGAAGGTGCGGAATCTTGCTGGAAAGTCCAGTTTTCATTTCCAAATGTATCTTGGGCCCAGGGAAGAACATGTTCATTTAAAATGCTCCGATAAACAACCTAGTCAATTTTAACACCCTCTTCAACGAATATTAGAGGGGTTCTGGCATTAGCGGAAACTCCAGCCCATACCATAACGGAAGCTGGCTTTTGAACTCGGCCAACAGTCCTATTTTGTTGCGATGATGATGTTAGCCACATTCGGTCATTTTGCGCATTGAAATGTTGTTCAACCGTGAAAATTTTTTCATCTGTAAACAAGATATTTTCAACATTTTTTAACACGGAGGAGCGTAGCAACGCCTTGCATCTTTGCAGTCGCAAATCTTTCTTTTTTTGTGTCAGATCTTGAGCTTTTCGGAGCTTGTACGGCTTAAGATTAAGCTTTGATTTTGCAATGATTCGCACTGTTTCACGGTTTACTCCCACTTCCTTAGCGATTTTTCTCATTGAGCGCCTTGGATTTCGCTTGATTCGTTTACGAATTTTTTCTGTTAAACCAGTAGTGGCAACTGTTGAAAATTTTCCCCGGTCTCTATCTCCAAAACCCCCAGTTTCATTATATCGAATAATAGCTCGGTCTACCGTACGACTTGACTAATTTAAAGCCTTTGCAAATTGACGGCTACTATAATTTGCCAAATGAAATTTCATAATTTCACGACGAATATTTTCCTTTTCCATTTTTATGGAAATTTCAAAATGTAATAACAAAAATTCAAATGAAATTAAATTTAAATTTTAAATTAAAGTAACGGTAAATGGCAAAGCTTGCTGCAGAGTATTAAACTTGCGTCACTTTACAATTGTCACCCTGTATAATGCTCGGTTGACAAGAGAATAAACTTAAGCTGTCATTCTTTTTTACCACAGATATGTATTATTATAATTATTATGCGTTATTAGCAAAGCCAGGTGTGCCCCCGGGTGTTAGAAATTCCCTCCGAAATATCATTACCCATGGCAAAGAGGTAAAAAATACTCTTTTCATTGATTTATAAGAAATAAATTGAAAAAATCTCAACAAAATTGCGTGTTCAATTGGAAAAATAAATAACCAATGAATAAATGCATATGTTTGGATGAGATATATTGAAACTCATTCTCTTCAGTTTGGCTTGATTGAAATTGTCATAATAAATTGACATAAATATGACAAACACGCCAAAGGGTCACTTAGTTTGTTAGCTTCAGCACACTTCCTGGTGTGGTTTGTTTGTTTTGAATGTCACTAACAATGACAAAAAAAATAAAGAAAAGAACAAAATTGAAAAACAGAGAAGTCAAAAAAAGAGGGTGGGGTCAAGTCAAAGAAAAATATCTTCAAAGACTTGAAGAAAAAAACAAATTGTCAACAATTTTCTATTGTACTTTTATAGTATAACATTCTGACAATATGACAATTCACATTCACTACATAAATTACAATTGCGTTGCATTTAATTGGAAATGCATATACCTACATACACACACACACATACACACCACCACACATAAATAAACGAGTAAATTATTAACCATTTCACTAACTGCAGCAGCAGTAGCTGCTACTCGCACAAAATGTTTTATAAGGTTATTATAAATTTAATAAGTACTCGTAAATGCCAGTGTAGCTTTGTAGCTTTTTATTTTTTTGTGGTCAAATGCAACAAACAAATAAATGCACAAATTCTTTCCATTTTGTTGTAATTATAGTTTTACATACATATATCGACGACGAATCAATTGTAACTAATTTTCCAATTGGCAAATTGCTAATTGTTGTATTCTCTCTACCAAATTTGGTTTGACATGGTCATCACTCCCCACACACCACTCACCACACACGCACACACACACACACACCTTAGGTTGACAGTTTGAATTATTCTTTGAAATGTTGCACAATTAACAAATTAATTATTTACAATGTTCATGTTAATTACAACACTTGACCCTATATGTATACGTATATAAGTATGTTTGTATGTATGTATGTATGCACATATGTACTACATGGATATATGCACATATTAATTTAAAAAATTTGTTTCCTTATTTATAGTTTCTTAGAATATACCAGAAATGCATATTGAAATTAATTGCCAGACAGATTGAAAGACAAAAGTAATATGACAAGCGTTCAATTGAAATATTCAGAAAAGCTGGTGTAATACTTTGGAACACTAAGCTGAAGACAATTTTTCTTTGAAACCAAATTTCTGACAAACGACTGTTAAAATCCGATCACTTCTAATTGATTTTAAAGTTGCTTATTTGATCTCTTGGTTAAGTAACAAGTTAAATGCTCTGCTGCCAGACCTAATACCTTAACTCGCTGGACTTGGTCGAACTCGGGCGATGGCAAAAATTCTAATCCAAAATGCATGCGTAGACTATATTTGCTAAATCTAATCTAAACCATAAATTCTTCACCCACATCTCCAGTAGAGGGAAATGAGGTATTTTCTGTAGCAAGTTGGGTATCAGACTCTCTTTTCGTCTTTCTGCCCATTGAAGCGTCTTTCAAGCGGAAGTAATGACTTTATATCAAGTGTTTGATTGGCTTATTTTTAACGCCTTTTCTCAACTTTTTGTCGAGTCATTTGCAGGTCTACTTATGGTGAGTGCCTGTGCACATGGATATTTCGGGTAATTGCAATGCCGACGAGTTGGCTAAACAGTCTGGCATGTTAAGGCGGATACAGGGCACAGTCAGATATACCACCAGTTGTCACTACAGTGCCCACTGTTCTTGATGGATCCGGTTGGTACTTGGACGATGAGACAAGGCGCTATTTTTCCATTGGACAGATGGCGACAGTCTTCTTAATGGAGGTTTTCGGTATCTTGGACGTGACGATCTGGATAATTGAGAGGACATGCCGTGGGAAGTGCATAGGTATCTGCAGTATTAGCCAAGCTGCACTAAAGGCCCTTACTAACCCTGCCAGCTCTTCAAAATCGATCAGCGAGTGTAAGGCAAAACTAAATAGTGCTGCAGAACACAAAAATTTAAGCCTTATATGGGTTCCAGGACACTGAGGAATTGCAGGGAATGAACTAGCTGATGAACTAGCTAATGAAAGTTCTGCTTTTTCTTGGCGTAAGTTCAGGGGAGATCATACGTTGGATCAACGAATTCATGGGCTTCGATTTCGAGCTTGACTCCTGCAGAACCGCAAAGTGCTTCGTGAGACAACCTAACAGGAAATCAGCGGAATTTCTTCTGAAAATGAGAAGTAAGGACCTGAGATTACTGGTGGGTGTCATCACAGGGCACAACACTTGTGGTCAGCATATGACTAACATGGGCGTCATTGCCAATCGTGCATTGAGGACGACGATGCTACGCAGCATTATGTTTGTAGCTGTCCGGCGTTCGCGAGAATCAGATAAAGGCTGTTGGGTAGTGATGACTTGAATATGAATAATGTACATACTCTCCCTCTTCCTAAGCTCCTAAGGTTCATCAGTGAAATAAAGAAGTTGAGGTTCAGAGACCTCAGACCTTTCTTCTTCCCATTTATCTCCTCACATATCTTTCCTCTCTTTCTACACTCTTCCACTGGCTCTATCTTGAGTATAGTACAATGGTCTTTGAGACTGAATCCTTTAGTTTAGTCGAGCCTACCTTCAACTCCAAACTAGCTTATCAGGGGTCAGACTGACTATCTTATCAGCTTACCGATATATCATCTTCCTGAACCATAGGTGTTTATCTTACGTCTATTAAATTGGCTATTAAGCAAAACTACGTTGTGGACGCAAAAAGATCCTTGGTAGCAAAGCATACTTGTGGTATAACCAGGCTAATATGGACCACTATGGACAAAAGACCTATTGGTCAGGTATTCAACCTTAGTAGAAACTCCATCAGCACTACGACTTCGGTGTTTACGAGATACTGCATAATGGGGAGGCATGCTGCATTACTGGTACTGCCATACAATGACTTCTGTCGAGGCTTCATGTCATGTGCGAATACCCATCTTTGGCTAGGAGGTGACATTTAAACTCATAGGCAAATTTATAATTGAATCCTCATTGTTCTTCACTTCGTAAATGGAGGAGTGGTATCGTTCTACTGTTGTACAACAATGAGCCATTAAATGTGCTTAAGTGTGCTTTCAAACAGAAGGCTACCACTCCAACCTAACCTAACCTATTTGAAGCTAAAGCGATTATTTCGGCCTAGCTTCGTCGAATGTTGGTTACCTTTTCATCTGATTATCACATCCATATATGCACTGGTTGTCGTTTTCTATGGTTTCCTTTCGGTTTTCAGGTACTAGCAATTCTGGGAACTTGAGTCTACGAATTTCAACTACAATCTTTTTATTTTACGAGGGATAAAACATTGAAAGCTGTAGTCATTGGGCAACTTTCTTCCACTAAAACCTCTCATCCATTCATATTCCTCATTGAGCGTGGACGGTCGCAACTTTCGTTGGATCGGGAAACCTAGAATCTCATAATTTTAGCACACATGCTTTTTACTGCGTCTTAGAACTTTCGAGATTTTAATATGCTGTAAGCCATGTTCGCTGCTGTCAGTGGCTCCTAGATGATCTCTCCGACTTCCATTAAAAATAGCGCAATATCCAGTGAATGATTTGTCTTACGAATGAATACTTGCATGTTACGTCTGACGAGCGCAAACTAGCACAACATTAACTTTCAAAATCCGCAGTTTTCAGTATTCTGATTTAGTTGGATCCAAATCTAGATTGTTCAAAACTGCGCAAAACCAATTGATTCACTTTGCGATGGTCTGATTTGCAATCACAATAAACCTGAATAATAACTGAAGTTTGATTGAAATCGAACTGTTTTACGAGAAAAGAAAGAGTTTTTTCCAATTCTGCTTCCCAGGATTTTTAATTCTTTTAATACTTTTGTTAGAATTGTAATTACATAAAAGCAAGAGCTTTCATAGGTTCATATGCTACGTAACACAATTTTGGACTAATTTTGACCTCTCCCCATATTGAATAATTGCTAATTTTGAGCTCATCTGTATTTGATTGTATAAAATTATGCAACGCCTCCGCCTCCGAAGAGTTCGAAACAAATCGTCCGACTCTCCCCTTCCTCCCCCTTGCGCTTTACGCATTATATTTCAAATATAACATAACTACCCAGTATTTTTAGTATTCAACAATTTCTACGTCACTAAAACTTTTGAAGAGAGCTTTCAACAAAAAAGTTCTTGATTTATATTGGGCTTGGAAAATTGCTAAGAAAAGAGCTTTACTTTTATTTATATATTTTTTTCACAACCAAGATTAAGCTTTTGTACTATTTTATGGTAACTATAAAAACTTTCCTATAAATTATATTTTGGTGCTTTTTATGTGAAATTAGTGCTGCCAATTACAGTGTAGAGCAGAAATGAACGGTTTTTTTTACTTATGCAAATTTGTTATATATTGGAAAATTGGAACTAATCTGCTTTTGATTAAAAAAATGTTGATGAAATTTATTCGTTTACAAGCGAAAAAATTGATTATAATGAAATAATAAGAGAGGGGAAACGCACAAAAGTTGTTTTAGGTACTAATTTGATTTCATACTTTAAAATTTCACTATTTAGACGTCTACATGTATGTATGCAAGTTTATGTCAAGTATTTTCTGCTAAATGGGCATGTCTGTAATTGAAATTGAAAACATATGCATACACACATACATAAATATGTACTTAGAAATAGCTTGTCAACTAAAGATGATGTAATAATAAAAAACATACCAACACTCACTTTTCACTGTATATTCATAAAATACCCTCTAAGGATATCAATAAGTGTTTGATAAATATTACATAAACACTAGTATAAACACAAACACACACACACACACAAATACTGAGTAAAGTAAACAATTTTTATGGCATGCAGGCAAGCTATGTCGAAGAAGAATTCTAAATATGCATTCATAAAGGCCAAATATTATAGACTCTCTCAGTTCCTCCCCGTGTGTGCATTCCACACACGTTCGAAATTAAACATTGCCGCCCAAAAAGCCCCCACCTTTAAAAGAGCAAACATATTGAGGCAGCAATTATAAGAATTGACGCTGTTACTGCCTCTGCCAGAGCTAGAGCATCAGCCGCTCTTTCTCTTGCAGTTGCTCATATTCTTGTAAATGTATCGTACACCAACTACAAAAAGGGCACAACTCAAAACTGGAATTTTTGTTTAGGAAATGATAAAAACAAATAGGTATTTTCGTTTATTTATTATAATGACATATTTTTTCTATAAAGTACTGTGTATCCATAGGTATTCAAAACATTTTATTATATGCATTTATAGGCAAGCAAAACCTTTTTTTATCGTTTCCGATTTCGAGTTGTGCTCTTTTGTAGTTAGTATGGGATATCTAAATATCACAGGTTGCAATTAGATGATGATATTGCTTGTGATGTGGTTGATGACGATGATAAAGATAAAGATGATTGTGGTGATGGTGATGAAGGTGGCAGTTGAATAACTGCACATACACACACACACATACACCTAATCACCATCACCACCACCTACACACAAAAGTATAAATGCAGTTTCCGTATTGTATTCTGCGTGAGTATGTGTTTCTTTTAGAAGCTTTCCCGGAAGAGCATTCTGCATTGTTGAACGCCAGAGCGTGGGTGTTGAATGCTGGTTGTTGTTGTTACTGTTGCTGCTGCTGGATATGCATGAAATCCCGGCGATTTTCAAAACTAAAATGAAGCTTTCTACTTTTTTTTTCTGCTGCTGCTGCTACTTTTACAAGGGCTGCATACATGCACAATCCAACACATTGAAAACTGCACACACATACACTGGTTAGCTCAAAATGTGTGTATTCACCAATTGTAATTGTACAAACGCATACAACTGCATCCATAGCACAGAAAAAGGCGTGTAGTTTTTCATGTATATACACAAAAATTCTACAAACACATTCTCATAGAGAATTTTATATGCATGGTGTGTATATATTAGTTTTGTTTTTCCTTGTAGGTGTGAGTTATATAAATTTGACCTTGGCCTCCAAAAAACAATTTCAAGTTTATTGTATGTATAGGTATATTTTTCTCTATACAAAACGTAATATTAATTAATTAAATATTACATTTATTTTTGGATTTCTTTTTATGGTTTAGTAATTTTATTTAACGTTTTATCTGTATATGAATTTTTCTTTAGATGCGAATTTATGTAGAAAAATATTTATATGTTTGACTTAACATATGGATACTTGCATTTTGAGAATTCTGAAGTTTTCCAAACATTTTCTTAAGTTTTTGATCTTGGAATGTAATTAGGTCGAATAAAAGTGTCGACTTCAACAAAAATTTATACTCCGTATAAATTGAATGGGTTTGCCCTTCAACATATGTATGTATGTATTGAGTCTGGTGTTGATCGGGAATTTTGTAGGGGTAAACTCCCTTGACTATTTATAAACTTATTATTTAGTACATAGGGTAATTCTGGAAGAGATGGAACCCGTTTTTTAAATCATAACAAATTTCCCTTTGTAATAATTACAAAATTAGTCAATCAAACTTTAGTTCGAATCATTGTTTATAAGTACGGGGAGGGGTTTCGGTGTTTTATCATTAATAAATATGTTAACGATTCGGAGAGAGATGGAATCTTGCGAATGAGATAGAACGCCTTTTATCTCCCATAAAATCAGGAGAATATGCTCCGAAATTAGATTTTAACCTTTTGTCGACCGACGGTCAATGTAATTTGCATCGAAAATACAGCAACTTGTATCGATGTATAACACTCCACACAAGATTCTATTGCTTCGACTTCTACTTGGAGAATTGAAGAGGAATACTGTCATGAAACCAAGTTTTTAAATAAAAAACTAAATTGTGTATTAACGAACACAAGGCAGAAATGAAACTTCTTGTGAACTAAACGAAACACAAGCAAATAACAAGCAAATGAAATTTTTCAATCGCTAAATTTTTTTGTGTTTTTTATTTCATTTGCTTGTGTTTCGTTTAGTTCACAAGAAGTTTCACTTCTGCCTTGTGTTCTTTAATACACAACCAATTTTTTTTTTTTTGGGATTAATGCTAGAACAAAAATTGCAACTCTGTACCGGTAATGTCGATGACAATTGTAGCGAACTCTTTTTTGTGTGCGACATCTTCATGTAATTCGTTGGACATTTGCGCCATCTGTATGTGAAATGTATAACTGTCATAAACTTTAAGATGGCGACGCTACACATTGTTCTTTCTGCCATAGGCGCGTGTGTGTGTGTGTAATTAATATGTTACAATATATTGAATTAAAACTATTTATGAATCGTTTATTATATAGTTTGCTCGTGAATTCAGTTACGGAATATTGATATTTAGCCCCTCATGCACATTGCTCGACAAAATTATGTCGCACTGCAAACTTACGCGCGGTTGGTTTTACTCTAGGACAAGAGAAAAAAAGTTTCACTTCAAAAACAATTTGTTCGCATACAACTTGATTGCTTATTAAAAATTATAATAAATAAACACGTCGCGTTCATCCAACTACGATTTTTTCAGTGTAATATCGAAGAAAACAATTAATTTGTAAGACCGCGACTATTCAATCTCACCTCAAAAAAAGTTTCATTTTCTCATTTGCAAGGGAAAAATGAAAAATTTAACTTTAATTTTCTAGTTTGCGTTTGACAAAAGCACGCTTTATACTTGGCGCCTATATGAATCGCCACTCGCACATCAAAATTCATAATAGTTGATTAGCAGCTTTAAGAGATAGCGTAAGGGTTTCATCTCTCCCAGAATTACCCTAAAATTTCCTGCCAGTTTGTTTTGAGTCAAAGCAATTTCTATAGACTTTAACTCAAAACAATAATATCTCAAAAATCTTGAAAGTCGGTTAAGCAGTACCGTTAAGCAATTAACTGTGTTGGGTGGGACTGAGCTCAGTACTGAAATCGAAAATCCCAGTTAATGGAATTACCTTTTTACATTTTTTTTTTTATTAATTTTTTAAAGACGTGCAGATATTCATATACTTTTTTTTACTATAATCGTTAATCGTGTATGTGTTTATTGTTCAAATTTCGTGGATCATATAAAAAAATTGAAATGGATCTCTCCTGCACTCGTCACCTGATGTGATGACATACTGATGAAAACTGCAATACAATAACAAAATTAAATCTTTTTTTTTTTAAATTTAAAAAGAAATTTGTAGGATTTGGACCTTGGCCACAAGTGGCTGCGTGCTTACTGACGCGTCATGGATTTTTGCAGCCATTATTTTGGAGTTTTGTTTTTCTAAGCCATGCAAGTGAGACAAATAAAATACAAACTTATAAACTCACACATACTATGAAACTTCACACGAAATCGACGTAACATTCGATTTCAATTTCTACCAATTCACTCCACTATAAATTTTCTTTTATCCGTGAGTAAAGATGTTATCACATCAAAAAGCTATAAAGTCGGACCATTGTACTATCCTCGAGATAGAACCAGTATCAGAGAATAGAGCAACAAGAAAGAATTGTGGGGGGTTATAAGAAGAAGGATATTACTTATGCTCAATACATTACTATCCAACAGCCTATTATTATTATTATTACTATTTGAAGAAAGGACGACTCGAAAGTCAGGCACTGCGATCTATAAAATCTATTGCACCAAACTCCCAAGGAAGAAATAAAGGAAGAGAGAAAGAAAGAGAGATAAGGAACATACCCAAGCCGAGAATCGAACTCGGGTCTCCAGCGACAAGAGCCTGGCACTCTGCCACTAGACCACAGAGGCGATGGTAGGGGACCTTCAGTTTAACGCCGATTCCGAACGGCTGTGGCAATTTTTTATCAGCTCGGTGGTTTTGCCATTACCAACCAAGGTATGTTGCACACATTGTTATAATTCTCATTCACTTCATATCGATAGTGAATATAAAAAATTTATGAGAATTAACCACCAGACCAAGACGGAAATCAAACCCGCAACCTTCTGGATGAAAGTCTAGTGTACTATCTATTAGACTATCGAGGTCGTCACCCATCAGTCTAAAACTGATTCTCGTGAACGCCGGACAGCTACAAAGATATCGTCCTCCTCAAGACATGATTGCCAAGTTAGATCGGTGATGACTCCCATGTTAGTCATGTCCTAACCACAAATGTTGTGTCCTCTGATGACACCCACCAGTAATCTCAGGTCGTTTCTTCTCAGTTTCAGAAGAAATTCTGCTGATTTCCTGTTAGGTTGTCTCATAAAGAACTTTGTTTCTACTGGAGTCAAACTCGGACCATCTTTCATTATGAATAGAGCCCACGAAGTCGTTGATTCAACGCATGACTTCCTCAGAGCTTAAGCGAAGAAAAGGTTCCGGACCCCATGGTGCAATTGCAAAACCTTCATTAGCTAGTTCATCAGTTAGTTGATTCCCTGCAATACCACAGTGTTCTGGAACCCTTGTTAGTCATAACTTGTTGTGTTTTTTGGAACATTATTTAGCTTTGCCTTACGCTTGAGTCATAACTTGTGGTGTGTTTTACAACACTATTTAGCTTTGCCTTACACTCGTTGGCCAATTTTGAAGAGCTGACAGGGCAAGGGCCTACATGTCTTATTGTTTTTTTTCTTTTGGCATCCTTGCTACATGGCAAAGACATTTGTTTCTTTGATATTTTATAAATTTGATGAGATTATTAAATCTAATTGTATAAAGGAAGGATCCTTTAAGCGAATTGGTCCGTATAATTTTGAGCAAGTTGCTGCATGTAGTCTGATTTCAACATCCATACTTCACAGCCGTAGGTAAAAACAGATCTTATTGGAACTACGTTCGTAGCTTTTTGTCTGTAGTAAACAAACGTTTCATAATGCACTAGGTTTACTTTCTAAGATCAACCATTTTAAATTATCAAGCGCTTCAGCCGTTTTTAGGTTTTGGAGGCAGAATTTAGAGAATCTACGCTATGGTATAAATACTTTCATGTTTCTAAGCATTAATGAGTGAATACAGTGAATCTGTCACCCCAAATGTTTCCATACGTAGAGGTTATTTTTGGCTTCATTCCAGGGTTCCTCAATCAAATCGAAAGGGATTGCTTACGCTCTGGCTAACAGCTGCCGTAGCAATTAAATTGCTATGAAGGTTTATGCAAGTTTTCGTATGCGGGAAAGTTTTCGTATAAGTCTCTCTACATTTTCCACCACGGGCGCTTGTCTATAAAAGGCGGTTTTGGTATATAGGGTGTCTAATACCCTTGACCGATATCCAATTCAATTCAATTCAATTTTATTTATTTTTCACAAATTGTTTACAATTTTTAAATGATTATATCCCACGAAGTCCTTTGAGCTTGTCTGCAGGAAAAATACATTAGAAAATGTTAGTTAAGAATAGTGTATTCGCTAAATTGATACAGGTGTATATATAAGATAAAATTCAAGTTATTTTTTGTTTGTTTTTTTTGTGTACATATGGGTGCATATAATACATATATGTATAAATTAATTAACCTTACTAATAAAATGATTTTTGATTAGTTTTCTTCTTCTTGGTATGCTGCGGATGTTCAGTAGATTTCCAAGAAGCTCGTTCAAGAGAGTTAGTAGCATGGTTGCTAAAGTACTTTTTCCATAATTATTAAAGAAGTGTGCCACCTTATATTTGCCTTCTGATCTTTGACGTGTGCTGTGTTGGTGGTCTATTAAGATTTTGTACCGGCTGTTTTCGTAGAATTCACTGATTAGGCATGATTTGTAAATTTCTTCGACGTTCAGTATTTCTAGTTGTTTATGCACTAATGGATTCTGGTGGTTTGTGATTTTTTCGTTTTTGCTACGATTTTTAAAAGATAATGCTGGCTCTGTTGCAGTTGTCTGCAGTGCGCTGAGGTGCCCCATGCAGTGAAACCGTGACGGATATATGACTCGCTCAGTGAGAGGTGTACTTGCTTGAGCACTTTAAAGTTGCTACAATTGCTTAGATGATGCAAGATATAAGAAGTGCTTCGTAATTTTTTCTGCAGTTGTTCAATATGGGCATGCCATTTCAAATTGTGGTCGGAAGTTATGCCGAGATATTTATAATTGTTCACAATCTCGATGTAAGTATGACATCTGTCATGTGATTGATTGTTGGTAGTTTTGTCGTTATGTAAACACTCGATGTCGTGGAATTTAACTTGAATGTCGTTATAAAGAATATGTGGAGGTTTTATACGCATAATTTTTGTTTTTTTCAGAGTTTATAGTAAGTCCGTTGTCATATGACCATCGCGCAATGATATCTACCTCCTGCTGCATTTCCTCTACTGCAACATTGATGTCTTTGTGACATACTACTATAGCCGTGTCATCTGCGTATGCAAACGACACACTTTTTTTTCAGTGTATTCAACAACCCATTTGCGTAAATAATGTACAGCAGAGGCCCTAGCTTAGATCCCTGAGGTACACCGTGTGATATATTAAATTCGTCACTCAAAAGATTGTTGACTTTTACGCAATACGTTCTAAGGATTAGGTAATTTTGGAACCACTTAATGCAATTGCCACGTATTCCTGCGTTCTGTAACGAGTCTGAGAGTTTTGTATGTGATAACGTATCAAAGGCTTTGCTAAAGTCAATTAAAAGTACCAAGAAATTGTGATTTTTACTGATACTTTCGTTGAGGTTGTGTGCACAAAGTTACCTAATAGCTTATTAATACTTTTCGTCGCCTGAGAATTGATTTGGCGTATGTGTATAAGTATTCCTATACCTATAAGCCAAATCAATTCTCAGGCGACGTTTTGCCTTTTTGGAAACCATATTGGTTTGCATGAATCATTTTGTACTTATCAATGAACATCGTTTATCTTCTTATCATGATTTCCTCCAGAATTTTTTCGATAATTGGTAATATTTGGATTTTTCACCGTTTTTGTATATTAACCTAATTATAGATTGTTTAAGAGCTTTGGGAATAATCATTTGGTCTAGGCTCATATTTATTAGTTTAGTACAGACAGGTGCAACGAATGCGACATTATTTTTGAGGTCTTTGGGTCGTATTTCATCTTGCCCCGGACCTTTTTTCATATCGAGACCTTCAATTATATTAGAAACTTCTACTTCATCCGCATCAGCTTCTGCTAAACTGCCACTAATTTAACCCATAAATTTGTTAACATTTTTTTTCATACGCCTTTGTTTATTTTCGTACAATTTCAGCAAAGCTGACGTGCAAATCGCAACTAGCAAAGTTGCTTTTCGATACTTATATGATTCGGATCACTTCCTTAGTGAATGTTCAGTTTTCCGTTTTCTGCTACTAGTTTAAAAGTTGCTCTAGCTCACTGGTAGATCCATAGGTTACATAAGGGGGGAGTAGGGACCGGAGAGTAGGGGAGGGTATAAGTATTTTCATTCTTTGAACAAACTTATTAGTGCAGATACTTTTTCGGCTGGCGATGGGATAGCAAAAGCTTTTCACTTTGCCATTCAGATTAGACATGTAGGTCTCGTTCATTAATACAGTAAGTAGCAATAGCGGTTCTAGGATTTAGGTTTGGGGATAAATATCAGACTCACTATCGACCAAAACCCTGACCTAAGGCAAAAACTAGTGTACAAATTTTATCAAATACAAATCAAAAATTAAAAGATAAATGGAACAAAACTGAGACTAACATTCAAACTAAAACCGTATAGAAATTTAGGCGGAAATTTCGACCAAAATTCAAACTAAAATTCAAATACTTTTTTCAGATCGAAGTTCAAACCAAGATAACATCTTAAGTCGATTTTCCTTTTTTTTGAGGAGAGCAAAAATACTGAAAAAAGTAAAATTTCAAAAATTTGCGGGTTAATTAAAAATAGGTAGAATCGGTATTAAATACTCATTTTTACGTGTTACACAGTGAATAGAAAAGAACCAGATTCAGATAAAAAATCTATATCAAAATGAAACCAAATTCAGAACAAAATCTTGATTATGACTTTTCTAATGGATCCGTACACGCTTTTGGGTACCAGACAACAACCGGTTAAAAAAAAAACAATGTTCAGAGCACGAATCGGATTCGGAGATTAAATTCAGGCCAAAACTCAGACTAAAAACCCAAAATTCAGACCGAATCAAAACCAAAATAAGTTTTAAAATTCATTCCAAAATTCAAAAAAAATTTAGACCATAACTCAGACCAATAGTTAGACAAAACTTTTGGCCAAAAGGACACCAAATACCGAACGAAAGTAACCCAAAATTCAGACCAAAAACTAGTGGGAATATCTGATAAATATTTACATCAACAAATTTTAACTTAAATTAAACAAAAACTAGACCGAAATTCCAGACGAATTCAGACCAAATTTTAAAACAAAATTCAGACCGATTTCGGACCGAAATTCAGACCAAAATAGTATCAAAATTTAGCCAATTCAGACGAAAATATTAATCACAACTCAAACTAAGAGTTAGATTAAAAGTGAGGCTTAAAAGATGCCAAATACAAAATAAAGCAAACCAAAATTTAGACCAAACATGGAAACATCAAACCAAATTCAGATTAAAATGCTAACTAAAATAAAACAAAATTCTGACTTACAATCAAACCAGAATTCAGATCAAAAACGGGCAAAAACGGAAAAGTTAAACCAATATCAGACTAAAATTCAGTACCAAATTCAATCCAAAAACTAGACCATTATCAAGCTTTCTAAAAGTAAGGTATTTATATGCTGGCATTGAAATTGTAGATTCAATGTAGTCTGAATGTATTTAATAACCAGTTGCACTGTAAGGTGCATCCTATTGGCATCCGCCCAGCATGGCGGATAATCAGAATTGATTCAAATATATGACCCTATTTTAAAATTTATATTAAATTATTATTATTAAAATAAAATATAATATAAAATAATATTTTAAATCCTAAAGTTTTTCGTTTGTTGAAAGTGTATACTTTTCACTGCTGATGGATTTTTTTTTGGAAAAATCTAAATATTTTTGATTTCTCAAAAATTACTGTTTACTATAAGATTGTCGGGTTGAGGGGGGGCTTCAGCCCCTATATCCTCCCCCGCCCCCTGGATACGCTACTGGTAAGTAGTAGTAGTTGTTGTTGTTCAGCAGCCTGACTCGAGTCCTTCCAGAATTGTTGGCTAGACTTCTCATCCACAGAGTGGGCGAATATAATGGTAACCGAACTGATAGCTAGTACTAATTAAAAATCATTAGGCGCCAAAGTCTTATTGGCGTAATAATTTTTTTGTTTTTATTAAAATAGAAAAAATGGGTCTTCATTTGAATAGTCTTTCAGCTACTGGTGGCAACGGAATCTTTTCGAAAAGTGTTCTACTATGTGATCCACTGATAAGTTAGGTTCGGTTGAAGTGGCAGCCTTCTGCATGAAAGCACACTTAAGCACATATTAGGCTCATTGTGATACCACAGTACGGCGTGACTCCCCCATTTACGGAGTGGGGAACCTTGACGATTCCATAATGAATCTGGCTATGTCCTTAATATTTATGCATGATAGCTCGGACAGAATAATGAAGAAAGGTGAGCCCAGGAGTTTTAGCCTCATCCTGGTCAGGGATGGGCATTCGCACATGAAATGGAGGACTGTTGCTTCCCCCGCCTTAGAACCGCAGCCCCGACAGAAGTCATTGAATGGCAGTCCTAGTCTTGCAGCATGTCTCCTCATTATGCAGTGTCCCGTGAGCACCGAATGCGTAATGTTGATGCAGTTTCTGCTAAGGTTGAGTAGCTGTCTAGTCCGTCTATTGTCCATAGTGATCCATATTAGCTCCGCTGCTTCCTCAAGGTAGTTTTGCTTAATGGCCAATTTAATAGACGTAAGATAAAAACTAATGGTTCAGGAAGGTGATATATCGGTTAGCTGCGAGCACAGTTTTGCCAACACATCGGCATTGCATCGGCATTATGTCAGGTACCCAATATAGGTGAACCTGCGAGTGACTCGACAAAAAGTTGAATGAAGATCGGCAGTCAAGAACAAGCATTGATGTAGTGAAAACACCCACAAGGGACTTGATTGCTGCTTGGCTGTCCGTTTAAATGCGATAATTCGTGACTAATGAATCATTACAAATAAGCCACTTGGACGCTTGATAAATAGCCATTACTTCTGTCTGAAAGACGCTGCAATGATCCTGAAGTGGGAAAGAGAGTCTGAGATCCAACTTACTAGAGAAGATGCTACAGCCGACTCTTTCCTCCAATTTGAACCCATCTGTATAGATGTCAATTGAATTGTCAGTGACCACCTCATCATTAACCCATTCCTCTCTAATGGGAATGTGAGGGGTAGAGCAAATAGTCTACGTTAGTTGGTACGGACTTATCGTGGATTAGAATCTTGGCATGGTCCTGGTTTAACCTATTCCAACGAGTTAAGGCACTGAGTGTGGCAGGAGAGCACTTAGCTTCTTGTTTAACCAGAAGTGAAGTTGACAACCAATGAAGAATTGCGTAGAGAGCTTTCGTAAGGGTTATACGAAGAGCTCCAGTAATCATTATAACTTCTAACCTTACCCAGTGGTTTATGGTTGACCGCCTTTGCAGTAGCTGGCCACCAGAAGATGGATCCATAAAGAAGAAGAGGCTCGACCACGGCTGTGTAGACCAGGAAGTGACTCAAGGCTAAAAACTTCTTCTTGTTCCTAAAGCTCTCTTACAGCAGTAGAGAGCGCAAGAGGCTTTCCGTACTCTCTCTGCTTTGTTAGCTTTCCATTGAAATTTAAGATCGAGAACAAGTCCTAAATATTTGACGCGCCTGCTAACTCAAAGCGAGGTGCTATTATTTTTGGTTAGGGCAAATGTTGGTATTTTATACTTCCTAGTGAAAAACATAACCTCTGTTTTGGCAGGATTGACATTAAGACTGAATTCACGGCACCAGTAAGACAGAATGCTAAGTGAGTAGTTAAGCCGTTCTAAAAGAGTGGAAACGCATTTGCCTGACATATGAAATTTAAGAACTCTTTCTAATGTTTTTAAGAGAAATGAGCACAGACTGATCGGTCTGAAGTCCTTTGTTTTGGTATGGGTTGTCTTTCCTGCTTTGGGTATGTACACTACATGAGCCTCTCTCCAGCTTTTGGGAATATACGAAAATTTCAGACAAGCATTATAAATTTGCAATAGCCA
Source organism: Toxonevra muliebris (assembly GCA_963691655.1). Classification (NCBI taxonomy): domain Eukaryota; kingdom Metazoa; phylum Arthropoda; class Insecta; order Diptera; family Pallopteridae; genus Toxonevra; species Toxonevra muliebris. The sequence goes on from OY829327.1 coordinate 46,966,393, forward strand.
GGAAGTGACGTGTTTAGCCCCTTACTGAATATCCGCGGGAATGTTACAATCTAGCCCGGGAGCTTTATAGGGACAGAATTATTTGATGGCCCATTTTTGTTGATTGCCGGTCAATTGGAACGGGGAGAAGTGACTTAAAGAATGATCGATCATTGAAGGATTATGTTAAATGAAGGTTGCATTCGCCGGAAAATGTATATTCAGGAGAACTTTTAAGGCTTCGACCGCAGAATCAGTCAAGGGACCATCAGCTTTCTGGATATCATCGAGAGCCCTATGAGAGCATTGATGATTTTTCGAAGTCAGCTAGTCTCGGACAAAAGTGTCGACCACAGCATTGAGCACTAACTTTAACTTATTCTGCGTATAATTTTTGAAAATGAGCAATACTTCTGATAATAAATTTTTTATTAATTTTCTTGGCTTCAAAATGTTCTAATTTTTCCATAAATGAAAGATCCAAGAAGGGAAAGGGCATAAAATGCTCCACCATTCCTGATAAACTCCTCACTGAATTAAAAGATTATCTCTGGATTAGTTAGTGAGTGCATGTTTTAACTGGCCAATGCCACATTGGTCGGTTATAAGTACTGGCAGGTTAAGGAGATCGTTTCACATCCGTTCATTGATATTGAGGCTGAAACAGTCAATTTGAAGATTCTCAAAGTAATTTATATAAATACTTTTAGTTCCTTATTAAATAAAATCGTAAACAAAAGATATAACGACTGTTTAATGTTTTTACATAAGTATATTAGCTTTCAATCTAAATTTATACAATTTCAATTTTTCAGGTTTTACAGACATATCTTTTCAAAAATCTAGCTAGAATTGTATTAAAAATTGTAAGTTCATTCAAATAAAATAACCAGCTTGACTTACACATGATAACTTTACCATTTTTCTACAATTTGCAATTGAAACTTCTAACAAAATGCTTTAACTACTACTTTACTCAAGGCGGAAACCTGTTGCTCATATTGTTATGTACGAGTAGTTGTGCTTTCCTATACAGTGGGTCATCTAACTCAATTCCTTGGATTCAACTATTTGCTGCTTTGCCCTCCAAAGTGCGCAAACTTTTTTATAACTTTTTCGAGTACACATAAGTTATATAAAAGACCTAAATAATTACCACGCATGATTCCGTTGAGCGATATAAAATGCATTAAGAAATTCCCGCAATGATTTAATTTTTTTACGAAACGCTTTTCACAATTCATTGCTACATTTTTTTACTCCAAAAAAAAACTTTCAATCCTCAGCTTACTTACTGATACTTATATAAAGAATAAAAAAGGAAAATATATATGAATTGCATCCATAAAAGTACTTTAATGTCAAACAGATGAGTTATTACAATAAAATCATATCAAAGTCATTATTTTTGCAATAATTTTCCATATTTGAAATCATTCAATCAATTTATTGCATCTCATTTGAATATTTTGCAATGAATGATGAATCGTTTTATATTTAATTTAGCACGTATAAATATATGTGCATATATATTTAAATGCATACGAGTATGAGACAGACGTAGCATCTCACTGCATTTACTGCATTCACTCGCTGCTGATTGCATATTTGCATATTTAAATTAAAACTGAAAAATGTAAACAACAACAGAGTTTCATAATAAGAAAACAAATGAAAATAAAAACTCATCATTTCAGATTTTATACACAAAAAAAATTTTGTGCATATTTGTCATTGTAACAACGCGGCTGCTTTTGTTATTGTTGTGCGCTGCGTTTCTCAAGTTCAGGGTCTCGAAAAAATAAAGAAAGATTACACTTTTTTGAGGGAACAGAAGAATGCGATGCAAGTGTGGGAAAATGACAAAATTGTGCAAGAATAAAAATATTTGCATCTTTGAAACAAATTAGTAAAATTAAATTTTTGTTTGTATTAATACAAGATTTTCAGCTTTTTTCATAATTTGTTGTGTGTATTGTTTAGCGGGGAACAGAAGCAGCAGCAGCAGCAGCAGCAGCTAAAGAAGAAGATGCTGCTTAGATACAAAACTATTGATTGCAAGCTTGAATTGCAGTTAGATACATACACGAAATACAAACACACTCACACTCTTGCTTATGTGGCAGCACTTACACTCATGGATAACTAGAAGAGAGCGATGCAGATTACAACTACCGTCAACTGCAGTATTTGTTGCCGCTTCTGCTGCTGCACGTACACACATATATGTACATGTATATACAGATAGGTGCAAAAGCCCGCTATACATACACAACCATAATCGCATAGCGGCACAGCTGAGGATTGTGTATCTATACTATTTTTTGGCTCTCACTCTCTCTCACTCTCTCTCGTTTATATATGGTTGTATGTGTGTCCTGGCAAGAATGTATACACATCTCGCTGACATGTCGCATATATGCATATGTATTGTATGTGTATATGCATTTTAATGATGGCCTTGAACATGAACTGCATTTGTGCAAAATTTCGAACAAGCGAACGAACGAAAAACTAGTGCAACAATAGTAGTAAATGCAACATAATAACTATTAAAAAAACAGCAACAACAACAACGTAATGCAAGCAATAAAATGTAATAAAGTGAAAAGTAGGCAAATGAAAATCGCACAGTAGAAATGAAAAGGAAAGCAAGAATAGCAAAAAAAAAAAAAACAAAATGTATAAACTTAAGCAATACAAAATATTTCTCACTCGCTCGCACACTCATATACTGTCAAATAAATTCGTACACAAATACATATGTATTGCAATATTGCATTAGTGTGCTTAATTTTCATTTAAACTGACTGCATCTCTTCTCTTCTTGTACTTCTGCTGCTATTCATTCTTCCTTCCTTCGCTCGCTCGCTCGTTTGCTCAATCTCTCACTCTCTCACTCTTTGTTTATGTATGTATATATAAATGTCACTTTCAAGGTCACGAGTAGGTACATGTCGTTTTAGTATGGAGGTACTATCTCTCGCCACAAACAACAATATAGAAATTCAAGTAATATTGAAAATATGGCATTTCTCTCTCTCATCCCATCTCCCACTATCCATCTCTGCTGCCCTTGTTCGCAACACTCATTTCGATCGCCATGCATTTAGGAATTCATCACCCTCACTATTCCCTACATCTCCCCTGCTCATATTCATCTCATACTCATCATCATTTTAATTGTTAATTCGCTTGACGTCTTTTTCCCCATTTCTTTGTAATTTTTTATTTGTGCTTTTTTTTTTAAATGTAAAATGTAAAGCGCAAAAACAAATTTGATGTTGCTTTTGCTTGACATCTCAACTCTTCTGCTTTTCTCTTATCTAGTATACAATAAAAACGTTTGAAGCCTCAACTCATACATTCGCATCTAACCTCACTTTAGCAACCCTTACCTAACCTAGCCTCTTTCGCTTCCTCCTTTCTTCTCCCTTCGTGCCACACCTCAAAAATGTCATAAAACTTGCATTTTATCGGACGTTATGTTATTTGTTGTTTTTGTAGTTTTTCTCTGCACTGCTCTGCTATGCTTTGCATGACTATCTCAAAGTTTTCACTGTAATTTTCACTGTCGTTGTTGTTGTTATTTTATTGACAATGTGGGCGTTGCAATATGCAGGGCGTGCGCCAAGTATAGCAGAAAAAACGTTTTATTGCAATTTTTACTTTTACATTTACGGATATACTATACCATATATAAATGTATGTATATATCAATGTATATATATATGCATGTATATATATATCTAATAGAAAATTGTTTATCTTGTGTATTTTGAAAATAACATGACGCTACTTTATTTACTTGTTTCGAAATTTTAATTGAGTTTCAAGATAAAATTTTGCAACAACAAAATGGAATGAGATGCAATTTATTGCCTTCAAATTAATTGATTTTTTTGCTGGCTGTTTATTATTACGAGTGTGTATTAAATTTGTTCTTTTTCTTTCAAAAGGAAGAGTTGGGAAACGCTGCTTTATATTTGCTGACAAATTTCATTCAATTCGCTATAGACAGTAAAGAAATAGAACGCTGTACTTTCCACATTGCAAAAGCTTTTGGCAATATCTCTCACGAAGATAATATAGGATAGAGTCAACGCTGTTCAGCGGGATAACCTCAATACTGAAGGCGAGAACGGCCGAAAGCAAAAATTATGGAGCCTAGTACAAAACTTCTCACAACGCTAACCGACAAACCTGTCAAGGTTATTCCGATTATATTTTTATTATGGCAAGGAGGGAATGTAAAGCTACACTCTGCAATATTACTTAACTAGCAGAGATGGCAAGAGCAAGTTCCTCGATATAAACATAAATTCATCCAAAACAACTCTAGTGCATTTCGCTAGGAAAATAAAACTTTTTCATATGAAGGTGTTGCATAAGAAGTCAAATATCTAGCAACAGTATCGGATCCAAGGCAGGGGTTTCAGGATAAAAAAACCACCAAACAAACCCTCGAACATAATCCAAAAATATTTTGACTGGGGACGACACTGAACGTTCGTTACTGTTACTTAAACTGAATAGTTTCGAAACTTAAGTTAAGGGAAAAACTGTTTGTTTTGCTCCGTGAAATTTTTTCCAATAAATAAAAAATAAATAATATTAAAATACAAAACAAAATGAATCGTTAACTTGTAGGTAAATAATTTAATAAAATATATTAAATTGGAATAAGAGTTTTTATTTACATCAATGACCAACTGACTAAATCAGCCTAAAACCATTAGAGAAATCAAGATACAAGAAATGGTCAAACATATAAATGTATTAAAGTTCATTTAATGCTAAAAATATTACTTAAGCTTTAATAAATCAAAGAGTTTTTCAGTAAATATTCATAAGCTTTGAGGAAGTTTACAAAATTTACTCAGCACAGTAATTTATTCCAAACATTACAAAAAAAAAAAAAAAATAGATGCTACTGTTTGCTACTCCAGGCAACCTCAATATTCTAGTGAGTAGCGCACTAGACGTTCACCCGGGAAGTTATGGGTTAGATTCCTGTCTTGGTAGCCCATGGCAAAATCACCAAGTGATAATAAATTGCCACACTGCCATTCAGAACAGGCGTTAAACTATAGTTTCAACCATATGACCAGTGTTGCCAGAAGCTTCACTTCAAAAATCGTCAAAAATCGTAAAAAATAGTAATTTTCACATTGCATTTTTTGTCCAGATACTCAAAAACTTTATTTCCAGTTACCAAAATCCAATTAAATACAAGGATTAGCCTTTGGGAGTGCTGTGTGAATATATAGGCCGCCATAACCAAGATGAGTATTTGAAATCATGCCTTTTCTTATACAAGATGTGGTAAAAGCCAAAAAACACAATAAAAACATTCATCCACACTTTTTTCTTTAATAACGAATGTTTGAAAACATAAAAGGTTTTTCCCAAATCGGTTTCATATTAACATATATCTTTGATTTCATAGCATATATAAAACATTTAAACAGTTGTGTCGCGCACTGAATATATAAAGATGACAAAAGAGATTTAAAAAACAAAATGTTTTTTGCATTGTTTTTTTGATCTAAAAAATCGCAATTTTTCAACAAAAATCGTCAAATCGTCATTGGGTCAAAAAATCGTCAAAATTACGATAAAATCGTCGTTCTGGAAACGCTGCATATAACATCACAATTGGCCGTTTTTCTCTATGTCTCTGGACAGCCGCGTAACCTAACCTTACTTAATTCCTACTATGTTTTTTATTTAAATTTTTGTGGAAATGCCCAAACTCCGCAAGGACCATTTATTTGAAAAGTGGAAAATCGAAGAATAGAAAGCGAAAAAAGTTGCCGTCGTAACTGATTTAATATTTTCATTCGAAGAAAATATTCATAAATAATTTTTATCAAACTGATTTTTAAATACAATAAATTAAATCGATGATACATTTGATGGACCCTATCAGACTAAGGACAAAAGTAGATAAATGCCTAAAAACTTGCCCCCTAAATACGGCCTTGGTGAAAAGGAAGGGTTAAATTTAGTTTAGACCATTTCAAAACAAGGGCAGTTAGAAAATATATTCACGCTGTTTTTTCGATTGGCCAATCACAGCCAGAATATATATCTTTCAAACGTAGAAGAAACCACAATTATGCGTCCAAACCAGCGCCAGCAAAAGAATAACTAGCAGAGCTCATTTAAATAGAAAATAAGCTTGACCGATCTTTGTGCAGTAAAAATGGTCAGGAGTGGTCTAGACGCTATCCTACAGTTTACTGCACATTAATAACCCAAAAATAGTAAACTTTAGAGGGCGCTAGATTTAAAGACTCTAATTGTTTATTTTATGTGACCCTAAACTCTGATATTTTCTGTGGATCAATGCTTCAAAATTTTCTAGCATTTACTGTGACCAGCGTCGCCGTTATGAGACTAAAGTTGCAATTTGCAACCTTTTTGACTGCTTGGAGACTTTGACACGACTTTTCGACAATACCCAAAATTTGAGACTTTTTTTTAAATCTTTGCAACTTTTGAGACTTTTTTGCAAATAGTGTGATATTGACATGAAATTAAACGAAAAATCGATTGCTTTTATTGTAACTTGAAAGTTCGTTCATACTTTTTAGATGCAACGCTGTCGTTTTATAAGATTTTTTACAAATTTATTGCTATTTTCAAACTTGCTATACTGACTTAGGGAAAATTGTTTGGCCAATTAAAAGTTCACACATGATAGATACTGAAAAATGCTAGGGTTCTGCATACAATTTTTTTAAATCCGCTAGCAGACTCGAGAAAATACGATTTTTTGATTTTTTTTTTTTTCAAAATGGAACTGTAAATCATAAAATAGACCGAGGTAAATTTTTGGAGGTGTACAACAACTTTTTTTCGTGAAGCAGCTTGATGTATTAATTACTTGGGATAATTGATTTTATTTTTTACTTTCAATACATTAATACATTTTTTTATATGCAAATTATTATTAAAAAAAAATTGGATGAGACTTTTTTACTCTCTGTGACACTTTTCTTGCAACTTTTTGAGATTTATCAGCGACCACGCTGACTGTGATTATGCACTAAATATAGAAAATATATTTTAGCCAGAATCTCTCACAACTGCGAATGCCTCCATTACTTTTCTATTACTACGTAGTCAAATTATTTTAAAATTACTCTAGAGATTTAACACTCATTCCTCCTTTTATCTGAACATCCTATAATTTATGGAAACTATAAATTGAATTAAAAAAAAAAAAACAAATTGAATTCATGTCAATTTGTAACGTTTTATGCCAGTTAAATTTTCAAACTTTGACATTCACCCAAATAAGGTTGCCATATATTTACATCTGTAAATATGTATTACATAAGTAGATATGGACTATACATATGTATAAAGAATGGATGAAAGTGCAGTTGAAGTGGTGGCATATGCAGATTTTAAATGTCACAACATTGAAAAACACAGAAAAGGAAAAGACACAAAAAACACGAAAAGGGCATGTAAGTATGTAGGCGGGTGTCAGTCAGTCAGTCGTGCATGTGCAGCAACGACAGAGTAGCTGAAAATGGCAAAGGTTATACACACACATATACACATACATACTTAGAGCATACTTATGTACCAATCTCATATGGCGCTATAAAGCTAATGCAGCACGGGGGAGATTGATAGAAAAGTACCTGTTAATGATGTCACAGTTTGATAACACAAGAAACAAATATAGACAAATCATAGGAGGATTATTAAATAATATGAAATTTCAGGCAGTTATTGTAATCAAAAAACTGTACGTAAAAGAAAAATAATTGCACAAGTAGCGAATATTAGTAAGAAATAAAAATGTTTAACATTTTTCAAATATCTGCTTGCATAACTCAACGCTCTTTGCTCCTTACATCATGTCCCACTTTGCACATGCATATGTACGTGTAGTTTTCCATAGCATACATATGCTATAGTAGCTTGTGAATAGTCGATATTGCCCGGGGATATTATAAAACAGGTAGGCTTACTTATTGGCGGATCTGGATCCGCTAGTAGCTCTACTATATTTCTTATCATATAAAATCGTACGTCCGCTTAAATCACAAGGACCACAAATGCACCCTTTATGAACCCAAGACTCTTGTACTGCTGCCATGTGTACAACATGGATAAGTACTTTAAATTGTGATATCTTGGAATCCATTTCTTCTTCTTTTATCGTATAGTAGCCTATAGAGGGCCTAGGATGAACTCTCCGTAAGGAATTTACAGTTGTATGCCTAATCTTAACAGCAAAGTAAAAACTTGTCATTGCCAGACAAGATGTGGTGGTGTTTGATTTTGGATCATGCCGACCACAACCAGCACACTACCCCGTGCGCTACGGCGACTACATCTGCCTTGGAGTGCTTCAAATTTATCTGTGTTACTGAAAGAGATTGTCAGAACCATCCATTTCGGGTATATGTGGAAAGTAAATATTTCAAAGAAGGGCCTGAGAAGATTGGTGTACATAGTTTTCAATACATCAATCGATTATTTATTTGCTCATCCATTGAGGTAGGAACTACAAAACCTGTAGATGCTTGGGTGCTGAACACTGTGTAATTACTCTGGGATATTATCTCCGTTGTCAAATTTCAGCAAATTTAGTACTCTCTTTAGTGGGCGTCCTGGGTATCATTAATCTGATTCTTTTCGATTCAAATCTGAGTACTGCAGTGCTACTGTATCACTCTGCCGTTGGTTCGGCCCATCTCCCTACCACCGCTGTAGTCAGCAAAACTAACCATGGTATCAGTATAAGTTAGCTTGACTTGTGCATCCTTCTATGTGCTACAACGATTACCAAGCCCAACATCCTCCATAGGAAAAGTGACGTATCCAGGGGGAAGTTATGGGGGCTGAAACCCTCCCCTCAGAGCCCGACAATCTTGATTTACCAAATATGTACGAAGAGCAGTATATTTGAAGTAAACAGTGATTTTTGAGAAGACTCAAAAATATTTAGATTTTTCCAAAAAACCTTTAGAAGTGAAAAACATTTACTTTCAACAAACAAATAACTTCAGGATTTAAAATATTATTTTATAATCAGTCGTGGCCTGATTATTGTTTTTTTTTTAATCAAGGTTTCGGCCTGAATTTGGTCTCATTTTGATCTAGATTTTCGATCCGAATTTGCTCCTTTCTTGGTGTGAACTTCGATCTCAGTTTTGTTCCAGTTATCATTTAATTTTTTACCTTATTTTTCAGTGTGAACATTGATGATACTATTTTTTGGTCTAGGTCTGGGTTTTGGTCGATATTGAGTTTGATATTTATCTTTCAATTTAGTAAAATCAGTCCGCCCCCCCCAAACCCAAATCCAAGAACCGCCACTGCATAGGAATGTAATTCCATGAAGTACTAGACGTGAAGTCGAGCTGAATAACCTCCACAACATTGACATACTTATAGTTCCGAGAGACCTTTACGATACCAGACACCACAGAAGAATAGCTAATTCTTTGGAGAGTATTAGCGCTGAGCCTGAGGTAATAAGATTGATAGTCGCTGTTCTCATCTTCTTAATCTGTAAACGCATTGAGGCAGAGGTGGCTTGGTTTCTCTGAAGTCTCAGTCTCTCTCTCTCTCTCTCTGAAGTCTCTGTTGTGGCCAAGGTCTCCTACGTTTTTACGTTTACACTTCATGTGACGAGAGCATTACTATGACGTCTGCTCGAGATATTTAGGCCCAGCAATCTCAGGAGCTTCCACGACGCTACTACCCCACTCTTCTCTAGAATACACTTTTTGTTGTACAAAAGAGAGACTTTGACAGAGATGTTTGGAGCCTCCAGAATCCATGACCTTACAAAAAGAAATTCAGCGGTAATAAAACAACCGCAAGAAGAAAAAAGTTATGATTCCTGTTCTAGTGTGAAAAGTTATTCACCCTGTTAGTCAGGGCACTCGTGTTCATATATACATAGAAGAAGATATGCATCACAGAAATATTTGTGTATGTACTACAAAGAATAAAATTGAACAAGTTGTAGCACACACAAGGAATATGAAAGCGAAATTTCTGGCACATTAAAATGCCACACTCACTCACTCACTTATTTACTTCAGAATCCTATATAGCTGAGCTGCTGCTGTTGCTGCTGTCAAAGCACATACGCACTCAAACATAGTACTTGTGTACAGCTTCGTATATGCATTACCGATTTCCACTGTATGTTTGTATCTAGTTCGTTAGTAGGTACACCGTATACCGACGTGATCCAAACGAACAACCAATCAACTAACCTATGGTCATGGTGACTCATGCAAAAACAACGAAAAACCAAAGGCGAGAGAGAGAGTGAGAGAGAAAACTATACACAATGATAGTGAGAGTAATTGCAAAAATGAGTGTAATAAAGAAATGAAAACAAAAACAAAACAAAGAAGAAAAAAACACAATTTGAATATGTGCCAAAAGTATAAAACTACAAAAAGCCACTTTGTCTCCATACATGGGACTCTCAAAATATGCATACATAGACAAAGAGGGATTGATGTGAGTTTGAGTAAACACAACAAACAACCACAGCTGGTATGGGTAGCGAGAGCTTTTTGCAACAACTATTTATAATACTGGCATGAGTATGGCGCACAGTGGTGGGAAATCCAAGAAAGCTGGAAAAAAACTAAAATTTTCAAGTAAGATACAAATACAAATTAAAATTTTTTGTATGCACCCAACAAACGCAAACAAAAAATAAAATTCTCTAACCTTTGAGAAATTTATAATTCCTAAATTGATATCAAACATGATTCTCCAATCGATATCAAATATTTTTCTCAACATTCGCTTTCAAGTTGAGAATGAGTTGACATATATTTGAGAGAATATTTACATATTTTATTATGGTAATACTGCTATTGGATTTGCAAAAAATATGTATCTGGTTGTGATTGTGAATAACAGGTTTTTTGACAAAAGTGAAGTGGAAAAAGTAAGAAAATGAAGTGAAAATCATTTTTGCGAAAAATTGTAATTTTAAAAGTAAAAATAATGCATAAAAATAATAATAATTAAAACGTGAAATAAGGTAGGAAGTGGACTAATTGTCGGAGCGCTCAAAGCTGCCGAAACTTTGATGCTAGAGCCTTCCACATCAACTACCAACCAAAATTGTTTACTCCCAAGTGATATTGACATGAGCGAGGAGGAAAATGGCGATATGAAAGATAATTCAGAAAAGGAATTTATAGCGGAAAATTTGTGATACGAAGTTGTTAAAATTTTAAGTTGCTTTGAAGTTGAAAAGCGAAGAAATAAAAAAGTCTTTTAAAATTTCCTCTTATTTTTTGTGTTTCAATTAAATAGAAATAATTATTGCTTATTGCAATACTGTAAATTTCCTTTGAGACCAATTGGAGAACTCAAGTTGAGGACTACAATTTTCTCAAGTGGATAACTATAATTATTACCATGCAAAAAAGACCAACAACCTCAAAAACTTATTGATACTTATGTATTTCTATGAAAATCGGATGACATTTTAAGAAAGTATGCCCTCATATTTGAGACGACATTTTGTTTTTCAAAAATTCAAATTTAACTTCGTAATCACTGACTTCAAAAACTTATTGATGCCGATTTTCATGAAACTTTTTGGTGAAGTCTGCTGCTATATTTGATTCACCATTTCATTTTACAAAAATCCAAATTTAAATTCGTAATCAGTGACCTTGGAACCCCATGTATAAAATCTAATAACATCTTCATATTTTAGTCAACTTTTTTTGTATTTCAGACCACTGTGCGGCGCTGCACAAAAATGTAGCAGAGTGAGAGTAAAAAATAATGAAGACAAACAAACAAATCGATATGAATTCGTTAAGATATTTTTACTTGCATCTCCTAGATACGATACCATACTTTCAGCTTAAAACACGTATATGTATACGATTGTTTATTTGTGTGGCTGTGTGCGTACCGATTGCATTCAACTATTTTTGTGGCATAACGTAGCGCACACAATAATCGTTGTTGGTATCGGTATGACTCGTAGATGACACTGCTACCACTACTATTGTGGCTTACCTCGCTCATTGCTCATTTACACTCACACACTCACACTTACACTCACTCACAGTTCGTTCAATTTAGCTCAGCATATAAAAATTTTTGTTCGATAAACGTTTTGCAAAAATCCTTGTAGTAAGTTTTCAAGTTCACTGTCAAGGTCGCCTACTCTTGCCATGCGCTCGCTCTCATGCTCACTTACCCTGCATCGGTGCAGCAGCGGTGGTAGTGTGATTTTTTGAATTTTTTAGTATTCATTCCTTTTTCTCTGTACAGCGCTGCATGCTGTTTTCTCTCTCTTTCTCTATTTTATATATCATTTGTTTTTTTCCAATTTTATGTGCTTTGATTTCTTAATTTTCATTTTAATTTATTTTCATTTTTTACTCATATACACAAACTTTTCCATATGTTTGGCTTTTTGTAGTTTTTCCATTTTATTCTATAATTTTTGTTTTTGGTTTGTTTGCCTCACAGCATTCCACGCTTGAGTGAGAAACTATTTCATCACAATGACAACTTAGTACACACTAACTAACTTTAAATTATTGTACAATTATATTGTTAAGCGCTGTGTTTTTGCGATTTTGACATTTTTCACATTATTTCAGATTTGTGTTTACCTATTCCGAAATAGGGTGTGGCATTCAATTCTTCAATGGGACAACGCGGCTGTTGTTCTTTCTTTTGTTTACATTAATCAAGCTAATGATTGAATGTCTTGTTTGAATCAAATACTGTGCTCCCTAGTCCATGTTAAAGTATAAAAATTATATTGAATTATTAATTTAGCTCATTCTATAAGTCTTAAAGACCCTAAAGAGAAAAAGCCTAATCGAAATCATATCACGTGTTTGATAATTTAGCGATAATGAACACGTCCAGCTCTCACACTTCTAACTACTTACTTCTGGCTAATATGAAACACTGAGGCGTTGGTGTTACTTCAGCCGGAATTTGGACCTACGATCGTGTGACTGCATTCTGAACTCTGAGTTGTTGTGATTATATTTAAATATTTTGTTAAATTATTGTTATTTTTAGTTTTGAAAGATTTGAATATTTTTTTTTTATTAATTTCATATCAATATGACCGCATAAATTTACATTTTTGTTACTTGTTTCGAATTGTTAGCAGTTAATTACATACATATAAACTTACTTGTTCCGGCTAACGAGTAAACGTGAATTATATTTAATATTTAATAATTGCATAAGTGTAAGATAAATTCATCACTAGTAGTTTTAGCTTTTGGATTTAATTGCACTTTGAAATCTCTTTCTTCTTATACAAATCTTAATTGTTATTTAAAAATTTATATTCTATTGTTTAAGCACTTAGTACAAACAAGTGAGAATATATGTGTAAGAAACGCCTTCAACATTTTTACAATCAAAGAAATACCTCAAAATTTTGTGATTATTATGAGAACATTTTTCATTATGATGTTATAGTTTTTGTATATACATATGAACATATGCACACGAGCAAATACATACATATACATATGTATAGGTATGTATGTATTTAGGTAGGCAGCATTTGTATTTGAATCGATTCCCCGAAAACATATTGTTTCAATTTTAAATTGAATTGTTTCTTTTTACATGGGGGGGTATGGGAGCGTATGGGGTTGAGGTCTCAGAGCAGAGTCTTGGACTGCCTCTGCTTTTAAGCCTCAAGTTGGAACGCAGCCTCTTTATGGCACCTGGCTATCCCATCCATCTCCAATCAAAGAAAATTTATAGAATAATAGAGACGACCTTCGTAATTGTTATAAGAGCTGAAGGTTAGAGGGTTCCCTCGATTAATAATGAATGGCTACCAGTTTTGCTATACGGAAAAAGCGATTGACAAAAGAGCTTTGTGAAATTTTAAAATAAAAATGTTGCCTCTTAATTGGATTTATTATTATTATTGGTAAAAACGGTTGGGGCGACTCTAAAGTCAGGCACTGCGAAGCACTAAAAGATTTTTTGTTCCAAAGTCCCAAAATTAAGACAAAATATGATCTGCTATCCTAATGAAGGCTAGAACATCTTTTGTGGAAGAGGTTTTGATTTCGTTTGTTGACGAAAACGGTTTGCTAAAAATACTCCTTCCTTGCCGAATGTGAGAATGTGATATGTCGTCTCATCATCCACCATACATAGAAGACACTCTGACCACAAAGTGACCAGATAGAAAACCTACTAGCAATCTGGAATCCGTTTTATTTAAGTTCGGGGTTTCGGTAAGAGTGATAGGAGCAACAAGCTTCTTTGCCTGACTAAAACCTTGAATTGAATGCACATTAGATAGCTATTAGTACCTCGCCCCCGCCTCTTTGATCTACTCAGAACTAGTCCAGCCGATTACACAGAATGGATAGGGGCTTGTGTGTCAATTGGACTTGGACGCGTAAAATTTATATAGCTATTATGGATAATTAGAGGAATGGCATTGAGATACTTTTCGACCCCATAATTTTCTTTTTTCACTTAATAAATATTATAATATGTCTTAATTTGCTCTTATTTTTTACAACCTTGTGTTTGAGGGTTGCTATACAGTTTTTGTATTTTTCAACGAAATGATAAATTTGCCTGAAATTCACTCTCGTGTGTCCGCACTATTAGGCTTGTAGATGGTAAAAGGCTGTGAATCAAAGATAAATTTCTCAACAGTCTGAAAGGTTCACATACCAGGAGGTGAGGCCATCGAGTGGAACTTCAACAGTTTGTAGCTGTGAAGGAAGGGCGGGAAGGGGGGGTCGAAATAAAAAGGGGGTGTCCTGAATTAGTAGGCTAAAAAAATCGTTTTTCGTGAAACGAAATGAACCCATTGAACTTCAAGGTATATTTTTCTATATATTCACAGTATATAATTTTTTTTTTACAGTAAAATAATAAATTACGACAGATTTATTAGTTTTTTTCATAAGCGTCTTGCCGATGCAGTCTTCAGTCGGTCTTGTCTGAAAAAAAAATCTAAAAATTTTTTTAATTTTTATATATTTTTCTTCTGGGTGAACTAAAAAAAGTAGAAACAGTTGTGAATTTATTTTTGTCGGGTTTAAAAAAAAATTGTTAAAAAAAAAACACTTTAAGGTGCTATTAAAATTATTAAAATAGACGTTTTGATCAGCCTTTTAGTTTAAGAAAAGAATTTGATATTGAAGAAAAAAACTTTGGTTCGATTCAATAGGTCGTTTAGTTTTTTAGCTATCAAAAATAAAACTGAAGAAAACGCTCTTCAAAGTTTTCATCTGCACCAAGAATCTGAGAAAAACTAACCGTTGATGCTTCGTATTTTTCAAAATACTTAGAATTTGCTCTGTAACTTTGTAAATATATTCTTGAATTGTATATCTATCGATTAAGGCAATAAAAAAAAAACAATTTTTTTGCTTACTAATCCAGGACCCCCCATAAAGTGAGAAACTAATAGATTGTGTTTAGTGGCGGTGTAATGATGAATGTGCCAATGATAAAGACGATCTCTACAAACTCCTCGATAAAATCTAAGAGTCTCACTGGCTTCACCACGATATTACAATTACCTCAGGCCACTTCAATTAAATAAAAGTTGGTACCAAAAGATAAGATTCCTGATACTGTATTGCTGTATTCTATTTCCGATGTTGTTTTTCTTGAAATCCACTTTAACTTCTCTCAAGATTCATTGAGACCCCATCAATTGGGTCTAACACTATCAAAGAGCTAGAAACCAATATTTATGTAGCAGAGGAACTTGAATATTAATTTTAATCTCGATATTTTAAATACTGTGCTGAAGGATTTTTTATATTGTCGATGTTGTTGTTCATTCACTCTAATTTCACTTGGAATTCATGAGGGCGGATATTAAAAGAGAAAACGTGTTCTTGGTGATATGGTGGTAATGTGCTTTGGTTCGATGCTCAGATTCATCATAAAGTCATAAGACTGTATCCAAAAGGCTGGGTCTAAGCCATCCGTAAGCTATGGTACCACAATAGTAATAGCATATTAAGTGAATAGGCCCTGATACCAATTAATTATAAATTCACTACGCTACACAATTGAAGTCTTGAGGAGGACAGTCAATATCAAAGTAAATATTGATACGAATACAATGAAATATGATATAGAGACTTAGGCTAATAAATAAATTATTTCATCCAAAAGCCATCAAAATCGAATAGTAACCATGCCCACCCACTATCCAAAGCAAGGAATTATTATTTTGTTTTTTTATTGTAATTTTCTAGATGAATAACTTTCTCGTAAGCAGATGTTTAGAAAAAGGGGTATTGTCGAGTGAGCGAGTGTGAGTGAATATTGGTTAAAGTTTATATGTGTGGTTGTGTGTGTGTAGCACAAAGCAAGAGGGTAGCAAAATAAAAATTTAAGTGAACCAAAAACAAAATAAAATAAAAATGGCGAATAAGTTCAACAGTGTGTCAGAAGCTCTGAAAGTGTATAAAAGTGAGACACGGAACAAAAAGATTAGCAAATAAATACATCTAAAAGTTTGCTAAGCAAAATGTTTATTTTATAGATACCTACATACACAAAGCTGTGCATATGTATATAGCATTTAATTAAATTAAACAATTAAATGATGTACAGCAGACAAAAATAGTAACAAATAAATTCAATTAACAAAAACTAAAAAAGCAATGAAAAAAATTTAAAAATAAAATAAAGGTGCAAAAAAATGCATATGCAGAAGGACAGAGTGTAACAGAGAGAAAGAGAGAGAGAGCGAGCGAGCGAGAGAGAGTAGAAGCATGATAGAGAAAGGACAGTCAGAAGAGTGTGAATTGTTTAAGATATACACACAAATTTTGCAACGATGCAAATGCAATGTTGTTAGGAACAAAAAACATACAAAAAATGAAATACAAAATTAAAAATAAAAGCAAACAATTTTTTAAGGAAGGTTTGCTTTTATTTTGTTGATATTTTTAATCAATATATGCGCTAATTATATACCTACAATTTCTATACCTACTTTTAAAAATATATATGTTCATATGTGCCCATGTATTTGTTAAACATATGGAAGGCATCATGTATTGCAAGCTGATGCGATGTGACATGATGCAAGTACAATATCGTAGGTAAAGCTGTCAAGGAGGGAGGAAGTATATATGTGTATTGAAGAGAGAAAGAGGGAGAGAGCGAAAGAGAGCATACGACGAGGGAGCAAAAACTTGATGAGCAGAAATTGTGAAAAACGAGAGGAGCTTCATTAATCTGATCTGTATGCATGAATGTATTTGTAACATATGTAAGTAAATGTGAGAGTATTTCATTATATTACATAACATCCTTGAACTTAAACTGCGCTTTAGTGGCGGGCTACCATTTTGTAGTTCGGTATTTGGGTAGGTCGGTATGTTGTGCCCGTTTGCTTGCGTTTGCTAGTCATCTCTTCTATTTCTTGGGCATCAACATTCACTAATAGTCACCAGCAGCAGCAGCAGCAGCAAAACTCATTCGTTATTTGTTTCGTGTTCAGTTTTGAATCGTACTCTGTACTCTGACTCCTCGCTGGCATTGAAACGGCAACGAGTGAAGAACTTCTGCAACGCATTAGCAGCAATTACTTTTGCGTTAGACTTCATCATCATCATCATCTCTATCTCTCCCTCTCTTCCTCAGTGTCCCATCTCATTTACATCTTCATCGCCATCAGAGCACTATGCAATCAAAAACCAATTGCCAAAGCCGCCACCACCGTCACTGCCTCACATCGTGCACCATACCCGTCGCTGCAGTTGAGTACAGTTGAGCTAAAGTTAAAAATGCAATTCGTTTCGAAAAAATAATAATAAAATAAAAAAATATATACATACATATAAGTGTATAATTTAATTAAATTAAATTACATTTAAATAGTAATCAAGCAAAGCAAAAAAAAAAAACAAAAAAAAAAAACTACAAATGGGAAACTGCAATGACATCAGTGTCTTTCCTACAAAAAATACAAAACCAACAAAAAAAAAAAAAAACACAAAAAGTACAATATTTATAATGGCACGCAAATATGACATCAACTTTAACTAATAACAACAACAATTACAACAAAACATAGAAGCAAAAATCGAAGCAAAATCGTGGAGGAAACAGAGAACGAAATTCAAATAGAGTCACTCTCAAAAGCAATATATTTTATAAGCTGAAAAACGCGATCCTATAAAAACTTTTAAGTCAATTCTATCTTTTTGTTTGAATTTTAATAGTGTCCTTCATAAAAGTTAAGATTTTCAACTTCAATACAAACTTAAGGAAAAATCTTTTTCCATATTGAAAAGAAACGACTTGAATTGCGAACAGGATTGAGAGGTGCATTCTAACTTTTGTGCAATATATTTATAGTATACTTAAATTGCATTTCGTTTGTCTTCCCAATTCGTTTGGATTTTCTCTGTGAAATAAAATTGTTATAATGGTATGTTCTTACTGCCAGCACACCAGAATTACTCTTAAAAAGTTATTCATTCGCCATTTGAAATTTAAAATTTCACTGTGCTATAAGATCTGGTGCTAAGTCACCACCCTGGTCGTTTATAAAATATTTAAAGAAAAATTAGATATTGGTTTCACCATCGTTTCTGATAATTTTGATTATTGCTCGTAAATTAACAAGTTTTTTGGTATGACGAAAAATTTAAAACCCCTTCTTCAACAATCTCTATAGCTGCCAGTGATTGATTTTATGAGAATTTCCGTTACTGTACGCTCGCATCTTTTAACCATGTATACCTACTTATTTCTTTATTATTTTTTTTTTTCATTTTTTCCAAAGATAATCACCGTCTTTTGTGCATTATAATTTGTCATGTTTAATGATTTTGCTGCTGCTGTTGTTGTTGCTATTTTTGTTATTTTTGCTATTGTTGATGCGTTTAATGTCACAGTCACATCATTAGCATATGTCAAATAATAAACGAGGAACAACAAGCCGAATGACAATTTTCTATTGTGTTTTCTCAAAACAATATTGTGAATTATAGAAAAATAAAAGCAAAAAACTAAATACGAACAAATAACGAAATTTGTAAATTTCTACAAAATCATTAAAATCAAAATAAAAAATAATTTTGTAAAAATTTGTTTGCTATTACGAAAGTATTTCAATTGTTGTTGCTGTCATACTTAAAAGTTGCTGTTGCCTGCCTGCTGCCATTAGAGAGCTGTTGTTGTTTCTGTTATTGTTGATGTGTTAGCATGCCATCACAATCATCACAATATAAATAATCAAAGGTAATTTACTCTCAAGTATTTATTGTATTAAAAATAGTTTTAAGTGTTATTTTTTTATTTTTTTATTGTTTTATCATCCGAAAATAAAGAATTTTAAGTTTTCTAATAGGTTTTTTTATGCATCTAAAAAAAAGAATAAATTTTTATTATTTATATATTTTAAAGACAGCTAAACTGTTAGAGGAAGTGAAATAAATACTGACGAAATATAAATAAGCGTTTAAAGTTCAATCGAGATATTTCTATCGTTTTGCATCCAAACTATTACACAACTAGTTCAAATTAGTCTGAGAATGCCTGATTAAAATCAAAAATCTCTAGATGGACATATGGGAGTGATGTAGAGTCATGACAAACGAGAACGAGATTGATAGAAAGAACAGTGAGATATGGATAATAGAGGTGGAAAACTATCGATAGATTCGACTATCGATAGTTAGCGATACTATCAAAGGGCACTATCGATAGTATCGAACTTTTATAAAAATTACAATTTTGAGGTTTTTTCTAAAATAAATCCCTTGCATAATTTGTGGCATTTTTACATAAATAACCTCAGTGGCTTTTCAACAATGAAGAATTTTTATTGATAACACTGTTCAACAGCCAAAAATGAGCAGAGACGGGACAAATGTACTTAGGGTAATGGGGGGTCGCTGAATCCGAATCCGTGGTCCGTTTTGCTCTGCTACGTCACAATTTTGAATAAAATCCAAAAATTGAAAAATAAATCTTTCTCTTGTCAAAAACTATGTTAATAGGTATTAACGTTTTATAAAATAATATTATACGTGAACGTGTCAAAAAGGAAACAACAATATATAAATTTATTTGTAGGTATACACAAAGAAATTTTTATGGTTTAATTGTTCAAGAACGCAAAGTAGATAGATCAAGAAAGTAACTTGAGAAAAAAATTGTTTTTGAACCTGGCTTAGGAACGACTCAGCGAGAAGGTGCCATATGGCGCCGCTAGGTATTACTGGTACGATGATAACGAGGATGAAAACATTTACGAAGAAATAAATTAATTAAAAAAAAAATTAAAAAAAATTTTTAAAGTTAAAAAATAAAAAAAATCGAAAACATTTTTTTTGTATAAATGAATGTCGTCTATGTATGGAAGATGACGAGACGACATTTCACATTCTGTGTGAGTGTCCGGCCTTGGCTCGGCTCAGAGGAAGAATATTTGATTATTCATTTTTGACGGCTGATCACATGAAATCTTCTTCTACGAAAGATGTCTTGACTTTTATTAGGTCAGCCGAACGTCTTTTATCATAAAATGGGGAATGGCACAAAAGATCTTTTAGGTCGCAGTGCCTGCCTGGTTGGGCTCCTCTAATACTAATAATAATAATAATAATGGATGTTTTGATGAAAAAAATTCTAAATTTCAATTTTAAAAATTTTGATGTCAATAAAAAAAAATTGTGACGTAGCAAAGCAAAACGAACCACGCATTCGGACTCAGCGACCCCCCATTACCCTAACTGCATCTGTCTCGTCTCAGCTCGTTTTCAAAAGTTTCCATTTGTAGAACAGTGTAATTAATTCAGTAACTAGTACAAGAAAATGGAAAGTACATAAACTATATAAATGCCGAGCAGTTCGCTTTTCGTTTACACCAAGACCAGCTTTACTAAAAATACGATCTGACTCTACGGAAGTTGCTGGTATACAAAAGTGTTTCGTCATGCATTCCATAATGAGTTTGAATCCTTCTCCTGCAATAAGTTTGAAACTTTCTCCTGTAAGTGCCTAGTTATATTGGTGCTCGTTGTAAGACGAACACAAAACATTTTCTCCTGTTCTCAGTCAAGGTGGTTACATTCAGCTCGTTGCAGAGTTGTTTTTTGTCAAAATATACTCGTTTGTTTATTACTATTTTATAT
This sequence comes from Toxonevra muliebris, assembly GCA_963691655.1. Classification (NCBI taxonomy): domain Eukaryota; kingdom Metazoa; phylum Arthropoda; class Insecta; order Diptera; family Pallopteridae; genus Toxonevra; species Toxonevra muliebris. The sequence goes on from OY829327.1 coordinate 46,987,533, forward strand.
GTAATGATACTGTTTTGTAAAATAACTCATTGCCATCCTGAATTCTTGGCGTGCTCGGTGTACAATACATCGAGCATACCGTGTTCGGTGTGAGAGTGAGTAAAGACTCTCTCTTTGTGTTCGGTGCAACAACAATTTCATGGTGTTCGCCGAGCATATTCGCAATAGTACATAATGTGTTTTACATTTTTTTTTTTTAGATTTTTAGCAGGAAATTGAAAAGTTCAATAGTATTCGATAGTTTCGGAAACTATCGATGGCCCACGATAGTCATGGACTATCGATACTATCAATATTTCCATCGATAGTTTTCCACCTCTAATTGATAAGATACCTATATCATGAGTCTAAACTAAATTCAACTAAATTCTGTTAAATTTTTTATATAAAAATTTAGAGTACTTGTAAGGATATACACTGGCAGTCACAAAAACCGCACCACCCACCAATTTCAAGAAAATGGTTTAAAATGAAACCTAAACCTGATTTTGTTTTAGTGAATGTAATTTATTTTTATTTTCGGGAACAAAATGAACAATGTAAAAATAAAAATTTTTGTTATGTTTTGAAAGTATAAACTAAGATTAATTTGTTTCATATTACAGTCATAACCAAAATTTTTTAGTTTGATGGTGCCCCTCTCTTAGTCTTTCTTATGGCCGTTATCTTGAATGGCATAGAGTCGACAAGCACTTTAAGGATATCATTCGTTATTTTTTAATATCAAACTTTTTTCAGAACACCAACAAGGGGTTTTTTATTCTTTGGTATGTTTTGAGCAACTTTCCGTTTCATTATATGACAGAAGTCTCTATCGGACTTTAATCCGGCGAGCTACCTGAAAATTCTTGTCAGTAAATTCTAACACATCGAAAACATTTTGAATCTGCAAATAAATAAAAATCAATAATCTAACTTTTTTACTATTTCTATAGTTATCAATCATTAGGTATTAATTACTAACTAAACCTTGCCAATTTGGCGCGATGATATGCCGCAGAAGTCGTCCGGAAAAAACGTCATTATCCACATTTTTGGGCGTTCACAGTCCGGATATAGAAGAAAAAATTCATTCCAGCCATATGGTTTTGTGGGAATTCGACTATTTTCGCTACACAGTTATCCTTGTATTGCTCTAAAATTGAGTTTAATTTTCCCGATTATATAACTTTTCTCGAGTCTGCCAGAGTTCAATTGCTATAGTTTTTAGTCCATGCCAGGCGATTTGTTTCCATCCATGATCGTCTCCCATACAGACCGAACTTTCGTTTCTTTCTGCGTAAGATTTCGATATTTATATTCACGTTGTAATAGCTCTTTAGCTCATTCCTTATTGTGACTGCACTTTTGAATCTATAATTTATGGTTGTCTTTCAGGTTATGCCATTTTCTCTCGTATTTGTCTTCCATAGTCTTCTTGATCCTTTTGTCCTTTCAAGCGGGTACAAATTGCCTTTTTTCTGGATCAGTGCAACAGCAGTCGGATGTAGGCATCAGATTTTTTTCAGGTATTTAATTTTATGACACTCCTTGATAACTAAGAACAAAAATTTCGAAGTTTTGATGGCGAGACAATTGTTTATACTTTGCAGTTGTTTTTGGCACTTTTGCAAAAATTTCGCCAAACAAGCGCAATAAAAAACGGTACATTCCGTTTAAATACATTCTTAAAACATAAACAAGGGAATATCCTTTACAAAGGAAGGGAAATTGCAGCAGTATTGCAAGTGGTGCGGTTTTTGTGACCGCCAGTGTATATATAGGGCACTATGGATGGAAGATAGTAAATATACATATACATCATAAATTGGAGACTTAAAGCAAAAAAATTGGCAACAATAATCCCTCAGATCAAGTATTTAGAAATGGATTGTGCACACCTTGCATAATCCTCCAACCGAAATTTACCTTACCACCAAGCCCCGGTGTGGAACCTGCAAAGAAGTAGATAACGCAGAAGCACAAAACGACCTGGAAGAGTTAAATCACATTAGAAATACTCTAATCGAGGAAATGTCGGAGAGAACAAAAGACGATGGCTAATGCCAAATCGAGATCGTGATCGTGGCCCTATACTCCGGCAGGACCTAAAGAAGAAAGACTGAATTAGAGAGGGAGCGATTGTTTGTTGTGGGGGTGCAAAACCTTAGTCACTTCCATAAACTACTGTAACCGTATAAGCTGATGTTGAGGTTATAAATTACTAGCCATAGTCAGTGGCCTTGGACGTTGATTTTGACATTATTTAATAGTAAATTTAACGCTTAATCCTCTGTGGCCTTCGATGGTTCGTTTGGACGAGGCCGCACAGACTATGGAAGAGGCTTGAATTTCATTCGCCCACGCGATGTGCTCAGACTTTCTTTAATATACTGGGTTGGATTCCACACGGTGTCGCATACTAATACATTTTTGGGACAAAAATAAAAGGAGGAGGCTTTGTAGAGTACTGAAATTCGGCACACAGTATTTTCTTCACGCAATTAAAAAAACAACGAAATTTTGTCAAAATTGGCTACACCCACCATCCATCGCCCATACAACCCAAAAACGAATTTTGCATAAAAATTTGTTTCTATTTGACAAAAAGTTTTGTTATTCAGCACAAAGACTACAAATAATGAAATAAAGATATTTGTAAAGTTTTGTAAAAACCAGCCACTCCCAACAGCCACCGCGACCCACAGCAACCCAAAACGAATTTTGCATAAAAAACTGATTTTTATTTTAAGTAATGTATAACTGACTTAATTGAACGTATGTAATCATCACCACAACAGTGTATATAGAGACGGACAAATCAGACGGCCGTTTCGGAATCCGCCATAATTCCTCATCAGTGATCTTAGTGATATTTAGTAGTCTCTTCAACATCCTATATAAGCTACTAATATTTATCTAAAATATCATTTTTCCATTTTTAAATTTATTAGTGTAATAGAATTGGGAATGTTTTAAAAAAAAATCATTTTAAAAAAATACAAAAATCACTCAAATAGTATAGTGCACCAAAAAGTAGTAACAAAAAGTGATCAAAACGACTTTTCGCGCATCTTTGCGCACTTTAAGCCATAATTTTTTTTTAAGGTATTACATCTTAAATAACTTATTAAAAATTAGACGGAACCCTTGTGGCCTTTTAGATTTCCTGCATCTCGAAACTTGCTTATTTCAGTTTTTTCTTTATTTTCTATAACAGCATTTTCCGAGGAACTTTTTTTTAAGGGGAAAAACCAACATGTTATAAATTTTGACGAAAACTTAAATCTAAAATCAGTTCAGAAACCATTTTAAATTTCAGCCTTCCAAAAGCCATTTGTGCCCATAAAAGAAATAAGACGAAAACTCTCGACTTTGAACACGCCCCCAAATCCTTTTAATGTTTTGTTAAATAGAGTAGTAACAAGAGATCTACATCAACAAATATTAATTTTTCAATTATAGTTTTTTGTATTTTTGTCCATCTTCACGACACTGTGTGCCGTGTGTTGGGCTGCTAGTAGCTGTAACAAAAGCATGCCGATAGAGCCAGGCAAGGATGGTGAAATTCTAGTGATGCCACGGTTTTTTACAGATTGACCAGGCTTAACTGCCGGAGTCTTTGCTGCCTGATTTCTAAAACAGCGAGTATTTGTTTCAGTGTTATTTTTTTGTGGCTAAGTTCATAATGGAGGCTGTGGGTGAGAAGGTCAGTCTGTATTCCTCTTCTGAGTCCACTCATCATATTATGAAATTTTAAACTGTTAAAAAATCAATTCTCTTTTGTATCCTAGCAGAAACAATCCTCATTTAATTATTTTTCTATTTTAATACAAACTAGTTAGTGGACGAAATTCAACAAAGAGGCATTTGCTAGCTAAAAATCAACAGATGTTTCTTTGAAACATATGCAGAAAAGTTTCATTATTTTAGTTCTAAGTAGTTACGACAAGCACCAGTATACTACAGTAAACACTCGAATGTGCGCATGTATGTGCAAAAACTGTGATTGCGTCAAGTGAAAATGAACTTTTTGTTATTTACATACAAACATTTATATTTTCTTCGTTATTTTCATTTTTATTTTTATATTTTCCGATTTTATATCATTACAATTTTTTTTTGTACTATATATACTCTGCGTTGTGTTGCGCTGCTAACACACATAAAAGTTGGTTTGAGTCTGGGTTAGGAGAGCACAAAAGCACCAAAGAGGCATAGCTGACAGTAAAATAAAAACTAATACAACTACAACAAGATAAACCAATACAAACACACAACGAAAAATGGAGAAAACACACGTGCGCAGAAGAGAAGATTTACGAGAACCACACTCATACATTGGCATAGGCAAAAGCACACAAATACACAGACATTTAAGGCAGGCAGGAAGCAGAAAAATAAATGATGAAATTAATGAGTATTGAAGCTGACTAGCAGAGAGCAAGAGCGAATGCTGCTTCGATTTGGTTTGAGCGACGAGTAAATTGAAGAGCGAGAGTGGTTTGTGTGTTAGCTGTGTGTGTCACTAGTTGAAGGCTGAAAGAAACATATATTTCTTTACATACATCTGCATACATATGTATGGATGTTTGTAGGAACAACGAGTAGATGCTTGAATATATAGAACGGCAAAGAAAGATGGGTCAGGGGGTCGTCCCTGTCGCTATATTTTGTTGGTAGTATGTGACTAGTATAAATATATGGTAGAACGCCGTAGTAGTAGTAAAGGTAGAGGTAGTGGTAGTAGTTGTTGCTGCTATAGCAGGGTCTGTGCTGCAACCCCTTTAATTTTATTTCTTCTTGTAATTTGTAAAATTTTTGGTTGTTATTGTTTTTAGTGTCAAACTATAAAATGTTGTGACTAAAATATAAAGAAAATAAAAATTGAATGAAATTAAAATTTTTACCAGCAGTGCAAAAATTTACAAACATTTAAACAACTATTACTGAAAAAAAGTACAGCAGAAACACCATTACACTAGCAATAACACCAGCAACAACAACTGTAAAACAACCACTAAAAACGTCAAATTACATGAGAGTGAGCGATGGAAGTAGTTGAAAAATCCAGCAGCAGCAACAACAACAACAAATGAAAATAAGCTCAAGCTCAACAGCAGTAACAACAACAAACAACTAGAAAGCATAGTATTGGCAAAACCGCAGGAGACGCAGAGAAAGAACAAGGAAAGAAAAAGAGGAGAGAGCTTCAGGAAGATAGGGCGGCATAAGGTAGAAGGCAGAAGGCAAAGCAGCGCAACACAAAGCAGAGAAATGAAAACGAATTCGTTTTTTCTACTATATACGAAACGAAACTGTTGTTGTTGCCGTTGCCGCTAATGCTGCTGCGAAGGCCGTCGTCGCATCTAAAGCCGAAACCGAAGGTAGAACAAACACAAACTTTACTTTCCATTCGGTCTGCTGGCGACGACGGCGACATTGAGAACTGAAACTTTTGAGCGATCGTACCATATCGACTGTGAGAACGGAGAACACGGAAAATAATTCAACACACCAATAAAAAATAAATAAAAATAGTTGCAAATATTTATTAAAAATAAGAAAAAAAAAATTTAAAACCCAACAACGCAAAAGTAAAAATAATTTGCAAAGCACACAACATTCCAATTTCCAAGCCAATGAATATTCAATCAAAAATTAACAGTGCCAAAGTGCAGACAATTTTCGTATACGCACACGCTCACAACACAAAAGAAAAATTTCAAGTTCAAGTGCTTAAAATCAGAAGTTATTCATAAAATGAAAAATTAACAAACGAAAAATGAAAACTAAAATATACATTTTTATGCTAAACAAAAAAATTGCGGCGAAATTATCAAACCCCCGCTCATCTACTCTCTAAGCACCAAGCAATCAACCAACAACAAAAACAACACCGACAGCAGCAGCTAAACCAGCAGCAGCAACTACAAAAAATACAACGTATTTTTGCTTTTCCACCATAACAATTTCAAGTGTGAGTAAATTTAATTGCGTCGCAGCAAAAATTTTTTCTTGCTATGGTGAAATTCATCACACAAAAAAACACACAAGCACAGAAAAACTGAAAACAATTCTAAAAATTTAAAAAATTCAAAATAAAAGTGGAACTTAAAGCATAAAGAAAAGAACCATTTCCTTAAAAAAATTACATTTTTGAGAACTTATTCTAATTCTAATATTAATAATAATTGAATAATTTTCACAAAAAATATTTAGAAAATTTCTTACCTCACTTACTGCCCTCGCTGCTCGCTCCTCCTCCAAAAGTTAATCTTCTAAAAGTGAAAGAAAATTGCATGAATGAAGCACAAAAATTGTGTTCACAAAGCGTGTGTGTTTATTTATTTTATGCGGAATTTGCTTCAGTAATAATAAATTTTATTTATATCACTAACCAACAAAAACAAGTCTCTCAAAAAAAAGAGCATAGTATAAGTAGAAGAAGAATATCAAAACAACGAGCGCAAATAAAGAATAAAAAAAAACATAAACATAAACAAATGCATACATTTATAAACAATTTGAAGAAATTATTATGTAAGTTAGAGCAAAAAAATAAAACGAGAAATAAAAGCGAGTTGAATTTTTGCTTCCCTTCTTTTCTTTTTTTGCTTGCGACTTATTTTGGGGTGTTGGTCTAGGTTTAGGGTGCAACTTTTTAATTGAGGCATAGATATTCCAAAATATATTAACCAGTGTCTTCTTCCTAGCTGTATTAAAAGTGCCAAACAAAGCCGAATGGATTTGTCCATGTTCGGCTGTCCGATGCCTCGTGCAAAAAAATCAACGATCTCAAAAAAAGTGAGCAGAATTTGTAAGGCTTTATTTATTATTGGATAACTAAATCAGGGAATGGAAAATAGTGAACAGTATTTAGAGGCATAATTGTTAAAACTAAAACCACTTCTTATATAACTGAACTATTAAAAGAGTTTCGTATACTTAATTGAGGGGATTTGATGAAAACTTAAAAAAAAATGTAATAACCACGCTCGGCTCACTTACAAAGGAAATATTATCGCAAATAAAACTTCCTGCTTTCATCCTAAACCTCTCAAGTGAGCCTGGAAGTCTCAAAATAAGATTTTTCTCTATATATGTTTATGCCTGGTGTAATTTTGAGTATTTTTAAAATATTTTTTGTCTATATATAATAAAACATGTGGAAAATATATCGTACATACTTTAGAGATATTTGCTACATCTGGAATACAGTCACGCCTAACCTCCAATACAAAGCGCAAGTTCAAGCAGCCATTTTGTTCATAGTATAAGAGACCAAACGAAATTTCGTAAATTTTTTCAACCACGCCACGCCTTCCCATAGTGCGTTATAATTGCCCAGGTATTTAATTTTATGGAAACTCATTTCCAGGATTTAATTATCTATAGTTTTCAAGAACTTCGATGTGATGAAATAACGCTATATTTCTTGTAATTTAGGAATGTTTCGACACGAGTAAATACGAGTATATTATTACTACTCTTATGACACAACTTCCCATTCAAGTTGTATAAGTTTTGTTTGTACACGAATGGCACGAACTTTATGTCGAATCCGAACAGCGAAGTAAAAAGCTTTTCTTCGGCAATTTTTATTCTTACAGATTTGCCGAAAAATTTTTTTTTTTTGGATTTCCGACTGTACGTATATCGAACCCAGGCAACTTGCGTCAAAGTCCACCACATACCACATACGTCACGGCGACCTCAATACGATTATATTATCTATATTTTTATACCAATACTACCTATACTTCTGACTTCGATACCAAATAGATATCGAAAAAATAATCAATCGAATAATTTGGAAAACACATTATTTTCAATTGTAAAGTCTTAAAGCTTGTCTAGAAAGGAATAGTTCTAAAAGGCTTAAATAATTAAACAAATAGTTTATTTTATGAAAAGAAAAAGTTACATAACATTTTCGAAAATTGTATAAATTACAAACTCAAACAAAATAAAATAGTTTTGTAAACCTCAAACTCAAAAACCAATCGAAGCTGAGTGGTTGTTGGTTTTTAAATGCGCACATAATCAGTTGAGTACATTTTCTGCCTGTATATTCTGTAGGTGAATTTATTTTACACTTTCTTAAATCTTGTTCGATGTTTATTGCCATAACTTTGCAAAGAAAATTAATTTCATTTACACTCTCAATAAAATTGCTCCCATGAAATTCCTCCATAAATCACAATTCGTATAAAAGCACAAAACTTTGCCCTTCCTCGCTGGAAGCTATCAAAAACAAACCATTTTAAAACTGATATTTATGGAAAATTTATTAAATTAAATAAATAAGTAGAAAAGAATAAAAAAATATGTGCTGATTTCTTTTTGGCATATTTCTTACGGTTTAGACCGGAAATGCAAGCACACACACGTAGCAACACACAAATGCTCGAATGCTTTTATTATTTTTCTTGGCAATTAATTTCACAAGTTTTATTGTTATTATTAGTAATTCAAAAGAAATTAAATTTTCAAATTTATTTTTAAGCCAAACGATTAATTGCAGCGAAACGCAATAAAATCAATTACACAAAAAGCGAAAGAGAAAAAAGCAATGAAACTATTTAATGTTTCTATTTTATCCCAAAAATGCTAATGGATTTTATTGCCATTGTTTTTTTTTTTACATTTTTATTATTGACATTTATAATCGGGCCATTTTCACTCTTCAAATTTAAATTGTTACACACTCATCCGTATGCAAAATTCAAAAATTATAATAATATAAATCAATTAAATTTGCTGCAATTCGTTCGGCGATCGCTTGAAATTCTTTCAATCAATTGCAAAAGTGAAAAGAAACTTCAAATAAGAAATGACAATTTAAAATACATACATACATACAAATGCTGTAACTTTAGAGTTATAGAAGTTATTAAACCGAACTATACTAGAGAAGAAGAAAAATATAATTAATAATTCTTCTGTTCACTTGACAAGATTCAACGAAAAAGTGCCGTCTTGGCTTAATCCGAAAGATTGTATAGAAATGGATAATGATTAGGTTAGTTTATGAACGTTGCCTTGAAAAATAATCTTACTGTCTTATGTCCTGCAAGTTATGGCTCATGTAGTGCGAATTCTGAGAGCTCTGTACTTTCTCGAAGTTTCTGGTAACATTCAGAACATTTGAAGATTTACGAAATTTACCAAGCTATTTGTGTGATTTTTACAACACATTTATCCAACATTAGTTTCATTAATTATATTTTTTGCTAATCAAGTTTTAATTCAATGTACCAGTCCTAGAGCTTTATCATAATTTTCATTACCGAGCATCAAGGTAATTGGAAAAGAGTAAAAATAGATGATCCCAGGAAAGTTTTGAAGATAAGCCTCTCGCTTACTTCCGATAAATACATATATCGATAAATATTTCATTATGATTATTTCTTTTTGAATAGGGAGATTTTGAATAGTGAACATGTTAAAATTTGCGTTTCGACATTTTCGCTTGCTGGCGCTTCCAAGCTACAGGAAAACTCCCATGTAACTAAACGAAATCCATCAAAAATTTAAAATTCTTAGATCACGCTATCATTTTTTGCTAATGTATGGTAATTTAAAAAAAAATAAAATTTATTTGCAAAGTTCTTTTGAATTCAGAAAAACATGTGTTTGGACGGCTCGTGGCTCATTGAGTCACAATCAAAAATCTAAAACTTTTGATTGCAGGCCAACAAGTTGGTCCAACCGAACACAAAAAAAAAAAAATATGTAAACTTTAAATTAAGACAATTTAAACGGATGTATTTTTGCGATAGCTCATGTAGTTTCTGAGTTACATTGTTTGTAAATTACAGTGGGCTGCCAAATTATTAAGAACAGGGTAAAAAACATACATTATGTAAGTATTATATTTAGTTTGCTTAAAAATAATAAAAACGTAACAATACAACGAAATTCCTAATATGTATTTGCTGATGGAACCTTCTGCTCATTCTACACTTTCCACGCAAAAATGTCATTTTAAGTTGTGGAGAATTAAACAAGTATTTGCCAATTTTCGAATTAAATAACTCTTATTTGTTAATTTTTCTTTGGCGTTTTTTTTCCTAATGAACTCCTTAAGATTTTCAATGGGGTTAATAGACGGTCGTTTGTTTGGCCATAGAAAAACCATTACATTTTCTTCAGTTGGAGTTTTAGCGTGAGAGAAGTCGCCAAAACATTTAACAAACAAGAGGTAACTTATTGGAAAATTGACAAATGTTTGGTATTATCCAATCCAAATCTAGAGCAAAAAAAACATGCCCCGATGCATGAAAAAGTTCCTTCAGCAAATACATATTAGAAATTTCGATGCATTGTTGCTTTTTTATTTTCTTTTCATTAAGAATTATATTTGGTTTTCTTACTTACATAAATGCATTTTTTTATTCTCATTAAAACATTTCAACATATAAATAAAAAAAAAGTTAATAGCCATTACTTATTTCTTTTTCATTCCTTTAGTCATGAAAAATCTATTTTTTTACATTGTCCAAAATAATTTTGCAACCCACTGTATACTTATTTTGTCAAAAAATATTAAAAAATATTTTAGCTGAATTTGACTAGATTTTGGCAGCTGATTATGTAAGCGAAAAATATTTTGAGTTCGTTTTTTGTCATTGTAAAAATAAACATATTTCTCAATTGCTTTTTCTCCACTTTCGTAAACAATCATTTTGTTTTTTAAAAAAATGTTTGTGTTAAAATGTGCTGAAATTCATTTAATTAAAAAACGGAGCTGAGCTAGAGCAAAATTAACTTCTTGCTTCTTGTTTGAACCTTTCTATGAGGAACTGCAGTAATTGTTTTTCTTCCTTTTGCTTTTATATTTTAATATATTTTAGAAAAGGGTCTGTAAAGTTAAAATTTTGTGATTGCATTAAAAACTGCTCCTGCTTCTCATGAGATATTTAACCTGATTTATTGTAAGTTGTTGTTGTACATATGTTTTAATGTTTCAGTGGATTTGAAAAAAAAAAATTCTAAAATGTGATTAGAAATTTTCTAAATTTTTAAATGCAAATAACTCAAAAACTTGGCGTGATACGCGAAAAAGGCCATGTTTTCATTCAGCGCACTAAATATACCTATAATCAACTCGAAAGGGCTTGATAGCAAAATATATGTTCCCCTGTGATATGCATAGTTCAAAAATGTTCATAATTTCTAAATAAAGGGTGATTCATTTGGAGTTTTTTTTTAATTAATAAGTTTTTTGGACAGATCACGCGTGACTCGTGCCAAACTACCATATAATTTTTATTTAGTATTGTGTGGCAAATCATTATGGAAAGAGTCACACCGCAACTACGTGTTTTTTCGGCTGTATTACGAAAATCAGCGTTCTGTGAAAAATATTTTTCACAGATGATGCGCATCATCGACCTACCGAACCCACTATTGCCAATACCATTCGCAAATTTGAAACCCAGTGTACGATTAGACCATTTCCAGCACATGGTGAAGAGAATATTGTGACTGTAGCTGAGAGTGTGACTGAAAACCGTGACCAGACATAACCGTCAATGGCGACCGCTATCGCTCCATAATATCGAATTATTTGCTACCTGAAATTGAAGCCCGTGATCTCAGTGAGTTTTAGTTTCAACAATCCGGCGCTACTTGCCATACAGCGTGAGAAGCAATGGACTTATGTAAAAATCATTTTTGTGAGTACCTGATTTCACTTTTTGCATTGGTAAATTGGCCGCCTAGATCGTGAGATATCACACCTTTGGTTTATTTTCTTTGAGGTTACATGAAATCTCTAGTCTTCAAGGATAAGCCAGCTTCATTCGACGATTTGAAAGACAACATTGCTCGTGTCATTCGCAAGATACTGATTGCTATGCCTTCCAAAATTGGACCTCCAGAATGAATCATTTAAAGCGTAGTCGTGGTCAATATTTAAATGACATAATCTTTAAAAAGTAAATGTCATAGATTGTTCTTTCGACTCATAATAACATGTGCACCATAAAATTAATTTTCACGCGTTTTATTTGAAATTAAAAAAAAAAACTCCAAATGCATCACCCTTTTTTTTTTGAGACTGTCAGGGCCATTTGAGAGTTTTAGGGTTTAATAAACGAACGAATTAGTGCGTCACTCAGAAAGTATTGCCGCTACTAACTTTAGTTTGTAGGTGTAAAATATGAACGTTCATATACAGTAATTTTTATTAATTATTAATATTTTGAGAATAAAATTGTAATTCGACGTTAAAGCTACATTCATTTTTAATTAAATAAGATTCTCTTCTCAAAGTTCAGAACCCAGTATTTTTTGAAACAGTAACTACATACAAATATGAAACTTCAAAATTAATAATACAGTATTTTTCACTTATTACGAATAGGATATACTGTACTGTGTAAAGCAAAAGCAACAAATCTAGGCATATCATCCTTGTTACGTTTTTATCAATTTTATTAATTTTTATTTAAAAGAAAGTGAATTTAATTCATTCTTAAGTGATTAAATTATATAATGAAAACTTAAAAGTTAGAAAAAAATGTCAAAAAAAACTATTTTACAAAAATTAAAGATATATGAACTTAGGGCTGTGCAAGACAAAAGCAACAATTTTATGACATTCCCTATTTTTATTCATTGCTTCACATCTACTTTTATTTCAAATCTATCCCAGCTCATCCCTGATTTCGAAGTAGTACCCACCCACTTTATGTTTCGAGGTTCCGACGTAGGTTTCAAGAAGTTAAGCTCAGATGTTAGTGACAACCTATAACAGAAATGAACCCTTCTTCATGCTAATCAACCTTAAAACAACTTCAATGTGCGGTTCGAGTGGATTTCATGTCTAAATATTCCACAAGTGGCAATTTCCACAAAGACTGATGAAGCATTTGGGTTTCCGGAGCTTCCTTATGGATTAAGTGGTCAATATTTAAATTTATTCCGTGGAAAGGATAAAGACCATGAGGAAACTAATTTACCCAATCGGAAAAAATTCCGCCCCCATGCTTGGCAATGACTTTTTAGAGCAAAGTTTTGGTCGTCCTCCTTTGAGTCGTCTAATATGGGACTTGTGGTATCAATTACAATAATTCAATTAAATTTGAACTCATTGAACCAGTTTTGACTAAGGTTACGTCAATTTGTCTGTAATTAGATGAAAAACAGTTCTGCATAGAGAGTGTCAAACACTGTTTTGATGTGACGTCACTGGTATGGCGTGTGAAGCTGACTTTTAGTCGAAGTTCGCTATAAGCGAAAAGCACAGTATAAATTTGCCAATTATACTTTATTGATATCTACGAGAATCTGTTTTGCCATTGCAAAATTTTATCTCGTTATGTGTGAATGTGTCGAATTATTGAGCCTGGTGTTTGTGTTTATATGCTAAATTCATTCAGAGCGGCTCGTTGTATCTTATTTGAAACAGAAAACAAAAACAACAATATATGTTTGTATGTATATATTGTTTATAGTATTTTAAGTGATATTTAATCCCGATTTGAAAATATTATACGCTTCGTTTCCTTATGACGCTATTTTTTACAATAGCAATCGCAATAACAACAGCAAAAACAACAATAATACTTACTAATAATAACAACAAAACACCAAAAATAGAAAAAAATTAAATAAAAAAATGGCATCATTACGTAAATGAATTGAATGAGCAAAAAATAAAAGCAAAACCTACGACGGCTAGCAAATATAACAACAACAACACCAGCAACACAAATGAGCGAGTTACGTGAGCACACAAAATGCATTCGAGAACTCGGTGAAGCGAGCGAGAAGCGACGACGCGGTACGCCACTAAAAACAACAACAACAACAACGAATAACAAATACAAAAAATTTAATTGACATAAATTTAAGTACGAGCAGATAGTTAGGTACCTATGTATATTCTGGCACACGTATATATGCATATATATATATATATTTTTTATATCTAGTTTATGTGCAAGTATATAGTATATAAGTCTTATATACTAAGTATGTATGTACACTCATACTCTTAGCTACTAACTATTTATGGAATTGTTTTTTCATTCGTAAACGCAAAATAAGAAAAAAAAAATAAAATTGAAAGCATTTAAGTAATTGAAAAATGGTGCAGCAAGTAGTAAACAAAATTGAAATTGATGGTATAATTAAAATATTATATTAAAAATTAATTAATTTACGTATGTACATATATATGTATGTATGTTAGTTGATGGAAGCCAAACCCATTTACTTTGGAAAATGATATGAAAACAGTTTCAGTTTTTTTCTGCTATCAACAATGCTTAAAAGGCGCTTATGGCACTTCTTGCTTCTAGTTTAATAATAAGAAAATTAATATTCTTTGTAATAAAGCAATATTTTTCAAACTTTGAATAAATTTATATTTTGAAGCTCATTATTTGTAAAACTGAAAATGACCCCTATCGAAAAAATAGATCTCCTTACGTTAAACTTCACACTATAAATTATGGAACTATTAAATGAGGTAAAACAAGTGAAATGAAATTTAATGAAGTGTTAAAATGATTATTTGTTGTTATGAAAATTAATTTTATAATTATATTTTCCCAATATTTCTGTATTTTACATGCACTTGTTCATGTACTTTGCACTGGAGGTTTTTGGACCTTGAAATGGTGAAAAGTTTTCATTCGGTTCTATACATTTTCATAAAATATTTTGAACAGCAACAACACCCATCAATAAAAAAAACAATTTCCAATACTCACACACAAGAATTCAGAAATTCAAAGAAATATGCAATTGTTTATTAATTTCGGTATTTTTCACCATAAACAAACCAAATGATCTTACTATTCGGAATCTCATTTCAATGCGCTTTATTTGCAAAAACTCAGGTTATCCTGTAGTTGAACCACAGACTAGAGGGGTTAATAAAACTTCCCTCCATTGAAAATCAGCAATTTAGTTATTCACTCCTTTCCGAAATAAAAAATAAAACTCCCACTACGTTACTGATGAAAGCAGCACGTATGCAAAACTTCTGGTAGCATGCCAAAGTATCTACGTGCATATAAATAACAAAAAAAAAAAACGACTGGCTAAAATCTAATATTTTACAAACGTATAATTACGTATACTCGTATTATCTTACAAGATACACTTAGAGAATGATGTGACAAATCGATAAATCCATGCTAGGTTTTATATACATTTTAAGTACAATGAGAGTTCGAAATACTATTTCTAGAAATTTATTTATTTTTATTAAAAAAAAATTTTAAACATTTTTTTGGGATGTCTAAAAATTTGAGAAATAAACAATTTTAAAATAATCTTTTGAAAACTACCCCATTTTTGTTTGTTTTTTTTGTATTACTCCCTTTGTTTCAACAGCTCAAAAAACGTAATAAAATTAAAATTATATCTCATAGATATCTTTTCAGCCACGTTTTTCAAAGTATTTATTGTTACTCGTTTCTTCTTCTTTTGCTTTTTACAAATATATAATTCAAAGTCGAACATAAAAAACGACTATAGCAAGTAAATGAAATAGAATGAAAGAGAGAAAGACTCAAAAATGGAACCTATTTTTTCTTTCAAACATTTCAAACAAAAGAAAGAATGATTCTTAATAGTATATACAAATAAAGTACATCCATATATATGTATGTATAGGTGCGAGTATAAAGTAATATACGCAAATATAAAGCGCAAAGAAAAAGCTAAAAAAAAGTACTTCAGTGTGTCGTCGACAAACGACGATAAGACGGGCAAACAAACAACATAGCACAATGAAAGAAACAAAAAGCGGCAGCGCAAGTTGGAGCTGCCAGCAGCAGCAGAATGTATTTCAAGTTCAAGGTTAAGATACTAGTTTGTGTAGATACAGATACACAGAAAAAAGATATTTTTCGCAAACACAACACAACAACAACAACCGGGAATAGCGAGTGTCAAACACGAACGAAACTCAATCAACGAATCAGCTCGTTTGTTTTATATTTTTGTTTTTCGTATGTTCGCTTTGTTCGTTATTTTTTCCCCTCACTCGCAAACACACTCTTAAAAGCTATCTCATTTGTGCTCACTCACCACAACTCGTTGGTTTGTTTTGTGCTAATCGCTACTTTTATGCATTTGTTGTGTGCTCTCGCGTTAAAAATTTATAATATTAATGAAACAAATTAGTTTTATTTTTTAGTTTATATTTCATTTGCTGTGTATATTTTAGTTTTAAGATTTTTTTCCTCAATTTGCTTTCGTTTGTTTATTCGCGTAATAGGAATTTTTCATACACTTTGTTTTAATTCATTTTTATATATACATATTAGGGCGTACCAATTTGTATGGATGAATTTTTGAAAAGCGTTTCGACAGAAAAGTTCCATCCAAAGTAGGATCCGTTTATTTGCCATACTTTCTTCGGCAAAGTTGATCACAATCGAATATAGAATTTTTCTCAGAGTATTTTTCAAAAAAAAATTGGTACGCCCTAATACATATATATATATACAATTGTATACAATTGTAATTATAGAATTTTTATTAATTTTTATTTTGTGATTTTGTTTAATTGATAATAAATTTGATCACTTAGTACGTACATACAAATGTCTTTCTCTCTATAACCTATGTGGTTCAGTTCGCAGAGTTCCCGCCTTGCTTGGCATTAATATTTGTTCAAAGTTGAATAGTTAGTACTTTATTACGAACAACTACCCTATTTGAAATTATAAACCATCTTCTTAGAATTAGTAACAATGTATTCCTACAAAATACCAAATAAAAATAGTTCAGTATTAGTATTGCTAAACCTTGGCCTTATCACTAACAATAAAAATATTCCCAATTACGATAATATTCAGGGAATTGAATATTAATAATTGAGATGCCATTATTGTTGTTAATTTCTTTAAAAAATTTTGCCATATTTTTATCATTTAGAAAATTAAAGCATTTTGTAAACAGCTAAAACAATGACCTTACGCCGGAGTGCATTTAAACAGCGGCGGTAAAAGGAATTTCATATTTAATTTATTTGTTTATAAAATAATCGTTGGAATTTGCATGCCACTCTCACCTCGTTCACTTATTTCACAAAAATGTTGCAAATAAGTCACGTCCACCAAAATATTGAATGAATTTTTAAATACATATTGTATTTGCTAGTCAATTTGTAATTGTGTCAATATGAATATCATAAATAATAAATTTGGAACAAATTCTTTGAATTTTGATTTAAAAATTTAATAATAGCCAAACAACTAAAGAAACGAAATTGGCAATAAAGTAATTTTAAATTTTATTGTCCATGACGTAAGATAAGATTGTTTTTGACTGACCATGAAACTGAAACTGTAAATAATCAGTTGTAGATACTCAAAAACAACTGCGTTGTGCAAGTACAAGGCTGAGAATAAAGCCACTGGAAGGATGTGTTCTTCTCATTAAACAACAATTTAACATAACAACAATTTAACTAGACTAGGTAGGTAAGTAGCGTGACTAACTCTTATTTCTGCTTTTGGTAGTATTTTAGTGCCAAATTCACATTTAGTCAATGCTTGTTAATTGTGTAGGACCAACCCGTGAGATTAAGAATTTGGGGAAGATCTTAATACTTGAATACGATCAGTCTCGTTTTGGCAACAGCCCAGCGATGGCAGAGAAAGCGAAAGAAAGCCTTCTTCTCTTCCAAGTTCTTATAACTCCTGCAGTCTGAGCTCAATTTTAAGGTTCGGTTTCTGTTGTTCATAACGAATAACTTTTACACAGACTCCAAACAAGTAACATTAAAAGTTTAATATTATTTTGATACGCTTTTGTTTGTTTTGTTTTGATCTACGAAAAAATGACTGAGCTGACCTGTCCAGTCAAAAATTCTTCTCAAATATATTATAAATTTAGCTGTTGCTCAAAAAGGTTCCGAGAAAGATTCCAAAAGTTAAACTTTTAGATGCACAGACGCCCCAGCAACACAGCACACTTTTCATTATTCAACCTCCAGAATAGTTTCAAAAATCATTGAAGAAGCTCTGAAATTTTAGAGAGCCATATATCCATCGTTTCAGCTATGTCTCAGTTTATACCATGTAAAGAATCGAAGCCAAGTCGGGGCTCTCGTTAATTATTGGAAGTTATCCTTACGACATCATATTCATAATTTTATCAGTATTATTCTCAAGAATGTATTAAATTCAAACTAAGTAAATTCAACTGACAAATTATTTGTTTTTTATTGATTTTTTTTTGCATATAAAATCGAAATTCAATATTTTTGTAGACAAATTTGTGCTATATCGTCGATTTTCTTTGCTTTTGTTTATTTTCAGTGCGAAATGCGTCAGAGCGCCTGAAATTCAATTAGAATTACAAAATTGAACTCACTCATACACTGGCTGGCTGGCATGCAAGCAGGCAGTGTAAATACCAACAATATTCAAAGCAAAAACAACCGAAAACACAAGAGGAAAAGGAAAACAACAACAAACTTTAAGAAAAATGAATGACGACAGCAGAAATACCAACGTGTATGAAGGAACAAATAAAACTACAACAATAACAACGGAAACAATGAATACAAAGAGATAAAGTGCTGGTGGTGCTGTTGCTACGGCTCTGCTATTTACTTCTCTTACTCTAATATGCACGCATACATGCATGCATATGAGTTATATACTCTCACATACTCAGGTCATAAATGAAACGCATCGATTGCAGCAGCACTCACAGTAGAGCCCTGTCGTCGCTGCTGTTACAGCTGCTGCAACAACAAATACATATGACGGACATGCGCAAATGCATTCAACTTGAACTTGAAAATCATTACGGCTGTCACGCTGTTGCCACTAACGTTGTTGTTGTTAATATTGTTAGTGTTGTGCCGTTTTTCATTGTGCTTTGCTGTGCTGTTCTACTAAACTTGAAATGAAGTTGGAATAAATTATAATACAAAGGAATCAATGGGAGATTACTCGTGTGAGAGAGAGAAGGGGGAAGAGAGAGCCACAGCAAGGGAAGGGAGTCATAACAAACAAGAGAGAGAGGATGAATGGTCGAGAGGGAATGACAGCACGAGCGTAAGTTATTGGCAACTTTATATATGGGTGAGTACAAAGTACGTATAGAAAATACGTATTTTCGAATATATTAACATATTTTAAAAAGGTCAAAAGTTAGTTGTACTAATTAAAAATACGTAATGAAAATCCTTATTTAACTACTTGAGCTACGAAAAATGCCGCTTTAGAAAATAGAAAGTTTTGAGATAAAAGCTTTGATGAAAGCTTTTCAGTTTCTTTTATCTACCTGCAAATTTGAACTTTTCTTAATGTTCTCTCGGCTTGCTCAATAAAGGCATAAAGAGCGTGAGAGTCCGTGATTTGTTGTGCAGAGAAAGAGAGAGGGATAACAAAAAAAGTTTTCACAATTAACTTTCCACGCACAAAGAAAAGCTATTTTCAATACACGCAAACACTCACTCACGTAAAAGTATGCAAAGCTTTCACCGAACTTTTCACTTTTTTCTCGCCACTGCGTGCGTGGGTGGCTTAAAAACTCATCCCATCTCATTTCCTCATACGGAAGCAAACGATAGCGTTAGAAAGAAATGAAAGCAAACATTTTATCACCAAAAATACTCGTAATATTTGGTTGCATATCTTTGGGGATACAAACTTGTGATTTGCTCTTAAAATTGTATAATCATAGCAGGCAGCACAAGTACAATACAGAAGGAAGCAGCAGGCACCGAAGCAAACACACTAGGCACTGTACCTTTGACTGTGTGTGTTATTATAAAAAATAACCAAAGTGAACAATAAGTAATAAAATAAATAATAAAGTGTAATACGGTTACTTTTGCTTTTTTCCTTCGCTATAAATTGACCATGTTACGCAGTAAGTTAGTCAGGTCAAAGGTAATCGGGCGTTTACTGCAATACAATGAGTGTATCTTTTTGATACTTAGTGCTGTTGTTACCAGTTCTTCCTTTTGTTAACATTACACCAACCATACGCCTCGTTGGCATTTACGACGGCATTCACGAGAGTTATATTTCCGTCAACATACGCTAACAACTAGTCCAAAAACAAAAAAACAAACAAAATGTAAGGAACAAAAGCTATAAGCTGGAGTAGCTAGTAACTAAAAACAAAAAAGTGTGTGAAAAATTGATTGATTGATTAAAATCTAAATATAAACGTTGACAATATATATTTACATACAAACATACATACATACATATAATAATGATCGTATATTATAGCCATATGTATGTATGTATATAAAAGTGGTTCTAAATAACGAAAAAGAAATAACAAAAAATGTGAACATTTGTATGCATATAAAGCACTTTGTTTTTTAAGTGTTTTTTTTTTGAATTTTTTTCGGATATATCAAAATGTTTACATTATGCGATAAAGTTAATACGTCATAATAGCTATTGTATCTAATTCTGATAAGCGTTTCCAAAGTGTATTCCATTTGTTCACATATATAATATATTCATATTGTATAGAAATGTATGTACATAATAATATTATAGCAAAGTGGGAACAAAGTTTATATCTTTAGTATATTTAGTAGAAATATATTGCAGTTCTAAAACTAAATTTCGGTTTTCGTTATTAATAATAAAGTTGAGAAATTGCAAAATATTCTTTAAAAAGTACTATACGAGTATTATAAATTGATAAAGGATTAGAAAAAAAGAGTAATAAAATATGTACATACAAATTCTTTGTTTGTACAGCAGTAAGGATTATCCCGAATATTTCAATCACGTATCAAAAGCAATTAAAATTGGAAAACTTTATATTACTGGCCACTGACATATCCAAATACCACTATAAAAGGATGTTTTAAGTAAAGGGCATCAATCATATTGGTTGAGATAGTAAGGTTGAGATAGCAAGGGAACGAGGGTTTTCGCCAAAACCTCCAAATTTAATCCGCTAGTGCAAAAGCGTATAAAATACCCGTTTCAAACATATTGTGAAATATGAAAATATGCAAGTCTTTCGCTCAGTATTGACAAAGTCAGAAAACTAATAGTCCCTTCATATTACAGGCTGACTTACGCAAGGTTTGAGTGATTAGAAGTTCTTGAGATTCAAGAATTCACGCAACGAAGTTATTTTCCTATTGTGGAGAATGAGTTTTCTTTCAGTTCCAATCAGAGCAACGGTGCTTCGTTACTTCTGATAGAATAACAACGAATTCAAGAAGTTTAAAAAAGTACAATTCATGACGCTTTCTTATAGATTTTGCAAATGGTTGTCAAGTCGGTATCTGCTGCTTTTGCAGTCGTATTTCGACCATGTTTTCTTGGTTGTAACGCAGAGGACAAGTCTTGCCGTCGGTTATTTGAAAAGGTGAATAAATAAGAGAGTATATCCGCTAATTACGACTAAGCGATGTCTAGATCTTATACTCGTCTCGCTAATTCATCGGAACTTTGTCTTTAATGTTTACATGACTTAAATGGGCGAATTTCCCTGCATTAAGCCTAAGTTCTTGAGTAATAACAGTTTAAACATCTGTGAAAATATTAGGTGTATAACTTTGCTTCCGCCGTTTCTTTCCGGAATTAAAAGCTTTATTGTCTAAAAGTACTTACAGATGTAGTATTCAAAGTATTGTCCGGCAGTTTTCGGATTCCTTCTCGAAAAAAGGATGCATCTTTCGACACAATCCATGATGAATGCTGTTCCGCCAGGCCGTGCGTCATCGAACGAAACAGATGGTAGTCAGAAAAAGCAACGCCTGGAAAGTACGGCGGGTGGGGCAAGACCTCCCATTTCCGGATTTCCAAGTATGTCTTGACCACTTTTGCGAAGTGCGGCCGAGCATTGTTATGCCGGATGACTTATTCATGTCTCTCTTGGTACTGTGACCGTTTCCCTTCATTGCTCGACTCAAACTCATCAATTGCGTTCGGTACCGATCTTCTGTGATGGTTTTATTTGGTTCCAGTAACTCGTAGTAAATATATCACACCGAGCTGGTCCCGCAAATGACGAGAACTTGGCTTGAAACAAACCATTTTCACTAAAGCTGCGATGTCGATACGTTAACAGATGTCCAAGCCCACGTTATGACAATTTTGATATAAGAGAGTGTTCTCGGGTATGAGACGGGTTTTGCTTTTGAGCCATAAATATTCACTAGTTAAACCAAATCGTATGTTTTATATACTGTCAAAAAGGTAATGAAAATATGCAATTTTGATCCGAAAAAAGTATAGTGCTTCCATTTGCACGCAAAATATTATGACCAATCTTCTGAGGGTATGAGACACCTACAAAAATCCACCAAAAATTGGGAAAATTTTGTAGGCCTTCAGTGGCTAAGATGAAAAGAAATGACAGATTTTATTCATCATCTCCCTCTTAGGCTATCACAATGTTTGCACACTTCAAATAAACAGGCCGCATGTGATTCATTTCATGGACGACTTTTTTTTTTTTTTTGAGTTGACATGGCCAAAAATACAAAAAAAATTGGATTAAAACACTAGTTAAGTGGTGTCTCATACCCGGAAAATAATGCCATTTTGGGAATAACAAAAAAAAATTGTTTCCAATCATATATTGGCATAATCCAAAATTAGATCGCAAAATATACGAAAAACACTAAATGCTAATGCATTTCACTCACCTTTTTCAATTCATTCACTAGAAAATATGTCACACATAAAAAAAAGTTTTCGTGATCGATTTTTACATACGATGTTTGCAGCTGATACAAGCAATTACAACAAATTCTGGCTAATGTCAAAAGAAAAGTTTGACAGTAGTCAGATCGGCAATATTGATATTGCATGATGTAAAAAATCGACTGTCTCATACCTGGTGCTGTCTCATACCCGGGTACTCTCCCCTACATATTTCGACCAGCCCTCACTGATGCAGCCATCTATCGGGAAAAGGAGGAAGCAAAGCTGTACACCTGTTAGCTATCTCAGTTTTAACTAGAAGTTTGACAAATGTTTTGCAGGCCATGAACACCGGCTTCATCCGGAAATCAATGAGATTCGGTAATTTCGGATTCGGATATTTTCCAAAT
Organism: Toxonevra muliebris; assembly: GCA_963691655.1. Classification (NCBI taxonomy): domain Eukaryota; kingdom Metazoa; phylum Arthropoda; class Insecta; order Diptera; family Pallopteridae; genus Toxonevra; species Toxonevra muliebris. The sequence continues at coordinate 47,010,544 of OY829327.1, forward strand.
AGCCGCCGTTTTGTCTCGAAGCTACCTCCTACACGATTTCTGCTCGAATACTTGGCATTCAGCGATTTGAATAATCAAACAGGTTAACAGTAGGGATCGTCTTATCCGAATATGTACTCATCTTATCTCTATCACGTCTGAGATTCCTGGTATAAAGATTATATATACTAAAAGAAACAAATTAAGCTACACAAACTGTTAGCAGTGCCTTTTGCAAAATATTTTTCCCATCTTTTACTCAAATGGAATCTAAAAAGATCTGGGAATTTCGAAACCAGTTAATAAAACATGTTCAGCTAAAGAATAAATTGTTTATGCTATTTGGAATCAAATAACTTTGAGTTTCACATTCAAATAATTCTCAGGTTTTGTGAAATATTTAGCTTTATACCATTAATTTCCATACTTTCTGATTATTATTAAAAACCTTCCAGAATGGGGATTTTCCGATCTGTAGTTCAAAATTAGCAAGAAAACCTGTATATAATTTTTAGTTATAAAAATAATAGTTTGTGGGGAAAAAATATACAATTATAAGGTAGTGGGTTTTTAGGTTTGATAAATGCGATACCATTTTAAAATTTACATAAGTAATTAAAATTTCCAATCAAATATTTAATTATTTCATTATTATTATTATTTTTATTAAAAACTTAAATTTTGATTTTCCCCAAACAGAAAGTGTATAAAAAATTATTAATATATTTTATTTATTTAAATTTTACGTATATTTATAAGTATGTATTTATTATGAAAAGTGTTTGAAAACTAAAAATATACAATGTTCACAACAACAACAAAAACAGTAAAGAAAACAAAGCTTACAACAAAAACAACACACAGAGTAATGATTTGGTGTTTGTCTTTGCTAATGCATTTTGGCTAAAGAGCTTTTATCCAAACAAAAAGAAAAAAACAAACAAGAACAACTACAATAATAATAAATAAGTTAATTGAAATTAAATGAGATATGAGATTGAGATTGAGAGACAAAGAAGCAGACAGAGAGAGAGAGAGAGAGAATTGAGTGAGACAATGAGAAATATTTAATTATAAAATAAGTGCATCTGCTACGGGGATACACCCTGTGCTCGCTTTGTGAATTTGATTTAAGATATCAGTGAACACAGCTGGTGGTATCTCAGTGGCTGTTGCATCCAATACAACAAAAACAACAACAGCGTTTTACAACAAAAACAGCCATTAAGACTTGCATGCATACAATTGTGAAACCGATGATAAAAGCACCAAAAAAAAAGCAAAAACAAAAGAATGAAGTCCAAGGTAAGTACCACATTTTGTATGAGTTAATTTTAAAATTTTCTTTCCAAAACAAAATTAGCATAAGCTTCTCTAATTTTTGAGTTTCAATGAAAACAATACAAAAAAAAATCTTTAAAACAAACTTTTTTTTTTTCTTTTTAATCTTAAGTAATTTTTACTAGTCAATTTAAAATTAAATATAGTTTTATATTATTAAATAAACAAAATAAGAGATATGATTAGCAAACCAAAAAAAAAAAAATAATAATATTAATAATAATTGCATATTTTCAACATTTTCTTGTTTTTTTTTTATTTATTTTTATATTTATAAAAAAACAAAAAAAAAAAAAAAATATAAAAATTTAAAATGCATTTTTGTCATTTTTATTATAATTATTATTATGAATCCTTAATAAATCTATCTATATGAATGAGAGCAAAATTCATGAAATGCGCCGTCAGAAATTGGGTAATTTTGAAGATCATTTGAAATATTTTTCTTTTTCAGTTTCTCATGTGCTTTAGCAATTATTGTATATTAATTTAATTTAGTTTTTAATAATGCAAATTGTCATTTTTTACATTTGTAGCGGGAGAGTGAAAGGAGGAATTCGAAATACATGCCTGCATATTTAGGATGCTTTTGTTTTTGTTAATTTTGTCATACATGGCGTATGAGTTATTTATGAATTGTTACATGCAGCAATTTTGAAATTTTGTGTTGAGAAAGATTTTTCTTTTAAATCACTTTTTAACTATTTTTGAAAGAAGGGTAATTTTCATAAAGAATTCGACCTAGATGAATTTTAAATGAATAAAAATTAAATCTCTACTAAAGGAGAAAATAAATTTTATATTGAGGATTCTTTGTTGTAAAAAATTTTCGGCTTCTTGCATACAAGGATCTCCTTAAAATAGAGTTTGAACATTTTTTATACTTAAATATGAAATAATATACGAAACAGTATTGTTCCTAAGTATTATAATAGCGCATTTCACTCCATACAAAATCACAATCCATTCTGCTTCCATTCTTTCACCCTGTACATTCTTTGTACGTTCTTGTCAGAAAAGTGCATTTCCATCCGAGATTCTTCTACAATTTTCCTCAACTAAACTAAAAATTGTAAATGCGAAAATGTTATTGAATGATGCAGTTATCTTATTTTTAAAAAATATACCGCACCTTCACAAAGAGTCACAGACCCGGTACTTCCTCCTTCAGGTAAGAGGAATATCTCTCTTTGATCGTAAATCATCAAAGACTTCTGAAGTCCTCAGATGTAATTACGATTTTATACCTGAAAATCTCTATAGTTTTCATAAATAGTTTCCAAATTTTAACTAAAATATTAGAATATATAAATTGCCATCTCTTATTACAACTACTAACTGGCAATATGGAAAAAATGTTTATAAATATTGCATACACTTTAATTCTTTTAAACACTATATGCACTCAATGCAAACTAAATCTAAATTTAAACTAAAAAAAATAACTTGAACATCAATTAGTTTCGGCATAAATTTATTTTCTCTGAATGTAGGTTAATCTTGTAGCTTGTTAAAAAAAAAACAAAAATGGCTAAGAAGAAAAAAAAACAAAAACAAAATAAAAGTGCATTCACAACACACTTACTGCGTAAGCTACACCGCTATTCGCGATATTTATTTGAAAATAATTTACAAACAATTAAAAAACTATAACCTTAAAGCTATCAATAACAAAGTGAATAGAAAAACATTTTTCAGTTATAAAAAATATAAAAAAATGCACGCAGCATTTAACGCTGCAACGATTACTTTGCTCTAAAAATGTAAAACGCTCAAAAAACTACATATGAAAACTTAACATAAAAATCTTTGTATGTATTTGATATTAATCAGAGCTAAAAAATGTTTATATGATAGAAATACTAAAAGTAATTAAAAAAGAAATCAAAAACATTTGAAAATTGATTTCACGCCACACTTAGTTAAAAACGCATCCATGAGATACAATTGCAAATTACCGCCGCTAGCAGCAATTGCAGCACCACGCAATACATACACAGACAAACAGACAGAGAGACAGACAAAGACATAGATAAACAGACACTGCAATCAAATCAAATCATCGCGTGTTTGCTAGCTACACTACAAATTTACTTTTTTCTTCTTCTTCTTCTTCTTTTTAATTCTATTGCACATTTTTACAATAAATTTTTGCTATGCTTTTTTTAAAAAAAAAATACTTATTGTAATTTTGGTATTTGATTTTAGTTTTAAAAATAAATTTCGTTTGGCCCACAGTCAAATTGGCGACTATGTGAATTAAATGATTGCGACCATCTCATTTTTTACTTATTATTTCTCAGTTGCTTCTAAATCAAAAATAAAAAAAATAAGAAAAAAAAATTCGAATATATGTCGTTGCCGTCGTTGTCGTCGCTGTCTTAGTTGCAGTCATTGCGGTGAAGACATTCTGGTGACATTATTTGTCACCAGCATAGTGTTGTATTATTTTGTGCCTTTTCCCTTCCCTTCCCTTCCCTTCCACTATACTCTTACTGCATTGTTGTTGACATTTGAATGACCGTCAATTATCCTTTAGTTTATAGACAATTGCGATTTTGCCGTCCGTCGAATATTCGAAGGTGTCCCATTGTTCTACATGGCTCTACATACATTACATATTCATTTTTACCCTTTTTCTCTTTTTTGTCTGCTTTTTGGCCTGTTTTTTTTCGTCTTTTTCTACTTCTACATATACATACATATATGCATATGTATTTATATGATTTTGGCATAATCGCGTAATAAATATCTGAAAATAAACCATATCAGGGGGTCAAGGAAATTTGGTTTCTTTTTGCTTTGCAGCTATTTGTTGTTTATGTAACGCTTTCAATTTTCAATATGTAATTGCAATTACATGAAACGAAAGTCGAATTTTTCATGCACGAGTATGCATATTGTTTTCGTTTTTTTTCCTATATTTGTGTTGTTGAATTGAAATTTTTATATTCTGGTTAGAAAATCCACTAGTATTTTTTTCTATGTACATATGTTTATAGATTGTATCGCTTGCCTCAGCCTGAGATTCAGCATTTCAGCATAGTCTACTCTCTTTCTGAGTTACTCCGTGACCAATTGGAGCTGAATTATTCTTAAAGCACTATAAAAAGATTTAACCCTATCAATAACTAAGAAATTGAAGAAGAGGATTTGTGTTTATTTGCTTCCTCACAAAACTTCAATGAAATACTGGTCAGGTAGAAGGGGATGGGATTCCCCAAATTCCCTACTTTGTATTAGACAGTGAGCTATTGCTCACTGTCCGTTTGTACGCTTATCAATTTCAGTGAAGACGACGAGTTTCATATTGGGGATTGAACAAGAAAACTAATTTTTTGCTTTTTGCCTAAAAGTGAAAATGTAGTAGAATTTGCTTCAATAAAAAATAAACTAAGCTTTTAGTTATACTGTTTGGCAATAAATAAATGTTTCTTCCTGCGGTTATCAAGTATAGTGTTCTTACTTCACGATTTCGCTAAATACAAATTAAATTTTTAAAAAGACGTAGTACGTAAGGTTTTCAACACATTTTCTCAGAGAGATCAAATGCAACCCTGCTTCTAAATTTCACTTAAAGTTAGAGTGTTAAAAGAGAGCTGTTTTCTGATTGGCTCACTTAGTTATAACTCGTAGTCAAAACAACTACAACAAACCCATAAACTAATGCAAAGAAAATGGGAATGCGTTTATAAAATGGTCGATCTCTTTCGCTTCATAAACTCTCGCTCCGATTATAGCAGCAATAAGAATATCGATATTCTTGAAAATTACGACGAAAAATGGTTTATTTTTTCTTTCTCTCTGCTATTGTTGTTGTTTGCCTTCTTAGCTTATTTCAGTTTCATTCAAATTTACGCACGATTTCGTTGAAATATTTCAGCATTTTATTCTAAGCGCTTACAACGCTCATTTATTCTAATGAGAAATTCGATAAAATAATTTTATTCTAACAATAAAAGTAGTAAAAAAAAAACAAAATATTAGATACATATTTGCATGTGCATATAATATAAAACGTCAAATTTTCGTTGACCTTCATGAAAAAATCTCGATCGATAATTTCACATAATTGCGTTATTTTTTATTTTTTTTTTTTCAATTTTTGTTTAAATGAATCACCTTGAACATTACGCCCAATGCAATTCTGTTGTGTGAGAGAAAACGTCATTCGAAAAAAAACTCATTACAAAAACAAAATACACAAAAAACACAAACAACAACAAAACCAAAACTTTGATATATGTAGTTTGAAACTAAAAAGCTTCAAAACCGACATTCAAACTAACTAAAATACAATAACAACAACCAAATATACCTACGTAAAATATCATGCGATTAGAAAGAACGAAAGAAAAAAAAAAAGCAACAACAACAAAAATACTTCCTGCAGCCACATACTAAAAATGCATCGACTAACAGAGGGTGAGAGACACACACTGTGAGAGAGTGTGAGAAAGAGCGCAAAAAGTTGCAAGTGCATTTTTATGTAGTAACCTGAGCGTATGGCCAAATCATATGATAATAAGCTTCATTATTATAAAACAGTGAACGAGCAGGCAGCACTGAAGCTTTTTCATATTCTACACATTTTTTGTAAGCACAATTTTAGCTGAACGAAAAGCTTCAGCTACAACTATTTTTTTACTCACACACGATGATTAAAATTGAGCGAAATAATAAACTTACACTCGTGAGCAGAATAATATTTGGCAGCACTTAAGTAAATTTCAACAGAATAGCAACTAAATTGAGCAGTTGAGCTTCGGCTTTGGGCAAACTCAGTCGTTTTAAACAATATCTTTTTTTTGTTTTTTTTTTTGATTTTGCTTGTGACTAATGGAAATAGTTTCGGTTTAATAGTACAACGATTACGATTGAGGAGCAGCAACAGCAATAGCAACCAGCGACGACAACTACACATTGCATGTCATTTGAGAGTGTTGCTGTTGCAGTTGCAGTTGCAGCAGCAACTTTGTATGTTGTTGCAGCTGCAGCAAACAAGTAAGCTCGAAAATACTATTGCATGTGTTTCGTAGTATATTTCACCTTAGCGCGTCTTTGAGCGTTTTGTGTGTGTGTGTTTTTTTGCTGTTGCTGTTCGTTGTTGTTGGAAAAGCGATTTTCACGATTTTCACATTTCTATCGAGTCGACGATGATTATGATGTTGATGATGATTATGATGAAGAAGGAAAAAAGTGAATGTAGTTGAAAGAAAATCGAGTTGAATGCGTTCGTGGTTGTCGTCCGTCGCATTCGTCGCGCTCTGTGGCCAAGGCAAAATTTTACGAATCGTCAAAAGAAGAAAATAAATACAAAAACAATAAAGCAACGTGAAAATAATATAAATACAAAAAAAATATCGGAAAAACGAAAACCACAGCGACGTCGTCGAAGTCGTCACCGTGGCGCAGCAAATGAAGACGAAGAAGAAGCAGCAGTGGCAGAATAAACCAACGGTTGCACTTTTTTGAAATTTAGACCATCAGTGTTAATTTATACATCGAATCAACAACAGCACAAGAAAACAAAATTAAAACTCTCGACGATAATAACATTAGCAAATCACATCCAATTCAAAAAATAAGAAAAGCAAAAATAAAAATTTAAAAAAAGGCTGATAGGAAGCCGCAGAAAAAGTGGGCGAACGAACAACATTTTTAACAATTTCTTTACCAACGGATTAATTTCATTTATATAAAATTATCAAATTTAATTTAAATTTAACACATAAAAATATTAGCTAAAAAGAAAATGTCAAATAAGGGAATCAGCTGTTCCACTCTCTCTCACACAAGACTTTAGCTAAGCCAGGATTGTGTGTTATTGATATGAGAGAGCAGCACGTGACTGGGTATAAAACGGGCAGACACAAAGAGCCAAACAAAAATAGAGTGTAAATTGTAATATAATTTATAGGAACAAAGTGATGCATCTTTACAAATATCTACATAAATATTAAGCAAAAATAATTAATGAAGTTTTCACTAAAAATTCACAACAATTTTCATTACGTAAACAAAAGATTTTCCCACACACACGTTTTGTGTTTTTCTGTTTCTTCGAAATGTTTCCATGCATTCAATGCAGCGCATTGCATTACCTTCACCTGTATTTGTTGTTGGTAGTAGTTGTTTTTTATCGTGAGAGAAGATAGAAGAGAAGAGAGAGTGTATATGTGTGTGTTTGAACGAAGAGGGCTGCTATTAAATTTGTTACTATTCTCCTTGTTGCTTATTGCTCCTTTTACTCCCTCTGTCCTCCCTCCGCCCTGTGTAACTTTCCCTTTTTAGATAGCCATTTTTCACACACACACACACACACCACCGAATATGAATGTACATATACAAGCACATGCATCCACACATTAAATATATTCACACAAAAAATAGGCTACAACAACAATTAGTAGGGAGTAGCAAAAAAACAGCAGCAGCGCAGCGACGCATTATGCAATGACATAATTCACCTTATTTTTCTTCTTCTATTGCTGCTGCTACTTCTCAATGCGCTTATATTTTTACTGCAATTATTTTTGTTGCTGTGGTTTTCATAAATACCTATTGAGGCTGTGTTTGTTGTTGTTGTTGCTATAAATTGTACAAATGTTACACTTGCAGCACACACACACACACACACATCCCCACTTAAAAGAATTTAGCTAAAATTAACTTTTTTCTTAAATGAAAGAGCAAAAAAACAAATAAAAATCTTGCAGATTTATTTTCAAAAATTGCTATAAAAATAAAACAACAAACATAAGAAAAAAGAAAACAAACGTAGAAATGTAAATGGTTTTTGTATGTGTATTGCACACTTATAAACGTATGCAATCATAGCAACATACATACAAATAAACAAATACACAGATATAAATATATAATATCGTACAATTGTGAAATGCTGGTGCTGCCGCACATGTGTTGGTGTCAATTTGTCTTTTTTAAAACAATCATCAGCTTCAGTGCATCATCATTAGCATTAGCAAGAAGCAGCAGCAGCAGCTAGCAAACAACAACGACAACATTTTCTATTGGCAATTGTTGGTTGTCGCTTTAAAAGCTTCTGCTACTTACCTCCTGCCGCCTGCATTTGTCGCACACAATTTTTTTTTTTTTTTGCTTTGAATTAATTTCAACGCATAAATGGCACTACTCTTTTGTTCTTCTTATGCAAACGTGTGTTGTTGTTCGATATGTTTCTGAATGATTTTATTTCTTTGTTGTTGCTGGTGCTGCGATTTAAGGCAAATCTTCACATACATACTCATATATACTTCATATTTCGTGACTCTTTTTTATTTTAGATTTTTGCCCTATGATTATTTTTTAGTAATAGGGCGGTGTTTTTCCCCTGTTTATCTATTTAAATTATTATGAAATATTGAAATCACATATTCTTTCTTGCTAAATTGCAGATTTCTCAATGTCTGCTTGTGAAATCTATAGAAAATTTTGTATTTAAAATGTAAAAATGAGACGAATCAGACCATTACATGCTTTGCTTCATTTTCCCTGAACGTGATTGAAATACCTTATAAGACTAAGTAGTCCTTAACATATTTCGACTAACTCGAACGGGGTTTGGGATTATACTAACTCGAACGGGGTTTGGGATTATACCCCTTCATTTCCTTACAGATATAGATTGACAGGTCCCTCTTTAAGCTAATAATAATTTTCCAAAACTCAACAGTTCATTCTGAAAGAAAAACACGTTTTCAAAGAAATTTCGATGAAATATTCTCTGAAAATATTCATGCGCTTCAACCAAATTCTAAGAAACAGTAGCAATTTTATTTTATTATCTACTGCTGCTACAAATCGAGACAAAATCGAAAGATAAACAGCACATGATTGAATCTAACAAGAAGCCAATTACGTTTGTTTTTAAATTACAGAATACGATAATTTTGGACTAGTAAATTCAGCTACAATTCGCGATTACAGCTAATGTTACGAGGGATTTTAACCTAGAGTGCATATAACAACTGAAGCAACAATAGAATTTGTTAAAAAAATTTTTAATTTTTATTGCATACAATAAATCATAAAGCACAAAATTTTTTGAAAGAAACTTCCATTATTTAGTTGCGTAGTTGTAAATATTGATGGCTTTTCATTTTTCTATATAAATGCACGTGAACCAAATTCTAGGAAACAACTGCAATTTTATTTTATTATCTACGACTGCTACAAATCGAGACAAAATCGAAAGAACGACGGTCAAATAATAATAATAAAAAAAAAAAATAAAAACTAAAAGTAGGTAATAAAAACAAGCCTTGTATACTATAAATACAAAAACAAATCGTACTTCCCCTTGATGTCATATCATGAACAAATATATGAGTTGTACTTATATGAAAATTAATATAATAAATATATACTGACGCATATGAATATTATAGTTTATCCACTTGCTGTTGAGCGGCAGCACATGCAGTATATGTGTGTGTGTATTTGTCATATGAGCACACAAATGCAATTTGAATCAAAAGCCACACGAAATTCAAGTACACGCTTTGGTTATGTATTCAAAAATTAAAACAAAAACTGATACATAAAAAAACAAGTAAAAATAACTAGCAAAATAAAAACAATACAATAAAAAAATAGAACAAAATTTAAAAAAAAAGAAAAAACACAACATGGAAAAGAAAATAATAACATACATTCAAACACACAAACCCATACATATGACTAGTAGCAGCTAACTACTTGACCTTGCAAAGTTTTAAATACCATTTTTAAAATACTTGTAAAAAAAAATAACGAGATAGATAGAGCTGTGCCCACGATGTTTTTGTATCCAACTATTCATATATAAATGTTCGTACATGCAGATATACATAATAACTACATACATACATATGTGTGTATGTCTAGTAGAGAAACTAATACGCTTAGAAATCAAGAATTTCATATGGCACTTTTTTCGTGGTGCTACTGCTATGACAGCAAATCATCACACATACACACATACATACATGTGTGAATTTTGACAAACTGCATTGCATTGCATTTCAGTGTAGGCTTCTGTATTCTATCCTAAAGCGGGGGCTTAATGTTTTTGTTTTTAATATACGTAAATGGACTCATATGCCAATGTGTTTTTCTTATTAACAGCCATTGCGTATCTACATATATTTCGAAAGACAGAAAGTGGATTTAACCCGTAACCTCACAACTGAGTGAGCCAGATGTTTGCTTCAAATTTTTTTTATACCTGGTATAATTCTCTGCAACTTTTAATATCCCTCTTGCTATTTATAATAAACAGATAATGGAATTTAGCAAGATTAGCATCTCTTATTCTCTTTTCCACAATATTTTTTCAGCTGAAAGTATTTAATTAATTTTAAATAATGAAGTTTAGGGTTAACGTGAACTTTACCTGCACTTTTTTTATAACCATAGATCTTTAGAGCCTCATAATTTAAAGATCAAATTAATTTTTTCATAGTTTCTTGCTGTCTATTGTTGTTTTTGCTTGGTATCAGTTAAAGGGTCTTTGTACCAAAAAATTTTCAAAACGAATTTTTTTTTATACATAAAGAAAAAAGATATTTGGTAGGCATGCTTATTAATATTTAAAAAATGTACAAATTTGTTCTTATATAAAATAAAATTTTTTGAAGAAAAAAATCAAAAATCGGTCGTTGACAAAATTTAACCGACTAATCTGTTGTTGTATACATGTATGGTCCCAACTAGGGTCTATTTAAAAGATCGGTTTTAAATTTCTCGATTTTCAGGCAATTTTATAACCTCAAAAGTCGAAAATTACGAAAAACAGCCACAATTTTGTTATTTTTTTTTTATCAAAAAAATTCATTCTAGTTCAGACGATAGAGACTTCAATACAAAATAATATTTAGGTAGAACGACGGAGGAAGTTAGTAGTAAGATTTTGTTAGTTTTTGTGACCACTTTCATAAATATCATATTCATTTCCATTTTTCATTATTATCTATAATTTCGTGTTTATTTTTTGAAAAATATTAAAAAAAAAAAATCAGTTTTTCACATCGTGCATTGTTTTTTATCCGGCATTCACTTCATGGTTCTAATTTCAATAATTTGCAAACTGTATTTATTTCGATTTTCAGTCTTTTTTTGTTTAAAAAAGTTCTCATAAATTAAGTAAATTATAGGATTATAAATAGTTGTCATGCACTTTTCTCCTAATAGTTTTAGTTTTTTTGCCATTGTCTCAGTTTTAGTTGAAATTCTCCTCTCCTCCTATTTGGAAACTACATCCACATAAGTTTCCCAGTGAAGTTTTAGATTTATATCATTTTTGTGTTAAGATTACCCCAAATTGTATTGTATCTTTATAAGATTATGATACAAAAGAAATACTTTATCTATATTTTCCTTTTGAGTCTTTTTACATTTATCTCATATTTTTATGATGGATACAATTTTTGCAGATAGCATTCTTTCAGGTTTCTTACCTCTGATTGACTCCCAGATTCAGTGGGTTCTCTATAGTAAATTTTAAAACACCTTTATTACTCCAATAAATATCTGTAGTATCTGTGTCTGTTAATCAAATAATTGTATTTACTTGGAATATGTATTTACATATCCAATAATTTCAGTTTTAATTATAAACGCGTTTTAGAACTTGTTTCTCTTCTAACTATGTACATTCAATGGCAATAACGTACGACTTTAAGTTATAAAATTGCCAAGTTTTAACCTTTGATGCATGTGTTTGTATGTAATAATTAATTAATTACCGCACATAGATGTATTTCGAGTGTAAATCAATACAAATACGAAACACAAATTTTTCAATTATTAAATTTTTCAAAAGATTGCATCACTAGCGAGGAGATTTTTTTTTGTTTTTTTTTTTTCAAAAAGATTATGATTAGCGTACATGCATATTACTTGATGTATGTACATATATTAAACATTTTTATTAAATATACTTAAAGCTTTAAAAATATAATCTTTAAAGCAACAAATCGTATTTGCTGAAAATATTATAAGTATTGCAATACTAAACGAGACAAGTTCAATGACTTTTTTTTCTTCAAATATTTTTGTACTTTTATTTCAGTTTCAGACTTTGTGCCCATTAATGTCTGGGCATCATGATTTTTTAACGCGTCTTTTGATTTTTCGGTTTTTTCTTTTGTGTTTTACTTTTTCAAGTAGAAAATTTTTGTTTGTTGAGTACTTTCTATTTTATTAAGTTCTTAGTCATTATTAGCTCATATGTTTGCATAATTCTATACTTAAAAAAAAGAAGAAATATACATTTTTTTTCCCCGCTATAAAGTTTCTATAAATTTTATAACAAATTTCATAATTCACATTTTAAAAATAGACAACAAAAAAGCAAAAAAGAAAAGAAAACTAATTATGTCAAATATATTTTCTGAGTATTGACGCAATATATACAACAAACTTTGCATTTCGTTGAAATGTTTATCTTTATAAATGTGGATGTATATTTTTATTTTTGAAATTAATACTAAAAAATATTTGTATTTTACAATTTTAAACGATCGCCTTCAATGTGACATCATCTTCGTTAAATTGAAACATAGTACAGGTTTTTCAAAATATACCAGCACTTTTTTATTATTTTTATTATTTATTTAAACAATGCGAATCTCTCACTTTATATTTCAAAAACTACGAAAATAATCAATCATGTCAAATACTACCGTAGTTTTTGTTGCAACGATATGAGAATACGAGAGAGAGAGAGAGTGATCATAAATATTCCAGAGAGGCAAAGACGCCAACGCCAACGGCGCTGTTTAAGATATCCGTTATAGTCTGGAAATATATACAGTATTTGAGAGCAAATGAGAGTCGTTGTCTCCACCATTGCCAAAAAATTAAAGAAAAAAACACAGACGGCTTCAAATTGATAATGTAAATAAAGGCGGTTAAAAATTTCTGTTGTTTATTTTTTCTATTTTTGTATATGTATGTATTTCTGTGAATCATTTTATTGTATGAACATACAAAAATGAAATATTTAACTTCAGTGACGACATTTCAATAAAATGCATTAATTTGCTTCTTTATTTATCTACACAATTTTTCTGTGTTTGTGATTTTTTCTTTTTTTAGTTTTAATGATTTAGTAAATAAATTTTCCATTCGAAAATTTTTTACTATTTTGTTTTTACTAGTTACTACGAAGTAATTATTTGTAATTTTTTTTCTGCTTTGTATTAGTTTAAATTTTGTTGTTTTTGGTTTCTTCAAGCGCTTTCTCTTAATTAACTCGTCACGCCACTGTTATCTCGGTTGCCTATAAAAAGATTTTTTTTTTCTGTGATATTTCAACATAGTATTTTTCTGTGTGGTTTGTGTGTATGTTTGCTTATAATTATAGCAACTCATAAAAAATGTAGACTTATGATTTTTTTCTTTTAGCTAAAATATATAATTTTTTTTTTTTGTTTTTGAATTTTTAAATACATATTGTTTCTGCGTATTCAATTTTATTTATTATTATTTTATATCAAGTAAAAAAAAAAGTTTCATGTGATATTTGCAAAATTCTTGGTTTTCTGCCAAATATGCTGGCTCACGATTATGTTAGATTTTATATATAATTCATTTTTATATAATCTGCATATATCCCCACATCACAGCGTATTTAATTTTTTTTTCTATTTCGTTCACTTTACAAATGAGTGTTTTATCGTTATACTCATAGATACTTTGGCATGGCATGACCTTCGACAAAAGAAGAAAGGTCAGCACTTGCATTACTTTCAGTTACAACTACATGCACACATGTGCATGTATCTGCGAGTATTGTGTATCTATACTCGTTTATATCTATTATATTTTTAATGTGAAATTGGGTCATTGCTATTGCTGTGACCTAGTTTAAATAGTGGGGGCCATGAGTTTAGATTAAAATAAAAATACAACAGAAAAATAGTAACAATATAATGAAATCAAATTGTTTTTTTTTTTTTTGCAATTCAACTTAGAGAAATATGGATAGTGCAAAAAATTATTTGTGATTATAATAGTAGATGTGGAGTTATTTAAGTGGAAAAGAAAGATTTGAAAAATACATAGCTGCAGTTTCAAAAAATTTAAACTTATTCTTTTTGAGATACATACTCGTACTATACAAAAAAGTCTTTACATTTACTCTACTTAATAATTTCACAAAATATTGCCAGTTACTAGTTCTTATGTTTTTTTTTTTTTTTTTTTTTGAGAGGCACTGGTTTTATGTTTAAAAAATGTATTTAACCATTAGCTAGTAAATTTCTCTATAGATACCACCAAGTGCAACGTTAACCCTCTAGTTCTCAAAATTTTGATTGATTTAAAAAAAAATTGGGACTGATAAATTTTGATATAAAAAGCATAAATTTGATCTCAAAACTCTAAAAATTTAATGGGCGTGGTTTTATGAAGCCGGAAAGGTTGAATGTCTAAAAGTATTTGTTGTTGAATAAGCTTTTAAATAATTTGCTTTAAGTTTTTAAATATTTTGTTTAAAAAAATTCAAATTCCTAGCTACTCACAGGTAGTTTTTTTATCTGGCTAGTATGGCGGAAAGTATTTTATTTATTTTTATCTCAAATCCAATCGAAATAATTAATTTTCCAATTTTTCACAAATTTTTGACATTGTCTGTAATACGCCTCGTAACGCACAACTGATGCATTTTTTTTGTAAAGCTTGGGAAATTCAACGATATAATAAAATGCAGCAACAAAAGTTATTAAGGTGGTAATTACACCCGTTTTGATGAAGGCTGTCTAGCGGCACGCTTGGGAGCTAGAGGATTTAGTGGCATTGACATGAATGTTGTTTAATTTGTGTTTAAATGTTTAGCTTTGTAAAAATTATTATTACTTCAAGCACTGATTCTATTATAATTTATTTTGCCTTCATTACAATCAAAATATGGACAAAGTACAAAGTGTGTTTATTTCAGAAGGCATCAACTTCAACCTCTAGAAGGTGTAATCAAAGATAGCACAGTTTTCCAAATTAAATGCTAAAATTTTTATAATTTTATAAACAAATTCGATTTTAAATTCTAATTTTGAAATATTTAATTGATAATTTGTTGGGTAATTTCCCAATAGATGCCACAAAATGCAAAGTTTTAGTAGCATTGGCATGAATCTTATGTTTAATGTAGGATATTTATACTTAACAATTTTTTTATTCTCTCTTAAATTAACTGGAACGATAAAAATTTGGCCTAGGTATATTCATTTGATCATGAGTCGTTAAAGTTTTGTGGAAAACTTTGGAAAAAATTTCTTTGAGGAAGATTTCCAGATATTCTCAATTTAGTAAAATAATTTGCTGAGTATTTCAGAGTTAAGTGTTTTGGGACCAATTTTACAGTGTTCATTTAAATTGCAATCTATACATTTATTAGTGTAACTACAATTTTATTCCAGAAGATTCAGAAGTGCTATACTAACAAATTAGCCTAAAATTATCTGATTTAAAATCGGTTTAGCCAATTCCAAAATATAAATTAAAATTCACTCATTGAACAAAGCATTGCATTCATCGTTGTTACAATCATTGCTTAAGCGGGAGTAAATAACAAATGAGAGAAAGAGAAGACATGAGTAACGGCATTTCCCAGAATTATCTAACGAATTATCTGCATACACAAATAACAAAACAAACACAAACGAGAAGTTTGATTCTCTTTTGATATTTGTTTTTTCATAAAGAGATTTCTTGAGCAGAAAAAAAAGTAGCCCCAGCTACTGGGGCCTTACCGACTAGTTGACAGTTAATTTTTAGAATTCATTTTCATAGTTCGAAGTTAATTTCAATTTAAATGCCTATGTATGATTTGTTTTCAAAATATTCGACGCAAAAACAGTTGATCTAAATTAGTTGAAAAAAAAAAACTCCAAAAACGAAATATATCGGGGGGAATCAAATAAAGTGGGAGCTGGAATAGAGATATGGTGAAATTTTTTTAAAGATGTAAATCAAAACGATGATAATTGAGAGAACGTGAGTCGATATATTACTCTATTTACATTGACTTAACGGCAACAAACTTCAAAAACTTTCAACATTTTGGGGTTTATAATATAAAATACGCAGCAGGTTTTTATTCGACTTTTGAGTTTAGCTGTTATTCCTTATTGCCACAGAATTAAATCAGTTGTTGATGTATCAATTTGATACAATGCAATGCCACAATTAAAATAGAACCGAAACATATTTAAATATAATTATTTATTTTTTTTTTTTTTTGGAATATTTTCATTTAATTATAAACCTTTCTATAATTTTATTTAATAAAAATATGTTATTACATTTTTCTTGTTATATTATTTAGTTGTACATGTGAACTATGAAACATGTGAAACAATTTATATTTAAAATGTGTATCAATTTTATACCAACGATGGATCCGTGTTAAATAGGGGCACTGTGAAAACCGGAAAAAAAATAACCCAAATTATTTCCAAACTTTCGACTACCAAAAATATTCACATAACTACAACAAAAAAACTTTCAAGTATATGCAATATGTATGCATGTAATATAGTATATTCAAGTATATCCTTTCTACAAATACAAGACGTAAAAAACCTTCAAAATTTCGGTCAGCATACAATGCATAAAATGTATGTATAGTATGCATATGTGTAAGTGTGTGCTTATTGCATATAAATAATATTATTGATTTTTAAAGTTATGGTACTGCAAGATACAATTGCGAACTGTGTAAGTACAATATACTATACAAAATGCAAACATACATACATAGGCATGTGCCCATTTAGCATGCCCACACAAACAGATTCACTGCTATATACACTTATGTATATATATCAATATTAGAGTGTGTGTGTGTGTTTATATATGCAATAATTGAAACTAGTGCCAAAATCTAGTACTAAATCTATTTGTTTTTACACTCTGCTACTATGTGCATAGTATATGTGCACAACCTTTTTTTTTTTTACTACATTTAAATGAAGCACTATCTTTTTGTTCTTTGTTTGATTTTTGTTCTTGTTGTGCAACTATTATAGATGCACTGAATTTCGACATTTATATAGCAACAATAACAAAAACTACAAACTTACCAAAAATAAAATGCTTGGCTTACATCCAAATAACAAATCGAAATATGCACGCTCTCTCCTCGAAAGTGAAACACACTCACTACTCACTCGATGTCGTCTATGAAAAGTGCATAATGATAGCAACAACAATATCAGCAAAATGTTTTTATTTTAAATGTACTTTAAAATATTTAAAATGCATTTTTTGCTATAAATAATAGCGATTCTACTCAATAGTACTTTTTTATAACCATATATATATAGAGGGCGAGTATCCAAGTGAGAGAGAAAGAGAGCGAGAGTACAACGCAAAAAGTGAAAATAAGGACAAATTTATCATTACGTGGCAATTGCATAATTTTTCTTCTTTTTTTTTCAATAAAAACAAAATGAAATGGTTGGCAACAAACTTAAATACGAATAAAGTAGAATACTTTTTGACTATTTACACAATCGAAGAGAAACGAACATAGAAATTTATTGTAGTTGAGGTGAAAGTATATATTTTCAATACCCAAAGTTTTCTACCCAAGTGAACTGAAAATAACTCAACTTTTCAGCGTGAAGAATGGAAAGACAACAACAAACCACCAAATAGAAAAAATCGATTGACCAATATTTGTTTCCATTATTATGATTGTTTTTATATTTATAACTCAGTTGTTGAAATTACAATTGCATTGTCGTTATATACTTGTATGTAATGATTTATTACTTGCTTATCTACCAAAAAAAAAAAAAACAATTCCCAAAAATCGCATGAATGTCAACAAACGAAACCACAGCAAAGGCTCAAGACAAAAATTTAGGCCAAAATAACAAAAAATATTTCTTTGATCTCTGTATAATTTATGTTTGCAGTTTTCAGTGTTTGACTTTTGTTAAGTTGCAGCCATCAACTGCAACATAAGCGAAAAGCGATTGAAAGAAATTTAATTTAAAATATATTTTGAGCTTAGTTGTTTCAGTTTTTATTTTCCTTCACTCACATTGGCCCAGTGGGACGCATCAGTTACAAAGTATTGTATATATCCCCGTTTGTAGTTATGGCATTGAAACGAAACGGAAAAGTAATGCTGGTAGGTGGACGTTCGAAATATTAAATGTCAACGTCAAATCAGTCATTCATTCATTCAGTCAAACAGTCATGTGCCATTGTTGTTGTTGTTAGTTACATAGTTAGTTAGTGTCATTTTAAGTTGTTTTTTCCTCTTTTTTGTTATTGTAATTCTTGGTTTCCTTTACTTTTCTTTACACTCTTTTGTACTCCTTTATTGGTTTACACGTAATAATTTATACATATGACTTAGTGTAATTTTAAAGTGTTGAAGAATACTTATTCTTTTTTTTTCTTTTATTTTTCATTGTTCCACGTTCATTTATGTAAATGAAATTATAAATTATTATTCTTTTTTGTTTTAAAATCAATATTTTTGTTTTTGTTTTTTTTTTTAATATTAAAAAAAAAAAACAAAGCTTATATCGTTTACGCTGCCAATCTATCAATTATGCGATTAAAAGTTTTAAATTTTCCTTTTCAACCTTGTGTTTTTTTAAAATAATTATTACTTTTTAAGAAGCTTGCACTTGCTTTCCATTTCTGAGTGTCAAATATTCTTTAAAAGTATTTCATTTCTATTTGTTATTAATTTTTTTCGGAACATCAGCATATATGGTTCAAGCTTGAACCAAAGGCACTATTGATAGATCCGTAATGGTAGCCGCACCTACAACTCATTTACTGATTCTAAAGGATTACATAAAAAATGCTTTAAATTTTTATGAAAGAAAACTTATAAATAATATAATTTATGATTAAAATTAGTATTTACGAATGTATCGTTAAAATTCAATCTTTGCTTTTTATTCGTGCATAACTACTGCTGCATTGTAAAATTTTTAAGTTTGCGCAAAGTTTTGGTCAGTCACGTATTCTAGAGCTAGATTTTAGTATTCATTTATTTTAAAGCCACTTGGTATCTATTTAAATGATATGAATTTATGCAAAATTACTGATTTTAGAGAGGTTGGCCTCAGTAATTGTGAGCTTACTAAAAAACTTAACAGATCTGATAGATGAATTCGAAATTATTTGAAGAAACAAATTAATTATGAACCAAAATTAAAGCTTTCCCAATGAAATACTTGCGATATTATCAACAAGGCAAGCGATTCAAGAAGAATTGGACACCAAATTGCGAAATAATGTGGCCTTAATGTATTTTAATGCAAGGCAACTCGTGTTTTGAAGCGTTCTCCACACAGAGTAAGGCAAAAACTATAAGCCAAGCACTGGTTTTGCATAATTCTGTTGAAATCTGCCTCTAATTTGTACGAGAAAAATGGAAAAGAGATTGGAAAAAAGATTGTTGTTGTTGACAAATTTTCTATTGTCATTTTGAGCAATTTTTTAATTTTTGGTAATTTTTATCGACAAGAAAAAGTTTTATTTAGACGGCCCTAATGGGTTTAACTTATATCAGAGGCATTTCCGAAAAGAGCCTTGTTATTCTTCCAAAAGGAATTTTTATGTAGGTACCACAATGATTTTACAGGGCCCACTAATTGATTTTTTGGCATGACAACAATTCAATTCATAGCAGTCAAGGAATAACACCCTATGGTTGTAGTCACAACGTTGAAGTTTTAAAATGGCTAGCTTGCTCCCCATATCAGAAGCAAATATAAAACAATTAGGAAATTCTTGTTCATGCGAACATGCGATGAAAACAATATGTTTCAGAGTTAAAAAATGCTTGATACAGAGCATGCAAAATCAAATTTTTCAGCTAATCAAAAATAAAGAAGGCTCAACACATTATTGAGTTACCAATTCTTTTATTTTGTGCAAATTTTGTAATTATTTAATGTTCATTCTTAAACTATAGTAGAAGCTGTGAAGATGAAGAAGAACATGAGACCATCTACGACTTTCACTGTAAATGCCCCAATCTTCAAATCCATCGACTCCGTTTGCTAGGAGACAGACAATTCGAATAACTGGAGGACCTGGCGAAGATTCCGCCAACTGAACTTGTAAGGCTCATTATGTGTACTAAGTGATTTCACGATGAGTAAAGTCCTTTGAGATCTGGTTCGTAGGTGGAGGACCAATTTTTGGGGCCCCCGTGCTCAGTCTTTCTGAGCACATCCCTCTAAACCTAACATAACCTAACCTATGTTCATTCTTTATTCTGTGGTCACAAGCAATTACCGCCAAAGTCGAAAATCATGCTTTCGAAAAAAATCACTTTTTATATACTTACACACGGTGGGCAGGAAGCGACGATAGGTTGCTAAAAATGTCGCCAAAAATTGAAAGTAGGGATGTATTTGTTGATGATTACAGGTGAAAAATCTGTTTGGAATGAATTCCTAGCTGCTCCTGTTTCAAAGATATCCACGTTTTACCTACAGTAGGTGGAGAAAGTTAGTTGTTAAAATGAAAACGAAACTTTAGCACCACCTTTTTTGCTATGAATTTTAGTGAACAACTCAAAAAATTGTATTAGAAAAAATTTATTGCAAAATCAAAGTTTCTTGCACTAGCAATGCTAAGATCAAAAACGGAAATGGAAATTTTATTTGTTTAGGAGATATTTAGTAAAAAGAAAAATATAAAATATTTATGGCTAATGTAAAATACGAAATTGGAAATACTATGTCAATTTAGGCTTTTTTTGTAAAGGAATGTTTCATTTATTGACTGGCATATAACATAGTGAGTTAAGCGATTATTGTATAATTAAATTTACCAAGCCATGGAATTAGGTCAATTTGCAATAATCACTTATCTTTACTTTGGCTCTTAAACTAACTCTCTTCTTTATAATATTGTAATTAATTTTTGGGAAAATATGAATGAAATAAAATTTTTGGAAATATTTTCTTAAGTATATTTTGGTGCTTATGGTAAATGTAATGGGACTTCATTACGACTTAAATCAATATGTTTTTATTAATATCTTTTTAAAAAACATTGTTGGAGAAACAGGGATTTCACGTTAACATAAAGTTTTGTTAGTAGAATATGGTAGCATGCATAACGCAATTCTTTCTTAAGTTGACTTAGGCTGTTATTGCTTGTGACCACAGAGTTATGCACCAATAAAAAGCAAAGGTTGCATTTTTGTGATACACCCGCAAATATTTCTAAAATAATTCTGATTTTGAATTAACTTATTTTTAGTGGTCCTTCGTAAAGACTTTTGGATTCATTTAGCAACCTCTAAAAACCAGTGAATGTGGTGAAATAAAGGTGCGGCTATAGTTATGCATCATTTTGTATGTAATCTTAACCCCAGATAATTGTAATAAATGACTCAAACTTTTCAATATCATATAGATTAAATGACTTCATTTTATTTTCTCACAACAACTGAGATTACATGCCATTGTTGAATCAAATCGAATCGTCTTCTTGTGAAATGGAATCTAAAACAAACTTGAGCTACGAGTTGAAATGCTTGAAGAAAAAATTAAAAAATTTAATTTCTACTATCTTAACCGTCATCGGTCCCCTCAAACTGTAGTACGAAACAGTTCTTCTGTATACGACAGCATACACAATTTTTTCAAGCTTCTTTATTGATGTAAAAAATAGAGTTCATAAAGATCGTGAATCTTAAAATTTCAGTTTCGTTGTTACAACATATATTATGTTTAATTTACTTAATTTAAAGAAATTTATGCGGCTGCATACATAAAACTGATCAGGTTTAATCCAAAGTCAGTACTCTGAATATTTTTTAGAAATAGCCAAGTTGACGTTTTTTCTTTTTAAATTTTTTGCAAATATTGTTATAAATCATGGGCGAATCATTTTGACTATTAACAGAAATGAGGTCATAGATCACGTAGGTGCATATTAATACTTGTTTACCTGTTTCGATATACATACAAATATTTCAATATATCTTATAAACAAATTTAGTTTGTTTTGCGAGAATAAGTGAGGTCATAAATCATAGAACATTTTTGAACATGTTCAGTTGCAGATTGCGGTGTTTTTTAACTCTTTAGAAATAGACAAAATCCACACAGAACACTTCAATTTGTTTAATTGATCTCTTGAGCTGAGATTTGAGTTTTAAAAATTAAATTTGAAAAAATTTTAACTGCTATTTTTTCTCATTTTTTCTTTAACTAATTATCTCTATATGCTCTACATAATTTTTTGTACCGCAGTCTACATTTTCGCATATGACTGAATAAGCGTGTGACATGTGACACATTTTAAATCAAAGAATTTTTGTTTGGGGGTTAAATAAGGCGCGAAAATTCCTCTTTTTCGCATAATTACGCACACAACATTTGTGACAATTAATCATATACCTACCTACAAACAAAATATCATTTGATGCCAAAGTGTAAGCAAAACAAAATGATCTCAAAATATTAAGTATTTTCGAAAAGACGAAATCATTGTTTTCACCATTTTTTAAAAGAACGTGCATATGCAATGCTTAAATAATGTTAGTTGTTTGTTTGTTGTCAAGCAGTACGATTATTCACAAAATTGGTATTTTCTAATTCCCCTCCAATTTACTCAAACACTCATTAAAATATTAGTGTGTGTGTGTGTTTGTGTGTATGTGAGTGTATAATTGCGAGATCATGCTAAAATTTTGTTAGAGTATTGTGATAAAAAATAACATGTACTCGCATATAACTACAACAACAATGGTAGGTAAAAAACTCTGACGCAATTTGTGCTCAAAGATTTATAGTAGTTGTTGTTGTTTTTTTTTTTTTTTTTTTTGTGTTTGTCGAAGCTTCTTTTAGTCACTCTATTCATTTGTAAGCGCAAGCAACAACCAGAACAGCAACAAATATAGAAAACGGTATATACTTCAGAATGTAAATTCACTCACATTTCTTACTCTCTTCTCCCCCACGCTTTGTGTTTTGTCTCACATCCGGTTTCCGCTGCTGCTCGTATATGGGTTTTTTCTCTCTTTTCCTCTCTTATTCTTTTTTTAATTTTCTAATTAAGTTTTTCGATTTTGTTCTTAATAATTTGTTGATGAAACATATTAAAGATTTAATAACTTCTTTTTTATGTAAATTTTGCATTTATTTTATAGGTTTAAAATTTATAATGTGTGTGTTTTTTGAATTTGTTATAAACTTTTTACAAAGTTTGTTTTATTTCCGCTGTTTTTACGTTTTTATGTCAAAAACCCGAAACGTTTTTTTTTTTCATATTTTTGTGTTAACCTAATTTCAAAAAGCGGTTTTTTCCATAAAAGCCAAAACTACTTATCGTATACTAAAAAAAACACATTGTATACACAAATCTACAACAATAACAAAAATTTATTAAGCAATTCATACTAATGAGATGTTCAGGTCAGCATTTTTTTGTTAATGAAATTACTACACTGTCAGAAAACACAGACATACAAAAGTTACGAAAGAAGATTATACTTTAAAGAAACTAGAAAAAAAAAGTTCGTGTGACATTAAAATTCATGTTTTGGTTGTTTGTGCTTCTGCCACACAAATTTCTTAGTTATACATATGTATATGTATATTTATTATAAAACAAATAACCTATTTTCAACACATCATAAATTATTTAAGGCCATAAACTACTGCTCTGCCCGCAGCACTTTCTTTCTTCTCTCCCCACTGCCTGCGACAAAGCGCTTGTCTTTACCACTGCCGCTTCATTCTACTTCAACAGTATCAAAATTGCTATTTGATTTTGACGTTTTTTTTTTTCGTACGTTCTTTAAGCTTTTAGTATTGGCTAGTAAACCGCACGAAAACAAAAAAACCGCCACCTCCTCAATACCCCGCCTCTAAATTACACTATTCTATTCACCCTCTTGCCTCTTCGTTCGCTTGATGATATGAATTCAATAAGTATTTGTGTTCACGTGATAATTAAGTTAATTGTTTGTTATTGCGTTGGAATTAGAACTTGAAAATGAACATGCGATTTAAGTACATATACATATATACACATATAAATATCTATATCTATTTATATGTATATACTACATAGATAAATAAATATACATACATACATACAAATGTGTGCTAGATAAAATTACTATGAGAATTAATTTTCCTTGCATTTATTAAATTTTTTACCCCCACTCGCCCCTCCCTAATACATTTCATACAGTGTCATTTGATGCTGTTTCTAGATTTATTTGCTTCATTTGCGAAAATGCTAAAGTTTAAGTTCATACAAATGTGTGATTTTTTTTTCTTAATTATTTTTTTTTTTGTTTGTAATTTTTTATTATTTCTGTGTTCTATTAAAATGCAACTTTATTTTTTTTTTTTTTTACATATATTTTTTAATACTCAATGTAATGTCCTTCAAATACTCGTAATTGGCACAACAGGGCGTATGCGCAATATCTAATTTTCACACGCATTCCTCCTATCCATTGGCGGAGAAGTCGGGTGAAGCATATAGTTGAATGAGTGTGAATGTTCCCCGTAAATTTGTCATCTGTTTGTCTCAGCATTTAAAGTTATAAAGTTTTTTCGCTTCTAAAACATGCGACGTACAAATTTTTGTGTGACATTTTTGTCATGAATAGTGGGAGTTTCGATTTTCTGTTTCTCTCTCTTTTTTTCGCTGTTTAGTTATTTAATTATTATAAAGCTATCGCATACACAACACAATTTTACTGTAGAGACTCGTAAAAAAAGAACAAGTTGATGCTATTAAATGCAAATGAAAATACGTTTGTGGACGCCGCTCAGTGATTCGTCCCATAGACAAAATTTCCAAAAATTCATAATGTCAAAATCAAACAAATGTGACGTTAAATTAAAGATAATACTCAAACCAAAAAAACTCTAAAAAAAACTTGGAGAAAAAATAATTAGGGTGGGTGCAGGAACAGCTCAAAGTCAAGAAAAATTTTTAGTTCTTTGAGCAAAATACATTTTTAATGATATCCTGACGAAAGTACCAGTTTTGTATTAGCAATTTATCAAGGAAATTTTTAGTGTTTTTTAATCAAGATTAAGAAAGCTGAAAACTCTGCATTGTTTCTAAAATTAATTTTTTTTTGAAAACACGAAAACTGAAAATTGACGAATTTTAGGAGAGAAAATCTAGAAAACATGTTCCTAGATTATTTCTAAATTTTAGAAGGCACCTTTCTATATCAGAATATGTAAAAACATCCTCCGCTTTAATGCGCTCTCAGGAAATAATTCGATTTGAAAATAGGTCTGAATACGATTTTTTCGACAAAAATTGGAAATAAACTTTTTTGTTAACCCTAAATGCTGAAAAATTACTAAAAGTATAAAAAATCGAAAGTTGCATTCATTAATATTCACTTTTTTATTCCAACATTAAAGGATTCTAATGAAAATTGTTTAACTTCTGCAAAGTCTAATATCAACATAACTAATCAATAAAAATTTCTTGAAGATTAAGTGGGGGAATGAGCTTGTTGAGAAACCAAAACAGGTTAATTAGGTTAATAGGTTAGTTAAAACATCAGATTTTGATTTGAGCGACCTAAAATTTGATAGTATACAAAATTTCATCAAAATCTAAGCGCTGCTTCTAATTTTGCCTTGTCGTTGTATGGTAAGAAATCTCTGTGTGTCGTGGCGTACTGTTTAGTGTGCGAGACTGTTCGTTATTCGGCACGATCAAACATAGAAAAAAAAATAAAAATCTTCACTGCAATACTTTTGGCTGGCTTTGCCATTTTGCTAACAATAACAATTGCCTAAGGAAAATTTTCTCTTTTGGTTGTTATGCCATACAAGAAGAAGAAAATGCGTTGTTTCCTTCATTGAAAACAGTAGACAGTTTATTAAATTTCATGGAAAATTCATGTAATTAAAACTTCTACACAAACATCGAAATCACTTCCCCAAGATTCATAGATAAAAACAAATCTAGAAAAAAATTAGTTTCTGTATCTGCCATTGCAGCTTAGTGCCTCTATACATTTCATCTAGTTTTTTTTTCTTTTCTAAAAACTTGAGCTCATTTCACATTTTTTCATGGCAACCAGTCAGTTTCGTTCTAAGTGCATTCCGTCTTGGGTTTTCACAAAGAGCTTGTCGACAAATTTCAATAGACAAATATTGAGAACATCAATTTATTTTTAAATGAGGGCTCGTAAATGCGCTAAAGCCTTAGTAGCGAGTTAATTCTATTCATACTCCATTCTCAGTTATATTATTTCATTGAAATATATTCAACTGATCATTCAGTGCAAATTATTAGAGTTTCTTTTGCAGTAGCGATCTTATTTTATTATCTATGCACCTACAATCATTTCTGAGCAGCGAAGATTCTTCTAAGAATTACTCAGTATTTGAGATAAAACCGTCAGTATTATTATTTACTAATCACTTGTGAGCCCTTACAGCAAAAAAATATTCCCCGAAAGCGATTTACCAAGGATCAACCCTCTCCTCCACTACCATTCTAAAATAAATAAATAAAAATGAAATTTAAATTTTTTTTTTTTAGGAAAACTTTGACATGATTTTTTCCTCATACGCTCCTGCTGAAAGCCAATTCTTTTTTTGTCTAATTTTATCTAATCTCTTCTTCTGCTAAGAAGAAAAGTGAGCGAATCTGGTTTACATAAATTTTTGCCAAAAAGATTAAAGGAAGAACATTTTCCATCGTTCTAAGGCTGTTCTCCTACTGGCGGCCACATAACTTTGGCAATGAAAATCGTTGCGATTGTTTGAGAGCGATTAACATTACCAGCCACCGATTTGTGTTGGATCGCAGCTACAGTAGCCCCAGTAAAAGAACGGCCTATTAAGTAATTTGTCATTTTTTTTATTTCTTTTGTTCGTCTGCTAAGAATTTTTTAATTGTTGGCATTTTTTTCTTTCTGATATCGGTATATTCTACTCTCCAAAAATTATGCTCAAAATGAGAATTTTTCTCAATATTACTCTCTCTGAAAACCTCTAGGCGGTGTAAAAGGGGGTCTGGTTTAAATAGTTGCCTGTAAAATTAAATAAAGTATTGCTTTATGCTGGTGATTCATCATCCTAAACCCTTATGATTGTTTGCGGGGGTATAAAGTAAGCAATGGGAGTATATAGAGAGCGCATTTAGCAATACTGCTCTCAGTGATTCGCTTTGATCCGCTCTTTTCAATAAGCTATAAATCCTAAATAGCAGCATTTTTATAGATAACGTAATAGTGGTTCACATTAGTTGCAATTATCTGCTATTATCATTAAGAAATTTTGAATTACACAAAGCATTCATAAACGTTTAGCTAATATATTTTTGTAGTAGGTATTTTAAATACACAATTCTATTAATAAATGCAAATGAATGTCCCTTATCAATATTCGGCATCTTCCCCCCAACACCTTCTTCTATTTCAAACCAACTTTTGAATACAATTTAAAATTCTATTAAATCTTTCGTTTAATTATTTTTTTATTGTATTATACATTTTTACGTTTACTCAAAAAAATTAAAAGCTATAAATTTAGCAACGCGGCTGTTACAATTTTGCACTGTTGGGAACTGTAGAGAAACTGTAGACGAATGAAAATATGAAAATGAAAATTAAATTGATTAAAAATAGTAGCGTGGTTGCATGCAATTCGAAAGTTCTTTAAAACAGCCAAGAAAAATATATATTTTTGCTTTATTGTAGCTTTAAAAACACGTAAACCTCATTCAGTTTTTGCTAGTAGTTTTTAGTGGCATATCAAAAAAACAAAAAAAAAATAAAAACACAACTTGACCCGGAAACATAAAAACTAAAACTTATGAACTGTGAATATGTGCGTGATTTTTTTATGATTTTTTTTTTTTATATATCTACTTAAACTTAAAGAGAAATCTAAAAAGTTAGTTTTCTTAAAACAAAATGCACTAATTTTTTCAAGAATTTGCAAAGAATTTTTTTTCTTTTTGCTAAATTAAATTTTAAGTTTTTTTTAACGCCTCCCATCGGCATGTAGAAATTGTGGTTTCACATAACCATTTTTCAAGTTATCAATTTGTTGCTATCTTATCAACAAGCACAGCAACACATTTGTCATAACAGAATATTAAGATTTTGATAAAAATAAAAGAACAAAAAAAAACAAAAAATGAGCAACTATTTCATGCAAGAAAAATTTTTTAACAGAATTTTTTCATATTTCTCAATGGAAAGAAAGTAGCACGTAACCGTGCTTTAGCACATATGGCGTCAACTGCTAACATTTCATCATATAATAAAGTATTAGTGCGAGGAGGTACTTAAATAGTTACCCAGTATGAAAATATGAATGAGAAACTTCGTATGACTGCATTCCAGTTTCAGACTTTTAGATTATTTTGAGCTTTTCGTTTAGCATTACAATATGAGACGCTGAGAGGAAAAGTGGTATAACTTCTACGTTCAGAAAAAAAGGAATTATTTTACTTAAGAGTAAAAGTGAAATGAGATATGTTCAGAACAAAAACGGAATAAATCACTTTGTTGTTTTTGTTCTGAAAGAATAGTTGTACCATTTTTGCTCTAACTTTAAAGTCATTTCATTTTCACTCTAAACTGTGTTACTTGTAACGTTCTTGGATTGAGGTACTAAATTTTTTCACTTTTGCTTTTATATAAATTTTAGCCCGCTTGCCCTCCCTAACTATCATATATATAGCTTTGCACAGTGCTGTCGCTGTCACTTCAATTGAAGTTTTTCACTTCACTTTCAAGCCTAACTGAAAGAATAGTTGTACCATTTTTGCTCTAACTTTAAAGTCATTTCATTTTCACTCTAAACTGTGTTACTTGTAACGTTCTTGGATTGAGGTACTAAATTTTTTCACTTTTGCTTTTATATAAATTTTAGCCCGCTTGCCCTCCCTAACTATCATATATATAGCTTTGCACAGTGCTGTCGCTGTCACTTCAATTGAAGTTTTTCACTTCACTTTCAAGCCTAACTGAAAGAATAGTTGTACCATTTTTGCTCTAACTTTAAAGTCATTTCATTTTCACTCTAAACTGTGTTACTTGTAACGTTCTTGGATTGAGGTACTAAATTTTTTCACTTTTGCTTTTATATAAATTTTAGCCCGCTTGCCCTCCCTAACTATCATATATATAGCTTTGCACAGTGCTGTCGCTGTCACTTCAATTGAAGTTTTTCACTTCACTTTCAAGCCTAACACTTCCTCACTTCCTCTTTCATAAAAACACTTCGGATTTTCAGTTTCAATGAAAAACTAAAATCGATAAAAAAAAAAATCTAAATATGCTCATCTAATAATAATAATAATATAATAATATATATATATAATAATAATAATGTAATATGCTCCGACTGTAGCCAGATCGGTGTTTGAATTCATATTCCCTATAAAAAGTAAAAATATACCATTTGGTAAACATCCTATTTGAGACCTTTTGTGTTTATTTAAACACCTATGTAGCAACAATGATGACGAACTGTCATATAACTGATTAGAATTTGGTAGCAAATAAAGAGGTGGAAGATTTAGAAGGGGATTGGAGGCTTTTATTTCTAAAAGAGTTTTTGCAAAAAGGCCATTTTGTTTTTGGCGTGAAAAATTCCTTAGAACAAATTATGTACCCTCATTCAAAAAGTTTTGTCGGAGCCTTATTTTGTCTGCCACACAGTAGCGCTTTACCAAAAGTTTTTTTTTCGCAAACTAAGCACATAAAACCAGATAAATTTTGAAAATATGTCATTTTCTTATTACGCTTCAAAAAACACTCCACTTTTTTAAAAATCACTTCGGTTTTTTAAGAATTTTACTTCACAAAAAAATTTCAAAATGACAGCCCTGGCTTTGCATTTTTCTTAAGCCTTTTCCTGTTGGAAATCAAAATAATTTCTAATTAAAACCAGAAAATATCAGCGAATGATGGACCGTGGAAAAAGATTGATTATTCATTCCTTATCACACCACAAAGGAGCCAACCTTAGTACAGCTCTCGACGAGAAGAGGAAATGTTTTGGGCCCTTGCTCGCCCAATACTCCATCCCGCTAGCTTATCCAATGGAGTTTTTCGGGGTAAAACCTTCCTCCCTCCCCACCCTTGTCAAAGGAAATCTAATTTATTTTGATCATTGGTGAATCAAAATTAAGATTTTAAAGGAACAAAAACTTAAAAATGGAACCTATTTGGAAATCTCAATATAAGCAAAAATAAATACCATTTCTCATTTTAAATTGAAATTTTATTGAATATGATTTTGAATTAAATATTTTTTATTTCAAAAGGACTATTATGCATATGGGCCGAAATTTAGACTGTTACGTTACAATCGAACGCACTTTTTGGCATACATACTATATCTCATCAATACCATATGAAATCACACTCTTTTATGATTGCATATGAAAATAGGCCTCAAGACTCACATTCCACCTTTATGAACTTAAAGTCCATTCGCCTTTTAAGGCGGACTGTTACGTTACATTTTTTGGAAGTGATTTCGGAGGTTGCCTTATATGTAAGCAAAAGTCAGCAAATTTAGTGGATCCCTTATATATCTGAATGCATTGTTTGCAAGCTTAAAGAGCAAAGAAAAGTCTGAAGTCATTAATTTATTGAAAAATAATGTTTTTGAACTTTTTAAAAGCATACATGTGCGGACTGTTACGTTACACAAAAAAGACTGTTACGTTACTTATCGATTTTTGTTTACAGTTCGTCGCCTGACAATTGATTTGACGTATGTGTATAAGTATTCGTATGCCTATACGCCAAATCAATTCTCAGGCGACGAGTTGAAGCGAAATTAATGCAATAAAACATATTATGTGAGTCAAAATGAATATTTATTGGTTCTTTGCCTACTAGATAAGTTTAAATTTACTTTATGGTAAATATTACTTCATTTATAACATTGCACATTAATGTACAATTTAAATATCAGATTTAAATTTACATATGGTAATTCAAAAATTATTGAGATAATTAATTTTATCCTTAATGAAAGCCACTATTTTTCCTTCAATGACTTTAATCTGGTGGGTCAATGCTATGTCGCGAAAATTTTTTGCACCAGCAAAAATTTCAGCTTCATTTAACATACTATTTATAGCAGTGAAGTTACCCTCAACAACTTCGAATACATTTTTATACCAATTTCGGCTTCGAACACCCGAATCATTGCTGAGATGAATTTATTTTTGAATTGCGTTGATGGTCCGTCGTTCCAAATTTTCAAAACCTTCAGTGATTTTTGCATTCCGGTAAGCAACTTCCACATGAAAAAAATGAGGGTTTCTTTTAAATGCCGCTTCTAAGAATTAATAGAGCCGTCGATGATAAACAAGTAGCAATCATTTTATTTCAACAAAAAAAGACTGTAACGTTACACATTTTTCACGGCTTTCTACACAGATATGAACGAAGCAAATTGCCGATTTTTTTTTCAATCCGAAAAATAGACTTAAAATACTCGAAAAAAAGTAGTTTGCGCAAAAAAAACTTTTTAGTATTTTAGACTGTTGCGTTACAATACAAAAAGGGGCTCATTTCAAAGTCATCAAACTTGACTGATAGTCAAAAAAAGTTTTCATTTAATATTTTGGTTGAATTAGCTACAATTTTTTATGTTCGAATGGATATTAAAAAAAACATCAAAGATTGGGTATAACTTACCTTTTAGTTGTGCTCTGTGTTTTTACCCCATTTCCACTTCACAAGTGGCAACAACTTTATAGGCTCATTTGTTAAAGTGTAGAGCACATTTTTGTGGTGATATTCATATTGCTCGATACCATTAGATACATTACCTAAAAATAACTAAAAATAAGAACAATTGCGTGGTATTTGAAAAAAAAAAAATTTTTTTTCATTGGTTTCGATTTACAAATTTTTGATTTTAAGCAGCTTGAACGTGATTTCATAGTTATGCTTTCTGATTTAAAATTGGGCCTTTGTGATTTGAAACTAAAAATTTAAGAGTAGATTTGCTGAAACTTTCTTTTTTGTATCCTGAAACTTCCAGTATTGTTACTTTGCCCAACTGTTTTGATTTGCGAGCAAGAAGCTCGCCAGCCCGAGGCTGGCTGTTTTCTTATAGACTTTGAAGAAATCATTGACTCATTCACAATATAAATTTGGTATAGAAAATTTACTTGCCGTAAATTTATATGTTTCCAACAAAATTATACTTTTTTACAACTTTACATGCAAAACAAAGTACATAATTTTTTTTTTTTTTTTTTTTTTTTTTGTTTATCATGTAAAATAGACTAACGATAACTTCGTTCGTTTTAATGAAATCTCTTCTAAAACATCATAATTTTTCTTGCTGGGTAGCTTTACATTTTCGCAATTTTTTTATCAAGCGGCAATATCTTGTTGTTCTTGCCGTTTTACTTGTTGCTTTTATGACATTCAAAGCATATTTGTCATATTATTTGCTTATAAAATGTCCAATGTGTGCACATAAGTATATATTTTATAATTTATTTTCGAATTCTTATCAAAATTTCTATGTTTTTCGTTTGTAGTTTGGTTATTTTTTCCTTTCTGCTTCTTCTGGTTGGTAGTTGAAATATAAAACTCACATAAAATTCACACCTTTTTGTCAAGGCTTATCATCATCAGAACAACAACAACAACAATAATATCAAAGTTTAGTTTTTTTACTAAGCTTTCTTAATTTAATTATTTTTTGTGCTTATCTTTGAATTGAATATGTAGAAAAATTGTTCATTTGGTTCATTGCACCCTTTGTACTCTATTAATTACCCAACAACACACACCGAATTCAACTCAACTTAGCTCAGTTCATTTCGTAATTAGTTTATAGAAATGTTAATGGTTTTTTTTTTTTATATATAAAACAAAATTAATAAAAATAATGCGTCACTTTAAGAATAATTAGTTAGTATCATTTTTGTAATGACATACAATTTACACTCTACTACTCAAATTAAATATTTGTTGCTCAAAAAAGAAGGAAAAACTAAAAACTGTAAAGAAATTGTTCGTTCGTTCGTTCGTACCATTAGATTCGTCACGACTGTAGTCGCCGCCACTTAATATCAACTTAACTTATGCTGTTGTTGATTCAAATAACACAAAATGAATAAATGCTCGTAAATAATGAAAATAATGAAAATAATAATAGTGTAGAATATAAAACGCGCGCGCGTTTTTGATCGGTTTTGTTCTACGCCTCTCGTAAAATAGATTGAAAATCAACTCAAACGATTTTTTGTTTTGTTTTTTGGGTGGTTTAATTTGTTGTAACTTCCTCAACCTGAAACACACACCACACACATAGACATTTTTAATACGAAAATTATGAAGTTTTGGAGTGCGTGTCAGGGGTGCATTTGCATTTGGGTTTTTCAGAAATTTTGTAAATGCACTATCTGGTACGACACCCCATGACGAACGATCTTCTGAAATATCCAAGCAAAAATTAAATGAGAAAATGCTCTACTTCTGAGGCAAGAAAATGTTTGAAAATATGCAGTTCAGTTCAGTGTTAGTGATTTATTTATTAGTTGTTTTTTTTTTTTTTTTTCTATAATTATTAAATTATTTATTATTTAAATATTAAACTTTAGTATTAAGTATAGTTTTAGTAATAAAAATAATTATAAGAAAAAAATATTAATTTAATAAAATATAAACATACATACAAATAATAATAAAGCGATATCATATTTTAAAGTTCAATGGTTGTTTTATTTATTAAATATATCTCAAAATAAGAGTTGACTTTTATTTCACTTACCTTTTCCCTTTCGAAAGTTTTCGAGATTTGAAAAAATATGTTTTTAAAACTGGACAGGTTAAAAAATGTATTGCCTTAAAAGAACAATGGGTAAAATGGTTTTTGAATACTTCAAAGGAATTTTTCTTAGTTTCATGAACTTTTGATTGAATAATGTTAAAAGTTGAAGGACAGGAACTATCTACTAAAGAGAACATTTTTCTAACTGCTTTAAAAATATTCAAGAAAAGTTTGATGGAGAGTTATTTGCAATAACAAGCTCGATAAGATTGATATCGATGTTTAAGTACCAAATATGTAAATTTACAGAAACTCAAATTTTGTGCCACGAATTTCAGTTTTTAAGCATTTATTACCGTTATCAACTGGGTCTTGAGCTACTATTATTGGTTAGTCACTTATAGCTATTGCACACTAAGGAGGGAAGCCTTGAGAATTAAAGTGAGCACATTTGTGAGTTTAATCATTGACTATAAAATATAATGGGGTTAATTATTCAATCTGTAACTGCAAAACATTTCTACAGAATTTAAGCTATTATCGGTACATTCCTGAATTTTTCTATTGAGTTTAATTATTTCAAAATGACATTCAATAAATTTTTTTAAATGGAAAATTTGACTATGACTCAAGATATGTCTATGGGTAACACACAAGTTTTTGACTCTAAGGTTCGAGCGTAGAAAATCCGCCCCGTCAATACGGATTCAATAATAGTATCACAGTTATCTGTTGTGGGCAACCCGCAGTTACCAGTTCGATTCCACAACTATTCTAAACAAAAACGAGAAACAATGATTCAGGTTGACAGATAATTGAAGAAAACTGGGAGAAAACTCTCTATGCACAATTCAATGAGCATATGGGTGATGGTAAATTCAGATAGACAAGCCGCCATTTTAATGAATTAGACATTTCACTTGTGAAGTGAAAGAAACGACAAATTTCCATATAAAGCAGCAGCCAAGACAGTTCGGTATTATTTTTAGATATATTAATATAGTACTACTATTATAGCACAATAGCTCATTGAGGGCCTAGACCGAGCTTTTCGCATCCATTCATATTGTGTGAGTTATATTTGCACACGATTGAAAGAGACCTACAGTTTTATGTTTTTCATAGGTTATTTTTATTCTAAAGCATTTGTCATTGCCAGCCAAGAGGTGGATGCCGTGTAGAACAATTTCTATTTTCTATTTTTGATTTTTTTCTGTGAGCAGAGATTTGAACCAGGATACCTCTTCGTAGCAGTCGAACACACTAACCATTATATAGAAACTAAATTTATTTATTCTATAATATTTTAGATAGGAAAAGTCAAGTCGTAATAGGCTCAGATTTCGAAATTTACTTAGTTCAAGCTTCTAATTGGTAACACATATATTAACCTAAACTTACAACTCAATGTTTAAATATAAGGAAACAAAAAAATTAAAAATTATAGGATATAAGAAAAAAAAGAAAGCGAAAAATCAGAATACATTAGCGTTGAAAAGGAGAAACATTGGGTATAAAACATTCATTCTTGATATAGCTTTCAGTTATTGTGAAAGTTCTTCCTAATTCAATGAAAAATATTTTAAGGAACTTCCCCCTTCATATTTTCAAGACTCGTTTGTGTCATAGCATAACAATGATTTAGCTCAAAATTATATTAAATGCAGTGAAAAAATTTGTCAACTACATTTTCCAATTCCATAGTAATAGAGACTTAAAACGAAGTTAAAACTGATGTTTAGTTCCTACCTAAAAATTTAAATTCGTAACACAAATTTAGCTTTCCTGTAAAATTCAATGTTTGCCACTTAACACATCTATGAACTTAGCCACTGAGCATATAATAATATAGAGGGTCCAAACAGATAAAAAAGCTGTTTAATTAAAAACTTGCTTTCCAACTTTAATATTGTCCAATTTACTTCGTCTTCACTTCGGTAGCATACCATTGTTTGAGGGCCGATATAGAGAACCGTTTGAACCCTCTATATTATTATAGGCTCGGTGACTTAACCACCGATTTCTATTACACTGTGTGAGTCATTTTTCGAAAAAGAAAGAAACATGTTGATCACAGATGACTGATCTGAAAGTAAAATATTGCACGCCTAGAACAACAGCTTATCCAAAGGTTAATTTTTGAGGGGATTTTTTTCCGAATAATTAAAAGATTATAACTAAACATTATAGAATAGCAGTACAATAGATTTACTTGTTTTCAGTATATAAACGTTAAATGAAAGCTATAATTACTTCTTGTGTAAATAATGATTTAACAAAAGAATTTAGTCAGCAAATTGATTATTCGTACATAAATAAGCAGGAATTTCCTGGTTTTGAGGATTATTTCATTTTATTTAAATCAGAACTTGAATGTGTATGTGTTAAGAACTCCCAAATTGTTGCTACACATGATTTAGCTGCGTTTTATTCGCCATCCGCTTTTAGTTTAGCGGCTATAATTGTATCGGAAAATAATAATAAGTATCCTATGGATAATTTTTTGTAATGTTTTGATTTTTATTCCTGCATTCAACACAAAATTCCTGCTCTCCAACGGAGATTTTTCTACTTCGAACGAATTTTCTGATGGCCAGCCTAATTTATATAACAAATTCTCGAAAGATTTCCACAAGTAGATTATACCCCTCTGAACAATTTCAATAACTGATTTACACGTGATTGGACGAATTTCAGTAATCTGCGTCATAGAGAACAGATCCACACCAGAGTAGAATGTTAGCTCTAACACTCTATCCAGTTATCTGATTACATATTCAATAAAGAAAATACCATAAATTTAACTTGATGAGCTATTAAAAATATGGCTAAACAGGAGATTAGAGATAAATGTAAGTAAATATGTTTTGCAGTAGAAGCATTTGCCAAAAATTAGAATCATGTTGATTTGTCTAGGTATAACTAGTTTCTAGGTGCGTTTGATTTTTGATACAAAAAATTGTTTGGTCGATAGAAAGTAATTGAGTTACATACTAGAGTTAAGAATGCGGTGAACAAGGTTATTCCTATCTAAAGTTCACGTGATTATAGTTTCAAATGCTCAATGCTTTTAACTATAATGATGACAATAGTTGCACTTTGATTCTACTGTAATGACAACTTTGATCGCATATTTTGTATTGATATATAATTCCTCTGATTCAAGACAATCTCTTTCTCGCTCTCTTCATTGCTTTTTTAAAAAATAAATGACAGAAAGGAAACCAAATGAAATACGCAATGAGAAATATTTCTCTATTGATTCCCATAAAGCACACTTTTTTTACTCCAACTTTTTTGACCATGATTTTTCTTTTTTATAATTTATTATGGACGTTTTTAAATTTATGTTTATTGTGTTTTTCCGAAATCCATTGCATATTTTTTAGCATAGCTACTAAATAAAGCTTTCCTCCTCCATTCATTCAAACATTCCAAATTTGACAGCACACGCAGCTGAAAACATAAGAAGACCACAATGCAGCATAAAATCAACAGCAGATGGCGCCCGCCCAACAGATACGAAAAGTTAAAAGTCAAAAGCGAAACTTTTCACTCATTCGCTCTCGCTTTGCTTACATCACGATGATTTGATGTGTTGAAAAGCTTATTGCAAAAACGAGATGCGATAAAGAAAGATTGGTAACGTATTTTTCTTATTCAAAATTGTATTATTAATTAGATGGTGAAGGAAGAGATGTTTTAGAATTTGGCTAAGCGCTTTGGCAGTGTGGTTAGCTGGTTGTGTAGCAATTTCAATTTATATTCACAGCCACTATCTTCACTGCCGCCGCGACAAGCTGTAACAACAAGCTAAAGCATACATACAAGTAAACTGTGACGAATTTACGTATGTACTTCATAAAATAAGAATAAATGTTTCAAAATAAACGCATAAACTAAGATAAAGATAAGCTCAATGTTTAAATTATAATACTTAATACCAAGGTAAGTTTGATGAGCCTTCTTTTCAAAATAAACGAGGAACCTGAAGCTGCAAAACTAGTGTTAACCTGTATGTATCGTATTTTATTTGGGATGAATATTAATATTACAGTAGAATCGCGATAATTCGTACCCTGTTAATTCGAAAATCTCAATAATTCGTAACAAACTATAGGTCCCATGAAAAATCGCTTTAATTCGTAAAAATGCCGTACATTTTGGTCCCCTCGCTAATTCGTATTTTTTTTCAATACAAGGTCTGTTTAACCTCTTATAAATTGAAATTGGTTGTTGACAACCTCTTATAATTCGTAATACAAAGCAAAATTATTATGTACGGCACAACGATCACTTTTTTTGATGGAATTTTTTGTGTTTTTCGTGGCTGACAAGATACGCAAGAGCCTTAAACAACTAAAAATTACAGGCTTTTTAGAACATAGTTTTTAATGGGGTCCAATATGTGTACATACGTGCATACATATTTCAGTTAAATGAATAATTGTTTTTGCTTTTTCTTTCTATTAAAGAAATTGAAAAAAAAGTCAATTCGTATTTTTCTTATTTTAACTTCGTTAACCCTGGGATTGTATATCCCAATAATGTTCGAAAACTCAAATAAAATAGGAGATATGGTTTCCATTTTATGTGAGTTTTCTGCAAAATACTGATGGTGGCTGTCAATGAGTGGATTGTATACATGCGGTAAGTTGCCTTTGCTATAACTCCTGGTTAGAAAGGTTATAGTAGACACTATACCCCATTGGAAAACTTAAGGATAATTGTAAGGATTAAGAGTCCTGGACATATTATTTTTTTTAAATTTATTTTAATATTTGCATAAATTATTGAAGAAATCCAACCAGATTTTGAGAAAAAATTCCGAGATGAAAGGATAAAATCAAAATCTTGTTAAATCGTAAAAATTTGCTGATCCCTTGCGATTACGAATTATCGGGATTCTACTGTATATGAAAATCACAACACAAAACCTATTTAGACATCAACTTAATTTGATGCACTCTGAAGCTACAGGAAATCTTTCTCGATGAGTGGCATATAAACTCTCAAGCACTTCTTGTGTGGTTGCTCGCCTCAAGAATTATTAAGGACTGTATTGAAAAGAAACTGCCCGCTTTCAATCCACTCACTGTGTAGACGTTTGATCAAAATGCGCTAAACACCTTTAGAAAGTGTGATCGGTTCTGTTTTTATTGTTACTTCTTTATCTGCTATTCTTATTCGCTATGCCTCGAATCACGCCCAAACAAATTATTCACAATTACTGTACTGAAAAAGGAATTTTTTACAGACAGCTGGTTAAACGGTACAAAGTCAGTGTAAATGGTGTCAAAAATATTATAATTAAGTTTGGAGATACTAGTTCTCTCAAAGATTTGCCTAAAAGTGGAAGAAAAAATATCCAAAAGATCCGATATTTGAAGTAAAGGTAATGATCTTAATAAACAAAACTAAATCAATGTCAGTGCGAGACTTGGCAAAAAAAAAGCTAGAGCCAATACTTCTAGTGTAAAAAAAGTGGTAGGACAACTGAAAATTGGGATAACATGGCTTCGAAAACTGCATGACCGCTTGCTTCAAGATATTGTTGAGTGGTAATTAGTGTCCGACCGATTATTCGGCTTTGGCTTCGGTTCTTCGGCTAAACGTCCTAAAATTGCACCTTCGGCATCGGCTTCGGCAAAAAATGGCCGAAGCCGAAGATTATAATCTACTTTTTTATAATAATTTTTAATATAGATTGACAGTAAAAATTTATACAAATAAATAAATCTAAAGTGGTTATATAAAGTATTTACATTACAATTTCTGTGTTATATTTTCTCCGTTTGCTTGTTCCATTTTTAATTTTGAAGTAACCCACAGATTAACAACCGTACAAACAGTAATCAGTGGTTTTTTTTAACGAACATCCTGCTGGAGCTAAACAATTAGAGGCAGCAGAAGCTTGCCACACTTTTTTACTTTTTAAGGAAGACTTGAAGCGTATTGAAAAGAAGCGTGAACTGTTAGAGAAGCCTACATTTTCCAATACTGTTGCTTCACTTTTTTTTCATTCAAGTAGGTCAAAACAATTGATAATTGTTTTGTCTAAACTCGGTCTAGAATATATGTGTAAAGGGATTCTTTGAAATTCACAGTCTTTATTTGCAGGCCCTGATAGAGCAGTCATGCATATTTGAAATTTGAAACTAGTTTTTCTCAAAACAGAATTTTTTGAAATGGCTGCCACGATATCTCCAAAACTAATGAACTGATTGCGCTTAAATTTTCATCGTATCTTCAATAAATAAGATATTTCCCTCCATATTTGTCAGATAAAATAACTAGCTGTGAGTAGCTAGGAATTTGAAGTTTTTTTAGTTATTTAAAAAAAATTGATAAAAAGTTTATTCAACAACAAATACTTTTAGGCATTCAACTTTTCCGACTTCACGAAACCACACCCATTAAATTTTTTAGGGTTTTGAGATCAGATTTATGCTTTTTACATTAAAATTTTTCAATCCCAATTTTTTTTAAATCAATAAAAAATTTGGGAACTAGAGAATTCTGGTTCCGGCTATAGGTCTATCGATTAATACCCTGATTCAATCTTTGATTTTACATAAGCAGAATCATGGCAGCCATCGGCCAACTTTTTTTTTGGCACAGGATTCGTTGAACGACAGTCGTTCTACAGATATATAGTCGATGTTACTGTATATTTTGACGTAAACAAATTTTTAAATGATTCTTGAAATAAATAATATTTGTCAGCTTCTTCGACAGTGAACAGTTATTTAGTGTTACTGGTCAGCTTTTTATTTGGAGTATCTACTATTTATATTTTTCTGTATATGTTTGTTAGGTAAAAAATATTTACTTTCAGATTTTTATTTTTTATATATTAAAAATCCTTCGGTGTGGCTTCGACCGAAGGTTAGATGAATGGACGAAGTTCGGCTTCGGCTTCGGCATCGTCCAAAAAAATCACCTTAGGTCGGACACTAGTGGTAATGGATGATGCTAAAATTGACTCAAGAACATTACCAAATCTTCAATTTTACACAAATCATAAAGTCTGTGTTGTCGACCAGTCAGTGTCAACAATTGGAGTGGAAAAATTAGGCGAGAAAGTTCTTATGCAGGCTATTTGCTCTTACGGTTTTAAGACCACTCCTTTTTTTATAAAGGTCACTATTTCCGCAAAAATTTACAAGAAAGCGTCGTCTTATACTTTTTCACAAAAAACACAATATGAATATTTACGCGTTGATGCAAAAGTGCGAAAGTGCGACTTAAGGAGACCTTCTGGTTTAATGCCCTTGAATTTGATGAGTTTTAGGATTTTTTTTTAAATGAAATAATGAACAATAGTATTTAAACTTTGTAGATATATTTTATTACTTTAATAATATACAAAAATAATAATAAAAAAAATTATAATTTTAAGTAAACTAAAATTGGTGTTACAGTTGCACTCTTCAAAAAAAAACGGATCTTGCTGGTGGGACAGGTTTTAAATTTTCCACATCTCAAAAAAAAAGAGGTTACAATTGGTATGAATGTAGTTATCGCAGGAACTAAAATGAAAAAAAAAATTGACAAAATGACGCGTTGTTGAAATACTTTACGAAA
Source organism: Toxonevra muliebris (assembly GCA_963691655.1). Lineage (NCBI taxonomy): Eukaryota > Metazoa > Arthropoda > Insecta > Diptera > Pallopteridae > Toxonevra > Toxonevra muliebris. The sequence continues at coordinate 47,052,219 of OY829327.1, forward strand.
ACCGACTGTTTTTTCCCCTACTTTTTGTATGTAAAAAGTAAGAAGTATTCAACGTAGAAAGTTTAGTTCCTGCGATAAGCATTGGTTTACAGAATAATATAGTAAAATTTGAGATGAATCGGTCGAGTAGTTTTTGTTTTTTGTGTCCCACCGTGCAGAAAAATATAGTTTCGAGATAAATGAGTTTAAACTTCAGTCGGCCCTTTTACCTGCTAAATAGGCTGTAGAAGTCGAAATACTGGAAATATTCATACGAAAATTTTACGTATACTTTTAAAAGTCTATACTTTTGAAATATAAAAAAAATTCAATTGTTTGAAAAATCTAGACCAGAAGGTGGCCTTAAAGCACTAAGATGTGAGCGTTCAATGCAAATATTGGAGATGCGAAATAGATTAACGGTCAAAATATTGCAATCGAATTTAAAGGTAGAAAGGTGTCAAACTTCAGCAATCCGCACTTTCGCAACGTCGCAAGGGCATGTTGCATCAACCCGTGAATACACATAATGTATCAACAATATTTTTGCCCGGTTTAGCTACTGCACACTAGATGGCTTATTTTGCTAAAGTATTTCAGATCTTCCTTGTGACAGCAGAATATGAAAATAGGGTGCTAAAAACCAATTAAAATGAAAACAAATTTAAATTTGCGAAAACTGGATGCGCTACTCCGAAAAGCGTGGTTTAAAATGATGTTATACAATAGGTTTGGGATCTTGTAGGGAAAAAACATTTCTCTTGCACTTAAAAGAATTTCAGATATCTACATATTTCTATGTAAGCGAATGGCGTACACAGTTTTCTGATAAAACTGAACCGAAAGCCACCATTTAAAAAGCCTAAAGTGACCCTTTGGCATTTTTGTTTTACGAATTTTTAAATTTACTAGTTAGGATTTTTCGGATAGCGGTAGTTTTTTAAAATTAAGGTACGTAGGATTGTAGATAATTCAATTTAGTTTATTTAAAATACAAATATTTCTCAAATCGAGCTATATTTGAACTAGTAAATTAATTTTTAGTGAACCCATGTCGAGTACAATCAAGTTATCCTTTGACAAATGTCGCCCAAAAATTGCAAAAAACAAGATCTGAAGATCTGAAATACTTTAGCCAAATGTATGGAGCAAATAAGCCATCTACTGCACACTTCAGCCGTTCGACACTGGATTTGTTAGAAACAAAAAAAGTCAATTATATTGCAAAAGAGGAGAGTGCACCAAGCGCTCCAGAATTTCGCTCTATAAAGAAGTATTGGGCTATTGTCAAACGGAACTTGTAGAAAGATAGTTGAGTTGCAGGTGACGTCGAAGAATTGAAAAAAAAACTGTCTTAATGCAGGCAATGCCGTTACAAAAGAAGGTGTGCAGAGTTTAATGAAAGGGATAAAACAAGAAATTCGGTTTTATTAAGAGCATAATTTTTTTTTAATGAAAAATTAATTAAGATATGTATATTTATTTATTATATTTTTAGTAGAATATGAAAATTAAATCTAAGCGTTAATTTTACAAAGTCTGGACTACTGTTCCATGTTTTTAGTTAATTTAGGTAATGTATAACAGGCTTACGGAATTAACATCCACATCCTCATCCAGGAATTCTAGCACAAATTCTTCAAAATTCATTGTCGTTTCAACTAAAATTATTTTCTTGATAGTTTTTTAGGAGACTATGAAAATTAAATGTAGAGGTTAATTTTCAAAGTCATGACTTAAGTTCATGTCAATTTCGTTATTTGAAGTTATATATAAACAGGTTAATGAACAAATGTAGTCATCACAACAACACGGGCAAATCAGACGGCCGTTTCGGAATCCGCCACAATTCCTCATCAGTGATCTTAGTGATAGTTCTTAATCTTTCAATATCCTATATAAGCTACTAATATTTGAAATCATAACCCAGAATTACGGATTTGATTCCAAATATCTTCACTGAATAGAGATATTGAAAGAAACTACCACTACCGTTCTATACACTTATGTTGTTGTTTTTTTCCCATTGTAGCTAGTCTGCATAAAAGTTCGTTATTTGAAAGTCTAGTACATGGGAGAGTGAGTGTGTTTGTGAGAAAATGATTCTAGGTGTCATTTTTTCTGAACGGTCCCCATTCCATCAGTTCATGATAGTTTTTTAGTTATTAAAATTAAAATTATTTTGTTAATATATACTTATGAATCACAAATAATTGTAAAAATTACTTACATTTATTTATTTATTGACAATCAATATATTTTTTTATTATTTTTTTAAAATAAACAATCACAAATTTCTAATTGGTAGTGAGCACTTGAATCGAAATTCGAAAATAGTGTTTGGTTTTTTCTTTTTATGCATATGAAAATAAGTATTCACTATCGACCGTTCACTACTTGTTAGTAAACACTCAAATGTAGTTTCCACTATTTTTTATGCATATATGCCTGTACTACTTTTATACATATCATTTTAGCTCATATAGTGTTTCGAAATTCAAGTAGTGAAGTAAAGTGTAGAAAACTATATAGTGTTTTCTTTTTATGCATACCTACCTAAACAAAAAATAGTGATCACTGTTGAAAGTAGTGTTTATTTGTTTTACATATGCATATGGGCCATTGTTTCCCCTTCAAGGCTTATAATATTCCTATAGGGCCTATAGTTCATAGGGGGGAAGGTATAAACACCTAGAATGGGCAAAAAATCGATTTTTAAATTTTTGTGGTTTCTTGAAGTTTGAGGTCTGATGAAAATTTCAAGAAAAAATTCGAAGAAAAACAGCCGGATCAGACAAGAAGAACAAGTCATTGCTCAACTTTAAAAATCGTTTTTCTCGAAACCATGTTTTTCAAATCAATGACCAAAATATCTCGACAACTTGACTTGAAATTTTTTATGGTTATAATTTTTAATTTTTCTAGTTTTTGTAGTTTTTTTTTTGTGACTTAGTATTTTGGTTTATTGGCAAAATAATAAATAACGAATTTTTGTCTAAAAAACGCTACGTTAATTTCAAACGCCCGCCATTTTGTCCAATAAAGATTTCAAAATCACCTACATATGACAAAGAATACATTGTAGAGTCGATTCTTATAATAATTTTTGTTTTTTGTATCGGACGATTACAGATGAAATGAGAGTGATCACCGCGAAGGACCTTTTTTTTGCTTCAGTTGAATACTTGGCCAACATTGAAGATTTTTTACTAAAAAAAATTAAGCGTATTCTAAAAAATGAGTGTGTACATTTAGAAAAAAATTAACCCGGCAATTCGTATATGCTTCCTTAAAAAAATTTACAAAAATAGATTATAGTCATGTAACAGTAATAAATTTCCAGGTGTTTCAACATGTGGCCTAGTGTTTTCTGGTTTTAAAAAAGAGCAGGACATTATCCTAAAATGTGTGTTGAAGTTTCGGTATACTCCTCACAAAATCTGCATGACTCATTATTGAATGCTCTCACTTTTGTTAGGTTACAACTCAACCTGTAGTGCCTTATCCAGAATATCTGTTATAATTCTCAGATTCTTTTGATGTGTTAATATCTTTTACTCGGGGCTAAAGGAAATAAAAATCAAATGTCACGTCGGAGTCGTATGAGGTTTCACAGTATGTGTGAGTTTATATTAACCCAGTAATGCCTGGCGATGCCATATGGCACCTTGTCGCTGAGCCGTTCCTGAGCCAGGTTCAAAAATAATTTTTTTATCAAGTTACTTTCCTGATCTATCTACTTTGGTTCCCGCTCGTCCTTAATGGCTTAAGCCCAAAAGTATGCAACACATAATTTCTACATCAAAAACGGTTGTGGAATTTACTTACATATTAATGAAATAGTGGAACATATCAAAAATAGTTTTTATTTATTGTATTGTTTTATTGCATAGTTTATTTTAGTTTTTAGTTTATTCTTTCGTAATTGAAATTGAAAAGAGTATCAACATTAGGCGATGTAGAGAAAGGAGTATCTGTGCATTTAGTGACAGCCAGGCTGCGCTTAAATCCTTGCTTAATCTTCCAATCACGTCTAAACTGGTTATGTATTGTAAATCCAGGCTTGATTGTGTTGGAAAACACAATAGCTTGCTGTTGATATGGGCTCACGGACACTCAAGGATTTCGGGAAATGAATCTGCTGACCTTCTGGCCAGAAAGGGTTCGAAAACTAGTTTTTTGGGCCCGGAACCTGTACTCTCTTTGTCGTCTACAGCCATTAAGACCATCATTTATGAGTTGGTCGATTTGAGCCACAATCGTAAATGGGAGGAACTGAGGGGCTTGAGACAGACAAAGATCATGTTACCTGTTATCTCGAAGCGTCTAACAGACTATCTGTTATCACTTAACGGAAAGAGCAGCAGTAGGCAGCTGCTGGGATTATACACAGGCCACTTCTCCTAGACCAAGCATTTGAATATGAGTGGCCTGGAAGCTGGTGCTTTCTGTGCTTCCTGTGGTTTGGAGGAAGAATGTGAAGAGACGGCAGACCACTTTCTTAGTGTCTGCCCCGCTTTCCGCCAGATCAGAGTAAGCATATTTGGCACTGGAGTGTTGACAGACGAACACCATCTTTAACTCCGATGGATCTGCTAAGATTTATTAATAAATCTCGTAGATTTAAAGGATAGCAAAAGAGAACACAGGATATAGTACAATGGACGTAAAACTTATCTGAGTGCTGTATTTCTTGAATATTTTTGCAGTTCCAGCAAAAAAAAAAAAACAGAATGTGTCGCATTCGTTACATGCGAAACATTTGAATGTTTGCTCAGTTTCTTATGCAACTTTGTTTGGCTTGGGCCAATCGCATCAAATCAACACAGGAAAGAAAATTACTCCGGTTTTGTTGAAACTTGGTATACTTTTGTACTAATGAACTAAATTTTGTATGCGAAAGGAGGTTAAATAATATCAGCGGATTGCGTAAAATTCTGATTTTATGTCTCTATGTCAATATTCATAAATTCATATGCTAAAGCGCGGTTCACGCCAAATTGGCACGCTTTTTTGTGGTCACCACGTCGCCCCTAGTCATAAGAACAACAAATTTTTTACTGGGATTTGTTTACAATACCGTTACCGTTAGTTGATAAATTTTTCATATTAATTGACCGCAAGTTGGTGATTGTGTGCACAATGGAAGCTGCAAATAGAAAATTGATTGTGAACAAATTTATTGAAAATCCGTCGTGCTCTGGTTCAAAGATTGCGAAAGTGTTAAATATCTCCAAAAGAACGGTATGGTGAGTTATAAAACGATATAAAGAAACTCTTAGTGTTGAAAGAGCCAAAAAAGTTGTGAACAAAATGGGAACCACCAACCTAAAATTAAAGGCAAAGATCTTGAGGTCCATCAAAAGCAATCCGGGACTATCGGATAGCGATCGTGCTGAAAAATTCAATACCAGCAAAAGTGCTGCTAGACGAATACGCATAAAAGCTGGGCTAAAGTGCTATCGTGCTATAAAATATCCAAATAGAACAGACAAACAGAATTTGCTGGCCAAAAAACGTGCTCGTCTTCTTTATAATAATGTTTTGACCAAATTCAATGGATACATTATTGTGGATGACGAATCACACGTAAAATTTGATCTTAAACAGCTTCCAGGTCAAAAATTTTATATGGCAACGAATCGTGGTAATGTACTCTCAAAATTCAAGTACATAAAAATGGATAAATTTGCAAAGAAAGCAATGGTGTGGCAGGCTATTTGCAGCTGTGGTCTCAAATCCAGGGCATTTGTGACATCCCCTTCTATGACGTCTGTTATTTACTTCAAAGAGTGACTTTCAAAACAACTATTGCCATTTGTTCGTCACCACCATTCGCCAGTGAAGTTTTGCCCTGATTTAGGCAGTTGCCACTACTCTGAGAAAACCATGGATTGGTATCAGACAAATAAAGTAGATGTAGTGCCCAAATATATGAATCCACCCAATTGCCCCCAGCTTAGACCGATCGAAAAATACAAGTTGAAGAAAAATGCAGGTATTATCAAAAATGTGAATTCAATGCTACTTAAATGGAACCAAATAGCCGCAAAAGTATCCAGAGCGGATGTTCAAAGGTTGATGGGGTCCATTAAAAGGAATACCCGGAACTTTTTGCACTTCAAAGAAATTTAAATCTTTTAATATTATAGCATTAAAACACAATATTAAACTTATCATTTAAAATGCATTATTTGTTATTCTGAGTGTTCTGGTTAAAAAGATACAGCAACTTTCCTGCGTGCCAATTTTACGTGAGCCGCGCTTTAGATCACATTAACTTATTACTAAAATTCTTTGATATTTTCAACAGGGTTTTGTCCAGGCCCGACGAGAGGAGGATGGGTCGGAGGGGACTCCCACCGAGCCAGGATTTCAATCCAAATCCTAAAATCCAGAAAAACTTTAACAATGCGTCTATGCGTCTGAAAATTGAATTACAAACAATGAAAATTATTTAACTTAATCATCTATCAATCGTGAAGGCATAAAAAGAATAAAAAAACTTCCAACAATCCTGCTCAACTCAAACTAGAGTCAAGTTTAGCAACTCTACGCCTGGAAGCGAAATTAGCAAGAAAATTAACTTATGAAGAGATCATCAATTCCTTCGCATCAGCCAAAGTAAGAAAAGCGTATTTATAAATTATGCGCATTATGAGAGTTGATAAGAAAAACTTTTAATGTAATTTAAGTAAAATGGAAACTTATTATACAGATGTTCATACTTAAAGTACAGAATAAATTTTGTTTTTTGATATTTGTCTTTGAATTTTTACATATTCCGAATTCTGAAACACATTCCTTAGTGAGCAGTACGAAGATATTCATTGTATCATTTGTGGTGGGAAGAGAGGGGGGGGGGGGGCGGCACAGTGTAACGTCTCCATATAACCGATGGACAAAAATAGAAGGAGTAGTGAAATTTTGCGCAGATATTTTTTAGTTACCTAAATATTAAAAATATTAAAAAATATTGTGAATTTCAACTAAATTGGCTAACGGACACGCCCACTTCCTATATGAGCTGAATCAAAAAATTACAATATCTCAAAAACTTTTGAAGGAATAAATTTTTGTGCAGTGGCTACTGATACTGTAAGCATTTCTTAAAATAAAAATGGTCAAGACTGGAAACATGGGCGTGGCACGTCCCATACAAAATAAGCGATTAAATCAGTTTTTCGGCTCAAAATTGTCGTAGAACCCAATCTCATGCCTTGAAAATTGGAATAAGGTAACAATTTATAAAAATTATCTAAATCGAACAAGTAGGCGTGACATCTACAATATAGTCAAAGTATTTTACGGTATATATTAAAGCTGCAATGATTATCTATATTTTTTTATGATTTTTGTGTAATTCATTCAATTGATGTAATATACATAAATAATTAAGTATTATCAAACTATTTTATTTCACTCATTAATACAATTTTTTAAATATATAAACTTATAATTTTATAAGTTGCTTAAAATAAATTGCTTAAAATTTATTCGCTTACACTTCCTTCTTCATAGTCTGACGACGAATCAGATGAGAAAACAATTTCTAAATCTATATAATGACCACTATTTTCTGGTTCTAAGAAAATGAACTGACCAATATATTTTCCGTACATTTGTTTTTTACTGCAAGTTATTCGCCTAGCAGAAATAAGTGACTCAGAAGATAGTAGATGGTAATAATCGCGCTAATAAATCCCTATTATACGCTGCTCTAGAAGTTTTTCTTGTATTTTTTAATCGACACTTTCTAAACTCCAAGTGTCTTGCTTCTAAAGCATCCTCCGAAAGAAAAAAAAAAATTCACCCCCCCCCCCCTCCCCTCCCCCCGTAAAATTGGTAAAAGTTTCTTTTATTCTACATGAATAATTTAGGATAATTTTTTAGCCAAACTTTCTTCATACTTGATCAGGATCTAATACCTATAGAATTTTTATCTAAGTATTTAAAAAAAAATTGGTACGCCCTAATATGCATATATACCAGTATATTTATTTATGTAAAATATATGTATTTATAGATGTATTCATAAGTACACACATGGGGTACAACTCAGATACCGCTTAAATTTGGTGTTTTCACATTTTTCAAAAAACTGCTTTTTTATTCGAGGTTCCGCTAGAAAACTGATTAGTACGTCTGAATATGCAAGCCAATGCAGCTGAAATTTTTTTCTTATTATTGTAGAGATATCTCTTGAAAGAAATAAGTAAAAATTAGAGAGGACGTTTTTGGACGATTTTTTTGTATTTAAACCAAAAATAAAAAAGTTACAGGAGTTAGAAGTGAACCTACCAAAGTAGTATTTGCTGCAAAAAAATTTCATTGTTGCAAATGCTTGACTTTCAATACGTTTTTTTATAGCAAAATAAAAGTAATTTCCAAAATCCTTTTTAAGCTCATTTAATTGAAGTATTTACAATTGAACTGCATTCAAATATTATCAATATTGGAACTTGACTTTTTTAAATTGTTTCCACCTTCGTTGAACTGTGAGGGGTGGCCCAGAGGTTATCACCACCGGGCCCGTATTTTCTCTCGACGGGCCTGGTTTTGTCCGATGTTTTCAATAAAAATATTTTAAGCACTATAATTTCTTTTTTACCAAAAAATATTTCCATTTTTTCTCGCCATTTTTGAAATTTGTTTCTTTACATCAAAAGATGTCTTCCTCTTTAAATCAAGACTCAGAACGGTGGTGCGCAGCGAGCTATTGACCATTGCGTGTAACTACCTTAGGTTTTCTCGAAGGATTAAGATGGTGTTATTATTAGTCACGATATTATTGGGTATCCTGATAGAAACATTTTGTTTTAAAAATACACAATCATGACACCAAATTTCATGCTTTTTGTCATATAAATACACAGTGCGCGACACAGCTGTGTAAATGTTTTATATATCGTCGTCATTCAAGCAGAAATCACTAAGTCCATATTAATTTTTTTAATTGGATCCGTATTAGTTAGCTTTTATAATATGTATGGCATAATAAATCCAGTTAAAACGAATACTAATATGTGCATCAATCTGTAAACTTTTAAGTTTCGCCAATGTTCATCATCAGTCGCTACTATGTATGATGATAAAGCAAGAAAATTCAACGCTACGATCCAATTTTTAACTTCCTAGGTTATACTGTGAATTTTAGAGGAAAAGAGAAAAGCATTAGACTTCTGGATACCGATTTAGTTTTCATGTTTTTTTTTCTTGGGGCAATTAAAAAAATTCCGCATTTAAGGGTTAAATACTGCAACTACACTGCTTTGTACAATTTTTTTTTTTGTATGTTACTCGTAAAGTTTAAAACTCAATCTATCTACTAAATAACCAACTATAAAAAGAATTATTTTTGTTTATTATTTTTTGTTTTTGTTTTCATTTAATTTATTAACTTTATTGGTTATTGATATTAATTACTAAAATAAAAGTTGTTTTTAAAATTTCAATTTATTCCCTTTTTTTTTTGTTCTTGTTTTTTTTTTCGCTTCTCTTTATTTAATTTTTTATAATTAGTAATTTTATTTATTTATTATTTCTCGGTTTTTTAAAAAAGTTTCACAAGTAGTTTCTATAATTCTGGGCTCGTACTCATATGTCATTTCATTTTCATTTTTATTTAAGTTATTTATTTTTGCAAATATTGTACTTAATTTAATTATTATTTTCAATAATAAATTTTTTAGTAATGACACTACAAAAAATACTTTTTGTTAATAAAATGAAACGAAAACACAAAACTAGAAAACTATTATAGTTACAATTGTTAGATGCAGTTTTGTTTTAAAAAATATTTATCATTACAAAAATTAATTCATTCGTTTTTTATTATGTATTTTAATTCATGTGTGTATGTAATGTAGTGTGAGTGAGTCGAAGAAAGTGAGTTGTTTATGATAAAAATTATTAGTAATCAATTTAATTGCTAAAACTAATAGAAATTTTAAGTTTTTTTTTTTTTAATACATACTTACTTAATTTTTGTTTAATAATTTCCATTTGAAGCACAATGAACTGCGTGAAGGTAAAAAGGTCTCGAAAATGTACAGATAAAAACACCTAAAAGGTTGAAAAGTTAAGGGAGAACCATTTTAGAATAGCCTCTTTAAAATTTTTTTTTTTTTGGTTACTTCAAGGATTTCTTAAGCTGGTTTTCTATATCGAGTTCAATTGAAACTAGTCAAATGGAATTAAGATTTTATGTACAGTTGTGATAAAAATTGAAGGAACAAGGAATAAACTGAGTGCTATTGCTGATTAATTCTCAAATATTCTCTCTTTGATTAGAATAAGAGTCAAATAATTTTGTTCTGCAGTTATTTACAAATTTCATCGTTTTATCGATTTTTATTGGGTCATTGTATTTTGTTTTTGGGTAGGAATATATATTTTCGTCACAGGCTCATTTCTCCCAAAGGTTTTGTTTCAAGTTTTCAACCCAAGATAAGCAGCTTCAAATGCTTGTTGAAGTCCATCCTTGCTAAACCGTTCGCAGAATAGTTTTTCCTCATTGAATCTGTTAATATTACATGGTAAAAAGAAACCCACAATCATTTTAGGACTTCAATGGCCGCTTGACTTTCTACCCTAAGTTCACCGTTGATAGGCATCCAATTAGGAGTCGAAAAGATTTTAATCTCATTTCTCTTGGGTTGTACCAAATAGCGGATGTCATCGGTATGAAAGACGGCATCATTTTTTCTTTCTTTAGATGGTAACCAAAAAAATTCATTTTAGTTCCCCTGAACTGAGTTTCACTACAAAATCATATTTTTTGCTTGAAAGATTTGGTTATGATGAATAAGGATAAAGTAGGAAAACCACTGCTTTTTATAAAATGTTTAGAAAGAGGGAATCTAGGGTTAACTATTCAAGTTCAGCTCGTCCAAGGATTTGATCCTCTTGACAAAGTCAATTAGAAAGTTTGGGGCGCCTTCGTTATAGCAATAAAAACTTAGTTTCACAGAAAATGCTCTATTGATTTTATTATACACATCATTATCTGGATATTTTAATATTTCTCAGCCTCGTTTCAAACTAGCGTATATATTCTTCTCTTCAGACTTGTTCATTTTTGGATTCTTCATATAGAAGAAAAAATCTGAATATTAGAGAGGTAGATTAGGAAAAAGATAACGTAGGAGACCCAGAGACTTTCGTAAGAGAACCAAGATAAACCCATGAATTGGATCCTCCAGTTCAGGCATGTGATATCAATTGCTCGGTATGACTGGCCCTTTATTTAATCTAGTAATTTACTATCGAGGTTAAATTCATTTCGTTTGATGTAGGAACTTATTAAGTTCAATCATGGCAGAATATTAGATGTAGACGCATCCACTGGACTCTACTGTCAAATCAAAAATCCGTAATATGAAGACCACTACGCTCAGCGCACTAACTTCACAATTTAGCAGTTTAGCTTAGTTTCCCTTCCGGATGCGCAAAGCGCTATTATTCTGCAACGAGTTCATTGTAATTTATTACGGTAACTTCTTTCAGATCGTCGACAAATGTTTTCCCCATTAAACGACGTGTGGTATATGCAGCGGCCCGACATCTACAAAGTCTTCGGCAGCTTCTTTCACACTGCTTTCGATGCAACTTTGGCAGTTATCGTTAAAGGGAATGCACATTTAAGATGCATGAACCCTTGGCCAGCGAAGCTTACTAACAGCAGTTAATCTGACCCCTTCAGTTGGAGCGCTGGTGAGTAATTCATTGGTTCTTGGAGCATATGAGGGCCAGAATTATTTGGCTATTTTACATGTGCGTGAGCCTCTTTTCGAGTAAACGATATGCTGAACACATGGTTGCTTTGCAAGTGAATTATTTCGTTTCCATTTCAATCAATGTTCTTATCACCCGGAACTCGGCTTATGCCCTTATGGCCCATATAAAGATGAAGTCAAGTCAAAGGACTAGTAATGGTTTGATAATATAATACTCACTTCAAAGTAGCATTTAGAATAGACTTTCTTGAATCAGACTTCTACGTTTTTCATATCAATCCAAACATTTTTGAAGAGGTTTTCCATGCACAACGTATCCCATTATATTGAGAATAATCAATAATTCACTGAAAGAACAACTACTCCAATCTGTGTGAAGTATGCCTCCAATCTCAGGAGCTTCTATCTTTTCATGTCCATAACTAAGGAGTGATAGCAGGAAAAAGAAACCAAAAATAAAGTCAACACAATCAAAGAACTAACACAAATTACGATTAGCTGTTGAAGCCTCAGACTACGATTTAACGAAGATTATGATGATTCAGATATTTCAACGCGAAAGGAAAATATCAAAGAAATTCATGCGATAGTCGATGACCATTCCAACGACGTAGATCACTAAAGCGAAGCTGCTGAACTGTTCAGTTGAATAAAATGTTTGCATATTTACATTTTTGTAAAACGTAAATTGACAAAATTATCCGTTTATTTTTTGTTTTCTTTTTTTTTTTTTGCGCTTTGTTTGCTCGATTTTTGTTTTTTTGTTTTTTTTTTTTTTGTTCGAATTACACAACATTTCTTACAAATTATTGACATGTTCATTTTTTCTGCTGTTTTTCTCGCACTTAAGAAGAAAAATGAATTTTTCATATTTCCTTTGCTTGATTTTTGCTTTCTCTCAATATATAATAATATAATATTTTTATATTTTTATTTCTTTTTCTTTTTTTACGTTTTTTTTTTTTTAAATATGATTGTAATAATGTAATTTATTATTTTAATGTTTTTTGTTTTAAATAATTTAAGAGTATTTAATTAAATATTAAGTTAGTATACGATGCACTCTTGTTGAGCCACGAAAAAAAATGATAATAATAATATTATTATTACAAATAATAATTAAATAAAGTTTTTCATTTTTCTTTTTTTTTATGTGTGTTGCTAAAATAAAATAAACAAAATTTTATACAAAGTTACTATTTTTGTTTGTTTGTTTGTTGAGAATTCGATCGAAATTATTGGTGATTTTTCTTTTATATGCAAACCGAATAAGTTTTGTAATTTTTGCTGTTTAAATTATGGTACATGTATAAATTTATGTAAGGTGATTTGGAAAAAAACGGCTCAAAACGAAAATAAATCTATATAATAAAGAAATAATAGGTTGTGTTTGCTTTGCTTGAGAAACGAATTATACACTCTTATGTTATATACTTGCTGATGATGATGTGGATGTGTTGGCGTATGCGATGCAGATACGGAAGAGAGATTGGACGCGATGACAATGTGGATTATTCTTCAATGCCGTGATAGGGGAAGTAACACAAGTTGGGGGTTTTACTTGAGTTTTTTTGTATAGTATATAGTCAATTTGTTGAAAAATATAAGTGTTTTTATTTTAGGGTCTCTTGTGGCAGCGACAAAAGTTCGGAAGATGTTCAGAAACTACAACTACTCATTTATTCTCCTTAAGTTGGGACCAAATTCGAATTAGAAGTTTAAATTCTTTAAGCATACAGTGAAGAAGGAGCGTTTAAGTTGCAGCAATTCGAAAAAGATTATTTTAAAAATTTATAAAATGTTTTAAATACCATTTTCTTCGTGTGTTTTTTGTTTCTCCGTTCCACTAATATAAATTTATTAATTCGAAATTAATAAACGGACTAATGTCTGTGTGTGTGTGTTTCGCTTTCAGCGATCAGCGAGTGTTTGTGTGTGTTTTAAGTATGTATGTGTTTGTATGTATATATGTATGGGTGTGTATAATTCGTTTGATGTATTGAGTTAGTATATTATTTTTTGTTTTTTTTTTTTCTTGTTTTTATATAATTAATATTTCATTTTCTTTTTTTATATAATATTATTATTATTATTTTTTATATGCTTCTTTTTTTTTTGTATTATTAAAAAGTTTTTTTTCGCATTTGTTGTTGCTGTTGTTGTAATTTTTGTTGTTGTTGTGTGGTTCAATTCTCACATTTGTTTTGCTTCTTTTTTTTGTTTCTTGAATTCTTTTCTTTCAATTTCTTTTAGGCTTTTTTGCAGTTTTTTTCTGTTATGTTTTCTCTATTTCCTTGCTTTCCTCATATTAAATTTCATCAATTTATCATCAATATTATTTTTATAATTAGTAATTAGGATGTTCCATTTACAAGCGTCTCCTTTTTATTATTATCCTGTGCTCCATGCTGTTGTTGTTGTGGTGGCATTGCATCGGCATGATTATTGTTTCGATTTTTGTTGCTGCGTCGTACTTTTGGCGGTTGTTGATGATGTGGTGGCTGCTGCTGTAGTTGTTGCTGTTGTTGTGGTTGCTGTGGTGGTAGCTGCTGCGGCGGCTGCGCTTGTTGTGGTTTATCATTGCTGCTGCTGCTACTTTTGTTTACCACTACTACATTGTTTGCATCTTTGTTGTTTAAATTCTGCTGCTGCTGCTGTTGTTTCGACCTCTCCGATGAGCTTCCGGCACCGCCACTGCCGCCACCACCTCCACTATTGTTCTTGTTATCTAAGTTTTGTGGCGGTTTGTTTTGTTGTTGGGATTTGTTATTGGTAACACCACCATTCGCTGTAAAGTAGAAAGTGAGAGGTGAACATGAATATTTAATTAAACTTTACATTATGTATAGAAAAAATTTTAATAAAATATTTTAAAACTACTTAATTTCCCAACCTCAACATTAAATTTTTCAATATCGAGTTTTTGATGGATAAGAATAAAGCGTGTCCACTTTCATCTGTATCCAAAATTTTAGAGACCTACACCGAAAACTTACGCTCTTTTCTTTTATTTTAAATTATAAGTTCTCGAAACAGTACTCCAAATACAAAAATGGGCATCAGGGCTTTAGCAAATTAAGGCAGCCATATATAAATTTAAGACAATGTACCATGAAAATAAATTCGTGGGATTTTAAAATGTTACAGCATCCTACATACAAAAAATTGCATTAATTACCCTACAACTGCCGGTCATGTGACTAGGTGAGAGTTCTATAAAGGAACTAGTTCATATAAGACAGACAGACAAAATCCCGATTATTGAAGGTAATAAGAAGGCGAAAGAATTAT
Source organism: Toxonevra muliebris (assembly GCA_963691655.1). Lineage (NCBI taxonomy): Eukaryota > Metazoa > Arthropoda > Insecta > Diptera > Pallopteridae > Toxonevra > Toxonevra muliebris. The sequence goes on from OY829327.1 coordinate 47,067,227, forward strand.
CTAGCCTTAGATCTACAATAGAGGTTATAGATATAAATATTATTTCCCGAAGCAAACAGCAGTCCTCACGGGAAACTAAACCTCAAGAACTATAAATAATAAAAAACCCGTGGGGGCTTATTCAAAAGAACCCAGTACGTGGGTTCGTATACCGGCCACATCTGTTAGTTTTAATTCCACCTGATTTTTTTGGAAGCAGCACTCCTTCATGTACGGCTGATTCAAAATGACAAAACTGTACAATAGGTACTAGTGGATCGATATAAAAGTGTGTAAAATGCAACCAGTCACATGACTACTTTTGTACTGGCCTCTTTTCCAAAGAAAATATATCGCTTCCTTAATTTGCTCAATTCCTTACACGTATTTTTAAAACTTTGCAGAAGCACAAAATTTTTAGGGCTCTTTAGCAAATTTAAACAGCGATATGGAAAGCAGTACCAAAAATATAAATATTCTAGATTATCAATTAAAACAAATGCTGAGAGATATACGGTGTTTAACTGTAAATACAAAACTGCAAAAACAATTTAGCATTAAAGACTAGCGACCGAGAATAATAATTTTTTGAAATATGTAGGTGAAAAAATCAACATGTTCGAAATATCGGAAAACAATTTCGAGAGCATCAAAATGTTACTGATCGCATGCTCTTTTAAAATCAATAAAACAAATTGTATTTTTAGCGTTACCACTAAAAATTTGAAATAATTTGCTCAGACATAATTATTTTCTGATAATAATTCTTTGATTTTTATATTTTTGATCGAAAGGGGAAAAACAAAAAGTTACACACCTTTGTTGTTTTGAGCTAGGTCTTAAAATTTGACCAAAGTGCCACTAAAACTCCATCCACTACCATTATCACTATAGTGGTAGCTGGAACTTTCCTTACTACTACTAAGTTTTCTGATAGTGATATTTTATTTAGTGCGTTGTTAGAATTTCTCCAGCTGAATAGTTTCTATGGAAATTAAACGCTTTGTGGTACATACCACCTTGATCAAAAAGTTTCCGGAATTTATTCAGAAAATTTAAAATACAAGTTTAGTCATCTAAATCAATATTGTCCCCTTCAAAGTAATGCCAATCGACTGCAACAAACTTATGCCAGCGCTTGACCCAATCCTCGAAACATTTTTTATATTCGATTTTCGGTATGTCCATCAGTGCTTCCTGCGATTTTTCCATTACTTCCTCTCGGCTGCTGAAACGCGTTCCCCGCAATGTTTTTTTAACTCGATTGAACAGAGAAAAGTTACAGGAAGCCAAATCAGGTGAATTCAGTGGCTGTTGGATGGTATTTGTTGCATTTTTCGTCAAAAAATTACGAATAATGATGGCACTGTGCGACGGTGCGTTATCCCAAATCATTAACCAAACAAAGACGGAAACCCAAATCATTAACCAAAATGACGGATTCATAGGCAATGTTCAAGTTTTCCGCTATATCTCTGATGGTTAATTTGTGGTTATTGACCAAAATTTCTTTTACTTTATCAACGTTTTCGTCGGTTTTCGATGTCGATGGTCTGCCACTTCATTCATCATCTTAGATTGACTCACGACCACTTTTGAACCGCTCGTGTCACTAGTAAACGACCGTTTTCTTCAGAGAATCGTTGCCGAAACACTTTTTCAACATTTCCATTAAATCTGTTTTTTACGCTAAATTGGCTACGTAACTTTTGCATATGTCAAGCTAAGATTTAGAGGGAATATCAACAACCGATGTGCCAACTTAACAAAAAAAAAAAAAAAAAAACAGAACTCAAATTGGAACGATGGGAGCGCCACACGGTGGTTATTCCGGGAACTTTTTGATCAAGGTGGTATGTGTACCACTCGTACCGAAAGGGTTAAAGTGATTGAGAAAATGCTAGCGTAACTATAGCGTAATGAACCTTACCAATGGTTAAATATTGCTTGTTTATTTGCTGTTTCTTCAGCAATATTTTAATGAGATTTATTTAGGAGATGCATTATACATAATTTTTGTGTTTTCAATGGTATTCAACTATAAAAAAGTATTTTTAGAATACAATACGCCAATTCCATCCTCTACCATAGTATAATGTTTATTCTGATTTGTCGGCATGGTAAATGCTCCTCGAAGGAGGAGCAAAGAAGTTTCATTATTTTACATAATTGATTTTATTCTCTTTCCGATCCTAAATATAAAAATCAAAAAATCATTTTTTTTTCCTGAGCATAAAAAAAATCAGAAAATAATATTATGTCCGACCAAAAAATTACAAAATTATTTTTATTGATCAGTTAAATTTTATATTCAAGTAATAGTCATTAAATTTAATTTTTTTTCCTATTACTTATAATGAATAAGTTTCTTGTTAAATACACTAAAAAATGATTTCCAAGTTTATGATATTTAGTAGAATTATAATGCCTTCATCGAAAAAAAACCTCTTAACCCTTTCATGCTCGAAATTTAATGGGACTTGATAGAAACCTTTTGTGCTGAAATTATGGTTACTTAGGGCCCCACAATCATCACACCAAATTTCATCCCTCTACGTATATTGATTTGTTTGTCTTTCATTAAAGATTAAAAAAAAAACATTGCTATGGAGCTGTAGACAACCACTGGATAACACTTTTTCTTAAATTTTTTTATTTTTATATTCTTTTGGCTTTTGTAAAACATATTTTATAATCAAAATTTCCGCTTAGTTTAAGGCATTTTTTTGGAAAAATTAGTAAAAAAATATTTTACTATATATTTTTGCACTTAGGTTTTTGACTTGACTTCAAAGACAAAATATGTAAAAAAAAATTTCATAACCACGAAATTTCGAATGTTTGGCAATCAAAAAACGGAAAGAATACCTAAAACAACTGAATGCATATATTATTACTAGTGAAATTTGTTAAACACCTATTTTACGCCACATTAAAGAGAATGTTGCCTATAGGCAACAGTGAGCATGAAAGGGTTAAAATATATAAACATTTGTTTGGCGATATCATACTCACTATTATTAGCAGCACTGCTCTTTTGCCTTCTGCGTCTCCTGGAGCTACCCTCATACGATGAGTTGCTTTCAGCTGTAATATTAAAGTTTACATATTTTCTATTTAATTTCACATTTATAAAAATTTAATTTATTTTACATACCCCTTTCAACACTGCTCAATTCACGCGCATCCTCACGAACATCTTCATTGTGATTATGATAGTGATGATCTCTGCCATGATCCCTGCCATTTTGCTCCCGATTGTTGAGACGACGATTACCGCCACCACGACGATCGTTGCCACCACGATAACCGCCGCCACCACCACCGCCGCCGCCGCCGCCACCACCACCACCACCACCACCGCCGCTACGATCATTGTTGTATCGATCGCGTTGCTGATGATCACCGCGGGAGTTGTAGTCATCATCGTCACGACGTCCTAAATTAAAAAATAAAATATATACAGATTTGTACATGTACATATGTAGGCAGAAGCATTATTCAATGCAAACCTTGATGATAACGTTGATTACCACCATTACCGCCACCACCTCGTCCTCTACCACGTCCACGTGGCCCTCCACGCCCCGAACGTACTGACTCAATATCGCTGCTATAGCCACGTTCTGATCGTCGCGTTACGGGGAAATTTTGCATTGAACCCATTGTAGACTCCTGTATTGCGCGTAATTGTTGATCTATTTCCAATTTCTCCTGACGCAATTGTTCCACTTCCTAAGCAAACAAAGCAAACAAAAAACAATCAAATAAATTAGAAACTCAAACGATCAATTTCCGTGTATGCGTCTGTGTGTGTATACGTACCTTCAAATGTGCCAAGTGATATTCCAGCAACACTTTGGCATTCGAAATACTTTCAACGGTGCCAATGAACACAAACGGTACATGACCATGCTCACGTGGTATATTCTGATCTTGTTCATCATCGCCAGCGATCTAAATGCCGAACAATTTTCCATTTAAACACAAGAATAAGTAATTTTGAAATTGGGTTTCCATACCTTAATTCGAAAAACTCCGCTCTTATCAACGATTTCCTGTATAATTCGCCCATTCTTCCCAATAACTTTGCCCACCAACTCCCTAGGAACCTGAAAGAATTCCTCGGCGTATTCGAGCATTGAGCGTGCACGCTGCACTGCATCCTCAGATTCGCCGGTAATTTTAAAGGTGCACGATTTCTCTTCGAGTTCTATGTTTGTAACACCCTCGAGCAAACGAGCGGCTTGTATATTGGCACCATGTGATCCTATTGCCAGGCCCATTAGATCTTCACGTACATGAAATTCATCGGTGTAACTAATTAAACAGGAAGAGAAAAAGTAAGAAAAGAAGAAAAAAAAAAAAAAATATAAATCAATAATTGTTAATATTTTCATGGTTCATATTTAAACATGAACATCTTTTGAGCACATTGAAAAACAATACACAGACACGTTTCTGCTTAAGCTTACAGAAAACGTACAAAACGTATTTTAGAATCAAGGAAGGCCGACAACTCGTTTGGGTCATATTTCCAAGATTTAAGAGAGGAAACAGACGTGAGCCTCAAAACTACAGGGGCGTGTCATTCATTAATTGTAGTTCACACATTTTTATGAGATTTTGAATGAGTACCAAGGATTCCGTAAACGTTATTCTACAGTAGATAATATACATATATAATCTGGCAGCAGCGGTATATTTGAAATTTGCTGAAAACAAACAAGTACATGCGTTCTTTGTTGATTGTTGTTAAAGCGGCTTTCGTGTGTGCCCAGGAATTTACTAATGTACAAATTGCATACCATGGGCGTGTCCACTGACATAGTGACCGTCCTGCAAAGCATTTATGGAAACACCAGGAAACACTGTCTGAATCCTTTCAAACGCATTTCGTCTTTGCTCTTTGCTCTATATATTGATTTACTCGATTACATGGGAAGACGAATGAATGTGTGTGGTATAAATCTGCGATTATTACTATACGCAGAATACATTGTCTTGTTAGCAGATGATGCAAGTGGCATGCAACGAATGATAAATCCTTTAGAAAGTTAATGTGAAAAATGGAATTTGACTGTGAATATGGAAAAATCCAAAATCATGGTTTTCAGAAACGGAGGTTCGCTGGAAAGGAACGAAAACTGGCTCCACAAAAGAACTGCAATTAAAATAGTTTCCGAATTTACATACTTTGGGATGATTTCTACACCGAAGTTGGTATTCAGCAAGCACGTCAAAAAATTGAATAAATACCACTTGCAAAAACTTTATGAGTAAGAAGGGAGTGACACTTTCTTCTAAATGGAAATTGTTTCACGCCATAAGCAGAGCAATTCAGTCGTATGGCGCTCAAGTGTGGGATTTCTCGTGTTTCAAGGCGGTAAATAGTTTGCAACGAATTTTCATTCAGAGGATGTTAAAGCTTCCAGATTTTACTCCGAATTATGCTTAGACGGTAATGGAAGACAGCAGTACATACACACTAGCTCTGTACATGGAGAACGTAACCAAAAACCTTTATCAATACACCGAGAATCGTTTACCGCACAAGTTGTCGTTTTTTATTAAATGAAAAAATATATTTTGGGCAAAAAAATAGTGCAACGTACATATGGAGAGGGGCTTGGAACCAGCAGTGTGCACACATTTTATACGCGGTAATAAACAGCGCAGCGTACACCACTCACGGGAAGCAGCGGGAGCATGCAAATTTCAAAATGCGATATCTCAGCGAAAAAAAGAAGATATTTGAGCAAACGTTCAACGTTATTTTGAAGTGGAAGAATAGTACTTTACAATGCTATCAATAATTTTTGAAAAAAAATAGGATCGGCCGGGCTACATAACCTTAAAAATGAGCAAAAACGTGACGTGATAGAGCAATTTTGAGGCTTCGAGTTCAGCGCGTCAAAATCCTTCGGAAAAGTATAGTCTGGTTTCTGGGTAAGAGCGTTCGTCAAATTTTGTTGGACTGTGTTATTATTCAGTATTTCTTGGGGAAACATCCAGTGCTTAGAGTTTAGGGTAAGATTTTTTCTTATTAAATGGTAACCAGTCGGTAACCGGGGCTATTTTTCTGCGGAAAAATTCTATTTATGAAAAAAAAAACAAATATCAAAAGAGAACAGAACTACTAGCCCAGTCGGTAGAGTAAAAAATGCACCAAAAGTTCATAAAAATAGCGACCTTCCCTCCCCCCCCCCCCCCCCCCCCGTCTTTGGTGAAAAAAGCCTTTTTGTACTAATAACTGGTTAACCATTGGAGATATCAAAAAATTATCTAGTACACATAAAAATCTTAAGTGATTTTCTAAAAAAAAGGTATTATGTAATTTTTTCGTATATGTCATAGTTTTCGAGATATTCAATATTAAAGAAATTACAAAATTAGTACTTTTGATGTACTGTGGATGCGCGCGCATCTTTGTTTATTTAAATTTTTGAGTGCGGAGCCTGTAGGAAAAATTGAATTACTCGAAAACCAAACAAGCTAAGAAGAAAAATCGAAAAGGATTTTGAAGAAGTTCAACATCCTCTGCCATTTTCATTGACAACGGATAATTTTTTGCATACAAAAATAACAATATAGTATAGTTGGCTGTTGGTTTTTACTACTTTTACTATTTGCAGGCCTAATAAAAATAACTGGTTTCACTATATGTTGTAAATGTATTATCTTTTAGTTTAAGACATTACTTCTGAAAATCCTGTTAAAGTTAGAAATAAAAAAATTATCATTTTGCAATTTTATCAGCAACCCCATCATCGCTCTGCAACCCCAGGACTGATTTTTGTGGTTTTTGAATCTATCATACCCCACTAACAATTACTGAAGAAAAATCTCAGTTCACTCAGTTGACTGGACTATACTCGTTGTTGATTGATTTGTTTTATGTGTCTATTCATAATATAATGCTGAGAGATGCCGTTTATCATGTCTTCTCTCTCTCTCTCTCATTTATTATTTACTCCCGCTTAAGAAATGATTTTTACAACGACGAATGCAATGCTTTGTTCAATGAGCGGATTTTGAAAAACTTCCGACGCTAATATTTCAGAATTGGCTTAACCGATTTCGAATTCGATTTTATGGCCAACCTACTCGTCAAGCTCTTTAAATTGATATATAATACGATAGTGTAGTACTTGGATCTTCTGTAATAAGGACGTAGTTACACTAATAAATGTGTAGATGGTACTAATTTAAATTGTAGCAATGTTTATTATGTGCATTTTGAACTACAGAAGAAATTTATTGTTAGAGTATGATACTTAACCCTCACCGGTCTCAAATGTTGGTATACCAAATCGGTTCCATTTGTATACATGACAAAAAACTAATAAAAATTTTAGATAAAGTGAAAATATTTCTTTGGTTTTGTTTGTTTGCAATCTTCATTGAATAAAAAAATTGATTTCATACAGAAAATATAAAAATTAAAAAAAAATTATGTAAAAAAACACCGCAAAATAAAGAAACTTCGGCAAATGTATACAGGGTGACAATTGTAAAGTGACGAAAGTTTAATACTCTGCTGCAAGCTTTGCCATTTACCGTTACTTTAATTTAAAAAGCAAATTCATTCATCATTGGCTTTGCTTTTAATTTCATTTGAATTTTTGTTATTACATTTTGAAATTTCCATAAAAATGGACAAGGAAAATATTCGTCGTGAAATTATGAAATTTCATTTGGCAAATTATAGTAGCCGTCAAATTGCAAAGGCTTTAAATTAGTCAAGTCGTACGGTAGACCGAGCTATTATTCGATATAATGAAACTAGGGGTTTTGGAGATAGAGACCGGGGAATATTTTCAACAGTTGCCGCTACTGGTTTAACAGAAAAAATTCGTAAACGAATCAAGCGAAATCCAAGGCGCTCAATGAGAAAAATTGCTAAGAAAGTGGGAGTAAACCGTGAAACAGTGCGAATCATTGCAAAATCAAAGCTTAATCTTAAGCCGTACAAGCTCCGAAAAGCTCAAGATCTGACACAAAAAAAGAAAGATTTGCGACTGCAAAGATGCAAGGCGTTGCTACGCTCCTCCGTGTTAAAAAATGTTGAAAATATCTTGTTTACAGATGAAAAAATTTTCACGGTTGAACAACATTTCAATGCGCAAAATGACCGAATGTGGCTAACATCATCATCGCAACATAATAGGACTGTTGGCCGAGTTCAAAAGCCAGCTTCCGTTATGGTATGGGCTGCAGTTTCCGCTAATGCCAGAACCCCTCTAATATTCGTTGAAGAGGGTGTTAAAATTGACCAGGTTGTTTATCGGAGCATTTTAAATGAACATGTTCTACCCTGGGCCCAAGATACATTTGAAAATGAAAACTGGACTTTCCAGCAAGATTCTGCACCTTCCCACATGGCAAAATTAACGCAAACATGGATAAAAGACAATTTTTCTGGATTCATAACATCTCAAGAATGGCCACCATACTCCCCAGACTTGAATCTAATGGACTACTCTATTTGGAGTATTTTAGAGAGTAAGGCTTGTGCATCTCAATACCACAGTCTGGAGTCGCTGACAAATTCATTAGAGAAAGCCTGGACTTAAATTGATCAGGAAGTCCTGCGGCGAACAGTCTTTCGATTTCCGGATCGATTGAAGGCATGTGTGTAGGCTAAAGGAGGTTATATTGAATGAGGTGGGGTTCAAATGATTGCTTATATATTCAGCAATGTTAACACTTAATTGTACTTAATGGAAGTACGTCCTTTTGAAAATAACTGCTGAAATGTGTGCGTCACTTTACGATTGTCACCCTGTACACTTGACAGTAAATAAAAGAATTTCAAGCAATATTATTGGTACAAACCGAAGAGGTTTTACTTCTTTTTCGTGCAATGGAATATTCCACACTTCTAAGAATAACAATTCATGCCAAAAAAAATTGTGCACAAAGAAAAAACATGTGTTTTCTAAGCTTGTATACGTGCGTAAACAATAGGGACCGAATGGGGATTTTCTCCATTGCGGCCATTTTGAGAACTAGCGCCATCTCGTGAACATGGTGTTTTGATTATCTAAACAAATAAAGCTATTTTTGAATTTAGTTCGGTCAAAAAATGATTTCCTTCAAAATTCTTGCAGTGTACAATTTGATACTGCGCTTTACAGGTTTCAGTTTAATGGGAGGAATGCGTGAGTGTTGCCGGATGTTAAATATATTAGAAACAATTATTTTAGACCCTATTGGTTTAAATGTTTCAGAACTTTTTTTTAATACCAATATCAGTGCCGCAAATTGTATTAATGGGAATAGTTTGTTGGCTTTTTCCATACAATTTTTCGAAGAAAACTGGTTTGGTTTAAGTGGAATAAAACAAAAATGGTTTGATTCCGGTCTAAAATTGATTTCGTTTAAAATCGGTTTCCATGCCTGCTCTCTATTTCTGGCCTATTTAAAATGAACATGAACACTTTTTTCCAGTCCCAAGAGCAATTTTTATTTGCTTGCATTGAAGAAAGGCGGCAAATTATTTACTGATTGAAAACTGATACTCAGGTTTTTAGGGATTTTACCTTTAACTTGAAACTGGAACCTTAAATTAGAAACCAAAAATCGCGACTACAGCAACGAAATTAACTTATTATGAATAAACAAATTATGAAAAACAAATAGTTCCGAATAATGAGGATGTTGTCCACAAAAACAAAACTGCAACAAGTTCTATCTTCGCATTGAGTCAAACACTTTGGAGAGAATCGGTCCTACGTAAAACATATCAAAAAGATGATGAAACTGCAGGACGCTTAATCTGCGTATGTCCTGCTCTCTCGAGTAAGACGCAAACATTTCTTTCCAAAAGATTTTGCTAACTTTGTTATATTTAGACTATGTAATTTTGCAAAAGCTTCGTGTTGATTTAAGGCTATGGATGAATTTAAAACCAGACTAATTTAGAAGAGTGCCTCTTTTCAGAAAGAAGAACGATAGACTTTCGCGTCTAAGCGATTCTCGCTTTCTGTAAATTCCGACACTATGCAATAGTTCCGAACACTATTACAAAATTCGCCACAGTTCTTCTATAATATTTATTATTCAAAAACATTAAATTATAAAAACAACACCAACATTCTATAAACTCACCCACGATTAAGCAGTTTAGTTGATTCCAGCTGACGAGCAGCTTCTTCAGTCCGTTTCAAAAGCATAACCTATTCATTTATATGAAAATTCATTTATTTATTTTTTTGCTTTACTAAGATTTATTTTATCATTGTTGAATAATCACCTTCTGTGACAAATTACGAAAATGCATATCCTTCAGCATACTGGCACGCTTTTGAGTGTGTTCCCATTTCGAAATCACAATTAAACATTCCAAATCGCGATTATAAACACAAACGCCAGCGCCTATTGTACGCTGAAATTCCTTGTGGATGCCATCCTTCTGCGCTCTACGCGAACCCAAATAACAAAGATAATTAATTAGTTTCAATTTAAGTTTTTCGCCAACAATAACTTACTCCTGCCGCAATTCCTCGGGCACAGGTATCGAAAACTGATAAAACGACTTGGGTGTTAATGGCGGATTTTGATTTTTTAAACGTAAACGTTTCAATTCGCAGATTTCGGTATACGGTGTCTCAAAGCCTGTGTAGGCAACAGCACAAATCTCAGCCTTAATCATTTTAATGGAAGCGATCCACCAGCCGCATGATTCACGTTCCGTTGAACGCGTAAAGACCTCAACTTCCATACCTTCCTCGAAAGTGGGCGGATTCTCGATCTCTTCCGGCGGGAAACGTACATTTGCAAAGGAATATTTTTGAGCCTCCGGACAGCTGCAATAAATAATAAATCAAAATAAAAATAAATAGAACAAAAACTCACTCACTCACGAATGAGTGGGTGGGTGTGTCAGTCAGCCCCGCCGCAAATCAAAAGTAATTACTAGATAATTGTACTAAATGTGAAGCAGATGACGACGTCAATGACATAACGTTGTTGTTGTTTTTCAAATTTTTTACTTTCATATTCATATTGAACAATTTGTGTCTCGATGGATTAAAAGTTTTTGGACAGGTGTTTGCAGATTCATTGAAATTGTTTCGTTCGTAGTCACTTGCATAAAGAGCAAGAAATATCAATAATAAAAAAAAAGAAAAGAGAGAGAGTAGCGACGCTAAAGTCGGCACAATCGATGAAAACAACGACGAAAAAAGTAGCGTCTTTTTTGATTTTGGACGAATGCCAAGAACAGAAGGCAGTCGAACGCTACAAAAGACACAAATCGTGGCAGATTCGCTCACTAGCGCGGACGGGTTGGTCTGGTCGTTGATCGTCTCGGTACGGAGCGGCAGCAGAGAATAGCAATGACGCGTCGACACCGAGAACAAGAACAACAATCTCGACAGCAGCATCCGGAAATACTCAATATTTTATTATTGCAAATATTGAAATAAGATTTGACTTTCTGTTTTATGGTGTGTATAATTTAAATATTTCAAAAGATGAAGTTAAAAATGTGAAATGTTCATTTTTCGAAATAGGTCAACACAACAAGAAACTGATAGCTGCAGCGCACTAGGCACTGTAAAATTCAAAATACGTTTGCCTCTTCACAAAGTTCTCTAAAATTATAAATACCAACTATTTAATTACTACTTAACACAAAATTAAAAATAAAATTTGTTTTGTTTGTTTGTTTTCTTTTCGTCTCATTTCAAACTTATGCTTCACTCAACGATATGTTCCAAAAATGTCATCAAATGCACACAACACTAAGAAATTGCCGAGCAATAAATAAATAAATAGAAGGATGCCGCTTTTTTCGTGATTTATAAATAGGTATCATGTTCTTGTTTTTTTACATTTTTTTAGTTTTAGGTATTTGTTGTTTGCTCTTCATGTTATTGTGGTTGTTCTCAGTTGCGCGCACTATTGAGTTGACACTTTGACAGAAATAGAAGTTTCGAACATGATGTTTCTAATATTGTAGTGAACAGACAGATCGGCAGATCGACCGACAGACAGACGTCCGCACGCTATTAACGTTGCTTGTTAAACAAAATTGAAGGAAATTAAGCATTTTCTAAAGATGCAACAAAAAAAAAAAACAAACCAATTGAACGAGCAATCGCACGAAATAAATGAAGCAATTCAAAGTCTTTTAATTGTGAATTTTGTATTCATATTAATGTCGCCAAAAAAAGAAACGGAGAAGGACAAAAAAATTTTAATGCTTATTTTAAATGTTCCGAACAAGATACATACATAAACATATGAACCTGAAACGTTATGAGTTAGAAATAATTTTTAATAACTTACCCGTCAACTTCAACACATACTCCATCATCGTAGACCGCTGTCACCACGCCCTGGAAAATAAATATTAATTACATTTAATATGTGTTCAATTACACGTAGCGATTTTAATTCTATAATCATATGCATATAAAAATTATATATTTAAAAGCTTCGATTCAAGGTACTTCGAACCGAATTTGCCTTTTGAACATGATCAGGAACGAGAATTCCTCTTAACCTGAATATAAATCAAACATATTTTTAGAACAATTAGGGGTTAGAACTTTTCCAAATAAGAAAATTTTTGATATAAAAAATGAATTGGATTTGAACTACAGTACTTTTAGCTTATAATGTAACCACTTTAAACAAATTGTTCGGTTACAGCGATCCAATGAAAAGTGCAAAAATCTAGTTCTCATATAACTACACATAAGTTATTTTCTTTAACACGTAATAATAAAGTTAGTTAGAAAGCGGAAAAATAAACTTTTAGTCTGTCAGCAATGAAAAATGTATAATGTTGTATTACAAATGAACACTTTCGGATCAACAGGGTAAATAATATTACAACTGCTATTATGGCGCAACATCGCATTGAGGGCATATGCCGATTCTAGTCGACCTAGTTTCATAACTCGACCTAGTTTCATAACTCGAATCGAATGAGCAGTCTTTTGCCGAATCCGACAAATTGCATGTCGTATCGTGTGAAACTCTAAAATGGAAACACAAGACATTGCCTTGTAGGAAATTTTAAGCTTGTTTCTATTTTTTAAAAACATTTTACGTAGCACAGATTTGCTTTCATAGAAACAAAATCAGAAATCACATGTTTCCATAGATTGTTAATAGCAATTATGCTAAAAAGCACTATCGCGATCAACTTTTTTTTATCCATTTTGTCCACTTTTATGAATTTTATATAATTCGATCAGCTGTTTTGTCTCATAAATGGCAATGCCGTCTCTAGGTAGTGCCTTGTAAAAAAATTGTATTTCCTATTTTTAATTTTTCAACTGTACTGAACCCGGGTACCCTGGATACCAGTTCAGCGCATACCACTTACGGCACCGGAAAATTGTTGCCTTCAAATACATAAATAACTTAGAACACATCGATTGTTTATTGATTTCTATCCCTTGATTTTAGATATTTGAAATATTTAGATCTTGGCTATTATTTTCTCTATTTCCAACATACGCATGATACAGTATATACAGTGAGGTCTGGGAGGTTCGGGTTCGATTCCCGTCTTCGTCTGGTGGTTAATTTTCATAACTTTCTTATATTCACTATCAATATGAAGTGTATGAGAATTATAAGATAGTGTACAAGTACACACATTGGTTGGTAATGGCAAAACCACCAAGCCGATAAAAAAATTGCCACACCGCCGTTCGGAATCGGCGTTAAACTGTAGGTCCAACTATGTGGTATCACAATGGGCCGTTCAGGCCTAAGTGTGTCTCTCGACAGCCACTCCAACCTAACCTAACCTACAGTGAAGGACAAAAGTATATATACATTGCACCGGATTTTCAGTTTCAATAAAACTAAAAAATCTTGACAGTTATAAAAACAATCAGGATTTATTAAAAAATTAACATGAGTAAAGTCTTCCTTGGAAGTAAATAGCTGCTTTTAGTTGTAAGTTTGCGGTTTCTTCAAGAGCTATTATGCTATTGAATTATTTTTTTTTTTATATCCAAATAAAAATCCTTTATAAAACGACAAACTTAATTTTTCCTTTAGATTCTTAGGTTTAGAGAAACTTCGCTATACATACATATCAATTCCTCTCGAATGAGGTTTTTTTTATGAAACTGTAATAGCCTATGAATAGGCTGTCTATCAGAAATTTCGCTCGAAATAGGAAAATGCTAATAATTTGAGATCACGTACTTTGTGTTGAAAGAATTTTTTTTTTAAAGAATAAAAAGCGAAACATGACTATAACATGTTTTTATTCTTTACAAAAAAATTATCGACAAGTTAATGTTGTTTTTCTATAACTATCGCTGTTAGTTATGCATATCGCTGCCTTAATTTGCTAAAGCCCTAACACGCATTTTTCAAATTTACAGGAGAAGCAAAAAACATTTTGATATTTAGAGTACTGCTTCCAGAATTTGTAATTAAAAACTGAAGGAAAAGATTGTAAGTTTTTTTCGGTGCAAATGAAAGTGGACACGCTTTATCATAATCCATCAAAAACTCGATATTGAAAAATTTGAAATTAGGGCCTTAGCAAATTAAGGCAGCGATATACTAAAAGCGCATTGCGAATAAAACGCAGAAAAAACATGTGTAACATACACATCCAATAAAATTTCAGCCATTTGGGTTCCGTGGCATAATGATACTTGGACAATTAGCATAACAAGGAAGTAAGCGTAGTAAGAGCAGCTCAATATAATTCGAAAAGATATCGCCAAGAACCCATATCTACACTGAGCACTTGTTTATTGTTGATCATAGACCAAAAATTGGAATTTAATACATAAATATCATTTGCGGCTATACAGTCACAACTCAAAATTTCTAAGTTTTGTATATTTTACGTGAACGCAATGATAAATCTGCTATACAGCTGTGGCCTTTAACAGTAGGCTAGTAAGGTTTTGTCAGTTGAAAGATCGATCATCTTAAACTGGTCCATTCTGTATCAATAACTCAAAAATTTCAATTTTTGAATTATGACGATATAGTCGCTAATGAGCGATATGTACTCCACTGTAACTATAGTGGTTTCTTATGCGAATTTCTTGTGACCCACGCCAAATTTACTAGACTGGGAATCACTGTGATGGTTTAGAAGACAAATGTAGGATTATGCCTGGAACCACACGAAACAGATATACGAATTAAACACAAATTTAATCACAACAGCTTATTAAAGTTTTGTGTTATCAAAGCGGCATATTCATTGGAGTTAACCAACTCAAGGTGGCTTACTATTTATTGCCTGTTAAAAGATGGGGTTTTGAAGAAGATTTACATTTCTTATGTAATCAGATCTGGGGTTTTAACTTGAAATTAGATGTAAATTTTCGAATATAAACTATTACAACGAAATTGACAATTGAAACTTGAAATTAGATGTAAATTTTCGAATATAAATTATTACAACGAAATTGACAACTTAAGTCATGACTTTGAAAATTAACATCTGGATTTAATTTTCTTAGTCTCCTAAAAACTATCATAAATTATTTTGTTGAATATAATTATAAACGAAATTACTGTAAGTGAAAAAGAAACTGTGGGCTTGTCGTGCAAATTTTTACGCTACAATTTTAGTTGCATTTTTGGAAATATTAGTTTGGGAATTAAGAAAGAAATGTGTACCTGATTGTATCTTGAATACTTTTATTCCATCCATTCATTTCAATTCAAATACTCATAGATAACATAATCTCTTGTAAAATGTACGAATGAAGGTAGAAAGAAATCCGCATTAATATTAGGGGTAACTTACGTAGAAAAGAATCTGCTTCCACTGAGTATGTAATCTGACGATCGAATTTCGCAAACATGTTAATACCTCATTTCAACTCGGATTAGAGAAAATGTTAAAAGCTATAGAAAAAGTACGATGACAATGAAAAATAATTAAAAAAAAATTTCGGTGACAGGAGATTAAACAAAATTATGCATTGCAAAATATTATGGAAAATCATTCGAAACATTTTCAATGGAGATTATTTCAGCTGGAAAACTTCTTTTTCAAATGACTAGAAACTAACCAGGCACGCAAATTTTATGCAAATAGTAAATAAATAGTAAAAATGACTGATAGCAAATGAAATCGATATATATAATTTAGCTATGTGCCCCAGATAGTGCTCTTTTTTAATTTATGCTTGTCGTTATTTCGTGAAGAAATATTTGAAAAACATAAATTTGCTTGAAATAGATCTTTCCTCTCATTTATTTAGGTGAATGTGATAAGTTGACATGAAGAAGCAAAAGATAATGGAACATTTGTTTGCTTTACTCTTGAGGTCTGTCAGTGATTCACCTCATTTGATTTTTTTTTATCTTATTATATTTTCCTACCAAATATTGCCATCTAAGAATCTACACCAAAACGAGGATAACAGCGGTACCAAATAGAGTCAGGTGTAAGGCTTTCACCTTTAATCTCAAGACTCGATTGGGTCAATCGGTCTCTGGAAACGTGATTACGGCTGCCTTCTTAATTTATCAATTTTCTTTTATTTAACAGACTTAACCAGCTAGTTCCAGGCAGCAGTTTCCGCTATACAAAAAGTTATTTGGATAATTGATGCCAAATAGAATCAGGTGTATGCCTAGAAGGGAAAATATAGCAATTTTCTTTGTTTTAATGGACGAGAATAAAAGAGATATTAGCAGACTAGAACAACATTTTAATTTAAGACTTATCTTGACCATAGAATATGAGTAGAAACGAGAATACTAATACTCTGGCCAGACTTTGTTACTTGTTAGACATATCTCAATCAGAAAAAGATATGGTTAAAGTTAAAGGTAAGGTTAGAACTTTTCGGTGGTAGAAATCGCACAAATAATTTTGGGTTAAAGAGAAATAATGATTTAACTTGAAAGAGTGTTCATTCCAAATTTTTCTGAGAAAATACAATTTTTGATTCAACTTTTGGGACCGGTTGGTCCCAAAAGATCCTGCCGGCGAGTACTGAAACAATTTGGCAATTTTTAGTATTGTGGATTGAAAAACTTTTAATATTATTGTGGGTGTTATGATTCTACCAACTGGGAAAATCAAAGCTGAAAAATTCAAACTAACGCGAATTCAGATAGTTTGAATTACGATAATTGCTTATCTGGAATTCTTCCGGTGTCAAGTTCAGCAAATCAATATTACAAAAGAAATGAAATAAGTAAACAAACTTGGTTTAAAAAAAAAAAAATTAAAATGTAAGTTCCCGAATAAGTCATAAGAAAATATAATAATAAAGGTAGGCAAAGAGGAATTGAAGAAGAAGGCGAAGTGGAAAGAGGAAACTTTTAATGCATAATGATTTTAGAGTGTAAAAATAAATAAACGAAGAATTAAGAATCAAATTTTTTAACGATTTACGATAACTACAAAAGTAAATACAGCTGCCGCTTGCTGGTGAATGTGACCGCTCGTACATGCGTTCGCTTGCTAGCTCACTCCACCTTCGACAGCAGCAGCGGCAGAAGCAAAAGCAGCGAAATAGACTCATTCCAACCTGAAGCGGAGCTACCCAGTGCTTGCCTGCTGCTGCTGCCTGAGCAGCAGACAGACGGCAATCGAGACCGGCACATTTTTTCTTTTTTGGATTTACATACAAGCCAGAAGCAAGAAGCAGATATAAGAAAAGATACAACAAAAGAAAATGAAAAAATGCTGAGGTCTGAGGTTTTCAGCATAGAACCAAAAGAACGATAAATAGAAGAGAATAGGAGAGAAATGTTGTAACAAAGAGGAATTATGGTAGTGTAAAAATAACAAAACTGACAATTTTACTACTGCCAGCTACCAACTACCTATCATTATACATTTACTAATACTACGAAATGGAGCATATACGAAAATGTACAACTCTCGTTAGGTGGAGTACTAGGTACGAGTGTGTAGTAAATTTAGAGACAAATCAAAGCAGAAGCAAAAGAAATGCAAATAAAAAAGATGAGGCGAAAAAAGGCAGACAGAAAGGCGCACACAAAAGATGAAACGACAAAGACGACAACGTCGTCGTCGCTGTCGTCGATTCGATGATGACATGCAGCGGCAGCACTGCGCTGACAAAGGCAACAACAACAGCCCAGCAGCGACGACGACATCACCACCCCCAATCACTCTCCTGCTTCTAAAACATCTACGTACGTACGCACACACACACACACACATCATCTTTAATTGTCACGAATAATAACGAATGCGAATAACGCACTATTCGCGTTATTAATAAATCAATTAAATTTAGTTAGATAAATATGTACTCGATTTTTTTTCGCTTTTATATGTAAATCTTACCTTGTAGTAGGCGCCATTGTCGAGCCTCACTTCGACCATTAAATCGTCCATTTTGTTTCACACGAATTTTCTTCTTTTCTGCCTGTGTCGCTGTGTGCCTGCCTAAACTGCTGCTGCTCTGCTAATCCCTTTTCCACGCTATTTATTTGTCGTCGTCGTTGTCTATGATGCGAATTTGCAAATTACCAGAAATATTTGTGAAGAAAGAGGCAAACAAAAATGTGTGTTCGTTCGGTCCAAATAGTAGTTGAAATTCTAGTGTTTGTTGCTATTGTTGTTGTTGTCGCTTTTTCCTGTTTTCTACTTCTTCAGTATTTTCACTGCTTTTGCTGTTTCAGTCTTTTCCTTTTAGTTTCCTTTTTCTTTTTGAATTTTTGCTTTATACTCTTTTATTGAAAAATTCTTCTTTTGCCGCTCCTGTAAAGAATAACGTTAACAAAAGAGATTAGATAAAAAGTTAGTTATTAACAAATACGTTGAAATAAACATAAAAGAATGGAAGAACAACAAAGACGATGAGAAAAATTTGCAATTGCTTGAGTTTCACGGACATTGTTGTTTGTTGCACTTTTGTAATTTATTCGCGCACATAAACGCAAAATGGAAATGTAAAAATTTGACTCCTTTGCAGCGCCGCAGGCGTCGCTGTCGTTTGCAGTTAAACGTCGCCGTCGTGGTAGTCTTCGCTTGCCGCTGCTGTCTACTATGTCCGTCCGTCCATCAGTTCAGCGAAGTCTCTCTCATATACTCGGCGCCGCCGCTAATGCACGCATAAATTTCACACTAAATACAAAATTTTCAACGCTTTTTCATGCATTACTTTGTAATTTTACACTTTAATCGTTTGCTATGACAATTTTTATAATTCTCACTTTGATTTTTCACACAAAAAACTTCTTCGAATTTTCTTGAAATTTTTTCTTTTTCACATATTTGAGCCTCCTCGTCGTCGTTGTCGCACGAATATTTCTTTTTCTTTTTTCGTTTATTCTTCAACTCACATTTTCGCCGCTGTGCAAAATTTTTTCTCATCACAATTGCAAATTTTCCTCAACGTTTTTCACTTCGATTTTACCGTCTTTCAACGTCAATTCATGCAATCACAATTGTTTTCAAGTAGTTTTATATATTTTCGTTAGATTTTTCCGTTTTTCCCGTAAAAATATCTGTAGTAAAAAACAGTCAATTCAATCACTACTTCCTTCATGAACACCTTTTTTCATTTTGTACATTTCTTTGCTCTCGCTCGCTCTCGCTGAACAAGGGTGCATCAGTAGCGATCTCTCTTTTGCATAGAATTAAGAAGAAATGTCAAGTAGTACTGTTCGTTTACGTTCTACATAAGATAGTAGTTATAGAAAAATTTAACACGCGCATGGTTGCATTTTAATATGTTCAAATTTTAATTATTAATGGCGGCCATACATACATACATACATACATACATACATACTTGCCGATCGACTTGGTCGATTGTCGCTCCCTATCATCTGTTGCTCAGTATGTACAAATGAAAATGGCAATATTTGCTCTAAACTCTGTAAAACCAAATCCAAAGGAGAATTGATGAAAAATAGAATAAAAAGATTGATTGTATGGCTGTGCCGATCTATAGGTTGAACGACATTTGTATGGTGTATGGCAGTTTTTATTTTAATTTTATGTTCCTGTTGAATTATTGAATAAATTTTGTATATTCTTTGGTGATCATTTGAGGAAATTTAATGTGTAGGTCTGCTTTCAGACAAGGAGACCCTATTGCTAACAACTTTCAAATGCAATGGAAAGAGAATAGAATACTCCTTTCGCTTCACGCCCTCTTTCCAACACAATTTCCGAGTTGTTAGGAGTAGGATCTCCTCGCCAAAAACTAATTCTCATCATGTGTACAGAGTTTTTTTAATGGCATATGCTACTTAAGAAAGATTACGAAATTATTCTGCAAAATACTAGTAAAAATTTGCAGTTTTGACAATTTGAGCGAAAAAATATTTCCCCTCATTTTAATTGAAATGCCACATTTCTTTTTCCTTTTTGGACTTTTTTTTTGCAGTTTTTTCCTTACAGATTAGCTTTTTCTGGCAGATGACTGCTGATAAACTACAGCTGCCTTTTTTCTCTCACGTGTTTCATGCTCAAATTTTTTTCTATGCAAATTTTTCGAGTACACCGAACGAGCAACAGAATTTGATTGTCCTGTGTCACTTCATTTAATAAGAATAAAGACAAACAAAGTTTTATAAGTTTTAAAGTAACATTTTTTATGTTTAAAAGTCGTTTGGGCATACTCCTCGTCTTTTTTTTATTGAGGTCCTTCGAAATTCAGGCCGAATAGAGTCAACACTGTTCTTAGTAGCTTTCGCCATATAGTTGTGGCCAAACTACCCAGTGGTTGTCTCCAGTATGTAACCAATCAGGTAACTTGTAACTCCCCTGTTGATCTTTGATTGAATTTTGAAAAGGTGATTGGCCTATGGTATTAGTATCTAATAATTTGAAGGATGAGACGACCCGAGAGTCAGGCACTGTGGCTTATAAGATCTATTGTACCCAAAGCCACAAGTTATGAAAGAATAAGTAACCAGACCAAGACTATCGAGCTCCTGGTGGCTTGTCCGCCGTCGCCACGGAACTCAACCGTCAGGACGCTCGCAGTAACTTGAGCATAGTCACCGCTTGCGGAAGCCAGTTGATTTCCGGGCGTCGTATCCGGTCACTGCTTGTAGCTGCATTCCTAGCACCCATACCAGGTGTCCCTTGGATCCTTTAGACCGACCGCTATCGTTCGCTTCTCCTGCCGCCACCGCAGCTACGTTCTTAGTGGCCACCGCAGTCACCACGTTAGACCCACCAGTGGGTCTCGTCTAAAAGCAGACTTTTATCGTCACGCAAAGAAAGACAGGTTGTTTGCTGTTTGTTCACTTCTTTATGGCATGTAGCGGCTCCTCGTTTTACGACCTAGATAGATAGTCTAGTGGTGGCGCACCTAGTGTTGATTCGATACCCACATAGTATCGATACTTTTACTACTTGTATCGAATATCTACTTGTATCGCATACTCGTTTAAAAAGACAAATTATACTTTTTTAAGTGGCTGTCGAGGAACACACTCAGGCCAGAACGGCCCACATCACCACTACTCAACACGAGGTTTTCGCTTTATGGTTTTGAGATATTCTTGAAACACGTTAATCATATAAAAATGACTTCAGATGATATTTATTATGCAAATGCTAGAAAATTTATACTTTATGGTGTGTCGAAATGAAATGGATGCATCATGAAGCAGCAATATTTCTGGAATATTTTGAATATCCTGCAGTAGCATTTGAAATATATTATTGATTGCTGTAAAATATTGTAACGGTCCACAATGTTAAATAAAATATTGTATAAAGTATCGAGTATCCGATACTGACCCTTTTTTATTTAAAAAAAAAAATACTTGAATCGAATATCATCGAATTATCGAATCATCACTAAGCGCACCCGGGATGGAGGGTTGCGGGTTCGATCCCCGCCTCGGTTTGATTCTATCGATTCAAATAAGTAGAATTATAAGTACACCAACCATGGGTATCCCTTGCAGCCCGCCAAACCGCATAGGGGCGTGGCCCGTAGTTGGTTGACTGGCAGTCTCAGGTCAGGTGAAAATGGCAAAATTTTTAAAACTGTTTGTCCTCAGAGCTGCGCGGATTTGGTCGAAAAGATGAAGAAAACTTTGCGAAAAAATTCCAAAAATTCGCAAAATTTTTCGTTAATTTTTCAAATGACCTTGAAGTTTTCGTGCGCCTTGTTATTTTAGCCTTCACTGTGGAAAAGGCTTAAGTTTCGACACAAGTTTCGTAGCCTACATTTAGGTAGAAGAAATGTGATTTGCAAATTAAGTGCTGCTACTTGCCACTAGATGAGGAAAGCAATAAATAAACATTTTTAATATTTCCGTTTCCCTGCATTCAATCATTTTAATTAATAACAATTATAACTTCTTAATTCAAAATTTCAGCTTTCAAGTTCAGTTTCTTTTAACATTTCTTTGTGCACCCTCCATATAAATGGCCCCACATACATATTAACATTCTTTACACTCACACTCCCTTCAATAGAGGAGGCAATTGCAATTTGAACTGTAAATTTGTACAGTTGAAGGGGCTGAGCTTGTCAAAGGCCACCAACAATTTGTCTAATTTGATCTTGTCGCATTTTTATCTAGTTGTCACTCATGTTATTTACAGTTCTTAATGTTTGTTGTTGTTGTCAGTGCATTGGGCTCTCTGGATTAGGTGGGCGCATGCAATCAGTGAGCATGGAGTGCATTTGACAATTAACATGCAAGCAATGAATCAAAAAAGAGAGGGCCATGACGACGACGACATTAACAAAAATAAAATGTATCTGACAATTTAATGTGCAGATGAGTGTCAGAGTGAGTAAATGTTAGTTTTGTTTATACAATAATATTATGTTTGCCTAAGTACTTTTATGAGAGTGTATGCGTGTTTGAATACAATTCAATCTTATTTTTTTGTATGGGTAAAGGTCAGTGCTGGAATGAAATGTATTTGTGGGGAAATGTATCTTTATGTGTGTGAGTGTGTATAGCTGCCTGCAATAATTATCGTATATGAAATATTTTCACCTACTGAAATATACAGTGTGTGAGAAAAATAATAATAGACTCAAATATATTTTTCAGTGTACTAAGCACACATGTGGATTACGATTTGTTTTTATCGACTAAAAATGGTAAACGATTGTTTCAGCGAACAGTTAAGCGCCCTTTAAAAGTCCATGTGTATGGGTTTATAGGTGCTTTTCAGAGCGTGGCTTCGGAAAAATTACGTCTTACATCCAAAAAAAAATACTGGATTCGTTGTCAAACTATAAAAAATGTGATTAATAAAATTATTAGGCTTTGAATGAACAATGATGCCAGAAGAATATCAAAAATTTCATAGAACTAGCAGAGCAGACGATCGTTTCGGAACCAGCTACGGTTCCTCATCAGTGATCTTTGTGATAATTCCCTAATTTCAACAATCTATATAAGTGAAAATACTGTAAAGTAAATGAGAATTACAAAGACAGTTATTTTCACTGAATAGTATTATTGAAAGGAACTACCGTTCTATGTACTTTTTGCCATTCTTCTTTGACACTTGTATTGCATATTGGTCCGATTTTCTGACATCCAATATGAACCGTGTCTGTTTATCGTATGAAAATTTTTTTATATAAGTACTCAGAAGCAGGCATTCTTTTTCTTTTTTAATATTTTTAATTTGGAAAAAATTTTTGCAAATTTCTTCCAAATTTGGCAGTTTACATTGCCAATTAAATAATTATTAAAATTATTAGGCTTTGAATGAAATGTGATTTGATGAAGTGTGTTAAGTTGTTGTATTGCATCACAATCACTTCTGTACGACATGGAAGCAAGAAAGTGGGATGCAAATTCTTGATTGGCCATCTCAGAGTCCTGATAATGAAGCACAAACTCCTAGGAGAACGAATTTCAACAAAAAAGCAGCTAGGCTCAACATTTACTGTGAAATATGACGAACAATTGAGCCAAAGTGGCATTGACAACAATGGCGACTGGACAAAATATTAAAAATAATGCGAAAATGTGGAATATATTTACTTTCTATTGAATAAAAAAAATAAATTAATACGATTATTGTGAGTGTATTTTTTTCTCACACATTGTATATATAAAAACTTAAGTTGAAGGATAAATAAGAAATTTAGAAAAACAACTTTTATTTTTTAATGTATTTATTTTTGAAATATGGGCAGCATGACAGTAATTTTTTATTTGTCTTTTTTGTTTAACCAAGATTGCATATTGAGATTAAATTGTTAAAAATTTATTGAGTGTTACGTAATATAGAGAAAGGTGTATATCTAAAGCAGTGTCGGGCAAACCAATACATCAACATGCGTGCTTGTGTGTGTATCTGAGAGAGCGACAGCGCTGCTGTTATTTATACTGTAAATGAAATGCTATCTTGCTTTTTCTTATGAGAAGTGTAATAAGAAGTAGTTTTGTAAGAATAAGACAATAATATTACCTGTGGGGCATCATCTTGTCAAAGTTACTGAAATATTCTCTCAGTCTCTACTCATGTACTCATTGATGTCAACTGACATGATCTGCGTTGACGAAATTGCTCTTACACTTCAACCGAATGCCATCTTGTAGTGTACATGTGATAGCATTGCGTCGGCTGCGAATGTGAACCTCACTTGTGAATAGGCAAATTAAAATTGCCCCACACTGATCTAAAGCATTCAGTTAAGCATTTCAAACCACATTTCAATAGTTCCCAAAGACTTGTGCTAAGCCACAAAGCAATGACACAAGTGTGTATACCACCTTGATCAAAAAGTTCCCGGAATTTATTCAGAAAATTAAAAATACAAGTTTATTCATCTAAATCTATATTGTTCCCTTCAAAGTAATGCCCATCGACTGCAACACACTTATGCCAGCGCTTGATAATATCCTCGAAACATTTTTTATATTCGGTTTTCGGTATGTCCATCAGTGCTGCCTGCGGTTTTTCCATTACTTCCTCTCGGCTGCTGAAACGCGTTCCCCGCAATGGTTTTTTAACTCGATTGAACAGAGAGAAGTCACAGAGAGCCAAATCAGGTGAATTCAGGTGAATTCGGTGGCTGTTGGATGGTATTTGTTGCATTTTTCGTCAAAAAATTACGAATAATGATGGCACTGTGCGACGGTGCGTTATCATGGTGCAAAATCCACGAGTTTTCTGTCCACCAACTCGTTTCACGCAAACGCCTCATAACACTCAAAATTACTTTTACTTTATCAACGTTTTATTTATTTATTTATTTATTTCAATTTCATCAATTAGAGTACATGCTCTTAAAGACTACTAGATATTCTAAATGCTAACTTAAATAATAATTAACTTAAATGAAATATTTAAGTTAAGTATTGCAGGGTCATAATTAAACTATTTTTAAATTTACATCGATTTGAATGATTATAAAAATCTAAGTAGCCGCAGACTTCATTTGCTTCCCTTAAACAACGTGTTATAGGCTCATTGCGGCAGTAGTTTACTCTATGATAAGGTTCATAAAAAAGACTTCTAGATCTTAAGTAACGAGGACAATAAAAGCCAATTAATTGAAGCAGAGGTGGGCAATCAATATGATTGTTAATAATGTCTCTAACAAACATAACAGAGAAGTATTTACGCCTAACTTCAAGAGATTGTATACCAAGCAAGAGACATCTGATTCTATAAGATGGCATATCAGTATTCCAGCGCAATTTATGAATGGCACATCTCGTTAATTTTCTCTGAAACCTTTCAATTCTTAACGACTGAATAGAATAAAAAGGATCCCAGATAATGCTGCAATACTCCAATATAGACCTCACAAATGAAAAATATAAAGCTTTGAGAGTATAAGGATCTGAAAAATCTTTGGAGTTCCTTATAATAAATCCAAGCATAGATCTAGCTTTAACTATTAAGTAGTCAATATGCTTGGAAAAACACATTTTGGAATCAAAAAGAACCCCAAGATCACACTTTTCGTTAATCCTAATTAGTGCTGTATCGTTTAAAATATACTGAAATCTAACTGGAATCAAAATTCTGTGAAAAGATAAACTTTGGCATTTGGAAATATTAAGGGATAACTTATGTTTATCACACCAAATCAACAACCTAGACACATCATCCTGAAGCCTCGCACAGTCACTGATGGATTTGACACTACAGTAAAGTTTCAAATCGTCTGCATACATAAGGCAATGAGAGTGGCGAAAAATTCTAGGGATATCATTTACAAATAATAAAAAAAGAAGTGGGCCTAGGTGGCTGCCTTGAGGGACACCAGAAGTGACCTCAACTACTTCCGATAAAGTGTTATTTATGCGAACGAACTGAGTACGTCTAGACAGATATGATTCCAACCATTTCAACATACTTGAGTGAAATCCCATTGATTCTAGTTTTCTGATTAGCATTAAATGATTTACTCTATCAAAAGCTTTACTGAAATCCGTATAAATCACGTTACACTGATAACCATTTTTAATATTATTTAGCACGAAGTTGGAAAAAAATGTTAGGTTCGTAGAAGTAGATCTGCCCTTAAAGAATCCATGTTGAATAGGGAGAAATAACTTCTTTCAGAAGGAACATAAGTTTGTTGTAAACTAATTTCTCAAACAATTTAGGAATAGCTGAAATCTTACATATTGGACGATAATTAGAAACTTCAGCCTTGGAGCCAGATTTGTGAATGGGAATAGTATACGATTTTTTCCAAACCTCTAAGAATTCACCGCGAGCAAGAGACCGATTAAAAATAATTAGCAATGGAGGAGCTAGTGCAATCGCACAATTTTTTAATAAGATTGGAGGAAGGCCATCAAAACCAGATTGTTTGTCAGAGTTTAAGCAAGTGAGCTCTAGAGTCACTTCTTCTAAGGTTAATTGCAAATTACCAATATTAACCAAACTAGAGTTCGAATACTGGTTTAAATCTCTAATGGCAGAAGAAGGGACATAAACAGAGCGAAAAAAGTTTGCAAAGAGATTGCAAATTCTGGAGATCTCAGAAGACGTTTCTCCATCAAAGTGCATTATGTCTGGAATACCAGAGGATTTCCTTTTATTATTGATGAAATACCAAAAGCTTTTACTGTGAGATTTCAACTCAGTTTCGACACTGAGGATATAGTTTTTGTATAAAAATTTATTAAGATAATCAAATTCTTTTTGTAGGCGGCAATAATTATCAAATAATGCTAAATTGCCTTTCGATTTTCTGAAAGATTTGTATGCTTTATTTTTCTTGTTATTAATATTAATTAGATGTGAATTAAACCAAATGGGTTTAGTGGAAGTTTTTGGCAAAACAGTAGGAACAAACATATTGATTGCTTCATCGAGCTTTTCAGAAAAGATACTATAGTCTTGAGCCAAATCAACATTGTTTAAAACAGATATCCAGTCTACAGAATTAATAAGACTAGAAATGCAATTAAAATTTGCCTTTTTAAAGTTATACTTAGAAAAACAATTGTAAGGAAGCTTCAAAAGGTTATAAAATTTAAAAGACGCACATAAAGCTAAATGATGTTTTCGTCGGTTTTCGATGTCGATGGTCTGCCACTGCGTTCATCATCTTCAATTGACTCATGACCACTTTTGAACCGCTCGTGCCACTAGTAAATGACCGTTTTCTTTAGAAAATCGTTGCCGAAACACTTTTCCAATATTTCTAATGTTCGAGTACCATTAAATCCGTTTTTTAGGCAAAATTTAATACAATACAATTTAATAAAATTGTAAAAAATCGCCAACACACATAGAAATAGATGTACTCTTGGCTACGTAACTTTTGCAAATGTCAAGCTATGACACTAAGATTTAGAGGGAATATCAACAACAGATGTACCAACAAACATTAACAAACAAAAAACAGAACTTAAATCGGAACGATGGGAGCGTCACACGGTGGTTATTCCGGGAACTTTTTGATCAAGGTGGTATTTCATAACCGCTCACTGTATGATTAAAAAAAAACACTAAAGTGGATTGAAAATCACAAATTGAAATGTTTACACTCGAACGTTTATCACAAATCTTAGATAAACGAGACTCCAAAGTGATAACTACAAAATGTGTATAAAAATATTATAATAAACACACAACACAAAAATTACCAAACGGTAAATAACAACAATAAAAAATTAAATACAAAATTAGTGCAACGGAAATGGATGAATTCATTAGTAAATGAATGAATACAGCAACGTCAAGTCGTTCCAAAAGTGATTAAAGCGAATTCATTCATTGAATTTAAACATACATACGTACAAACAAATGTAACATGTGCCCGCAATTGCATTGACGAGTGCACACATGTGTGTGTGTACATATATGTGTGAGTATGCCGGCATCCGTGTGTTAGTATGCGGGAGAGAAACATGCAAATTATACTAAAGCGACATTGACATTGGCAGTTAAAAAGAAATTTATAACTGAAATTTTGAAATGCAATGAAAATTACAATAAGTAAACAAAAAAAAAAGAAAAAAAACCCAATATCTATTTATAAATGCATCTACTTACAAATATAATAACTGAAAATTTATTTCTACAACAACAACAATAATAAGAGGGAAAATGGAGAAAAAGTGAACGACAGTAAATAGACTCAGAGACAATAAAATTTATATGAAAATTGCATGTGGGTTTTGAGGTTATTAATTTATTGAGTAGGTACTTATTTTTAATAATATATATTTTTTTGGTATATATACAAATCTGCTACCATTTTATGATTTCACTGCAACAGATTTATAACTTTTTAACAATATGCAATTGGCTTGGTACATTTCAGGCGGAAAATAGAGAGGATACTGCCATTTTTTGCATGAGAACTCGAAGCGGGTGAATGGAGAATTTGGAGCTCCTTAGATTTGCTATTAAGTTGAATTAAAGTGGTAAAGTGGTTGTCCTCTTATTAACGACTTACCCAGACCAGTAATGTCCTTTGTATGCAAATTTCATGTTACTATTCACAATTTACAAATTGACAAGCAAAGAAGATTCTCGCATTGCACCCTGCATAGGGCTTAAAATTAATTTCCAGCTCTGATGTCGTTAATTCCAAACGAGATCTAAACTTTCGACAAGCTGTAGTAAACAAAACACTAATACATAAATGGGATACCAGGAGTCTAGTAAGTGCTATAATATGTTAGTTGATATTCAAGTTGAAATTAAATTACAATGTTAACCCTTTGAAGCACACATTTTTCTGTTGACTACATTTTCATAAAGAGAATTGTATCAAAAGTTTTTAGGGTCGCTGATCACGAATACCTATGCTATCAGATTTCCGAAATTCAGATATCTAAGTAATATGGCGAACCGATTGCAATATAATTTTGCATGAAGGGGTTTTCAGGGTTGCTCATTCTAGATTTGTTATCAAATTTTGAAAACCCGTAGTAGCGGATACAATATGGGGAACCGAATTCATGAAATCAACTTGGATCATAATAGAAAGTTGCACTGGGTTCTCGGGGTAGCTGATTTTGGATATGTCATTAGATTTTCACAATTCAAGATGGCGAATCAAGTATGGGGGACCAAATTTGTAAAATTACCTCTGATTATATTTGTATGTAGGGATTTTCAGCAAGGCAAACTGAAAAAGAACCAAAAGTCCTGTTGCAAATAGACTCAAAATTTTTAAGTACCGATCTTAACTGAACCATAAACGATGACGTGGCGGATATTGTCTACACTCTTATACATTTTTTTTTATTGAGTTTTAGTATATTTTCAGCTCTATTCTAAATATTCCCGAATGAAATCCCCGCGAAAATTTCAAAGGATTTCATTTCCGCAATATTTAGGGCTGTTTGTGTTTTTGTAAATATTTGTTTTACCTATATTTTCATAATTGTTATACAATTTTTGTAAGAATTTTACGAAAACAGAAAAAACTGAAGTACAAAAATAAAAAAAATTAGAGTAGTATTTTTACCTATACCAAAAATATTGC
Organism: Toxonevra muliebris; assembly: GCA_963691655.1. Taxonomy (NCBI): domain Eukaryota; kingdom Metazoa; phylum Arthropoda; class Insecta; order Diptera; family Pallopteridae; genus Toxonevra; species Toxonevra muliebris. Next base: position 47,097,067 of record OY829327.1, read on the forward strand.
TAACAGAAAATTGCTTTATTTGTTTAGATGGCAAATTATTATAAGAGAAAGTTATTATTGTAAAAGATTTAAGTTATTTACTTAGTTAGTAAGGGAATCAGTAAAAGAGAATAGGGCTGAATCTTTAACTAAACGCACCAAGGGCTGCTTCCGGTAGCTGAGTGCCATCGATTCAGATCATTTTTCTCAATCAAATTCGTAACGAATAATTAACAATTGGAAAAACTCTACTAGATTAATATTTGCACTTTGTATGCTTCTAAAAAAGTAATTCGTCCTTGTACTCTATCTCTACTTCTTCTTATGCTCCAATCCTTTCTTAAATCTACAATATTTATATATTTTTATTATAAATATTGTACATATACAAATAAATAAAAATTTCTGCTTCAGATTTCTTTTAAAGATTTAATAAGTAGGTACTTATTCCAAATTTTTAATCTTTTTTTTATTTTGTTTAAATTGAGTTTTAAGTACAGTACATACGTGAGCAAGATGTCTAACGTACATGTTTGTCGAAATTTCTCAAATCATTAGTAAATCAATAAAAGATAAGAGAATTTAGGAAAATTTCTTAAACAAAAAATATGCCAGCTAATTTTTTAATCGTTTTAACACCTCAATTGGTCAGAACGACAACGACATTGACGTATGCATGTGAATACCCAGCTAAACAAATTTGCCATTCTTATTATTATTAAATCTGTTCGAGAGTTCATTTAAAAGTTTTAACTCATAAGCAAATTCATTCCGAAATTAATGTTAAATCAATTCAGTAAAAAATGTTGATGTTAGAAACTAAAATTTGCAATTTCTCGATATATATAGAGAGAAAGTAACTAAGAAAATAGTTTTTCTATCTCGATGTATTAATGAGAATAAATTCTAAAGCTATATTCTCTTAGAATCAAATATCTCATACTTATTATTAGAATGGATTTTATTGGAAAATATCGATATATTGATTTTTGCTGGGTATGTATGTATGTTTGTAAACAAATACATATTTATTTGCGAAGTTGTGAAGTTTTGCGTACCCTACACACTCCAGTGTTATCATTTTTAAAACTAAAGGAAATAACAAAATCGATAACTGCCGATAATAAAGTACTTCAAGTTCGGTACATCGAAAAAATAGATATTGTGTTCCATATTTATCCGCTATATTTAAGCTGACATACATATATGAAGAAATATGATTGATCATTCAATCGATCGTTCACAAAACAATATCTCTATTTATTAAATTCTTAAACTAAAATTAAAAGTAAATAAATTTTTTTTTTTTTTTTAACTTATAAGTATGAAGAACTTCAGCGGTAATGGTGTTTAGAATGCTTTTGATAGTAAATTATTGGGTCAAGTTTACGATTAACGAATTTTTTTTTATTGGATGCGAATGATTTTTGATAGTAACAACTTAAATTGAAAACTGAGACACGTTAACTTAATTTTCGGCAGTTTTCCCCAGCACTTTACGTTTTCGAAATATTTTAAATTCAAATTTTCCCATTTTCTTTTAAATTTTGCACATTTTTGAAGGGAAAGATACTGAAATCTGATTTGAAATGATATTATTATTAATTAAAACTCAACTCTTACAATGATGGCCGTCCATTTTTAGACAGACACAATTCATTTAACAAAAAAAAAAAAAAATTTAAAAAAAAAAAATAACAAAAAACGAGCCAAAAAAAGGCGGATTTGATTCCAAAATATCTCAAAAACGTGACGTGCTAGGAAAAAACTGAACCCCAACTGAAGCCATTGTACTCTATGGCCAAAAATTAAGTTTACGTGTCTCGGCTTTCCGCTACGTTTTCAAAAAAGTTTAAAATACCTACAGTGTAATTATTTTGATAGAGAAAAGACATTGCCTTTCTTATTATTTTTTTTTTAACCCCAGTCGCGAATTAATTTTATTCTGTATTTAAATCGGTCATAAACAGTAATGATGAATACCTATGTCAATGTAGCAAGTGTATTTTCTTTGCTGAGGCCTCTCTCTTTTTTTTTTGTTTTTGTATCCTGAGGAAAGTTATGGTATCCATCCGGGGGCTTAAAGGATACAATGCAAAGCGAGGTCTTTTAATTAATTTTTACTTGCAGGCTCATTTTTTTCTTGTGGTTGAATTGGTTAAACAACTAGTAAATATTCAAAACTCCGAGCTCATTTTTATAAGAGCTCATTGTAAAATTCACTACACTTTTACCTACTACTACATTTTTAATGTTTGCCATTTTATTTTCTTTGTATGTGTGTGTGCATCGCGCACGTTTCATGTTCTTATCAATTAATCGCTTAATTCGCTGAGGTGTTTATATTCTGGTTGCCATTGTTGTTGTTATTGTCGTCATTTGTTGTTGTTATATTTTCTGCCATAATCATCGCATTTGCTCGGTGAAAATTTTGCGCGCTCATTCGTTTCGGGGCGATTGCAATTTCACTGTTATTGCTGTTGTTGCTGCTGTTGTTGCTGTTGTTGCTTATGTTCTATATAGCATTATGTGGTTTGTTATTGTTGTTGTTCTTGTTCTTCCACATAGTCGAATTGAATTCTTTAACGCCTCGAGTGCTCGTCAATTTTGTTATGTTTTCTTTTTTGCTTGTGTTTTTCTTTTCAAATTTTGTTGTTGAAATTTTTAGTAATCGTTTAGTTTTTGACCGCAGCGGTTTGTTTGCTCCTATCCCAGTGTAGCTACATAGAATTATCCATTCAATATCCGCATCCGGTGTGTGTGTTTTGGTCGTGTATCCTCCGCGTAGCTGAACACTCTGCATTCATTCAATCTTAATGAAATTTTTGAATAAATAATTTTATTTATTACAGGATATTAGAAAACAAACATTTCAAATTCATTTAAATTTTATAAATTTATTTATTTGATTTCGTGCTTGCGGTTCTAAATTATCAATAAACGATTCTCAATTTGTGTTTTATTTCGGAAGTATAAAAATTTAAACATTATTTTTTTAAAAATTTGCTGTTAATTGAAAACGTTTGCAAAATGAATTGGAATTTGATTTTACTTGCTGGTGGTAAATATTATTATTTTATTTTTTATTAGTCTGGTAATTATTGTCTTTAATTCGTTTGTAGTCTTACTATTTGGCTTTAAAGTTGTAGTTACGAATGGTTCCCTTTCATATAAAGTTTTGCTGGTGAAGGAAAAGAAAATATTTAAATTCTCCCTTCTCGAATTTCTGGGCGAGTCAACAAAATTGTAGGTAAATTAACAATGTCAAATATCAATCAATCAAACCAATCCAAGCATATGGTTGGATTCAAATTATGAAAAGCAAAAGAATCTAACAAAGTTTGATCTTTCATGAAGTTATATGAAGAGATTTAAATAATAATAGCCCCAATTAAATAATTTTAGTCATGGGAAATTTATAGTTGAAAGAAACTACTGCGATTACCAACTCAACTTATCAAAAAAAAAAAAAAAATTGAACTGGTTCCGTAATCATTTTATTTTTAACAGAATTAACGCGTATATCTCTCCCATAAAAGAAAATTAAAGAGATATTATAAATAAGATGAAAACTTAAATTGGATTTAATATGAGCACAATGTTTACCGAAATTAATTGAGAATTTTGAGCTTCAAATTCTAAATTTTTCAATAGTCAGTCATTGTGATTTTAATGAAAATTTTTCATACTAAATTATACCAAATGATTTTTTTCATATTTACTTTAATTAAAAACTTGGAAGATTCTCCATCGCACTTTGTTTTTTACAGATGCTTTTGAATTTCGCCACTATGTGTTTCTAGCCGGCAATTCTTATTGAATGGAACGCCTCCACATGTCCTTTGGTCACCCACGATCTTTGCTTCCTTATGGGTTGCAATCAAGTGCCATTCTTGTGATGCTATTGACTGGCTTTCCAAGGGAGCGTAGTATCTACCCCCTCTCTTTATCTCTTTATTGTAATTTATACATATTATCTTTCATATAAATTTTGATAAGGATTCAAATTTTTGCAGATCTAAAACTTTATGAGAGACAATTTTGAGAAAAATTGACAGTTTTTCGATTTCACTACATTGTAATTTGGCTATTACTTACAAAAGAGCAATCGATTTGTATGCTAGTTTTTTTTTTTACTAAAATTAAGAAATTTTTATTGTATTTTCTCATTTTGAACTAAAGACGAAAAATTTAAACTTTTCTATGTGAGATGAACACATTTTTTTCTTCCTTGTATCTCAAAGCTTTCAGTTTGTAAAACTGGTTACTGCTTGCCAGAAAAGTTTAAGATTGAAACTTAATACTCTGTGGAAGATGAATACTAATTTTCCATGGAACAAACAAATAAAAAATTCTCAAGGAAGTACAAATGTGAGCGTGTCCTTACACGCACAGTTATGCATTAATATTTCTCGACTCATATAAAAACGGGTATAACTACGCTTATCTCTTCTTCAAGTTTACGATAGTAGGTAATTAGTTATCTGGTTGGTAATATGAGAATAGATCTATCATTACAATAACATTAATGCCTTAAACAAAATTAAGAAGGACGACGGGAAATTCGCTGACAGGTACCCGCTGTGTTCGAGTTTCAAAAAACCGATTTATATTTTTTTATTTTATTATGTATTTCGAAACAAAATTTCAGACCAAAATTCAAAATATTAATGAAGTTCAAGCACATAGTCGAGAGTGCCTCATAATTACGCGCTGTAAGTTGTTAAAACTTTAAAAGCGTTTTTCTCGAAACAATGCTTTTTTGATCGAATTCTGTCTAGCCGATTGGGCTGAAATTTTAATAGGTTATTTTACACATCACCGGCTCTCGCAGGTAGTAGAATTGTTTATTTTTAATCATTATATCCTAATTTTTTTTTACCGATTTTCAACAAAAAAAAAAACGCTATTTTTAAAATTTTTTTTTAAAAATCATTTTGTTATTTTTTAATAAAAATTTTTAAATCTACTACCTGCCAGAATGACAAGTCTACAAAACAATATTCTATTTAAATTTTTTATCTCAGATGACTTCAAGTACCGTAATCACCCGGGCCGGCCACACACCTTTTGTTTAGGTGTCCACTTTAGACGTAAACAATACTAAAAAAAATATCGTAAAATAAATTTAAACATTTTTTTTTTGTACAGTTAAAGATGTCAATAATAACATATAAAGAAATAGAAATGATTATAAAAAAAAATTCCCGATATAACCTTGAAAATTAGGCAAGAACACCAGGCTACATCCGTAATCGTATGGAATCATACAGAGATGCGGTGGGGATATATTTTCCGTCGACGGGTGCCCGTTGACTTAGATTCATTTCTATTTTACCCGTTCAGCATATTTTTATTTGAATTCATGAAAAAAATATTTAACTATTTAATTAATCGAAAGGATTTTGAGACGGCAATGGAACAACTGTTCACTACCCGTTATCGGATTTCCGTCGTCCGCCGCAATTGTGTTTAAAACATAAAGACATAAAGTCGAATAAGATAGTTAAAAATAGTTTCAGTTTATTGCACGTTATATGGTTCTTAGAAGGACTAGATATTTTTCTGAAAATGGCATTAACGCCCTTCTTTTTAACATCATTTGTGTTTTTATGATTACTTATTTAGTTTTGCCGCTTAAAATTAAAATAAAATTATCTTACAATTATTCACTCAACACTTGGATATGTGCAATTGAATTTTACGGGGGCACTTTAGAGTTTATATAAAATAATAACAAAATTTTAAGAATAAGAAAATTCTGTGAATACAGGTCAGCACCCTCAAATAATATTGAGCGAATTTTTATTATTCCCAAGCCCTAAAAAAAATTAATTCTCTGAATTCCTGATTTTAATTTGTTACGCCCTTGTTTGGCTTCTTTTCAAGTTTATTACTGGCGCTGAGATAGTGATTGACAAAATATTGTCAATCAAAATTTATATGTGTGAACTTACTTAAGTGAGTCATTTATAAGTATTACAAATGAATACTTATGATAAAAAATTCAAACTAACTCAAGTGTGACTAATTTTGTGATAAGCATATTAACAAAATTACCCTCAAATATAAAACTAAAAGTATTAGCATTACAAGGCATTTCAGTATTTCCCAGATCCAAGTGGTCAATTAATTAGTCAGCCCCCTTAGTTATTTTTATGATATTTTTAAATGTTATAAATATGTTAGCGATCGCTACCTTATCATGTTAGTTGCCAGATTGTCAAAGGCAACTTTTCGTAAACCGCCCATATTCTTATTGAGTAGGCTTATATATTTTGCTGTGATAAGTCAATTGCGTTAAATGGAAAACATAAAAAAAAGATTTAGATATTATAAATAATGTTGCTGCGATTTATTATATATTTTTTATCGACAAATATTTTATTCATTGGTTATTTATAATGATTGTTGTTATCCTAATAGCTTTTGCGTCATGAAGCTACATTTTTTAATTGGGAGTAAGAAATTTAATTAGGCCTGAGTAGAGGCAAAAATTTCAACCAATCTGCTACTAGAAAGAAAAAGAAAGACATTCATTTTCCAATTGGAAATCTCAAATATCTGCTATGAGAAAGAAAAAGACGGAAAGACTTTGAATTTGAAAATCAATGCTAGCTATGGATAAAAAAAATTTGACCCGAGGTAAATTTTCTTCTCTAGGTCTAGGTTGCTAGCAGCAGTTGGCAAATACGGAGCAAGATTATTATTGCGTATTGTTTTTTACATGATATTCGCAACAGGGATTTCAATGTATGCAGAGGTCAGCAAAAGCCAAAGTTCAACCATGATTTCCTTTTTTAGTCAAGCTTTTTCTAAGGTTATCTAGAATAAATTAGAATTAATTTCCATAAAGTAAGAGTACCAAAATACCAGATAAATTACTTCTGTTGAATCACTTTTTGCTAACATCAACGTTCAAACTTTTGGTCCTTAATCGAAATTGTTATTTTACGCAATTACATTTCTGTAGGTTTTGATAAATGCAATTAAAAATAGCTATAAATTTCATAATATGCCCAAAGTCCATCATGGTTCAAAGTTTCAAACAAATAAAGAAAAGACATTCTTATCTCTGCTTTCACTGGTCGGTCACACTTTAACTATAAATAAATCTATGTAGACATGATTTACGAATATCTACATGGGGGAACTTCAATCAAACCGACCGACCATATACAATTAAAATTTATGATCGGTCAACATGGCGATTGTTTTTAGTAGGATATAAATGATTCTGCTTTTATTAATAGCCAATAGGTTTATAAATTTATGTGTGAATAATACTTAAAAATAAATGCCAAATAAACTTAATAACGAAAATATTAAAAAAATTCAATAGTTTATATCGTGTGATAAGGTTTAAAAAATTATTGGCCATTAGAGTATTGTAAATACAATATTTATACAATGACCAGTGACTTTATTGCACTCGTCTTTTTCAAATTGTTGCGAAGTATTTTAATTAAACTAGGTATAATTATAGAATTTTTAATAATTTTGCTTATTTTATTGTAGCCAAGCGCAAGTGGAACTATATATTTTCTCTATGGGGTGCGAACTACTAATTTAATAAATTGCTTAAAATCTTTAATATATATATATATGCTTAATATTTATATATGTAGGTAGTCTATATAAAATTTTATTTATAGCAGGTGCATATATTATAACTGCCTTCAACTTGACATTTTTTTATTTAATTATTAATTTATTAATGAAAGAAATTTTGTTGATATCTGCAAAAAAATTTCCATACTACAATATCTCATATTACGGCCAATAAACCAGAGCAAAAATAATAATAAAAATATAAAATAATATCGGTAAGTGGAATTAATGAATATATAAATATTTTAATTCTTTGATTAAAATTGGCGAAAACAAATAAACTTGATTTTATATGGACTGTTTCTTATAGAAACCCATATCAGAGAGGTTCGTAAAACAATGAAAGTCTAGGTGGAGTGGTCATGTGTAAAAGAATGGCAAAATTGTATACTTAGAATGAAAATACATAAAATGACAATCAGATATTTCAAGAACGAAGTAAAGTCAGAAGCCTTAAGCGCGATAATAAGTCTTCAGGTTTCCGAATAGAATCGAATGAAACGAAGTGAAAAAGCTTTAATCTGGTAACCCAATAAATATATCGATTCGTTTTCCAATCGTCAACGGTATAGAAAACGTGTATTAGGATACGTAAATAATCATTTTCTTGAACGTTTTACGGGATAGAAAACAGATGATTTGGAACATCAACTCAGACTACAATTCGAAATAGCAAACTGAGCAAAATCCATACCGTCTCCATACCGTCTCCATACTTGACGGACTTAAAATGGATTCGTTAGAACGGAGTATAAACGCAGTTAAAACGGATGCTTATTGAATACAGCATTATGGTGTGAAAATGTTTCTGTAAATGTGCTGTTTCTATATACCACCTTGATCAAGAAGTTCCCGGAATAACCACCGTGTGGCACTCCCATCGTTCCGATTTGAGTTCTGTTTTTAGCTATTAAGCTGTAAAGTTGGTACATCTGTTGTTGATATTCCCTCTAAATCTTAGCGTCATAGCTTGACATTTGCAAAAGTTACGTAGCCAAGAGTACATGTATCTCTATGTGTGTTGGCGATTTTTTATAATTTTATCAAATTGTATTGTATTAAATTTTGCGTGAAAAACGGGTTTAATGGTGCGCGAACGTTGGAAATGTTGGAAAAGTGTTTAGGCAACGATTCTCTAAAGAAAACGGTCGTTTACTAATGGCACGAGCGGTTCAAAAGTGGTCATGAGTCAATCGAAGATGATGAACGCAGTGGCAGACCATCGACATCGAAAACCGACGAAAACGTTGATAAAGTAAAAGAAATTTTGGTCAATAACCGCAACTCGTGGATTTTGCACCATGATAACGCACCGTCGCACAGTGCCATCATTATTCGTAGTTTTTGACGAAAAATGCAACAAATACCATCCAACAGTCACTGAATTCACCTGATTTGGCTCCCTGTGACTTCTCTCGGTTCAATCGAGTTAAAAAACCATTGCGGGGAACGCGTTTCAGCTGCCGAGAGGAAGTAATGGAAAAATCGCAGGAAGCACTGATGGACATACCGAAACCCGAATATAAAAAATGTTTCGAGGATTGAATCAAGCGCTGGCATAAGTGTGTTGCAGTCGATTGGCATTACTTTGAAGGGGACAATATTGATTTAGATGAATAAACTTGTATTTTTAATTTTCTGAACAAATTCCGGGAACTTTTTGATCAAGGTGGTATTTTGTTAAGAATTCTTAATGAATGTAAGCATACCATTGATTAAAGGCATATACTTCCATTTATGCTCCATATGCTGATTGATCCGAAAAATTGTTTCTTAGGAAGCTTAAAAGAAAATTTTAGTTAGGGGTTTTCATTTGTGCAGTGAGATCACCTAGATGATAATTTTGATCAGTTTTATAATATGTTTTTTTTTTCTCAAAAAAATAAAAATCTTCCTTTTAAGAAATCTCTGTATTCGCTAATGCCTACATATATTTTATTTTGTTTCTACTCCATCACCACCGATAAGGGATTTCCAAGTAAGTAACACAATGTCTACATTAAACTTTGATAAAATAATTTAGGTTTCTCAATTATTTGATAACAAAAAACCTGCCTATATATTAAATAGATAGATAATACACTTATTGACGCTATTAATCAAAGGTCACATTTTTGTTTTCTTTTATTTTTTTGATTTTGGAAAAATACCAAACACTTTAAAGTATCTCATTCAGCTGTTTATCACAATATGAAAGTTATAATTGCTGGGTACTTTTAATTGAATTATTGTTAATATGATGTACGTTTAAAAAATTACTATAATTTAACCCATTATTGGTTTACATGACAGATAAAACTGATTTGGAAGTGACTGTTTCAAAAAGAAAAAAAAATCACTTCCAAACCGTTGTTAGGCAAGAATTCAGAAAAATCCATCGGGTCTTTTTTATTGTGAAACTCTATTTTTTTCCATGTTAAAAAGCTAAAAATATCAAATGTTATTCGAAAGACTTTCAGATTTAGTGTGGCAAAATTATAGCGCACTTGAAATAATTAATTAGTAATATTTTATTAGGAGCATAAAATTCAGTTTTTAGTATGAAGAACTGTTACTTCTGTATTTGTTGGCACATCAATACATAAATTTCCGAAATGTCTTATAAATTTATTAAAAATTACCAGGAACCCTAATAATATTATCTTTAATTAAAAGATATCTCCATCCAGGAGGATTTAATTCTAACTTTAAGACCATCATTATAATTGTACTGTTTTCTATTGTTATTTCCTTTACGCTGAAGCCACCGCCAAATGTTTTCCGTAATGATTGATTCGTGCAACAATGGAAGCCAATGCAAAATTTAAGAATTTCGGCTTACTATATCCGATTTTACAATGCATGATGCATGATTCGGAGGATTATTATACAGTAGAATCGCGATAATTCGTACCCCGTTAATTCGAAAATCTCAATAATTCGTAACAAACTGTTGGTCACTTGAAAAAATCGCTTTAATTCGTAAAAATACCATACATTTTTGTCCCCTCGCTAATTCGTATTTTTTTTCAATACAAAGTCTGTTTAACCTCTTATAAACTTAAATTGGTTGTTGGCAACCTCTTATAATTCGTAATGCAAATCAAAATTACTATGTATGGCCATTTGATTCGAAAAAAATCAATCATAGTAGATAGCTACGCTCACTTTTTTTGATGGAATTTTTAGTGTTTTTTGGTGGTTGACAAGATACGCGAGAAGAGCCTTAACCTTCTAACGGTTAAGGCGGCCTCAGGGCAGCTATCCTTTAAAATCAAAATACGCTAACGTCGAAAGTTTTTTTTACTTCAGCAATATTGCCCCCAATTAATCACATTTTATTGACAATTTAAAATTGTTTTGAACGCATTTAAACGCTTTTGTTTTATTTTATGCTCATTTTGATGTAAAAAATAGGCTTTTGAATTCCCGACTATTTTGTATTCGTTTTCAGCTTTTGACCGTTAGAGGGTTAAACAACTAAAAATTACAGGCTTTTTAGAACATAGTTTTTAATGGGGTACGTGCATACATATTTCAGTTAAATGAATAATTGTTTTTGCTTTTTTCTTTCTATTTAAGAAATTGAAAAAAAACCTCAATTCGTATTTTTCCTATTTTAACTTCGTTAACCCTGGGATCGTATGTCCCAATAATGTTCGAAAACTCAAATAAAATAGGAGATAAGGTTTCCATTTTATGTGAGTTTTCTGCAAAATACTGATGGTGGCTGTCAATGAGTGGATTAAATACATGCAGCTTCATCGCCGTAAGTTGCCTTTGCTATAATTCCTGGTTAGAAAGGTTATAGTTAATCGAAAACCTCTGTAATTCGTAAAAAATTGCGGGTCCCTTGCGATTACGAATTATTGGGATTCTACTGTATTTAGAAATTCAAGATAGAGATTTCAGCTATTTATGAGAAGGCTCGTAACTAATGTTGTATTTGCCCACTGTAATGTTCTCCCTTTCTGGCCAGTTTTTTCTTCTATAATGATGATCCCTCCTCTTTTTCCGTTGACAGCTCGAGATCTCTCACAAAGCAAGAGTGAAAACTATTCTAATAATATGAAAACACCAACACACAAATATAGAGAATGGATTGCAAGCAATAAAACTCAATCAACCGCTCATAATTTTTTCATTTTTCAATCGATTTTCTTCTATCCATAAACAAAAACAAAATTTTATCCATGATTTTCGAACTCAGCGGGAGAAAATTCGTTTTATAAACTATTTGATAGTATAAAATCGACGTTACGTAACGCATCGGTGACCATGCTCCCCTCCTCCCCCCTTGTAACACTTCGTAAGAATTTGAAACATCTCACAACGAAGTACCAACTTTTGCTTTTAAATAAAGTATAATTATAATTATGCAAAAACGTAATTATGTTTAATGTAAATTCAAAGGAAGACATTAGTCTACAGACATATTCTATAATTTCATCGATTTTAGTATGATATTGAAATTTGACATCGAACGATTTGGCACAGCATTTTTTGCACTTTCGGCCGGTTATCAAAATGTAGAAAATGCCTGATTATCACAACAATTAACATTTCTTTTTTTTTTATTTCACAATAAAAATTAAAAAAAAAAAAATACTGAAAACCCATAGCAAAAAAGTATGAAATGTTTATCATTATACTTATTCAAATGACTTTACAGAACTTTGAAATCCATCTAATTAATATTAATTTATGATTTAATTACTTTGTTTTCACGAGTACATAAATTCATAACAATAGCAAAATTTCCAAAAAAAATATTAATCCAATATTAAAATCAAATAAATAATAATAAAAATTTGTTAATTTGCTTTTAGTGGTCATTTTAATAATCTGAGTTGAAAAATCTGATAAGCGCCATATTTAGGACGATAATAAATATTAATTTCTTTTATATTATTTTCTTCAGTATAAAGCATGCATATATGTATAGTTTCTAATCGCCAATGAAAGGCAAAAAAAAAAATTAAGTAAATTAAACTTGTTGAAAAAATGTACACGAACAACATGTGTGTGTGTTTGTGTAAATTATCAAGATGCAATTTAAAGAACTCTTAAAAATATTTGTGCCCAACTATGAGTTCTTTGGAATTGGTTGACAGCAGCACAATCAAATATAGAAACTCAATCCGTTTCTTGCGAGCACTTATCAGTGCTCTGCTTCTTCAGAGGTCATAGTTTCTTCTGATATTTTCATTTAATTAATAAATATTTATAGCAGAAATGAAATAAAAAGTAAAAGTATAAATTCTGATTAAATATAGCTGCTGTTGTTGAAATGTAGAATGACTCTGGACATTTTGAGTACAATGCAACAACGTGGTGTAGTGACACGACACCGATTTCCCCGCCCACTGCAGAAGACAAATTAAATAATTGCATGCATGCATTGTATTTTGTTAGTTTCGCTTGATTTGAGTAATAATATTTACTAAATGACCGTTTTTGTTTTGGTTTCATTTACTTTTCAATTCTAATTTCATAAATACTTAGTTTTTGTTGTTTCTGTCTGCATTTAACGTTAATTATCGCTCGAAAACTAAATGCTAAATTGTTGTTTACACAACAAGCATCACTGACTTATTGCAATTTTCCGCTTTTGATTATTTTGAAATGCCTAAATATTTCAAAACAATGATTAAGTAGTAAAAATATATTGATTTTGCATGTCTGACCCTGGCTGTCTAAAATGTGAGACTGAATCTTGGTGTATAAAAGAAACACCCTAGGAATGAATATATTGTGTGATATATTGTTTGGTATTAGTTTACTAAACAGTTCTTTAGGGTGCCCAGGTTCGATACTCGGCAGAATCAAAAATGGAAATAAAAAAAAAAATATCTTTACGGCACTAGTTCTTAGCTGAAAATAGCAAACTTCCATAGTTTTCACTTTATTTCATCCATGCACAAATATAAATCGAATAACGTCAAATTTCAGATTTTCGGTAAAGCTGTTCAGATTTATTTGCTCTACAAGTTTTCTGAACATATTTTAGATTTAGACATGGGCTAGAAGGATGTAGACCTTTCACTCAGTTACTTTGCACTCAGTCTTTGCTGAACATACTCTGCAAATCCGTGGACTACGGAGCAATATTTCTGAAAATGAGCCAAAAAATTTGGAATTTTTTGAGTTATTTTTATATGGGAACTTCATAAAGAAAAATTCTAAGCTGACCAGACCAAACTCTTCGGGGTCTTTGATTACTATATATACCTACTTTTAATTGGTGATTGAATTTGCCGCACAGTATTATTAAATAAAATTACACTACTTAATCAAATTTAAAAAATTGTTCCAAGATGAATCACATTCATTTTTATATTAATTCCGCGGCGTGTTACTCGCGAAATAAAAATATTTAACACTCTTCCTAACCTTTCCTTACTTTTCTTTCCTCTATTTACTTTTTCTCTGTCATTCTTCGCCTTCTTTTTAACCGATATCCACATTCACAATAGTAAAAGAGTGCCATTTAGTGCTAGATTTTACTGCTGGGGATGGGGTTACGGAGACTTCTGTAAAGAGCGCAAAGGTGTATTTGTTGTAAATTTGCGGAAAAACGGGAAAACTTTGGTTATCTCGTTTGGTTGATTTTCTAGTGAGAATTCAACGGTATGACTCCGCTCAAGGTGAATTTATACCAAGTGAAGTTACCAGCAACTCATTCCTATTCTTTCTTCGTGGTCAATATATAGGCTCTCAAAATCATTGTTTACTTTTGATTGTTCGTTTACGTTTGCTATCCATTTTTACATTAGCTGTGTTTTATTCGCCAGCTAGTTTAACTTGTGCGAATAAAACGACCAATTTGTTAAGTCTCTTCTTCGTTATATTGTTATTCACAATAAAACTGCTCAGCAGTTGGAGGTGAAATATTTTAATGGATCCCAGTCATTGCGTTTAATCGTGGGTATAGTTTTCAGGTTTTAACCTTTATAAGAATATTTAACGATGATTTAAACTTATTTTCACCGGCAGCCATTTCGAATCTTCTCCTTTTTTTATTTTTTTGCAAACTGTCATGCTTCTTCTTTCATTATTGGCAGTTCACAATAGAATTTAATGTAGTTAAACTACTTGTTAAGCATACATAATAGCTATAACCATACGTGTTATCTCTGCCTCTTTGTTGTTGTTTCACATACAATTATCGCTGCTAGTTAAACATAACTAGAAGCAATTGGCAAATAAAACGCAGCTATTCTCTACACGCCGCCGTTATAGCCGCAACAACAAAGATATGTTGTTATTATTTTGTTTGACATTTTATGATATCTGACGCAACAACAAAGATATGCGGTTTTTGCTAAGGTGAAATTGTTGTAATTTTGCTATCACCTTATACATTATTTCACCATGACTCCGCTATGCACTAACACAGGTGCATTGCAGCCAATTTTCATACAATTGATTGGGTCGGTTACTTTGTCCCGGGTGTAATCAGGTACCCCCACACATATATGGGAGTCATGATTTCCCCTTTAGAGACCAGTTTCTTGGAGAAACTGCATTGTGTCCTGCTGACATAGCGGACGATAAGTTAATGTATTTGGTTGAATATAAGTGGCACATATTTTTGCACCGTACTTATATTCAGTTCTGTGCGAGCTTTTGAGAGCAATACCAGAATTTTCTTAAGCGAAATTAAGTACGATACTTTCGATTTAGTGCTTTAAAGCTTTGTTTTTGCGTTAATTAAATGTTTGTGTGCTTTGGTATCACCAAGTCGTGGTGAACTAAAGTATTTAAAGTTACTTATTTTGTTTGTGGTACCACCAAGTCGTGGTGGACCAGCAGTGTTAAATTTTATAATTTGAGCGCGGAGCACCGAGTCGTGGTGTTAGAAAATTAAAATCAAATTTTTATTTTGATGTGTCGCTAATTTGTAGCGACAATTGTAAAACAAATTTAGCCGGGTTACTTTGTGTTTTTAACTTTCGGGAGTTTTTCGCTCATAAACCCATTATCTCAGGGAGTATAACTTTATTTTATACTTTTTGTGGTAGTCACTTTTTGGTAGTTGGTACTAACTGCGAGTGACTACTGTGTTTGTGGAGTGGGCTTCTCCTACTATGAACTTTCTTTTTTATCTAAACTAAAATTGTGAAAGTCCCTTTGTGTGCTCGTGAGCCCAGCAGGTGAAATTTTATTTTACTTTTAGTAAAAGTGTGTGGTAGCTCATTATTGAGCTGCAGAAATCGGGAGTCTTTTAAAACATATTTTTATTTTATCGCGAACCTGTGCCCACGTCTCCACTGAGATAGCTGGCAACGCAGAGGTTGTTATCCACTTCTCTTTTTTATTTGAACGCAAAAGTGGCGGTGACAATATGGAAAAACTTTGTACTGATTCTGAAAATCCTAGTGGTTTGTTTTTATGGAAGGAACTAGCTCCGCTGTCACAAAAAAAACTCCACGAGGAGGAAAGTGGTAAAAAATAGTAAAAAAGGTAGTGAATCACAAACAGTTCCTGAAATGTAAATTCAGGTTGTTATGGGAGGTACTACCCCCACTTCTCCAGTCCTAGCTTTGAATGTTGACGAACACTTCAGCTCTCATAACAAATACATTGCGTAAGTTTCAGCTTAATCGTATGATTAGTTTTTGAGTTTTTCGCCATCATACGAACAGTTTATTTTTATAGGGGATAGGGCCACCTATGCACCTATGAACCTCCTGCTTTATGTCATTGTAGTCGTTTGTATAGATGCAGTTTTTTATGCATATTCGAAGAGAAAAGATCTGCTTATTTTTCTGCTACATTTTTTTTCGAAAAGTTTTTCAATATTTTTTAGTTGAGTCAGTTAAATAATCTAAATTTGTGATTTCGAATAGGAAAATATGGCTATAATCCTGTTTATTTATTATATAATAATATTCTAAAATGGTTTGATCGATATTTTGTTTGTGTACAAATTTTTACTGACATTCAAAAAATGGATTCGTGTTCCCAAATATGGACATTTTGGTGGCCCTAAGATGGAGATGTATTTTTTTCATTAGTATTGAAAATTAATAGCAAAGAGGCATGCGTCGAAACGTTTTTTTATCCACGAGTGTAAGAGTGAAGTGCATTTAAAGTGCGCCAAAATCAGTGGTACACATTCCCGAACTGTGACTCAGATGATTCTTCCCAAAATTTGTATGCGATTTCTCTGAATTAATATAAATAAAAAAATAGAGAATTGAAGTCAAAATCTTTACATTTGTGTTTATTTTTGATTTTTTACATTTTTTAGCGAATTTTGAAGCGATGTCCACCTTAGAGCCACTTTTTAGAAAATCGAAATTTTTAACAATTTTGAAATATACTTAAAAAAATGGTTGTTTGCAAAATAAAAATTTATCTCTATGGCCAAAAGACACCGAATCTGTTGTACTTTCGCACGGTATATAGCACTTTAAGATATCTTATTTAGTTTGGGTTCTAGAGAGAACTATCTCAATACTGCATCTTGGGGCCCTCTCCCTTATATAAAGATTGAAAGTAGATTTAGAAAATTTAAACAAATATTTTGTTAAAGTTTTGTCCACAAGTTTTTTAAAGATACTCGTATGGAATTAGGGTAGCAAACGTACTGATTTGATCAGTAAATGTCCTGATTATTTTTTTACATACTGATTTTTATGCTTAACCTTAATGGTCTTAAAATCGTTTTTGTTGCTTTTTCTAGCTGTCCACAAAATAAAATACATACGCGTTGCTGCTATCGAGGGGACAAACGCAATATTTGCTTGAAGAAAAGTCGGTTAACGAAAATTTTTAAATGAGTGAAGGGAATTTGTTATTAATTGAATTTGATTATTGTCCTCAGCTCTCGCAATTCTCTAAATATGATAACTGATTCGTAAAAAACATTGTCTACTGACGAAAAAAAAGTGTAAACAGACACACAAAATCGGAGAAAAAGTTCAGGAAGTTTATATCACTATATTACTTTGCAATTACTAGGTAATAAAAGCATTAAAAACTGTACTGATTTTCACTGATTTCCAACGTCTGATTTCGCTACTCAAAAATCTGGCTACCCTATATGGAATCGATCTGGCATCAAATAAATCTTTTTTATTCCATTTCAAGTGCACTTTTTCGATATTTCAGATCCATGTTGAAAACTAGACCTGATCCTGATTCGGAATCAGCAATACCTTAGAAAAAGTGGTTCCAGTTCTTAGAGAAATTTAGATCGGCATTGCAATCTTCAGAAGTTAGTGCAGTAACCCATAAAAGTATTAAAATATTAAATGCTTGACAATTGTTTCAACTGCAGTCCATAATTATACCATAAAATTTTGGACAGTCATGTGTTACGCAAATTTCCAAAATATGACGGCATAATTTTGATCGGTTATATACACTACGCTATCATGCAGAAACTTCTCAATAAATTTTAATTAACTTTAGCCCCCCGCAAACAATGTGCCTAGTAAACACGACTTTCACACTGCTGATACAAAGAGAAGGCGTAATTTATAGAGCCCACATAGCCCACAAGACTATTATAAACATGTCACATAAATATTAATATTTATTAATTTCTTTTAAAATAAAATAAAAAAAAATAAAAGTAGCAAAGTTTGTTTTCCTAACAATTTAAAGAACTGATGAAATTTCATGTGATAAGTGAATGAATAATTTATTTTTAAAAATATCTGAAACATAAATTAAAAATTAAACATTTTTTCTTTCATTTTTAATACTGCAAAAAAGATACTAAAGTATTTTAAAATTAAAAGTATTTAAAGCAAAACTATTATACCCAAGTGGCAGAGTGATTATGACCCAAACTGGCCAAATGCCCAAAAAAATTTAGGCTTAGTGCGCACAGCAAAACAAAAAACATTAAAATTGTTTGCAACATTAAAAGTTTGTAGCGTGCATTATACTTATGTGCATACATACATACGAAACACGCCCACCTTTAACGAAATAATGCGAAATCGCGTTACTGAGACGAAAGAAAATAAATATCATATGACAAATCTATTATAGGTACATATTTTTCGGAAAATATTTTGACAAAAAACATTTAAAATAAATGTCGATTTAATCACTCGCATAATTACTTGTTTTTTGTTTGTTTTAAATATTTATAATATATTTTTTAGTCTCTTAAAGAAGTGAACGAATGTTTTTTATTTTTAAAATATTTTTATTTTAATTCTATTTTCTTATTATGTTTTGAAAAATAAAAGGAAAAGATGCAAAATTTCACTAATCTGCACATACACACACACACTCAACGACAATCGCCATAATTTATGCGTTTACGTCTTAAGTTTTATTATTTATTTAAAATTTCATATTATTATTACTTTTTTTTTTTTGTTTTGTTGTTTTTTTGATTTCAATATATGCCGCTGCAACAAATATTTTGCTGAAATTTTGTTATATGTATGTTTCTTTTGACGCCATCTGAAATATGTACCAATATATAATATATTTCTTTTATGTTATTTAATAGTTTTACTGACTTTCAAGATTTCTTTCTTTCTTTTTGGAATTGGATTTTTATTCCTTGCATATGTCTAGAAAATGTTGCTTAGGTTTTAATATTTTGTTTTCTGTTTTTAAGTAATTTACAACTTTTCGTATTTCGTTTTCAACACTTGCATAAAATATTTATGTGTAATTATTTTAGCATGAACTTTTGTTTGTAGTTTCTTAATTTGTTGTTGCTTAATATGTTTCTTGTTGCTATATTTTATTAGACAATGTATGAAGAAAATGAAATTGATTATATTTATTTATTTATTTTTTTGTTATCTGATAAAGTAAACAGCATCATTAATTTCACATTAAAGTTTTCACTAATTTTAGTTTTTTGAAAAATTTATGTATATAAGAAAAAAAAAACAATAAATTTAACAATATATAAACTTTTTAATATATTCTTACACATTTCCTTTAGCTTTTAGAAAATCTTTAAAACTCAATCATAAGTTTAATTAGTTTAAGGTAGGACTACAGTTTCTCATGTGGAAAAAAAAAGAAATTTTAAAGAATTTTTTTTTAAAGTGAAACTTCTTTAGCGAGGGTAAATCGAAAATTTTGCAATGGAAATCGCGTTTTTGTTGCACTCATGCGAAACTAATAACAAAACGAAGTTATGCTGTTGTTAGTGTTTAGCGAACGAGCCCATATGAGGATCGGCTACATACAATCATGCAGCGAGTCGATTTCTCGCGGTTTTATCTCATGTTCTTTAGTGAGAGAATCGATCTAGTTACCTCTTCTTAATTTCATATAGCGGAACTTTCTTCTCTTGTGCTCAGTGTGGCCAAGCTGAGCTTTTCCCTCTGATTTCAGTGCTTTTTGAAAATTAAATAGCGGAAAAAAGTGATTTAGCGCTCAGTGCGTTTTTTTTCATTTAAAATATCTTCGAAAAATCGAAGAAATTTTCATTGACTAGAAGTATCAGATGTATGCCTGTATTAGTGAAAAGTTTAAATGTATTGAGTTTTCTCGCACTTTTATAAGGGAAAAAATTTAACGCTTTTTTTTAAGAAAATACGCGTTTTATTCTTCATTTTAGCAGATTTTGTAAGATAAGTGTAGAGGTATCAACAAAAGAAAAGTAACAACAAAATAAAGAGAAGAAGACTGCAAAAACTTCAACAGAATTTGTTATAAATATTTTCTAATAATTTTCAAATAAACAATAAAGTTTCACTTCTACTGTGAGTACCTGCTGACACATAATTTAGTACATATTAAAATCGGGTTTTTTTTTAGGTTATTTAGGCTTTCGAGAATACAAAAAATTTGTTCTTTTCTCAATTTTAATTTTACATTTAAAATATACGCGTTTCTCTCAAAACTAATTTTTTTTTTTTGCATGGCCGACAGTTAATCTCCGGATTGACTGGGCCGATTTTTATAAAATTTAGTGCGTTATACACCAGAATCAACCACATTTATTTTGAAAAATATCAACAAAAAAATTTCATTGAGGAAAATTGTACAAAAAACGGGAGCGTTTTTCCATTTTTCAGCAAATTTTTTTTTTTTACGATTTAAAAAAAATAGTTGATTCCTGTGAGAGAAAGCTTTATCTACAACACGAGACTTTTTGTTTCAGATTTATCGTTTAGGAGATTAACTGGCCATGACATTCTACTTTTTTTTAAGACTCGAATTTGGTGCCCTCTATAATTTAAATGTAAAAAGAAAATTGAAAAAAAGAAAAATTTTTTTATATTCTTGAAAGCCTAAATACCTTAAAAAAAATTCTTAAAAATTGTCGTTTTGTCTCACATGAGGAACTGTAGTACTACCTTAATGTTAGTGGGTAGGAAAGTTTCATCTAGATCAATCAAGTAAATTTGTTTACGATTTCTGGCTTACGAAAGCAAAAATATGGAAACACTTCATGTGTTTTCAAATAATTTCCCCTCAAATATTTTATATAGATTTATATAGCGCTTTTGATTTGGTCGTTATCTATTCTATTGAGATCGAATAAGCATAGGATTCATTTCAGTTTTGTACACTTGTGTTGTTATAAATGGTTCCATAACTTCAATAGGTAATTAGTATATAGTATTTAAATGAACAAACTATCCGTTTAGATCTAAGTTTAGTGAATGGACTGGAGTCGTTCAGTTCTGGTTTTTATTATAGCAGCAATATATTTGTCTAAGATTAAGTTAAATTATTTTAACTGGAATTGCTAAATGTTTTAGAACCCAGCTGTGTTGGTATGTTATATCCATTAGTGGTTCACGTTTGAGGGGTTGAGAGGGCGGCTGAATAAGTATATTCAGGGTGTAAGAGCCACCATTACAAGATGAGCATTGGTCATGGATGTTTGGGTTGATACGTGTTATGACGGAGCTGTTCAGTATCTTGCATCAATCTGGACAGAATTTTTACATGCTCGTTCGTATTTTCTTCGACTTGTGTGCACATCTGAAATTGAGTATGTGCAAAAATATACAACTCGTATCAAATCACACGTTGTATCGAATCACATGTTGCATCGTCTATACTCTACCATTATACAGAAAATTAAACAGAAATTGCGACAAAATAACATTTTAGTTTTATTATCTTGTTAATTGATTTTTCTAAAGCGGTAAAATTATTGTAGTGCTGTATGCAAGTATATTTATTTGCAGACGCTTTATTTTAAATATGAACAATTCAAAATTGAAATGTGACAACCGTGGCAGTTTAAAAAAAATAATGAATTTCTCACGCATATTCTCTAGTGTTTCACTTTTACCGTGAGCCACATGATACATTCGGTTTTTCATTGATAAACTACACATAATTCACTTTAAGAAATTAAGCAGGATAAACA
The DNA here is from genome assembly GCA_963691655.1 of Toxonevra muliebris. Lineage (NCBI taxonomy): Eukaryota > Metazoa > Arthropoda > Insecta > Diptera > Pallopteridae > Toxonevra > Toxonevra muliebris. The sequence goes on from OY829327.1 coordinate 47,118,959, forward strand.
TGACATGTAATATATTTTTAGAGTTATTCACAAGAATCTGACCAACCAGCCGCCCGCCGCCCACCGCACTATGGGGTATTTGACAGCAAAAGCTGGCCAAAATTATTTTTTAAACAAAATCGAATTCTTAGCGCCCGAGATGTTTCCTTTGTAAAATGTATGACATTGGTTCGAAACCACGCCCCCACCTTGATAATAAAATACTGAAGTACATAAATGCAATAAAACTTGACACATTGGCGTAAAGAACATTCGATAAAAAAATCTACTGAATCGAATAGTAATCATGCCCCTCTTATATATTGTGCAATGGATATAAGAACACCCATTTTACGAGAAAAAAATTATAGTTTGAAATACAGACTGTAGGGTATAACAATAGAGTTGAAACCAAAAGATAATAAACGAAGCAGAACGTAAAATTCTTAACATTATCAATAATAACCTAAAATGGCTAAATTTGAAATAAAAATTGGAATTCATTTAGAAAAACTTGGTTATTTTCCGGAGGGGCAAAAAAGGCACTTCAAAATTTTTGTAAACCAATTGATGATAGTCTACTTCAAGGGTAGATAATAAAAATATAACGAGGACTCAAGGAAGAAACAACTTTAAAACCCTATATAAAGAGTGTTATATCATTTGCAACCAAAATCAATTGCTCTTTAAATGACTTCCTTAAGCTCACTAAAATAATTATTATCAAAATTTTTTTTTTATTCAAAACAAAGTGTATTTATTGCCATTTATTATAAAAAACTAAAAGTGCAATATTATGTTGCAAATAAAAAACGAAAGAAGTAATATTACATTGAAGTCTGAATTGAAGAGGTCAAAACATTTGCAACTAGAAAAAGTTAATGTGAAAAAAAGTTTTTAAAACTTTGTCGCATATTCATTATTAGCGAACACTGTTGGATGTCTAGGTGGCATTGGCTCTATTAAATGTTTCGTCTGACTGAACTGCGACGGGGTTCAATGTGTGGATACGGTCAAAAATTAAAATTAGAACAAGTCGGACGAACATTTTTTAAATCATCTACTCCTCATCTTGGATTGGAACCCGAGGCAGCTGGAACTCCAGTCTAGCACTCACTCACCAGGCCACCAAGGTGCTTAAAAAATTAGAAAACTTAATTTTGTACCTCTTGGCTAGAAACAGCAAACCTCCAAGAATAAAAGTTTCATTAGAAAACCTTTTTACTTCTTGCCATTCGGCTCCTTCCATTCATAAACAAATCTCACTCATACAACATCAATGGATGCCAAGAACTCGGCCTAGGCCATATGTGAACTGCTGGTGCCATAAAATTAAATGAAAACGTAATAAATAAAAAAATGATTGCACAGAATTTCTTAATTCCTAGAGTACAAATTAAACATTCAACAAAAATTTGCATGGTAAAATTTTGTGTGCCATCAAAATGTTATGATTTTTTTATTGATCATTTTCATTTTATTTTTAATTTCAAAGTATAATACTTTAATATCATGAATTTTTAAAAGTGTATTGGCAATACCATTGATGGTGGCAGTGGCCAATGAACGTGCCACTGCGTTCATGAAAATATATCAGAATGTATATCAAGTGCAAGGTACATATCTACATATCTTTCTACATATCTATCTAGTACCTACCTTCTGCTCGTTTCATTTCAAACCCAAAGTATCTAATTTTAGTGAACTTGTCGGATATGTGTAAAGTGCTATCAATATATGCGACGTCAGTTTGTACCATGTGCCATGTATGCATATATACTGCTATATATTTCGATGTGCTCGTCTACATTTGTCTCTGTTTTGGCAAGTATGATACTTTTTTTTTTAGTTGAAGAGTGACGTTTAATTTAAAATGAGGTGGCACTTTTATTACATATTCAATTAAATATTTAATTTTTTTATTTTATATAGTTTATATTGCAAATTAAAAAGAGTTTTAATACCAATTTTATTTTACTTTTCTTTGCAGCAATTTTGACGCTTGGTTTCTCAACAGCAGCCGAAGTGCATTGGAATTATCCTAATCTGGATACAGATGAAGGTATGTCATGTCATATAAAATCATCTGCTAATTAAATCATTGTCACTTGTGTCGCCTGATCGATTAATTAGAACAATTGTATTAGTTTGTGCGATGGATTAATTTGAAGGTTGTTAAGCATCTAAATCTTAAGATCAGGGCCTGCAAATTGCGTTTTTTGTTTTAATTTTCGTCCTAGTATTGATGTAATTTGAAAAAAAAGAAGAAATTACTATTTATCTTTATTATTTCGATTGAAAGTAGTAGGTAGATACGTGCCACACACAGTGCCACGTGTATACTTTTTATATTTAACTATATAAACTATTTTGGTTTGTTTAGCTACGCAGTTTATTTAAATTGTAAAATTACCCTCAATTTTTTTCTATATACTCGTACATGCTCCAAACACATGTCGCCCTCAAGTTTAATACACATATATCTTCATGATTTGTTAAATTGTATCTTATATATGGTTTAATTTGCATAATTCTCTAAAGTATCTACTACAATCACTACCTAAGTGTGATATGAATTGAGCTGCTCTTGAGCTTGTCATAATTTTATAGAAGCTTCTATGATAGCTTAGCCATGGTTTCATATTTTACTTGTGTATATAAATTTGTTTGTACTCCCATATCTCGATTTACACCGTAGATACGTTTTACATCAAATCGTGTTAATCGGAACTGTGCAAGAGTTGACTCAGTTAGTATTCATAAAAATTGTGAATTATGAATAACTGCTTAAAATAAGGCAACGATTTTTAAAAATATTTTCTGCATATCGTTATTTTCCCGAATCAAAAGTTTGCTGGCAGAAATAATAAAAAACATATGTGGCCGGAATTTCATCCTATGAACCCCAAAAGATTTTGTTTCATTTTTAAAAATCGTGTAAATCAAGGGATGGGTGTACTATACGTTCGTATAGTACTTAATTGTGTGGTGGGTGGGTATGACAAGTGAATATGTTTATCAAGCCATAACCACCAAATTTTGAAGTTTTTGAAACTTCGTACCATTTACTAGAAAATATAAACTTGAACATCTCAAGACCATTAGTTTGAATGAAAATGAGATTGAATTCCAAAGAGAAGTAAAATATTTGGGGATTACCTTAAGGCAAAAACTACATTGGAAAATGCATATTGGTGAGATAACAACAAAAGCTATTAGATCATTTATGATATTTAGATCGATCGCAAAAAAAAGTTGGGGCTGCAACCCAAAAATACTGAGTTGGATACATACAATGGTAATATATCCAATGATTACGCTGCCCCGCAAATTTCAATTTTTCTTGTGCGAAAAGAGGGCTTCTATTGATTCCAAATTGTCTTTCCATGCTGAATAAGAATTTGTGGTTAAAAATCACGTTTCATCACGTCACGTTTTCGAGAAAAAAAGGGGTTGAAATCCCTAAAAATAGCGTTTTTGGCCATTTTTGAAAAATTGTGGAGCTGAAGCCTGACGTACTACAAACTTCGCTAATATCAGAAATTATATTATTTATTTATTTATTTTATTTTGATTTATTCAGTCTATGAAACAAAGTTCTTACAGACTAATCGCAGTTCAAAACAATGATAATTAATACTAACTTAATCTAACTAATACATTTCATTATAAATGATTCTTAATGAATCTTTGGAATTTATTAAATCAATATCAACTTTTGATGTCAAAGAATTGAACTCAGTAAGGACTGAACCAGGCCCTTTCAAATGGATTAAAATATTTCGGGCCACTGCACTTCTCATTATGTATGGCCGTGGGTGTAAGTAACATAAAATCCGTTCTGTGCACATTTTTTTCCTGTACCCCTAGACATATTTACAACCCCTGCTCTAAGGGCGGATGCGAACAATTTGGCTTATAGCTCATTTGAAGAGTTATGGTGTAGACTTTAATTTCTGGTATTGACGAAGTTTGTAGCACGTCAGGGTCCAGCTCCACAATTTTTCAAAAATGGCCAAAAACGCTGTTTTTAGGGGTTTCAACCCACTTTTTCCCGAAAACGTGACGTGATGGAAAGTTTTTGATCCCAGATCCGTGATCACCACGAAAAATTCATTCGGAAACACTAGGAATTATCTTATTCGCAAAATCCATGCAGGGCCGTGTTATTTATAGTCTGGGCGGAAAAAAGCAAGACAACAGACAGTCATCAACACGCTTAATAAGCTGCAGAGACTGGCCTGTGTGTGCATAACTGGTGCCATGCGAACTTGCCAAACAGCATCATTGGAAGTTCTACTAGAACTTCCCCTTCTTCACATCTATGTTCAGCCCCAAGTGAAAAGTGCTATCCTGAGGATATCTGGTGAAGATATCGGGGCAGGGGGATGTTTGAATCGATTAAAAAAATTTTATATTCTCAAGAAAAACGCATGTATGCAGGGGATTTTTGACAAATCCTTTAATTCAAAAGCGACGATTGCAAAGGTTGAAATATTTATCAGAAATGGGATAGATTTATTTTCATATTCCTCCTCTTCCCATATATAATTATTAACTATTTCAAGTACATTCTAAATAATGTTAAAATGTTCATATTTCAGCATTCCCTACCTGGGGTGGTATTTGTGAAAGTGGCACACGTCAAAGCCCCATCAATTTAAGTATTAAAGGATGTCTAAAAGGTGTTTACGAGGAACTTGAATTGGATAACTATGATGATTCACAACCTGATGTGACGATGGTTAACAATGGACATACCAGTAAGTAAAACAAAAACAAACAAAATATTTATTAATTATAGTAAAAGAAATAATTACAACAATTTCCTTTCAATTCGCCAACAGTACAACTTTCCGGATTCAGCAATAAAATGGAACTAGAAGGTGGACCCCTACTTGATGATTATGTGGTCGAACAAATTCACTTGCACTGGTGGTCGGAGCATACAATTGACAACGTCCGTTATCCACTTGAGGCGCATATAGTGCATCGGAATAAACGTTTTCCAAATGTGACTGAAGCAACAAAACATCGAGATGGTCTTACTGTAATTGGTATTCTGTATCATGTGTCCAATCAGCATAACGATGCAATCGAAGAGATTATCGAAAATTTAAATGAAGTGAAGGGATATAAAAACTTGAATAAACCAATACGAATGAAGCAACCATTTACTGTGCGCCATCTATTTCCAAAAATTCATGGTTACATGACATATGAAGGTTCGCTGACGACGCCATCATGCGCTGAATCGGTAACATGGATTGTGTTGCACGAATCATTCCCAGTGACTTTGGAACAGGTGAGCTTATAGTTGGAATGTAATTAAAACTGAAATGATATTTATAAATGTACAATATTTTTTATTGTAGATTGAAAAATTCAAAGAAATCGAATATGATGAAGGAAAACAATTGACAAATAATTATCGCAATATTCAACCAATGAATAATCGTCCCGTTGTGGTTGTGCTCCCCGAAACTGATGAGGATAGAGACGATGGCGCATCAGCGTTGCATGTATCTGTGGGTACAATTTTGATGACTGTAATCTTTGCTAAATTCTTGCAATAGATAGTAGATGAAACAAGCTACAATTCAAGCGTGATTGGAAAAATGTTCCTTGAAATTCAAACAAAAACCAAAAACAAATAGAAAAAATATTCATATACTACCTACATACACATTGAGATGATATTAAAAGCAATTGCACATTGAATTTTACACTTGTTGCTGTTATTGCTGCTTTACCATGACCACAATTATTTATAACTCTAACGTCCGACTCTGGAAATACTTATGTTGCTTTTGCGTAAAAGTGTTAACGCCTGTTATTACGAAACTTCAAAGTTGGCCGACAATTTATGACTTCATCCTAGAGTTATTGTGTGACAAAATTTGTAGCTTTTTAGAGATTAGTGTTTGTATTTTTATAAGTTACTTATATTTTTAATACTTTTCATATTTGAAAACTGTTTACTTTCTACTCAACTACTAACTGTATGAGCGTAGTCTACTATTTTTAAATGTATTTATGTATTTATAGCATTTTTACCTCTCTCGTTTTTATTTTATTTTTTTTTTTCTAATGAATTGATATTGTATAAATTTTGTTGTAAAAGCTTTTCATTATTGGTATCTATATGTTCTAACTTGTAACTTGTATGTATACTTTTACTAGTCAAAAAAGTGAAAAACTGAAGAATTGGTTGCAAATAAATAAATGTATAAATAAAATGTATTCGTTAAGAAAATTGCGTAATTATGTTTATTTCTTGTCGAGGTAGAGATTTGGAGGGCCGTCCAAAGACATTTCGAATCGATACACTAAAGAAGAAAATATATGGTATGCTCAAGGTTTGGTACCGCATGACGTCGATCATACTCCTTGGGTTCGTATGCAAATAATTTTATCCGAAAAAGCCCATATAGCAAGCAACAATGCTTATAATTAATTTGTATGTCTGTAAATTTGTTGTTGTCAATATTTCGATTTCCGTAGCAATCGTTTAGGGGCAATCGTTTATTTATTGCTTTATTATATGTTTAGAAATTTTGTGCCTGACTATATGCTTTAAAAAAATACCTTTCAATGGCAATGATAGGGTAATCCACCATAACTGATCAGTCATCTTAAATTTAACTTCCTAGTTACTGATTTTTCTAAATGAGGGGGAAGACGAAGCAACCTCTTAGCTTCTTCTTTAATTGCTCAGCTTATTTTAATGGCAAATTCGCTCTTTTTATTATTGCACGGAAAATATTAAGTTCAATTTCGTCAGCTGTTTTAGTTGGGTTTTCAACGCCCGCCGGAAATATTATATTTCAGATCTTGGTTTCTATGAATATGTCATATCATTCTCCGAATTTTTAGGCACTCGTTATTAATAGATTAATCTGCAAATTTAAAGCCAGTAAAGTTGCTGGAAGATTGGTATTCAGATGTTATTTTTTGAGTTAATACTTAACTCGTGCGTTATTATGTTAGGTCAATGATTACAGATTCCTTCAAAAAATCTTTTGATTCACTGGGAGTTATGATTCCCTTGCAGACCCCTAAACCATTATCTTTAAATGGACATACTGCACCCAGAAAAATACCCATCTCTAAAACAAAGAAAAGGTTTCCTTAATTTGAATCCACGAAAACTTCTCTCGTTTAAGTAAATTTTCCTCAAAATGAAGAAAAATGTGTTCCTTTCATGCAACCATGGTGTTCAATTTGAAGTAAGTTATTTCTTAATTTTTGGAAATTTAGTTGCGGTGCTGCCCACCAATTGCAATAAAATCCTAAATTTCAATGATATGGTTAAAACTAAAATTAAAGGAAAGTGAGATAAAAAAGTAAGTAAAATACAAGAAAATATAGGTGTGATAAATGGGCATCTTCATTTATCATTTTTTCTAAAACTTAGTCCTTACAACGTGTCGCTGCATAAAATTTTAACTCAATAGCTTTTACGAATTACTTTGTCTATTGTTAACACAAATGTGCATGGAACAATTGACGTTTCCATAAACCTGTTTCTTCAAAATTTAGTGGCATCAGCATATACAAATTCAAGCACCATTTGGCTACGAAACAAAAGTATCAAAATACCTTAAAGGGACAAATTACCTTATTTAGAACAGAATGAGGTGGCATCATTAAACTTACATTTTCTTTGTGCATAGAAAATGTAAGAAAGAGACGAATATACCAAAAATGATCTCCATACAAAATTTTGATATACACAAAAGACTAGCTTTACTCTTTTGGCCTTATCAGACAATCGCGTACGCTTTGCTTTTCTTTTGAATTTTTTATTTGGCGTCTCTATTTCAAGCGAAGTGGTTGTGCTTGTGGCTGTTGATATAATTTGTGAAAAAAAAAACAAAATATATTCGAAAGAAATAAATTTCAATAAACTTCAATTTATAATTTTTTGATCTTTTGATTATTTCAAGGCGACGACGCCTGCAGTGTAAGTAAAAATACGTCTAAATGTGAACCTTAACACTTATTAAAAATAAAATAATAAATGAATACAAGTAGAAAAGCATGATTTAATTTAAACAACAATGTAGAAAATATTCCATAAATTGAGGATTTTTTTTCGAAAAAGGTAGTAAATTTACTTCAATTTATGGAAAATTATTCCTCAAACTGAGGAAAATTTTACCTAAATTATATACAATTTCTCATATTGAAATAAAATATTATTCATTTGAAAAACGCAATTTCTACAAATTGAAGACACATTTCTTTAATTTTCAGAAAACTATCTTCTTTCAAAGAAATTTTTCTCTAAAATAAAGAAAAAATATTTCCTCTATTCAAAGAAATTTTGTATATCTAAATGAGGAAACCGTTTCTATGGCGCCAAATTATTTCCATTTTTTCTCAATTTGATAGCCGTTTTTCTTCAAACGAGGTAAGTATTTCTCTGGGTGTGAGCATTGCTTTTGTCATTAAGCTATATCTGAAAGCCCATTGCAGCATGCAATATTTGAGGATAAATTATTTAAAATTAATTTTTATCTGGTATCAATAGGGGAGAGGGCCCTTGATGGACAGGGCATAAGATGAATATTGAGTATAAAATGTTTGCATAAGGTTACACCATCTTCTGCTTTATGTCATTATTGTCGTTTGTATAAGACTCATACTCGAAGAGAAAAGAGCTGCTAGTTTTTCTGTTGCACACACGACGTGAATTTTTTTTTTCGTAAAGTTTGTCTACATTTTCTTTTTTGAGTCAGTGAAGTTATCTAAATTAGTGATTTCGAACAGATAAATATGGCTATAATCCAATTTATTTATCGTATCAGCACAACCTAAATAAGTGGGTAATGCGTAAAATTTCTGTCAAAATCGCTTATGCTCATACATTTTGTATGGAGCTGTCTGAAATACGCAGCGCACTTACGCAAACCTATTTCTATTTTCTATTCAGACATTGTGTAAAGAGAGAAATTTGAGGGAGGAGAGTTTGTGAAGTTTGTCATTTGAAAATTGAGCATATGGAAGTAAATTTTTGTTTCATATTTTTATTTTTTTTTTATATTTAATTTTAATTTATTCTTTATCTACTGAGTTACAAATGAATAATTTAATTGAATTGGTGCTAGAAAGTGACAGAACGCTGCGCTCTATTTCAGTCAGGTATTGCGTAAGAGCGCGCTGCGCAATTTTGCGCTTAGACATTACGTAAAAAAAATGACGTCGATTTCCCAAAGAGGGGCATTTTGGTGGCCTTAAGATTTTTTCATAAGTGTTGAAAATTAAAATCAATTATAGAACGAGGCACGCGTTGAACTTAAAGTGCGCTAAAATCAGCTGTCACTGGTGTACATATCCGAACTGCGACTCAAATGATTCTGTCTAAAATCTGTATGACATTTCTCTAAACAAATATATTAAAAAAAAGAAAATTGGCTTCAAAATTTTTACATGGTTTTTTTGATTTTCACATTTTTCAGTGAATTTTGAATTTTTGGGACCACTTTTTTTCATTCGATAACGTGATCATCCACTAACGTGAACAAATTTTTTCTTCCATTGACAATTCTTAAATAAAGTTTGAAAGCTCTAAAACGTGAACAAAATTTTTTAGAAATTGTGTATAAATTTTCATGATTTCAGTAATTTCGGGAACCCTCTAAATATGTTTACTACAAGAACTTAAGAGAAAAAGTAATATTTAAAGTGAAGATTACAGTTTTTTTTCTTGTTGTCGGGAAAAAAGTGTATTTTAATTTTTTATTTGCCAAGGCGATATAATTTTATCAGAATAAGTCACCGTATATCTATTTGTTGATGTTACAAGGTATTTAATGAATATTTTCAACATAAAATGTTGACAACTGGAGATGATATGGCAGTTGTGCCAAAACACATTTTTTCGTCACCTCTTAAAGTGAGAACGATAAATAAAGAACGGTTTATCGGAAATGAAAAAAAATACATGTTTTTGTTCTCATCGTCACGCTTTTAATGAACGAAGGGTTTTGTGAAATTTAAATTTTTACAAAAATAGTGAAGATTTTTTTTTTAATTTTGATTTTCGAGGGTCTGGAAATTTTGGTTTTGGTAGCCGGAAAATAAAGTTTTGTTCCAAATAAATATTCTTTCGTTCAGTACGAGGCTACTACAGTTATAAACTAGCCAGTAAAAATTCAGATCGATTGGTGAAATGGTTGTTAAGAAACTTTTCTCACCGTAACGGAACTTTTTGAAAAACAACATTTCGAGATAATAGTGCTTAAACTTTCTACACCACGTTCAAGTAGTTGGAGGTAGTGCACTGCTGACTGCTCTATCTATGCTCAGATCTCTATGAAATTTAGAAAATGTTGACTTTGAGAAAATGCAATAAAAATATTTTCCATTTTTTCTTAATTTCAGGTGAGTTTTTGTGATTTTTTTTAGTTTAAGTTATTTTGCCAATAAAATGTTAATTTTATTGGTATAGTTTATATTATAAAAAAGTTTATTTCTTTGGTAAATCCATTAATTTTGATTATTTTTTGAACAATCGCAAATGTGAACCATCTCTTGAATGTGAACACGCTTGGTTTTTATTAGTTCACAATTTCGAGCTTTGACTGTATACTAAAAAAAATGTTGGTGTGCAAAATAAAAATTTATCTCTGTGACCAAAAGATACCCAATCTATTGTACTCTCATACGGTATATAGCACTTTAAGATATCTTGTTTAGTTTGGGTTCTTGAGCATTATCTCAATACTATGGCCATCTTGGGGTCCTCTCCCCTATAGTGATTAACACCCAAATTTGCATACCTGTGATTAGCTACTACTCTACTGATCTAATTCCCTCTAGAGTATTCATACTATTGTAGTGTATTCACTCATGTGCACATATATGATTCACTCAGATTCTTAAATTTCGCAACATAAAATAATTAAAAATAAGTTTTCGGAGACTAATACATTTTTCTCTTTTTTCATCAGCATTCATAAATTTAATAAATTATATCATTTAACATTCAACGGTAAATTGAATAATTTATTAATAATTATAAGACTATTAGGCCTTTGTAATAAATAATGCAAAAGATTTTGTCTATTATGAATATTTAATAAAAGTTATGATTGATTTGGCATATTTCAACTAATGACATTTTGCTACCAAAAATTAAATGGCTATGATTTTAAGCCACTCTTTTTTATTCAGTTATTGAATAATAACTTCATAAAAATATCATCCTTTAATTAATTACCTACTAATCATTTAATAATTCAAAGTTACAAAACATGAATATACAATGGAAATAATTAATGTTAATAAACCTATTTCTTTGTTTGATGTAAAAATTATATTTTCATATTTTGTATTTAGTTTTTCTTCTTTTTTTCTAACAATAAATTAATTATTTATTTATACAAAAATAATGCAGGCAGTCAGCTGCTACTCGGCCACTCGCAGCTAATCTATGCTAAATCATCATTTTGTGCTCATAATTCATTGCGATGTTAAATTAACATTTCACTTTTAATTTTTTTTTTTTATGATTTTCGCTATTCTGATTATTTACTATGAAATTTTGCGCCTTTCGTCATATGTGCCGCGCCGTGCATGCGTATCGCTCACTCGGTTTTATTTGTTATGACAAAAATTAATCGTTTCCTTTGACAAAGTAACTTTTTTTAATGGGTTTATGAAGTGTTTTTGGTAGCAGCGCTCTCTGAATTTTTGTTTGAACTGACCTCAGTGTTGCCAATACACACACATTCATTTGCATTCGAAAACAATAGGGTGGGCCCGCATATATTCATAGTAAATTAAATAAATAGTTGAATTTGCTGCTGCTACGCAAGCGCATAAAATTTGAATATAAATTGTCGTGAGAAAGTCATGAACCTGTTTGACTGTTCCATCGCGCTATATCCAGATTGACAATGGCAAGAAAGACATTTTTATTTGTAACATTTTACATTTTTATTTTTGATCATAAAGATTATTTATTACTTAATCTCTGTTACTATTCATTCATGGATTTAGAGACCTGCAATAATTGCAAATAAAATAAATGGTGGAGTTTTTCTTTTGTATACGCATGCACGCACGCACGCATTTATTTGAAAGTGATTTGTAAGTTGGTGGTAAATATTGCAAAATTAAATGGAAGAAATCAAATAATTTATTATTTCAAATGTGCAAAGTATTTGGAAGGCAGATGCTGATAAACCAAAATTTGTTTCACTTTCAACGGGTTACTTTAGTGTTTTTTTTTTAACTCTCTTTCTAATAAATAGCTATGCAAATATTTATAAAAAGTTTTTTGATGGCATCTGAGTTTGAAGAACTGTATTAAAAGTGAAAGCAATTTGAATATTTATATTTCTATTTAATGATTCGATCCGAGTTCTTACTATCAGTGGTATGTCCATGGCTATATCAGGCTTATTATAATTCATTTCAGAATGCAAAAAAGATTCCGCTTTTCAAGAAATACTATAGCTAAATATTTGATGATTCTCCGAGACTCAATTCAAACGTCTGCCAAATGTTATTTATGCGCTACTTTTGGCAAGAATTTTTTGAGGAGCAAAAAAAAAAACAGTTGGTTCAGTACTGATACGATATTGATAGACAACGACGGGCTACCGATGACATTTCGTTCAGTAATGAAACCAACAGGCGACACCTAACTTATCAATGTTCGCCCGATACCGATTCTGAATAGATATTCGATACCCGGGCCAGAGTAAATATGAGTTTTCATTTTAGGCTTCCAAAGTGCAATGATTTCAATAATCTTTAAATGCTAGTAGATTTTTGATCCTCTGTTAACACATCAAAATAATCTTTGTTATCTCATTGAAGTTCGTAATTTCCCAGTGGACCAAGCAACGATTGTTGAGCGATTGTTGCCTTAACTATCTCAAAAGGGCTCAGAAATGAGCATTTTGTGGTCAAAAATACAAGCGTTGTATGAACTTTCGCTCAATGTTCGCAAGCGTGCTCGCAAACGATAATTTTGCAAACATAAATATGATAAATAAACAATAATAGGCAACATAAATGGCAAACGGTTTCTTTGCCACACGACACAATAACAAAAAAACGAGTGTCGCAAGATCATTCGTTTAATGCTCTTAAACGTGCTCGCAAACGATAAGTCTGTGGAGCTTGAATATGACAATGAAGAATTAATAAGAAAAGAAGACAACAAACGGTTTCTCTGCCTCGTAAAAACACTCGCTAATGATATCTTTTGCTAGTGTCGAAACTTTTGCTGGCACCAACTGAGCTCGTTTTCGTACCACGTAAGTCGCGTAGCTCAATATAGTCCGATTTCGCGTAGTAGGATTTCGCGAAAAAAAATTGGAAAGGAGATGGGATATAATTCCATAATGAATTCCAAATTAAAAAAGCACCAAATCTTGAAAATTATTATTGTTTTGTAAATTTTTGTTGTTGTTGTTGTGGCTTTTTTATTATATGGGACATTCTCTGTCAATGGGGGAGAGTCCTCCTGTCCAAAATTGGTTAAAGTATTTTAGGGGATGTTTGGGCTCAAATTAAAGCTTGTTCTGTCTAGTTCCGAATGCAACCAAGGCAAGTCTACCACCTCACCTTAAAATAATAGTTTTATGAAGCGTACGTTTACCCAAGTTCACACCAAACCGATCTTGCGTGGACCACATCAATACTTTGCGCATAATTGTGGAACAATCTGTCGAGTGGAGATCGCCACTATTTTTCCTTTTCGTCGACTTTGAACGCGCATTCGGCACAATCAAAAGAGACACAATATGGAGCTCTCTACAAAACCATGCAGTTCCCGATAAGATGATTGAGCTCATAAAGGCACTTTACAAAGACGCATACCTTATTGTGCGTTGTAAAGGTAAAACTAGCACCATATAAACAGAGGAGTCAGACAAGGATGCGCTTAGTCACCACTCTTGTTTATTGTGGTACTAGATGATGTCCTGAGGCGCACAAACACTGAAGTACAAGAAGGACTGCAGTGGCGACTAAACCAAAAACTTAGCGATTTGGACAACGCTGATGACATCTGCTTTCTGACACACACGTTAAAAGGCGCTGCATCCAAATTGCGCCAATTAGCCACAAAAGCTCACGGAGTAGGCCTCAAAATAAATTTCGCAAAAAATAAAAAACAAAATTGATACGTCTACAAACTACAAATACAGCTCCACTCACTTTCGTGTCCAATGACAACTCCATCATCAACATTGAAGACGTTGGCAGCTGTATCACAAAGTATGGGGGTGCAGCATCACATCTGATCATCTGAGCATCACAGCACGCATTAATAAAGCACGGTCTGCATTCCACCTTTTGGATCGGGTTTGGAGTTCAATCGCGCTATCGCTGCGCACTAAAATACGAATATTCAATACCAGCATAAAACCAATTTTGTTATATGGGTCGGAAAGATGGTTGGTGTCAGAACGTATAAGCCGACAACTTCAAACGTTTATTAACAAATGCCTTCGTATAATCTGCCGCATTTTCTGGCCAACGACGATCACAAATGAAAATCTGCTGCTCCTCTTCAATAGCGAGCTATCAACACCAAAATCAAACGACGCAAGTGGAACTGGATAGGTCACACTCTGCGTAGAGAGGATAATAACATAGCGAAGATGGCCTTTCAATGGAACCCACATGGCAGCCGGTAAGCAGGACGACCACGTCAAACCTGGATACGCACTGTCCATGCCGAAAGCCGCTCCAAAGCCACTTGGAATGAAATCAGGCGCCTAGCAGCTGACAGAAGCCGTTAGAGAGATTTTGTTTCTGCCATATGCTCCGATTAGAAGCGTTATTTGGTTTATTTTAATTGTATTTTTTTAGTTAAGCTAGCATAGATATAATTTCAATGTACCAAGTTTCAAGGAATATAATAATAATAATAATACGTTTAAGTTAAAACAGATAAAGCCTTTTTTCGTATATTTTTTTTCGCTGGATACGAATCTAATATTATTTTTCACTGGAAATGTTGCGTGTTGTCCCTAACCTCAAAAACGGTCCAAAAAGGCTTATTTTCGGGTATTACGCTTATCAAAGTCATCATAAAACGACGGGAAAAGCTTATTTTTGTGTAGTTTCAGCTGGTGAACATGAATCTAATATTATTTTCCACCGAAAATGTTACATGTCGTCCCTAACCTCAAAAAATTAAAAATCCCAAAAAACTTTTTTTCGTGTCTCACGTGTCTCAAGTCATCAGAAAACTTTCCAAAAAACTTATTTTTGAATATTTTACTTTTAAATGAGTTGTACAGAATTTAAGTATATCATAAGTTTCAGCTTTTTTAGAAGTTTACATTTTTAAAAAACAAGCGTAAAAAAAGAAAAATTTTATGACAAAGAAAAATTTTACTTTTAAATTTGAACTCAGCGACCAACGATGGTGATCAGGGGGTATAGTAGAATTGAGCACTAGACTTGTATATTGTTAAATATTAGCATATTTATATATTTATCAAACTTGTTAATTTATTTTTTGACTCCTTATAGTATACCCTGACATTTAGGTGCAAGATGATATCAAAATTCAAGACCAAATTCTTTTGCATTATTATTTAAATTCTTAAGCCTCAAAAGCAGATCATTTTTAAATCATAAGCCAATTAACAGTTTTGATATCAATATAAATTCCACACATACATAATATACACAAGGCAATTTATCATCAAACATCAACATCTGAAGCGAATTGTTGCTACCCTTCAGAAAAAGAAATATATCAAAAAATACAGACATCAATAACAAAATCGAAATCAAAAAATTTTAACAAATATAAATCACAAACGGCACACGTTTTACGACATATCAGTGTTTTGTTATTGATGACACTAATTCGTAGAGCGTTTTGTAAAACAAATCAGTTGATGAAATCAAATGATATGAAATAAAAGTAAAAGATTTAAAAATCGAACAATATGAAAAAACATATCGATAGATTACTTTGAAGTTTCGAACGATAGTGAAATTGTATGCGGCCAAATAATACGAGCGCGATCAATACACCAGGCCCGGATTAACGCTTAAAAGAATTAAGCACTTGCTTGGTGACCAAACAGTTGGGTCACTAAGATTTGCCAGAATGTAGAACTAAGAGGCGAAGTTTGGGTAATGGATTGAGATTTTTTTATTCGGAAGTTTCCATTAAAAAAGAAAACTAATTTCCAGTTTTCTCCGTTGTCATCTATTTTGCAAGCAATCCAAGGCCAAAAGTGTAAAATGGATAATTTTCCCGTTTTCAAAGTAGTTTTTTGCTCTTTTAGGATAGACATTTTTAAAAACGGAATTTTCTATTCTGGAACCAGTACTGATCCTTCTTAATTCATATCATAAAAATCTGTCACTTGTTACTTAATAGTATTTTAAATAAGAAAACTTATTAAGGATAATGGGGCACAATACATCCATTCAAAGAAATAAGGTTATCAGGCTGGAAAATTACAGTTAAATTGCAGAGATCTCAAACTGTTATTGAAATTTTTAAAATTGTGAGGAAATATAACCCGAAACGCGCCAATAAAAACAATCAAAATATTTCCGAGCACCAAAACGTGTCCAGCAAGTAGCAATAGGTTACAGGGGCGAACAAAAATGAAAAATGAATTTGCTGGTAAGTACATGTCATGGTCAACATAATGGAAAGATGTGGTTTTTTTGGACAAAAAAAAATTTAATTTGGTTAGGCCTGATGGATTTAATTACTACTGGCACGATTTAAGGTTCGCTGGGCAAGTTTCAGCCAGTCGAAACTTTGGTTGTGTTACAGTAATGGTATGAGCTGCATTCAGCTTATAACAAGAGTCCAATCAATAAAATTTCCACCAGAATGTCATCCAAAGTTTATATTGAATTCTTGGACAAGGTGCTGGTCGACTATAGAGTGATGCAGCCGTCATCAGAATGCATTTTTCAACAAGATAATGCGGATATTCACCTTTCGAGGGAGACAGTGAAATGATTTCAAGAGAAGCAGATCCCTTTGTTGCAGTGGCCGGCTCCCTCTCAACCCAGTAGAAAGTTTTGCGGTAATCTAGCACAACGAGTTTACGCCAATGGACGCAAGTTTAACACTGTAAAGGAGCTAAGCGCCACTATAACTGAAGGATGGAAGAAAATTGCAGTTACTAAACTCCAGCGCCTAGTTGATTCCATGGGTGACCGCATTTTTGAAGTTATCCGTAATGATGGATCCAGTACTCACTACTATCCTGGCTACAGATATAAAATTCGAACTATTTTTTTTCTTCAAACTTTTTTAAACTCTTTAAATGAATTTCGCACTGAATATTGATTTTTTAAACTTATTTTCAACTTTTTCTGAATTTGGTATGTATACTTTTCCATTTTTAACATAAAAATGGTGTGCCTTTAATTGAACTTCGACGGCTCTGTAGTCTAGTGGGTAGTACAGTAGACTTTCGCCAGTTTCACTGGGGGCGATCAACCTGCACTGCAGGAAATGAAGGACACTCATATCATGCAATACTTCTCATGCGACATGCCTGATATACGATATTAGCAGGTCTAGGGAACTTATCACCAGGGACCGTAGACATCGCCAGACTCATTGCGATCTGCATATATCTTTCAACAAACACTGCAGAAGTTGCGGAAACTCCGACAAGAAGGAAACATTAACCCAATTCCTCTGCAAATGCCCACCCTTAGCAGCTACAAGATACACATCCCTAGGAAACTACTTTCTAGACCTGTCCAACCTCTCGGTTGTTAAACCGAACAAGCTATTTACCTACCTGAACTCCACAAAGTAGATTTAGTTCAACATTCATATTTTTATCGTCGTTCGGAATCGACGTTAAACTGTAGGTCCAATGATGTGGTATCACAATAGGCCGTTCAGGCCTAAGTGTGTCTCGTGTTACGTTGACATTTTTCCACAAGGTGCACTACAAGTTGTATGTGCTTGGGGCATTAGAAGAGTTTAATCTGGCCCTGCAACACACGTAAATTATATGCAAACCAGTAGGAGAAACGTAGCAACGAAACATTTTTGCATGAATTTTAATGCACTTTCAATCTCAAAAAGTTACAACGTCTCAAAGTCAGAGTGAATGCTAAAACAGTTAACAAAATGTTTTAAAATAATGTTTTAAAATAATTCTTTTGTTTTAAAATGTTTTAAAATAATTCTTTTGTATAATTATAATAGTTAAACATTTTGCTGCAATTTTGTGTTACGCCAAACTATTATGATATTATACAAATTATTTATTTATGTTTTTTGTTTGATTTTCTTTTTTACTAAAAAACTATTGTAAATAAAATTTTATTTGTTTATATGTAAATTTTTATACGTTGATCTTCTGTTTCGTTTTCTCTCAGGCCCTGAAATAAAATATTTTAGTTTAGTGTTACCAATAATTATCATGTCAACTGAAATTGATTTTAGAAAGGTTGACATTATCAACACGTTGTTTACAGCAAATTGGTGCATTGTTTTCATTTATATACCTAATATTTTATACATATTTTTTATACATAATTTTATTATGTTTTATTGTTGTAATTTTAGTTTGTTGAAATGTTGCATATTATTATATTAAACAAATTTTATAACGCTCTTGTACTGTCACTTTTGCTATTTCTGTTTCTGTAGCTGTTTCTGCGGCTGTTGGATTTCCCATTTTCAACTCATTTCACTAAGTTTCAACTCAACTCTCAAAATCTTCTGCTATGATTTTGTTGACCTTATAAAAAGCTGGTGTTGATTTCAGTTTGATCATCAGTCAATCACAGGCAGAGCTACCACTAACAACAAGTTAACAGCATAACTCAACTAAGCGCAGCTTAAGCAACAACATGAAGATCTTTGTGGTATGCTAATATTGCGGTTTGAAATGGAATATTTGAACATTTTCTAGTGTGTGAAGTTTTGAATTAATTTCGAGTGTCGAGAATTTAGGATATACGAGCCAAATTCAGGATGTACAGCCAAATTTTATAGTACTTAACCCATCAAAATTTAAACTGGATTCCATGGTTGATAGTTCAAAAAGGAAGGAAGGCAAAAAGTGGATATGTTCATGAATTCCATTAATTCAAGAATTTAATGTTATAAGTAGTAGCTGCGAAAGAATTTCCGAGAGAGGAGTAAACTCAGTTTTGGATTAAAATTAATATAAAAAATGATTTAATAAAATGTTTTTGCTAGCGAAGTTAAGAGTTTAAAAAATGTGACATTTCCGACCAAGCAGTTAATATCTCGGAAACTTGATTCACATAGTTTTTTTTGACGAAGGACACTAAAGCTCAATTGAAAACTTTTAATCATATTCTCATATTTCGCCAGGATTGTTCAAAATTTTCATCTATCTTCCAACATTTTATTTCAAATTTCAGACATTCCTACTGGCAGCCATCGCTCTAACATCAGCCGATATATCTTTACCATCTGATTATAATTATCATGCACAACAATCAGTTTATCCAGGACATCAACAACAACAACAACAACCACTGATCATGCAAATACTCACCGGCCCCGTTCATCAGCAACAGCAGCAACAACAAATACGTCACCAACACCCACAACAACAACAACAACAGCAACAGCATCACCAACAACAACATCAACAACAACACTCTCTTTCCATAGTTCCACCCAGTCAACAATATTTACCCAGCACACAACAAACTCTCACCACACTTCCAATGCCTGCTGGCTTCCCCGCTGCGGCAGGAAATTTCCATGCAGCACCTGCTGCCATCAAAACTCCACGCCGCTATCGCCCACGTGTTAAAATTCCCAAAAAACCAATTGTTACCAAGAATTTCTTCTTACACGCAGCGCCAGAAGAAAGCGAAGACGAAATTGAAGAAGAATTATCACAACTGGCACAACAACCACGCAAACACTACAATGTACTCTTTGTTAAGACACCAGCGCAAACCAGCAAAACGGCAGCATTAAATTTGGCCAAGGCTTTGAAGGAAGAAAAGACAGTTGTTTATGTACTTTCGAAGAAAACTTCTGCTGCTGATTTACAAGATGCCATCTCTGAGGCACCACAACACATCAATAAACCTGAGGTGTTCTTCATCAAGTATCGTACTCCTGAGGAGGCCGCAAATGCTCAACGCCAAATTCAATCACAATACGATAGTTTGGGAGGATCTTCAATCATTACCGATGAAGGTGTTGCACCTATAACTTCGGTTGTTGGTTCATTGGATCCCCTGGAAGAGGATGAAATTGATGAACAGCAACAACAAAAACAACAACCACAATATGATGAGCAATTGGTGAATAGTATCAACAATATCGATAATTCATATTTACCACCCAGCCAGTACTAAAGATCTTTAATGTGTACAAAAAATTGTTATTAGTTAGTTATGAAACTGTTACGAGGATTGCGGTGTTCATCGACGTTGAAGGAGACGTCGATGCGTGTTCGCAATCTGGTCTCGCATTATGTAAATAATTCGCCCAACGATCGTTTTTTATCAACGATTGATTATTATTTATGTATAAGGTTTTTTTCCTTCTCCTTTTAAACTTAAGTTTCCATTTTGCAATAATTATTGCAGCCATAATAATAAAAATATTTTACAAAAATAAGTTGGAAATTTTTATTCAATGATTCAAAGTCAAAGTCGGTATTTGTTGATTAACTTTTTTAGAAAACTTTCAATTTTATATTTAGATTCAGATAAATTGTTTATTCCAAGTATGTAATTAAGAAAAAATAATCCCGAAATCTTAATTCGATTTGGTTGATAAATTCGGTGGCTCGTTCTGAGCTTGAATCAGCTATTTTTATCTCAACATTCTAACGCACTAAAAATGTATTTTAACTTATTTTACAATCGGTCACTGGCTTATGTAAATTGGATCAAATTAGTTGCCTAACATAAGAATTAAGCTTTATTGTCTTTTTTATTTAAACCTTCAATTTCGCTATTCCCAGACCTTGTAATTTACAGTGTAATAAATTCAAGTACCTTCATAAATCTCAATGAACAAATTAAACTGCTCGCATGCGAATATATTCGTATTAAATATATGTTCAAAGAAAGTCAACGATCAGCAGGATACCTCTTTATATTAACTAGCATTAATAGCGGCCAAAACAACGAAAGGCGTTATGGGCAAATGGCAATAATGTAAAGCGAGTGATAACAATTAAAAACGTGACTTGCATAAGAACCAAGTTCTTAAAGTTGCGACATATAAAAGCAACTTCCACCAGTAAGTGAAACTTTAGTCAACGTTTAACTTACAAACTGCAACATGAGTCGCGGCTTCTACATTATTGCACATCTACTTTTAATATGTGTGCTCACAAGCGAGGCACAAACAGCAGCCACTGAAGAAAAAGAAGAGGAAAGTCTCATTTTATATCCACCCCAATACACAACCAATCGCATTGTAGGTGGTGAAGAAGCCTCTGAAGATCTTGCACCATATCAAGTCTCACTGCAAAATATAAAAGAGCGACATTTTTGTGGTGGTGCCATAATCGATGAACGTTGGATTATCACCGCTTCGCATTGTGTGAATGGCCAGAAAGCAGAAAGAATTAAAATTCTTACAGGCACACAAAATCTAAAGAATAATACATCCAAATATTACTATCCCGATCGCATTGTAATGCATTGCAATTACAATAATCCCGCATATGCCAACGATATTGCGCTGTTGCATCTCAACGACAGCATTGTATATGATGAACACACCAAGCAGGTAGAATATGACCATGAACCATTGCAGTCCGGTGATGATTTGGTGCTTACCGGTTGGGGTACGCTGACCCTGGGTGGTGCGGTGCCGCCAAAATTGCAAACTCTAACAGTAAAGTATGTACCATTTGAGGAATGCCGAGCAGCGCATGAAAATAGCACATGGGTGGATATTGGACACTTGTGTACATTCAATGACAAAGGTAAAGGTGCCTGTCATGGTGATTCTGGTGGACCGTTGGTTCATAATGGTAAATTGGTTGCTTTGGTGAATTGGGGACGTCCGTGTGCTAAAGGTTATCCTGATGCGCACGCACGTATCTCGTATTATCATGATTTTATACGCACTCAGTTGAAGGGGTGTGGAGAAGAGGAGGCCGAGGAGATGGTGGAGGCAACATCAGCGAGACCATGTGATCATGGTGAGAAAAAAGTGGAGTAGTAGTACATAAAATATGTATGAGAAGAAATTGTTCGTGTGAAATTAATAATAAAGAAATGTGGTAATATCTTGAATGGTTTTAATTTTATGCCTAAAACTATGTTTTAATTTATGTGTGTTGGTTAACAACTCAATTGAGGTTCGTTGGCAACTGGCATACCAACTCACGCACAAATGCCATACATACACAAGCTTTTAACATGGTATGGAAAAAATGTTTCGTTTGTGTCAAAAAAATGTTATACAGAGCTCTGAGGAATTTTTCGGCCTTCGGAAGCTTTGGCCTCTTCCAAACAATTTTGTAAGAATTTATTTGAGATATTTTTTAATTCTGATACACGCACATTGTAATCATTGTTGGGAGACGAACACTAGATGGCTTATTTTGCTAAAGTATTTCAGATCTTCATTGTGACAGCGGAATATGAAAATAGGGTGCTAAAACTAATTAAAATGAAAAAAAAAATTTTAATTTGCGAAAACTGGATGCGCTACTCCGAAAATAGTGATTTTAAAGGATGTTTTACCATAGGTTTGGGACTTTGTATGGAAAAAGCATTCAACTTGCATATTCAGATTTCTATACCTATTTGAAAAAAAGCCGCTAAAGCGAATGACGTACCTAGTTTTTTGATATAACTAAACCAAAAGCCACTCCTAGTGCCTAAAGTGATCATTTGGCACTTTTTTCTACGAATTTTTAAATTCTACCGTTAGGATTTTCCAAATAACGGTATTTTTTTTAAATAAAAGTACGTAGAATTGTAGGTAATTCAATTTAGTTTATTTAAAATATAAAATTTCAAATAGAGTTATATTTGAACTAGTAAATTAACTTTTAATAAACCCAAGTCGAGTACAATCAAGTTCATCTTTGGCAAATGTCGCCAAAAAATTGCAAAAAGCCACACTTAAATAAAGTAAATTAAATTACCTACAATTCTACGTACTTTAATTTTTAAAAAATTACCACTATCTGGAAAATCCTAACGGTTAAATTTAAAAATTCGTAAAAAAAAGTGCCAAATGATCACTTTAGGCACTAAGAGTGGCTTTCGGTTTAGTTGTATCGAAAAACTGGGTACGCCATTCGCTTTAGCGGCTTTTTTTAAATGGGTATAGAAATCTGAATGTGTAAGTTGAATGCTTTTTCCATACAAAATCCCAAACCTATTATAAGATATGGTTTAAAATCACTTTTTTCGGAGTAGCTCATCCAGTTTTCGCAAATTTAATTTTTTTTCATTTTAATTGGTTTTTAGCACCCTATTTTCATATTCTGCTGTCACAATGAAGATCTGAAATACTTTAGCAAAATGTATGGAGCAAATAAGCCATCTAACGAACACCTGAGCTCTTTAACACCGCAGGATCTGCTAAAATTTATTAATAAATCTGGTAGGTTTAAAGAATAGCAAAAAGGAACATAGAATATAGTACAATGGACGTAAAACTTGTCTGAGTGCTGTATTCTTGAATACTTCTTTTGCTGTTCCAACAAAAAAAAAATCATTATTCTCGATAGTGTCCATGTGAATCATAATTTATTAACTTAACTCATCAGTCAATTTGTTAAGTTAATTCAACAAACCAATTATTTTACGATTGCATGAATTTAATAGAATTTATCAACTGCATTGATATATGGAACTGAACTGATTAACTCAATTTCTGAATTAAGCAATTAAATTGACGCTCTACAATTATTTGAAATTGAATTGAGGACCTTAATTTATGGGCTGGCCAACAAATTACATTTTTATTAGCATAACGGAAAAACTCAAAATATCTTCATAAAATATTAAATTTAAACATAAATTATTCATCTATTGTTATCATTTTTAATAAGAACGTATACTTATAAATTTTGCTAGCGTGAAGTGAGTCAGATAACAATTCTAAAGTTTCAAAAATTAAATATTCTTCTTCTGATTATAATAAGAAACAAAATAAAAAAAATAATTAACAAAATATCATATAAAAGAATTATAATTATTTTTGATGCAGATAAATGAAATTAGTTAAGTCTGATTGATTCTATTTCACCTAAAATCAAGTATGGTGGTTTCCAAGTCACAGTGATCGCCCGTTCATTTGACTGCTGAAGGGCACTAATCACTAATTTGATAACTACGCATTGAATTTGAATGGGTCAAGAATTATTGAGTGACTCTCAGACTTCGGACTTGGTTATTGTATAGTATTGTTAGAGGTTATTGTTGTTGTACAGCGACCTTTAAGATCTATTGTGATCCTCTTTTCTCTATCTAGTCAAATCTACTACTACTATTATTATGGCACAAAAGCCTATTGCGTGAGTTATATTTGTATACGAATGGAAGAGAACTACAGTTTTATGCCGAATCCGAACGGTGAAGTGAAAAGCTTTTCAAATGCAATTTTTACTTTTACAGGTTTGCCATTATCAGCCAAGAGGTGGTGACGTGTGGAAAATTTTTTTTTTCTGTTTTTGATTTTTGAGCGGGCCGAGTTTGGAACACGGGCAATTCTGCATAGCAGTCCAACACAGGAACCACCAGGCTACGATGACTAACATCTAATCTAATCTGCTTAGAGTATTTCATCCAGTAAAGTTTCTCTCATGACTTCGAGCTCTGCACTCGGATCTATGAATGTTAATTCAGCGCCGTGAACGAGGTGCATGCCCAGACATTTCACTTTTTTGTGGATCAGCGCTTCACAATGCGTTAAAATGTATTCCTCCTTATTGCAGAACCTACATGCCTATTTTACAGTTGGATCCTCTGAGCTCGCAGTCCTCAGTCAGAACACCAGCTATTATACACAAACTATTTTTGTCAAGACCAATACAGATTGCATATCAACTCTAAGTACAGTTACCTATTAGTGCTTTAGATTCCCTTAGTCCCGAAAAATTGGTGAAGAGTTCTTGCCTCTTGTTTATCTCCTCCTGCCTGAGTAATTCCTTGATTAAGCTGTCTCTTATTCCACATTCAAGCTCCATGAATGCGATCGTTGCAATTTTTTAGCAAGCTCTTCTGCTTGTTCGCTCGCCTTTATTCCTATGTGCCCAGAAGGCCAACATAGAACGACTTCAATGTCGTTGCCTAGCTGATTGAGTTAGCTCAAATAATTCCAGATTAATTTAGAGGTGATCTCAAAAGAGTATAGTGCTCGAATGACAGCTTGACTATTCGAGATGCTAGCAATGTCTCGTCTTTTGAACTTCCTGTCTAAGTTAAATTGCACACATATATTGATTGGATAAATTTCAGCTTGAAAAATGCTAGGACCTTTCCCATCGGCTCAAAGTGTTTGGTGCTTCGCCCAAATAGTCCAGCCCCAGGTCCATCTTCGGTTCTTGAACCACCTGTATACCACTAGATCGTGTATTCTTTGAATATGTAGTTGTATTCTACAGCCTCCCATTCGTTCTTACTACTAAGTCTTGCAACAACGTGTTTCTCGAAGTTATATTGCTTAAATTAGTTGCGCTCTTCTTGATATGTTATGATTGGCCGTGACTTGCAGATCCAAAGGAAGGTGGTTTTTCGACAAAAAAAATAAGAGTGTTTTTCGACACATGAATTCCGATTCCTAAAACAAGTATACATTCTCTGAAAAATAATATTTTTAATGCCCCTACATTAATCAGGTTACACATATGCACTCAATAATGGTCCCATGGGAGGTTTGGTAAGCTAGTGCAGCTACCAGGTAAAAATATTCAACTTTGACAAATTTCAACACTCAATGGTTTCCAAAAGAGGAAGTATGACAAGTTTCACACTGATGCCTGGTTTCACTCTGTCAAATTCATTCAAATTTGCCAACATTTAAAATGCCAAATTCTCTCTTTGACATGGAAAATGACATAATGAAAACCAGGCATGAGACATGAAAAAAATTTACTGATTAGAGCCTCAAATTGTTCAAATTCCGCAATAAAAACGAGTGGCTCCTAATTAATCCATCAACTTTTAACTCTCACCAATTCTGGACATTTTAAGAGAAATTGAACTTAAGATACGCTCTCAGGCGATTGTTTTTTACTCATATAATTTTATAAGGAACCACAGCAGGAAGCATTCTTAAAAATTCTTCATCATTAGTTATTTAGGAAAAATAAATAAAATTTATAAATGCATTAGTTAAATTTTTTTATTAGCTCAGAAATGTCAACAGTATAAAAAATAAAATGTTCATATTGTTTGATTCCAAAATTGTATAAATTTTAGTATATGCGAAAATTGCCTTAAACTATTTGTTCGATCTCAGCTCCCTCCACTTCTCCTCAACTACCCTCTTTCCTGATACTTTTAACATGCATTACTGCCAGCAATTGTGGTCTTGATCCAATCGTTGTAGTAAGCAACACTGGCGTAAACATCAGGATACCCCGTGGCACATGGATCGCCCCAATTGACAATACCAACTTGAACGTGATTAACATCGACCAGGGGACCACCAGAGTCACCGTGACAGGTTCCTTCACCAGCTCTATTTAATGTGCAGATATGTCCAAGACCCAACCAATTGGAGTTCTTTACACGATTCGCACATTCATCATGTTTTTCATATTTCAAATCGATGCGCTGCAACAAACTGGGAAATGCTCCCCATGTTTTGGTGCTACCCCAACCGGTTAATACCAAACTATCCCCAGTATTGAGAGTATTGCTTGTAGCCAATACGACCGGTTTTGTATAATCGTTAAACTTAATTGGTTTGCTCATATGCAACATTGCAATATCATTGTGATACATTGGCTTGTTGTGCAAACAATGGATCTTCACCTCATCTACGAAGTACTCGCCATCGGGTTGTGTCCAATTCACTGTACCGGTTACGATTTTCAAATATTCCTTTGGCCAATCCATACAGTGGGCAGCGGTGAGAATCCATTCTGAATTGACAATTGAACCACCACAAACATGTTCTCCAAAGGTGTTTTGTATGGACACCTGATATGGGGCGAATCCTTTGGGCGCATCATTGCCGCCAATGATGCGAATCTCTGAATTCGGCGATGCGAGAACGCGTGCTTCAATTGAGGTTAGGCCGCCAGCGGTAATGGTTAATAAACCGATAAGTATTAAAGCGTTCGCTCTCATTTTGTTGGTTGGTTTGCTTGCTGTGTCTTCTGCTTGGTATGCTATACAATTTACTTATGACTAGTAAATAGTTAATTACTTTCACTTTTATACCAAGGTTCGGTGTGCAATTTTTCTACTCAAAATTCTACTTATCAATTGATAAGTGGTTTATTTAATTTTCGGAAGCTTTGATAATTTGCCATACATTTCCATGCGATTACTTCATGATAATGTGGCGCTGTGTTGGTATAGGATATCGAGTGTATACAGTAGCACAACACACAATAGGTGTCTATAGATAAGACTTCTTGTTATTTTATTTGAAGACAAACATTTAACCAGCTACTACCT
The DNA here is from genome assembly GCA_963691655.1 of Toxonevra muliebris. Classification (NCBI taxonomy): domain Eukaryota; kingdom Metazoa; phylum Arthropoda; class Insecta; order Diptera; family Pallopteridae; genus Toxonevra; species Toxonevra muliebris. The sequence goes on from OY829327.1 coordinate 47,146,526, forward strand.
TAGAAAATCATAACATATCAGCTGTTTCTAATAAACAATCAATATATAAATTTGTCATTGTTTATAAATTACGTTATGATTAATTGAGGAGATTATCTCAAACAGCAAGGGGAAATCTTTCTGATGGCTGCTATGCACTTTGAGTTCTTGTCTGTGGTTGTAATAGAAAGCTTTTCGATTACATCTGTCTGCATAAGTCTCATAATTTAGAACGAAGTTTCTGGACTTTGATTACAAATTTACTAAATTGATAATAAGTTTTTTGTTCGTCTTTTTTCATTGTTACTAATGCAAGCAAATGACACGCGATAAGAAACTGACTAGACTTAATCATTTTCTTCGAAATTTTGATAGAATTGATAGCCAGGTATTGAAGAGATTATAAAAAAAACTGGGATCTATTAACAGAGATTTTTATATAAAAAAAGCGATTTCAGGCGAGCAGTGAATGAGGAGTCAAACGCTTATAATATTAGAAATCGAGCAGAAAGCCACAGATTAAATTAACTGATATTCATCGTTTTCCACTTAGATTTCTTGCTCAGTTTCGTTTCTTCCAGGATTGAGTCCTGGAGTACACTTGGACTAGGGATCGGCATCTCAATGTCTGGTTTAGCGAATATCACTTTCATATTTTGTATTGGAAATTAATTATTTTTCTAGTTTTCATTAAGTAGATTAATTTCATAATGTTTTTGAATAAACGAGCGTCAAAATCGAGGATTTCATACAAAATGATTCATAGAAAATTAAATGTGTAAACGGACCCAAGTTTTTTACGCCATCGCCTAGTTTCGGCGAACTCGGAATAGTCTGTTGTTCTCTTTAAAAAATTCCAAGTCCATGGTTTAAGTATTTGAAGAGAATGTATTTAGGTTGATAAATTATTCAAGATCATTGCATAATGGTCAAAAGATTGCTATGGATTTTTGCTAAGGGCGGTCCATAATTATAGATTTCCCCTCTAAGTTCAAACTCATGCATACAGTACACCCAGAGAAATACTTACCTCGTTTGAAGAAAAACGGCTATCAAATTGAGGAAAAATGGGAATGATTTGGCGCCATAGAAACGGTTTCCTCATTTAGATATACAAAATTTCTTTGAATTGAGGAAATATTTTTTCTTTATTTTAGAGAAAAATTTCTATGAAAGGAGGAAGTTTTCTATAAATTAAAGAAATATGTCTTCAATTTGTAGAAATTGCGTTTTTCAAATGAATAATATTTTATTTCATTATGAGAAATTGTATATAATTTAGGTACAATTTTCCTCAGTTTGAGGAATAATTTTTCATAAATTGAAGTCAATTTACTACCTTTTTAGAAAAAAAAATCCTCAAGTTATGGAATATTTTCAACAATTTTTTTTTAATTAAAAGGCATAGAAATCATATTTTTTTACTTGTATTCATTTATTATTTTATTTTTAATAAGTATTAAGGTTTACATTCATACGTATTTTTACATACACTACAGGCGTCGTCGCCGTGAAATGATCAAAAGTTCCTTATGGCCATCAAAAAATTATAAATTGAAGTTTATTGAAATTTATATCTTTTCAATATATTTTATTTTTTTTCACAAAATATATCAACAGCCAGAAAAACAACCGCTTCGCTTGAAATAGAGACGCCAACTAAAAAATTTGAAAGAAAAACTAGGCGTACGCGATTGTCTGCTAAGGCCAAAAGAGTAAAGCTAGTTTTTGTGTATACTAAAATTTTGTATGGAGAACATTTTTGGTGTATTCGTCTCTTTCTTATATTTTCCATACAACTAAATCTGTAAAAATTAAGACATAACTTACTTCAAATTGAACACCATGGTTGCATGAAAGCAGCACATTTTTCTTCATTTTGAGGAAAATTTACTTAAACCAGAGAAATTTTCGTGGATTCAAATTGAGGAAACTCTTTCTTCGTTTTAGAGATGGGTATTTTTCTGGGTGTAGGTAAAGAAAATAAGTTGTCAAAATGAAAACAAAAGTTTAGCACCAAATATTTTCGCAATAATTGATAGTTTTAAATTTATGAAGAAAGAAAATTAGTTCTGATTTTCTTCTAAAGTTTAATATTACTAAGTGGCAGTACGTTGAATTGTTCTTTCATAACGAAAATAATATTTCTACATCTTTCTGAAGTATTTTTCCCCAAACAATCATTCTCCGATATCCTTTATTCCTTGTTAATTTAGAGAGCGGGCTCTGAAGCAAACATTTTCAATTTGTCCTTGCAATAATCGTTTGATGACGAGTCGGGACTTAGTGATTACTAAATATTTCTTACACCATTGTGAATAAACTCCAATACATTTTTTAGAATTTTTAAGTCGTGTGATCTGAAATGATAAAAACATGAAGTAATAAGATTTTCTCTTCAATGACTGGTAAGTTCAGGGTTTATAAGCATTCAACTTAGTTTCCATTGACACAAATTTTATAAAACTATTCGTGTACAAATATTTTGACACATTTTTTTCTTTCAGAAGCTTGAAAAAACAGACAAAAGCCCATAGTAAAGAGAAAAGTCTTCAAAAATCATGCACTCAATGAGCTTTTTTAATTTTTATCATAGCTTTATCCATCAACATTAAAATTTCAAAGCAAACACTTAATGGTTTTAATTCTATAGTGATAACGAATTAAAACTGCAAAGATTTTATGACAAAGATATCTTGTAGAAAGCCGAGTGAAATAAATAGAAAACGCTCTTACGGGGAACGATTTTTCGAGAGTTTTCCTTTACCATGGGCCTAATGCAGACCTTTAATGCGCCTCTAAGAGGAAAGGAGTTTCAAATTATGAAAATTATGTCACTGAAACCCATTTAAATGCTGATATAGTCTCTAATCTTCCAAAAGACGTACCAGTACCTCAAGGGAAAGCTGAATAGGTAAAGTTTTCATCAACTCAGATCACAATGTCCCATCAACATTTCTAAAATTGTGTTAAAATATGTTTGTAGTGATGAAGGAAGCATTTACTAGTGATCATCACTAAGCTCTGACTTGTCATCAAACGGTAATGCAAGAACAGATTGAAATTTCATTATGGAAAAAAGGAAATTTGTTAGTAAAGATTTGGGACAAAATACTCGAAAAAGATGTAAAAATTTTGTTTTCAATATAGAAGACCAATTGACTAAAATTGTTAGCTGAAAAGGTGGCCACTTTGGCTTCTAAAGCTTTTGACAACTTAATTTATCACCATCGTGCTGTCACTTAGTAATATTGAACTTTAAGAGAAAATAAGAACTAAATTTATTTCTTCATAATATTATTGCTACGTATTTCCACAACATTTCACGTAGCTTTATAATGATGTAAAAATAAATTTAAAACTATCTATTATTTCGAAGATATTTGGTGCTAAAGTTTGATTTCATTTTGGCAACTTATTCTTTCCACCTACTGTATATTGAATTCTCTACTAGAGTTCGTCGTGGTCTATTTCGAGTCTGTTGTTTCAAAGTCTCTGTATTTGTGGGTGTATTTAGGTTGACAAACGACGACTTCGATAGTCTAGTGGGTAGTGCAATAGACTTTCATCCGGGAGGTTCGGGTTCCATTCCCGTCTTCTTCTGGTGGTTAATTGGCATAAGCTTTTTATATTCCCTATCAATATGAACTGTATGAGAATTCTAAGAAAGTGGACAAGTACACATCTTGATTGGTAATGGCAAAACCACCAAGCTGATAAAAAAAAAAAATGCCGAAATCGATGTTCTCGATGTCTCTCGACAGCCACTCCAACCTAACCTAACCCTAGGTTCATAAATTGTTCCGAATTACCACATACTTAATGGAGAACGATTTTTACAGACTTATTCTTAGAAAATACTAGGATGTTTCTTCATATACGATATCATTCGCCCTTGCACCAATGCGCTGGAATCTATTCTTCTGCCTCCTACTTACTTTGAATGCTCTATTAAAGCAAATATCCTTCATTATTACTACCCTCAGAAATAATGGAGCGAATAACATATTTCATGTTCTGGTATGACGATGCCTAACATTTCCCTTATTTATTATTAAGTTTATAGCATAAAAAGTAGGCAGCAGTGATAATAAAAGCAAAAAAAAAAAAGGAAAATAACTTAATTATACTTTACTGTAAACTAAGTTTCCTCATAATTTCATTACAATTTCACATTTCCATTTTTATTATAACATTAAAAAATAAAAATAAACATCACACCTTAAGGTTTAATCTTACAACCATTCATGGTAGTTCTAATCCAATCATTATAGAATGATAACTTAGCGAATACGTCAGGAAAACCACGTCCACATGGTATACCCCAATTGCCGACACCTACCAATTTTCCAGATGATGACACTAAAGGTCCACCAGTATCACCATGACATGCACCTTCACCCACCGGAGATAAAGTACACAAGTGCCCCTCATCAACATCATTTGAGTTACTATAAGCTCTCTTGCATTTATCGTGTTCGATATAAGTAACCTCCAATTTCTTCAAATCCTCTGGATACGATTCACCTTGCACCCAACTACCCCAGCCGGTCATTGTCAGTTTCTCACCGTCCACCAGCTCATCTAATTCAGCAATTTCGATCTTTTGTGTCTCGTCATCGTAAGCTATCAGCGTATGCAGCTTCAGTAATGCGATATCATTGTGATATAATGGTTTATCAAAATTACAATGTAATATAATATCGTCAACGACATACTCCCATGCTGGGCCCATCCAATCATTGGTACTTGTCACCACTCTAACGTTTTTCTTTTGCAAACCAGCAACACAACTAGCCGCGGTCACCACATACTGATCCGCAATGATGGCGCCACCACAGAAATGATTGCCATATTGGTTTTGTAATGATACCTGCCAAGGAGCAAATGCAACGGCGGCGACTTCACCGCCCACAATGCGTGATTGCGGGCCACTCCTTGAGAAATGATGGCGCGTAAGTTTAGGATGTGTATCGATATTTTGTATACCAACGTAAGGTTCACCGCGTTGACGTAGTGCTGTGCAACAGGTGAGTGCAACAGCTAGTAGTAGTAGTAACACTGTCTTGTTCATTATGGTATTGATGGTTTGATATCCAAAACGTTTCTGAAATTTTGATTTTCAACTTATTTAACTTTATACTTACAACAAGGTATTGTTGTGCTTATCTGTCCTCAATTACACACACACACACACACACACACGCCCATAGAACATGAAATTGCTGCGATATTGTTCGATTTATGATATTTGATAATATCGTTTTTATCTTAATTGTTCTTCAGATTTGATAGCTTGAATATGCATGAAACTTTTTTACTATAGTCAATTGTATTTTGGACATTGAGAGGCATTGTACAACGTCCAAGAGGGGTTTCAAAGTAGAAATAGTGTTTAAGAAGATTTGATAAAATTAGAGAATTTTCCTGCTAGATTTGTATGCAAAATCAAAGATACAGGAACAGATCATTCTTAATCACAGCCTTGCACAACATCAGAAAATAATATCATTGGTTTGAGAGGTTAATATGACTGTGATTATCTGTGAGCTGTGAGCTATGGACAGACATGATTATTCAAACTTTTGGTTACACATTCATAGAGAATATTTAACTGAGTATTTGAGATAATTTCACTAATATTCTTATTTTAACCCACATAAAAATCTATTTTCCGCAATTCATTGTCAATTTTAATTTCCTAAAATATTCCATGTTCATTCTGAATTATCAAAAAAACAATAATAATAATAACAAATTGTGGTCATTTTTTTATAACATTCAATTTAACTTTATCCTTAACTATATGGCCAAACACAATGGCCAAAATGGTTAATATCTGATAAAAACAGCGTTAATTTTTTATAGATCAATAAAGATTTGAATGCCGACAAAATGGAAAATCCAATTTGATACCAATATCATTTGAATTGCATGTAATTTCGATAATTTCGATACTAAAAATTTGGCTAATTTAAAAGCGATTACCAGCCAAACGATAAAATGATGAATTCATTCAAACTTATATATAATTTAACCAATAATATATGCGGCCGTTGTGCGTCTATTGTTTATGAGATTCATATATAAAGCAAACCAATAATGACCAAATTGACCATTAAAAGTCATTAATTAATCGTGTATAGTACCTGAATATTGCGCACCACAAACACAACATGTATAAATCATCGACGAATATAGTTCATTGGTTTAATAGGGCATGGTTTATCGCTTTATTGCTGGTGGTGGAGAGTGCGCAGGGCAAACGTATACATGACGGCACAAAGTCCAGAAAACTAATTGATAATCGGATTGTTGGCGGCGTAACCGCAGAGGATAACTTTGCACCATATCAAGTTTCAATACAAACAATACACGGTTCGCATATCTGTGGTGGTGTCATCATCGATGAACAATGGATTCTTACTGCAGGACACTGTGCTGAAGATTATCCTTTGGATGTGTTGCGTATCATAGTCGGCACAAATATATGGCGCGAACCGGGTGCTGTATACAATCCCGTACTTGCTATTCCTCACTGTATGCAAGATCAGCCTTTTTATCAAAATGATATTGCAGTGATGCGTCTCGATAGACCGATTGAATTTAGTGAACGTGTGCAAAAAATCGAAATGGCCACTGAGATTTTACATCCCGGTGATGTTCTAACAATGACCGGTTGGGGTAGTACCATCAAGAATACCCCACCACCAAATGAGCTGCAAAAACTAAATTTGACTTATATATCACGTGAAGAATGTTTGAAGGAATGGGAAAATGATGAAGGTGTTGGTGTCGGTCACATCTGCACTTTTACGAAGACAGGAGAAGGTGCCTGCAATGGTGATTCAGGTGGTCCGGTGGTATTCAATGGTAAACTTGTGGGTCTCGTCAATTGGGGTAGGCCGTGTGCCGAGGGTAAACCCGACATGCATGCAAGTGTTGTGTATTATCGTGATTTCATTGAATTGGCACAAAGTCAGTGCACACGCTGGAGAGGCTGAGAATTTCTACTTGTTGTTAGTTTTGTTGTCAACGTTATAATAATTTCTTATTTAGTTTTAAGCAACGAATTTTGATAATTATAAAATGCAATTATATTTATTGCATCTAAGTAAGTTGTCTCGAGATACATACATACATATTTATATAATCGGCTTGTATCGTCTGAAAGAATAAATTCGGCATCAACATTTATAAATAAATTTTTTCTTTTATTAAAGTCTGTGTTTTATCAATATATTCACAATATCAGACGTAAATTCTACAGACATTTTTATTGTTTAGATTTATAATTTTCCAACTCTGCATACAAATAGTAGATTGTAAAAGTCCAACAACAAGAATATTGCTACTGTATTGGATTATGATATTCATTTCGCAATCCGTCGTAAAATATTATGCTGCCTGGATGACAGCAGCAATTTTGAAATATTTATTTGTAAGAATTTGAACAGTTATGACGAATTCTGTAATAGAAATTCTGTATGTACCACAGTCATTCCCATTTACGTCTTAAATCAAATTCAATTTTAAGACGTTCGATTTTGATTAAACTCGATTTAAGTCATTTCGTACCGTTTCCTCAATTCTAAAAAAACCTGCAAGTATATTCTCTAAGGAAAATTGAATTCTTCTCCTCCTTTTATGGCACAACAGCCCCCATTCACATTGTGTGATTTACATATATTTGTATATGAATGGTAGGGACCTATAGTTTTATGCCAAATCCGAAAGGTGAAGTGAAAAGCTTTTCTTAAGAAATTTTTACACTTAGAGTTTTGCCACTGCTAGCCAAGAGGCGAAGCCGCGTCGAAAACTTTTTGTTTTCTATTTTTGATTTTTCGCCGTACCTTGGCACCCAGTGCCCTGCAGTGTTTCTCTTAGTTTCAATAGAATTAAACAAAAGTAACTAAAATAAATTCAAATATTAAAAAAATACGCAAAAACTTGTAAAAAATATGTAACCTTGGACACCGAAGGAGATCAAGTAATAAAAAACAACAATGTCATTTTAAAAGAAATAATTTTTATTTCGTTTGCAAGTGGTTCCGCAAAAAAACTCTCAAAATTTGCAGATAAAACAATATGAATTAATCACTTTTTAACTACTAAAAATTTAAAAAACTAAAAATTTCATACGATGTTGAACTTACGACTTGGTGAAGAAGTAAAAAGTAAAAAATTGTGTAAATTTAAAAGACAATAAAGTAGTAGGAAAATGTAAAATCTCAGCCGCTTAATTCCGATTCTTGAAAATTCGTGTTGAGCGGCCAGAAATTAGGAAACAAAAGTGTAGCGAAAAAAAATTTGTTTCACTTGCAAATATATATAAAATCGCGGGACCTATATGTCCGCGATAAAAATGTTTGCGACTATTTTCTCAGTTATTTATTTTCCAATGCACATGCACCTAAAATCGCCGAAATTCTATGTTTTTTTAAAACAAAAGTTATCCTATTAACTTCAAACCGTGTTTACTCGAAAAAAGGGGTTTCAGACATAAGTGACTACTACTTCTAAATATTTTGACAATAATACGTATCAAATATAAGAACATAAATTCCTATACTAAAAATCGAAAAACAAAATACAAAAAATTTTTTTTTTTGAACAAATTCAATTAACCGCAATTTTTTTATTTTGAAATAATTTTTTAACTCTTTCTGGTAAGCGTTGCTAACCTCCTTCATTTCTGCTTCTATTTAAAAAACTACGAGCTTTGCGTTAAAAATTTGTACCTAAAATAAATACTACTATCCTATGCAACCATGTTATCAACCAAAATTAATGACCCGGGTTAAGCTTTAAATTTCGGAGTGACTCTAAAATGTGTAATTTTTCAAGTTTTTTTTCGCGCTCACCGTTTCTTTATCGCTGCAAAAGTGAAACGGACACAATAGATGTATTGTCTGCTCTAAACAAGTCAAAGACCGACGATCAAATGCTATTTGTGTCTTTTGCAAAAAAACCATTTTTGCTTTACCGATAATCGAAATTGCTTCGAAATTAATCACAAAACATGAACTTTCATTGCATCGATCAAAAATGTAAACAATTTTATTTTTGTTCTAAATAAATCAACCTGCTAACCTGTCATTGATTTTTACGGTAGACTATTGGAGCGTAGAGGTCCCGTCAGATTTGGTGGTCACGTGAGTGGTCTAAGTGGACTATCTACTCTTTTTTTTTTGTTGGAAAGAGGAAGGTTGCCCGCAACTTCTCCAAAAATGTTCGATTTGTAGCTCCACCCAGCCCCAAAATATTGCAGCAAAAAGAAGGATAAAAAAATTAAGATTTTTCGACTTTGGGTGGTTTGGTTAAAATTAGAAAATCACAATCCATTCCCGATTCAATGATACCTTGTTGAGGGAAATCAATTCCAAGGTAAAAGGGTCACCTGTGTCTCATTGGTCGTCAAAGGGATAAACAAATATTTCATCACAATGGTCGTGTTCAAAAGACACACGAAATTTACAACTGTACGCTATGCGACTAACAGTGAAATACCCGCCGCCGCCATTTTTTACTTGCTATTGGCCGTAATTTGTCGGCCAAGCTGTACCCGGCTTACAAATAAACGACACAGTACATAATATGAAGGGAATAAAGTGAAATTGGATAGATAAATTTGATTATATAATTATATAAAATATACATATATATATACATTTATGACGAAACAAAAGAAGATATTGGCTATTAGCCGCTGACTAAACCAAGCAGCTGTCTAATAAAAATAAAAGATTCTGGTTTTTCTTGTGAACTGTTAAAATTTTGAGGCGTCGAAATGCCAATAATTGTGCTGAACATAAACTCACAACTACGCGTTCAGAAGACACGCTCGCTTCAGTTGCAACTCGGTTGTTTCTTCTGAACGCCATCATTGATCCTGTTACTTTTTTTCTAAGGCTTAAGCATTGTCTTAGGCATCTCATTAGATTTAAATTAGTAAATTGGCACACAAATTATATTTTTAATTATAAACATATATATTTAGATTTAATAAAACTGTGTTGGAAGCAAAGTGGACTGGGTCTCATTAGCAAATTGTTTCGAATAATAAGCTTTTTGAATATTGTGTTCAGCGGATAGAACTGTTGCATAACTGTTGAAGGGTGGCTGCTTGTTTTGATACTTTTGCTATATATTGAGCAGCAGATCAATTGCTTATTTCAACAACAGTTTTACATCAGCTGTCCCACTTATTTTTTCAAAAATTGTGTTAGTTCGCTTTGCTTTCAGTCAAAGAAGAAAACCAAACTACTTGTTCAAGTTCAAGTTGTAATTAATTTTCAATCGCTGATCTGTTGCGATTCTCGATGTATAAATAACGGTTTTTCCGAATCAAATTTCAATGCGATTATCTAAAAATATATGATTTAAAATTAGTAATTAATTTCATATTCATAATCACTTACTTCAGGAGCAAGTTGGATAAAAGGATTATTTATATTGCGTATCTGAACAGGTACAAACTCAATAGCATTGTATATAAATTTTAAAGTTGTTTGACGATTTTCCACGATTGGATTAACCTGTATAATGATTTTTCCAAACTCAGCAGTACACCTTTCCATCCTAATTAGATTCACTTGTTTGCTAATTTGCAATAAATCTTGAAGATCACTTTTCGTCGATATACAACATTTAACCAAATAAATTTCACGCAATGCTGACAGCTGGGGGATGCAAGGAATTAGTAATAGATTGATTGCCCTTGCACCATGTTGAATTGCAAGCTTTTCTACATTTGGTGTCTTTATGATATTGCTGGAGTACACTAACATACCATCGGGTCCAAATTTTGCATCACAATCAATATTAAAATCAATTAAATTACTCAAATCTGAATTGGCTGATGTAAGAAATTTCCCCATTTGATTTGAGGATATTGCAATTCTACGAAATTTAGCAAAATGTTTGGGGTCAATTGCATCAAGCAATTCAGTTCTTAAAAATCCAAATTCGACCCATCTCAAATTCGGTAGTCTCTCGAAAATCTCACGGATATATTGCGGTTGTAGCGTGGATGCTTTGTGCAGTGATAGACATTGCAATTCTTCCCAATTGGCAATGAACTTTCCTGTAAATGGACCGGAAACATCATTGAGTTGAAGACTTTGAAGTATTGGAAATTTTTTAGTCAATAATTCAACATCTTCATCTGTATACTCTATTCTGTTTGCTCTTATACGCATATCGAACTCTACCGATTCCGAAAATTGGTGCTCAGCGACGGATTGAAGCATTTCAGTTCTTAATATTTGATATTGCCGTGCGGTTACTGTTATTGCCAATTCAAATATCGTATCATAAATACTGGAGACAAAATGTTTAAAATATTCATCATTGCGAAGAATTTGTTGGTGATCAGTCCAATAATTATGGCTTATTCTTTTATATTTTTCTTGCCATACGCGTTTCAAGCATTTTGGCCACACAGACACAGCCGCGCATTGACCCCTAAAGGTTAGGTACTTGAATATTTCAGCATAACACTGATAATTAAGAATTTCCATTTCCAGGGGTGATGGTTGCAGTGAACACTAAAAAAAACAATGCATTTTTATGATTCATTTAATATAAGTATTTCTTATGAGTTTTATTAAATTTGGGAGAAATGCCAGATTTACTTTTATACATTTACTTACAGTTTAGAGAAACAAGTTTTTTTTGTTGGTATTTCTTTTTATTGCAACTTTGGATTGCGAAGAATTCAGCAGCTTTTGATTTGTTTTTCTTTTCGCGATTTGAAACAAAATATCGATCAAATCAATCTGGAATCAAGATTCGAACAAATGAATTCAGACTAAAAAATATTCGAGGACAATTCGAAGTAGTTATAATAAAAACAAGAACTACAGTACTGTTTTTTTTTTACTTGAGGGGGAAAGAAATCTGAGGGGCAAAATGATAAAACAATTTAAGAGTATTTTATAGAAATATATTTTGTACTTTGAAACCAAATATCTGAAGAGACTATAATAATATTTTGAGAAATTTGCTAAATCGATTAGAAGTCTCTATATATATTCTTCATATTTTTAATATATAATAAAAATATATTTGCAAAAGTTCTTTAAGAATTCCCAACCTTTTCTGTTTCCTTATTCTTTCAGCATATCTCGAGTTATGCTATTGTGCATTTTACCCCTACAGAAATGTTACGGCATATATGTATAAACATAAGCAATGGGTGCGTTTCAAAGACGCAAAAATTTGGCACCTGTTGCGTGAGTGATTAGCAATCAGTTTTGTGATACATTTTGCAGTCTTTGAAAAGACATGATGCATTAGTTGTCAAATTTTTGAAAATCACTAAATTTTAACTTGTGAAATAATATTTCGAGTTGGTGTGGAGTTTGTTAACTGACAAAGTTTTGAGGCAACATGTTGACCTAAAAAATCAGAAAAATAATATGACGGAAATAATGGCGTCTAACTGTCAACAGTTAGGCTAATCAGAAACGCAAAACAACGCGTTTCTAACACACTCTCGCAACAATTGCCAAATTTGTGCATCTTAGAAACACACCCAATAACTAAAGTATTCAAATTTGTAAGCAATTGCAGCTGGGCACACATAGTAAAGCCACCCACTAAACAAACGAGTCCCATAAAAGCTGATTTAGGTCACCTAAAAAACTCTCTCAGCGCTTTTATGTAATTGTCGGTTGCGTAGGTAGTTCAATTCATAAAACTTATTTGAATTGAATGTTTTCGAGTATACATAAATATGAACATAGGAAAATCTATCCAGTGATACCTACATAATAATTTAAGGAAAAAATTAGATTAAGTATTTACATATGATGTCATTGATTGGCCTTTTTACTCTAAAAAACCAACAACAAAAATAATGCAACAATAAAAATAATCACTTTTTCTTAGTTAAAACTTATTGCTGATAATTATTATTTTTGGTTTTTCTAATCAAAATTTCATACAAAATCAACGGCATAAAATAATCAGAGAGCAACTAGCCAGTGATTATGGATAAAATTTTGCCTAGTCGTATATCTATGATATGAGAATTGAGGTTTATTTTTTTTGCTTGCTAGTAGGGGAAATACGGGCAAAATGCTATTGAAACTTTAGAGACAATTAAATTTCATTGAGTTAGAAAAATTTAAATTCGTTTGACTTACGATAAAACTGAAACAATTTTGCCCCATGTCACCTTTCCACTTGTTGATAAAATTTAAATCTAAATTTGGTAAATAATTTTAGGTTGAACTGAAATTATTTTCCGCAAGTGAATTTAATCGTTTGAGATTTTTCGCCAAACATGTCGGTCTTGTTACAATCACTGCTATTGATATTATTGCTTGCCGTCTCAGCATTAACTTCGATTCCCGCTCGTAAATTTCAGACTCAAGGCAGAAAATTTAATTACTACAAACCGGAGGAGGATAATGGCACACGTGTAATTGGTGGTGAGAATGCAGAACTAGGATTTGCACCTTATCAAATCTCGCTGCAAGGCATGTATGGTGATCATATGTGCGGCGGCGCAATCATTGGCGATCAGTGGGTGCTAACAGCGGCACATTGTGTATACGGGTATAATCCTCCATATCTACGTGTTATTACCGGTACAATCAAATGGGAGGAATCTGGTGATATTTATTATCCCGATGAATACTGGGTGCACTGCAATTATGATAATCCAGATTTTTTTAATGATATTGCGCTTATACATCTTAATGATTCAATTAAAATGGATCAATATACAAAAGCTATACCGCTGCCAACTAAACCGATGGTGGAGGGTGATGATGTTATACTTACTGGCTGGGGCACTACAGAATTTGGCGGTGAATTACCAGTTTATTTACAAAAAATTACACTAAAATATATGCCTCATGAACGTTGCCTCCAGATACATGAAGAAGGTGTAGATGTTGGGCATATCTGTACATTTACGAAAGCAGGTGAAGGTTCATGCCATGGTGATTCTGGTGGCCCATTAATAAGTGGTGGCGCTCTGGTCGGTTTAGTGAATTGGGGTGATCCTTGCGCACGAGGTACACCCGATGTGCATTCCAGTGTTTATTATTACCGTGATTGGATTCGTAGGACGATGTCGGGTTGTAAAACATGCTATTGTAGTGCCAGCAATTATCCATAACACAGTACAACAGCCAAAAAAGCGAAGAGATTTGGAAGTTGATCTTATAAAAATTAAGGGTCGCCGAAAATGCATATCGTTTTTTTTCTTTTGCCGCTTACAATTTCTTTTTAATAAAACTTTTTTAAAAAAAAAATTCACATGCAATCTTTTGTTTATCGATTAGTAGGGTTGAAGGGTCATTTTTCGTAATTCAAGTACGCTAATAAAATTTTGCGCAAGTAAAACGGTAGCATAAGTAAATAAAAATTATCTTTATTATTACACGATTTCCCATTTTTGGTTTTCAGCACTAAATGAAGATTTTTCACAGTAAGTATGCAAAAATCTTAAAATGGCAAGTAGTAATAAAGAAATATGTAGGGTATTCATAAGCTGTTATACTATTGTATAATTAAAATGTCGTATAATTTTGTATGAAAAATCAGAGAATTGGGAGAATGAAGTACAAAGCAAATGAAATAAGTGAAATATTTGTATACTGCGGTTCAGCGTACCTTTACCCATTCATTGAAAAGAGAAATGTCTGCGCTTAAGTTTTATTTAAAAATGTTTGGGATTGTGAACTAATTAACGATATAGAATGACCTATAATAAAAAAGAACATACTCTTTGCCTATTTTCGCTCATAATTTTTACAATATTTGTCCAGATACTCTAAATTTTCAATATGTTATGGGGACAACTATTTACTCAAACGCTATTTCCCATATTTTTAAGCTTTTATTTGCTTTCTTTGGAAATTAAATTTTACTATCGTTCACCGGTGACCCCAAGGTCCTCAATTGAAACTTTTAAAATCTTTTTACAATGAAATAGCAAAAACGAATCCGGGCTCGGTTTTGGTCTATTGCTTCTAGTTTCTTTATGGTCAAGAAAGGCTTAAGTAAAAAACTATTACTAAAATGATTTACCTATATTTAAAAAAATATCGAAAGAAATGAAAACTTTGAAGTTGTATAAAAGAAAAAATACAATATGTAGACAGAGACATTTATAATACATCTAATTATCTTTGATTTTTTTCCAATTGGTTCTATAGTTTTCATGTAGGTGGAGTCTAAAAAAAATCGCGTATATTTCAAAATCCGAATTTTTTTTATAAAATTTTATTTCTTAAATTTATTTTTTGTACCCGGGCAATTGATAAATTTTATAGATTTGTTACTTTATAACTAAAGTAATATTTGACTTCAGAATTTCGTAGCTCAGTTTTTTTTAGAGAAGAGTTCCCAAATTTTTGATTAATTTAAAAAATTTGGCATTGATAAATTTTGATGTAAAAAGCATTAATCTGACCTCAAAACCTAAAAAAATTTAATGGGCCTGGTTTTAGGTTAGGTTAGAAGTGGTCACATAGACCCTAGGTCCATAGTGTTACCACAAACTCTTTTGAGTCAAACCGAACTTCGAGCTACATCCAATACAGTTTCCAGCTTGAAAGTACCCGAGGTATGCGCAAAGTTTTTGGAAGAGCCAGGTTTATACTCGTTAAATCATTTAAGGGAAGAAAAAATGCTTTCCCTAACTTCTTTAGTCTTGTCCTAGCTAATATTGGGCAATGGCAAAGAATATGTTCCAAAGTCTGCTTAGTCACAGAGTCATTACAGTTCCTACATAGGTCGTTTTCCACCAAACCAAGCTTTTTGACATGATACTTCAAAAAGCAATGTCCAGTAATTACGCCTACCAGTAAACTACATTCCTTGCGAGCCAGCGAGAGCAAAAGTTCAGTTTTGGTACAGGAGTGTTGGGGCCAGATAATTTTAGCTATACGGGAGGAGTTTCGGCTGCTCCATCTTCTATTAGAGGTCGAGTAAAGTTGTTTGTCGAATGCAATGTAATAGAAGCGGAGTGATGGCGCGATTTTACTGGGCTCTCCCTCAAGGCCTGCGCCTTGCTTAGCAAGCTCGTCCACCACCTCTTTTCCCATTATTCCAAAGTGTCCTGGAACCCAGCAGAGTTGTAGCTTATTATGATCACTAAGGTTTTGAAGGGAGTTGTAGCATTTTATTACCGATTTTGAATTTATAGTATGACTATCCAAGGCCTTCAGAGCAGACTGTCTGAATACATAATTATTCGCTGATAATTTACGCTGCCCACGAGGCTTTCAGAAGCCATATATATTGCCTCTATTTCAGCTTGAAAAACATTACAACTTTCGGGAAGTTTGAAAGATTTTTTGGTATTAGTGCTAGGTACAAAGAATGCTGCACCTACGCTAACTTCAGTTTTAGAGGCGTCAGTGTAGACCGCAGTTATGTTAGCCCGGTCACTAGATCTTTTAAGCCCGGGCATGGTTTTATGAAGCCGGAAACGTTGAATGCCTAAAAGTATTTGTTGTTGAATAAACTTTTTATCAATTAATTTTAGGCAATTAAATATTTTATATACAAAAGCTAATCACAGCTAGTTTTTTTATTTGGCTAGTACGAAGTATTTTATTTATTTTATTTTTTATTTTTATCTCATATTCAATCAAAATAACACATTTACCTGTTTCTCAAAAATTTTTAACTGTAATATGCCTCATAACTTATAACTGATGCATTTTTTTAAATCTTGGGAAATTCCATGAACGATATGATAAAATGTAGCAACAAAAAACTATTAAGGAGGTAATTACACCCGTTTTGATGAAGGTTGTCTAG
The DNA here is from genome assembly GCA_963691655.1 of Toxonevra muliebris. Taxonomy (NCBI): domain Eukaryota; kingdom Metazoa; phylum Arthropoda; class Insecta; order Diptera; family Pallopteridae; genus Toxonevra; species Toxonevra muliebris. Next base: position 47,163,293 of record OY829327.1, read on the forward strand.
AGACACGCTTGGGAACTAGAGGAATAATATTACTGTACGATTAGAGTCCGCGTAAAGCGAGAACCACGTAGGCTAGAAAGATGAAGCTTTTGAATTGTGAAGCAAGTTTTGTTCTGAACTATTTTATTAAAGTATTTGATTGTCCTAAGATTAAGTGCAGTTTCACTGTTAACTTTATTGGAAAGCTAGCTTATTCTTGTAGCACTCTTATTATTGTATTATTATCTTATTAAAAATAGGAATTTTCTATGCCTAATTTTGTTGAAATATCTCTACACCGAAAACGCTTATCGCCTAAACTCGAGCGGTACCTAATCAAAGTTTAAATGCATTAGGGTAGGAACGAAATATTTAAAACATTAACATAACGAAATATAGGAACGAAATATTTAAAACATTAACTTTTTTCAAACATGGTTTCCTTAAAGTTTTCCATTTTTTACTGACAAAATATTGAAAAAGTATTACCCGTACTTTCATATTCGCTATCAGTTCATTCCACAGTTCATTTTAGAGTTCAAAAATGCAGAAAAATTTTTAATCAAGCAATTATTCAGCTTTGGATGTTTATGTCTTTTGTCTCAACCATATTATTTATTAATTGTCATAATTACAAGTCATATTAACTAATAATAATAAAACTTCACGCTTTTTTATCACACTTTCTATTGGCCATTATATTTTTGTACTCAGAAAATGACCAATATAAAATAATCAAATAATTATGGATAAAATTCATCATATCTACTTAAAAGTTGTTTGTTTTTAAATAGCAGGGGCAAATGGGTACAAATATTATCGGAGTTGCACAGAAATAGGCTTCTGCTTCCTGTGAATATCTTAATGCATTCAGGATTCAATTTCTTATAGTGATTGGTCTCAATAAGGGTTCGTTCTCGCTCCAAATAGTATACACAGAAACAGGATAAACTTATTTTGGAAATCAACATATACTTATTGATGGTATTGGTTACTGTTAATCTAAAACACGTCAACATACCCTTATCTGTGTTATATTAGACAATGGTATTGATAACGGATGGCAATATTAAATAATGCAGTTAAATAAAAATGCACTTTTGTAAAAATTTTATCGCTTTACCCCCAATCTCCCTCTCTACCACCGATAAAATGACAATTAAAAAGCAAAGTAACCGACCAAGCACTGATATAAAAGTAAAATTCTATACTGCAAATGAGTTTAATCGATTGAGATTTTTCGCGCACAGTATGAAAAGTTTACAATATTTCTTCATAATATTGTTGCTGGTTGCAGCGACAACTTTGGCTGTTAACCAGACGTCAAACACCAGAAATCTAAACTTTCACAAATTCAAAGAAGGTCGCGTCGTAGGTGGTGAAGATGCCGAACCAGGATTTGCATCATATCAAATCTCTCTGCAAGGCATGTATGATGGACATTTGTGTGGTGGTGCCATCATCGACAAACAATGGATATTAACAGCAGCTCACTGTGTCCACGGCTACAATCCTCCATATTTGCGCATCATGACAGGTTCAGTTGAATGGCGAAATCCACGTGCCACCTATTATCCTGATGAATATTGGGTGCATTGTAATTTTGGTACACCAGATTATCACAATGATATAGCGCTTATACACTTAAATGACTCCATTAAAATGGATCAATATACACAAGCGATACCACTAGCCAGCAAACCAATGCAAGATGGTGACGATGTCATACTTACTGGTTGGGGTTCTACAGAGTTTGGTGGTGCCATGCCTGAAAACTTACAAAAGATTTCGCTGAAATATGTGACACATCAACGCTGCAGTCAACTTCAAGATGAAAAATTGGATGTTGGTCATATTTGTACATTCACGAAGCAGGGAGAAGGTGCTTGCCATGGTGATTCTGGTGGCCCGTTAATAAGTGGTGGTGAGCTTGTGGGCTTAGTAAATTGGGGTGACCCGTGCGCCACGGGCACCCCTGATGCGCATGCAAGTATTTACTACTATCGGGATTGGATTCGTCGCACTATGACCAGATGTAAAACATGTTATTGTAGTGCTAGTAATTATGGGAGTAGTGGGAAGTGAACTAAAGAAATAATCTGTGGTTTGACAAATAAATTACTAATTTTTACCTGTTAATAAATTGTTTGATTGAATACAACTTGGAGTAGCCTTAGCTTATGAAAATAAGCCTTTAGTTTAACATTTTACTTTGAGGATATACCATAACTTTAACATAATCACTCCTAAATCCGATATCTTAGCAGCAGTTTCGGTATAAGGAACGGGATTTCCGATCAGGTCCAGAATGCGATCGTTACTTTTGCCTTAAAAAGTTGAAACCGATGTCTGTGTATATGCGGTAGGTATTCAGCTGGCTACAAATTCTTTAATTAAAGCTATAAATCTTTTATTCAAGTAAAATTGTTGTTTTTAAAAAAGCAAGAAGGACCACGAATAAAATGCCCTTTGGAAAATATAATAACATGTAAGTAAGTTCGATATATGAACAAGCGAGTAGTGGCTAATCGTATCTGTGTCGAAGTTATCTAAGTTCCGATCAAGAACAGTGCATTTCAAATCGGAATATAAGCAATATTCATAGCAAAGACTCAACTTAAATAATAATACTTTGAACATAAGACAAAAAATCAGGTTTATACCAAGTAATATTTTTCAACTACACTTTTATCCGTATATAAAAATATATTGTATAGAAAAAGAAAATAATCAAAATTTTTATTATATTACACAAATTTTATTTCACCAAAGTTTGTCACATTATTTTACAAATACAACAACTCAACACTTTGCCTTTCCACTCATTATTCTTCGAATCCAATCAAGGTAATACAATGGACTGGCATGAACATCTGGATATCCTACAGCACATGGATACCCCCAATTCACCAGTCCAACCAAGTAGCCATCACTTACCAATGGCCCACCAGAATCCCCATGACATGAGCCCTCGCCTCGTTTTGTAAAAGTGCACATGTGACCCACATCCAAGTCAGGATCATTATTCACTTGCACTGCACATTTCTGATGTGGCACATACTTTAGTGAAACCTTTTGCAAATTATCTGGTGTACCACCGTACAATTCTTCCGAACCCCAACCGGTTAAGAGTACCTCATCTCCTTCTTGCATACGCTTGAAAGGCAACGGAATTGGTTGTGTTTTAGTATTAAACACAATTGATGAATTGAGATGTAACAAGGCTATATCATTGTGCATTGAAGGCCTATTATAATTGCAGTGTATATGAATTCGCTGGATATGGTAAATAGCACCCGGTTTAGCCCATTGATTTGTGCCTGTGATAATAACGCGATCTGCAGGATCTATATAATACACACAATGTCCAGCTGTCAGCACCCAATCTGCAGCGATAATAGCTCCACCACATTTATGATCCAAATCAGGAAAAGATTGCAAGGATACTTGATAAGGTGCAAGGCCGTCTTCAGCGTCTTGGCCGCCAACAACGCGCGTGTTTGCACTCTCAGTACGCGTATAACCTGGTGGATATTTAATGCGTATTGAGTGTACAGAGGAGATGATGATGACTGCTAAAAGCGGCGAGTAGGTTGAAACTTTCATGTTGAATGACTTTTGAAAAACAATACTAAAATTATAAGGGTTTCGACTTTTATCTAACAAAAAGTAGGAGAACTGAAATTCTTTATCATTACTCGTAACTTCAATATAAATTTTTAGTAGACAATATTATTTTATCCATTATGCAAGCTATTATTATTATGATTATCATAAATCAGGCGCGTATGCAGAAAAAAATTTCGGGGGGCTATGATTTATATTAAAAATTTAGTGTTTGGTAACTTACGTTTTTCTTATTACTTGTAGTGTAATGGCGTGAGGAAAGTAATTACAAATAAAAAAATATAATTTTTTGTGTCAAGTGTCTAACATACTCTCGCAGAATTAATGAAATTAAAACAGAAAAATATTCGGTTAAAATATTGCGAGTAGTAATGAGGCAAAGAGGAAATGAAAATTGAAGTTTGATTTAATTGTTTCGGTCAAGACCGAGTAAATAAAAAAAATTTATAACAATGTATGCTGATATTTTAGGTTTCGAAACCGGACAATTGTTTTCTTAAAATCTACCCATAAATCCTGCAAATTTTCATTTTATGCCCATTACCACTTAATTTTTTAATCATTTAAAAATGTTAATAGGTTTTGATTTCTGGAATTGCATCACAATATGATTTGGCTTTTTTTTTCATTCCTGACCATATTTATAGCATGTTTAATTAATTTCCCAAATATTATACTACATATTTTATGCTTCATGCTTCACATTCATATAAGCGGATTATTTCATAAAAATACTTATCTATAAGTCTATCGTTTTTAATATAAAACTTGTGATGAGATGTGAATAAATTTTTTGTGTTAACAATTTGGACTTAAATCGTACGCGCCGATCATTAATTCCAAAATCGCTTAGCAGTTAGGTTAGTTAATGCTCAAGGGTAATTATACGAAAGCATTGACTGTCATACACTATAAATGAAATGCATATTACCCATCATATTTTATATACATATCCCACATTTTATTTCGCAAATGCATGTTTTCTACATTATTTTATATATTGTATATAGCACTTCAACACTTTGTACTTCCACTCATTGTTCTTTGTATCCAGTCCCGATAAAACAGCGGGCTGGCATGGACATCGGGATATCCAACAGCACACGGTTGCCCCCAATTCACCAGTCCAACCAAGTAGCCATCACTGATCAATGGCCCACCAGAATCACCATGGCAAGCGCCTTGTCCTATTTTTGTAAATGTACACATGTGCCCAACGTCCACGTCAGGATCATCATTATGTCGCCTTTTGCATTCATCATGCGGTATATACTTTAGCTCCACTTTTTGCAAATTATCTGGTGTATCACCCCACAATTCCATGGAACCCCAACCGGTTAGTAAAACAGCAGCTCCGTCTTCCATTTGCTTACTAGGTAATTTAATAGGTTGAGTCTTCGCATCGAACACAATTGTAGTGTTGATATGCAACAGTGCAATATCATTGTGCATCGATGGATTATCATAATTACAATGCGTAAAAATTTTATCGATGTGATAAACTGCACCGGGCTTAGCCCATTGATTAGTACCGGTCACAATAACTGCACGCTCGGGATCTGAGCCAATAACACAATGCGATGCAGTAAGTACCCATTGCTCATCAATTATGGCACCGCCGCACACGTGATCCATGGAAGGAAAGGATTGCAATGAAATTTGATAAGGCGCAAGGCCGTCTTCAGCATCTTGTCCGCCAATTACGCGTGTATCTGCTTCAGTACGTGCATATCCTGTTGGGTATTTGATGCGTATTGAGTGCGCGGTAGAAATGTAGACGACTGCTAAAAGCAGTGAGTATTTCAGCAACTTCATACTGAATGATTTAGATTTTTGGTAATAGCTGAAAATTCGCCAATCATTCCACTTTTATAGTTTAGAAGGTAAAAGAAAATTTTTTTTATCAAAAATATATTATCAAAATATAAATTTCAAGATAATATTATAATTTATCCATTGGTTTTTATCGTTTATTACTATTTCGAAAATATAACAACTGTGATTACAAATCATTCGACCATTAAATAAATTTGCAAACAAAACAATTGGCGTTTTTAAATAAACCATAATAAACATGGCAGGTAATGCTTGACTAACCAAAATTTTATCAATGGGTCCTGATAGAGAATTTAGTCATAATTGAAATTTAGGGATTTGTACTCATGTGTAATGACGACCTCGATAGTCTAGTAGTAGATGAAAGTCTACAACCGGGAGGTTCGGGTTCGACTCTCGTCTTCCTCTGGTGATTTATTTTCATAACCTTCCTATATTCACTATCAATATGAAGTGTATGAGAGTTATAAGAAAGTGTACAAGTACACATCTTGGTTGGTAATGGCAAAACAACCAAGCTGATAAAATATTGCCACTCCACCCCACCGTTCGTAATCGGCGTTGAACTGTAGGTCCAACTATGTAGTACCACAATGGACCATTCAGGCCTAACCTAACTTTTTTTTTTTTTTTTGTACGTTGGCAGGTGGAAATCTTCATAGATGCCGCACCCACTAAAACCACCTACTTCCTCTCCTACCACTCTCCCCGCGGGACTACCAGTTGGTATTACTTCGCAGGGCTGGTTCAGCTTTATGCAGTTACTCTTTTGTTGATTCTGTTGTTTGGAGCTATTTGTGTTGTGTCAATAATTTTTTATTGTTCATCACCCATTCTCGTCGTCTTCTGTATTTGCGATATTTCGTTGCGCACGCTCTGCTTTACGTGCAGATTCAGCATTCCTTAATAATGTCACAATGCTCTTCGCCATCTTGCATACTGCATTCCACTTTCCTACCGTTTCGCACATCTGTGCTGTCAAGTTGGTTACCGTGGCGGGTTCCCTAAAAGCTCTCTCTAGTTCCTCCCTGACGCTGTTGAAGCGTGGGCAGTGGAAAATGATGTGTGTTGAGTTTTCGGGTTCGCTCGAGCAGTTCGGGGAGAACGGGTCTTCTTCAAGTTTACATCTGTGCAGATATTGTTTAAAGCACCCATGCCCGCTGAGCATTTGGGTAACGAAATAAACGACTTCTTCATGTTTGCGCTCCATCCACGCTGCTATATTAGGGATTAGGTTAAAGGTGCAGCGACCCTTTTTGGACTGCTCCCAGTTTCGTTGCCATTCCATAATGGTACGCTTCCTCTCTTCTATTTTCTTGACGTTCGTTGGCCTTTCTCCAGTTATACTATAAAGGCGCTTCATTTCTATTGCTAGTAGGTCAATGGGCAATTTCCTTGCTATGACGCAAATGACGTCATCCAACACCGTACGATAGGTGCTGGCAAACCTAGCCTAACCTAACCTAACGTAACCTAACCTAACCTAACCTAAAATTGGAAAGGATGCATGTCCTAGTGATTCTGGTGGCTACGGTAGTAAGTCTAGTAAATTGAGGCAACCGTATATTGTTGGATACGCAGATACCATGCGTTAAAATATATTACATTTGGTTGTTTTAAATAAATTTAAAATAAAATTGAAATAATATTGTAAATATAATTCTATATAGTTAGACTTTTCTTTGGAATATCATATATTAAAAAATAATATGACTAGACAATTGGCTTCATGTAACGATTCCACCCAATTTTCTTCAGATCGAAGTTTGAACTGATTCTCAGAACGGTTCTACGATCCTCATATCATTTATTTACTTCAATTTAAATTACCAAATTTCAATACCAATGGTCCGCAAATTTTTTTGATAAACATTTACTATCGATATTTATGGCACCTACGATAAAAAGAAACTTAACAATCTTTTCAAATACGTATCCCAACAATATTAAGTAGTTATTCCCAAGATATGAGAGCGGAAAGACACTTGTTGCTGCTGCTGTGTCGGCGATTGCTGCTCTTGCTGTTATTGCTACTCTTGGTGACGACAATCGCAAGTACAAGAGCGACAGCGAATACTTTACAGATTAGCGATGACAAATCTCTAAATAATCGCATTGTGGGTGGTGAAAATGCTGAAGATGGCTTAGCACCATATCAAATTTCATTGCAAACAATACCCGGTGATCATATGTGTGGAGGGGTGATCATAGCCGAACGTTGGATACTAACCGCCGGGCATTGTGTGTCTGGATGGCCTGCAGAATATCTGAGAATAGCCACTGGTAGTAATTTGTATAAAAATCCTGGAGCAATTTACTATCCAGATGCAATATATTTGCATTGTAATTTTGATACACCAAAATATTACAACGATCTGGCGTTGTTGCATTTAAATGAGACGATAAAATACAATGAGCGTACGCAAGTGATACAATTAACTCAAAAACTGGTCGGAAATACTGATACTCTACTCTTCACCGGATGGGGTTCTACACTGTTGTGGGGTGCAGTACCTCACGATTTGCAAAAATTAACGCTGCAACTTACTCCACGTGAAGAATGCGCAGAGACATTGAAAGATTTCGAAGATGTTCAGGTGGATGTCAGTCACATTTGTGCTCAAGCAGGAATTACTTCTGAATACCCAGAAATGGAATCGGAAGAACCGAAAGGCACCTGTCATGGTGATTCAGGCGGACCTTTAGTTAGTATCCACGATGGAAAACTAGTGGGTATTCTAAACTGGTATTCGCCATGTGCGCGCGGTGTTCCCGATCTGTTTACGAATGTTTTGTATTTCCGTGACTGGATGCGGCAAGTAATGAGCGGAAATTCAAGATGTAAAAGTGTTTTATGAATTTCAGATAAATTTTTGTGACGAAATTATTTAAATTTAATTACATTTAAATTGCTTGAGTTTTATAAATATTTAAAATAATTTCTTGTGTCTTTTTTGGCTGTTTTTTGTTTTTTTTTTAACAAAATATTTAGCTGTTAACTAATTTAAATTTGGCTGGATCAATGCCAAAAATAATTTTTTGTTATATTTTTTTTTATGTTAATTTATAAGCTTTTCGTTTTTTGTTGCTTATTGATTTTTTGCGCTAAGGTTGAGTCACTTCAACTAGCTGAACTGTGTCACGCGTGTAGAATTTGTATGCGTCGCCACTTTGAGTGGCGACGAGAAATCCTCTCAGGTCTCAGGTGTGGAAAAAGTTATGAATATGTCTGGATCGCATGACGACACTCAGAACAGTAGAAAAAATTCTTAAATCTTCTCCTGCCGGTTTATGCGTCATTAAGTCAGAGAGTAAAAGGGTGAAAAACTCGATCGAGCTACCAGAAACAGTGGTGTTTAAAAATATCTGTATTTGATTTAGTGTCATGGAAATATCAAAACATGTTTAGACTTTCTAACAGTCGTTATGGTAAAGTATTGAATACACAATTAAGAAAGCGCAGATTTTTACAATTAAAACTTTTCTAATTCTCGTTTTGAGAACAATATTGTATTAATATAGAGTCCTTATCACACATCCACTTTATTGCGCTTTAGGCTGGATATAATAAATTTATGAAATTTTTGAAATATTCCGAGAATACTCTTCTTCACGATACATGAATCCAAGTCCTGGATCTCAAAAGTACGAGTAAACAAATCAGGAAAACTTAAAGTCGAGAAATTTTGAACTATAGATTTTGGAGAGTAACTTGATAATATGTTTCGATATATAAAGTTTCTAGAAATGTGAAGAACGCATGAATTTGATGAATCGGAATTTTGTAATAATGGACCCCAGCTACTATTATATCACGTTAAACTTAATTCTATAACCTAACGTCCTCGTGAATTAATTTTCACGTTCTTTCAAAAATTTAAAACTTGCACAAGTTTTTCACATTACTTTGCTGCAAAAAACAAAAAAAAAAAACAAACAAAAAAAATGCCAAAAATATTTCTTCGTTTAACTTACGTTTTGACATGAAAATGGAAAATTCAAAAACAAAAATATTCTCAAAAATCGTCATGAGATTTCTTTTTTGAGGAAATCTTTCAAAAATTTATTTTTCCACTCTTCAGTTGCTTGGGAAACTACGTTGCGTGCGGTTCGGAATTTTCAGAAGAAAACTTAAAGCAACCAAAAAAATATACATATATATTATTTTACTAAAATATATTGTATATATGCGTAGATTATTTATATAGTTTTGATTAATTTCTAATTTGGGAATTAAAAATAAACAAATAAAAAAAATTTTTATTATATCAATTAAAAAGTAAGCGTAAAATAAATTCACTCATAATTGGTGAAATTATGGAATAATCGTGGAAAAAATTCTTTAAACATCATTCAAAAGTTAAATTTTAAATTTTAAAAACTAAAAAGTTACTTATGAAATAAAAATCTGGAATTTTTTCTGCAGTTTCTGCCGAAAAATCGAGAAGTTTTTTGTCCAAAAACAACGTAAAAGAATCCGCGATGATTAATACCAAAAATTAACCATATGGAAAATATGTTATTTTTAAAAAAAATTTATATATTTTTTTTTTTTTAGTTTTTTTCAATTTGTTTTGTGTGAAAAATTGTGAAAATTTGCGATGGTAAATCTTAAGTTTTTCAGCATTTCAGTTTTTGTCTAAAAGTGTCGGCGTGTGTGTCGCAATAAATTAAAAAAAAAAACAAAAAATATAAAAGCTAAAAGGAAAATTCATCAAGCGTAAATATGTAAAGTGGTATGTGCTACAAAATGTGGAAAATGGAAAATGAGAGAAATATTTTAAAACAAAAAATTAATAATAAAATAAATAAATAAAATTCAAGTGTGCTTCAAAAAGAGAAAAAAGAAAAGAGAAAGCATGTGAAAAAAATAATTCGATATATTAAAAATTTAACTTTCAGCCTCGTGGAATATTGTGCTACCCTAAATTTTGAAGAATAATTATACAAAGACACGATATTTCCATCGTTCACCTATAAATAGTTCACAAAAGATTACGGAAATTTGTTATCACATCCCTTGTGGTAATACAAAGGACCTTATTGGCATAAGGAAGTTCTATATGGGAGTAAACCACTTCAACCTAAGATCAGAGCAATATATAAAATATATCTACAACAATGACACAACAGCCCATGAAAGGCCTAGACCGAGCTTTTTACATTCATTCATGTTGTGTGAGTTATATTTGTAAACGAATGGAAGGGACCTATAGTTTTATGCCGAATCCGAACTGCGAAGTGAAAAGCTTTTTTTTGTAAATTTTTTCTCTTGCAGGTTTGCCATTGCCAGCTAGAGGTGCTGCTGTGTAGAAAAATTTTTTTATTTCATTTTTGACTGCGAGCATTGAACCCAGGCCCCTCCTTAGCAACCGAACACACTAACCACTTCGTTACTGCTTACAGGTGGAAAAATTAAACGAAATATCAGTTATTTAAATAACGATCTGAAAATATTTACTATCAAGTATTAAATATTCTGAGAAGAGTGGAGGGAGGCGATTACTGAGAAAATGCTCTTAAACTAGTTTAACTTAGCCATTGTTGCAAACGTTGCACGAGCGTCAATATAACTCACATATACTCTAAAGTATTTGCTTAACTTTAAAGAGAATCAACTACAAAAATTTAATTTTTTTTTGTTTCTCCAATGGTAAAAATCTCAAAATTAAGGGAAAATTTTTAGTTGAAGAGCATTCAAAAGAAAAACTCAAAAACTTTTTGAATACATTTTTATTTGTTGTTATCTGCGCTCTTCACGCTCTTTCGTTTTTGAAGCTTTGAATACTTTTGGTGTATCTATAGATGAATAGTACTGCACTCGCATGCACATGTGCCCATGATATGGACCTCAGCGGTGCATATTTCTTGCTGATATTGACGGGAATAATGCGGGTGGATTTTCTCAGCTTTTCGAAATTTATCCAAATTGTATTAATTTTTGTTTTGTTTTTTATTTTCTCATTTTCTCTTTTCAATTTTATTATTAGGTTGTACTATGAATATTTGGTACATACATACTCCATATACCATGTGCAATATGTATTTATTTCGTAAACTTTTATTTCAATTTTGTTTATGTCTATGGATTGAGTAAATTTTTGAATTATTTCGAAAAGTAAAATGTAAATATTTACATAGAAAAGAGTATATGTTTGTAATATAAAATAAAATATACATTTCAGATTTTATGAATAAGCTGAAATTTTAAATGGAAATAATTGCAATAAAAATAATTGAATTTTTGACACAAAGGAAAACATTTTCTAGCCAAAAAAAAAAAAAAAAATACTTATGTTCACTAAATTTTACAAAACTTAATAAAGTTCTTAAAAGCTTGAACTAAAACGTGTTTTGGGATATTTGTCACATCAGTTGTTGAACTAGCTGCTCATAAATCGATTAATTCTACCAAATTTTAGAAATTAATGGAAAATAATGTACTCAATTCGAAAAATTCCAGGGAGCTTAGTCTAATTTTCGGTCACTACATGACAATATGTCAATAACAACTGTCACAAAAATATGTACACGTAAATGGAAGTATTGATGAAGATCCGAATTTGACGATTCAGCATCCTTCGAAACAACATGACCTCCGCTCAACAACAACTTGGAAAATATTACGTAAGGAACTTGGTTTGCGATTTTATGCGACTTGCGAGAAGTCATTTGACCATGAATCTATCGATTTCTTGAAGGAAACGTTCGATGACCAATTAATCTCGGGAAATGGACCAGTCGATTGGACTCCAAGATCAAGCGATTTGGCACCTATGGACTATTTTTTCTGGGGACATGTGAAGCCACTATTTTATGTTGGCAAGCCCGCAAATGGAAGCCAATAATGGGCGGGATATTAGTAAAATACGACCAGGTTGAAAGTTATCAAAAATTGAATTTGATGACGTGACGGTAAATTGAAAATGTTTTTTAATGTAGTCAGTCGGAGATATGGTGGTCGATCAAATAATACGTTCATCAGGTATTATCAGCTAAACATACGTCGTGACAAAACTTAAAAATAACATACGAAACCAAGTCAGATGAAAATACATTCTAAGAGGGATAGAAGTTGAAAAAAAGAGACATGGTGGTCATAAGCCCGTAATTGCTTTCAAATAATTAAAGGCATCAACCCGAATTTATATTCATTTTATATTTATATTATATGACTTTTTTCATCTATCATACCCCCACTAGCAATTACTGAAGAAAAATCTTAGACACGATTTTTAATGATGAAAATCTTTATAATGACTGAACTTTATTAAAATCGTGGAATAAATAATCCAAGGAAGACATTTTTGGGATAAACACTTCCCGCCCCTCCCTTCCCAAAAAATACCACAGTCATTAAGATCATTGCCTCTAAATTATTATGTTAGCTTTAGTTTATATTGGTCTAGTTTTAGTATTGTATTTAAAATTATACAGGGTGACAATCGTAAAGTGACGCACACATTTCAGCAGTTATTTTCAAAAGGACGTACTTCCATTAAGTACAATTAAGTGTTAACATTGCTGAATATATAAGCATTCATTTGAACCCCACCTCATTCAATATAACCTCCTTTAGCCTGCACATATGCCTTTAATCGATCCGGAAATCGTAGGACTGTTCGGCGCAGGACTTCCTGATCAATTTCAGTCCAGGCTTTCTCTAATGAATTTGTCAGCGACTCCAGACTGTGGTGTTGAGATGCACAAGCCTTACTCTCTAAAATACTCCAAATAGAGTAGTCCATTGGATTCAAGTCTGGGGAGTATGGTGGCCATTCTTGAGATGTTATGAATCCAGAAAAATTGTCTTTTATTCATGTTTGCGTTAATTTTGCCATGTGGGAAGGTCCAGAATCTTGCTGGAAAGTCCAGTTTTCATTTCCAAATGTATCTTGGGCCCAGGGATGAACATATTCATTTAAAATGCTCCGATAAACAACCTGGTCAATTTTAACACCCTCTTCAACGAATATTAGAGGGGTTCTGACATTAGCGGAAACTCCAGCCCATACCATAACGGAAGCTGGCTTTTGAACTCGGCCAACAGTCCTATTTTGTTGCGATGATGATGTTAGCCACATTCGGTCATTTTGCGCATTGAAATGTTGTTCAACCGTGAAAATTTTTTCATCTGTAAACAAGATATTTTCAACATTTTTTAACACGGAGGAGCGTAGCAATGCCTTGCATCTTTGCAGTCGCAAATCTTTCTTTTTTTGTGTCAGATCTTGAGCTTTTCGGAGCTTGTACGGCTTAAGATTAAGCTTTGATTTTGCAATGATTCGCACTCTTTCACGGTTTACTCCCTCTTCTTTAGCGATTTTTCTCATTGAGCGCCTTGGATTTCGCTTGATTCGTTTACGAATTTTTTCTGTTAAACCAGTAGTGGCAACTGTTGAAAATTTTCCCCGGTCTCTATCTCCAAAACTCCCAGTTTCATTATATCGAATAATAGCTCGGTCTACCGTACGACTTGACAAATTTAAAGCCTTTGCAATTTGACGGCTACTATAATTTGCCAAATGAAATTTCATAATTTCACGACGAATATTTTCCTTGTCCATTTTTATGGATATTTCAAAATGTAATAACAAAAATTCAAATGAAATTAAAAGCAAAGCCAATGATGAATGAATTAGCTTTTAAATTAAAGTAACGGTAAATGGCAAAGCTTGCTGCAGAGTATTAAACTTGCGTCACTTTACAATTGTCACCCTGTATTTACTGTTGTTAATCCTGCAACTATAACTAATCTTGTACCTTTCGTTGCGAGACCCGCTTGTTTTTTTTTTCATTATAATTAGCAAAGATTTCTTACGTCTTACTTGATTATTTCCTCATTTCTGAATACTCGTCAGATTAAGTTATCTTCTAATCTACAAAAGTATTGTGGTCTTATGAACCAGACCGCTGCCTCTTTCTTAGCAAGTTCATTTCATTGTTCATTATCTTCCTGTGTGTATCCTGAATTTAACATTCGGTGTCTTAAACAAGTTTTGAGGTGATTTTAAGTGAGCATAGAGAGTGAATGGCAGCTTGACCGTCTGATAGAATAACTAACTTGCAACTTTTATACTTGACGACCTCGATAGCCTAGTGGATAGTGCACTAGACTTTCATCTGGGAGGTTCGGGATCGATTCCCGTCTTCGTCTGGTGGTTAGTTTTCATTACTTTCTTATATTCACTATCAATATGAAGTGTATGAGAATTATAAGATAGTGTACAAGTACACACATTGGTTGGCGTTAAACTGTAGGTCCAACTATGTGGTATCACAATGGGCCGTTCAGGCCTAAGTGTGTCTCTCGACAGCCACTCCAACCCAACCTAACCTAACTTTTATACTTCCAACATATGGAGGTTATCGAGTTTTGATCGCATAAATCTCTGCCATTGGCATTTACCCATGGATTCACAGTATTCGAATGTTGCCCTAGTTGCTGATGATTAGATAATATGTAGCTGTTATTTGAAACCCACTTGGATAGTTTACATCACCCTTTCACATGCCACGGTACATATAGGAGTCCGGTCTGTGTCTGGTTCGGGCACTGAACCCAGCGCCTGGGCGAGTGAGTGGGTATCCCCTTCTCCATACTATTATCGATCTTCTTTCAAGCATAATGATCTTTCTTGTATATATCGCATCAAACGCTATGTTTTAGGATAGTCTCACAACAAGAAAGGGAATAAATATTCTTCTTTCTGTATATGCATCGAAGGCATTCAGAAATCTAAAGCACGTATAATTTGGTTATCGAACACATACGACGGGAATACTTCTTATGCATATATCCAATCCTAGTCATTGGTTGTATTAAGTTCATTAGATCACTTCAAGAATTAAAGCTTTGTTACTTGTAAAACACTTTAACCAACCCAACCCAACAATTAGGCAATATGGAGTGGAATGAATTTGGAAACTAAAGTCTTCTATTCTTTTTTATCTAAGCTTAAATTTTATCTAAGAACCTAACTCTATTCAAGAACA
The DNA here is from genome assembly GCA_963691655.1 of Toxonevra muliebris. Classification (NCBI taxonomy): domain Eukaryota; kingdom Metazoa; phylum Arthropoda; class Insecta; order Diptera; family Pallopteridae; genus Toxonevra; species Toxonevra muliebris. The sequence goes on from OY829327.1 coordinate 47,178,731, forward strand.
CGTAGCTCGATAGAAGCTACGAAGCGAAGGATAGAAAATAATACAATTTTTTTTACAAGGCATTGAATAAACTGACCTTCGGTGATCGAATAAAAATTTTCTAGTTTTTTAAAAATACCAAAAATGACACTGTAATTGATTGACTTGAACGAAATGCATTTCAAATTTATTTATATATTAAATATATTAAAATTTATTGTCTCAAAATAAATAAAAAAATAAATGCACAATTGTTCTGCTAATTTCACTCTGATTCTTTCCCTTGATTGCATAAATCAAAAATAGTTTTAGTTTGTTTATTTATTTATTTTTTTACATACACAAAATTTAATTGAATGAATCAAAACAAAAATTAGAAAACAAATAAAAAAATATACAAGCACATGTATCTACAAAAATAAATAAATAAAAAAATCTGTTTTAATTTGATTTTATAATTAGATGAATGCATTTTTCTTTACGACATCATAAAAAATTTGTGTAGTGCGCGAGTACTCGGATATACCTGAAAAGAAGTAAAAAATATATAGTTCTTATTTAAAAATGATATGGATATTTTATTATTATTTTAGAGTAGGAGAACCCAGGGTCATTACAACATTACCGCGCCCCTTTTAAATTTCAAGGATAAACGCTGAATATATTTTCATTAACAATTGAATAAAATTAAATGATTAAAAGCGTAGTATGCAATTTTATTTGCTCAAATCGAATTTTCTATACCTATATATTTGCATTTTTGTTTGGCCGCATGGTTAGCAGTCAGCCTTAGAGTCACCTGTGTCCAAATATTCACACAAATCAATGTGCAAATTTATTTTAAGATATTTGTTTTTATCTCTTTTACGTTGTCTCATTTCTTAATTTAAATAAATACGAGAATATAAAAAACAACAGCCAAAACAAAACCAAATGCAAAAAAAAAATCTATTCTATCAAAATGATTTAACGATGACTAATCCCCAAATATTTTTGATAGTTAAATAAATAATAATGAAAAACATATCAAAAGAAAAGAATTAATTAAAAAAATTATTTTTTTTTCTGGTTAAAAATTTGAAAATATGTTTTAATATTCTTAAAAAAAAACCATACGTAATAATTTCTTTATGCTTCTTCTAATTTGTAAGTATCTTATCAACTCATTAAAAACTAGCAAGTTCACACACACACATACAAATACAGTCGTTGACATAAAAACTGAGTCATTAACATCATAAAGTTTTGCAATTATCACACCTCATGATTTGACCAAGAGAAAAAACCATAACAAAAAATTTATATATTAAAAATGTGTGTGCGAAAACTCATAAACCAAAGTGAACACAAAACATGGCAGTGCCCACACATACAAACAAACATTTTTAAAGGCGCACATGTGCACGCCATAATGGCCAGCAAAAACAGAAAATAATAACAATTTTGCATAAGTCTTGCAAATATTTCATAAATAATTAAATATGAAATTTTGCAAATATCTCTACACAAAATATCAGCAGTTGCACAAAGGTAAAGAGGAAGAATAAAAGACAGCAGGAAAAAAAAAGCACCAAATCACGACAAAACGAGAAAACGTCAAAATTGCAAAATAACAAATGACATTATTTTAATCGAGGTTCGGTCTGAAGCGATTTATTTAACCGCTATATGATTCACTACAACTTATTATTTGTTCTAACTCAAGTTTATTTTATATTTGAAATTTTTCTTTGCGGAAAATTCTTCAAATTTTATTCATGCAAATTTTTAGTCTTTTATACCAATGAGGAATACAAATTCACGTACAAATACCTCGCCCATCTGTAGAGTTCTTCAGATCACGAACCCTTTCGTCCATAATTCCGTTGAATAAATCTTCGGAATCATTGCCAGTGTGCATAAGAAGAAACTGCAAAATTGTTTTAAAACCAAACTTTTTTAAAGGCTATGCCGGACACTTTAGATCTTTAATTTGCTTCTTCTAGTATTAATTCTGAAAAATTTTCTATAACAAATGAGGGAAGTTATTATTGAACCATCACGAGTTGTGCTGATCCAATAAATTAGCATAACAGTAACTTGAACTTGAAGGGCAACTTGTGAAGCACTTTTCATATCCTAAGTAGTATTCTTTTCAAGCTTGCCATTGAGATCAATATTCGGTTCAGGCTTTTAACTCTCTCAAGATTTTGGTGTTGAATTTGAACATTTTTGCTGACTTTGAATTAAATGCCAACCAAACAATTTTGGTATTGACGTCTTTGTTGTTTTTTCCTCTATGGTTTGGCACTAATTTTGTTACAATCGAAACATAACTGTCAAAACTATTGTGACTTTTATGGGTCAACCACACTTTTTTGTGCTGTCAATTTCCAAAAAATTGTTAAAAATACTAAATAATAAAAAGATGTGTCAAAAAAAAAATTTTATGAAGATAGAAACTTCCTCTGTCGATAGAGACACATGTTGTGTAAGTCGGAGTATTTTAAAGCTCCCTGAACGTTCTTTCGTACACATATGTGTACATCACGTACGCCTAACCCTGACATCTAAAAATTCGTGAATAGTCTTTATTGACTATTTGGGGGCTCCTAAACACGAAAATCAACATCCCACCCTCATTTTTTCTTACCACAGGAAGTACACTTTCTCCTGAGAGGGTTAGATTAGATTGTTGAGGAGGTGGACAAGACGATCTCAGACCACTGAGAGGGTTAAGGTTTACTATACCTTCAACTGCGAATCGTCTCTATCGATTCCCGGATTATTACTCTATTTTTAACTTCATAAAGAATTTCAGTTTTTAATGATTCCTTTTAAGTTTCTACTTTATCAGCACATTTCTATTAATTTCTATTTAAATGTGAGTTTTGACAAATAAAAGGAAAAATTGTCTATAAAGGAATCTATGACTGAAGTTGGCTTTCTAAGGTGCCCGGCTATACTACTGCATCTCTAGCGCCGAGGGTCTATGTACTCGAGATTTAAATTACTTCCCTTCCCCCCTCATACAGTTTCTTACCACATTCTTTCTCTTGACCACTTGAAATGGCTGCACTAAAATGATTAATGCACTTAACCATTCCGATGTAGAGTATATTAAAACTGACAGGCAGGCAAATGTTGTAAGAACACAAGGCAATACATTCAATAGCAAGTACTACATCATCGACAACAACAAAAACAAAAAAACTCGTATAGCACCAACCACATTTAAAAGTTTAGTATATACATACAAATATATGTAGAAAGAAGCGAAAAAACAAACAAAAAGATTTCGCATAAAAACTTATACGATAGATTTTTACAAAATTCAGTTTTAGTTGCGATATTGTCGCGCGAACATTACACGACGAGAATTCTTAAAAACGAATTTTTATATACATATTATATAAAATTAAATTAACTTAAGATAAATACTAAAAACAAAAATTTTGTACAAAATAAAAAATAAAAACTGTGAAATTTAATTATTAATTATTACCTATTGCTGTTTTCAAAAACAGGCGAAAGAAAAAACTAAAAAAACAAAAAACGCAGTATTAAAAGCGACAAAACCGCAAAAGTATTAGAAAAACAGAACACAATTTTGTGTGTTTTGGTAGATATTGAAAAGATAAAATTTTGTGCAAATTTATTTTTTTTTTTTTTTTTTTGAACATTTGTGATAAAATATTCATTTTTGAATACATTATTTATTTCAAAATTTTCGACTGAAATTTAATGAAAATATTAAAAAGTTTTTATTTAAGTGTTCATTTTTGTTTTAAAAGTTAAAGCGAAATATTTTTGTTTGTGATTAATTTCAAGAAAAAACTAAATATAAAACAATCATCAAAATGTCGTCCAGAAATGTGAGTTTAATTATTATTTTTTTTAGATTTTAAATTGACCATTTTATCCATGTGACACTTACCCTATATTATATTAGGGGGATTCTCTATATCTATCAAATGATCCTTGCACTGTGAATGTTTAATTGTTTTGGTTTGCGAATGTATGTATGTGATATTTGCAGAAATGCACATGTGAGATACTCCGTTGTGTTCGAGGCAGGATTTTTTTTTTTGACATTGACTTGCCATTATTGATGATGAGCCCGACCTCAAAACAATTACCAAAATACTAAAAATAGTCAGAGGCTCATTTTTTTCAAATGATTATCAGGGTTAAAGAATTACTTACATTTTAAGATTGTTTCCTAGAAGTTTCTTTAAAGCTAATCCACTACTACTGCCCTACATGGGCTTCCCATCACGCCACGTTTTAGAAAAAATCCGTAGGGAAAACCCTAAAATAGAATTTTTAAAAATTGGACAGCTGAACACTGGCGTGCTATAAACTTCGAAATCCAGAAGTTATAGGCGGAATCATGCCCTTCCAAATGAGCCCTAAACCCGAAAATATAAATCAAAAACAGTTACTGACCTAGAAAAACTATAAATGCAGAATTGCTCAGCATCACCTTCTCTTTTTGTATCCAAAGTCAAACCTCATGTCAAAGAAAACAAATCGGATCTGGTAGCATAGTGTAACTAAAATTTCAAGTTTATTTTTTTGTATTTGACTTTTTAGAAAGAAACCGATGGAAGTAAAAAATATTTAAAAACTGTTCAATAGATTTTATTTTGACTTTTTTTTCATCCACTGGCAATTAATATCAAAAAATAGAAGAAAGTTTCCACATTTTGGGGGGGGGGGGGCAGAACCCCAAAACCTCCCCCCTACGGGCCTTGGTTCGAGGGAATTTGGTTTTCATATACTGACACACTTCAGTAGTTGATTCGTTAATTTCTGTATAATTTGCGTCAATACATTCATGAAATACTTCCTCATCGCCATTGATATTTTTTAGTGATTCTAGCTTTGAATTATCGCATCTTTGCAATATTTCCATCATCAACTTCACCAATACATCCATGAAGTATTTTATTATCATCATATTTGAGTGTTTCGAATTCGTATTGCATCAATGCATCATTGAGATAGTTTATTTTTTATTCACTTTTCCTGTGTTGTACATATTGATCTACGACATACTTTGTGTTCATCATTTGTAACTTTGAATGCTTCTGTGTGATATTGTTTTATTTGTTCCAGATACATGACGTAAGTAAGCAGATCTTAGCTGATTTTATTAATTACAATCCATTCATGTATACCATTTTTAATGAATAAAAGAAGATACTGAGTTGGCCACACTGGTGTCCTGAATTAGATGGTTAAAAATAAGAGTTTTTCCGTGATTTTTTTAGAAGGGAAAAAAAGAAATGAACCCATTGAACTTCAAAATATATTTTTGTACATATTCAAAGTATATAAAAAATGATTTTGGCATATATTTTTCTTCTGGGTGAACTAAAAAAGGAGAAAAAATCGTAAATTCATAAGTTTTCTCGGAATAAAAAAAATTTGCTTAAAAAAAAAACACTTTAAGGTAACCAACTTTTTTGGTTCACTTAGAAGAAAAAAATATTTAATAATATTGAAGAAAAAACTTTGATTCAATTCAATAGGTCAGTTAGTTTTCAGTTATCACGTCCGCCAAAAAACGCACTTCAAAGTTTTCAATTGCACCAAGAATTTGAAATTAACTGTTGATGCTTTGTATTTTTGAAAATATTTAGAATTGACGTCTGTAACTTTGTAAATACAGTACGTAACAAAATTTAGCACATAAAGGGACATTTTTGAGACATGAAGAATAGCTAAATATGACGTCAAATTAAAAAGGAACAGCATAGTTAAGTTTAAACATATCCAGATAAAAAAATTGCAAACAAAAGTGAAATCTGATAACACCTTCAGGTTCCAAAAGGGTCTTGAAAATTCCAAAATTTTGACCATAAATTAAGATTTTTTTAAATATTTTGACTACATTTTTTTTAAAATTTTACGTAAAAATATAAAATATGTTAATTTTGAGATTTAATACAAAAATAATTTTCTGATTAATACATATCGCTCATTTACTAAAAGACTGTCATAACTCAAAAAACGCGATTTTACACAATATAAAGCGTGACATAATGAATAATTCTGCATCATTAATTCAAAAATCGTGTTTTTTTGACTTATGACAGTCTTTTAGTAAATGAGCGATATGTGCACTGTTATCAGGTCGAAAATCACAATAAACAGTGATTGTGCTGTTGGAAGAAGTATTTTTGCATATCATCTACTACTACTACTATTATTAAGGTACAACACCCCATGAAGGGCCTAGGCCGAGATTTTTCACCGAATGTGCCATCTACACATATAATAACACCTGAGAATCTAGTTCCCATTTTGGTATTTTTTCTTCCTCCATCTTACTCAACTTAATCCAAACCGTCGTTCCAAAATGTCCAATGTTGTATTTAGCCAACATGCCATGTTGATAGCCTCCTTCAGTAAAGAGCCTCTACCAATCAACTTATTGGCAAAGCAGACGGCAGATGACTTGGTCCAAGCCTCTTCTCTATAATATTTAATAAAAAATTTTGAACGCAATTTTATCGAGACGAAAAATGTTCAAAAAACTAAGTAGAAATTTATTTAATGTTAAAAATTATAAACAATTCCTATTGCCTTCCATCCCGCAATAATTTCCGCAATTTTCAGGCAATTACTTTTGCAGGTATCCTCTTCCTCCTGGGATATACATTAATTGAAAAATATCAATTTTTTGTTTAAATATTGCAAAATGAATAATTTTTTTTTATTTTCTTATGTTTCTTTCTGCCAAAGCAGTTAATTTCGAAAATCGAATTTTTGTTCTTTAGTTGGCAACACTTTGCAGACTTATAATCGGGTTGCAGCATACCGTTTTTTCTTTTTGCGTAGCTTAGTTCTGAATTCGTATGTACGCAAATTCGGATTCTAGCATATGGGTGATTATCTGGCTTTTTTAACTAAGAATATTGATCAAGAGAAAAAATATGAAGAAAAATATTAGAAAAATTTTTTACAGTGAATAAACAATCTTAATAAAGTAATTTATTTTCACAACTAAAAGCAAAAATGAAAAAAATGAAAAATTGATAAAGGCGATCGATGATTTTTACTCTAGTTATTGCTCGCATTTCTTTCTTTCGTCTGGCTGATATATACGAGGAATACGCCAACATTTCATTAGCAACCAATGCATCTGTTTCCAAAAGCAAAATATAAAATATTGAAGGCAGAAATAAATTGAAGTTAAAAGAACTTGTCTTCTTTTTCTTTTGTTGACAGTTCACAGAACAGCTGATCGCTTCCAGCCAATTTAGAATTTCCCACCAACTTCGTATTAAAAACATTTCATTCAGCTTTGAAAGTTATTAAAGCAGTTCTGGGGGTCAATTCTCGTTCTGCGTTATCGTGAAGTGAAAAAAGTTTCACTTTGGTTTTCACTTGATGTTTTCATTTTTTCATTTCACCGAGCACAAAAATGCGATTCTTATTCGTGATGTGAAAACTGCTCGCTGAATAACACATAAAATGTGCTGAATGGCGCTGAGTGATTTTGCATCAATATTAAAATAAATGAATATATTTATTTATTTATAATATATTTATTTACATAAATTAATTATATAAATAAACTTAAATTACTAGGCGCTAACAGAATCAGATTTTGTATCAATATAAGAATATTAGAAAAAAAATTATTAATTTAGATATTGTCTTTCTTAAATGTCTGCAGTAATTTTTGTACTAAATTTATCTAGAGAATCAAGCAGATGGGTCAGGTAAAAATAACAAAGGTGATAATTCCATGTTTCAAATTTATTTATATTTGTTCTTAAATTTTTGTAGAGAGAATCCAAGAATTTTAAGGAGGAATATCTCAAATCGGTCCAAAATTTTCCCTATTTTGCGCTACTTTTTTAGGCTGCCCCTAATCCATTGAGAACCAGCGCTAAGCCCTCCCATTTCTTGCTTTGTGTTTTTGCTCCGTCAACGCTTACTAACCTATAAAGAAAAACACAATTCATAAGAAAGAAAAGTGTTCAAACTGGATAAATTACTCATCGTTGGCCAAATCCGGATTCTCCTCCAAATAATTTATGAGTTATTCCTTTTGGCCCTCGCTTGCTCTTTTTGCACGTCGCGTTGCGTTTCCTTCTTCATTTTCCTTCCGATTTGTTTGAAGTTTTGATTGAAATGCCATTTAATTAATTTTTTTTCACTTCACTTCGATCAGCTGTTGTCACTTTAAAGCAAAACAAGAATCGCAAATGTGGTGAATTGGAGAAAATATTTTTCACTACACGATAATGGAATATTAATCCGGTTGCTAAAATTTAGTCAATTTCGCACAGTTCAGTTTTGGAAATTTTTAATAATTATTTAAATTTGTCGAAATTTATACGCAATTTTCAAGGGTGGCATTAGGCATGATGCCTAGTGAATGGTCTCCTATAATGAGCGTATTTTTCCAACACAAAAAAAAAAAAACAAAACCACTGAAAAATACTGTTTATGATTGGAAAAATAATAAGTATTTAATTGGTTAAAAACTTGCGATCTTGACTTGTCATCTAAATTACTTCAACGTCGATCCTTCATTGCAAAGTTTGAAAAAAAAATGTTCACTTTTCAGGAGATATAGATTAGCATTAGACCCGGAAATCATCACAATTTTTGATTCAGCTTCAAATTTAATAGAATTGCTTCTTTAACCCTAGGATGGGCACCTCTCTGGGAGGCGGTAACAAAACCTACTGGGCCTAAAATTATAATTATAGCCTATTACAGCAAGTTATTGAACTGGCAGGTATGCTGTTGGTATCGTACATGGTCTCCTACATTTGGTATGTGCTTCTAGCATGTATATGTTTACAGTTAGGGCTTTGAAAAACACTTATGTATATATATAGAAAAGAAAAAATAAAGAGTTTCTTTTTACTCCAGGAAAAACATATCTTATTTCGGTATTAATTCAAATGTATGAACTTTTGCAAGCACTGGTACCTGGTAATAAAATGAAAGATCGTTTGTCAAGGGTAAGGTAGAGAGCGGTTTGTGGTGGAAAATACTTCTATGATACCGAATTGTGCCATTGCTTGTTCGATGCGAGGTTGACGTGTGTAGAATTCATTGCTGTTATCTTCATATGCGCTGAAACCAATTGTATAGCCAGTTGAGGTAAATTTGGTGTATGTATTGTTCTTTTAATGAGCACAATAATCCTTGTTGACATAGTGAACGGTGATCACATACTGAGCAGCAATGCCACACAATGCCTACAACGCATTACAAATATAAACAAACATTAGTGCTAATAGGGTAAAGTGGGGTACCTTTGACACTTAATTTTCAAAGGCCTGTAATTCTGAAAATTATTGATAGATTTCAAAAGATGTTACTGTTTTTAAGACATTGATGTTTCTAGATCAAACCCCAAAAAAATTATATTTTTATAAAAACTGCATCACTATTTTTTTTTTACTTTTTCCAAAACACCCATTTTCTCAAAAGTGCCCCAGGCACGGGGCACATTTGGCTTTACAAGGGGCACATTTGACAAAGGTCAATAACTTTGCCATACGTGTGTATATTTGTATAAAAATTAAAATATGAGTGTACATATGTCTCGATATAACACTGAAGCAGAGATTGACACTAATTTGTACAATGATGCATTATTTTATTACTATTATTTTATTTTTCTGTTCGGATTATTATCATGTTTTGCTCTCTATTTAGCCAAATTTTCATTTAAAATTTCATAATGATGCATTATGTGTCTGGTGATAAGATAAGCATAGTCTGAGTTCAAAATTAGAAGTAGGTGTGGCACCTCCCATACAAACTATACGTTTTTATGGGTATATATCTAGAACCATTCTCAATACAGTACTGAAATTTCGCTCGTGAATGTTGATTGACAATGTAGTACTACAGGAAAAACGTGCGTGGGATTGGAAAAGAGGTGTGACACCTCCCCTATTACCTGAGATTTAATTATGGAATATATCAAAAACGATTTGTGGTACGACTCCAAGATGAAGGAGCTTAAATCTTCATAAAATTTATAATATGTTACAGAAGCTGATGTCACCGTTTCATGTTTATTTCTAATATCAGAAATAGCTCTTTTCTTTTTAGCTACGTACCAAATCTTCAAAAATTTATAGACAGAAAATATAACAATTGTATTGTAAATATGTAAATCTGTTATATAGGGAACAATTGATATATGTTAAATGTGTCCCTTTGGTAAAAGTCAAATGTGCCCCAAAAGCTCTTAATGATTTGTTTTTTTCTTTTTCAATTTATCTTGTTTTTTTATTCACAAAACACAAATTTATTTTGTTAATATTAAGGAGCAGTGCTAAAAAATTTTGTTACCCTTTTTTAAAAAACAGTTAAAAGTAATTCACAAACGCTTACATATTATTGTCGAAAATTACATCAGCGTTGGCAAATTTACAAAAATACGTTTTAATCCAAAAAGAGTTAAAGTAGAGCCTTCAAAGTTCATAACGTTTCTTTAAATAAAATTAAGCTTTTTTCTCCATTTTAACTTTTTGGCTTTTAGGATGTGGTCACACTGAAAATGACAAAGTCAAATGTACCCCGGTGTCAAAGGTACCCCACTTTACCCTACTAACACATAAAAAGCAACACATGGGCCTACTTAGGCCCTGGGGGTAACTTTCGATGTTGAGACAAAAAAAAATTTTGTTCCACCAACTTATTCCGATCGAAAAAACATTTTTTTGTTTTAATGTGCTCAGAAAATATTGGAGCAAGAAGTCATGGAGTTTCAGATCGATTCATCAAGAAACAAAAAAGATAGACATGTTTAAACTCAAAATGGTCCTAATAAGACCCAGGTGCCCATTCTAGGGTTAATTGATTTACGCATTTAAAAAAAAAAAAAAAAAAAAACATTTCAATACTTTCAGTTTATCCAAACAAAATATTCATATTTCATACCGAATTTCTCGCCTCTCAAAATTTGGCCATTTTATTTCACATTTTCGCTTCAGTATTGCATGCGTTTTTGCAGCTTTTGTATATATTTTAGTAAAATTATTTCACAAGCGTTTCTCTACACATATTTATCCAAAAATAATATTCGAACTTATTTGCCAATAATAATAATAATAAATAAATAATATTAATATTTATAATAAAACAAGTAAAAATAATAATAATAATATTTTTAAAAATGAAGGACATATGCTTTTCATTACCTTTCTGCGTGCGTGTATATTTTTAGAAAATATATAATACGCGCATGTATTTTTATAATGCAGTGTCTCAAAGTTTGCTATATATATACATATATATATATATATATTTAAGTATGTGTGTGTGTATCTATGTTTGTTTACAAATTTTAAATAAATTAAATATTAGAAATGAGTAATTTGTATTTGAGATTTGTTTTATTTTGCGAACACACATTTGTGGTTGGCTGCAAAGTAAATGAAATTGAAATCTTTTACTAATAAATTGAACTTAAAATTCATTTTCAATGCATGTATAATATGAGCACTACAAAAGCAACTAACAAAAACTGAAATTAAAAATTGTAAAACTAAAAAAAAAAAGAAAATCTATGAAAAGTCATTGAGAAAAAGTATAAATGAATACGATAAATTTTCCATATAAGGAAAGTTTCAAAATGCATTCACAACTAAAAAAAACGATACTATTTTAAAACAAAAAACCACTACAACATTTGACTGACAAGTAAGTACATGCTCAAAAATGGCACGCGCATTCACTTTCAATTGCATATTGTACGAGCGTAGTTTGGCCTAAAGCACGCGCATTGTGCGCATGCGTGCGGACGTATCCTTTTACAGTAGTTTACAGCAGCATTCGTCAGTGGAGTGAACAAAAAATACTGAGAAAATATGTGACCTAATAAAGCAAAAATTAATCATTTTTTATTTTTTTTTTAGCATTAAAATTTCTATGGAATTTTATGTACTTATACATTCCATTGGAATTTTATCAAAAAAGTTGTACATTTTCTTCATGAATAAAATCTTCTTAGTAAACATTGGAAGTAATCGCAGTTTTGTATGCACATTGAATCAACGTTATCATCATTACTACTAAATACAAAACATTGACCATATACGGCAAGGTCTTGTTGTTGTATTTTTAGTTATATTATTATTATTATTATTTTTTTTTGCAATTCTGACGCTATCAGCGATTCCGCCGTTGCCGCCGTCAAATGCCATATTTTTATTTAATATATTTTAATGCGTTTATCAGCAAAACATTGTGGTATTTGCATAAGGGAAAGAAGAAATTTCAATTTACAATCAAGAATTTAATAATATTTTTTTTTAACTTTTAAGCTAAAAACTTTTTAAAATTTTGGGGGTTCTGACCCCCCCCTTCCCCCCTTTCCCCCCCCCCCCCCCCCAGAAATGTGGAAACTTTATTCTAATTTTTTAGATTAATTGCCAATGGATGGAAAAAAAGTCAAAATAAAATCTATTTAACGTTATTTTTACCTCCATCGGTTTTTTTTTTCTAAAAAGTCAAATATAAAAAATAAATTTGAAATCTTAGTTACACTATGCGATCAAATCCGATTTGATTTCTTCGACATGAGGTTTGACTACGGATTCAAAAAAAGAAGGTGATACTGAGCACTCCTGCATTCATAGTTTTTTTGGGTCAGTAACTGTTTTTAATTTAAGGTTTCGTCCTGAATCAGTTTGAAAAGTTTAAAAATTAATAAAAATAGAAAAAATTATCGGATCCTTGTAAAATAAGACTTGCTTGAACCCCATTTTTTTTCCTAAAACGTTACGTGATGGGAAGTATTTGACCTCAGATTCGTGTTCATCGTGAAAAATTCTTTCGCAAAAACTCCATCTTATTAGTAAAACCCATCTTAAAATTAATTTTATAACGCATTATTGCTCAGAGCACCACGACTAGAAAGATCTCTTTCAATGCTGTGACTTCACGAATTTAGGGAATATAAGCCAACCTCATCCGGGTTCCTTATAATTGATAATAGCTCAAATTCCCAATGATGATCATTTAAAAAAAATGAGCCTCTACTATTTTTGGTAATTTTTTTGAGGTTGGGTACATCATCAGAAGTGGAAAGTCAATAAGTTAATGAAATTATGTCACTCACGATAAAAAAAAATGCACTAAAATGCACATTGAATAATATTTAGTTGAAAAAATTTAATTTGATTATTCTGGGAATTTATTGTCAGTTTTGGCCATTCTTTTGAGTTTAAGATTAAAAAAAATCGGAAAATTTTTCCTAAACTTTTAATTTTATAGGGTCCATCAAATGTATCATTGATTTAATTTATTGTATTTAAAAATCAGTTTGATAAAAATTATTTATGAATATTTTCTTCGAATGAAACCCCCCCCCCCTCGAAAAAAATTGCTGGCTACGGCCCTGGCCTCCATATATATGATGGGCAAAAATAGGGTTTTGGTCAGAAATTAATGAAATTTGGTTTCTTAATGAATAGTGACACGCTAATTCCAAAAATTTAATAAATTTCATAAACCCTACAGTTTAAAAAAAAATCAATTTTTAGATGAATTTATGTTGTTTTAGAGTGCATTTGATTTGTTTGTTAAAATTTAAAAATAAAATTGTACAAAATTAGAAATAAATTATTTTGAAAGAACACCGAGTTATAGTGATCAAATTATTACTCAACCTTAATGTTCAATCTTTTCAAATGCTACATATTCGAATATTTAAAATTTATAGGAAACCTCACAATACTTTAAAATTTAGGATAATAAAAAAATATTATGTTTATTTAATTTAAAAATAATTTTTTTATTCATCAACTTCTTCAGAAGAACTTAACACTGGAAGTATGTTTAAGTTTTACAATTTTTCTTTATAAGTAAGTGTTGGTAAACATTTAATTTATGAATATATGTTATTAAATTAAATGATAATTGTTTTTTTTTTTGCCATTTGATAAATTAACCAAATAATGGGAAACAATCAGCTTTCAATATTATAAGTGGATAGATCATGTTTATGACCACTTGAACAATGCCGTCGTCGTTTGAACGAAGCATGACATTTACGTATAAAAATATGCATGTACTTCCAGGGTTAAAAATATCCTAAGCGATTCATTGAGGTACATTCCACTTTAAAATTTGAAAAACATCGAATTTTATTGGTTTTGACTTTTTGGTTCTTTAGTTTCAAGAATACTCTTCTAAAATATTAGTGAAAAACTCGAAGCAAAATGCTATACATATAATTGTGCCTTATTGTACTAAAAATGAGACCTAATGTTCAACCACAAGTTTTCGAGAAAAAGAACAATTCTCTGACTTCAAAATCGTTACTCAGGGTTTTTCAGGGTCGCTGATTACGAATATACAATTTTTAAAATTCAAAATGGTGGATCCAATATGGCGAAAAAATTTATAAAAATTGAGAAAAAATACCCTAAAAAAAGGGGGAGAGGAAAGTTTGACTTTTTATGGTTCCGCTTATAGAGAAATATCTAGCAAACAAAATCTTGCTTAATTTATACTTTAGTCTTTATTAGGAAGCACTGAATCCCTCCTACCACCAAAAATTAACTTTTTTGGAGTTGCGCTCTACCGCCGCCATCTTGGATTAAAAGTGTTCAAACAAATTTTTTTTTTCCTTAATAAGATATTTATAACATCTTTAGGCAATTTTGTTATAATATATCATAGCCTTTTTCTTATTCTTGTTTTGTATTTTATACAAAAACATGGGATCCGACGACATAAGTAGATGCCGTATAAGATCTATATTAGTATCATCTTTTCCTCTAGTTTTTCCAGTATGTGCCAATCGATTTCAATCGAACAAAATAGCAATAATATCATGAATACTTAGTACCACTTAAATAAAAAGTATAATTAAAAATTTTACAAAAGAAAGAAAAGAAATGCCATCCGACGTGTGTTAGTGCTAAAACATGAAAAATTACGTTTTAGAGGATTTTTTAAAATGCATTTTTCCAAGAATCGGAAAGAATCAGAAAAGTTATTATTATTTCCAAATAATATAAGATACATTTTAACAAATTATGAACTTTCAAGAAGTAATTTTTCCGGGTCTACAGAAAATGGCGAATTTAAGAATTTTTTCATAAAAAAATATTTTAACTTTGTCTACTCCCAAAGTGTTATGTTCTAAAATTTAGGAAAAATTACTAATACAGCTATATTATCTAACCATTTTAAAATGACAATAAATTTACTTTACTCATTTTTAGTCAAAAAAGTATTTTTAACAAATTTTCTTTTGAACCATTAAAAAAAATTAATCCAAGATTTGAATATTGCAGTATAAAAACCATCCACTTTGAGATGCTACACCGAGAGAAAAAAATACTTTTGGGCAACAATTTGTTATCGTTTCTTCTTAGTTGAACTTTTAGCTTTAAAATGGTACCAATATTGCTAGCTTTGGCGATTCTCATTTTTACTATTTTTGTCAACCGACGGAGCACTGTGTGGCAGTTTGACATGTAGTTTTGAGTAATTTGGGATCGCTGAGCTCGAATCTGAAGACCTCCATAACGTCAGGTTTTCGAGATAACGGTACATGAAATCATGAAAATGGCTTTATTAAGACTGTACCAGGACATTCTTAATTTATGTCTTAGCGTTGTTTGTGTCTATAGAAAAGTTGATTAGTAGAAAAAGAAGCACATTTTTTGTGAAAACAAGAATCCTACATCTAAGCTCCATACCCCAAATTTTTGGAGCTTTGAACAATATTGCCTACAGGCTAAAAGGAATGATAAAAGTATTTCAGTATTATTAATAAATAATATTGATAAAAATATGAACAATTTGAACAATTTTGTTTGTACAGTTAAAGATGTCAATAATAACATTCCTATAACAAAATTGAAAGGATTGTATTTTATTTTGTTATAATAAAAAATTTGCGAAATAACCTTAAAAATTATGCCGAAACACCAGTCTACATCCTTAAAAATGTACTCATTCGGAAAAAACAAAAAAATATATATGTGCAATCGTGTGAAAAAAATAAAAGTTTATCCGGGAAGGTTAAATGTATATCTAACGCTTAAAAAGCAATCGGGTCAGGGAGCAGCGGGAGCAGATGTTTCCTACTCTACCAAAGTTAAAAAAAATAATAAAAAAAACATAATTTAATTAAGACATATTTTCTGAATCTAACATATTTTCTGAATCACAGAGCTTACATTGAGGTTTTATACTAAATACATCAAAAACTGACCTTAAGTATAAAATCCATTGAAAAAAATTCTAGAGTTTATTCAAAATAATAAAAAAAAAAATTTTCGAAAATGTACAAAATTTTAGCTTATTGCCAACCAATGAACCACTTAAATAAAAAATTTTACGTTCAAGGATTATAACTCAATAGCTCAGCAAAATTGTTTATCTTCTTAGTTTAGAAGTATTTCCAATAAATGGAAACTATTTTTTTCCTGATCCGCAGAATTGAGTTTTGTCCAGCTAGCTTGTTCTACTCGAAACACTGTGCACCGTTCGTGATTGATCTGTAGATCTCTTCCGTTCGTGTACAAACTTAACTAACAAAATATGAATAGATATGAAAAGCTCGGTCAAGCCCCATAATGGCCTATTGTGTCATAAAAAGAATAAAACGTATATCGTACCTTCTTAAATTAAGAATTTCTTTATATCTTCATCTTTGCTATGTTTTAATAAAATTTTTATTTTGGCGAACTCTTACTTTTACTCCAATGAGAAATTTCAGCATTTCTTTTGGCTCTGGGATCACGTTTGTTGGCTTTAATAGGGGTTTCCCCGCTGAAAACAAAATTGCAATCCACTCTATCAATTCTAGATGTGGCCTGATAGAAATTGTGAAAAATTTGGTTCTTTTTTGAAGCAGATCTATGCAATTATTTGTACTAACTGGTACCCGATGTATAATACACTTATACCCGGGTACCCGAAAGTGCAAGTATTACATGATCTCACTGGTACCCAATAATTTCTGTCAACGGGTACTTGACTATTCAATTTCAATTGTGAAAATCTCAGCAACCATACTGGATAGAAGAATTATTAATGGATACAGAGACAGAAACCGTGTTGTAGTGAGTTATATTGGTATGAAACTTCCCGAATTAAGTTCACAGCTGGCATTTTCTTCTCAATGGTCGCATTATATTGGCAACAAGTACCGTGTCAATTCGCCACTCTTGCGTGTATATATATTGCGCTTTCTGAATGGCATGATCCATCAGTTCTTCAACCATAATTGCAGATACATTTTTGTTTACCTACTAGACAGAAAAGTACGCCGTGCGGCTCATAGTCAACTTCGCTCAAAGCAACATCTTGGCTCGAGAGAGCAGAAAAATAATACGATGGAAAAGTGGCGTCGAAATTCCAACAGTTCTGCTGATCAGAAACGCACAACTACCCATTCAGAAGGTGCATTCATCAATTGCGACCAATGACAATTACGTGTGCGACGCATACAGTTCATTTTCACAATTTCGTTTGCTACAAAATAACTAGCTTCAATCATCGGTTTTCTTCCTCCTTTGTTTTTCTTCCTCCGCTTTTTCGCACAAAATGACAGAAATGTTAAATTATTTTATTGTTTTTTATACTAAATGGCAGAAAAGCCAAAATATATTTTCGTTTACTGTCTGCGTTCCTTGACAACAAAAGAGTCCTGTTAGTGGAGCAGACATTTGTAAAAGTGTGAGTGTACAAATATATCAAATGTACAAATATATCAACATTGGAAATAAAACCAAATTAAATATCATCATTATATTGATTTTCAGTTTTTTTAATATTTAATTATACAATATTTTATAAAAGTGCTGAAAGAACTTAATTTTGAGACAACCTGGTAACACTATTTATTGAGAAAGACACAAACACAAACTGAACTTGAAAGCATAGCGATATTCACCACACTAAGATCTAAAATTTTAAAGCCTACATTTAGGCTTAAGTGAGCGATTGTGGTATATTTAATTTTTTGCACAGTGAAGGCGCAGGAAAACGTCAAGGTCATTTGCAAAAGTTGCATTTGTGGATTTTTTCAAAATTTGTTTTTTGTTTTTTACTCAATTTTAGTAAAATCACAATGATATTTCGCCATTATACGAATTACTTTTAAATGAAACTAAAAATAAGTGAAATTAATTTCTAGTTGTTTTAATCCTTCTCGTATCGACCTTTTGGATATCTTTATAGATAATCGATAAATTTGGACGGAATTGTTATTGTTTATTTTTTGGAAATCCTGCCCCCGTGTCCGCCATCGATTGTGATGATCCTTCGTCTTCATCTTTCGTTGAACTATCTACCGTCCTTTTTTAACTTGAAATAAGAACCTCAGCAACCTCTTAATTGAACTGCAGTAAATAACATAGATCTTTCAGTTTACCGTCCCAGTTTGTATTCAAACCAATCTTTGTCGGTTCAATTCCTAGTTTTAATCCATATCCAGCCATAGACATTACCATCTACCAATTTACATTACTGGTCGATATATGAGCAAATGAGCGTCAACCAGTTAATGTCCAGTTGTAAATAAGTCGTACATGTTGGTAAATGGGCTGTAAAGCAATTTCCTTTCAGAACTGATTTGAATTAGAACAATTTTCAAATTAAACATTTTGATATTGTGCTTATTATAGTTCTTGCCTTCAGCATTTTGTAGAATTGGAGTCTCAATCCATTTGAGGAATCTTCACAGCTTTTTAAATCAGATCCGACAGAATATGTCCGTCGTCCAAAGGGGATATTTTTCGGAAAACCATATTTCTATTGTCAACCCAGATTTACAGGACATAAATTACACAAAACCGAAATTTTTATATAAAAATAATAGAAAATAATAAATAAATATGGGAAGAAAACGACTTCTGAATGAAAAAAAGTTAATAAAAAACAGAATAAAAATTATAAATGTAAAAGTAACCAAAAAATATATTAATTAAGGGTCGCCCGGTTAAGCACTAATCGGAACTTTAAGAGACGGTTAGTAGTAGTAGTAGTAAGTTCTGACTTGTGCTTAACCCTCTCAGGAGAATGTGTACTTCCCGTAGTAGGAAAAAATCGAGATTTCGATTTTCGTGTTTAGGAGCCTCCAAATAGTCAAAAAATACTATTCACGAATTTTTAGATGTCCAAGTTTAGCCATACGCGATGTACACATATTTTTACAAAAAAAAAGTTCAGGGAGCTTTAAAATATTCCGACTTACACAGAGGAAGGCTCTATCTATATAAGATATATGTTATTTACACTTCTTTTTATTATTAAGTATTTTTAATAATTTTTTTGAAATTATAGACACAAAAAAAAGTGAAGTTGCCCCATAAAAGTCACAACAGTTTCGACGGTTATGCTTCGATTGTAACTATAAAAATAAATTCCAAACGAAAGAGAAAAAACAACAAAGACGTCAATATCAAAATTGTTTGGTTGGCATTTAAATCAAATTCAGGAAAAATGTTCAAATTTATGTGCACGAAAATCCTGAGAGGGTTAACCGGAAATTGAGAAAAAGGCTCTAAGTCTGTGAAGTAATAAATGACGACAAAAATTAATCCATTTAAACCAAAATTGTCGAAAGTGCTTATTGTGGCCATGATTTTGAACCCAAATTTCAGTATATATGCAATTAACAAAATGCACGCATTAGATACAAAAATTAAAATTGTATGATCTTCTTTATTCTACATGAACAGCATGATAGATACAAACAAATGCGATTCAACGAACGTAGAACCACTAAAAAGAACAAAAACAACAACACAACTAACAAGAAGAACGCATAAAAGAACAAAATACCAAACAAAAAAACCTGTTGCAACAAACTCAAAAAATAATAATAAAAAAATAAAAAAAAGAGAGAAAGAATAAACTAAATGAAAAGTCTCAATGATTGTGTTTTTGTACTCGTACGGCGCTGGTTAGTTCACGCAGAATAAATTGAAATAGACTGAGGAACAAATACACCAACACACACGCATACAAATAAAATACATTCCTCCAGTGTTGCCAGCTTAGCCATTTTACGACTAAATTTAGCCGTTTTTGGGAAAGCCATGAAATGTTGGTAATACTATTAGCCGGTTTTTTTTTAGCCATTTTTATTAAAAAGTAGTTGGAAGTGGTCGCAGTGGAGTAGCGGATTGCTAAGCAGGGTGCCAGGGTTCAATGCTCGGCTCATTTAAACATCGAAAACACAAGTTTTTCTAAATGCAACAACCTCTTCGATAAATCTCAAAGAGTAAAAACAAGAACGATTGCGAGAATTTAGGTCTAGGCCCTCCATGGGCTGCTGTGCCCAAAAAGAATAATTAGTAGTAATTCTTGTTTTTATTATTTAAAGTGCAACTTAAAGTGCAATTTAAAGAAAACTATTCTGTATTTTTTTTTTAATTATTTTCGAAACGCTATATCAGATGTCATCATTCACGCATAAGTGGTTTAAATTCCTTATATTAACTGCTTTTGAAAATGTCAAAATACGGACAATTTCGAAACAAATGGAAAACGAATGAAGTTTTTAAGGCATAGATTCGAGAAAATGTGGCTGATCGTTGCAAACATTCGAAGGCAAACTGAACTTACAATCGACTCAACTCAGCCAAATCCAAAATTAGTAATAAAGTGCAAGTGCAAGATATTTAGATACTTTCAATGTGCTTTAAATGTGTGTTTAAAATTAAAAAAAAGTAAATAAATAAAAACAGCAATCTCTAGAGAAGATAAAATAAGTTTGTTAAAAAATAGCGATAAAATAAAAATAGTGTTGTGTATTGCAAAGACACGTTGTTTGTTTTTGTTAATATTGCTTATTCAAATTCTGAAAAGTTATGTATTAGAGAAACTGCCAACATCGGAACAATATGAACATAGAGCATTCACCATTGCGCCGATTTTTATTTTTGTATTTACGCCTCTTCTCTTCTATCTCTTTCTTTACACCTCTTTTTCCACCTCTCTCTTTCAGACAGGCGTTCATTCTTGCGCCCGTGTGAGCAGCCTTTATGGTATGCAAATTAAGCTACTCAAAAATTCTAGAAACTTGGTGAATTACTACAAAATTCAGAATCAGCCATTGTTTCTCTTCTTAATATTTAATTTTAATTAATTTTTTCCATTGGGAGTTGGCAACACTGTTCCTCAGCGCGCTCTTAGTCTTGAAAGCGTGAGACTAACAGCGAAATGAGAACATATTTATTACACACCACAACAACAAAGAAAAAACAAACAAAAAGTACAATAACAACAAAAATAAAAATAAAGGAAACAGTTTTTTATTCACATATCCTCCAATTGGGCACTGGCCAAAATTCGCTGTTACAACAAATAATGATATAAACCTAAGCAAATATACATAAATAACTTGAGCTACTTAGGCTTGAAAAGTTTAAGTTTTTAATAAATTTTTAAAATTTCCACGGAATACATAGTAAGTAGACAGAGGTCGGATAGAAAGAAGGTAATTGAAATAAAAAATTGTTCTGACAAAATCGCCATGTCAAAAATGTGTCCGACGATAATAATGTTATAAAAGAGAATATGGAGAAATCGCTTAGAAAACTTGCGGAAAATCATCGCATCTGAAAGCAGACTAACTTTAACATTCAAACTTCCTGATTAAAATTCTTATACAGAAAATGAGAATTAATTCCCGAATTATACTTTTTTAATTTTTAATTTACAATTTTATTGAATATTAATGAACATGAATATTTGCCAAATCTCTAACCAATCAAATCCATTTTGGAAGAGATTAAAACTCTCCAGAAGATTCTTTTCTATTCAACAAGCCCATAAAAACCATATAAATTTTTCTTAACTATTCTATAAAATTCTACAACTTATGCATTCGTAATTGCAAATTATTAGCTTTTTGTGGAAATTGCTAATATCGACTTTTAATAGAATGCAACGTAATTTCTTTAGAATAAATGCTGATCAATTGTGGTGTTATTGATGACTAACTAAAAGTTAACAATTAAATTTTTGCAAGCAAATCAAATTCGCCTTAAATATAAAATGCTATCACACCAAACATATTACTACAGTAGAACCTCGATAGCTCAGATTTCACGGAATGAGCTAAATAACTTCTTTAAATTACAGTGGCTTTGAAATGTTGAAAAGAATAAAAACTCGAGGTGTTTTTATATATGTAAGTAATTGTACTGGAATAAAAATTTCGTTTTTATCCAGTGAAATTGAAATGGAAACAGTGCAATAAATTCATTCGTAAACAAAATTATTATGGCAAAACATTTTAGATTAGTCAATTATTGCCAGATAATATTGTTCGCTGTAATTCGCGAAATCCGGAATTTAAGAGGTAAACACGTTGGAAAATAGTTCAAAATTTGGTATTTTAATTCGAAATAAGGAGGTTTTTGAGCTCGAACGGAAGGGAATGAAGAAGTCGTTCGAATTATCGAGCTTCAACTGTATAAATAATATTAAAAAAATAAAAAACAACCAACACCAACCAAATTTGCGACTCACCTTATTTACAGTGTAAACAAATAAAATCTGAGAGGTGAGACAAAAGAGAGCGTCAAATTTAAACAACAAAAACAGTGAAATAAAAAAAAGAAACGAAAAAAAAACCGTGGTGAATTTTAATTCCAAGTAATAAAAACCGCAAAAACTCGATCACACACACATATACACACAAAACCAAAAAGCAGCAACAGCAGCGCTGCAAAAGCAGCGAAGCAAAAACAAACTCAAATAAAAGTACATATATACAATTGAAAGACAACAACAACATCGATAAGAGCAGCAGTAGCAGAGAGCAGCAACAAAACAAAAAATGTATAGTGATCGCAGCAATAAAGTCAAAACAAACGGTGTCGTCGGCGTTGTTAGGAAAGCCGGCGGCGCCGCAGTCACTGGCGCTGCAACTGCTGCTGGCGTTCCGCAGCCACCGCCAACGAGAATGCGTCGTGGTGAACAAAATACCGGCTACAACAATACGAATAAAAATAATGATATTGGTGGAGTTGCTTCAACTACTGCCAGCAACAGCAGCAATAGCACAAACACCAAAGCAGCAATAACAACAAAAACAAATGATAATAATACTGGTGGTGGTGGTGGTGGTAGTGCTGTTGCGGCTTCCACTGCTGCTTCACCATCAACATCGACGACGGCCAACAAGTCAGTAAATTCATACGTTAGCAGAAATACAAATTCAGTTGAAGGTGGACCGCGTGCGCAGACGGATGTAACGGGTTACGATAAAACAAAATTGTCAACGCAGATACAACAAAAACAACAAGTGCATACAACCAATTCGAATAAAGAAAATAATAATCAAAATTTAAATAAAACCTACGGTCAAACGACATCGGCAACAATATATTTAAATCACAACAATAATAATACAAATCGAAATAATAATAATAATTGTGGTGGTAGTGTTAATTTACAACAACAACAGCCATCAAATTTTATACCAAATCGTGCAAATACAACAACTGCACAAAGTGTATTTCCTCAACAACCACAACACCAACAACAACAACATTACAATATTAATTGTGTAAATAATAATAATAATTTAAATAATAATAGTAGTGAAGGATATTTTAGCTCATCGCTATCAAGTTATCCTGCGCAAAACCAGCAACCGCAGTCACAATTGCCCTACAACAACAACAATTGTGATTACTATCAACAGGTGTGTTCAATTTTTCTGTTGCGTGAGATTATTATTTCTCTTCTTAAATTCTTATTTAAATGCTTAATTTTATAATATTTAAAAAAAGGAATTCCTAAAAATATGAAAAATTAAAAATTAAAAATTTTAATTGTTGCTTTACAAAAAATTAACATTTCGCAACTAATGAAAATGTTAATGAACTTCGCTGCCAACCTGACGTTCGTACATTCTTATTTATTAAAAAGAGTGTCTTCTACTGCTCCCCCGTCTCCTGTTCATTCTTCTTTTTCTGCTTACACATACCTACTTCGAACGAACGCAGCCAGCAGAGAGTCACCACGTTCGACCGACCGCGTAGACAAATTCTTTCCGGTGCTGCTGAATGTAAAGAAGTTCGCTTCTTCCATTCTTCTGCTTCTGCTTCTTCTTCCATTTCTACTTTGTATTTCTTTTTATTATTACTTTATTTTTTTTTTTTTTTGTTCTGGTATTCTGCTTAATTTTTTTATTTTGTCCATTTATTATGAGAGTGAGAAATTTTTTCTGTTGCCCGTTGTTTGTTGCTGCAATGCTTTCGAAGTCGATGTGGCACGCGAATTTTAGCGTATGTCATCAACATATTCTAGAGTTTCTCTCTGCTCACACTCCACACACGAATGGAATGGAGTGGAATGGTGTGAAGTTTAACATATGTATAAATGTAGATTGTATGTATGTGTGTGTGTGCATGCCTGGAGTGTATGAAAGATCTGGATCATGGCAGGCAGGCGACATGACATGCTTATAGATGCTTCATTTTGATTATGCGCATATTTCTTAATCTGGTTTGTTTGATTGGTTCGGGGCAGCTCCAGTCGACGACGATGCAGCAGCTGCAGTCAAGCTATAACAATGTGCCATTTACATGCATACATGCCACATTCATATATGTACATTCACAAAAATTATAAAAAAAAATTTTTGCATATGGACGTGGGTTGCCGGTAACATAAATTTCTAAATTTCAAGCTGACTCATAGTTTTAAAACTTCAAACATTTTATGGATTTTTCATTTAGCTTTGAATGTAGGTATGTAGCCCCTTTAAAAATCTTTGCTAAAAATGTCAATCAAATCGATACTATCGAACTATGGACAATCTGTTATCCTTTTTATATCATATTCCAATATTTTTGAGAAACTTTCTTTTAGAAAAAACCAAAAAGCTAATCTTTTATTCTCTCAATTTTACTATCCGAATTTGAAAATCAAAATTAAATTTTAGATACTTTGCGAATAAATATGTATTGAGGTAGACAAGCTGCTTGAAAGCAATGAAAATCAAACTATAAAGTCTAAATCTGTATTAAAATGCTACAACTCCCTTCGACTTCGACTCTTTTGGGCCGAAAAAGTTGGGTTCTAGGGCATTTTAGTATGATGAGGAAATGGCAGACGTGCTTATGATACAGTCCTCTAACATCTAACCATCAGTCAGTTTTTATTACTTACTTATATTTCGGTAAACAGCCTTTCACAACCTGAAATACCAAAAAGTCTAACTTTTCTAGGCTCAAATATTCTAGACCAAAAACTGGATATCTGATTTCACTGCCCAGTAAAGTACATAGTTTTCTGATTGGCGTAGTTACTGGGCATTCACTCATCACTTCAAAAGCTTAGTCAGGTTGAAAAAATGCAATAACTATTTTTTCTTATCTAAATCTATCTAAAACTAGGCTAAAGACATCATTTGATCAATGACCTAACTAGTATTAATTTAATACCCACTTAAAACTCTTTGTATTAACTGTGGGTGCAAATTATTCGAAAAGGAAATCGTGGGAAGCCAAATAAAGGATTGCCAAAGAATCGCGGTTTTCCCATCCAAGTATTCCCATGTATGTAAGTAACCTTCCCATATTCCTATCTAAACTGAAACCCCTCATCCATGATGCTGGGGATATTTCAAAAAATAAAGCAAGCGATTAGAATATAAAATCTTATTGAATCCAAAATCCAATCTCCACTCTCAAGCTCTGTCTTTTATAATTAGAGTTTCCCAACAAATGTAACCTTTAGCTTTAATTTTATTTAAGTATGTAAACAAATTAGGTAATTAACTAAATATAAATTTACTTACAACACAAAAGATAACAAACAAATGCTGGAAAGGCGATGCTGAATAAATACCCTTGAACTTAATTAAAAAACCAAAAATACTTGTAGAATCAAATCATAACTAAATAAAAGCTCATACAATGTTTTTGGTTTTTTAAAGCTGATATGTTGTGAATGAAACTTGTAAGCTTGTATGCTTGTGTTCATGTTTATAAACGCCCTTATATGTTTTTGATTTGCCTATAAGCATTTTTAATGTTTTAAATTAATAAATTTTCTAAATTCTGATTCATTCAGCCATCCGATTATTATCAACAACAACACCAGCAACAAGATCCATACGACGAAAATTTCGACGAAGACATGGAAGCTGAACGTGATCTAGCTGAAGATGCACAATGGAAGAAAATTCAACAGAATACCTTCACACGTTGGGCCAATGAGCATTTGAAGACGATTGATCGTAATATAAATAGTTTGGAAACTGATCTATCCGATGGTTTACGTTTGATTGCATTACTTGAAGTGCTATCGCAAAAACGATTGCCCAAATATAATAAACGTCCAACATTCCGTAGTCAGAAATTGGAAAATGTTTCAGTCGCTTTGAAATTCCTTGAAGATGAGGGTATTAAAATTGTTAATATTGGTGAGTAGAAATTAAATACAACATAAACTTACATACATACATATACCTATAAATAAATTAGTTAGAGGAAATACTTAAATTATAAAGCTGTAGCGGAATTTGATTTTATATTTTTACCTGAGGGTAACTAAAATACATACGATGCTGAGTAAGTGTTGAAAATGTTTATCCGGAGAGTTTATAGATTTTTTGATTCATACCTGCATAGTGTTAGCTTTTAGCGAAAAATGTTTAAGCCTTGAATGTTTTTTTTCTATTTGCCGCAGAGATTATAGATTAAAATTTTGCTAAAAAGTAAATGCTGGGTTATTACATCATTGTCTAATGATATCACATACGATCACAGCTCACAGATCTCCCCTTTGCTTCGATGTGCAACTTACTAGCAACAATTATTCAATTGATTTTTTTTTATAAATATATTCTTCTTTAATTATAAATGCACCATTTTTCATAAACAACGAAATTCTCGTTTATTTTTCTTATTTTTATTTACATTTTTGTCTCATTTTCTCATTTCTATTCAATAACTTCTTCCATCATCGCTGAGTGAAGTTTCTCAAGCATATTAAGGAAAGAAGTTTTTAATTTGTATTTATGCCATTTTATTATTACATAATAGCTATTAAAATATTGAAGCTGTGTGTGTTATCGTTATAAATTCCTACTGTATATAGTAAAAATACGAAAAGCATTAAAATTAAAAGGGAACCTCAACACAGCTCAGCTCAGACTGACGCCTCGCTTCAATTTCAGTGTCTCGACTTTTAAGATATACATTTACACTATGCATATAGTTTTATATATGTATGAATGTTCATATCTATTTACTTGTTGTTGCTGACGTTGCTGTTGCTGCTGTTGTTGTTGTATCTTATGCTGTCATCATCATGCATGCATTCCATGAATTCCGAAATTTCAAAATCAACAACAACAATGACAACAATGATGTCATTCATTTTTCCAATTCGATATCAAAAATTTTTTGTTGTTTTTATTGAATATATTTTTTCACTTTCATTTAAGCTTCGATTTGTGTATGAGTTGATATTGATGTTGCCACATTGGAATTTTCAATTAAAAACACCCAAATCTAATATTTTTTTTTAAGTTGAAGCGAAATATTCAAGCAGATCTTCTTCATTAATGATTCAACTGAAAGAAATTTCTCAAATGATTTCATACTATAATGACGGTTGTAATGTAGCCGATCGGTTAGGTAAAAATTCCCCTCCTTCTAATGAAAATTAATATAACTCATAATTTAATTACAGAAAATCTGAAAATGTTTCCACTACTTATTACCAGATCTTTCAGTTTTAAGAATTTTTAAGCCATGAATCTAAACAACAACTAAAATGAAATAAATTTATACAGTTTGTCTCCAGATTTGTCTTCTATATAAAATTTTAACATTTGTAAAGTTGAGACTAAGCCCAAAAGGTAAAAACTGAAACCTGAAAAATCTTTTGCGTTTCTGCTCTTAATTAGATAAGTGGATGTTTACACGGGCGCAAGCATGAACGCCTGTCTGAAAGATAGAGGTAGAAAAAATAGGTTGTTAGAAAAAGACAGACGAGTTTCTAACTACCTATTTTTATACCTCACTCTTTGAGACATCCGTTCATGCTTGCGCCCGTGTGAACAGCCACTAAAATTTGATTTACCTCTCCCAATAAATTGTCGAAATGATGGGAAAATTTGAGCCTATATATCATCTGAAGAGGACAACAAATCTATTATTCTACTTGCTAAGGTTTAAGGTCTAACTAATTTCTTAGTCTGGGTTAAACCAATATAAATATCCTTATCATTAATTTTATTCTGGCTGGTAACTCATTGAATAGTAATTCTTTTTGATGAAGGCAGATGGAAACATTATTTGACTTAAAAAATGGTCTCATAGCCCTAGTTAGCTGGGCAAGCTTTTTAGTCTGAAAAACCCTGACTCATGTGCCAGTCCCTAGCTAAGAAGACTAATTTCTAACAAGTTCTGTTTTTAAGCTCAAGCTTAGCTTTTTGAATTTATCCTTTATTTATGAGATTTATGGACTTCATTCTAGTATTTTGTAATCGAGTTAGTAGACCAGTAAATTGATTGGCCAAAAATATGGCAACTCTCAGTTACTGTGTTTTTGAAGTAGACTAATGCCTTTATATTAATTTTTTGAAGTGTTTTGTTTTTTTGTAGCTGTATTGCATTTGCTGGCATTGCTGCACTTGCTCCATGTAGTACGTGCTTAATTGTTTTTTTTTTAACATAGCATATTATTTTTTTTATTAACAGGTTCTTAATGTAATTAGTCATAGCAATATCTAAGTATGTCTCATTAGAGCCTACATTTCATTCTCACTTGTGTGTTATTAAAAAATTACTTACGAATGTTATGAGTCAAATACTCGTAGCTCTATTTGCATTTGCATCAACTGTGACGTCATTTTTACAGTCACACTTTGTGTTTTCATACATGCATATGTACATTAATAAATTATGCATATATAGTTTACCACTATAGTTAACACCAAATCAACCAAGCGTGTTAAATTCCAAGGTTAATTTTCGTATCAATTTCAATATTCAACATTGCCGGTCATTAGGTTTTTCGATATTAAAATACTTACACCAACAAACTATTAAAGTTTTGAGCGCTGAGAAATTAATAATATTTATAAAAAAAAAAAGCCGCACTTTTTTTTCTTTTTAAGTTCTGTAAGGTTTCATTAACTTATAAACTCTAATACTGAATAAAATATTCGTTTTTTATCTTTGGCTATCACGGCTTAGTCTTTTTGATTTAAAATTTATCTTCTTTTTTTTTGTAAAAATTATAAAAATCTCTTTTCATTTATATGATTTATTTATCAAGCAAATATGGATTGGTATTTTATATGTAATAAATAAAAAAAATTAACCATTTTCATGCATTGCATACAATTTTATAAGTACTTTGAACTCGATACCTCAAAAAATAGCGTCTGGTTTAAAAATCAAAAGTATAAAAATATACCAGAAAGATAAGATATAAATTAACAGAGCAATACAAAAAATGAAAGTAACAAGTATTTATTTTTTACATACTTGCATAGCATAAATAAACAAAAATAGCAAAGCAAGAAAAAAAGGGATAAAAAATTCAACATAAATTGGCAGCACTGTAAATAAATAATGTTTATCGATAGGTTTACAAATTGTTGCAAATTAACGATAAAAACTTATGGAAAATAAAGAAAACAATTGTCAAAATTCATAATAGATGGCATACATGTACATATAAATTTATACTCAGAGCTGGTTTTATTCAATTACATTACAATCCCAATTACAAATTCCCTGGAATTCCAGGGAATTTGTAATTGGTACTTTTTGCTTTCAATTCCTTAGTAATGGAATTGATAAAAGTTTCAATTCCATTACAAGAAATTGTAATCGGTAAATAAAATTTTTAAATTCTTAGGCAATGGAATTGAAAATATTTTCGATTTCATTACAGGGAATTGTATTTTGTAATTAAAAAAGTAATTTAATAAAAAGGAATTTAATATTTAAGTGTAATCAATTACTTACTTGGAATTAAATTTCAATTTAGTTGGAATAATTCATCGAAAGTAATTGATTCCGTTTTAGTTCAATTCCAAAAAATAACAAATTAGGTTTTTATTTCACGAAACAAAACCATTCGTTAGCATATCGGCGAGGTGACCCGCATTTATACTGATTTTTCTCTGATTCTCCATAATGTGTTTATTTTTTAGTTTTTGAAATTGAACTCAATTACTTTCGAGGAATCATTTCAACTAAATCGTAAATTAATTCTAAGAAAGTAATTGATTAATAAATTCCTATCCATTCAAATACAATACTTTTTCACTTCCTTTAAGGAATTGAAATATTTTTAATTATAAAATACCCTTTAATGAAATCGAAAACTTTTCCAATTCCATCACCTGAGAATTTAAAAAATCCTTGTAATGGAATTGAAACTTTTTTCAATTATATTACTAAGGAATTAAAAAAAAATAACAAGTAAAATTCCTTGTAATTGGAATGGAGATGTAATTAAATCCCTAATGAAATCATTACTACCCAATTCTGTTTATACTAGATACACTAACGGATCCGAGGGAGGGCTTTGGGGGTAAGACCACTCCTTGTAATTTATATCTAGTACACTATAATTATTGCTCCTGAATTAAAAAACGATTTGAAGGGGCCAATATGTTAAATGCCTTCTTTCTCAAATTTCTAGATCCGCTGGTGTATTCATATGTACATATCTAATAGATACTACATGCATTAGTATTTTATCGAGATACATTCATTTATATTTTTGTATTAATATTTACTTTGTATATTAACAAAAACAAATTTTTAACATTTAATTCTCTTTGAAAAATTGATACACAATTATTTTATAAATTAATTTTTAAGTATAATACTATTTAATTTTAAGCTTTAGGATTCTTTATTTAATAACATTAGAAGCATTGTTTGATACTACATAATTTAGTGCCCTAAATTTCTCTGAAAAACTTTGCAAATATTGGAACATTTAACTGCGGATTACTATAAATTTTTTTTTCTATATATTTTTTTGATTATGTTTGCTTGTAATTGTAGTCTAATCAGCTGATTGTTTCTTTTTTCTTTTAGTATTTTTGTGGTTTAGATAAGTCTCATATCAACCAACAAATTGTGCGACAAAAAATATTCCATTTTTAGAAATGAACTACAAAACTATTGCAATAAACTTAAAACTTTAGCAAAAATATTTCTTATTTAATTTATTGTTATATAACTGAAAACGTTTGCTATGCTAAAATTTTGCTATCTTCTGCAAATTTTAATTAGCAAATACTTTTTTTTTTTTTGTTTTTATGTCAATACAAGAAAAACTGGAATGTTGAAAGTTTTAAAAATTTTAATTAAATATAATAATTTTTTATCACGTGTTTTATTATTTTACTTTAATCTTCATATGTAGGTACGTTATACCTGCATAAAAACCGGCTTTTTTCATTTTCAGTATTTTTTAGTCTCCGCTTCTTTTTGTTATTGTCAACATTTTCATGAATATTTTTTGTAATTTTTCTGTGCCTTCGGCGCCCACATACTCAGCCATTTCGTTACTCAGTTCAATTCAATTTTGTTTATTGTTTGGTTTGTCAAATATAATTTAAGGTAAATTTGTCTAGTCTCTGAAACAATTAGCATAATTTTTTGGTGGCGTAGTGTAATTAGTTATTAGTCGTTAGTTTATCTATTTATTTATTATTTTTTTTTTGGTGAAAACAAAATTGTTAAAATTTATTTCTGTTGATTCATCGTTAAATTATTACGAATTTTATTTATTTATTTTTCGGCTTTAATAATAAGCTGAATTCTTTGTTTTGTATTTGAGCTTTTCAATAAAAGCGTTAAAAAAAAGCCGGAAGTTGCAACGAAATAAACGGAAAATTTTAGCGAATTTGTTCGTATGTTGTTTATTAACGTTGCTAATATGTTAATATTAACTTACTAGTATAACTTGTTAGTATTAAATGGAGTTTATTATTCTAGCAGTTGGGTTAGAGAGTTTATGCCATGAGCACTTAGTACTGGAATGTTTTAACTACAATTTCTCAAATAATCCATTATATTACTAAACCTTAGCATCGAACTTAGTTTAAGGTGTTGGTTTCCAGTATTTTCTTTTCAATTTGTTTACTCGATTATAATAAATTAGACTCAAATTTAATTCAGTTAATAAAAGTTTAAATTTCCCATTTAAAGCCAATTATTAAAAAAAAAAGCCAACTCTTAAGTCATAAATTTGCATGTTTTTTTTACTTAATATCTTAGTAATATTTACACACTCTTTATTATCAATTTATTCACACTTCAAACAATTTACTATTTACTCGTTTAGTGCAACTTTCTATTCAATAAACATAACTAACTAACTTTTAGCACATTTGATCTAGTTATTTCTCCTACACTTTTCACGTATGAAAACGACAAACAAGCATTCAAATTCTTCGCTTTATTTACACATATTTATTGCCAGTAAAAATGCAGTAAATTTTATACTTTTATATCTAAAATTTTATTATCACTGATCATTTAGATTTTTATACCATTGCATCTATTTACTTACCATACCAGGAATTTCAACTTTCTGCTAAAATTTCTTAAGCCTAATAATAACAAAAAAAAAAGTTGTTTAATAGCTAAGTGCAATTTTTACAAATTTTTTTCTAGCAGCGGTAAAAATAAAATTAATAAAAATAAACGAAAAATTTCTACAATGTGTTCAATTAAATTGTTTTTTTTTTTATTTTTTTTTTTTTTAAATCATAACCTAATTGACTCTCCCAATTTAAAGGTGAATATTTACGAAATACTGTCAAAAGTCTTAAAAATTTACAGAAATAAATTATTTCGAAACTGATTTAATACCCTACATCATATAATTTCAACTTTAGTTTCATTTAATATTTAATGATATTTATTGATATTTAGTAATATTTAAAATCAAATCAGGAAGTTCAAGCAGTACACTCATGGAAATAGATATACTTCAACTCATAAAGTGCGATTTATTTGTAAGATTTTTATTTATACCGAACATACTTTATAATAAATACCAAGTTCGAAGAAATAAGATGTGTAATCACCGCGACCACTTGAATAAATCTGGTTTGAAAAAAACACTTCAATGATTTTTCCAGGCTAGAAACGGATAACTTCATTATTTCAAAATTTTTCTCCGTGAAACATTCAGTTGCGACTCCTGCTTGGTAGATAAAAGTGTCGTTTTACTGAATATTATGTTAGATTTATTAATTTTGAAACGATAATTGACAGGCTGAGAGAAAAAGCGAGCTAAAATTTAAATAAGAGAAAAAGTGAAATAATTTAGTGTGTGAGTGCAAGAATGGCATAAGTATAACGGTTTAGAGTGAAAACGAAACGCCTTAAAAGTAATAGCAAAAATGGTATAACAATTCTTTCAGAGCAAGAACAGCATAGTTTTTTATTCCGTTTTCGCTCTGAACATATTTCGTTTCATTTGTGCTCTGAACATATTTCGTTTTGCTTTTGCTCTTAAGTAAAATTATTCCATTTTTTTCTGAACGTAGAAGTTATACCACTTTTCCTCTCAGCATCTCAATTGAAAAGCACTTTATTTCATTTTTAACAAAAAATGTTAATATTTTGTTTGAGACACAAAACGAACTCTTTTTTAGATATATAGTACCAGAAAAAATTATAACAGTCGTTTGAACGTTTTTTATTGCCAAAGATAATCATTTCGCATTGACCGGTCCATTACAAATGTGATGTTGCAAATTCGAAACATGCCTTTTAGTAATGTGTCTATAGGGGAAGCTAAACCTTATTGTGAGCTATTTACAATCATTTAAAATTTTCCCAATACGTCTTATTTAAATATCTAAATCCAAATCACTTCGAATTTCAGATATAATAAGTGTATTAGGATTAGGTTTTTTGTCCAAGCCGCTTTATTGTCCTTGTTTCAACTTTTACCACGCCTTAATACGCCGCAGAATAAGATATATACAAAGTAATTAACAAAACCTTTAGTTTGTTGTAATAGTGAATTTCCGCTGAATATTTTATAATCGAAGTATATTTATTTCCATGGGTGTATATCGAGCCAAGATCCCAAAAATCGTAAGCGCAATTTTTTCGGAAATGATTTTTTTATCAAATATTTAATTCTGCAAATTCATTCATGTATATTGTCAGTGATTCTAGAGAAAATCACTTGGAAACTTTTAATTTCCCATATAGTGTCGTAGAAAAAAGAAGTATAAAAACCATCTGTAAATTTCATTTTTTTGCCGCTTACGATAATTTGGCGATCAAGCCGCGATATATGAAAGAGTGGGCGAATCAAACTGGATGAGAGAAATGGATATAATTAGGATAATGGCTTAGGATCTGGCATATATTGAAATGTTTTACAGTTTGTATTGTGTTTAACCCTTTCAATCCTAAATAAAAAATTGTAGAAAATTTAATTATTTGATTTAGATTATTTATCATAACGACGACAGACAGCAGTCTGTTTTTGTTTGAATAAAGATCGCAAACGTTTAACTCCTGTCAGATTCTACCAGCACAAATGTGTTGGAGGGCTCTGAAAAGGTTAAATCTAAACCCACCCACCGTTTAATGTTTTTTTTTTAAATTTTTTTTTTTCAAAGTATAATTATTCGATATGTATCTTCTAAATAATTAATTTTTTTTTGTGGATTTCGGAATATGAACCTTACTCAAAATTAATAAAAATTCAGTTTAGTAATTTATGCTAAGTACGACAGTATAGTCTAGCTCTGTTCAAAGTAGTTGATACCTAACCATTATACACAGAAAGAAAATAAAATATCTCACACTTCAATTGTAATTAGCCAATCACAGTAATTGGCTTCCATTTAGAACGAGCTATGTAAATCCTGAAAATATACGCTCATATCTCACAACAAAGTTAAAATGATATAGAGCATATCAAAAGTCGGTCAAGTTCGAATTAAACAATCGAATGATTTCATTAACAAATGCTTTTATTCATTGCATTCACATTGTCAATGATAAAATATAAAATTGATAATAAACATAAAGAGTTATAAATTGAATACTGACATTTAATAATAAACAAATTTCACAATTCCATATATGAATGGTTTATGTAGTATGCTTAAAAAAAAACAGAACCTTATCATTTGTTCTTAGAGAGTATACACAATAAAATGACTAATTTTAACTTATTTTTTTCTTTTTTTATATATTTATTCACTTGAAGCTATTCTTATTTAAATTTTGACATTGACACGTTTACTTTGCAACACACAAATGAAAAAAAAAAAACTTTTTAAATATTAAGTAAAAATAACAAAAAATACTACAATTTGTGATAAAAAAAAATTGTTTTTATTTTATTTATTCTTGAATTAAATGTTCTTGAAATATTCCTTGGTAAACCGTGTTTTGCATAATTTTATGTGACTATCAAGAATTTTATAGCTTATCTGAAATATTTGCGTAAAACTGAAACTAAAATTTGGTGTTTTTATTTTTGGAAATAAAAAGAATAAAAAATTCATTCTACATAAATCTAATGAAGCGTTGGTTTTTTTAAAGGGGGAAATGAGTTATGTGTTTTAAGAATTAAAGTTTTTTATAACAGTGGTGGTTTCTGATAAATGATTTTTAATCAAAATGTTTGCGAGAAAAATAATGAAGTCAATCGGTTTCCAGGCTAAAATTTTTTTTCGTTCATAAATTTAAAGCTTAAAAAAGTGGGAAAAAATAGCATCTGTGTTTTATACAATACATGAAAAGAAACAACATAATCGTCATCAATATCATCAACAATGAATGTCGTTAAATTTCACGTACAGTTTGACTCATTTGTATATACACACAACGTATAAGTTTTTTAAATTGTTTTCTCTACATATTAACGTCAGATTTACGCTTTTCTACGAATTATTTGTGAATAGCTAATAGTTTAAATTATAACGTCTATTTTTGAGCGTCTGTTTTTGTTTCTTATAATTCTTAATGACGACATCATCGTTTGATTACATGGAGCTTTCAACTCTATAGGGTA
This sequence comes from Toxonevra muliebris, assembly GCA_963691655.1. Classification (NCBI taxonomy): domain Eukaryota; kingdom Metazoa; phylum Arthropoda; class Insecta; order Diptera; family Pallopteridae; genus Toxonevra; species Toxonevra muliebris. Next base: position 47,214,716 of record OY829327.1, read on the forward strand.
CAGTGGACCAGCGAAGCCACTTGCTTGGCCAAAAGTCTATTTTGGAAATAGACAAAACTAAAAATACAGTTTTAAACAGTATTAATTATAGTAGTTTTCCTATTAATTTTGTCATGTTCCGTTACTTCTTCTCTTTACTATAGTCGCGCAAAGTAAAAAAAAAATTCATTTTATCAATTACCACTCGAAAGAACATTATTCCTTTTTATGTTTTTATCTACCTATACCCAAGGAAAAGAAATATTAGTTTCTATTAAAAGTACAAAGATTTCTGAGTTATGTATACAGGCTTCTTTAGATCCTTATCTAAATAAACAAGTAGCTCACTTTTTATTTAGGAAATCTAATTAAAATAAAATATGTCTGTTTCTATGCAAACTAGTGTCTCAGTTTTTAAGCTATCGACTTGAAACTTAGCATTGAGTTTTCTTTCTGTTTCAGCGGCTGATATTGCTTTCGCCATTTTAATTTTCAAAATTTTGAGCACAGACTTGAACTCAGCTGCCGTTAAAACCTCCGAGTAACAGATTTCAAGCAAATCAGAAGATTTTCTGACTTTTAGCCAACAAAGTAAGTTTGTTGGGCCACTGTGTAGTGACGTACTTATTAAATGAAATTTATTTTGTAAAGAGAAAAAGAGTGCAAAAATAATCCTAGACCCTTAACTCTTTATTATTATGCACTGCGACCTAAAGATCTATTGTTCCCCGCCTAGGACTTATAGCAACTCTGTTAGTCCTAGCTCTGTTAAGAATTTTAGTATTAGACCTACTTCTAGAGACTTTAACGTTTCATCTGGTATTAAATAGTCACTCAGATGTTTCTTCCTGTTTTGCATGAATTGAAGGCACTGTCCTAAAATGTGTATTGAAATTTTTAAGTGTTCATAAACCGTTGGACAGTATTCTCATTGTTGTTAGGTGGTAGTTTAACGTAGAATGTCTTGTTAGGATACCTGTTATGATTCTAGGATAGTTTTTTGCTAGCTTCATTTAGTCTCTAAAGCGTTTTAGATTGTAATTCCCTAGTAGTGTTTTCAACTGTCTTTGACCTGGTTAAGTAGCCCAGTATAATTTCCTTAACTTTTTTTCGTCCTCCCTGATTATCGCGGAGAGGGATCCTTTTCCCATTCTGCAGAATGGTTCTGGACTGATAAATGAGGTTTCCGGCCCCTTTTTGCTAGCTCGTCTGCTATTTCATTATCCTTTGTTCATGTATGATCCGGAACCTAGAGAATCCACACTTGGTTTCGGGATTCAAGCATATTTAGTTTGTCAAGACATTTCGACACGAGTTTGGAGTTCACCTGTCGGCTGTCGGTAGGGATAGCAATAATCTTGTTCCGGTTGTTTCGCTTGAAATTGAAGAAGGCACATCTATCAATAGCGTATATTTCCCCCTGATAGATGCTAGCGTACCTACCCATAGACTCCGAATATTTTACCCTCGACCCATCAGCAGTAAGTGGCCCTTAACTTTTTGGAAATAATATATAATTTTTTTAATGCGGAGAACAAAATCAGTTGAATTCCTAAACCGATTTTGTCTACAGTTAAATTTATAGCGAAAAGGAAATTCTATGCGAAATAACCTACATTAGCTTTTGGGTTTGAAAACCGCAGGCTTGAGTAATTTTTATTGTCTGGTATCTTTCTTCACGGTATTACGGTATTACTTATGCCGTTCTTGCACTGACACACTAAACTATTTCACTTTTGCTCTTATATAAATTTTAGCCCGCTTTTCCTCTCAGCCTGTCACTTATCATTCGAAAATGATATAAAACCAAATCGTCCTCATTTGAGAGGCTGAGAGGAAAAGTGGTATAACTTCTAACTTCAGAAAAAAATGGAATAATTTTACTTAAGAGCAAAAGCAAAACGAAATATGTTCAGAGCAAAAGTGAAACGAAATATGTTCAGAGCGAAAACGGAATAAAAAACTATGCTGTTTTTGCTCTGAAAGAATTGTTATACCATTTTTGCTCTTACTTTTAAGGCGTTTCGTTTCCACTCTAATCCGTATTACTTATGCCATTCTTGCTTATAATGGCTCTCTGTCCTCAAATGATATGTCTAATTTGAGCTTATATTTTTCAAATTTGTTTAAAAACTATATTATAAAATGAAAATTTGTTATCACACAATGGAAATACCTCCAAATATCTTTATCAAACAATTCATAACATAATTTATAAAACAAATAAAACACAAAGAATTATCGACTCAAACATTAAAAGTTAGAACTAGAAAGGTAAAAAATGTAACCTATTCAAGACAGTATGGTTGGTAACCTTAATGGTATAGAGACTTTTTGTGGAAACAATTGGGCATTGAAGGTTTATTAAAAATTGACTTTTTTTTCTTTTTGATCAAATATTCGCGTGAACATACTCAAGTGTCAAGTTGACTCATTTCTTTGAACTAAACACAACTGAATATATTTAATTTTACCCATGCCACGCCTTTGGAAAACAAATCGTCTCTGCGTCACTGTTGATTGGTCATCTATAAATAATTAAAATGTTCAATTTGTGGATTTGACTTTGTTCTCAAAACTGTTGCTATTTTAAATTTGTACCTTAACCGGTTGATGACAAATCTTTTTTGTATGATAAGATATACATAAGTTAACAAATATAACACTTAGCCATAATGATTAATAAACATTTCTAAAATGAAATAATGAATAACTTTAAAGCATTAAAAATATTTTAAAACGAATATAAAAGATAATTTCATTTCTTAGAAATTTAGCATGACCATTTTTCGGGTCAAACTTTAGTTTGATGTAACCGGTTGGAAAATAAAAGAAAAAAGAAAAGTAGAAAAAAAAAAACTAAATTTAATATTCTTCAGTTGAAGAAATGTATGTCTGTTTGTATGGATATAATGATTATTAAAATGTCCATTCAATGACAACTTAAATGGGCAACAAGAAGCGACAATTACTTACAACTGGAAAAACTTGGAGAAAATCTTGAATAAATAGGAAAATAAAATAAAAACTAAAGATAAACAGAGTTGAATTGAAAGGAATGCGATTAAAACACTTAAAGAAAGACAGAAACAAAAAATAATATTAAAACTGTGACGCTTAAATATTTACCATCCGCAATGATAATAATAGTAAAAGACAAGCATACATATGTACATACAAATGTATGTACATTGTAATGTTATTGTTAAACGGGAGCAAAACAATTGACTTCGATGATGGAGCTTCAGGTAGCAGATGATAGTGAAGACAAATGGGCAGGTTACGTTAGATTGAGTAGAGGTACAAGACAGGAGACGAGATTACACTGCTACTTGCTGCACAATAATCAGACAACATAAAACGGGAGACAAGACACTACTACAATACAAGGCATACATACATACATACAAACATACATAAATTTCATTAGAGTAGTGGAATTGGGGACTTTTTCTTCCACATCTTTTTCTCTTCTTTTGCTTTTTCAATCAACTTTGATTAGAATCATGATCATTGCTGATAAATAAATCTTGAAAGTTGTATAACTTGAAAGTAGAAATAGACATAGAAGCTGCGAGCTGTGAGCTGGTCGTTCGCTCATTCTACTCACCTTGAAAATGTGAAATTTGCGGATAAGAAAATTATACTAGTAAAAAGACACAGCGAAAACGAAGACAACCGCAGGCGGTTATAGAAAATTATAAGCAGTTGTTGGATGAAAACTCTAAAGAAGGAAATATCTATCTAATAATGCAGAAAGACAACAACAACATGTAAGAACGTGTGGTTTAGAAATTCTTCAAGTTTATAGCTGTTTTTCTTTCTTTTTTTTTTGTATGTGGACAAAAGCGTTTATATTATTTATACCGGCATAATTTCATTTCATAGGCTATAGACTAAGGCTAAGGTGAAATAAAAAAAAAATGGCAAATGATACATACAAAACTTTAGTTCCATTATGTACGTGTATGTGTGTGTGTGCTTAACTTCCTAATAAGAAATTCCTTTCTTTTTGTTGAGTTGCATTTTAATCATCTACTTAGTTGCTGAATTAAATTTTAATTAGTTTTAATAAATTGTTTTGTGTCTGTGTTTAATTATCTAGTAGAAAATATGACAGCTTACCAGTAATTAACTTTGATCTTTCTCATATTTCATATTACCCAAACAGAAAGTTTGTGAAATTCGGCATTGTTAAGTTCTAATCCAGATAAATCCTAAATATTTTCTTGAAAATATTTAAGGTACTGAAAGTAGTGTTAAAAAGCTAAAAATTCCGCTCAAATTTCAAAAAACCATTCTATGTTATATTCCTGCCAGTTTTCTAGAATATTTCTTTGCTAAGCCAGACATTTGCGCATCAAACCTCAACTTAAGCACCCAAAAATCGACATACTCATGTTATTTTTTACTTCCCACACGTCTAGGTTCAGAAGTGTCAAAGTTTTTACCACAATTCATTAATAGCAAACAAACACAGAAAAATTAATTAACATGACTAAACCACAAATGCCAAATTGAAGTTTACTTTTTTTTGCATTTTTCTTTGGAATGCTCAACCATCACCACCACCACCACCAACTACCAACTGTCTAAATATAAACCTATTTTTCTTGTTTGCTACTTTCTCATGCTCCTTTTCATTAGCAATTTGGCGTAGGTTGCACATTTTTTGACATTAAAACTTATTATGTATTACCATGAAAATGTACATTGGAATTTTTTAACTAGGTAGTTACATACAAATGATGTGAATTCGAAGGTGAAGAGAATAATTTTAATGTTGTATTTATTAATTTTACGTTTGTTGCTTTGCAATTTTTCCACGCTTAAACAAATTATATTAACCCGTTTAGAACATCTGTATGATTTTTCGTACAGCAAATTTGAAAATTCATTAAAAATGCATTTAAAAAGTTTTTGTTGTTAGATATTTCTCTATAAGTAGAACTACAAAAAAATTAAAGTTTCCTCTTCCCTCATTTTTAGGGTCTTTTTTCTCCCAAAAACAAAAAAAAACACATATATATATATATATATATATATATATACTTGGAATTTCTCTTATAGAAAAAGAGGAGGGAGGTAATATTCCAATTTTTGAGGTTCCACTTATAGCCATGACGATAATAAATCGTACGCACTTTGGTTTTTTAAAATCAGAACTTTTTAGAACTTGAGATATCAGTACAAAAAATATCATATTGAGAAAAACGCGTTTAAAGCTTTTTTTAATACGTTTAAAAATTTAAAAAAAAATATTTTTTTATGCAAATCTCTTTTAGTCAGACATCCCTGGTGCATACTGAAGGTCTTCCAGTTCTGTCAACTTTAATTGGGCCTTTTTTCTGCTGTACGTGCTTCTTTAGAATGTTCTCCGCTCCTTCTGTTGGTTTGAGCTATGTGAGTTTCGTCGATTTTCAACGTCCGAAAGCATATTTATTTTTTTGCGATTTTGATAGAAAAAAGTATGCTGATTACGAATCGGTTGTCAGTTTTTCAAAATTCAAAATAGCGGATCGAATATTGCGGAAGATTTTTTCAAATTTGGTCTGGTTAACTTGAAAGTAGTTACACAGGGATTTTCGATATCTTACGGGATTACGAATATGGCATCAGATTTTGAAAATGCAAAATGGCGGATCCAATATGATCCAATATTGCTTGAAACTTATTACTAGAGGATTTTCGAGGTCACTGATTACGAATTTAATGTCAGATTTATAATCAGCTACCCTGAAAACTCCTGAGTAACGAGTTTCAAATGAATCCGATGAACTTGAAATTTGCCTGATATTTTGAGTTTTGAAAATCCGAAATCAGATTCGTAACCAGTGTCCCCAGAAACCCCAGAGTAATGAGTTTCAAACGAATCTGTTCAATTTTTAAAAATTCTTCCGCCATTTGGAATTTTAGAAATCTTATGTCAGATTCGTAATTAGCGACTCTGGAAACCCTTGAGCAACAATTTTGAAGCCAAATAATTGTTCACTTTAACAGTTGCTCTCTCAAAAACTTTTTTTTTTGACGTTACGTCTCTTTTTTAGTACACCAAGGCATAACATTCGTTTTATTTCGAATTTTTTACTAATATTCTAAGAGAATATTCTTAAAACTATGAGGAATCAAAACATCAAGAAAAAAAAATCGATGTTCTTAAAATTTTAGACTGGGATGTCCCCTTAATACTCGCTATGATTAGCGACTTAAAGAACTTGAAAATGAGAGAATAATTGACCAAAGAGAGAAGGAATTATTTGGTGAATTTAAATGAGTTTTTAGAGGGGATGTTAGCTATTTTAGCAGGTTATATTTAGAATAAGGTTCAGTTTTTAACCATAAATTAGAATTTGAAAATTAAGTATTTTACTTGGAATAGTGCTACAAGCGATTGATCAAGTGTAGGCAGGCTCTCTCAAATTAAATTAAGACGCAATTTTTTTCCAGTAGAATAACTTCCTATCCTCAGTATTGCCTCTAATTTGTTTGTCGTATTTCTTATGCATTTTATTACAGCTCACAGTTCCATCGAATTCAGTATCGAAGTTTCGTATTCTCGTAAGCTCTTTAATCTTCATTCACTGTCTATGATGACAGTCTTATATGTAAACATTATTTTCAAGCGTTTACTTCTAAATTGTTTCTAAGTCCTAGCATATATAAACTCCTATTTCCTTAAATTATGCTTAGCTATATCTAGAAAATTAACTCTAGAAAACTGAGACTGAAAATCTCAACTGAATCAATATTTGTTAAATATATACTATAATTCTCCACATTACTATGGTAATTCCATTTAATTAAACCATTTTGGAAAATGTAAATGTATGTACATATATGCCAACGATGATCAGCTAGCTGACCAGTTTCACTGGCAAAAAACCACTTCCATTACGGTATACATTTTATGGGCATATATTGAACACTTTCAAGTCATTGGATTACAAAGTTAATTGGATAATTAAAAAGCCAGACACTATAGTAGCAAAAATTCAATACATAGTTAAACTGAGTTTGTAATTTGTATGTAGATTTTGATATATTAGTTGAAAAATAAAATTGGTTTATTTTATTGAAGAAACAAAAACAACTTATTTGGATTGTCTCTCCTTTTCTTTCGTGGCTATAGCGGCTGGTAAACTTCGTAACTTTTAAGGTTAGGTTATGTGAAGCGCAGCAATTATAACATAAATGAAATAGTGAAATTATTTCCATTTTCCATAAATTTAATTAATTGTCAATTCAAATGATATTTCTGAAGAATTGCTGTATAAAAAAAAGCTAATCAAAAAGAAAAGAGGTTTTCGGTAAAACAAACTACATATAAAGTAAATGAAACAAGTACGAATTCAAAGTCAATTATAGCGCGAATAGCGTAACTGGGCGTAAATAGATGATGCCTAAAGCAATAAGATAATCCGGTTAAAGTTGTTTTTATACTATCTACCATATATATAAAATATATCAAATGAATGAATACATATCGTACTCAAATATGATGACGTTGTTTGTCTCACTTAAGTCTAAGAGTTGTTTAAAAATAGTAATTATTAATATTTACTTATTATTATTTATTTTTACAATTCACTATATTTTTATTTTTATGAAATTAGGTTAAAAGTTTGAAATTACAGAAATCTGCGATAGATTCATATTACAATACTGCAAAAACCAAGTGTCATTGTATGCTTTAATGCGTTTCTAGATGAACGAACTATTGAAATTGATAAGTATTTTCTTAAGAAATAATAAATAATATTTAAAAACAAAATATAAATTGAAATAAAAAAAAATATTCATATAAAACTATAGTAAATGTTGCGGAACTATTTTGGTGGGAAAAATCTATTAAAAACGAAAATTTTTTCGTCGCTGAAAATAGAAAAAAAGCAAAAAAGAGTAAAAATAATACAACCAACCATTTCAACGGTTCGTTAGGCACTCAAGGCAGCGGAATAATAAAAACATTTTTAAGAAAACTGAAGCTAAAATTAAATAAATGCATTTATAAATGGCAAAACAAAAATGTAAAAACCGAAAAAAAATTACAAGAAAAATCAACAAAAATAACTAATATAAAAATAACTACTCTATTACTGGTACTAAACACATAATTATTGAGTATGGTAGTATGCCTCTTTAATGCAAATTTTCTGTCTGCTGCCTTGAGGTAGAGGAGGGTTGCCATGTATACTTGTTAACATGAGTTCACTTCACGCTCAATGCACTTGATTTTTTATATATTTTTTTTTTTTTTTTATTTTTTTTCATGCATTTATTTTTTCTACTCTAAGGTATAATTCTCTCATTCTTATCAGAAATAGATGATGAGACAAACAAACAACTCTAGTTGTTTTTGATACATGGAAGTTTAGTAGTGATTGTTTTCACTATTTATATAGAGTAAAGTGAGAACAAAGAAATGATAATAATAATGAAAAAAACTATATACAGGGTGACAATTGTAAAGTGACGCAAGTTTAATACTCTGCAGCAAGCTTTGCCATTTACCGTTACTTTAATTTAAAAAGCAAATTCATTCATCATTGGCTTTGCTTTTAATTTCATTTGAATTTTTGTTATTACATTTTGAAATTTCCATGAAAATGGACAAGGAAAATATTCGTCGTGAAATTATGAAATTTCATTTGGCAAATTATAGTAGCCGTCAAATTGCAAAGGCATTAAATTTGTCAAGTCGTACGGTAGACCGAGCTATTATTCGATATAATGAAACTGGGGGTTTTGGAGATAGAGACTGGGGAAAATTTTCAACAGTTGCCACTACTGGTTTAACAGAAAAAAATCGTAAACGAATCAAGCGAAATCCAAGGCGCTCAATGAGAAAAATCGCTAAGGAAGTGGGAGTAAACCGTGAAACAGTGCGAATCATTGCAAAATCAAAGCTTAATCTTAAGCCGTACAAGCTCCGAAAAGCTCAAGATCTGACACAAAAAAAGAAAGATTTGCGACTGCAAAGATGCAAGTCGTTGCTACGCTCCTCCGTGTTAAAAAATGTTGAAAATATCTTGTTTACAGATGAAAAAATTTTCACGGTTGAACAACATTTCAAAGCGCAAAATGACCGAATGTGGCTAACATCATCATCGCAACAAAATAGGACTGTTGGCCGAGTTCAAAAGCCAGCTTCCGTTATGGTATGGGCTGGAGTTTCCGCTAATGTCAGAACCCCTCTAATATTCGTTGAAGAGGGTGTTAAAATTGACCAGGTTGTTTATCGGAGCATTTTAAATGAATATGTTCATCCCTGGGCCCAAGATACATTTGGAAATGAAAACTGGACTTTCCAGCAAGATTCTGGACCTTCCCACATGGCAAAATTAACGCAAACATGAATAAAAGACAATTTTTCTGGATTCATAACATCTCAAGAATGGCCACCATACTCCCCAGACTTGAATCCAATGGACTACTCTATTTGGAGTATTTTAGAGAGTAAGGCTTGTGCATCTCAACACCACAGTCTGGAGTCGCTGACAAATTCATTAGAGAAAGCCTGGACTGAAATTGATCAGGAAGTCCTGCGGCGAATAGTCCTACGATTTCCGGATCGATTGAAGGCATGTGTGCAGGCTAAAGGAGGTTAAATTGAATGAGGTGAGGTTCAAATGAATACTTATATATTCAGCAATGTTAACACTTAATTGTACTTAATGGAAGTACGTCCTTTTGAAAATAACTGCTGAAATGTGTGCGTCACTTTACGATTGTCACCCTGTATATATAAATAAAAATAAAAAACAGTGTTAAATATTTACAATACTGAATTTTTTGCAAAAAATATTATTATAGAACAATTAATTTGTTTTGAAAGTAGGTAGTAAGTAGTAGAGGAAAAAACAGATTTTTCACGTTGTGTGATGACGTTACCGGCAATGATCGTGATGATGATGTAATTTGTTAGAGAACACATTTGCATTATATGAAAAAGTTTTGTATATTTTTATACGCTTACATAAGCAAAATAGCAACAGAACTTTCACTTTTTATTCTATTTAAATTTTTTTCTCTTTTGTATAAATTACAAAAAATATTTAAAATATTCTTGGCAGTAAAAAATTTAAATAAATTCCCATAGCTCCGAAAAGGATCAAAGCGCTAAATAGTTATATATTTATGCTTATAATTTATTTAAGTTTTGTTGAATATTGTTGTCTTCATGCCAATTTTATGGACAACCCAGAAAACGCGAAGGGAAGATGTTGAGATTTTTCGTTTGCATGTGCATTTATGCATTAAATTCCGCATTGGAACGTTTTTGAAGTTTTTTTGTTTTGTTTTTTTTTTTTTGTTTTCGACGCTGTTGTTGTTTGTGATCTAAAAATAAATGCATAATGTGAGTGTAGTATAGACGTAGTAGAAGTTAATTGTAGAAAACACAGGCAAGTGAGAATTAATTTAGAAAAATACCGTGCTATGTGAAAAAATAAAATCAAACTTTAAGATTTGCATCTCGAACTCAATTTGAAAAGAAAGTACCTACCATAAACTAATCGAATGCAACCCAACTGAAAACTTAATGCCATTTAGTTGAAAAATAGTTACAAATATTTGTGCTGAAAAGATTTTAAAACATAATCTGTTGATCATGAAAAGGTAATGAAATGAAATCTAGTCACACTTGATCTTTGATTAATATTTTCTACCCGACTTGAGTGTAGTAGAGATTTATGTGAGGAATCGGCGTGGTATTGTAGTTTTGAAAATTTTTCTATCAAATACTAAACTTCTCGTTAAAAATCTATTAACACTTAAAAATCAAATCATATCTTGTATTTACACAAAAACAAACAAATTTAAAAAAAAGGAAGAGCTCATACAAGCATCACAGTCAGCTCACTTCATGGTATCGCATTTAAATTCAGCATTAGGCGCCAAAAATCGCTTCACTATAAAACGCGCAAAATTAAATTAGACATTAATTTAAATTCAGCAAAAAGAAAAATAAATAAATAAGAAAAAAAAATTCGTTGATCTTGGCAAATAATTTAAGAAAATAATAAAAAAAACGAGTTCAGTATCACAATTATTGTGGATCGCGTTTGCGTTTAAGCTTTCTAAATAAATAAAAAACAAAATGTAAAAAAAGAAAAATAAATAACTTGTTAATATTCAAGTGACAAGATATAAAAGTAATAAAAAAAAGACTAATTACGCACGTATATAGAATATGTTTTTATTAAAAGACATAAAGAAAAGAGCAGAAATTGTGCTGCAAAAAAGAAATAATCGCAAAAGATGCGAAAAAAGAAAAGTAATTCGCAGAAAAACTACATTTGTATTGTATATTAGTAACTGCTGCAAGAATTTAATAAAATTGTTGTTATTAATTTTTTGAATTTGAATTTTTTTTATAAAAAGGCATAATTTCGCACAGACAAAGTATTAAATAGAGAGATTCTAGTAGTGAATAATTTTCTTAATTATAAAAGTTGCACGCCTTTGAAAATCATTGTTTATTCTGCTATTATATTCAAATTCAAATCAATTACTACGTGAACCCTCCGTTCTTAACTTTTCAAGTACCTACTAGCTGGCAATAAACTGGTTTTTTTTTTCTAATTCACCATTTTTTTTTTAAGTATATATGACGCGGACAAGATAAGTCAGAATTGTATTTTTGTTTTTTTACTGCTTAAATTTTATTTTATCTCTCTTATACTTCTGCTTATTTTTTTTTTTTTTTTTTTTGATTTTTTGTGTGCTTATTTTCTGTTTATTTTTATTATTCTTTTTAAAATTGAATTTGTAGCTTGAAAACAATTTTGTGTATCCACATCTCATATGAGTTTATCTTGTCATTTTTTGAGCTTAAATAGCATCATTGTTGTTATTGTTGACGACGACGCGTCAGTGTCTCCATCCAGCAATTGTTTGGCTTTCAGTGGAGCAAAAAAATACACCAAAAATAATAATATAAAATATAAAATAATAAAAAAGTCGTTCGAAAGCATTTATTTCGGCTGAGGCAGTTTAATGACATCATCAATAGAAGATTTAAAGAGTTTTAGTGTTTGCCAAATTAATAAGATTCTGTACTTTGTTTTGGTATACATATATGTAATTGTGAAGGAAATAAACATGCAGGGAGACTGAACTCAAAGAAAATTTTGTTTGAAGATAGATTTTTCTAGAGCAATCAAGTAGGGGAGTGTTCTCAGACTCGGATCATGTTTTGTTTTTTACCTTAACTTTTGTTCTGAGTTTCTTTTATTATATATCGTTCAATTTGTAATATTTTTGCAGAATATTACTTTATGTTTCGATTAGTAGTTTGGGAGCGATAAGCGTTAAAAAAAAAGTACCCAAACACGGGCCACCGTCAAAAATCGATGAAAAAGTTCGAAAAATTATAGAAAATGGCAGAAATAAAGTGAAGATGGACAAAAGAAGAATATTTAAATGAGATTTTTCATATTCTAATTGAAGTGAAAAGAAAATTAAAGTGAAAATTTAATTGAAAAGTAAAATGAAAAATGATCACCAAATAAACATTCAAAATTTATCGTAAACACATCAATGAACTATCTCTCTCTACTTACTTTGATCGTGACATAATTATTTTTTAAGTTATTCACTTTTAAAAACACTCCAAATAAATTTTCGGAAAAATCGCACACTAGATTTAAATAAACTAACGTGTTTGCAGTCTGAGTTTTCAACTGCGATTGTCATGAAATGTCAAGAAAAATTTGTGGTCGACAAGACGAACATTTTTGCAATAACATTTAGATGTTGCTAGTGGAAATATTTCAAGAACGGAGAGGTGGCCCGAGTCTCGGAACACTCCCCTATTTAAACCTTCAAAACAGGAAAATCAGCCGCTTGAAATAAATATCTGAAAATAGCACGTATACTAATTTAAACACCAGTAAACACGAATCTGCAATAAAATCTCAGGTAAAGTGACTCATATGATCGTCAGGTTATGCCCAATATATGAGGCACCGTTTTTATGTGTATCACGATTTTCGTCATATCGCTCATTTACTAAAAGACTGTCATAACTCAAAAAACGCGATTTTGCAGAAAACGCGTTTAAAGTTTTCAATTGACTCCACTTTGCAGAAAAAAAAATCTTATAATTCTCACGCGCAGAGTATACAAGATATTAATATGAAATTTTTACACAATATGAAGCGTGACAATGAATAATTCTGCATCATTAACTCAAAAATGGTTTGTTTTTTTTTTTGACTTATGACAGTCTTTTAGTAAATGAGCGATAGGCTCTTGTCCAATATATTAGGCAAAAGTCTGGTTTAATTCATTTTGAAATTTATTCAAAAAAATCAAACAAATTTTTTTTTAGAATTTCAGAGGCTGTAGTAGTTTTTGGGTAACCTGAGAAAATAAGGTGATCATAAGCAATAAGTATTCCGTAGAATCAAAAGTATTGAACACAGTATTTTAGAAGTTATTATTATTATAAGGCAACGAAATATGGAAAATATGCATTTTTATCGGATTTTGCATATTTTTCCACATGTTTTTTTACAAAAGTTTCATCAGCTATAGTCTCTCAGAAATATATATGTATAAGGATTTGTGTTATATAGTTATAGTTCTATTTACATCAAGTTTCCTATTTTCTTTAAATTAATTTTACTATTTTTTGTTGGGTTTTTATAAAACCTGCATATCCTTGTATAATTCGAATGTGATAAACCAGACTCAGAGAAAAACGCAAATATTGGTAAAACTTTATTCAATCCAGAGTCCAAAGTTTTCAGTGCCAACTGTAAAAACTGGAAAAGTAAAAAAAAAAACCGTATTGCCAAAATTCCAATGATGTTTTATTTCAAACAAAATTACATAAATATAATGAAAAACCGGAATAAATATTTTATTATACGAATGACTGTCAAAAAATATAATTTATAGCCAAATCAAAAACACACGAGTTTTTTACATAAAAGAAGAAAGAATTGCATAAAATGATCTTAGTATGCAAACAAACAAAACAACAACACCACCACCTTTCTAAAACATTAAAATCATCTCAATCAACAAAACATGGCAAAATTTCAACAATCAAAAGAACATTTGCCTAACTGCTTCAGACACAAGATCAATAAACTTTAAAATTATGCCAAATCGTGGGGCGCTATTAAAATTTCCATATCTGTGCATAGAAAAAGAAGTCGAAAATACTAAAATTCTTCAACTTTTTCAACATTTTTATTATATAAAAATATTTAAATGATATTTAAAAAAAAAAACCACAACAAATATCATACATAAATAAGAGTAACAGTTAACAGAGAAAAAACAAAATAGTTAGTCAGTCAAGTTTAAGGTCATTTCAAAAACCATAAACGGCTAATTGCTGCAACTGTTTGTTTATATGTAGTCAAACATGTCGACCATGAGTTTGACCAAAACGAATTTGTTGTAAATCGCGCTTTAAAAACGCTGAGCTACACAAACACATATCCATACAAACTAGGCAACTTGATTGCTGTAACAAATACTTATTTACAATGAAACGTGAGCCATTTTCGCACATAATTGGTAACTTGTTTTAGCCATCATTTAGTTATGGAACTAGTTTGTTTCAGTTACCAAAGATTCACCAGCAAACACATAGCAGCACATTAAGAGTTACACGCTGTTGGCTTTTATTTTTTCAAAGGCATGCATATGAGTAGATGGACAGGCATAGATTGGGTAGATGAAACTGAGTATGAAGATGAGCTCTGAGAAGTTTAAAGCTGAAGCTGTAAAGTTGAGGCTAGGAAATTGAATATACCAAGTTGCTAAGGAGAAATTCTGTGTTAAATTAAAACTGATGACAGTTTATTAATGGTTTGTTTATGGACAATTTAACAGTGTATTTTACCTACATACACACTCTAGCGAATTCTAGAGAAGAGAAGGGGGAGGAGCTGGGTTATCCCCAAAATTTGATGAAAATCACATACCATACATTTTGATCGCTGGCTTTGAATCCAGTTTAATATTTTTTGAAAGGGGCAAACAAATTAAAATCCCCCCTTCGAAAAAATCTTGACCCGCTAGTGCATGCGTATTCGCATTAGTATTAATGGTTTATAAGCGTTTTCTTCTGCTTCAGATCAGCTTAGTTTGTTGTTGTTATGCTGTTAGCCATCTTAATGCAATATATTTATTTCACAATTATGTTGTTAACTGTAAAGTGAAGTGTGTGTAAAATGGATTTTTATTATTGACAAAGCAGTTTGTATGTAGCTTTCCAGTAGCCATTTGCAAGTTTATTTGCTCGTTGACAGCATTAAAGAATCACCATTAAATCATTAATGATGAAAATGTGACGATAAGATTAAAAGCTAAAGGCTAATGAACATTTATTAAAAGCTTTTTAAATTAGGCTTAGTTTAGTGATTGGTTGTTATTACTTACTTACATTAATTAATTTCGCTTTCCTCGTTTTCTTCACAGATTCTTCTGATATTGTTGACTGTAAATTGAAACTGATTCTTGGCTTAATATGGACGCTTATTTTGCACTATTCAATTTCGATGCCCATGTGGGATGGCGAAGATGATAGTCAAGTTAATGGCTCAGGACCAACTCCAAAACAGAGGTAAATTACAATATAAGCTGTTAAAATAGATAAAGAATATGACTGAGAACAAGGAATGGTTTTCTATGTATTTTCGTGCATTGAACAGGAATCTACATAGTATAATTTTTCAAACCGTAATCCAAAAGCGGACAAAATGATGAGTTTCATAATTTTCTATTGTCTTCGGACTCAGCACATAAATTCACATAGAACACAATCCAACTTGTTGCTCTCAATCATCAGATACTTCGAAAGCCTATATAGTTTGATAAGTTAATTTGGCCGAAGGGTATCTTAAACTCCCTACCCACGAACGATTTCAAGAAAAATATATACATACATATATTTATTTACTTTTTGTTTCTTTCTTTCTCTCTTTTTCAGACTGCTCAATTGGATCCATGGAAAAATTCCTGAATTGCCCATTCACAACTTCACCAATGATTGGACCACTGGAAAGGCAGTGGGTGCATTGGTTGATGCTTGCGCTCCCGGTCTTTGTCCAGATTGGGAAATGTGGGATCCTAAAGATGCTGTGCAAAATGCATCTGAAGCGATGGGTCTGGCTGATGATTGGTTGAATGTCCGTCAATTGATTAAGCCTGAAGAATTGGTTAATCCAAATGTTGATGAACAATCAATGATGACATATTTGTCACAATATCCCAATTCAAAATTGAAGCAAGGTGCACCATTGCGTCCAAAAACCAATCCAAATAGGTAAGTTATATTATTGATGTGACCTAACAGATGAGGCGTGAACTATACAATGTTTAACTGCACAACTCTGGCACGTGTATATTTTACTCTACTCTCTCTATCTCACTCTCTGTCTTACTCTCTCTCTTTCTTTTACACTCTCGTTCTCTCGTATTTGTGTAATATTTAACATAATTTTGTTTTAAATTCCCCTTAATTATTTATCTTTATCTATTGATGATGTTTAAATACTTAGAGTTTTTGTTTTTTCTACTATTGTTTCTTCTTCTAATTTTTTATTCTCTTTCTTCTTTATATATATATATATTTTTTTTTTTGTTTTTTACCTTAAAATTATATTGGATATTGTTTTTTGTTCTTCAAAAAAAAAAAAAAAAAAAAAAATGAATTATTAATTCAAAAAACAAAACATAAATGCAAACTCAAACAAACCTCTCAGCATTCCTCCACCGCGGTAAGTTTGGAATGATTTTTCTTTCTTGTTGTTTGCACCTTTTTTCATTTTTGACGCAAAATTGGCTATTTTCGGCATTATTTTTAAGATAAAAATTATTTGTATCCGCTTTTTTTCTGTTATTTTTATTGGCCACGAGTGCGTTTTATTTTATGCCTTTTTTCTAGTGATCGTATTTTTTATTCTTTTTTTGCGTTACTTTAATATTTGCATATTTGCTTTTATGTTCTGTTTGAGAGTTACAATAACAAACAAAAGCAGAAACATTTGGTATTCCTGTTTGGAAATATTCAAGCCTAGCTTGCTAAAAATTTAAGCAGTTATCAGTCGATGCGACGAACTTGTTTTTGATTCAGAAAGGCATTCAAACTCATTGAACGAAATTTATTCATTCTAATTCTTTCAACAATTTTTCATGTATTCTAAAGAAATTCAAATGCTTTGTTGATTGTCTATTTTTGTAGTCTGATTAACAGAAGCATAATAAAAATCGCTCGAGACGTTCAAACATTAGTTTGTTTGGAACACCAAAAAGTTGCTTACTAACATACACATAAAATGTGCTGCAAGAAAACCCAGCATTTGCATACTTTTAGGCGCTGCACTTAAATCGTCAGCCACTCTAGTCTAGTATTGATTGTGTAGCGGCAAAGTGAGTAAAAATAGCTTATGCTGTTGCTTTGCTGCTATGTTAGACTAACAGCAACGTTTTCTTTTTTTTATACCATTTGCCAACTGTTACTAATACATAATAAATTATAAGCAACAACAAAACAAGCGCAAGCCAGCCAGCTAGCAATGCAGTTGGAGCTACTTTAATTTTGAAAATTAATAAATTGAATATTCACTTTATTACTTTGAACTTACCGATTCTTCTCTCCTCCTCTAAATAGAGTACGTGCTTATGGTCCAGGTATTGAACCCATTGGGCCAGTAGTTGGTGCACCTGCCAACTTTACCGTAGAAACATTCTCTGCCGGCAAGGGTAAGTTCTAATTAAAATTATTTAGCCCTAAACTTAATATACTTAACTTTCTTCTACTTTTTACCTATACGCAGGCGTTGTTGATGTTGATATTACATACCCGAATGGTGAACTGGAAAAAGCTGATGTTCGCTTCAACAATGATAAGAATCTTACTTATTCCGTTTCGTATATCCCTAAAATGGAGGGAGATCATAAAGTCACCGTTCAATACTCCGGTCGCGATATACCCAAAAGTCCATTCCCCGTCAAAGTGGAAGGACATGCTGGCGATGCTTCAAAGGTGAAAGTAACCGGTCCCGGTGTGCAGCCAACTGGTGTCACCATCAATAAACCAACATTCTTCGATATACTCGCTAAAGATGCTGGACGTGGTGTACCCGAAGTGATCATTATTGATCCTGCTAATCATAAAACATCGGTTGCTGCTAAAGTTCGCCAATTAGAAAATGATACATGGCGTTGCGAATATGTTACACCCATGCAGGGTTTGCATTCAGTTAATATTTTCTTTGCTGGCAACCCGATACCGAATAGTCCTTTCCCCGTGAAGGTTGCCCCACTCTCCGATGCACGTAAAGTGCGCGCTTCCGGTCGAGGCTTACAGGGTGTTGGTGTACGTGTGGGTGATGATGCTGATTTTAAAGTTTACACTGAAGGCGCTGGTGAGGGTATACCCGAGGTGCGTGTTATTGCTCCCGGTGGCATGAATCAAAATGTTGCTTTGACCAAAATCGATGGCACCACATATGATTGTCATTATTACCCGACCAAGGAAGGTCGTTATGTTGTAATGGTCAGCTTTGGTGGACAGGAAGTTCCCAAGTCACCGTTTGAGGTTAAAGTTGGCCCTAAGAAGGAGTCGTCAATTGTTGCTTATGGTCCTGGTCTAACTGGTGGTGTTATTGGTTACCCGGCGGCTTTTGTTGTTGAAACGAATGGTGAGACTGGCGCTCTGGGTTTCACAGTCGCTGGCCCATCACAAGCCGAGATTGAATGCCACGATAATGGTGATGGTTCTGCGTTGGTTAAATATCATCCAACTGCCGTTGGTGAATATGCCGTGCATATTTTGTGTGACAACGAAGATATTCCCAAGTCACCATTCATTGCTCAGATTCTTCCACGTACCGATTTCCATCCAGAATTGGTTAAGTCATTCGGTCCTGGTTTGGAAAAGAACGGTGCGACTATTGGACAACCCACTAGCTTTACTGTGGACACCAGTAAGGCGGGCTCAGCTCCTTTGGATATTATTGTTCAAGATGTTTATGCTACCAGGCTTCCAGTGGAAGTTGAGAACAATCCCGATGGTACGAAGAAGTGCACTTACACTCCTACCTCGGGAGTGCCACATACAGTGGAAGGTGAGTACTTGAAACTGAAATGTTATGGGCCAGAGAATTAAACTGTCTTAAAGCAGAAATTCTCAAGTGCAGCTCAAAAATGATCGGCTTAGGCACAGTTTTGTGAGATCAAAGAGATCGCACTGACTGCGATAGACTCAAAAGTTAACTTAAGTCTTTTGCCTGCAATAAACTTTACTTTTCTAACATCCTCTCTGTAAATTTCAGTAAATTATGGTTGTGTCGCTACACCAAACTCTCCGCATCGCATCTATGTTGGTGTACCTGTTGATGCTAGTAAGGTTCAATCGTTTGGCCCTTGGTTGCAGCCGGGTGTACGCCCCAATGTTCCCACCCATTTCAATGTCGATGCACGTGATGCCGGTGATGCCGAACTTAAAGTTAAGATCGTGCATGAAGAGACAAAGGTTGAGATACCTTGTCGCATCATTGACAATGAAGACAACACTTACTCTGTCGAAGTCATTCCACCCAGCAAAGGCGCCTACACCACCACCATGACTTATGGCGGGCAACGTGTGCCGGTTGGCCAAAAGGTTGTAGTCGAGCAAACCGTAGACGTATCGAAGATCAAAGTTGACGGACTCGAACCAAGTAAGTATTTAATGCTTTTCCATCATTTTTTTTATCATATCCTTCTCATCAAACATCAGCATCTTTGAGTCAGAAAATATCAGAAAAAAAGTAAAATAAATAGAACAAAATTTTATATATACATAAATACAACCAAATACAAATAAATACAAAAGGTCATCATCTAAGTCCAAAAACTTTCGTTACAAACTCATTCACGTACAAGCTGCACCGTTGAATAGTCTCCAGCAGTTCCGCATCATTACGCACGGCCTCCCGAAAGCAGACCTTGCCGTCACCATTACCAGTCCGTCGGGTAGTCGTGTGAAGGCGCATGTTATACCAACAGCCGAAGGTTTTCTAGTCAACTTTACGCCCACACAATTAGGCGAGTATTTGCTGAGTATTTGTTTTGGTGGCACACCGATAGCACCGCGTCCATTCCGCTTGCAGTGTCTCACGGGCAGTGATTCGAATAAGGTGCACGCTTTTGGACCTGGGCTTGAACGTGGTATTGTCGCACAACCTGCTGAATTTATAATTGATACACGTGGCGCTGGCCAGGGTGGTTTAGGAGTAACAGTTGAGGGTCCCTGCGAGGCTGCTATCAATTGTCGTGATAATGGTGATGGCACCTGTAATGTTGCCTATTTGCCCACGGAAGTCGGCGACTACACAGTGAATATAACATTTAATGATCGCCACATTACTGGCTCACCATTCCAACCGATTATCGTACCGCTACCGAATTTAAATAACACACGTGTCAGTGGAATCGGCATACAGCCGCATGGTAGGCTATATATACTCGATCGATCGATCGATTGATATTTTGCTGTTGCCGTTTTGCTGTTGCTGCCTGCCTCCAAAAGCCAGTTCCGATAATTTCGATTTTGTTCAAAAAAAACCTGCCGTCGCATTATAACCAGCATGTTCTTATTATTTTTAAAAGCTGCGATGAATTTTCGATCCAGCCAGCCTTCAATTAATAATAAAATCGCTTCTACTGCAGTAACTGGTCTGAAATCGAACCAGATTCACTACTACTATGTTCGTTCGTTTTTTATTGGGGCTGTGCAATCAATCAATTAATAGAGTTATAATTAATCAATTAACCTTGGTTAATAGTTTAATTGCCCAGCCCCAGGTTTATACTAAACTAACACCAAAGCTCCGCCACTAATCATTTAAAGCGCACGACACTTCGGTTTCTTAAACTTTGAGTTTTCGAATTTACAAAGAAAAACCAACTTTCGAAATACTCACTGAATTATTTGAAATCGTTTTTGCCCATTTTATACACTAATTGCATTTTAGATGTTGTGTTTTATGTAGTTCATATTTTAAATCAGAGCTAAGCGATTAAACGAGCAATTCGAAAAATTTGGAAACCATGAATAAAAATATTTGGATTTAATCATAAGAATAATCAATTAATCAATAAGCTCGTTAAATCGCACAATCCTATATTAAAACGTCCTCGAAACCACTTTTAAATAATCATCTCCACCTCCTCTTCTAAACAGGTGTCATTATGAATGCTCCCACTGACTTCATGGTCGACATGAGCAAAGTCGGCAGCAATATCGATTCGACGAAATTCTCTTGTGCCATTTTCGATCCAAAAGGCAAAGTTCTACCCAGTAAAGTGGTTCCCGGTCCCAGTGATGATATATTCCGCATTATGTACACACCCTTCGAGGCTGGACGACATACTATTGAATTGCTCTATGATAATATTCCAGTACCCGGATCACCGTTTGTGGTGCATGTGAAGAGTGGTTGTGATCCAGCACGTTGCAAGGCATATGGACCTGGATTGGATAAAGGTTTTACCAATCAAAAGAATAAATTCACAGTCGAGACTAAAGGTGCAGGCAACGGTGGACTGTCGCTGGCTATTGAGGGCCCATCTGAAGCTAAAATGACATGCACCGATAATCGTGATGGTAGCTGCGATGTTGATTACTTGGCAACCGATCCTGGAGAATACGATATTGTTATACGTTTTGCTGAGAAACATATACCTGGTTCACCATTCAGAGTAATTGTTGAAGAGACTGTAGATCCAACAAAGGTTAAGGTTTATGGTCCTGGCATTGAGCATGGTGAAGTACGTGAAAGTGTGCCCACTCACTTTAATGTTGATGTCAGTGAGGCGGGTCCAGGCCGTATTGCTGTTAAGCTAACAAACTCCGAAGGTATTCCAGTGGATAATCTACGTGTTGAGGATAAAGGTGATGGCATCTATACTGTACACTATGTGCCGCCTAAGCAAGGTTCGGTGTTGACGTGCCAGGTTAAATTCGCTGATGAGGAAGTGCCATGCAGGTAGGTTTAAGCAAAACAGAAAATAATTTTGAAGTAAATACTATGTATATTTATAAATTCTGCTATAGTCCGTTCGTTATGACCGTCTTCCCGAAATCCGAAGCAACAAAAGTCAAAATCAAGGGTGTCAATGAGAAGAAAAAGACTCCAGCCTCTTTGCCTGCTGAATTTGAAATTGATACGAAAAAAGCAGGAAAAGCTGATATTGATGTTGCCATCAAGAATCCAAAGGGTAAACCGCTGGTACCACGCCTAGAAGAAATCGGTAGCGGCACATATGTCGTCTCATTTGTACCCGATGAATGTGGCACGTATCACGTTAGCATTAAATATGGCGATAAAGAAATCGAAGGTTCACCATTCAAACTTGAAGCATTCCCAACGGGTGAGGCTAAAAAATGCAAGCTAGTCGAAGAAGCTGAAAAAATACAAACTTCCGGTAGCAAGAATCATTTGGTAGTAGATGCCAAAGATGCAGGAGATGGTGCAGTCACATGCAAGATCACATCGAAGACTGGGAGGTGTGTATAAATTTTAATTGGAAGCAAGAAACATAAAATCATCGATTTATTAGAGCACCGATAAATTAAATCAACTTAGTTTAAATAATCAAAATTTTGTTTTATCCAAACGCTCGCTGTCATGTCTTTTAAATTTTTAATTATTTTCTGGTATATTTATTTAGAGAGATTGTCGACATCGATGTGATTGAAAAGGATGGACTCTTTGATATATTCTACGCTTTGAAAGATCCTGGAGATTATGATATTAATGTGAAATTTGGTGGCAAGGATATACCGAATGGTAGCTTCTCAATTAAGGTAGATTAACAAAGTTCTTTTTTTATTATTCAAAAATATTACCAGAAAAAAATAGTCACAACAAACTAGTCATAACTATAAAAAAACATGTTTAAATTAGCAATTATTTTAAATTAAGCAAAAATGATATTAGTTTCGAAAGCTTATATAAAAAGCCAGTCAATCATTGTTTTTATTTGCCATACTTGTCAAACTTGTTAAATATTTAATTTTAAATATAAAAGCAATACAGCAAAATACACGCAAACAATTTAAAGATTAATTTCAATTTGCAGTCATTACTTTTTTAAAATCAGTTTTACATTTTTAAGCATATAAAAAAAAATATTGTAAAACAAAAAACAAATTAATAAAAATGTTGGTTCAATAAAAACCACAAAAAAAAAACAAAATTTATTTTGACTTCGCATGCAAAAAATAAAATACAAAAAATTTAAAACGCGCTTTTTATAAATTTTTCATGCACTGATGCTAAAAGAATTTTGCTTAATATTAAAATTTCTTTATAATAGTTTTTTTTTTTTTAATATTTTAGTCTCTAATATTTATTATTTTTAGGTTGTTTGTGTGTGTTTGTTCATTTGATTTATAATTTTTTATATAACCACTTTATTTTTTCATAATCATTTACAGACAAAACAAAATATATTACATTTATGTCGTGTAAATATTTTTTAGAAAACTAAAACATTTGAGCTTAATTAATAATTGCTAATTTAAATAATTTTTTTTTAATAATTCTTTAACACAACAATTTTTTTCTGTAGCACTTCATTGTGTACGTTAATGCAATTTAGTACATAGATAATATTTATAACTAAAAATATTAGTTAATTGTTAAACTTTTCAGCAATCAGGTGACTAAAGTTTCATGCCAAGTCTGACAAGACAATATTCAAAAAAATTTTGCTACCTTGCCTTGCCTGAGATTCAAACCCTAACTCGGGTGACTAACGCAATAACTATTTAACAAATGCGGGCTGATATACAATTTTATTAAGGCCAACAGTTATTAAGAGAGAAATCTCTTTATAAACTTAATGATGTTATAATATATTTTTTTTTTTGTATTTAAAGAAGAACATCTTTGTATAAAAAAAAATCTGTGAATAGTTTCAGGTCTGAGATAACTGTTCAATTTATTCGCATAATTTCAGAGTCCAATAGTTGAGGACACCGTTCACCAAATACTCTTAAACTTTTGAATTTAAGCTCTTGAATAAGTTTAAATGATTTATTTATCTTTTTAAGTAGCACTACTTAAAATTATTTATTTCCTGCTTCTTTGCAACACATTCTATATGCCAAATTCTTAAAATATAATTTTCTTTAATCCCCATCAAAAGAAACAACGGAGACCACACACTAATTATTTGGTTCTTGGCTTCATGTGTAAGTGTTGACAAACAAACAAATATTATACCATTAAGTTTAAGTGCGGCGCAATAAAATATACAATAAAGACGTGAAATTTTCATGTAATTCTTAATTATTTTAACAATAATTAAAAAAATGAATAATTATCTTGTGGCACAATGCCCAAAATGACAATTGTATGTACTATACTATAAAAACACCGAGAGAAAATGTGCATAAAAACAGTTCAATCATTTCATTAAAATGATTTGGTTCCAGAACTCAAAATTTCAGGTAATGCCAACAAGCCAAACTCCTGTAGATTATGAATGAACTCTACTGATTTGATTCTAGAATTGGCAATTGAATCTATTTATCTGGTAATGCAGCAGGTTCAGACGTTATCATTCTGATGCCTTAGGTAATCAGTTGCATGTTTTTTGCATTAGACATTAAATTCTACAATTAAATTTTTAGAATTCATTGCCTCAATCAAATCAGTAGATTTGATGAATAACGATTAGAGCAATTTATTTCTAAAATGATTTACGGATTAGTTTTTGGGTGCATTATGTAGAAAATTTTAAATAATTAAATCACTCATTCAACATGTATTTAAATCATTAATTCATTTTAATGTGGGTAAATTTATTGTAGTAGGGGCAAAACTCAAAGACTCTCAAAAACAATAATAAAGTATATTTTAATACAAATTATTTAAATTCTTTTTCATACTGTAATATAATTTTCAATTGCTTTTAAGCGTACCGAGTTAATTGCCCATTTCGCAAATGAACAATGCAATTAATATAAACACAATTTTTAAAGTGATAGAATTTCATAATTTTAAAGTTATGAAATAAATTAGGTGACAAGTACTGAGTTCATGAAGCATATCGTTTTAGGTGGGGAGAGGGGGGATTTATTTAAAAATTTGTTAATTTGTCTATGCTAGTTTTAACGTCGCACAGTGATTCGGTCCTAAACGAAAATGAACAAAAATGAAATTTCGCCTTAAAATGCATTTGGAGTCGCTGCTCTCGCATAAAAAAATAATTTTTAAGAGGAGATGGAAGTCCATTTAGAAGACATAAACAAAAAACACAGTCACAATACGAATCGAAGCTTTATTATGAATTTATAATAGTTTTGTAAGGGTATAATTTATTGTACGATTGATTTTTTTTGCACTGAATTTCATGAAACACGTTGAATAATTTTCAATTATTTCATAAAAAAGTTATCCGATGTGGAAAATTTTTTCTTCTGAAACTATGAGAATTGAACATTTATTTTTAATTTTTTTTCTACTAGCTTCGCTGAGCGGCCCTTGCAATATTTGGGTAATAAGAAAATTACAACAGCAAAAACCATATGCAACATTTGCAAATTTGAATGTTCAACATTTTACTTCAAGCCATTTGATGCAACATTATTTGTTATATTACACAGTGAAACAAATTTCAACTTTTGTCTTATGCTCTAACGGTTTTATAGTAATTTGGGGTTTTATAGTAATTTTCCAGTAAATTTATAGTAATCACGAATGCGTCATCATTTTTGCTCCATCACATCTAGTTTTCCCACACTATGGACCTGAAGTCGGAAAAATGGGGTCTTCAGGGGCTATTAGGAAATTTTTTTATTTCAACCGACACGAATTTGATGTCTGAAGCAAAGTTGTTAAGCACAAAGAGATAAACAATTTTTGTTGACACACTTTTCTTCCATCTCTTATCCTTCTTAAAAATGGGGGTTTAAACCCCCTTTTTCGATAAATAGCCGATAAAACAAAAACCGTTGAGAAAACTATTATAATATCTTTGAAGAAAATGTTTCTTGTTAAAAATTATGGGAGGCTCCAGAACATCGGAATAACCTACGAGGCGCAATTTTTCTAGAATAATCCAAAAACCGAATTTTTTGCATTTGAACCCAGCAACTCACACTACGTAAGTAAATAATGGAATTGTTTGTTGTTGTAATTACATTAGGCATCCATGTAGAGCCAAAAAGTTAAAAAAAAAATATTTAACTGATTTAAAAAAAAATAAATTTTGACCCGTGGTTCAATCCCAAGTGAAGCCAACAAAAATTTTTTTTTTTAAATCAACTAAATTTATTTATTTTTTTAATTTTGTTGACTCTACTATATTAGGTTTCCATAATATAATTACAACAACAAACGATTCCATTATTTAATGTGTGTCGATTCTAATGCAAAAAATTCGGTTTTTACATTATTTTGGAAAAAGTGTATCTCTTAGATTATTCCAATGTTCTGGAGCCCCCTTTAGTTTTTAACAAGAAACATTTCCTCCAAAGACAGTATAATAATTTTCTTGACGGTTTTTGTTTTATCGGCCATTTTTTGAAAAAAGGGGGCTTAAAATCCCATTTTGAAGAGGAAGGATAAGAGATAGAGGAAAAGTGATTCTATTTTTTATCTTTTTATCTTTTTGTGCTTAACAATTTTGCTTCTAACATCAAATTCGTATCTGTTGAAATAAAGAAATTTCTTAATAGCTCTTAAGACCCCATTTTGCCGAATTTAGGTCCATTTTGAGGGAGAACTATATGTAATGGAGAAAAACTGAGGACGCAGCCGTGATTAGCAACACTAAATTAATATAAACCCGTTGGAAAATCTGGCGCATAAAATTTTTGTTGCACTGTGTTATTAGAAGCGTAAATGTAAAAATTTGTAGGGTTGCTGGCTCTAGAGCAAGCGACATATAACTGACCGTGCGAAAAACATGAACGTTCCAAATTGACCCCTGCTACGATTGCCCTTCCTTATTGATTGTCTTTTATTAAGTATTCGAATCAAAGTTTTACAATTTATAAATTCTTATATAAAGAAAATGCACAAATATTAGCAAAACTAAACTAAAATGCAAAAAAAAAATAAATACACAAAGTTTGTTCGATTTTAAAAAAATATCGGAAAATAAATAAATATAATAAATAATATTAATAATAAATCTATATGTCAGATTTTGCATTTAGCATACAGATCGCGCATTCGCACATATAAAGTACATCATTCTTTCTGCTGTTATTTCTCATTCATATTCGTTGTTAGATATTAGATAATTTTATTAGAACAGAAAGCCATGAACAAATAATACTTCCATACAAAATTATAGTACCGTACTTCAAATTGTTCCTGGGATATTCCATAATGAATATTCAGATAATATGGGAAGTGCCACACCCCTTACTCCAATTCCACTCATATTTATTATGTAGTATGACATTGATAATCGACGTCTTTGTGCGAAATTTCAGTACTGTACCTCAAATGGTTCCAGATGTATACCTAAAAAAGCATATAGTTTGTATAGTAAGTGCCACACCTACTTAAAATTTTGACTATGCTTATCTTATAACCAGAGACATAATGCATTATTGTACAAATGTTTGTGTCAACGTGTGCTGTGGTTTCGGTGTTATTTCGGGACATACACACATATTTTCATTTTTATATATATCGAGAAGAAGCACCAATTTTTATCAGCTGCAAATATTTTGCGATAAGCATTGTGCCTCGAGAAAAATCATCTGAAATAAAAAAAAAATGTCAGTTAATTTAGTAGATGAATGCCATTTTGAAAAAGTTTATTTTTGACCAATTGTGACTGCTGATAAATAATAAAAGAAAAAATAATGAATTTATCGCCAGTTTATTTAATCCAAAAGAAGTGAGCGTTCGGTTGAATCGTTCTGAGAACGATCATCATGCTCACCGTTTTGAAAAAAACACGTTAAAAGTTTTTAAGAGTAATAGCAAAGTTACAGCCGTGAAACTCAAATTGGATAAATTTTAAAATTTCAAGAGATATTCTTTAGGCATACGCAAAAATTTATAAATGACGTGCTTTCTTAATGTACCTAGTAGTTTCGCTATAACAAATGAAGGCGTTACTTGATTTTAAATAAACTTTAGTTTTCTTAACTATTTGCATTTGATAAGTTTGCATACATTCTGTATTCAGCATCGGAAAAATCGGAGGGAAAATCAACAAATTCACAGTATTTTTTTAATTTTCGATAATCCGATAATTTGGAACGTACCAAGAGGATTATAAAAAAAAAATTTTTTGCTATAGCTGAACACAAATGGAAATGAGAAGTTTCCAATTTGTTGCTTTAAATACCTAGATGCAGTTCCAAATATCATATAATCGTTTTTTTATAAAAAGCGTCTAAGCGTAAAACTCCTTACAAAAGCTTTTTTTCATGAATTTAGATTTGAAAATGATTAATTTTGGGATCTACATCAACTTGCAAATAATAATGCATTTCATTAGTTAGTTTCTTATATTTTCTTTTCTTATTTAAACAATTTATATTTTAGTCGAAAAATATTTAAAATAGCCAAAATGTCTTAAATTTTAATTAGGCGAAAGTTAATCAAAAACAACATTGTATCTAAATATTTATGCTAAAAATTAAAAGTGCAAAAAATAAAAAAATAGTAAATTAATATAAATAATCAAAAGAATGCAGTAATAAATCTCGTTTTATTTTGTTGAAAACAATATAAAATTATATTCTTAAAATTAACGTTGAGACTAATGAACATAGCTATAATTTTCAAACAACAACAATGGTGAAAGATATAGGACCAGATTGCGACAGAGCACAACACATCACAGTCGTATGTAGGTACATACGTTTACAGATGGATATGAGTAGTATAGGAACCAAACCACCCACACACAAATTTTCGCACTCGTATGCAATAATTGTTATAGCCAAAACATAAATACACATATGTACATGTTGTTGAGTCTAAAAGTACACAAATATAACAAAAATTACAATTTCGATTCATAAAAATTTTTAATTAAATTGTGAAAATATGTATCTGTATTTTGGCACATATCCGATAAATTTACTTTGACTCCATAACGATCTGCTTGGCCACTGCGACTGTTCTAGCTGTGAAGCGCACTTGTGGTTAACTGACTTCCCAGTAAGGAAAGCAAAACTAACTTCTAACAGTGTTTAAAAAGCTTTTGATAAATTTGACAGAAATATATCAGTGCGATAGATCTAGACATTTTCGAAGTATGGTTTGATTCATGATCAACGAATAAGATGTTTGAGACTTTCTTCGGTAAGGGGATAGGGCCGCAGTGTGGATAAATATTTTTTCAGTTAAAGACTTTTTCGAATGTTTTTGATGCCTTTTTGATTACTTTTTCACAAAATTTTCTGATCTCTATTTCTCCCTATAGTGCGGACACACGAGAGGGGATTTCAGGCAAATTTAGCATTTCGTTGATATGCGTCTGAAATGCAGAATTTCGCCATGCAAAAACTGTTAAATTAATTTTGAATTTAATAAGGGTTTCAACGAAATGCAATTGAAATGCCGAAAGTAACTAGCATCCCTCAAACACCAAGTTGTAAAAAACAGAATAAATTTAAGATCTATTAGATTTTTTTAGACATTTTGGATTTTGTTGCTGCTCTTGTAATATTTATTAAGAATCAGAGAACAACTTATTGTCATTCCTCTAATTATCCATAATTGCTATATAAATTCCTGGGGTCCAAATCCAATTGAAAGGCAGCATTTTTATTGACAAACACAAATATTCTCTTCTTCTTCTCCAAACTTATAACCTGCCAAAAACAAATTTGAAATTACTTTTTTGTAGTGTGTTCACCTAAATTTTAAACTAAGAATTTCAAGGTAATTCTCTCTATGTGCCCGCACAATACATGACTTTGATTTCTCCAAAACCAAGCTTTCTGACTCCTCTTTTTTAACTTTCACTTCTCAGAGGCTTTGTCCTGACTTTGAATTCATTCTCCCAGAATTTTCTGCCTTACTTTTAAGCAAATCTGAACTTTCAGGTCTCTTTATCACAAACATTTTCGGACTTCTGTTTCTGCACTGGGTGCTGGCGGCAATACGTGCGCCGTCTCAAATACTGTAACACGAGTCTACATTTATAAATTTGTTGAAAACATGCGTCAAACCACACATAGCCATATGAATGTGTGTGTGGTAATTTTATAAATTTCAGCCAAATTTTTAACTTAAATTTTCTGCTTTCTTTTTTTATTTCTTATATTGCAAAACAAAAAATGCTATAAATTCAAAATCAAAAATTTTTACTTACATTGCAAAAATATGAGAATTGTCTCAAAAAAATTGTGAATTTTGAGATTTTTCAAAATGTTATGAATGCGCGCGTGTGATAATTTCATTAGTCCGTCTGCGCAAATATTCTGCTGAATTTTTTCTTCCCGACACTTTAATTTGATGTACTGTTGAAAGATACACACACACACACACATACATTTAATTAGTAAAGAAAACTAACTCACAAATCATTGGAGTGATGATGAAAAATCTCACTCAAGACGCTGGCTGGCTGCAGTGATATTTAAGCATTTGTAGTCCAAAGAAAATTGTCCTGTTCTGTTCCTCATATATTGCTGCTGCTATTGCTGCTGTTGTTGTTCGTTGATTGCTGAGCGTGTTTCAAAAGTTTTGGTTGTTCTGGTGATGTTTTTTTTTTTTCTTTTTTTATTTTTATTTTTTCGAAAACAAGTGGTGTGCTCTGCAAGTGTCTCAATTGTCGGTGCAACGTTTTCAAAAGGTTATATTCTACAATATTCTGTTGAGTCTATTCTTCTACTAGAACTACGAGTATAACGTGCGTGTTCAGTGTCGATTTGAATTTGTGTGCTTTTCCGTTTTCTTTTTTCGTCTTCGCCTTTTTTTTTTGGAATAACATTTAGGTGCATATTAAAAGGTGCGATATTTTTTAATATAAATTTATTTTGTAAATAATTTCTATATACTCTTAAGCATGTAAAACTTAATTATACGTTTTGGCTTTTATATATGATATGCAAATGCTTTGGTACTTGCATATTTATATTTTTCTTTGCTGTATTTGTCGTTCATTTTACTTACAAAAATTTTATTTACAAAAATATTTATTGGAAATTGCAAATAAATTGAAAATTATTATCGGATTATTAGCATCGCCTCTTGATTTTGGCTGTTATTGCTTTCTTTTGATTTTTTCACTTAAAAATAGCATCTGCTTCTTTTTTTTTATTTTTAATGCAGATTAATTTGAATTAAATTATTGTTTTAGTTCGTGTGCATTCTTTAAATATTTCTTCCTTATATAATTTATTTTATTACAAAATTATTTTTGGCTGAATTTTATAATATTGGAATAAAAATATTGAAGCGTTGTTTTTCGTTAAATTAGCAGTAATTTAAATACTTTCTTTAATTTTCTACGTACATAATTTCTGATTACTTAAAACTAACAATCCCCTACCCACGTTTTTTTTAAATATTTTTTTCAATTTGGAAACACATTAAATTCATGAGCATAAATGGTACTGAAATCATATCACATAAATTTTTTGTAACTTTATTCAACTGATCTCCTCCTCATATGTTGATAATAATTTAAGCATTCGCCTAAAGTCGACTTTAGATTGTAGTTGGACTAAGAGGTTTCTGATTCAAAGCGCCGACATTGTTCTCTTTTTTTAATTGAAAAATTTACGGTCTAAAAACATATGTTTTTGATAATTAATCCAGTATTAGTAAGTAATTTTCTCGAAATAAAAGCCGGGGTTATGAAGTTGTCCTGGATGTATTTAGAGTTCTAAAACAAAAGTGTTTTCTTAACTAATATATCATTTCAACATGGATTTATCGTTTTAGAGAAATTTAATCTTTTTTTTAAAAAAAAAAAAAAAACAAACAAAAGTTTGAAAGGGCATCAAAAATCAATAGGAATATTTACCAATTTTCTTCATTGAAATTCTAAATTTTGATGTGGTTATTTCATAAAACAATTTTTCCAATCGACACAATTAAAATTAAATGAAAAGAAATTCACAAAAAAAAAAAAAGAAATCGGAAATAGCAAAGAAAATATTAATTGAAGAAATCTCTGTCAGTCAGTGTTAATTTGATTTTCAAGTGTTTTTTCTTCTCCGTGCTCATGTTTTTCATTAATTCGCACATTGAAAAATTCGATTTTAAAGTTTTCAATGCTTTCATTCAAATATCAATCAACATTTCAATTCGATATGATCGAAAGAATTATATTTTTATTTCTTTTTTGCATTACACGTCGGACGTAACACAATGAAAAGTGTAAAATTCAATAAGAAAGAAAAACATTTTTAATATTTTTATATTTACTTTAGGCTGTTGAAAGCATCGAGGAATATACTCGCAGTGAATATATCGAGGAACATACCAAAGTTGTACAATCAACAACACAGGTGAGAAATACATAAATTTTTGTTTAAGTTTTTATTCACCGGTTGATGATGATTTAAAATACATTCTACAGTTTTATTTATTATTTTTTTTTTTTTTCATTTATTTAATTATCATTATTCAATAGACAACCGAGCATCTAGTAAACGGAAAATCCGATCGCACCTATAGACCTGTTGCTTTAGAGAAATTACCATTACCAACTACCGGCGGAAACGTTGTTGGTGAGTAAAAATAAAAACTTTTACTATATTATAATAAGCTCTATACAAAGTAAATATAATTAACATATAGTTAAATTAACAAGTGAAAAATTTCTCGATAAATAAAAGAGAATTCAAAAAAATCCATTAAAAACTCAAAAAGAAAATATCCATTAAATTTGATGATGACCTAAATGACATTTGTCACTTTTCAAAGTTTAGTTTGCTCAAGAAAAGCAGACACATTTCTTTATATTATAGACAAATTTTAGTATTTCTATACTAAGTTTCAACACCTACACACATTTGTGACATATTTTGGAATACAAATGTTAAAAATATTTTTATATTTTTAAACTAATGAAATCACACACAAACTTGCCCACACTTCAGGAGTGATTTTTTTTTTTTTTTAAGAAAATTCCAGTCATTAATTTCAAAAACCATTTAAATCAAACGCAAACAAATTTTGTATGCTATAAAAATTTAAATTATCGCCGTAGCGCACAGTGATTCGATGCTATACAACGGCTTAACAAAAGCCGAAATATCTCTCAGCTCTTTCTGAAATTTCACATTTAAGGAGTCGCTAATCGCAATTATAAAATTAGTTACAGTTTTTTTTTTTTTGCTTAATGGAATTAATTACCATTTCTAATTTCAGAAAGTTAATCACTTTCTTTAATAAGTTTGATAGTTTCACGCTGAAAGTTTACATTACAGAGATTATCTACTTTAAAGTGATTAACGAGTTTTTCACTTTGAAAATTTCGAGATTTATCATTCAAAAGTTAATCATCTCAAGTGCGAGATATTTATTTAATAACGTTGATTATGTTCTCAAATAGGAAAATCAACTCTGCCAGATATTTTTCTATTGTGAATGGCTCACGAAAAAGCAAACGAAAATGTCAAAATTGTGATAACAAAAGTATATCAAGGTATTTGGTATTTTAAGTAAATTGAAACCAAACAAAAATAAATTAATTTCAAAAAATATGTAAACTGGCAACAAGTACTGGCAAAAGTACTCCTATTCATCCTGATGCTTTCTTCAAGGATTCATCGCTATAGCACGAAACATTTAGCTTCCGAAACTTGCCATGCCTTCAAAAATGTCCAGCTTTTGTTACATACAAAGCATAAAAAAATAATTAAAATACATAAAAATTAACACACGTACGAAAGCCCAAACTCTTTTGAATGGTCTTTACCTAAACAGGCGAAATAAAGTGTTGTTTGTAAGAAATATTGTAGCAGCTAAATTTTATTCAAATGCTTCTGTTGTTTTCATTTGTATCGTTCCAATAGTAATATTTTTGAGTCGTACTCTTTATTAAGGATCATCAGCTTATTCTTCAGTTCTTGCTGCCTGGCCAAGAATGCATAAATGATGCTCTTTATTCATATTATTTAATTTTAATTATTTTTTAACAAATTTCAAAGGAATAAAAGAAAATAATCATGTGTCTAAAAAAGAACGTAAACAAAGAAATGTTAAAGATAATCTCCTTAGGTCGACTGGCTTCTTCTTAATTGAAGCATTACACAGAGCAACAAAATTGAAGAAATTGTTTGCGGCTTTTAGCAAAATATTTCATTCTTATTAATTTGAGTTCGTTTCAGAGATATTTTAATGCAAATATCTCCGAAGCTTGATTCTTAACCAGCCACCTCAATTTTACCAAAGCTGACTACCAAATATCCCGCCGCAAAATTACTATTGACCTGTGTTATCTATAAATTGGTATTTAATTTGTTAGGGTTCGGTTCTGTTCGGTCTGTTCTACTTACATAAAATTAATATTATGACAAAATCAAATATTGAGGCATTCAAATTAATTATTCCACATATTTATATGAACTTAGTGTATTTTATGTTTAAAAGCTGTAAATATCTATAACCAACGGGCGAGTGGTGGTTTTATTATACTCTCAGATATAATGCTCCTTGAAATTGCTTCTTGATCTCATTGTGCGTTGTATATTTTTAACAAAGTTTCCATTCTACCTTACGAGTGAGTAATAGTTCCGATCATTGAAACTTCTAATGACCACCAAGAGAAGATAAAGACACAGGTAACTGTAAAAGAAAAAACTCAGGATGCCAATCCTCAAAAAATATATTTATATCATTCCTCCGCTGTTAAGCGATACTAATCATTTGAATAATGCTATTGTAGGCTACTGGGTTAAGCGATTTCACAACAAGCCAACCGATAAAAAAGTGCAAAAAAGAAATGTCACCAGCAAATACTAAATTCTAGCTCTAGTCCTAAACGATTGCCACCGATATTGCTATCATTAATGCATAATTTAATATCAGTCAAAATATCTCTCCCTCAAATCATTAACATGAAAAAGAATGAAAATTTTTTGCGCATTTGACACGACAACAACAATGACAGCAACAGCACATATCACATCAAATCAAATGTCAAAGAGAAAAGTAGAAATTGCAGAAAAAAAAGAATAAGGAGCAGCACCAGCAAATGTACGATGAGCCACCGATGAAGATGTTATTTATAAGCGTTGTCTAGCTACTGCTGCTGATGATTCTGCTGTTATTGTCGTTGATGAACAAATTGTCAGGCAGTCATGAATGTCAACGTAAATGTTAATTAGGCGTTGCTCTTCGTCTTTGTTGTTGTCTATCAGTTTGCTCAGTTTGTTTGCTTGTTGGTGTGGTTGACTTTATGGTAATGCATTCTACGTTTGTCGATTTTTTTTTGTTGCATGACATCTTCACTTCATCATTTATCTCACAGAGTAGAACAATTTGGATGATAATTTATTTTTGTTTAAATGCATTTAACAAATGTGTATTATATATTCGTACATACCATATTTGTGACAGTTGGCTGCTGATTGTCTTAATGGCATTTTTATTTATATACAATTTGCCAGGCAGATGAATCTATCGTGGGCAAGTATGTAGTGACATGTGGCTAATGTTCCACTAAACACAAACGTGTCACTGGCTGTTAATACCTACTAAGTAATTAAGAGTTCATGACCAGGTTTTCATATTTTTCAATGGTATTTGCGTCTTCGAAATTATATTCATATTATTTTAAATAATTTAAGCACACAATGAAAAGAAAAGAGGTCGTCACCATCACTAGCAGCTTTTGCTTATTTGTTTGTTTGTTTATGATATTTTGTCTTGTGATGACTGCTGATGCACCTGTTTATTACGTTTCGCACGCTAAAGGCCGAAAAACTTGTCCAAAATATTAAAATCAAATTAATTTTATTGACTTGCACCAATATATTTTGTTGTAGCCCCAAGACAAAAAATGAAATAGAATTTCATTATTAAAATTAATTATATTTATGATTAATGAGATTTTCAATTCAATTTTCGATACGGCGCAAATATTTATGTACTCGGCGTTGACTGTTGCTTCAATTGAACTTGTTGGCTATTGAGTTTTTAGTTTTGGTGGCTATATCACCA
Source organism: Toxonevra muliebris (assembly GCA_963691655.1). Taxonomy (NCBI): domain Eukaryota; kingdom Metazoa; phylum Arthropoda; class Insecta; order Diptera; family Pallopteridae; genus Toxonevra; species Toxonevra muliebris. The sequence goes on from OY829327.1 coordinate 47,250,817, forward strand.
ACAATATATGTGCATGTCAGAAATGTAGCATTCCACCAATTTTGCATACTTCGCTTGAGAATTTTAACATTAAGCGGTTGTCAATATAGTCGTTGCAAAAGTAATCATCATAATATATATTTTTTATAGCCTTCATAATCTTCTCCAACCACTCCTCGAAGCTCATTATGTCTAGCCGTCAATAGCCAACCGCAAGTCAGCTAGCCAGCTAGCCAACCCAATACCAATTTCAATTGCATTAGTAGTTGGAATAGTTTTCAGAAACTTTTCGACAGGTTTCAATATTTTTCGAAATATCTCTGCAATATACTTTGAATAAAACGTTTCATTTGCATTTTGTGTGACATGCAAGAGGCGTGCAAATTTTCCTTCCCCAATCACAAAAACCAATACAAAAAAAAAAAAAAAAATACTGCAAAAAATAAATTTTTAAAATTAATGAAAACCTGAAATTATTTCATTAAGTTAATTTTATTCAATATTTTCCTACTAAGTATTTTGTACAAAAATCAAAAATTCTGTGCCCGATTTCGTTTGAAGATGTTTTATTGTAAATGATGTGTCTTTCCTTAATGATTATTTTTGCTGCCACTTTTCGCCTCAACTTTTTAGTTGAATCGGTTTTCTATACGTGTTGTCTAAAATTCATTGATTTTTCAATATTCATGCCTATTTTTTTTTTTTTTTTTGCTGCTTTCTCGATTCTGAATTGATTCGAAAATGCTGTTGCTGCTGTTGTTGTTGTAAAAAAAGGCAACGCCAAAAGTTGTTCTTTCTCAAAAATCTATCATATAAAAATTATTTTTGGTACCTCAGCAGCAGTTCAATTTTGCGCTAAACCCTGGACATTTATTTTTCGTTTAGTTTTTCTTTCTTTTTTTGATTTACATTTTATGATGCATTCAATTCAATAAAATAATATTCAAAAATACAAATTCAAAACTAATAAAAAAAATAAAAGCACAACACATAAAGTTTTCTTTTTGTAAGAAAATGAATTTCAGGTTTTTTGATTTGATTGATATGCGCCAATTGCGTACAGTGGTGGCGAGCGTAAAGGTACACCATCGTTATCCTTACCGACATTACCAACAAATAACTGATAGAGGAGACCACACACCGTTTCAAAATTACTAAAGAGTATACATTAGACCAGTTCGTTTTTACATTTTTTTTCTAATGAAATAGTAAGACCTTGCAAATGCAATCCACCCATACCGGCTTGACACGCAGTGAACCAACATATTTTACTCATTCATTGAGCTTCTATTTGCAATATCACTATGAAGACAAATTCGTTATTCGAAGTAGTTGGGTGATAAACGCAGAAAACTTTGTAAAAAATTCATTACAATGGATGATTTGAATTGTTTGAAAGTTAATCGTGTCCACCCTGCATATATTATGAGCAGTGAGAAAGCAGTGCTCAATAGGTAATCAATTCTCGTATCATTACCTAATTGTCATGAAGTTTTGAAAGTTATTTCATTGGAAAATAACCACCTCTTTTTCAGAATCCATCGCAACAGTTACGAATTCGTTCATGTAAAAATAACGAACTTTACCATTCTTGATAGTTTATCAAATCAAAAACCGATTTTATAACCTAAGAACCTCGAATTGAATTTTAAGGGCATCTAAACAAGACAGTACTTGTGAGTACTTGACAGTAATGTTCCTTACATTATACTTATGTATTAATTTCAGTTAGAGAAGTCGGATTTGAACAATCTAAAAACTATTCGAAAGATAAATGATTGTAATTTATTATGAAACAGTTTTACTGGTTCATCAGACGAGAGGGGAGTTGATTATGCTTGTGTAGTACTGCATACAGTGGAGTCCAGAATCAGAATTTATTAGAAAAGACCGATTACGAATTTTAAAAACATACTCATAAACAATCAAAAAAATGTCTCGAAAAATGCAAATAAATTCAAATTTATATTATGAAAAAAAAAAGAAAAAACAAACAAATACTAAAATAACAACGTAAATTATTTATAAACTAAATATAAAATGAAACATTCGAAACAAACAAAAAGAATAAAATTTAAATTTTGTTTTCGCTTTATGCAAAAGTAATAAATTTAATTTCCGTTTCATATAATTCGCACAGAAAAAGAAATTTCTTCTAATATCAATTCATTTGCACCTTTTCGAAATTCGAAAATTACGAAAATTTAGGGGGGAAAAAATATAAAAAAATAAATGCAAGATCGACCGAACGACCATCCATCCATATATTGGACACACATATAAAATTTAATCAACAGCAACGACGACGACAATAACAAAAACAACAAATAAAAATATATTTATTAAGAGTCAATAGAACATAAATATGTATGTATGTCTGCACACAAATACATGGAAGCTATTAATGTATTTAGCTATATAAAAAATATATAGAATAAATAATAAATAAAATTTGCTACGTAAAAAAAACGTAGGAAAATCAACAACAATCACAAAAACAACAAAGAGTAGCAGCAGCAGCAACAGCAACGACACTCAATACATATTAGTAAAAGAAGAATTTCCAATTTGGATCTTCTTCTTCTGTTGCTGCTGATGCTACCGATGATGTTGCTGCTGCTGCTTATTATTCAATGTGTGCGTAAATTGCCACTAATACATTTACAAAAAAAAAAAAAAAACTTCAAGAAATATAAATATTTTTCGAAATTCGATGAATGTAGGTATATGTGTATTTTTTATTAATGTATATGTGAGTGTCAGTTGCTTCCGTTGAAGAAGGCGACGGACGACGCATTTCGATGCTGTTGATGCTGCTGCGGCGCGCCCAAATATTCAGAGGAACTGTTGGCCTTAATTTGGATTTGGAATTGTGAAAGCTCACTTGAAAACGGGACGTGGAAACGCGTAGACAAGTTTCGAGTGAAGGTGGCTGGCGCTAAAAAATATAAAAAATTAAAAAAAACCCACATAAAAATTCGAAAAGCGAAAACACACAATAACAGGACTCTTTTCTCAAGGATCGCCCTTAAAAAGTGAAATAATATATTTTTTTAAGTGTTTTAAAAATAAGAACAAAAATATTTCCTATAAAAAAGCAACGTAGTTTTTTCGAATTTTCTTTAATTTTATTCTTGAAGTTTTCTTAAAAAGTGTGAGTTTTCTTTTAAATACGCGTTTGTTTTTCTTTGCTATAACAAAAAAAAAAAAATATAATTAAAAAAAATACATACCTGCATAAAAATTGTCAAGGATATCTGAAAGTTACTTGAATACACTACGAAAATTTTTGCGGTTGATTGTAATTTTGTGTCTCCCACTGTAAATTCACAGGCGACTTTCTTATATCCTTGTGCATTAATTTCTATTACTTCTTTTAATTTTAACACACACTTTGTCTCTACTTAATTAATACAAAATGTAAAATGTTCTAAATTTTAAGTGTCTTTATTTCAAATTTCTGCGTGCATACACTGAAAAAAAAAAACAAACAAACTTAATCAAAAAAATATTTACAACAACAAAAACACGTAAAAAATTACAATTTATTTTTTTTTTTTTTTGTAATAAATTGTTGTTGATTTTGGAAAAATGAACTTCAGTTGGTTAAGAGAAAAAGTAGAAAGTCCCGAAGCAACTTGGGAAGACTTCACTTATTTCTATCGTCCGAATTACTATAAGGTCACTGTTTCTGAACGTGATCACATTGAGAAGACACAAGTCTATTTTAATGAGACTATTACACCGGAGGATGAAGAAGGATTGAATAAAAACATTGATTTTATACCATTGAACTTTAAATCATCATTTTATATTGTTACCCATCAAGGTAAATTAATTTTTTTGCGGATTTAGAGTTTTTCAATTGCAAAATTCCTTTCCTTCACTATCTAACTATCTATACCAATATATACATATATATTTTTTTTAGTTTAAATAGTTTTAACTAATCAAATTTTTATTGTAAATAACTTTTTTTAAATGAGTTTCTAAATTTCTCCCAAAAGCTTTAAGCAATGAAAACATAAGTACTTGAGTTTTGAATTGTAGTTACGAACACAAAGTTTTCTAATTTAACCTTATGTAGTTTTAATAATCAACTGGATTTTGTTTCGTAAAATTTTGGTTTGAATCATATAAAATTAGAATTTGCTATAAAATTGCACAGTTTTAAATTTTACCTAATACAAATCAAGTTTTCAAGAACCGTAATCGTTATAAGAATTATCAAAAAAATCTAAATTTCATAATTTTTTTGTGATTTAAATTTTTTTCGATCAACGATAATAATTATTGCTTGATTTTTATTTCTTCTTCAACCGAAAAAAATCAATTTATGATTTTTAATTTCTTTCTCGAGAATAAAAATTATTGTTTAAGTTGAATATTTTTGCTCATAAATAAGAAATTTTTCTAGTTTTATTTTCTTACTTGGGGGAAAATTTAATGATTGAGTCCTAATTTTTGAGGCGAAACGAAAAATTCAAAACTTCATACAGCGAGCTCGAAGAGAAATGAATTACCGCTTATAGTGCTGAACTACATGTAAGATCAATACAATAATAAAAACAATTCATTGATAAGTTTTTGTTGCAATTTTTATTCATTCGAAAACTACAGCATGATGGAAACAAATTTATCACCGTGCTCAACGGTTTTGAGTTCTTCGTTTTGAAAAACAAAAATTTTTATTCTCTGGATAAATATATTGATTTTTTTGGTTGAGCAAAAATAAAAAAAAAAAAAAACAATAATTTTTATACCAGATCGAAACAATAAAAAGACAATAATTAAAAATTCTTTTTAATTTTTAGGGGTAACACTCGAAAAATTAAGATTTTTACTGGTTCCAATAAAGCGTTCAACCAGTATCGTTTTGGTGAACTCAACTGTGCCCTCCGACATTTAGAACATGACGATTTTTTCATTTAATTTTGTAAAATAATCATTAGCTGCGTTTTATTCGCCACTTGCTTCTAGTTATGTATAACTAGCAGCGATAATTAAATGGGAAAACAACAGCAAAGCCGCAGAGATAACACGTATAATGATAGCTGTTATGTATACTTAGCTATGCTAATAGCGAAACTAGAAGCATGACAGTTTGGCAAAAAACAGAATAGGAAAATATTTAAAATGTCTGGCGGTGAAAATTAGTTAAAATCATCGTTAAATATTCTTATAAAGAGTAAAAACTAACCAATGTCTGCGATTGACCGCAATAACTGAGATCCATTAAAATGTTTCAGCTCTAGCTGCTGAGCAGTTTCATTGTAAATAACATTATAGCGAAACAGAGACTTAACAACTTGGTCGTTTTAATCGCACATGTTAAACTGACTGGCGAATAAAACACAGCTATTATTGTCGGTCTCTGCAAGCTTCACATAAAATATGTATTTTTGGTAATGTTTTTGAAATCAATAATCTCAGGTTAATTGCAGTTCGAACTAAGTGAAATATGAATATGATCTCCGAATTTTCTCACGCACTTCCAATTCGGTTTTTGAAACTGATCAGTTCTGCATTATGGTTGGATGAGTTATATTTCCTCTTCAGAATACTTTCGTCTCATATAATTATTGCTTTTAGTGCTAAAATATGAGTCTTTTCTGTCTTACTCCTACAACTGTATGCCATCGGAAATTAAAGTGAATACACTCTCATGAGCATCGTCCTAACTTACTAAAGAACCATTGATTGCTATCCCTTAATCACTGGAAAATTACAAAGACAAGAATCTTCTAAATATGAGAAACTAAAGCTAGAACTATTATCCTGCCAAGACTGGAAATTTTCGTCGAAGTTCTTGAAATGGAATAAAATAAAAGTAGAATGTAAATATTAATGGTATTGATTGATAAAAAAAAGAACCACAAGAATATTTCCCCTTGGTTGGATCCTCCCGAAATTCTTTAATTATTATGATAGTCTAGCCATAGGAACCCATTATTCCTGTATGGTGTTGGAGTGTTTTAGTCTTTGACATTATACAAAGGCACATACTACATACCCATCTACTTTTATAAACGGCTCGGACATTTGTAGTTTACTCGCTGCGCATGGCTTCCAACTCAATTATTAAAATCACGCAATAAGTAGTAAGAATTTCTTCCAGATAAGTAATATAGAACACTTTTTCCAATTGAGAATAAGATTTTTAATCGCCATTCGGGGCAACCTCTACCTTTTGGTCGATGGATTAATCAAACAGTTTTATTTTTTGGAATAACTCAATCACAATAGAAATGTATTTATTTTTTATTCTTGTCAACGTTTTGGTGTAGAAAGTTATTAGGATTTTAAAATTGAAATTAATATTTGTAGTAAATTTTGTATATTTACATAAACAAAATACCCACATATTTAATAAAAATAAAATAGACTCCTTATGATGCCCACCGAAGCGGGGCGAAACATTCAGTAAACAATGAAAAAATTTGTTTAAATTTCTTGTATACAAAATATGAATTAGTCAGCCTGATTTTAAAAGCCAATATGCTGAGGTGAATGAACATATTGGTTTAAATATCATTACGCCACATATCACGTTCCGAAAATATTTACTTACTCAATTCGTTGATGGCACTGTATTCTTCAAAATCTTATCAACTGAGGTGGTCATCTAAATTGATTCGATTTTAGCAAGATTTTAACCAAGAGTTCAACATGAGATTCCAAAATTAGTTTTCATTTGCAACAACGCTTTTATTGTGTCAACTTTTATTTTATATTCGCTCCACACACACAGTGGTTCTTGGAAGACATGTGACTCGATCAGCTAACTTTTTTAAACTTTCGTGGGGAACCAAGGTTTTTTTGTAGTTGGTTAAAAACAAATAAGTATAAGATAATTTGTATTTTTATGACATGAAAAGCAACTGCAAGGAAAACCGATGAATTTCAGAGGAAATGAAGGACATGTAGGGAACGCCATTCAATTGGAAACAGAACTTTTTTTTCCTTTTTTGGAATTGAACTAAAAGGGAATCAATTACTTTCGAGAAATCATTCCAACTAAATTGGAATTTAATTCCAAGAAAGTAATTGGTTACACTTAAATATTAAATTCCTTTCTATTCAATTACATTTTCAATTCCTTTTGAGGAATTTATATATTTTTAAATACAAAATACAATTCCCTGTAATGCAATCGAAAATTTTTTCAATTTAAAAATTTTAATTACCGATTACAATTTTTGGTAATGGAATTAAAACTTTTATCAATTCCATTACTAAGGAATTGAAAGCAAAAAGTACCAATTACAAATTCCCTGGAATTGGAATTGGTATTGTAATGTAATTGAATTGAATTTACCCAGCTCTGTTCTGAAGTATAACTCCGGTCAATAAAATAGCAGTGAGGGATGAAAAAAGGTTTCATATCACGAAAAAAAATATTGTTTAGCTGTATCTTTTAATATGTTTAGATATTAATAGCAGCTTGAAGTCTTTTTTATACTTGTAACAAAAATTTGTATTTGAAAGGTTTTTAAAAAAATACAAAAAATAAAAAACTATCACAACTCATGATTTTACCGGCCAAAACTATAGATGTGCTTGTAATAAAAATAGGGATTGGAACAATATTTTGCAAATAACTTTCATGTGTCTACTAAATAATCTTAAAATTTATAATAATGTGTGATTTTGGCTATCCTAGCGACACATCGGTGGAGCAAATAGTCAAATAATCTCCCGTATCTCTCTAATATACAACTAAAAAAATTTTTTTTTTTTCGTGATATGAAACATTTTTCATCCCTCACTGCTATTTTATTGACCGGAGCTATGCATGTCGCCGGTACGAACAAATTTAATATGCAGACAATCCAGATGTCATTTTAAAAACTTGTTTGTCAACACACGTAGAATCCCATATCCTCATATTGGAGGTGGGCTATCACAAAAAAGAAAAAAAAAAAGATTGAAAGACAGAAACCTTTCACTTTCAAAATCTGCCATTGAGTAATAAATTTCACTTTTCATAAAACAAAACAATAACGAAAATTTACGTACAATTAAATATTAAATCAAGCACAGCCATAAATATAAACGTGGCTAAAGATATTTTTTGGCAGCACAATGTTTTTGGTAAGATAGAACAAAAGCAATACGAATAAGACAAAGGACAAAAGAAAAAAAGTATTGTAGTGAGATAAATCAAAGACGCGTGCCACTTGACATGAGCAACAGCAGCAGCAGAAAAAAAAAAAGAAATAATACTCAACCATTTTCTTTTTTTTTATTTGTTAAAATAAACAAATAGAATTTGTAAAAAAATAGGTTTTTCTTTTCATTTAGTGCGATTTTATAGCATTAAAATAGAAAAAAAAATTGATTTTATTAATTGAATAGCCAATTAAAAGGACATTTGCTATATATATTCGCATATTAGTTTGCAAAATAAAAAAAAAATTTAAAATACTTAATTGATTTTTAAAGAGAACTAACAAGCAATTAGGTCAATATTTCATAAAGCATAAGTGAAAATGTTTTTTTTTTTTACAAGAAAAATAATGAATTCACACGCGCTTCGCAGAAAGTTCGTTCGCAATGCTCGAGATATTCTTTCAGTCTTGCGATAAAATAAATATATCGCATGCATTAAAAGATATGTACTACATATAAAAAATGCTTAACATTTTTTACACACTTGAATGAATTATGATTTAAAAAAGAAAAAAAAGAAAGAAGAAAAACACCAATATTCTTTTAAATTCCCTTGAAACAAAAATATATATCACAAAATTTATGATTTGCCACATGTGGTGTGCCACTGAACCACTGTACGTACCACAAATGCTGCGCGCAGTGAAATAACGCTCCTAATGAAAGATTTAATAAATTGCCCCGCACACAGTTTAACGTGCATATATAATTTGTTATTTTACATTTCTTTTTTCTGTTTTTTAAATAAAAAAAAAAATCAAAAAAGAAAAGAGTAGGTAATTTTTTTAATTTTCTAAATCATCACAAGCGAAACGTTGCAAATTTCGCGCTTTGCTGCAATATTTGAAAATAAATCATGAAAATTATAATTTCAAGTGGTGGATTGAATAGGTGCATCATAAAGAGATAGCTATGTGGCATACCTTGATGCAATAAACCTCAAATACATTATAATGGCATCAAAGAAATTTTGGCTTCCATTAACCACCACTACTATCTTCTCCTTTTTTGTTTTTTTTTTTTTGTACAATGATGGCACATCAAATATGACACTTGTGGCGCTCTTTGCGCAAAGGTGTCAGTTTTTTGTCACTATGTGCACCATGTCAGCGGCAACAACAGCAACAATGCTATATCACTTTTAAACATTTTTAGATATTTTCTACGCAATTTGTACAATATAAAATTTCCTTTAATTTATTGCATATATTTGACATGTTTTCTTTAAAATTTTAATTCTGCAATTAGTTTTCTTTTCTTTAGTTGATTTTTTGTTTGTCTGCTGCTTGCAATATACTAATTTTTTTATTTAATTTTTCTCTGTGTTGGCAATATTTCAAAAAAAAAAAAAACTTTAAAATATTCTTGAATATGTAAATATTTTTTTTTCTATTTGTAATTAGTTTTTCGGTATTAATTATTTTTGACTGTTTTATTCTCTAGTACCACGAGTTCCTCTTAGAATATAGATTTCCGTATAGTAATTGCTAATTTTAATATATCTGTACAGTTTGTTGATATTTCTTTTGACATTATATTCTATAGACAGCGGCTTTGAGTCCTTTTTTTAAGAGGACAGTCCTCTTTTTTACCATAGTGCCGTTGGGTTTTTTTAATCCTTTTCTTCAAATGTCTTCCAAATGTAATTTTTTATCATTAAGAGAAAAAGATTTAATTTTTATTTTCTCCTTTTGCTTTCTTTTATCAAAACTGTGTTTGAAGCAGTATTCTCTTATTTTGTTCAACATTTTTAGAAGCTTGAGGAATGTTTGACAAGCAGCTTGTGATAGCTAAAAAAAAACTTTAAATCGATTTTCTCGAAATAAAGTTTTCCATTATGGTTCCTGCCTTCGTCAATGGAATCTAAAATTAGAGAATACTCCCTTCGGAGAGAAATCATTTTTTTCTCAATAGAATCTAAACTACTTGTGTGTCCTCTTTTTCTCTACGGAAAATATTATCACAATAGGGGAGAGTGGTCCTGAGTCGGCACCGTAAGAGTTTTCGCCGTAAACAGGGTTAATGACACTTTCATGCCTTTGGTCAGGTACCACAAGCCTTTGTCTACGATTCTATGTCGTTCAGGACAGAATAGAGTGGTTTTTGTGGTTGCAATGCAGCGCAAAAAGAAGAGAAGAAGTAGATTTTTACTATTTCTAAAAATAGTGGTCCTAAGCCGGCATCCCCCTGGTCCTGAGTTGGCACATACTTTTTTTTGCCCAAATGCAAGAAAAAGACCAGGTTATGTAAGTTTTAGGAAAAAATGAACAAATTTAAACCATATACGGTGAAAAAATATGTAGAATCTTGTCAAATATTAGTTATAGAATAGAAATATTTTACCATTCCAAATAGAATCTCAAAAAGAAAGAAAAAAATTTAAAAAACTGTTAAAACTGATGAAACTACCAAAGTCGTTTATCGCTTGTTGTAGCCGATTTTACATAACAAAATAACTAATAAAATTATATAACTATTCAAAAAAAATTTGTTTGTGAGCTGCCTAAGAGCACAGTGTAGGTCGTCTGTTTCACTGAGTAAATTGAAAAACCGACAAAACATTAGACAAAACCGACAAAAGACAAGCAACATGCAATGAAACACAAGAAATTAAGATAGCATACAAATAACAACAAAAGCAACAAAAAAAGGTGTCGATTTAGGACCACCTTTTTACACATTTCATCCTATTAAGCACACGAAACAAATCCGAATGAAAAATCGACTATATCAGGCGAAAACACACAGAACACAGAAACTAATGCACCCAATCAATTGAACTTTTACAACCCAGTAGCAGCTTCACAAGAATGTAAGAAAATGGAATTTCGTTTGCACGAACAATTTATGCAGCACTCATGTTTTCAAGCTAAAATTAAAGTGACAATTGTCAGAGTAAATTACGTTCATATCTAGCAACCTCTCATACGACAAAACGGTTAAGCTAAGAAACGCGGGGTGCCGGCTTAACCCCCACTTTTAAATTTTTCCACGTTATGATATTTGCTCATGTATTTTTGTGCTTAATGTACAAATAGGAAGGCATCTTCAGATCTAAATCCCTTTGTGGGCGTTGGCTTCCAAAACTATTTATTTGTATTCAATCGCATAGTTGCTTTCTTCTTTCAGTTCCGTAATACTGTCACTTACTCTTTACAGCTTCAGTGAGGGCTGATTGTGCTCTACCTTTTAATAGGTTTCATTATAGTTTCCTGCTAGTTTTATTGGTTGACTACGCTTTAAGAAAAATGCATATGAAAGATGGAAAAATGTAGATGGAACGAGATAGAGTATGAAGATTTTAATAACTAAATTTTGTATGCATTCTAGTTTGATTTTTGAAAAATCTGGAGAACTATAATTTTCCACACCAATGCTAAAAATTCCATTGGTAATTTATTGAGTGTCTGTAAAATATATCCAGTATTATTACGGACTAAAATATATTTTGTGCCAATCCCTTTTGACTCTGAATGATTACCTGTGGTGCCACAGTGGACAGGTAATCAGTAAATCATAACTTTGTTTTAGGTAGACAAGCACTGGAAACTATCAAAACTAGATAATAATGATTTCATTTGAAGATTAATTTAGGCGTAGGCCTCAAATGTTTTTAGAAAATTCAATTCAAATTAGAAAACCTTGGGAAAAGCGCTCCATGTAATTGTTAGTGAGCAATCTCGCCAGCACCTGAATTACAAAATCTTTTTTTGAAACACATCAATACCAATGAAAAGGGAAGTACCTGGAGTTTAGCATTGGCTATTCCAGCAGGACCTGAAAAGTAAGAAAGGCAGGATTGAATTTATGTACCAAACCACAAATCCCTGACCATATAATCTGGCAAAGAACAGATTAAAGTATTAGGAATTATTAAAGAATGCTCTAACAACCAGTGCCCCGTCTTAACAAGTTGTTTTTTGCATCTCAATTTCAGCTAAATCTTTTGTTAATCTTTTCATCATATGTAAAATCTATGTAACCTATTGAATTCCATATAAATAAAACGAGCACACTTCACTCATTTAAATTGCATAGCTTCAACTAATTTCACTTCATAATATAAAAGAAATGATACGTTAACCCACCACACACCTTCAGCAAAAAAACGCAAAAAAAATCGTTTTTCTTGAAAAATAGTTTTGTTATACATATTATAATATTACAAAACCATAAATAACGAAAAAAATTTTATACTCTGTTTAAGCGACAAAATATTTCTGAGATGTTTGCTTGTGTTTGTAAATGTGTTGATGGTATTTTTAATGTCAACGAAAGCAAAATCTAATAATTTTCAATTTATAAAAATACTAAAAACACCCACAGTATCTTCGAGAACAAAATCATAGAATATATCTCTGCCTCCGTACGTCCTTCTGCTCCGTGCATCCACTTAAAAACTTACCGTGAATCATACAAAATAAAAAAAAAAACAAAAAAATTGCATACATACATTTTCGATTTGATAATTGTAGCGATTATTTATCGTTTCGTTCGTTTTTTGATGTTTGAAAACCAACAAAATTTTAATTAAATAAAAACCGAAATATTTTAACAAACGTTGTTTTTTTTCAAAAACACAACAAATTATTTTAAGAATTTTAAAAAAAAAAAAAACATATAAATTACTAAGCTGCTGCATATTAAAAAAGCGACGGCATCTGGCAATTAAAAGACGCCATAAAGAAAAAATGTTCATAAATTAAAAAATTTCCAAAATAAAAACAACGCAAAATGTAAATATTTCTATTTATTTTTACGAATAAAAATAACTCAAATGCTCGTATGTTTAGCATAATTTTTATAAATTTAGATTTTATCTATTGTTGTTGTTTTTTTTTATTATTATATTGTATTATTTACATATATAACGTCAAAATAACGTCAATCGTTTCGTTTTTGTTTTTTGTTTACAGCTGAAGTCAGAATGCCAAGCGGTAAAGTTGATAAGCCCGTAATTCAAGATAACCGTGATGGTACGGTTTCGATTAAGTATGACCCCAAAGAAGAAGGTACACACGAGCTGGTTGTAAAGTATAATGGCGAACCAGTGCAAGGTTAGTAGTTAGAGAATCTAAGCTAGAACCAGAATTGTGCATGTTGATGCATTGCAGAGAGCGTGTGTTCTCACTTCAGAGTCCGCCCACCAGCTACATACCTTTTCATTTTCGTCCGTATTTTATTATAGGATCTCCCTTTAAATTCCATGTTGACTCAATTACTTCTGGCTATGTTACCGCATATGGACCTGGTCTCACCCACGGTGTTACTGGTGAGCCCTGTAACTTTACTATTTCTACGAAAGGCGCTAGTGCCGGTGGTCTGACAATGGCTGTTGAGGGTCCCAGCAAAGCTGATGTATGTTTGCAACACTTAAATATATTCAATGATTTCCAATTATTTACTTTACTTTTCAATAGATTAACTATCATGATAATAAAGACGGCACTGTGTCTGTGCAATATTTACCTACTGCCCCTGGAGAATATCAGATTTCGGTGCGTTTTGGTGACAAGCATATCAAGGGTTCGCCTTACTTTGCCAAGATTACTGGTGAAGGACGCAAGCGTAATCAAATTTCCGTGGGCTCCTGTTCGGAAGTTAGCATGCCCGGTGAAATAACTGATGATGATTTACGCGCTTTGAATGCTTCAATTCAAGCACCCAGCGGTTTGGAGGAGCCTTGCTTCTTAAAGCGTATGCCAACCGGAAATATTGGTATCTCGTTTACACCGCGCGAAATTGGTGAGCATATGGTGTCTGTAAAACGGTTGGGTAAGCATATACCCAACTCACCGTTCAAAGTCACGGTTATGGAGCGTGAAGTTGGCGATGCCAAGAAGGTTAAAGTATCGGGTGCTGGCCTCAAGGAGGGCAAGACACATACCGATAATGTTTTCTCTGTGGATACACGTAATGCTGGTTTCGGCGGTCTCTCCGTATCAATTGAAGGACCCAGCAAAGCGGAGATTCAATGCACTGATAAGGACGACGGTACCTTAAATATCTCGTATAAGCCCACAGAACCGGGCTATTATATTGTCAATTTGAAATTTGCGGATCATCATGTCGAAGGTTCGCCGTTCACTGTTAAGGTTTCCGGTGAGGGTAGCAATCGCAAACGCGAGAAGATTCAACGTGAACGCGATGCGGTGCCCGTAACCGAAATTGGTAGCAAATGTAAGTTGACATTTAAGATGCCTGGCATTACATCATTCGATTTGGCCGCATGTGTAACGTCACCGAGTAATGTAACCGAGGATGCTGAAATTCAGGAGATCGAAGATGGTCTTTACTCGGTGCACTTTATCCCGAAGGAGTTAGGCGTACATACTGTGTCGGTGCGTTACAAGGATATGCATATTCCTGGTTCTCCGTTCCAGTTCACTGTTGGCCCATTGCGTGACTTTGGTAGCCATTTGGTTAAGGCTGGAGGTTCTGGATTGGAGCGTGGTGTTGTTGGTGAGTCTGCTGAATTCAATGTTTGGACACGTGAGGCGGGCGGTGGCTCTTTGGCTATTTCCGTGGAAGGTCCCAGCAAAGCGGAAATTGAGTTTAAGGACCGCAAAGATGGATCATGCGATGTCGCCTACAAAGTTACCGAACCGGGCGAATACCGTGTCGGCTTGAAATTCAATGATCGTCATATTCCAGATTCCCCGTTCAAAGTTTACATCTCTCCCGATGCTGGAGATGCGCACAAATTAGAAGTTCAACAATTTCCACAAGGTAAGCGGTAGTCAGGGAATTGAGATTTTTGCTTGCAAACAAGTAGAAGTAATCTACAATATTTTGATAAAATTTTTCTCTCGCAACTACAGGCAACATTCAAGCCGATGCTCCCTATCAGTTTATGGTGCGCAAGAACGACGCTAAAGGTGAACTCGACGCCAAGATCGTTGCGCCTTCGGGCACCGACGATGATTGCTTCATTCAAGTAATCGACGCCGAAATGTATTCGGTACGTTTCTATCCACGCGAGAATGGCATACACGCTATACACGTCAAGTTCAACGGTGTGCACATACCTGGATCACCATTCAGAATTAAGGTCGGCAAAGATGTAGCCGACCCAGCGGCTGTGCATGCTAGCGGTAGTGGATTGGAGGAAGTCAAGACTGGTCACAAGGCCGATTTCATTATAAATACATGCAATGCTGGCGTAGGTACGCTCGCTGTAGCAATCGATGGCCCATCAAAGGTAGCCATGGACTGTACAGAAGTTGAAGAGGGCTATAAAGTACGATACACACCATTGCTGCCTGGTGAACATTACATATCAGTGAAATACAATAATATGCACATTGTAGGATCACCGTTTAGGGTCACTTGTAAAGGTAAGGAATTGATGAGTATCTCCGAGACGATTAAATATTAAATACGCATTATCTTCTCAGGTGATAAGTTGGCTGATGAGGGTGCACAAGAAACCTCAACGGTTATAGTGGACACTGTGCATAAGGTCTCGACAGGTGGTAAAAATACGGGCGTACATATGCCAACATTTAAATCTGATGCCTCCAAAGTAACATCCAAGGGTTTGGGCTTGAAGAAGGCGTACATGGGCAAGCAGAATAATTTCAATATTTGCGCAAGTGATGCGGGTAAGTTTCGTGCATTTAGAATCGCTTCGATTTATAACTTTCTTTCCTTACAGGCAATAATATTCTCTATGTTGGTATGTATGGCCCGAAAGGACCTTGCGAGGAATTCAATATTAAACACACCGGACGCAACAATTACAACGTCAATTATCTTGTACGCGATCGTGGTCAATATATTTTAATAGTCAAATGGGGTGATGAGAATATTCCTGGTTCCCCATTCCAAATCGATGTTTAAGTTAAAAAGTAATACTTTTCAAAAACGAAAAAAATAAAGTAAAATTTAAAATATACCTACATATATTTATGAAATCTAAAGCAACAAAATATTAAAAACAATGAAGAAATAAAATATTCAACTGATATGAATTGAAATTCGAAAAGAAGAGAAAAAACAATCAATCCCTAAACGGAACACAAAAATGTTTCAAATTATTTTTTTATTTTTTTATAATATTTTTTGTCACTCTTGGTCAAAATGATTTTCCTCTTAATATTATTTTTCCCATTAAAAAGTATTTATTAAGTTTTGTTACATGTAAATAAAAATTAAAAATCAAGTAATTTCGTTTTTGGTTTGCTTTTAGAAAATTAATTTTGAAAATTTGCCATTTTTTTTATTATAATTTCGTTTGTGTGCCTCTCATTAAAAGTTTATATATCTTTATCGCTATCTAATCTAAATTATATTTTAAAATAAAAGAAAAAAAGAAAACTCCTAAAGTAATTTTGTGTCCAATTTTGTCGCTAATTTATTAATTGAAACAAAATAAAGTTATTCTTTTTTAATGAAAAAATAGTTATTTTTTATATATGAAATCGGAATATCAACATAAAAATATTCATTATTAAATATTATTTCTGTTATTCATTTATTATATTATAAATATTATAATGTATTATGTTTTTTTTATTATTACTTTATGTTCATCAAACACTTTATAAATAAATAAAATTATTTTAAAAATATGTAACAAAAGTTTAATTTTAGCAAAGAAAAAAATTATATTTACTTAAAAGTGACAAAATACTAAGCTTACTAAAGAAGCTGTAATGCTCAAAATTAATTTTTAAATAAAATCGTATGACTACTACTACTATTATGGCACAACAGCCCCTAGAGGGCCAAGGCCGGGCATATTGTGTAGGTTATATTTATACACGAGTGGAAGGGACCTACAGTTTTATGCCTAATCCGAACGACGAAGTGAAAAGCTTTTCATAGGCAATTTTTTTACTCTTGGAGGTTTGCCATTGCCAGCCAAGATTTTGATTTTCAATTTTTGATTTTTTGAGCGTGCCGAGATATGAACGCGGGCACCTCTGCGTAGCAGTCCAACACACTAACCACTAGGCTACGGCGACCAAATCGTATGTACACTACGATCAAAAAACAGGTTGCCCAATATAAGCTACTCTAATTTATTGCCACAAATATGGCATAGGCTAAAGAAGTAATAACAGATTTTCAATATAGATAAATACAAACAAAAATGTTGATCTTTAATGATAAAAAAAAGAACAATTTAAGCCCTAAATAATACCCTCTACGGGTACCTAATGATAGAAACCCTTTCAGTGTAACTCAGATGAATGCATAGACCCTATCTATTGCTATAAAGTTGCAATAGATGATATCTTTTAACACACTGACCATATTTAACTAAGATTGTTCCAGATATTAAATTTTTTTTTAGTATTATAGATTTCTATTTAATATGTAATTTTTTAACATTAATAATAAGACATTACAAAATATTTCATTACCTAATAATAAAAAAATTACAAAAATAGAATAAGTTTAAATTCAGAACAAAAATAAATCATCAATTTAACAATTTAAGTCAGGCACTTTTATATCATCCCATATTCATCGACTCATACAAGTCACCATATTTGCACACACTTTCGAGTGCATCTTCATCGCTGTCCGTCGAATCGTCAGGATTCAACGGTGTGGATGTCTGCTGTTTCGGTGGGCGATAGTAGATGGTTGAGTTGCTATTGAAACGACGTCGTCCAACGTAGTATTTAAAGAATTTTCGGGCGTGCTTCTCCCCAATAACGGTACTCAAGTGTTCTTGCTTGATGTGAATGAAACCATTGTCTAAACTTTGCACCGCAACTAGACTTTTATCAGTGGGCTTATAAAGCAATATGCCTTTGGGGGGATGAGATTGTGGCTGTTGCTGTGGATCAATACCAGTAGTTGATGAAACTACTGTACAATCGTTATAATTATTTTCAGTTGTTATTGGTGAACGAACTGATTTCAAAGAACTGAACGAACTGATAGATCCGTTTATGTTTGCAGCAATAACTGCGGCACTTTTTCTTGCGCTTGACATCGTTGTTGTGGATGATTTTGCTGTCGTTTTGTCATTGAAGAATTGACGTGGCATTGCAGTATCATTAGCTAAAGCAGTCGAGTTATAAATATTTTTGGGGAATTGGAAGAATGTATCATCCGCATTAAACTGATGTATTTGTTTTGCTGATATGCTAGCTAATTTACGCAATTTGGCTGATCTTGGTTGCGGTTTTATCAGGAATTTCCTAATAGACGCTTCAATTGTTTCACAGTTTGACGATAGCGACAGCTCATCATTCTCCATTAATGCTTTTATACTTTCTTCGTTATGTTTCGTTACTTTTGCGGGGGATATCTCTTTTGGCGTTGATATACTTTCCTCATTTCTCTTTCTATTAGTTATTTCTTTGAGATTCGCGGAAATGTTTTGATTTTGTTTGCTTTTCTCTATTTCCTTTTCGTAAGTCTTTTTTGATAATTCTATGGCCTTTTCGAGTTCTTTGGCAAATGTTTCTTCTGGGTCCGTCTCCTCTTTTACATCATCGTCGCAGTTTATTTTTTCTGTTTTTCTTAATGAAGGTTTTGTTTTTTTAGATATATTGGAAGACTTTGTAGCCTTTGACTTTGAAGAACACGATGACAATGAGTTTTTGCTGCCTTCATTATCCACACATTTTTGTAGGCTTCTGCAGCTTTTGGTATTGATCGTGGCGGTTGGTTTCGGAACATTTTCTTTTTTCCTTATTTTGTCTGTTTTGCATTCAGTGGTTTCATTCACATTTGCACTAATCTCCGCCTTTTTAGGCGGATGTGCCAATATTTGCCTGTTGTTTGTATTTTGTTTGTTTTGCTCGTAGTATTTTACTAACGCCGAAACCTTGGATTTCTTATTTTGCAGTTGATGGCGATGACAACTTGGTAATGCTAAATTCTGCTTTTTCATTGGACTTTCACAATTTTCAACCATCCAATCTTCTGTTGAGGTATCAGCCAAATGTCTGAAAATAATAACGCACATAAATTAATCTCGCAAAAGAAAAAAAAAATAGATAAAGTTTTTGAGCTCAGTCTCTGCAAGACTGATTAAATAAAATAAAAATTTTCTAACTCACCGAGTTTCTCTGCACAATTTGTTATCGTTACAACAGCGGCAGTCCGATTCACGTTTGTATGGACGCATATCACTTCCCTCGTCCATTATGGCGCTCTGAAGTCCCTTCACCTTCTGCACCTTACGACCGTGTTCAGTATCCACATAGCTATGTGAAGATGATGAAGAGAGAGAATGACGATATGCACGTCCACAGCAAACTGTACGATAGCATATTCTCTTTAAGGAGACTCTGCGTCGACGATGTTTAACTACTTTATAACGCCGTAACCCTTTTTTCAGCAAAGTCTCATTGTATTTGTCAGCACCATTGATAGAGCTGAAGGAAAGCGAAGAGGACGAGTCCGACGAACTAGTGGAACTGTTCGACGCATGCCGATATTTACGTAAATGCTTCCGCCGTGTTTTAAGTTGATTGCGATGGTTGCACCGGCGTTCTTCCGATGCTACAACTGCTGGTTCCCTTGATACAACGTTCTTGTTTACGACATCCACCTGTTGATTCTTTTGTTGCTGTTGTTGACTATAGCGATGATATGGCGGTGCATGCGCGTTGCGTCGATAATTAATCATATCGCCGTCCTCACCAGAATCAAGGCATGCATACTTCTTGCGCAAGGCTTCGCGTTTTTTTTCCACAAGGCGAAATGTTTTAATCGTCATCGTTGCGGTAGATGCTGACGTACCCAGACGTTTGCCAAAGACACCACTATTGCCGCTGCCATGACGTTGTTGTCGGCTTGAACGTATATAACGCGCAGTATCCATCGAGTGCAAGGACGTATCTGTATCAGTTTCATCTACATGATGTTCTGCTGTCGCCGTTACATGTGTTATTTTTTTTGTGTTCGTTGCAAAGCATACGTTATGCCTAAACGGAGCAATCTTTGGATTATACCGACGAGTCGAAGCAGTCACTGTTGGTGAAATACTTAAAGTGCTGATTCCACTATGATTGCGCCGCAACCAACCACCTACTTTTTCTTCGATTTTCTGATGATCAAATGTATTGAGTATTTGTTCAATGCCTGCCTCTTCCCATTTGCGTTTATGTTCCTGGAGCAGTGGCACAGTTTCGTTTAGTATGTCTTGCAATTCCGCATTACCAACGCTAACCTCTTCACAATTTAGCAGGGTCTGGATGTCGGCAGTGTTCCCACCATGCATAAGGATCGTTGGTAGTTCATTGGAACCTGCTAACAGTGTGCCATTTATAATATCTTCGTCATCAAACACATCAGCCTCTTCGGCCTCGTTGGACGAGTTCATAACTGCATCATCCTCCTCATCCGCTT
Source organism: Toxonevra muliebris (assembly GCA_963691655.1). NCBI lineage: Eukaryota > Metazoa > Arthropoda > Insecta > Diptera > Pallopteridae > Toxonevra > Toxonevra muliebris. Next base: position 47,271,289 of record OY829327.1, read on the forward strand.
CGTCACTACAAAAATCCTTCAAACAGTCGTCTTCACCATCATCTCTCTCTTCGAATTTCTGTAAACAAAATATTCGTTGTTACTAACACCAGCTTTTAAAATTTAACACTATTTACATTTAAAAGATTTGCCCAAAACTTTGACCTTTCGAATGATATTTGTTCCAAGTTTTCAATGTCAAACATCCTTATTTCTATTTATCAATAACTATCCCAAATATCAGATAAAAAATTATAATTTTTGACGCGCTAAAAATGGCGAATACCGAAGTGTTGCAATCAGCGTTGATTAAATTTAGTATTATTTGGAATGAAAGAGATGGAACTTTTTTGAAAATATATGCATTAAATAAGTAAGTACATTGATTACGACACATTTGGAACGATATAGCCACTGGATGTTAATCTGTTATAGATATCGGTCATCATTTGGTTATATTATTATATCTTATTCTATATGAACCTTGTCTTAGATTTTCCCCAAGTTTTTATAACAAACTGAAACATTAAATGTTAATTATGCGATGATTTTTGAAAGAGTACTTTTCTCAAAAAAAAATTTAAAAAAACAATTTTTTGGGAAAACACTTTTGAAGTCTTTTCTGTCAGGTATGGGGTCCACACCATAAACTTATGGAGCTTTCACCTATATTTGAATTGTGTGCATATGTTTAACCATCTGTGGGTGGCTCCTTATTTAAATAAAAGAACAGTGTGTGTGCAGGCACTCACGGTATAAGTGAAGCTTTGTTGTTTATTTGAAAATTATTAGGTCAGCGAACACCATGAAATTGTTGTTAAACCGAACACAAAGAGAGAGTCTTTACTCTCTCTCACACCGAACACGATATGCTCGGTGTATTGTACACCGAGCAATGAGTTATTTTACAAAACAGTATCATTACATATAAAATAGTATTAAGCAAACGAGTATATTTTGACAAAAAGCAACTCTGTAACGAGCTGAATGTAACCACCTTGACCGAGCACGGGAGAAAATGTTTTGTGTTCGCCGAACACCAATATAATCAGGCGCTTAGAAAACATTTATTGAAAGTAATCTCTTATTCTATGTTACTGTTTCTATAAACGACACGATCAGCTAATTTACTGCAGTTGAAGCATTATCTTCCATATTTAACGAACTATTTCCCATATTACTTTTTCAATACTTTTTGCCACGCACGGAATGACGTAGTACACGTATATAACACATGAGAGGAAATTTCAGTTCACTTCGTTTGCTAACTCTAATACCAGTATAACTGCGTTTCTTATTAGTTTCGTACGAATACAACAACAACGCGATTTTCAATTTACCTATGCTAAAGAAGTTTCACTTCAAAAATTTAAATTGCGCAAATCTACCAGAATTATCTTAGTTTCAGCTGAAATATATAAATAGAAATAGAAGAAGTATAAAGTCATGACATAAACTTATGCGAAAAATTTTGCTTGATACATTTTTTTAAACAGAAATAATACCATTGTAAAACGTCAAAGCAATCACAGCAATATTCTTCTTGTCATTCACAATAGTAAACTTCCCTTTGAAGTCATTGTTCTATAAAAAGAGAAACAACACTGTTTGTAAATAAACCACAACTGTCAAATTTACTCTCGAGCAGCTGATTTTTGTAATAAGAGCGTGCATACATTTGTGTGGAAGTAGTATTTGGAAAGGGAAAGTGGGAATAAACTATTTTTATTTAACAGAAATTTTACTGTCATCGGAACTTATAAAAAATATAGAAATGAAGAACATATAACTCAAGAAGAGAAATTGAAAAAAGTTGACACTAACACTTAACCAAAGAAACTCAGGGAGAGAGACAGCTGAAAGTGAAACCGAAAGAAGATATTAAACAGATATGTTTCTGCTGCGTCGATTCTTTACACAAATTGCCGAGGAGTTGAGTCCACCACCCACCGATTTTATTGGCTGCTTTCAACAAACCCCACAAAAGTTAACAAACAGTTTCGGCGGCGCTGCTGCTGGCTTCGAGAGTCTAGCCTGGTTGCACAATGTTGCTCCATGTTTCCCACTTCGCGGCGATCAGATACAGATAATACATGAGCCACATCACTTCTATGAAACGCTAGTGGAGCGCAGCTCAAAGGCACGTGAGCGAATTGTGCTCGCCAGCCTGTACTTGGGTACAGGTCATCTAGAGAATGCCTTCGTTCAGACCCTTCGTCGTAGCCTGCAAGAACAAGCAACTCTGCGAGTCAATGTGCTGCTGGACTTTACGCGTGGTACTCGTGGTGAGACTAATTCAAAAACTATGCTGCTGCCACTTGTGCGCGAGTTTGGCGAGAAGGTACAGCTTTCGCTCTATCATACGCCGGATCTGCGTGGTATGACAAAGCGTCTAGCACCTCCGCGATGGAATGAACTGCTGGGCTTGCAGCATATGAAAGTATATCTCTTCGATGATGCTGTGCTCATATCGGGGGCGAATTTGTCAAATGATTACTTTACAAATAGGCAGGATCGTTATATTTTAATTGAAGATAAACCACTGGCCGATTTCTATGCGCAGTTCATAGCACGCGTGCAGGAGTTCAGTTTAGCAGTACGTCAAGATGCAGAAGTAGGACTGCATCGCGACTGGAAAATCTTGCCATACGAAGGAACCAAAGAGGAGTTCATTGTGCATGCAAAACAGCGCATTACGGACTTTATGCAAGATGTTTTCCACGAGCAGCTGCGCGTGGTTGAGAAGCAACAAGGTATTTTTTTTCTTTGATTATTTATTTAACAAAGTTTTAAATCCAATTATCCTAGATGCAGACACTTGGATATTTCCGCTACTGGAAATGGGTCAAATTGGTATACATCATGATAGTGTTGTAACAAAACAGTTACTGTCTACCTCAATAAATGGCTCGCGTTTGAAGCTGGCCACCGGCTATTTTAACTTAACGCAAGAATACATGGATACCATATCGAGTAATTGCCTCGCGCAATGTAGCATTCTAATGGCGCATCCCAATGTTAGTTGTTGCCTGAACTTGTTCAATTCTTAATTGCAAATGAATTTATATTGTTATTTTAGGCCAACGGTTTCCAAGGCGCCAAAGGTCCCGCTGGAGGCATTCCTGCTGCTTATACTCTTATAGCCAAAAGTTTCTATGAGAATTTAGTGCAGTTAAAACAAGATCATCGTGTTAATTTCTTCGAATATGAGAAAGATGGTTGGACATATCATGCTAAGGGGTTATGGTTAGTAGTATTAAAGAATTAGTTCGAATTTCAATTTACAATTATATAACTTGTGATATCATATGCATATAGGTACTACCTTCCCGATGCCAAACTTCCAAATCTCACTTTAATTGGTTCCTCGAATTTTGGTGAACGTTCCGTTAATCGTGACTTAGAAACACAAGTCTGCCTCGTTACCACCAATACTGGCCTCAGCAATCGCTTGCAAGCCGAAGCGGATCGTTTATATAGCTCGTCGAGCACCGCTGAAGATGAGCTCACAACGCGTCCGGTGCCGCGTTGGGTTCAAGCGGTTGTAAAAATATTTAGAAATTTCTTTTAAATCTAATAGACAAATGCCTGTATGAAATCGCTGCTGAATTTTAAATTAAGTTGAAAACTTCTACACTTAAATCAATTATTTTAAATTTAGTTTTGCTTTATTTTTATGCTAAAGTTGTTTATTTAAAAAAAAATTATTATAAAAAATCAAAACAGAATATCATAAATACCGCATACAATCACACACTCATAATGCAAAAACTACACAATTACGCTCAAATTATAATTATTAATACTTACATAATTTCGTTTTTGTTTTTTTTTTTTTTTTGTTATCGAAAATATTCCAATTATTCGAATTATTTATATGAAAATTTCACATTGAAAAACGCCAAATATGTTCAAAATTGAATTGAAATGATTTGTGTTCTAATTAAATTGTAAATACATAAGTTTCTTGCAAGGATCAAACAATTTATTATAAAATATTCATATTACTAAAATTTAAAATCGGGTTTTCGAAAATGTTTTTTGTAAATAAACTCAAAATTTCTTTAGTTTATACATTTTTGGGGTAAATAAATGAGATTATTATTTAAATATACCGAAATGCGCTTTTTAAAAATGTTTTTTGCATACACATAGCCACTAGTGGATCCAGAGATCTCCAAAGGTGGGATTTGCTCATGCCGAAAAATTTATTCATTATCAACCATCAAAATGTATGCGATTTCCATCGGTATGGGGAGAGGGGGAAGTGGGTTTCTACTTAAAAAATCAAGAGTTCTCAACCTAGCTCACCAGCTTTGTAGTCACCCAGAATGCCCTTGACTGGACTGCTCTCTCCGCCCATTCCTGTTTGGTAGGGAAACGCATGATAAACCTGTTATCAATAAAAAAGTCTATATCTTTGGAAACTAATCTATTTAGGTTTCATCTAACCTATTTCGCTTTTCACTTTAACATGTGTGTTTTGGAAAATATACATTCGCAGCGAATGCGTACGCCTTGAAAAAAAATACTCTACAGAGCGCGTCGACACAGGTCAAAAGTCTAAAAACTAGTTGAGCCAAATTAAAAAATAACAATTTTGGTAGAAAAAAATTTGTGAGCGGTGTAAGCAGTCAAAGTGAAGGTATTTTTGAGATTTAACCCTCATTCTCCTGACAACTTTTACATCTTTCTGACTCCTAAATGTGTTTAGAATTGACTTTATTCTTCAACATTTATTTTTTGAATGAATTTGAGCATTCGCGAAGTCTCAGTATTTCAGCATTAATTTTTCTTCATAATTTTCACATTTCAAAACGTAAAAGGTACACGTGTACCTATTCAGGAGAATAAGGGTTAAAGAATTTTACAAAACAGTCTGCCATAACTGAAGCATGAGCAGTTTTATATAATTTTATTCCTCAACTTTTTAAACTAGGTTTTTGGCAGAATTTTTAAAATAAAAAAAAAAATAAATTCACTTAAATTCAATTCAAAATTTCATTTAACAAAACAAAAAATATGTTAGAACAGTATGTTTTTTCAACAATTCTGCGAATTTTTGTGTTTATTTTTAACATTTTGAAAATGGGCCAAAGGCAGCTTTTCGTATTTAAAAAATGCAAGACTTATAAAATATGCAGCTTTGCACTTTTTAAGCTCTAAAATTGTTTACATATATGAAATATAAATTCTTTTTACTGTTTTGTATAATTTAAAACCAATTATATAGTAGTAATTAGAACTAACCACCTCTGTACATAGTTCATGAATACATAAATGCAATTTTTAATTTTAACTTATTCATCTTTCTGGTTGCCGTTATTTACATTTACAACAAATTGGAAAGTTAATAATCAAGTCTGCAGCGGCATTATTTTGTATCCATTTTATATTTTTTAACCAGTTTTACTTTGAAAAACAGGTTTTTAGCACATTTAAAACTTAAACGATAAATAAATTTAAAGAACTGATTTCATTTTCTTATTTAACGTCTTCGTATTAACTTATGTACAAAATTTCATAAAAATCGAACAACTCCTTTCGCAAATTGTGCTCACAACAAAAGCTGGTATTGGCAACCCTAACATCCAATTGAATTACACAAGCACACAAGGTTGTTATTTTGAACATATTTAATTACATACTTAATTAAATTTATAAGCACATAGTTAATTTTTCAAACAAATTTTCAGTTCTATGGCATAAATGAGCCAATGATTAAAATAAATTTCATGCACTTTAGCGAAATACTTTAAAGATTTTGATGTGGTATTCTTCACTTTTGTACCTTTTTTACTTAACTACTAATGCAACGCTGTATAATCTTCGTCATCTCATTTCCTTCAGTTTCATTCGATCGCTCGCTGCAATTGGTTTATTATTTTGTGTTGGTTGTGATGATTTTTTGTCCTTAGTTTTTTGTTTACGCGCGATCGTAAACGTCTAACGGTAAAAATGATTAAAAACAACTTTACTGTGTTTGTTTATAAATGTGCAATTTGTTTATTGTTGCTGGTTTCCTTACGTTAAAGAGATTCATTCATGAGTGAGAAATTGAATCCCTTATATCAAAAAATTAATGAAAGCTAAAAAATATAAACAAACTGAAAAGCAATTAAAAGTGTGTAACGCCAAATATGAAGAACAGCAACAACAACAAACAGTAATAAAAATATAAACAACGACAATTTTGCAAAAGATTTGAATATTAAACACTTAAAATAAAGTAAAAAAAATTTAAATCTCTAAATGTTGCAAGGTATGCTTGAATGAATTAAAATGTAAATAAATCAGCATATGGTCGCGACCTACAGTTTCTTCTTTTCCTTTTGTAAACTGTTGTCCGTAATACTCCGGAATGGGTCAGGTCACACAACAGATCGAAGCATTAACGCGTATGATTCCTAGTGTACACCTGAGCAACCTGTTGCTAATCAGTCACCCCTCCTCCACTCTCCTACACCTCTCTTGGTGTGAGTATTTTGAAACAATAGAAAGAACAGTTTCTTTTAATACATTTAAAATTCTACATTGTGCACTAAGTACATATAAAGTTTTCATTATTTCGGAAAACAAAATTCCTCATTGTTTATTTTTACGAAACGCGAATTTGTAAAATTTTTCTTTTTTGTGATTGTGCAAAAATTAGCATCTGATTTGATTTCTGAAATGCGACAGAGCAGGATGTGTTTAAATACTTAAGCACTGTAATAACAACAACAATTAAGTTATTGCATTCTGGATTTAATTCAACATCAAATACAACAACAGCAACATAAAAGAAAAAATAATACTTTAGTGTAATGCGAAAAACAGGGGGGAAAACAAAACAAAATTGTGAAAACGGAAATTGTTAATAACAAATAAAAGAAAAACGTGCAGATTTAGTTTTGTTTGTTTGTTTTGATTGAAAAAAAAAACAATTTTGAACATACAAATGTAAACAAAAAATTTAATTATATTAATGTTTTAACCAGTGTTACAAATTTAGGGATTTCACGACTAATTTCAGCCGTTTTTGAAAATGTTTCGTCACAAAATTTTTAAAATAGCATTAGTAGGGAAATTAACCTTAGACCCGTGCATGCTCTACCCCCTTGTTTATCGTGTATCTGGGCATAGCATGCCCATGATTTTTTTCATATAAAATGTATGGCAGGTGCGATTTTTTTGGTAAATTTTTACCTTCAATTAAAATTTGCATAAAGCTAAACCAATTTTATTGTCTATCTGGCTAAAAAAATGTTATTTGAGGTATAAATAAAAGATAAAATATAAATTCAAAAGCAAAACTGCTCTTTATTGATAATATGTTTTGGTTTGAAAACAGCGATACATGTAATATTTTTGTGCATTTTTTTCTAAATTATGAATAAAAAAAAAATTATATATAAGAAAAGTTCAAATGATTAAAATAATGAAAATAATAAATAAATCAAAAGTTTTTAATTATTCCGGTGATGCTCCTCGTCGTAGTTTGAATGGTGGCTGCGTTGATGTTGATGGTTGAGATTAAACTGATTGAACCTCGCTATCTGAAGCATTTTGAAACAAACAGTGTCATCAAACTCGGCTTCTTCTGCTTGTATCTCAGGATTTTGTGTGAAACAATCAATACAAACACGAAGGGATCAACTCTTCCTTTTGTTTTACTAAAATGCATAATAAAATTCGGTTTTGTGTATGCAACGACATTCTCCCCAATTTTTTTTTTTTTCAACTGCAACAATTTTTTCATCTTGATGAGATGTTGATAAAACTAAAACTAACCAGTTGAAGTGGTCCAAAAAAACAAAATCGACTGCTGATTCACGTGTCTTTACGAATATTGATTCTTTTGGAGTAAACTCTAATGGCAAATCTGGTTTGTTAGTACGAATAGTACCTAGAGGAACTGAAGTGAAAAAATTGTCACTAGTAATATTGCAGCCTTTATCAAGATAACGAGAAGCTAACCGCATCACTAGTCTATGAGAAATTCCATCAGTTTCTCGTTCTTCACCAGGTTGTTGTCCTAAATAAATTTCACCAATTAGTGGATAATTTGTTTGAGCATCAACCAACCACCAAATTTTGTTACCGTACTTTTCAGGTTTTTTTTGGCATGAATTGTCTGAAACTACATCTTCCTCTGGTGGCAACCAATTGCTCATCTATTGTTAATTCCTTCGGTGGTATGTAAAATTGTTTGAGGTTGATTTGAAAAGTATTCCATACGTGTCGAAAAGCAGCTAACTTATCAGTTTCTTTGCGACAAGCCCTTGTCTACCATCATCAAAACGAATGAAACGAGTTATTTGCTCAAAACGTTGTAAAGACATTGTAGCACGAAACAAAGGAAGTCCATCAGAAGCGAATATTTCCTTTAGATCTTTTCCATATGATTTATCAACACCAGCGTATAATAAAAGACCAATATAAGCGTAAATTTCCTCCTTATTTGTTGATGTCCATGGTCGAATGCTTTTTGGACTTTCTAGTGAACGATTGTCTTGCATAAATCTCTCAGCGTTTTTATTAGTATCTAGAACAATTGTTCCTACTATTGTTTCATTTATTAGTGAACAAAATGCTTCACCAAAAGAGGAAAACCTTTTGTTATATGTTGGATCAATTTTTTTACGTTCATGGCGGCAATTCTCTACTCTATCACTTTCTTGTGGGTCAGGCATGGACCACCAAATTTGTGCTGACTGCTTCGGGTTCCTTGGGTTATACATCACACCACGATTAGGAGGTACTGCTACTGCTAGTGCAATGTGTACACCTTGTTGTTTTCGTTCTGCATGTTGCTCAGCATCATTTTCTATATTTTGAAGTTCCAATTCCTCAGCTAAATCATTTCCAGCATCTTCAACACGAAGATCTGGCAATGGATTGTAATCAGGATCAATATCAGATGCATCGTCTTTCACTATCAGGGCCTTCAGTATCAGTAAAATCATATCTATATTTGGCATTAGTAACATTAGGGCTTGTCCGACGAGGTGCAACAACTGAATCAATGCCTTCAGCTTGAACATCTCCAACTTCTACACCACCTGTATCTTGTACATCAAACACTAAACTATTTGCTCCTATTTCATCGTCATCATCTGAATCTAAAGTATGAAAATGTTCATCAAGATACTTTTCTTCTTCAATCGATAGCCCACCTTGTTTTGATTTCTTATTCGCTAAAAATAACTCTTTTTCAGCTATAGTTTGACGATCCATTTTGCTGTTAAAAAAAAGCACAAAACTAAAATAACTAAAAAGTAAAATTTAACAAAAAAATAATGTTGGCAAACACTCTAAAAACTATTCAAATAATTACTTTTTAAAATTACTTATTTTACTTACTTTATAAACTATTACTGCACAAATAAAAAAACAAATGCATAGGAAATTCACCACAAATCAAATGAAATAAACCATTATAAAACACAAAGTAACTAAAAACATACGCTTCTTAGTTGCTTCGTAAGCTACTAAATATATAAATTTTATACTCTATAGAAAGAAGAAAATACAAAGAATATAACTAAATCGATTACAGACAGTCGCCAATACAAAAATTTTTAAATTTATTGAAAAAACCAAATCCGTTAAAAAAAAATTCATTGTTGCATACAAAATATATGAAAAAAACGCATGGGCATGCTATGCCCAGATACACGATAAACAAATCCTATGTTTGTGAGGACACACCCACCACCACAGCCACTTTGTTAACGATGTTTTTATTGTTTTGTGTTCTAATCGACCGCAGCTTTCAAAGTATTATTACTTTTATTGGTGTTTGTGGACTAGAAATACTAATTTTTTTAGTTTGAAAAAAAAAACATGGGCATGCTATACTGGATACTCGGGTCTAAGGTTAAACAATTTTCTTTTAAATCCAGCTATTTTTAACTCTTTTTTATTAACAAGTAATTGGTAGCATGTTTACCCTTTTTAGCCATTAAAATTAGCAAAGAAAAATAAGTTTATTCACGGTTGCCACTTTGGTACAATTCTACCAAAACTGGTCATTTTTTTCCATTTTCTGCGCTTGGTATATTGGTACATGTTTATAAAATTTGGTACATTCTGTGTTCAAAGTTGGCTTTTATAATAATTAAGAATTCTAAACTTATTTTCAAAATATTTTTTGTTGAAAAAGGTAAAATTTAAATGTATATAATATATAATGCTTTCAAAAGAATTGTGTGTTGGACGTTAAGAGTCTCATTATATCTTGTCGCCCAAAGGCTATTTAAAAAAAAAACAAAATATAATTCAATTAATGTGTTACTTTTTATTAAGGATGTAGTCTAGTGTTCCGGCCTAATTTTTAGGGTTATTTCAGGAATTTTTTATTATGACAAAGTAAAATACAATCATTTAATTTTTTTATATGTTCTTAGTGATATCTTTAACAGTACAAACAATTTTTGTTGGTGTTTATTTTACGCCCAAAGTAGGCACCTAAAAAAAATTGTGTGGGCCTGACCCGGGTGGTTATGATACTTGAAGTCATCTTAAACAAAAAATTTGGATGGATTATTGTTATATGGGCTTGTAATTCTATCAGGTAGTAGATTTAAACATTTTGTTTAAAAAATAACAAAATGGCGGACTTCTAAGATTTTTTTTTAAAAAATGATTACAATAAACAATTCTATTACCTACGAAAGCCATTAGCGTGTAAAATAACACATTAAAAGTTCAGCTCAATCAGTTTGATAGAATTCTCTCAGACCCCAGGGCCGGTCAAAAAAACGTTGTTTCGAAAAAAACGCTTTTTAAGTTTTAACAACAGATAAAGTTTTCACAACAGGCGCTCTCTGTGAGTGACTGTGACTGTGAGCGATAACTTCGTTAATATTTTGAATTTTGGTCTGAAATTTACAGTATACTTTCTGTATATTGTACTTTCGAAATACATTTAAAAAAAAATAACCGATTTTTTGAAACTCGAACAGCAGACCTACATCCTTATACTTATTATATTGGTACATTTTTCGCCCATTTGGTACATTTTTTTTCTAAATATTGCTACAAAATAAAATGAGTAAGGGGCAACCGAGAGTTTATTTCTTTATCAGTGTTGCCAGAACACTGTATTACGAAACGCGTACCAAAAAGACAAAAGAAAAAAACAGCAAAATTTTCCTAACAAATGAAAAACGAATCCAGCTTTAATAGAATGAATTGGAAAAAATGTGGCTGATGGTAGCCGACATTCACATGCAAATGTTAACTTAATCAGTCTAATCAGTTGAACTTAAGGGTTAGGTCCACTCAAAGTCGTGAAAAAATAAGTATTTTAAATAATTTTTTTTTTTTTGACAATAAATACATTTATTTCCGATCGACACAGATAATAAATAAAAAAATTTTCACACCTCTGACTGGGCCTTACCCCTTAATCAAAAGCAAAATCAGAATCCGTATGCAAATTGCAAATTTCAACATTAAATAACAATATGATAAATTTGAATATTTAATTCATTACATTGTGTATAAAAATTAGGGGTAAAGTACCCGTTAAAAATAAGGAACTAATTTTAAAGTTTTTTCTGTTCACATCTATTTTGCGAATAATCTCAACCCAAAAAAAACGAAAATCATTGGTTAATGTAATATTACGTCACACTACATTAAGCCACACAGAATATAACTTATGTATTCAAAACATATTCGCTCCACCGAAGCATTGGTTTCTGGAAGCCACAGGACTAGCTCAGCAACCTTTTTTAAGTTTGTTTTTTTCGATAGTTAAACAGCAAATTAAGTCAATTTAAATTTTTATGATTAAAAAAAAAATAACAACTGCAGGGAAAATCTGAGGCATTTAAGGGGAAGTCTAGTCACCCTAGTTGAAAAGAATAAGTTGGGTATATAGTAAGAAGTAGAGTTTAACTGAACGTCCATTTTTTGGCCGAAGCCGAACTTGGGTCAAAATTTTAATGGAGGGCCGAAGCCCATTTTTTACTATTTAAATGATAAATTTGGCCGAATTTGAAATAAAAATGTTTTTGTAGGTATATTATTTAAATAATAATATTTTTTTTTTTATAATAGTATCACATTTTAAATCAATAAAAAAAATTCAAAGCCGTTGACTTAGAAAAAAAAAACACAAAAACTCAAAAGAAACAAATTATTATTATTAATCAAAGTCAAATATAACAAGAGACAACAACTGTTTGCCAATCTTCTCGGACTGAGGCAATCCAAAGCGCTTCTACGCATTCTGCATTGGTCTCAACAAAAATAGTTTACACTTATTAGCCGTTATTCTGACTGGGCTCTGCGGGCTCAGAGACCAACTCTGTAAAATAGGCATTGAGGGAAGCTAAATATGTAGATTTTGTAATGAGGAAGATGAACATATTTGAGCACTGTTCCACAAATGAATAAAATGTCTGGGTGTGCACCAAATGCCCAGCACAGAACTAGCATCCATAGATCCGGCCGCAATACTCAAATTATTGAGGGAGACTGGACTGGATGATACACTCTAATCAGTTTTGACTGCAGGTCGCGGTACAACGAAAAAAACTTCTTTAACAAAACAATACAATATTAGGATTTTTATCTCAAAAAATAATGTACACATATTTAAAGAAATCGGTTTTAGAAATCCGAAAATAAAAAATATGAAAATAATTTCTTTAACCCCTTGTGAACCAAGACCTGAAGGCGATGAAATGAAATACCAAGTTTTACAATTTTCGGGTATCTAGAAGGATATTAGTTATATCTAGTATTCCTAAATATCTTTAAATCAAGAAGAATTAAAAACTTAAAAAGAAATATTCACTTTTATTATTTTTTATTATAACTACGTCAAAAATACAAATATTTTTTTTAAAGATTTTATGAGCCAATAATGGTAATGGTACTTTTTAACACCGTCGGTCGACAAAAGTTTGAGTTAAAATACATACATACTTATACTAGTTAAGCAATATTTGCTAATCGTGGAAATATCCCAAATGCAAAAGATTTGATAAAGTTTTGTTGAGATCATCCAACCACCGCACATCATTTCCCCGATTCATTGTAGTTAATAGACATAATTCTAAAATTAAAAACAATTTGAATAGATATTGAGTAATTATAAATTTATAATTATAATTATAATAAATATGTGTATGCATATAAAAAGTGAGGATTACGAAATGAAAGATTGTTGCAATGTTGATACTAACAGTGCAAAATAAGGCAAGGATTTTTATTCCATATTTAAAATTTTACTTTAGATTGGAGTGACAGCCTTCTATTTGAAAGCACATATAATGGCTAAATTTTATTTTAAAGGGACACAAATGCCTTATATCTTCAAGGGTTAAAGTAAATCGAGTAATGAGTAAACCGATTTTTAACTTTTTTTTATAAAGTTTCCTTTACACTGGAAACCAATTGCAAAATCTGGTTTATGAGCGATGTTGAAGTTTGGTTCAACCAAAATGCTTTAAAGTTTCAGCGGCTATGAGAATTCACTTACGAAATTATCCAAATCACCTCAAATTTCCCATTCTATTTAATGCAACTTAGTGAATGCAAAGGAAACTTTTTATAGCTGGCTTTCGAAAATCAGTTGATCTTTAACTTTTTTGAGCATTTCTGATATATGCATACAATATTAGAAAAATAATGGAGTGTAATATAGCTATGTACATATGTATCTTAAGACGCCTCAGATCCATACCAAAATAAAAATTTATTTGTTTCCCATTTTTGGTTAAATAACAAATAATAGAAACTCAAAATTGATCAGGTGTTGCATCGAGATAATGGGTTTTTTTATGTTGTTTTAATGAATTTTTTAATGTGATTTTCATTTAATCGACCAAAATTAAAAGCAAACGAATGTAATCCACAGAGGAATAAAACATTTATCCAAGAAACCATATATCTCCAAAATCGGGTGTAAGACGATTTTGTAAGGTTTTTCAAAATGATTCAGTTTGAGCTCAAATATTTTGGGAATCTTCATAAAATAAACCAAAACCCATTTTTAGAAAGCGTTACACGAAATTTTCTTTTTTGAGGCACCTTAATTTGCATATGTATGTATATGTGGGGAAAATATACCGTAATGTTTCTGCTGCATAATTTGTGCTCTAAACTCAGTTATTTTCGGCAAGCGTCCCTGAAATCCAATTTGATTTAAGGTCTCAACAAAGTTTTTAAAATAATAATATAAAATTTCATCACGTTTATGTAAACGCATGTCTGCGCTTAATAATAAATATAATAAATCCAATAAATCATGAGCGATCGGAGCCATACGTGCAGCTTGGAAATCAATCAGCATAACATCTTCTAATACCCCAGTTTTCCGATTACGCTTAAACAGTGTATTTTCAAAACTTAAATCACCATTAGCAAGGACATACATAGTGCCTTCCTTTCGGTTTTCAACATATTCTTTTTGTGAGGCAATATATTTCTGTGCCAAATCTGGTTTCAATGCTTCAAAATAAGGTTTAAATTTGAGTAAAGTTGGTTCATTATCTAGTTGATTGATGAAATCCGTAATGCTATGAGTTATAAATGAACAAAGATCGGATAAATTTGGCAGTGCCGAATATGGATGACTCAATTGATCAAAGTACTTTGGATTCTAAATATATTAGAACATAATTTGAAATGAAAATATTATGATGTATTAATGTTACCGAACATACCTCTGTACCTAGTTTATAGCTTATTGCGTGCCATTTAGCTAATTTTATACAGACACCTTTCACCTCATCGAGACTTAGGAAACCCTCTCGTAGCGCGGAGAACCCATGCGATGTCAAATCATCCAAAAATAAACATTTCACGTGGCTTGTAATGTTATGGAAACAGCTGTAAAGTAGAACAGAAATTCACTTTAGCAAGTGCTGATGTTTTTTTTTAATTAACTTACTAATTTTCCTTTTTAAAGTAACTATAAATACTTACCGTGCACCCAATGTCGTCTCATCACCAACCTTCCGCAAAATACCTTCAAATGTCGGTAGCAATTGCGCATAAACGCGCATTTCCGTTGTTATTATACTTGTTTTGCTGAACAATTTAACTATTACTGATTGCGTTTTCTCGACGTTTTGTTTCTGATAATTAATTGTAGCTCTAAATATGGCAGCAGAATGTTCGGCGCCCGGAGTTATAGGTAATAATGACATATTCAAAATTTGTATATTGAAATCATTTTCACGTCTTCTAGCAATTTCAATCAAAAGGTTACGAGAAATATAAGATAACCAACTTTCTCCATTATGTTCTTCTAAATTTGAAGTCATTTTAATACTTTTACTTGTGTCTTATTTTTAGTTTTTAGTTTTTTCGTGGGTCTCGGACGGATTATATAGTTTGTTATAATAGAGTTGTTAATTCCACTATATATCATTGCCAAAATAACAGTTAAATTTTCTCTATTTGCGCTGAATCGGGTTCAGCTCAGTTAGAATGAACTTTATGTTACGAATAAATAAATAAATTACGAAATTATTGAAAGCAATTGTTGTTCGTTGTACTCTTCCTTTCTCTGCCGCCTCTCTCTCTCTCTCTCTTTTCCCCCTCATTATTAACTCACAAAGAAATTAATTATGTAAACAGTTAAATTTTCTCAATATAGAAAAGAGAATTACCAACTCATATAGTTTCATTCTTTGGGGCCCGGAGTATGAAATCAAAGGAGAAAAAAAATAAAATCATGTAAATATATACCTGCATATACATACATACAAATGTGAGCGCATTATGATAGAAAATGACACTTGAAATTTGTATATACTATGTAGCTTTGTAGTTTAGTTTTATGCTCAATTTCAATGTAAAATAATAAATCTTTGAATTTAGTCTATTTTCAAAGAAATAACGAAGTTCTCCTGCTTACACGCTAGAAATGACTCACTTTTTTTTTTGATAAAAAGTTTATTTTTATTGACATTCATTTTTATTTAATTTTCATTGCATTCATTCATTTTTACTAAGCTGACAATTCCAATTTCTTTTGTTTTTCCACTACACAAAAATTTGCATTTTTAATTCATAAATTTTGTCTTAAACAAAAAACTTGACAAATTAGTATGATTGATGATTTTATGTGCATCTTTTGAATAAATTAAGTGGAAGCGAAATTTTCGATTATTTTTAATTTGTTAAAAGTTCTTTATGTCGCTAGAGCCTAGTAGAAAAATCAATAGTGCCCATCTTTCATGCCGGAATTCAGTGCTGAAATCAACAAAATCTGCAGGCTTCCCTTAACTCATTATTGCCCAGCCGGTAAATTCACTTACCAGCACTTTATTCAAGCGTATAGCTTCATATATGTGATCTATGACTTACCTGACGGATTTATATTGTTAAATGATCTTTTTTGAAAAAAATAATTTGAAGGAAATTTTGATTTCCTTTAGGAAAAATTTTGATATGAGACACGTTTTCGTGAACCTCTGTATTTTCAGTCATTTTTGATCGAAACAAAAATCAGGAAAGAAAAATTAAATTAAGATAACAGTTGATTTATATAGTACTTCAAATGAATTTTCAAAATAAATTTTTATATCACTCTTATTATCGATATCACTACTAATATCGGTCTAGTAGTATGTGAGCTTACAACTCGAGAACGAAGCACTCCATTTTTATGAAAATTTAAATATATCTTAATTTGACCAAAAAACAAAAAACATTTTAAATTTCAACGAGATCAATACACGATTTCGGGTACCGGGTAATAACCGGTTAATCATGGATGAAATCAGGAAAAAATTTAGGCCTTTTTCACAGACTCATAATTTCTGTGGTGAAAATCTCCAAAATATGTAATATGAAAATTAGTCGATAATTTGTTATATATCTTGGGACTTTTGACAAAAACCACTTTTCTCGACATATGAACTTTTTTATTTTTTTTTTATTTTAGTCCTTCAGAGGACGCGCTCTGAAAAGTAACACGAGAGGTCGCTCCGCCGCAATTTAGCCGGAAGGTTAATTTCATAGTAACGACTGCAATTTTGCTTATTTGTATCAAAAAATTAAATTAGTGATTGTTTTCTAGTTTTTTTTTTTAACATATTTATTAGATATGCATTGTACAATCTTAACTATGTTAATTTATTACTATTATTAAAATGTACTTAATTCAATTAAGTAAGACGTGTGCGGGTTTACTGGACCAGTGTGCAGCTCCCAACGGAAAGAGTTTAGAATTCAATAAACTTATAATTTTAAGTCAGCTCATGTAGTTTTGTTCTTTTCAATATTCTCAATTCATGAGTAATATCCAGAAGTTGGATGGCTTCAACATTGATCTAGCGATATTGAAATATATTTTTTAAGCATTTAGTTTTAAATGTTATGGTACTTATGCTACTATGATTAGTATTTAAAAACACAAAAATTAAACAGTTTGCGGCTATGCATAATCGAGCCTTAAATTATACTACTATTCGAGAGCGCACATTGCACTATAGCACGAAATGCAATAATAGCTGTGTTTTATTCGCCAGTCAGTTTAACATATGCGAATAAAACGACCAAGTTGTTAAGTCTCTTTTTCGTTACAATGTTATTCCCAATGAAACTGCTCAGCAGCTAGAGCTGAAGCATTTTAATGGATCTCATTTATTGCGGTCAATCACAGGCATTGTTTTTAGTTTTTACTCTTTATAAGAATATTTAACGATGATTTTAACTTATTTTCATCGCCAGACATTTCAAATATTTTCCTTTTCTGTTTTTTTTGCCAAACTTTCACGCTACTTGTTTCGCTATTAGCAGTTCACAATAGAATTTGATGTAGTTAAACAACTTGTTAAGTATAGATAACAGCTATAATTATACGTGTTATCTCTGCCGCTTTGTTGTTGTTTTCCTATACAATTATCGCTGCTAGTTATACATAACTAGAAGCAAGTGGCGAATAAAACGCGGCTAATATTATACTAAAATTTTATTACGATTCGAGAGCGCACATTAACGTAGAACTGTAATATATAAGAAAATGTAAACATAGAGAGTGAGAGAGAGGCATTCACTATACTACACTTCATTGCATTGAACATATACATGGGTATCGTTGTACAAAAAGTTTTTAAGTGTTGTAGAATGGATTGACGTGTATTTTGTTTTTGTTTCGTTGTACGGATTGGAAAGTTTTACAATTTGTGCTATCGTGCTACCGTGCAAGGGCATGTACTAGACTTAGAGAATCACCCTAATATAATAAATTTCTCGCACCTTGACATTCTGGCTGTAATTTCATTCCATTGAAAAATAAACTCAATTGAAATTCCTACCTTGGGTTAATTCACGATTCTGCTGATGCCTTCGTTTAATCAAAAGCTAAATTGATATGGTCTTAAGATTGTTTAAAATAATATATTTAAAAGGTTTCATTGTAAAACGCACCTTGGAAGGGATCATCTACTGGTGCCCTACATTTCAACGAAAAGGGGTGTGGTCAGTATATGGCCTAGATTGTTTCCAATATCCCTACTTGCTTTATAAACCAAATGACGCACATGAATTTATAATTCAACTGGTTTTTTTTTTAATTTTTTTATTTATGTATGAATCATACTTACAATTTTTGGCAGCTAATGATTTGCGCACCCTCGTAATAATAATGTTTAAATTCTTGTTAATCTCTTTGTCATTTCTTAATTTCTACTTCTTTCTCTTTTCAGATTTATAATATACTCGAATATTTGGCGTACATCGAATACATTTAAAATACTTAGCTACATGTATTTCTCTTTTTGTGTGTCAAAACTACAACATTTGCCATATTATTTATAAATGTTAATTACAATTTGACAGTTAATCATCGCTGCTCCGGAGTAACTCCAACAAATTTGCGACGGGGTTAAAGTTGTTAATGTTACAATTCACTCAAAGTGCTGTCGTCTTTGGAAAAGAATAAACGATCGTAAATAAGAATAAGAAAATTTTAAAAGCCTGCCAAAAGAGTTTGCAGTTTGCTCTCAATTTGACAAGCAACAAGTGAATTTCGCTGTTGCAATTATCTTTAATTGCTGGCATAATTTGTCAACATAAAATTCAATTAGAATTATATATATTTTTTTTTTTTTACTTTACTTTATTGCTGTTTGTGTCAGCGGTGTTGTGTTCGGGTTGTGCTAATTTAGTACAAAATTCGTTTGTGAATTCAGAAAAAAAATAGAATGAATTAAAAGTGTCACGCTACTTGACTGCAAAAAGACAACTGGGGGAAAAAAGGTTAAATATTAAAGAGTGCTCAAATTTACTACAACTATGTAAAAATAGTTCAACAAAAAAAAAAAAAAAAAAAAAAAAGGAAGGCAAAACAAGAAAATATTATGTAGTTAAAATTTTATCAGAAAAAAAACAACAACAAAAAAAAGTTATGCCTTTCTCGTTTTATCAAATTCATATGAAAAGTTTGCTCCCCTTTGCAATTGCTTGCAGCAAAATGCTAAAATCACCCCACAATGCTCAGTTTTCGTTGGTCTCAAAAATGTTTTTTGTTTTAATTTTTGGCTGCTCAATATTATTGAATGTTTCCCTCGTAAATGGTGCTGCTGCCTCCGATTCAAATCATAAACAACATGGAAGCGCTATTTTATATGCGCGTAACAATTTTACGGATACCCAGAATGTTGCAGCGATGGATATAGGCGCTGATAAAGGTGCCGGCGATCATGAATTCACTGCGGAATCTTCGGTGCAGTTGCCTGAATCGAAAAATAATGCAGGTGAGTGATTTAACAAATGTTTTTTTAAGAATTATTAAATGATTATTTAATGAGCATGTGTTTCTGTATTAATTTTAATTAAGCTAGGCAACATGAAAATTGCATCAGGCACCTCATACTTAGTATAATTCGCGGGCTCTGATTACAATGGCGTAATCAGTTTTTTGACGCAAAAAAAAAATTCCATTTTGTTGAGAAGTGTTATTGTAAATATTGTACAGACGACAATCACTTCAAAAAAGCAAGTTTACTAATTTAAATATGTTCTTATGAGCAAAGCTTCTTTATTATTTTAGAGATTTTATGCGGCAGAAAATTGTTTATTTTAATTTTGTAAAGAAAAAATGACAGATATTTGTTTAATTAGCGCTAAAGTTCCAGGTTTAATTTTCAACTACTTATATTTGTTTACTTTAATTTACAAATTTAATGTTCCTCGTAGAAATTATTAGTTTTTTGTTTTATATGATATAAAGTTACGTAATTCACAATAGTTGCTATTGTTAGAGGGAGTCGCAGTTAGCGAAATTCCATCATTTTTTTTTTTGTTCCAAGTACAATTAACTCACAATTACTAGCTTTACATTTCAGCGTATTTAATGCGTTAAAGCAATTAAAAGTCACCTCAAAAAAATTCCAATTTGAAAACTCTCAACCTCAAAAAGAAGCAGTTATTTATTATTTATTGAGCAGTCGTGATGATGATCATCATCAATGATCTTTAATGACCATGAACTTTGCTAACAATTATAAAAATCATACATACAAAACTACTTCATAAACCTTATGCAAAATATTCTAAAGTGTCTATAAAAGAAAAAGAAAAAATCAAATTACCATAAATATGCAGAAACAAAGTGCGAGTAGTAAGCTGATTAAACAGATACGCTATATATGTACATATGTATGTATGAAATTATGGCAGTATGGCAACACTAACACATTCATTGATCACTCTACTCAGTACATGAAGTTGATTTTTTAAATAAATATGTACATTAACCATGTATGACATCATAAAAAAATACAATAAACATATGTATACAATATACAATATCGTATAGTTATTTTTATTTGCTTTGGCTTGGCTTGGTTTCATTTATTATTATTTTTTTTTTGCTTCCTAGTTTATCTGCTCTTCATTGCACTTGTTTTACTTACTCGTATGTCGTTTCTTTATTTTTCTGTAATTTAATACGTTTTTCTTCGAGTTGTTGTTGTTTTCTTTTATTTTTTCGTTATGTTTTTTTTTCTCTTTATTATTGTCCCTAAAACATATTCCAAAGACCGACCCCAGCTGTTTTAGCTTCAAAGGAACAACAAGTGAAAAAAGTATTCTCATTATACGTATGCAATTTATAGCCTTAAAAATAAAACCAAAATGCAGGCAAAAAAAAATCACGGCGCATATATTTAAAAAAAAATCTTCAAACTTAAAGAAGAATATAAAATTCAATATGCATCATTCGGAAAATAATTGCGTGGAGTACTTTAACTTGCCCAACCATACCCTACCCAGCACGAAAACATTAACTAATATAATAATAATAAGAAATAAGTTAATGACGTGGTCAGCTAATTAATGTACAATTGTTTCCAAGAAATGCGCACTTAAATTAATAATTTATGTTGGTGACTTCTGAACATGAATTTAATCTCTGTTTTTTAAGGGATTATTTACGTTTTGGTACGGGAAACTTAGGGCATATTTGTGATTTTTTTGGACTATTTGAAATAATTTATTTGAAACTAGCATAACAGGTATACATAGTACATATTCTTACGAAAAAAAGAGTGGTCGGATATGAAAAAATATTGAAAATTATAGAAGTTTTAGCTCTTGTCCTGATGCGCGTTTTTTCTGCAGAGTCTGCCGGTGGCCACGATTGAATGCGAACAACTCAACTGTAATCAAAAAGACAAAAAATGTACAGTTGTGTACTACAGCGCCGAGTACTTGAACGAAAAATTAAAAAAAAAACCTTTTTCTCATGCGGAAACCATGATGCAAAAAAAACTCGATTTTTTGAGTCTCAAAAACGTATTTAAAAAAAATTATTAGTTAAGACAAATACTGCACATGAAAAAATGATCGTTCAAGTACTCCGTATGTAACTAGTAAAAAAATTTAAAAAAAATTAGATGAATTGATCAAGTAGTTTTTGAGATATCGCGGTCACCGCAAAGATATTTTTCAAAAAACATAATTCGGAGAAAATCTCGTTTAAAGTTTTGAGTGCACTTTATTCATGAAGAGTAGGGCGCTACAAATCGAGTTGCTACTTACGATCTACTGCTCGGATTGACTTGAAAAACTCTAAACTCTTGAAAGTATGTTTGTTCGAAATAAGCCATCAAAATTTTTTCGATTTTGTGACTCATGAAAACGTATATAACCCCTTAAGATACCTGTAGCCTGATTGTGGTTGCCGTAGCCTAGTAGCTACTGTGTTGGGCTGCTACGCGGAGGTACCCGGGTTAAAATCTTGGCATGTTCACAAATAGAAAATATAAATTTTTCTACTCGGCACCACCTCTTGGCTGGCAATGGCAAACCTCCTCTAAGGCACAACATGAATGGATGCGAAAAGTTCGGTCTGGGACCTCCATGGCCTGTTGTGTCATAACAGTAGCCGGATTCCAATATTCGCTATCGCTAAAACTCTAAAAATTGCTAAAATGCTAAAACTAAAAATTTATCCAAACAAAACCGCTTAGCTAGATTTCAGTCCCTTTAGCCACTGCCACTCTAGGAGTCAGCCTCAATTATGAATCCGAAATTAATTTAACTTTTTTTTTTAAAACATTTAAAATTAAAGAGTAATGCTTATTTACCCATCGTGTACAAAGCCGATATGATTTTTCAAATATTGGGCAAGCATAAATTTTTGTTTCTTCATTATTCTTCTACTATTTTCCATTTTTTTTATCAATTTAAAATTTTAATAAGAAATACAATTTTATTTAAAATTATTAGCTTTTTTTAATACAAAGGAATTTTAGCGCCGAAATTTTGTCGTCTCCACTTTGTTCGGCGCTAAACTGATATGACTTCTGAGGCCAAAATGCTCTTCCAACTATGTAGTTTCTTTGACAACTTCATGCTCACGTTTATAATGCGGAAACTCCTTAACATACCCTATAATCGTAGTCAAACCATATAATCGTAGTCAAAAATAAAGTATACTTAAAACTATACTTTAATGTCTATATTGTAACTAACTGATTTAGTTACTTTTCCTTACTGGGTTCTTTAGTATAGATACTCATAAGTATAGATATTTTCACATCCGTTTGAAATTTTGTATTACTTTTACTAAATTTGTATGCTTTGATCACTTTGCGACAAAATCAAAGTATAGACTTCCTTCTTTCGATCTTTTGTGAAATCCCCCTCTACGTACTACTTGTGTCGTTGTTTCGTGGAATAACGCTCTCAAACACGACAAGAGTTATACGTTTGTCTGCACTCTCAAAATGCTGGAGTTTGTCATCACTTTTCCATAGTTATATTTTTTTTTTTTATTTCGCTTCGCTTTGCTTTCCAAACTTCATCTCAAGTTAACTGGCTGCATACGAGTTTATGACAAGTGTAGACATTGAAAGGGTAACAGGCTCGAAGTGAGCGATTGTGACTGACGCGTTGAGTGTTTTGTGAGTTATAAAGAAATACACAATGTGTAACTTAAGTAAAATGTTACCCTACACTTCATTTAAGATTATAACTTATAACTACATACTTACTCATTCACTTACTTACTTATTTAAATTGATATTATGTAAATTGACTGTGAATGTTCAATGTACGCGTTTTATAATCGAATTTAATGTTTGGTCTTGCTTCGTTTATCACAAAAAATGAAAGTAGCTTTTAAAGAGAAAAGTCTAAAACTTAAGAGGATTTAAAAATGATTTCCTTACTAAATAGATAAAATAAAATTAATGAAAGAAAATTCAAACATCATTTAGATAAGTTAGTTTTATTTTTAAGATATTTTTGTTTTGTTCAATAATTTCTAAATAGCATTAACATAAATTAGATGTGAAAGAAATACAAATATCTTTACTTTACTCAAAATTAACTTCCCAACTTCTATATTGCTGCTAAATCGAATAGCTTTAAGCAATTTGTATGTGTAGAATGCTATTTTTTGCTGCTCAAAGAAGCAAATCATGTCTCACATTAAGATTGCAAACTGTAAATCGGTATCTTCCTGTTTTTCTCTTTTATACATACATTTTTAGGCGAAATGCAATACCCCCGAAAAAAAAAAAAAAAAAATATGTGTCTTAACCAAAAAAAAAAAAATTGGAATAAAAAAGTAAATTACACTAGACAACAAGTGCTCTGTTTGTTTAATGGTAAATTTTCCTTAAACGCTGAGAGCAACTTCGTCTTACTATCAAATGTCTTACTGTATCAGTATAGAATTTAAATTTTAATTGCAGAGATGTCTGTCCTGTACAATTCTGGAGGATACTCACTGCCCATATCACTTAGCGAGCGAGATCTACCCGAGAAACAAGTCCAACCTTGCCACGACTTCGCTTCAGATAGTGTAAATTTCGAAACGACTATATGACACGAATCAACGCAAATATCCCAGACATATGCTCAATGTATAGTAATCATGTAATTCACATTACACCAGACATTTATTTGACTAGTCATTCTACCTAACTAACCTTACACCAGAGGCATTGTGGGTGCATCCTAAAGATGTAACCATTTTCCAATGCTTCAAAACCGGCAACAACAATGATTCTGTTCAGAAAAACCCTTAAAATTCAATATAGGGGACAGGCATGCAGGTTGAGACAGTCCAATATTTTTGTTTTTTTTCCACTAACGGTACAAGTTTTTCTGTTGTCACTTTGATATAACATCAGTAGTAAATTTTTCATTACAGAGAGACCTACTTGTTGCCGTTCCTTATGTTTCAAATCGAATATCCAAAAAATTTTTATGAAAAAAATTAATTTTCTAAACTTAAGAAAAGAATAGTTATTGAAGCCGTACAAAAAGGTTAATATAACATTCGTACCACAGTTTTTGCTCTATTTTAATGTTTCGAAGGAATTTTGAACATATCTTGCATAGTGGAAAAAATATTACATCATTTCAAAATATCGGCGATGTCAGCAGGTTGTTTTGGAGGGAAAACGTCAGAGACCTCATTGTATACTTGTTTATGTTCGGAATTGCTATTGCACTTTTATAATAAGCGAACACGGGCAGTCGAGAAACAGAAAACGTCGTCTTCAGATGAAGATGCTGATTTCTGATTATGTATGAAGAATTTACCACCCGAACTAACTATCACAAATTCCGTGGAATGCAGCAAGTGTCAACAACATTTCCATTTAAAGTGTGCCAACATAACGCGAAGTTATTTCACGTGCCGAAATTGCGACTCTGATGCTGATCTTTCTGAAAAAAATTAATTAAATTTCTTATATTTTTTTCTCTTCTTCATGGCTAAGGCCTTTATGATGAATAAATTTACAATAATACTTTGAAATTCTTTGTCATAATTTTTGTTCTGATATTTGATATTCCCTCTAAATTTTAGCGTCATAGCTTGACATTTGCAAAAGTTACGTAGCCACAATTTTAGAAATGGATTTAAATTTGCAACAACGAACTTGTATTAAATTTTGTGTAAAAAACGGATTTAATGGTGCGCGAACGTTGGAAATGTTGGAAAAGTGTTTCGGCAACGATTTTCTAAAGAAAACGGTCGTTTATCAGTGGCACGAGCGGTTCAAAAGTGGTCGTGAGTCAATCGAAGATGATGAACGCAGTGGCAGACCATCGACATCCAAAACCGACAAAAACATTGATAAAGTAAAAGAAATTTTGGTCAATAACCGCAAATTAACCATCAGAGAGATAGCAGAGGACTTGAACATTACCTATTGATCCGTCCAAAACATTTTGGTTAATGATTTGGGTTTCCGTCGTGTAGCAGCAAAGTTGGTGCCAAAAGACCTCAATTTCATGCAAAAAAGAGACCGTGTTGACGTCGCAAAAGTCATGATTTGGAAGGCTGAATCTGATCCCACATTCATCAAAAGGATCATTAAGAATTGTGGACAGAAAACTCGTGGATTTTGCACCATGATAACGCATCGTCGCCATCATTATTCGTAATTTTTTGACGAAAAATACAACAAATACCATCCAACAGTCACCGAATTCACCTGATTTGGCTCCCTGTGACTTCTTTCTGTTCAATCGAGTTAAAAAACCATTACAGGGAACGCGTTTCAGCAACCGAGAGGAAGTAATGGAAAAATCGCAGGAAGCACTGATGGACATACCGAAAACTGAATATAAAAAATGTTTCGAGGATAGGATCAAGCGCTGGCATAAGTGTGTTGCAGTCGATGGAGATTACTTTGAAGGGGACAATATAGATTTAGATGAATAAACTTGTATTTTTAATTTTCTGAATAAATTCCGGGAAATTTTTGATCAAAGTGGTATTCCGGAAATATTATCTTTTTTCCTCTCAATGACACAAATATATAAAGTTAAGCTAATATTTCTTGCTTCTTGTGCTCAACTATGGCAATCTTACTATATTTCGATATAAATTTGGAATTTTAATCTTGTTTTAATCACCCATTCAAATGCAGCTGCTGCAATAGCAATAGTTCCTCAGATTTCTGTGGTTGTTTATACCTGGTTAACCCTGAGATAACTCGGATTGGATTTCTATAAAATTCCAAGTCTTAATGAAAAGTTATTTATGTCTTGGTTCACCGTTTACTTAAAGTTCCCAGCATAATACTTATACCTCGTTTAACATGTACTTCTTATAGTACGGCCTTACTTCAACACATATCAGGTTTTGCGATATATTTTCATTTAACACGGTAAAAACCTCGTTTTTTTTAATTCTAAAGTTCAAGGGAACGATCGATAATACTGCTCTGCATGGGTTTGGCGAATAAGATGATTCCTAGTGTTTCCGAATGAATTTTTCATGCTGAGCACGAATTTGGGGTCAAAAACTTCCCATCACGTCATGTTTTCGAGAAAAAGGGAAACCCCTGAAAACTGCGTTTTTGGCCATTTTTGAACAATTGTGGAGCGGAACCCTGACGTGCTACAAACTTTGCTAATATCAGAAATTAAAGACTGAACCATGCCCTTTCAAATGAGCTCTATTGCACTGGTTCCTTATATCATTTAACACGATTTCGCGTAACACGGCATTTTCCAGGAAATTAACCCCCGTGTTAAGCGAGGTTTATCTGTATTCAATGACCGATCCTTGATTTTATGGTTTTATTTGAACTCAAAATTTGAGTTCAGATAATTGAGAATGTTATGTTGTCTAGTGTTTTTATACATACCTAAAGAGTGCAGTTTTTTATTTACCTGCAATCAAAAAATTTGGGTATAAAATCAAAAAAAAATATAATAAAAAAATAAGAGCACACTCAACTTTTTGTGGTTTCCAGTTAAAACATAAACAAAAATCCAGATTCTTAATTTTTGGCAGTTTATTCTGTTTTTATGTGTATGATGATGAAACCATTTCCAACTACCTGTTGTTTTAGTTTTCATTGAAAAAAAAATATAGCTACAAACGTGAAGCATAAATTTCGAGTAAAATGTGAATGCAAAAAATTTTTTTTAGTAACTTAAATTAAAATGTGAAAGAAGTTACAATCAAAGCAGATAAATATTTTTAATATATATGGTGTAAGTCACTTCATTATACTTATACTTATGAGTTAAAAAAGAGGCAGATATTTAATTTACCTCATCTTCTTTTTGCCAAGAACTAACCTCATATAAACAACAAAATCAAAAGAAATAAAACTGCAGATGTTAGTCCAAAGAAACCATACCACAATACTACACTCGAGTAGATAGAAATAAATAACTAGAAGATGATTCAAAAAAAAAGAAGAAGGAAAACCAAACCAGAGAATTAATGCACTTGTCGAGAGCTAAGACATAAAAAGAAAAAATAACAATACGCTGGCTATCATTAAGTATCTAAAACCAAAAAACCATGGGGGAATTTATGGTATGAACTCTTATAAGATCAAATTGTTAGATGTAGAATAATCTTAAATGGCAGCAGATGTTGAGTTGTAAAACTCAAATAAAGTAGATGGATGCATTTTTGATGGGTACATATGAAAACATATGAGATTTAAACAAATCAGTTTGAAAATCAACAGCAACAAGAGATCATAGGTAAAATAAATATTTAAAATAAAGAATTATATAAACTTTTAAATTAACTTGTCCTCTTCTCTTAAGCTCAACATTTTTTTTTTTTAAATTAGCATTAAAGCACGTAATTTTTTTTTTTAACTAAATATGGAAATTCAAAAGGCAAGTTAAGTTTTCGGTTTTCTATCAAATGCCAAGCAACAAACAATCTAAAAATTAAAATTTCAGCATTGAAATTTTAGCATCTTCATGCATTCCATTACATTACACAGTATTAAATCAAATATGAAAGCAAATTTCAACTTGGTGCCGCATTCCATTCCAGTCAAATGTATGAAAAATAAGTTTCCATCTTCATCTTCTCCCTATGCCAAACTATCTCCCACTGTGTTTTTGAATTTTTGTGTATTTTTTTAGAGTTGTTGATGGCAGTAACCAAATGTGCCTTACCCTAGTCAACAATAAACTTCATGCATGTTGTTAGTTGTTACATAAAAAATGCACTTGTTATTTTTGTTGTTGTGTTAACATTTTAGTGCTAATTTGATGAAAGTTTTACGTAAATATTTCTAGTTGTAGAATTGTGTGCTTATGTGCATTTCAGTATAAGGTATTGGGAGTATGAATGTATAAACTCGTATTTTTTTTCGTAATTTGGACATTTATTTTGAAAAAGTGACTATAAATTTATTCTTTAAAGTATTGTCCATCGTTAGCCACAATTTTTCCCATCTTTCTGGTAGCTTACGGATTCCGCTTCGAAAGAACTCCTCATCTTTTGAGGCTATCCACGAATCGACCCATTTTTTGAGTTCTTCGAAAGAACGGAAGTGCTTTTCAGCCAGGCCATGTGTCATCGATCGGAACAAGTGGTAATCAGAAGGAGCAATGTCTGGAGAATACGGCGGGTGGGGTAGCACTTCCCATTTCAGCGTTTCCAAGTATGTTTTTACTTGCCTTGCAACATGCGGCCGAGCATTGTCGTGCTGAAGAATAACTTCGTCGTGTCTATTCTCATATTCATATCCCACCAAATACACAGCATGAGCTTGGATCCATGGATGTTCGGCTTTGCCGTTGATGTTGATGCACGTCCGGGCGGTCCCCATGATTTTTTACGCTTTGGGTTATCGTAACGTATCCACTTTTCATCGCCAGTCACAATACGATGCAGAAAACCCTTTCTTTTCTGTCGTTCAATCAGCAGTTCACATGTGAAAAATCGTCGTTCAACGTCTCTCGGCTTCAATTCGTACGGCCCCCAATTTCCTTGCTTTTGAATCATTCCCAATGCTTTTAATCGTTTAGAAATGGTTGATTGATCAACTCCTAAAGATTCTGCAAGTTCTTGTTGCGTTTGACATGAATCTTCTTCGAGTAATGCCTTCAATTCTTCATCTTCGAACTTTTTCGGGCCGCCTGAACGTTCCCTGTCTTCAACATCAAAATCACCAGTTTTGAAACGGGCATACCACACCTGACACATTCTAACGTTAGAATGGCACAGTCAGGATAAGCTTCAGTGAGTAAACGATGTGCTTCAGTTGCGTTTTTCTTTAAATGGAACAAGCAAATTAAAATTTCCCGCACGAAATTCGACATTTTCAGCTATAGTAAAACACTTTTGTAAAATTATGAAAATTATTTGACAGATCAATTCTTATAGTATTTTTGGCGCTCTTCGAAATAGAATAGCTGTCAATGTCAAAAAATATGAAGTTAGTCACAATTACGAGTTTATACATTCATACTCCCAATACTATCATCAGATAGCGTCAACCTCAAATTGATAGCTTTTCTTTGCAGGAGCTATCCATGAAACGGCTCACAGAATTTTACATACCTAATTGTTATTTATTGAAAGTAGATTCATTGATGAATACAGAAGCGATTTCTAATGATTTGCTTTGACGCACTATCTTTGTGTTTCGATGATTAAATTAGCAAAATTTGATCAAAAGTCAGTCCATCGCACTATCAATGCGATATATAATCGTGTTGGTCAAAGAATTATGTTCCAACATCGCGTTCTTCAACAAATACAAACAAATACACAGACAGTGGAGTAAATATTAAAAGGTAAACTGAACAAATGTGACGATTTTACCCTATTTCACATGTTTACGATGAGCCGTGATTAAATTATCGGCAAAAACGAATAGTTGTTTTAGTTTCATGCTAAGGCATACCAATTTTTTTTCTCTTTGCTTAGCCAAATGTGAGAAATGTTATATTTAGAAATTTTATTGTTTTCGGGTATAATGACTTGAGGCAATTTATTTAACGCTTGCTTCTTAAAAAAAAATAAAAAAAAAAAAAGTAAGTTTTAAAAAGCGAATTCAATGACGCAGTTATCACGCTCTGAATTTAAAAGAACGAAAAAAACCTTTTTAAAAAAACGGTAAGAGAGTGCGGCACTCAGTCGGGGAATCCGCCTTATACTATGTTCCCACTGAGCCGAAATTGAGTGGTTTCGATAATTTCGGTGGTTTCAGCGGAAAATGCGTTGAAATGTTCAATTTCGTGGTATAAATATATGTCAAACGACACCACGGAAATGAAGTGGTTTCAACGAAACCGCATTCGAAACCGAGCAAAAATCTAATGCAATCCTGAATGTGTTAACTGAAATGAATTTGCTCTAACATTTCTATACAGACATTTGTATTTTGCTTTACGCACAACTTCATTAATATAGAAAAACGAAAATATAAAAAAACAAGTTTTTGGAGTGCGCGGGACGAGAAGCTCATACAGTGTTGGACAAAACTAAAGCACGAACTCATCCCTGTCAACCTTTAGTTCAATAAAATTTAAAAATATGCAAGTATGTCCATATTTTTTTTTTGTTTTATAAATTTAGTATGAATATAAACTTGTTGAAACAAAATAACATTAAAAACTGATTAAAGTTTTTCTTCTTTTTTTTTACTAACATCGCACAACCTGCTGCGACAAAACTAAAGCACATAATATTTTTCGCTTACTGTTACAATCAATTGTTAAAAATTAATAACAACAACCATCTTTAAACTAGAAACCCGCTATTTTGGAAAAAAAGCAGGTTTAATAAAAAATTTTAAGCGTATATCGCCGCTCGCATTTCAAAATTTCGCTTCCCAAAATGGCTCGAAATAAGTATTCTCCACCACTTAGAGAAAATATTCTAAGTGTAATTAATAAAGCATTGTCAAAAATTTTGTTTTTCGCTATTGCGTTAATTCCCGAGCTATAAGCCGTTTACGCTCTTCTCATTTTTTAAACACTAAATATGGATGCGGCAGACCGCAGACCGCGGGGCACAACCAAACGTGAGGATCAGGTCATCATTCGGGTTATAAAAAAAGATCCTTTTATATCTTGGAAATAAATTGCGTTTAAACATTTCACACAGGTTTATCCAACGTCGAGCTATAGAGTGTGGCTTAGCAACATAGCAAAGCGTGAAAAGCCATTTATTTCTCGAAAGAATCAACAGGCAAGGCTTGAATTTGTAACCGCATATTTTAGTTGGACTACTGCCAAATGAAAGACTATGCTTTTTACTGATGAATCTATATATGTAATATGAATGATTGCGAAGGATTAAAGCTAATGTGCAGACCACAAAGGCAACGATGAAATCTGCGTTATTTGAAAAGCACCGTATAATATGGTGGAGGCAACGTAATGGTCTGGTGATTTTTTCGGCTATGGAATCGGTACAATTCATAAAATAAGAGGTTTAAAGTGCTGTATTTTACCTGATATGGAGGAAGATTTGCTGTTTAAGAATGTCTACGCACACGATGACGATGCCAGCACGGTGTGTAAACGAGTGGTTTGTTGTCAATAACATCGGTATTTTATATAGGCCCACCCATTCACCCAATCTCAAAAAATCCATAGGAAATTGTAGATCGGAAAATTCAGCGCGTAAACGGTAAAAATAAGGATGCCATTTTCTACCTATCGGGAATTCCATGGAAGAACATTTCTGCAGATGTTTTGAGCAATTTTGTTAAGTTTATGCTACGGAAATGCGCACCAAGTCTGAATACGCTACAAAATAGTGGAGAAATCGAACTTTTCGATTAATATATTTCATATACTTTATTTTTTCGTGCCAGATTTATGCATTTTGTTACTTTTGAGTTAATATTTTTATTTTATTTGAAAAATAATATTAAATTTTCTGTGTTTTAATACAATGAGTGGATATTCTTTCCACATTCATAAAAAAATTTCAGTCCAAGCATGTTTTTACAATATTGCTGAGCAAAATGCAAATAAGGTAAAATTCGTGTTTTAGTTTTGTCCGACACTGTACATATGAACACTGTGCAGCAAGGCTGCATTGTGGCTGCGGTTGAAGTAAAACAAGATTAATAACAATTGACACCTATACACTTTTATTTCGTTGCTAAATATTTCGTTTATCATTTTGATTCTCTTCGTATTTAAATGGTTGAGGTCGCAATATTTAGCAATAATTATATTAGCCGCTGACATTTTACAAAAAAAAAAAAATAACAAAGAACTGCCAGATGAAGCCATAATCGAAACCAGCTTCACAATGTAAACGATTGCAGTTTCGTTCGAAACCATTTGCCGAAACTACGGAATTTCGGCTCAGTGGGAACATGGTATTAACGGGCCGTTCATATATTACGTAACGCGTTAGGAGGGAGAGATAGGGGGGCTCGGACGATTTGTTACGAAGTGTTACATGGGGAAGGAAGGGTTCATCAACTGCGTTACGTATGAGTTGAGTTCAAAAATATACCAGTTTATGAAATTAAATTTTTTCATGTACCATTGATTAGAGCTGCCTTTTTTTAATGGATTTTCTCCCGCTAAATTCGAAAATCAAGGTTAATTTTTTTTATATGAATCAGTTTTTGAGAAAATGTAACTTTTTAGTTTTTTCGATTTTTTACACTTTAAAAATCATATCTCGAGCTAGAAATGTCAGGTCGTTCTTGATGCTAAATGAAAGGTGTTGAGATGGCAAACATATTTAATCCGATTTTTAATTAGTTGGCTGATTCAAAAGATATCTATGAAAATAGGTTAATTTCAATTACGGCTGATTCTGTGGCTACAGAAAAATAATAAAAAACGGCTGATCTCCTTAAAGCTAAAATTTTTACTTAAAAAATAAGAAGAAAATTGATCGAAAAATTGCAAAATTTCCTAGTTTTTTTTCTGAGTTTATTAATTTTTTGGCTAATTATTGAGTTAAATCGCTTGCTTTCTCTTTATTTTTGTTTTGCTTTCATATTATTAAAATTTGTTAGAAATAGTTGTGGCTCTTGCTTTATCTTCGGTTGCTTTTGAGATACGTTTCTCTCGTGAGGAACCATATGTGGTCTCCCAATCGTTGCTTCGTCCAGAAACCCTCTCTGTGGTTTTAATTAGTTAGTGGAATCTCTTACCCTGTTCCTCACTGACGACACCAAGATTGTTCGGAATGAAATTCAAATGCAAATTTGGATTTCCAGAGACTTATTTACGCTTGTTAGAAATAAATAAAATGGTGAAAAGAATATAATTGGGATGAACAAGAATAAAATGAGCTAGGACTTTTGCTGTTCTCAAGAATCTCAATATGTTGGAAAATCTGTGCTTTTGAGAAGTTTTTTTTTGTGTCTGGAAACATCTTCTTTGATTTTTTGGTGTAGAAAGCTGCTAGAAAAGAGTTCTCAAATATGATAATACTTGGCCTTCCTTGTTTAAGGCCTTCTCAAAATTTTGAGTGATGACAAGTTAAATGTCCAAAAGAGCCACAACTATTTCTAACATATTCTAATAATTCAAAAAAATCACAAACAAAATTTTGAGAATGTATTGTAAATGATGAAATTCAATCAACCGCTCATAACTTTATAATTTTCGGTCCATTTTCTTTTGCTTTGTCTTAATTTTGCGTACAAGTTTCAGTAACATTAGCAAGTAATATTTAAATATTCTATACGCGATATTAAGGATGAAATGGTTTAAAATGGCGAAATATAAATTTTGTTACGTTACTAGGATTTGGGGGGGGGGGGGGGGGAGGGGGGGGGTGTGCGTTGCGTTACGACCAGGGGTGGGGGGTTGGGTAAAAATTGGTCAAAAATTACTTTACGTAATATGTGAAGGGCCCCTAAGGTGTGATCTATTTAAGTTACGTTATTTTAAAAATTATTAAAATTACTTATGATGGCGAGGATGGTTATCATCTTAAAAAAGAATGTAAATAATATTTCAGAGAAGGGGTTTTAAAATTGACGATATAAATAAATTCCATCAGTAAAATATGAATGCAAAATGTTGAGGCAAAAAAATTAAAAATGATTAAAAATTTGTATTTATCCCAGATAAAGTTTTGAACCAAAGAGCAAAAAACACGGCAAATAAATAATTTCCATCAGTAAAATATTAACACAAAATTTTAAAGCAAAAAAATTAAAAATTATTAAAAATTTTTATTTATCCCAGATAAAGTTTTGAACACATTTTGTTACTCAGTTTTCTAATTATTTAAATAACCTAAGTGCAAAAAACGCGGCAAACATTCTTCTAGCTCTGCAATGTACTCCTTATTTTGATATGCAACTTTTTGTGCATCGGCATTGGACAACACTTCAGTATAATCGGAGTTTTCGCGTAAAGCCATCCAAAGTGGCAAATATGAAGTCAACAGAAATATCTCTATGAATGATAAAATACAGAAAAAAATTAAAAATATCCAGGTTAAATAAAAAGAAAGAAATTATAATTACCATATAATTTTTGCTGCATAATTTGTTCCCTCAGTTCAGTTATTTTTGGCAAGCGTCCTTTAAATCCAATTTTCTTTAAGGTCTCCAAAAAATGTGTAAAATAGAAATATAAAATCTCATCACGATGATGCAGACGCAACTCTGCATCCACCAATAAATAAAATGAATATAATAAATCATGTGCCAACGGAACCATGCATGACATTTGAAAATCAACCAGCATAACATCTTCTAATGCACCAGATTGTTCACTTCTTTTCAGCATTATATTTCTATAATGAAAATCACCATGACCGATAACATACATAGTATCCTTTTGTCGATTTTCTCTGTACTCTTTGTGTGAGGCAATACATTTCTGTACCAAATCTGGTTGCATTGCTTCAAAGTAAGGTTTATACATTCGTAGAGTTGGTACACTATCCAGAAGATTGATGAAATTCTTAATGCCATCAGTATTGCAAATAGTTTCCAAAGCATTTGCACTTGTTAAAAATGTGTGGCGAAATTTATCGAAGAATTTCGGGTTCTAAAGGTAAAAAAAATAATAATAATTTATTATCAGACAATGTGGTAACGTATAATATTTTCAATCATACCTCTAAAGCTAAATTATAGCTTATAGCTTGCATTTTTGCCAATTTCATATAAGCAACTTTAGCTTCCTGCAAATTGATATGACAATCGCGTTTCACAGTATAACCCTGCGGTGCTAGATCTTCGAAAATGATGCATTTCTTCGGACTCAAGCTGTGATAGAGACAACTGCGATGTAAAAGAAAAAATCGATTATAAATAATCGTCAAATAAATAATATTAAATAATGCTTAGGCTGTGGTTATATTGCGAGTATGCTCGGCGAACACCATGAAATTGTTGGTGCACCGAACACAAAAAAAGAATCTTTACTCACTCTCACACCGAACACGATATGCTCGGTGTATTGCACACCGAGCACGCCGAATATTCAGGGTGGCAATAAGCTATTTTACAAAATAGTATTATTACTAATTACTAAACAGAGGAGTGCATTTCAATAAAAAACAACTCAGCAACGATTTGAATGTAACCACCTCGACCGAGCACGGCAGAAAATGTTTTGTGTTCGTCGAACACCGACCACCAAAATAACCAGGCACTTACCGTGCACCCAACACCGTATTATCGCCCACTTCACGCAGAATCGATTCACATTTTGGTATCACTTCTGTATACATTCCAATTTCCGTTTCGAATATATATGAATCGACAAATAAATCTTTACGAAAGCCATCAAGCTCAGGTAAAATTTTAATTATCATTGATTGAATTTTTTCAACATTGTCTTGTTGGTAATGAACTTTAGCTCTAAACATAATACTAGCAAAATGATCGCCCTTGGGAGCGGCTGGGGATAATGACAAATCCGACACTTTTATGTTCACATCATGTTCACAATCTTGTAAAACTTGGGTGAAAAATTTACTATCTAACCATTTTGGTGGCACAAGTTCATCTGGGTGATATTCTACTTCTAAATTTGTTGCCATCTTTTGTAGTTTTAATTTTTTAGTTGTTCTATGTACGCGGAATGTGTACGATACGAACTGCTTAACAACAAATACTGAGTGATAACTTCTGAAGCCATGTGTTTATAAATGTTAATATTATAAAATTTGTATTACTATTTCACAAAAATGTTTAATGCTATGGTGAAATTATTTTTATTTTTTTTTATATAGTTTGAAGTGGTGGTGGAAGCAACCGGTTGCTTTCTCTCTCACACAACTGAGCATAAATGTTTGGCTATCTATTGACGTAGCATAGGTGCTATCAATAAACGCACGTGTTTGTGCTTGAAAAGAGAAAAAGAGAAATCATTGCTGTTGTGGCCAGGTGTGCAAACGTCAGTACTATAGTACTGAATTCGGTACTATTTCGATTTCGAGAATACCGTAGTACCACCGCAGCAATTGTAGTAGATTTACGATTTTCGAATTTATTTCAACCACTGCATATAGTAAAAGTAGGAAAGCAACACAACATTTGGAAATTTGAAAAAGAAGCAACAAATTTAACTTATGGCGGTATTTGAGGGTATCGAACTTCTTTTGTTTCTTAACTTTTCTCTGATTGATTCTGGAATAGGGGCCAATATAAATATAACTAAAAATTTTGTAACATCAAGTGGTTAGTGTGTTAGACTGCTACGTAGAGGTGCCAGGGTTCAAATCTCGGCATGTTCAAAAATTTAAAATAGAAAATAAAAGTTCTTCTACACGGCACAACCTCTTGGCTATTTGATTTAATTTTGAACTCATCTGTACTTGATCGTATAAAATCGACATTACGTAACACAGTTGATGACTTTGTAACAAATTGTTCGACACCCGTCATCGGTTAGCACCATTTATGTCTTTTTAGTACCATTTTTGAGTTGAACTAGTACCAAATTGAAAATCGGGACTTTGCATCCCTGGTTGTAGCGTGCAGTTGTTTTTGTTTTTTCTTTGTAAACAATTTTGTTGTTTTCCTATTCGCCTCTCTTCTTGACTATCGCTCCGTTTTTGTCTCTCAATTCTATTAAGTACCTATATGTCAAATCTAAACAACAATGGCCTTTAAGTTTGTTATCATTTTTTATATGTAGTCTCTAGATAATGTGCTCTCTTTATTATATTCATTTGCGTTAAATTTTACTATATTGTGAATAATTTCGGCGCCAGCATATATCTCAGTATCTGTTAAATTGAAAACCCCTACAGATAGCAGGTAACATTATTAAATAATTAGTAGGCATAAACAAGTTAATGAAATGGGAAACAACCTGAGTACTCATAATTTTGATTAAAAAATATTGTTAAAGTGTGATTCCAAACATTTTGTAAAATTAACTTTCAATCATCATTACAATGTAAGAGAGTTACACCCCATGCCAATAAAAACGCATCACCCTATAACTATTGGTAAATCCTGAAAAATCTACTTTGTATTTTTTATTGTATATGTTAGACATTTCTATATATTTTCAGTTAATTTAAGACAAGGTTTTTACAAAAAAAAAAAAAAAATCAAATTAGGTCTGCTTTATTAAGTTTTAATCAGAAAAACCAAAAAAGTCCATCTTCCATTTCTTCATTTTTAAACACTAAAATAGCAAAATGGAGTAAAAAAAAGTGTTTTCAAATCAAATTAGTTATTAATAAAAGGAGGATAAAAACCAGAAATGCATCAAATTTAAGCAGTGATGCTTTTTATTGGTTCGGGGTGTACCTGGTATTTGTATTACCAACATTTTCCAGGTGATATTTCTCAAAATGATGATCTCAAAAATTATGCAACTGGTTATAAATAATTTTCATTGTATAAAATTACGGTACATTTTCATTCAAACTTTGCAAGAACAAAAGTCTCACGGTTTAAAAGGGGTTAAGTAAGCTAAGGTTTCCTTCTTTTGAAAACTCCTATAAATCCAAAATAAAATTCATCCGGGCCGACATAGTTGGATTTTTTTTTTTTCATAATTTTAACTCATTAAAAAGCCACACTACATACTTCTTTTATATGTGAATATAGTGTTTAGTTTCCATTTATTTTAATTTAAACATAAAACATGCTATAAATTGAGATAATAAATATATGGGACATTCTCTGTCAATGGGAGACCTCCCCCCCCCCCCACCCCTGTCCAAAATTGGTTAAGGTATTTTAGAGCATGTCTGGGCTCAAATGAAAGCTTATTATCTCTAGTTTCAAATGACACAAGGCCTGTTTTGATTTAGCATGACTCCTTATATTCCTTTACCTGTGAAAAAATAAAAAGTCCATTATTTTAAATTTACCAATTACCAAAAAAAATTTAAACAAAACATTGTTATAAGTGGGATACTTACCGATTTTGAATGATGACAAGGGGCAGAATCGTCCTAAAATATGGCTTTTGT
Source organism: Toxonevra muliebris (assembly GCA_963691655.1). NCBI lineage: Eukaryota > Metazoa > Arthropoda > Insecta > Diptera > Pallopteridae > Toxonevra > Toxonevra muliebris. The sequence goes on from OY829327.1 coordinate 47,309,849, forward strand.
TGTGTGTTCACTTAGTTGTTCGATGCAAAACGCCGTTTTTTATGATATCGTTATAAGCTGCGGAGCTAACATAATCATCCAGAAGTCTCTCCAACCCCTCAGCTTGTTATTGCCCCACAGACCATAACTTATGCAGAATGCTTCGCTTCACAGTGTTTTGAATGCATTCGTGACTAAACCTCTCATTTTTTTGCTCTCATCAGAGAAAATGACTTGTGCCCAATCGTTATACACCCACTTCTTTCTCTCTTTACACCAGTTTAAGCGTAAGGAACGCATTTTGGATATGAGGAGCGGTTTTTTTTCGCAGGTCTGCGGGCAAACAAATCATTTTCTCTCAAGCGACGCTGTACATATTTTGGCTTTCTTTTAACTCCGCAGCAATTTCGGGAGCTGTTTTAAATCGATCGCGCAGGGCTATTTTTACTATATCCCTTTCATCTCGTTCAGTGGTCTTTCTTGGACGGCCACTTCCAGAGCGACGCGACAAACTCTATATAAATATAAAAGCAATATTTGACAAAAAAATTTACTTGTTAGACAAGAAACTTATTAGCAATTACAACAAAAAAATTAAAAAGTACCGCAATATAACGGGATTGACCAAAAAAGAAGCAGGGAAACAAACAATGTAGGCAAAAATACTCGTCGGCGTTTTTTTTTTACCGTAAGGGTACATATTTTTAAGTATATATTATAAAATTTTGAAGAATTTCCTTGAAAAACACCAAAGATATTAGCGACCCCATATTGCAGGTCACAATCAGACTCAGCATTTTGCGTACATTCGGGAAGCCCCAATTTTCATCTGAAATCAAACGAGGTTAGAATTTACTTTTATTATATGTCTCTCTTCTATATGAACCTAAATGCTATCAAAAAAATAGAAAATTTAATTTTTTACTGGGGTCAAAACAAAAAAGCATGATTTTTTGCATTTTTTTTACAACTTTTTTTTGCAAAAAAAAAAATTATTTTAAATAATGATAATATTATAGGTTCATATAAAGCGTAATACTATGAAGAAAGTAACTGCCAATTTTCAAAACGATTAGTTGAAAATTTTTCAAACTAGCGTGTACGCAATTTCAAAAAAAGTCGTTTTGAGAAAAACGTGGCGAGCTCGGGGCCTGAAAGAGAGCTTCTCACTTTAATGGTTTATAACAATAAAACGAGTCGGAATTTTCATTTAAAATTTTGGGAACATATTTTTCAATAGTTTTACTAACAGTTTATGAAATAAAAAAAAATCGATTTTTTGGACCGTCTAACCCTATTTCCCCCTTAATATATGTTTAAACATGGTATTCTTATTATGGAGCGAGTTCGTAAATAGTGTCGATTCTCAATATATTCTTTATAAAAGAGCGAATAGCCTAGCGAAAAGGGGGCACCTCAAGATTACTCAATATCATAATTGCAATTATCAGTAGAAATTCGTACTCTTACAGCGTTGCTTACAGGTCACTGTCTTCTTAATTACAATCTTAAGAAGTTGTGTATATCGGAATGCGATTCCCGTCGACTGTGTAATGGAGACATACATAGTAACAACCGAACACGTACTATGAGAATGTCCGGCTGCCGCATGGCATAGAAAGCTTCACGTCGGAAATGCGCACTTCTTAGATTCATAACTAAGGGCCGTTTTCTCTATGTCCGGTTAAGTACTAATCAAAACTTACTACTACTACTAACCGTCGCTTAAAGTTCTGATTAGTGCTTAACCGGACATTGAGAAAACGGCCCAAAGTGTTGAAAGCAAATTGCACTATATGTTGCATATTCAAATAATAATGTCAGTACCAATTATAGTGTTGGTGACATAGTATATAGAACATTTAATAAAATTTTAAACGGCGTCAGTTATGAATGCAAGCAACATTACATTTGTCATTGTTAATAATTGTATTTTCTCTACATTTTGTTATTGATAATGAGCTTTAGCTCTAAACATAACACTGGTATAACGATTTCCCTTAGGAGCGGCTGGTAAAAATGTCAAATATGATGACTTTGTGTTTCCATCATGCTTACAATCTTGCAAGACTTGCGTAAAAATTTATTATTTAACGATTTTCTTCATATTCTTCTATTTTGATGGCATTCTTTTCTTTTTATTGGGAGTATGAATGTATAAACTCGTAATTGTGACTAACTTCATATCTATCATACGCGCCATTTTTTTGACATTGACAGCTATTCTATTTCATATTTTACAAAAGTGTTTTACTATAGCTGAAAATGTCGAATTTCTTGCCAACAAAACAACATTTGCGGGAAGTATTAATTTGCTTCTTCCATTTAAAGGAAAACGGAACTGAAGCACTTCGTTTACTCACTGAAGCTTATTCTGACTGTGCTATAGACGTTAGAATGTGTCAGGTGTGGTATGACCGTTTGAAAAGGGGTGATTTTGATGTTGAAGACAGGGAACGTTCAGGCGGCCCGAAAAAAATCGAAGATGAAGAATTGAAGGCATTACTCGAAGAAGATTCATGTTAAACGCAACAAAAGCTTGCAGAATCTTTAGGAGTTGATCAATCAACCATTTCTAAACGATTAAAAGCATTGGGAATGGTTCAAAAGTAAGGAAATTGGGTGCCGTACGAATTGAAGCCGAGAGACGTTGAACGACGATTTTTCACATGTGAACTGCTGATTGAACGACAGAAAAGAAAGGGTTTTCTGAATCGTATTGTGACTGGCGATGAAAAGTGGATACGTTACGATAACCCAAAGCGTAAAACATCTTGGGGACCGCCCGGACATGCATCAACATCAACGGCAAAGCCGAACATCCATGGATCCAAGCTCATGCTGTGTATTTGGTGGGATATGAAAGGTGTCGTGTATTATGAGCTGTTGAAACCGAATGAAACGATCACTGGCTACCGCTACCGACTACAATTGATGCGTTTGAGCCGAGCATTAAAGGATAAGAGGCCAGAATATGAGATTAGACACGACGAAGTTATTCTTCAGCACGACAATGCTTGGCCGCATGTTGCAAGGCAAGTAAAAACATACTTGGAAACGCTGAAATGGGAAGTGCTACCCCACCCGCCGTATTCTCCAGACATTGCTCCTTCTTATTACCACTTGTTTCGATCGATTACACATGGCCTGGCTGAAAAGCACTTCCGTTCTTTCGAAGAACTCAAAAAATGGGTCGATTCGTGGATAGCCTCAAAAGATGAGGAGTTCTTTCGACGCGGAATCCGTATGCAACCAGAAAGATGGGAAAAAATTGTGGCTAACGATGGACAATACTTTAAAGAATAAATTTATAATCACTTTTTCACAATAAATGTCCAAATTACGAAAAAAATACGAGTTTATACATTCATACTCCAATATTTATTTGTCGTTTTTGTTTAATTTTTTTTTGTTTATTTTCTTATATACGTAAACTAATGTATTGATGACGGACTGTACCCGGTAATGATTGAAAACTTTTACAAAAATTTGCTATGAATTATTGTATACCTTTTTATTATCACTATTTCACAACAAATTTAAATATCGTGAAATTCTTGTTTGTTTTTTTGTGGTTATTTAGTTTTGGAGTGGTGGAAACAACAGGTACCTGCTCAGCTGAGCAGCAGTGCTTTTATTGTAATCAGATTTACCGGTAGTATATTCTGTTGTTTGTGGTTGAGCAAAATAAAGAGACAGAGAGAGGGAGTGAGACATAAACTTTGTCAATAATAATGTGTATTTGTTGTGTTTTTTCTTTTATTTATAGCCAACTTTGTTTAATTAACTCTCAGCTCAATTCCGATAATAAAATGTTGAATTGAGCGTATTTAATGTTGTTATCAAATATATATAATAACCTTGTTTTTTGTAAAACTAAATTTTCTATAATTTTGTCCTTGCTTTGATGAAACTTAATTATTATTTAACATTTTATCTTGTCTTTAAGTGCTTCATCAAATTTTGAAGTGTGATTTTATCAAAAATTTGTTGTATTGATTCGCGTCAAACGAGCGATGTATCCTTTAACGTTCAAAATGTTTTCTTTGTTTATACAGCAATATTTATGTTGGTCTCATCATAGGGTGCTAAAAACCAATTAAAATGAAAAAAAAATATTTAAATTTGTGAAAACTGGATGCGCTACTCCGAAAACCGTGATTTTTAAGGATGTTTTACCATAGGTTTGGGATTTTGTATGGAAAAAGCATTTAACTTACATATTCAGTTTTCTATACCCATTTAAAAAAAGCCGCTAAAGCGAATGGCGTACCCAGTTTTTTCATACAACTAAACCGAAAGCCACCCCTAGCGCCTAAAGTGACCATTTGGCACTTTTTTGTACAAATGTTTAAATTTAACCGTTAGGGTTTTGAAGATAGCGGTAATTTTTTTATGATTAAAGTTCACAGAATTGTAGGTAATTCAATTTAGTTTATTTAGAATACAACAATTTTTTAAATCGAGGTATATTTGAACAGGTAAATTAACTTTTAGTGAACCCATGTCGAGTAGAATCAAGTTCACCTTTGACAAATGTCGCCAAAAAATTGCAAAAAACAAAGCAGACGTTGAAAAAATTGCCTTAAATTAATGAAACTTATCAATTAAGAAGTAATTACTAACTTTTAATATTTTCTCCATACTAAATCGCTTGCGTCAAAATTGTTGATTTATATCATTATGTAATACAGGTGTCCCCCGTATAACACGATAGTTAGGTTCCAAAAAAGCATCGTGTTGTGCGGATTCATGTTATACGGAACAAGGAAGCAGTATAAAAAGCGGAGTTAGGCTCCAAGAATTTAGGAATCTGCCGTATTATATACGAAATCGTACAAAACGTAGTACAAGTAGTACTAAGAGATAGTTCCAAGAGATTAAAACATAACTTTTTGGGATTAGTGTCGTTCGAGCTGTCACATACAGGGGCATTCATTTGCTTGATGTATATTTCAACTTTTTGTACGGTTTGATACATTTTCTCTCTTTTATTAATAAATTAAAGTTTTTAATTTTGATTGTAAAAAGTAAAAAAACAGAGATTATTGATTTTATATAAAAAAATTTTAATAATAAGCACTTAACAGATAATTTGTTGGAAGATTTAAAGAAAAAATTTGAATTTAACAAGCAAAAATAACAATGAAACTAGAACACAGAGTGAACTGGAATTTGATAAATTTAGCAAATAAAAATTAGAGTTGTAGTTTAATAGCTAATTAACAAATTTAAAAAGCGATTTGAATTTCTAAACTATTTTTACTAATCATGTTATACCAGGGATTCAGCTATTTGCAAATCGTGTTGGAAGGAAATCGTGCTATAGTGTCATCGTGTTATATGGGGATTTCTGCTATCAACAAATCGTGTTGGAGCGAAATCGTGCTCTACGACTGCCGTGTTGTACGTGGGAAACCTGTACATATGATACTGCAATCAACAGACGAAAATAAAGAATACAAATTTCCACGATAAGACAATTTTTTCAACTCCTGCCTTGTTTTTTCGTGCAATTTTTTGACGACATTTGTCAAAGGTGAACTTGATTGTACTCGACATGGGTTCACTAAAAGTTGATTTACTAGTTCAAATATAATTCGATTTGAAAAATTTGTGTACTTTAAATAAACTAAATTGAATTATCTACAGTCTTACTTACTTTAGTTTTACAAAAATTACCGCTATATTCAAAATCCTAACGGGTGAATTTAAAAATTCGTAAAAAAAATGCTAAATGGTCACTTTAGGCGCTAAGGGTGGCTTTGGGTTCAGTTGTATCAAAAAACTGGGTGCACCATTCGCTTTAGCGGCTTTTTTTAAATGGGTATAGAAATCTGAATATGTAAATTAAATGCTTTTTCCATACAAAATCCCAAACTTATTGTAAAACATCCTAAAAAATCACGGTTTTCGGAGTAGCGCATCCAGTTTTCACAAATTTAAATTTTTTTTTTTCATTTTAATTGGTTTTTAACACCCTATTTTCGAATATGCTGTCACAATTAAGATCTGAAATAATTTAGCAAAATAAGCCATCTAATGTACATATGTGGATGGCTTTTCGTGACAGTAATGTCAATAAGGATAAAATGAAGCCAAAAGATTGTGGCTCACTATTATTATGAAACGTAAAATATATTAAGGCATTGAAGGTTTGGAAGCGTAATAATGTGAGCTCTGCTATAAGGGCTTCTCGCTTCGTTGTGTACTTCGAAATATCTGAATACAATAAATATTTTGAAAAACAATGAAAAAAGTAAACAGTTTACGATATGATTGTGTTGTAAAATTAAACAAAATGTCGGAACAATTATAAAAATAAATATTACATATCTACTTATTTATAAATCACATTACAATTGTTTGTTCAGCTAATAAATAGGTATTTTATATTACGGACGCTTAAACTTATCTAAAATAAATGCAATAAGTACTCGCTGTGCAAATAATTAACCCAATTGCATTTATCTTGCGAAATAAGGGTACGAAAAATCTGAATCTACAACAGGTATTATTTCATATCCTGAAATTTTATTCAAATAATGAGAGTAATTTATAATTATTGATTTTATATTTTCTTGTGGATCAATTTTATTTCACACAATAACTTTATTAATAAAGTAAAGTTTGTCATAACAGCCGCAATTTGGGAAATCCAATTGGTGATTTGTGAACTGTGCCCGTGACACTATCATATCGTGCGTGAGATACATCATATGCAAATATTTCGTGCGTGACGTCATTTTACCAGTAAATCTTTGTAATTGCAGCACAGAATTTTGTAATTACTGCTAAGTCATCATGCGTGAATGAAAAAAAAAAAATAATAATATTTCTCATGACATTTCTTTCTCCCATTTCTATTTACAATCTTTGATTTATAGCAAATTCTAGTTATACACACACGGTCTTATGAATGTCAAAAAGTCAGCATAAATACCATTTATGTTGCCATGTATTTAAATTATTTATTCATAATAGTTTGAAGGTTTGATTTATTGATATAAAAAGTACCCTAGAAGTATATATTCTCAAGCATTGTGCCTCTTTTTAAAGTGATAATATTAGAGCACACTTTAAGTGATACAGCACAATTTGTGCTGTACATATGCACGCAATATCAGTGTACGTACTCGAATGTACGTCCAATACTATTAATTAAATACCGATATAATTGCTTTTGCTGATGATGATGTGTCTGGAATTTCCCGGGCAACTTTTTAAATTGTTTTCGCTTCGTTGAAGTTATTGTAGTTAGTTAGAATGTAAATAGAAATACAACTGTTTACTATAATTATAAATATGTTTTTCTTCTTTTAAAATACGAAATTTGACTAATAATACTAGACAAAAACTGGCATATTCTTTCTCCCAGAGATGCATGTTGCTACTAAGACCTAAGACATGGATGCGCAAACGCGAAGAGGTTTTGAGTTTCTCTTATGAAATATGTTGAAAGCTTTTGGTTTGCTACGCTATTTTATCACTGTACTAAGAAAATGGCTTAAGTGGATTGTTCTTTAGTTTACTTTGATTTTATTGAGGGACTTATCTTTGTCGTGTAATGAATAGTAATCTTTTAATAAACAACCGAGAAAATGATTTTCAAATTTCCAATCATGTATTTGATAGATAGATGATGATGTGGGTATATTGCACTCCGACCAATAGGTCTATTAAACTACTGAGCTTTCAAATAGGCCAATTTTCCAAACTATTTGGTCAGTAATGTCCCAGATATCTATGTCAGTATATGGAGAATTCAATAAAATCACAAAGGAAAGGAGTACAAAAATTACAAAATGTAAATGTAAATTGAAAATAACGCAAATGCCAATCAATCAATATCACTGCTACGATTCCTGCGGGCCACATTGTTTCACTGACTCTCGGAACTAATTGAATGAAATTCATTATTATTCTATTCTGCTATCAAATGGAATCTTTACTCAGCTTTATCAGTGAATATAAAATTTGTATGCGCCCGTTCTTATGTCACAGAATAAATTGTAATATAAACGTGTTACTAAAACAAACAGATGAACAATAATGTTTTTTTATTTTATTAAAAGTCATAATAATCAAATAATCAACACAAATGCAAAAAAAATAAATACAAAAATAAAACAAACTCTACGCAGCGATAACAATTTCTAAATGTGTCTAGTACGAGTATACATAAATAATAATACGCTCACTTCACTATCATCATTCGAAAACTGTACGTTGTATGGAGAGGATCGTTTTGTTGTGGCGTTAGAGACGGTATAGAGCTAAATCTACTACATACTTAAATAGACAAAAAAAATAAAAAATAAAAAAAAAATATTAACATTTTAAAATTAATTGAATAGAATTGATTGAGCTTAAAAATAAACGATGACGTCAGCGTCTGTGTTAGAAGAATTCAATAAAGACGAACTTGAAGCTCCAAATTGGTTAAATATAGAATTCTTTATGAATGTTTTACAAAATTGTGAAAATGTTAATACTAAAAAAATACAAGTGAAAAATGTGAATATTGCACCTGGCAGTGCCAAGGGTGATCATTATGGCAGTGTTATGTTTAGAGCTATCGTGAATTATCAGTCGAATAATAATGAGAATCAAGTGAAATCTATGATTATAAAAACCATGCCCGAAATAGAAGGCTTCAAAAAAGAGTTACTGGAAGAAATGTATATATTTGAAACGGAAATTGGCATGTATACGGAAGTGTTGCCAAAATTCGAAAAGATTTTACGTTCAATTGACGATCGGACTGAATTAAGTGCGCGGTTAGTCTAAAAAAAAAACCTTGTGTATTATTTATACCTTGCATCCAAGTGCTAGACAGTCAAAAGAGATATCGATGTAGTTAGTTTCAAAACAGTTGATATATCAGCAGTAGACTGTGAGAGAAGAGCGTGAATTATTTTCTCTCTCCGCTTGATTGTGATTATAAACTATTTTGAAACGAGCTATATGTCGGTCTATTGTTTTATTCATTCGCCCGTCTCCCTGAGTGTGTTTCTGAACATATGCCCTCTAGCTAGTATTTTATTGATTTTATTTGCTTCAGTTCTCTCAGAAATCTAAAGCTTTACAGAAGTGGGAAGTCTGTAACCAGAATACGTATTCTTCGTATTTTGCAGTTAACAGCAACAGAATTTTCTTAAATAAATTTCTTTTGTAAATTTATAATTTATGTGCATGTTTTTTCCCCCAGTTCCAAAAACGTCAAGATTTCAGCGACGAATGCGCGTTCAAACAAAACTCAAAGAATTAGTTGATGTGGTGCGTTTTGTTCTTTTTTTGGACAATTCGAACCGATATATGAGTGGTTCGTCGCAAATCCAATCAATATTAAATCTCGTGAAAAAGCGATGGCGATAGCACTGTCCACGGTCTCGCATTCATCATTGGTGCCCAACACTCCCTCAATCCACGACTTGCAAACAGGGTACGGAAAAAAATTCGAATAAAATTTGCGAGCGAATATAATCTTGTGAAGTTGTATGCATTTGAATCGTTCGCAAACGAACAATGATAAAAACTTAATTCGTTCGATCGTGATCGATCGGAAAATGTTGGAAGAATGAACGAGAATCAACCAAAACGAACCGATTGTTTGTTTGCTTTACATATTTCTCTTCTCTTTTTCATACTTATATTTAGTGTATTTCTGTATTGCATTGGCCAAACAAATGAACGGGTTGCATTAATTTTTATAATATATATATCAGTGGCGGATACAAACTGGTGGGCGTGAATGATTTTTGACTCACAAATACTCACGCTCACTGCGAAATTTTTCAATTTACGTACGATATGGCAAAAAAAAAAAAAAATAAAATTCACCATGAGTCACGGAGTAATTGACTTCACGACATTTTCGTGGTTTTTATCCAAAAATCACTCACGCTCGCGCATGAATTCCCCGTGACACCGTGTCACGACGAAAATCACGGCACGTGTCTATCTTTATCACCTATGTATGTATATAATAAAACTAAAATTTTTAATTTCCTCGTTTTTATTTATGTGGGGATTCTTTTAAAACAAGTAAAAAATTTTTAGTCCAAATTTCACTATTCTTTTTGGATTACATCGCGAGCAAATCATATTTTTGGATCATAAAATTTTCAATTCGGATCACGAACCAAAAAATATCATTCGCGAACAAACTTAAAATAAAATTCGTATGCGAATGAATCGCAAATGAGCGATCCAAAACGAATGGTTCTCCGTACCCTGCTTGCAAATAATCCATTTCGAAAAATTTAAAAAAATAATGCAATGCTTTACAAATGTGTTGAAACACTGTTTTAAGCGTTTTAGCGTGATCACGTTTAATTTTGGGATAAGGTTACTAATTTCTTTATACCGCGATGGTGGTGGTGAACCAACCGGTTCAGTGACAAACATAGTTACAAAATGGGTTATAAATTAAGTCTAGCACTAGATGCAGTGTGTATAAATAATTCAATTTAGAACAGTCGAAAGAAATTGCACATACTTTTTGATTTGTTTTTCTTGTTTTGAACATGGTTTCTTGTAGTTGCCTTTATTATTCTCTAAGCCCAAGAAAAGTAATCGTTCTGGAAGATTTAGTGCCGCAGGGCTATACTGTGGTGCGCGATCGTGAGATGAACATAGAAGAAGTTAAAATTGCTTATATGAAATTGGCCAAGTGGCATGCTATTAGCTATAAATTATTATCGGAGGTTTGTTTAACTAAATCCAAACATAAAAGGAAAATGTTTAACATTTCTTTCTAAATATTTAGCAACCCAAGTGCTTCGAGAAATATCGTCATCACTTTATCACTCAAGCAAGTACTGCACAAAATCCTTACTTTACTGGTGGCATTGATCTCTTTATTGAGTTGTTGGATACGGAACCGAGTCTCTTTCAATATAAGCCCTACTTTGTGGATTTGCGTGAGAATTTCATGGATAAATGTATTGCTTCGTTTACAGAGTATCATTTAAATCCACAAGATCATTCCATTTACGTTCTATGCCATGGTGATTATCATGCTAGAAATATGATGCTGAAATATAGTAATTCAGCAGATGGGGAATGTGAAGATGTTATGCCCTTGGATTTCCAAGTTTCATATGTCGGATCGTTGGCTAACGACTTGATCTATTCGATATTTATGCTGCTTGATGCGGATATGCGTGAAAATACGCTTGATGAGCTTTTATATTTCTATTTCACGAACTTTTTGCAAACTTTAGTTCGTTTAGATTTCAAAGGACGTTTACCAAAAATCGCTGAATTAAGAGAGCAAATTAATTGGCAGAAAAGTTTTGGTATTTGATATTTTAACTGAAAATAGCTCAGATTTTTTTATAATTGATGAAACCAATTTCTTTCTTTTTTCTTATTTACTTCAATTAGTATTGTTTATGTTGGTTACTTTTCTGCCAATGTGGCCACCATTTCGTGACAGTACTGTGGATAAGGATAAATTGATGACTTCCACGGAGTATCGTAGACCATTCTATCGAAGCAAAGAATATATTGAGGAATTACAAAGGATTTTACCAAAGTTATTACATGCAGGATATCTAGAAGCATAAAATCAATTGTTATTATTATTACTGTTACTATTATTTTTTATTGGGAGCAAGGAACAAGATTTTTTTAATATGAAATAAAAGTATTATTGTGTCGAACTGGTGTCAATGTTTTTTTTTTTTTTAATTAACCAAAAACTTTAGGGTCAGGTTTTCAATGCGAATTTAAACTTATTGCACGTTCTCACTGCAGTATAAGCTTGAGTTAATGAACTGTTTGGTGTTTAAAGTTAAACATTTGAGTGTTGTCAAATTCATTGCTTTTCTGTCAAAACAAAAAAGAACCAATTTAATTTGCGCTAATTTTTTTTTTTGTTCTTTTTTTAGTTTCCACATATTTCTGAATCAACGTAAATTAAAATTTCACGATAAATAAAGCAATTTTTATGTTGGAAGGCATTTTGAAAAATGTAAATAAAATATCTTTGGAAAATTTAAACAATGACATTTTTAAAATTAAAGATCGGTATTTCTTAAACCGTCAAGTGAGAACGCTGTTCATAACCACGTAACCTTTAACGCGTGTTTATGCTACAGTGAGAACGTAGCATTAAGAGAGAGGGCAGCTAAGCTGGTTTTAAGTTAAAATTTAAATCCCAATCATTGGAGCACTATCCCTAAAAGCATTGCGACACAAGTAAAGACTATTAAAAATAAAACTTTAAAAACATATCAATTATCTAAACGGTAGAAAAAAAGAGAAACAACGAAACAATCAGAATTAATAAACTAAAGCTGAGTAATTACGCTAAGTAAATAACACTATTTAGATTTTTTTCAGAAAGCGATTGAATTTGAAAAGGAAACCACCGAAATTCATAGTCAAATATTGGTTTTAGAATAAATTATGACATCGTATAAAGAAGTAATATATACTCCACCCTCATGGCTTAATGTTGAATTTCTAACTAAAGTTTTGTGCCATTCTGAAAATTCCTCCGAAATTCAAGTGATACATTTCGAAATAATATCGGAAACCCCGAAACCTCTGCCCTATGGAAGTTTAATATTTAGAACTATTGTGGAATATCAGCAAGAAAATGTGAATAAATCAAAATCAATGCTAGTGAAAGCATTGCCTGATTGTGAAGAGCACATAAAAAACTTTCTCGGAGAATCATATTTTTTCAATACAGAATTCGGTATGTATACTGAAGTGATTCCAAAGTTTGAGCAGATTTTACGCGATACAGGAGATAATACTGTTCTCTGTAGACGGTTAGTTTGTTTATTTGTTTAAAATTGGATTTAAAATTTGTGCTGAACGTTTTTTGTTTTTAATTTTATTTAGTTGTATTTATCATACTACAAGTCCAAGGAAAGTAATGGTTTTAGAAGACCTGGAGCCACATGGATACAGTGAACTCTATGATCGTGATATGAATCTAGAAGAGGTTAAAACTGCTTATTTCAAGTTAGCAAAATTGCATGCTGTCAGCCATAAATTATCATTGGAGGTTCGTTAGAAGCGTGTTCGTCCTCTTTATGTTCTATGACGTATAACTAATTATCGTATTATATTCCTCCTCTGTGTAGGATCCAAGCTTTTTTGATAACTATCGATATGATTTTTTATGTGTACCTGGTAATGCTGAAAAAGACTGTGTAAAAGATGGTATTAATCATTTTATCGAGGTACTTGATTCTGTTCCAACGCTAAACAAATATAAACCATATTTTGAAGCCGTGCGTGGCAATTTGGTTGATAAATATATTGCCGTAGCTAAAGAGTATCGTAAAAATCCACAGCCTGATGGCATATATGTGCTATGTCATGGTGATTATAATTTTAGGAATTTTATACTGAAAAACAATCCTGAAACTGGGCAATTGGAAGATGTTTTGCTACTCGACTTGCAAGTTGCATATATGGGGTCTATTGCAAATGACTTAATATATGCGACAATTATGCTGTTGAATCCTAAACTACGAGAAGATAATCGTGATGAGATTTTTTACTTTTACATGTCTACGTTTGTAGATACCTTAAAGAAGATCGGTTTCAAGGGGCGTCTACCAAAGATTGCCGAAATGAGAGAACAAATTAGGCAGCGTAAAAGTATAGGTATTGATTTTATTATAAGCAAAGTAAACTATTTTAGGTTGTAATTAAAATTTTTGGCCTCCATAGGTTTCCATTTACTGACGACATGTCGCCCTATATTGTATGCTTGGTATGATAAAAACACGGATAAAGAAAAACTAGTAAATTCAGCAGATTATCGAAGGCAGTTTTATCGAAGTAAAAAATATATTGATGAATTACACGTGGTGTTGCCACGGTTTTTATATACTGGACTTTTAGAAGATTAAAGTGATTTTATTTGGTTTTTATTTTGATACTCTCGAGATTTTTATACAAAAATATATTTTTTCAAATTGAAAAAAAAAACGGATTTATTTTCTATTTATTTCATTAATGGTTGCGTTCAGAAGACGACCTCTGCTCAGCAACATGTTGAGCTGAAGTATCAGAAAAGTAATACGCTCAATTAAATGGCGTCTGCTCAATATAATTTTTGTTGATCATAAGTGATCAATTTGCGTTCATAAAACACTCAGGTAGCAGTGACAGCGCAAAGGCGTCTTTACATACTAACTAACATAAAAAACTATTCTGCCATACAAAAATATTCTATTTCTTATCAAAAAAGTAAACATTTTGTCTCTACTTTCCAGCGGCTTTTTCGATAGCTCTTAAGGCAACGAAATAATTTATATTGATGAATCTATAAATAGCTATCATAAGCGATATGCTTCCGCAGCATTTTCAAGTATATAGTAAATAAGAAGAAAGTAAAAAACAAAACAAAATTGATAAATCAGAGGAAAAACAAATAAGCAAAATAGCATTAGGGCAATACTCAAAATTTTTTGCTATCATTAAAAACGAGACAATTCAGTCTACAACGAACAGCGTTAGAGAATAGATGATTAAAAACTAAACAAAGGGAAGCAAATTTATTAATTGAATAATAATTTTGAAAATATTATGTCATCAAATAAAGAAGAAATATATACACTGCCTGCATGGCTCAATAAAGAATTTCTAACCAAAGTTTTGTGCAATTGTGAAAATTCTACTGAAGTACAAGTGAAACATTTCGAAATTGTATCTGAAACACCAAAGCCAATTCCCCATGGGAGTTTAGTATTTAAAACGATAGTCAACTATCAACTAGAAAATGTGAACAAATCAAAAACAATGACAGTTAAAGCAATGCCGGAATCTGAGGAACTAATAAGAGAATTCATGGGAGGAGCATATTTTTTCGATACAGAATTCGGTATGCATATGGATGTAATACCAAAACTTGAACACATTTTACGCGAAACTGGAGATGATACTGCCCTCTGCAGGCGGTTAGTTTGTGCATTTTCAATTTGTAATATGTTCTAAAAGATTTTTCAACTTTATTTAGTTGTCTCTATCATACTTCAAGTCCAAGAAAAGTTTTTGTTTTAGAAGATCTTGAGCCAGAGGGATATTGTTTTCCCATTAATCGTGATATGACTTTAGAAGAGGTCAAAACTGCATATATGAAACTAGCAAAATGGCATGCTGTAAGCCACAAATTATCACTTGAGGTTAGTTTGGCATAATCTTTCTCTAAAATATATGATATAACTTTCACGCATCTTGTTTAGAATCCAAGTTATTTTGATAACTATCGTTATGATTTCCTGAGTGTACCAGGTATTGCCGATAAGGACTTTGCAACTGGAGGCATTGATCTTTTTATTGAACTATTAGATTCAGTGCCAAGTTTAAACGAATATAAACCATATTTTCATGCCATGAGAGGAGATTTGATTAAAAATTATATTGCAGTATCTGAAGAGTACCGCCGAAATCCACAGAAAGATACTATTTATGTTCTATGCCATGGCGATTATAATTTTAAGAATTTTATGTTAAAATATAATCCAGAAACTGGACAATTAGAGGATGTTCTCTTGATGAATTTGGGAGTTTCCCATATGGGAGCAATTGCAACTGATTTAATATATGCGACATTTATGCTGCTGGATCCTAAACTACGAGAGGATCACCGTGATGAGATTTTTTACTTTTATATGACTACATTTGTTCAGACTTTAAAGAAAATTGGTTTTACGGGGCATCTACCAAAAATTGCAGAAATCAGAAGTCAAATTAGACAACGCAAACATATAGAATTTTATTTACTGACAACAATTCGACCTTTGCTATATGCTTGGTTTGAGAATGGCAATAACCAGGAACAATTCATCAACTCAACAGATTATCGCAGGCAATTTTATCGAAGACAAAAATATATCGATGAATTGCATATGGTGCTCCCACGATTATTATATACAGGTCTTTTGGAAAATTAATTTTTCAAATATTCAAATATTTTTAATTATAATGACAAATAATAAATTTTTTGCCATAATTGAATTGGTGCCCAATTGATGTCTTCTTTCAATACATATCGGTGGCGAGCTTTACATGATTCAATGAGAGCGTATTTATGTATGTGTATATCTATATCAATTCTAAAAATACCGCCTCGGTTGTCTAGTGGCAGCGTGCTAGACGTGGCCAGGGTATTACTTATCTATCTTTCTTTGTTTAATTTGGGGTTTTAGTACAAAAGATCTTATATCATATGCAGTGCCCGATTTTCCCTTTTGTCCCATTTCCGATTTCAGCTCAATTCAAAAGTAAATTCTGTGGTCACAAGGCATATCAGCTTAAGTGTGTTTTTTGAATTTTACAGGAGAGCACTTCAAAGATTCAAATTCTAATAGTAATCATGTTGGGTTGCGCTATTTTTCGTTCAATATCTCGTAAACCACTGAACCGATATTCATAAAATTTTGACACAATTTGATATCGGATATGAAAATTTCAATTATGTTAATAACTCGAATTCGATAAAACTCGAGTTGTGTTGTTATGGGTTATGATCACAGAATTGTTTGAAGTAAACTATAAATCTTTATTCGGCATAACCAAAAATCTTTTTATGCTTTCGCCAATGAAATTATTGCATTTTAAACCATTTTCTTATCAAAAATATACATTTTCAGCAGCTCTTAATTTTATGTATACCAAAATTAATTTGTGTAAATTTTATTGATATCGTAATAGCGATAATGCGATATGCTCTTATAGTATTGCAAAGTAAAAACAAAAAAAAGGAAGAAAATAGACGCAATCAATGGTATTGATAAACTGTAGGTAGATAAGTTAATACACTAAAAATGTGAAATATACTTTTTAAAAAATTTCCAATTGAATTATAAACAGAACGATTCAGTCTACAATTAGAAGAGAACGAGTAAATGAAACTTAAATTTTCTTTGAGACGAACGGATTCAGTCTGAAAAAAAGCGCTGGAGAAATAAAAAAAAAAAATAAACTAATCAAAGTGAATACAAATTTATAATTCGATTTAAATTTGAAAATTAATTATGATATCAGACTACGAAGTGGAAGATGAAAAATATCCTCCGCCTGATTGGATTAATTTGGATTTTTTAACGAAAGTTGTATGCCATTATGAAAAATCTACCGCAATACAAGTAACACATATTGATATAATATCTGAAACACCGAAACCAATTCCCTATGGAAGCTTAATATTCAGAACAATTGTCGATTATCAACATGAAAATGTGAATAAATCAAAATCAATGATAGTTAAAACAATGCCTGAATCAGCGGAACACATAAAAGAATTCCTGGGAGGAGAATATTTTTTCGAAACCGAATTCGGAATGTATACAGACGTGATACCAAAGTTTGAGGAAATTTTACGCAGTACTGGAGATGATACTGTGCTCTGTCGACGGTTTGTGCTTATGGACTTTTTAGTTTCTTTTGGAACTTCTTCTTAATTATTTTTGAACTTTATTTAGTTGTCTTTATCATTCTTCGAGTCCAAGAAAAGTGATGGTTTTAGAGGATCTGACGCCAGATGGATATAGCATACCCTTTGATCGTGATATGAATCTAGAAGAGGTTAAAACCGCTTATTACAAATTAGCAAAATGGCATGCTGTCAGCCACAAAATATCATTGGAGGTTTGCTGGAAATATGTACAAGCAATGAAAAGTAGCAAATTAAGATTTCTTTCTGTTTTTTTTCTTGTTTAGAATCCAAGTTACTTTGATAAATATCGGTATGATTTTTTCTGTATACCTGAGTTTCTTGAGGAGGGCTGTGTAACTGATGGTATTGAGCTTTTTATCGAACTTTTAGGTTCTGTGCCAACTTTAAACGAGTATAAACCATATTTTGAAGCCATGCGTGAAACTTTCATTTCGGATTGTATTGCAATATCTGAAGAGTATCGTAAAAATCCGCAGAAAGATGGCATATATGTATTATGTCATGGCGACTATAATTATAAAAACTTTTTGTTGAAAAATAATCCAGAAACTGGGCATTTAGAAGATGCTCTGTTAGTCGACATGCAACTTGCATATATGGGATCCATTGCCAATGATTTAATATATGCAACATTTATGCTGTTGGATCCAAAGCTACGTGAAGATCACCGTGATGAGATATTTTACTTTTATATGTCTACATTTGTTCAGACTTTAAAAAAAATCGGATTTAAGGGACGCCTACCAAAGATTGCTGAAATGAGAGAACAAATAAAGCAGCGAAGACATTTAGGTACTTCTTGTGTTATCAACATATAATGAAAACTTTTGCACTATTTTTAGGTGGTATTAAATATTATTTTTCTTCCGTAGGACTTTACTTGTTGACCACAAGTCGACCAGTTATGTTTGCTTGGTTCGATAGAAACGTTGACCAGGTGAAGTTAGTTAATTCAAAGGATTATCGCAGGCAGTTTTATTATTCCAAAGATTATATTGAAGAGTTACACACGTGGTTGCCAAGATGGTTGCACGTTGGACTTTTAGAATTTTAAACAATTTTTGCTTGGAGTTATTATATTAAAATCAAATACATATTGTATGTATTTCTAAATTAAAATAAAATATCATTAAACTGCAATTGTCTTCTAAAGCTTTTAATTAACTATGAAGAACAGGATTAAAAAGTAATAAGTTGAATAATAGTGAAGGACGAAAGTCTATAGACACCACAAGGTTTTAAGTTTCTCTGAACCTAAGAATTTAAAGGAAAAATTAAAAAGAAAATTTACTTCAGTAACATCATAACGGTAAATTCACAAGCATAAGGACTAACTATTTAGCATGAGCAATATCATTTTATGTCACTTTCAATATTTAGTGGGCTCTCCTTGGTCGTGCATTAAGGGGTTATATACATTTGTTGTCGAAAAAAGGTATTTTCTATTTTTTTTTTTGTGCCAAGGCGATACAGTTTTATCAGAATAAGTCACCGTTTATCTCTTTGTTGATGTTGCAAGGTATTTCATGAATTTTTTTAACAAAATATGTTGCCAACTGCGGATGAGAACGATAAATAAAGAACGGTTTATCTGAAATGAAAAAAAAAACAGAACATGTTTTAGTTTTCATCGTCACGCTCTTAGTGGACGAAGGATATTGTGAAATTTACATTTTTTAAAAATGGTGATTATTTTTATTTTAAATTTTTGATTTTCGTGGGCCTAGAAATTTTTATTTGTTTTTTATTTATTCATTCATTTGTAATACAAAATCCCAATAGGGTAAAAAATATATTACATAGCAAGTATGTGTGAAATTTAAATTCAAATTTGGTTTTGGTAGCCCGAAAAAAAGTTTTGTTCCAAATGAAAATTTCTTCCTTCACTAAGAGGTTATTACAGTTATGAACTAGCCAGTAAAAATTCAGATCGATTGGTGAACTGGTTCTTCAGAAACTTTTTTAGCCGCAACCGAACTTTTTGAAAAACAGCATTTCGAGGTAATCGCGCTTAAACTTTCGGCACCATGTACAGGTAGTTAGAGTTAGCGCGCTGTTAATAGCTATAACATTGGCTCTAGTGCTCAGATCTCTATGAAATTTGGAAACTATTTTTTCAAGAGAATGTACTTCGAGAAAAAGCAATTCGATTTTTTCGGCCAACACAAGGGTCATACCTCCTTAATCTATGATATGCAGTAGTAATGTAGTATTTGTCCTCTTTCCGTTCAAAAATATACTCGTGCTTACTTAATATCCAGTAATTCATAGTAAAAAGACATTAAAATTTACGGTAAAATGTGTTCTAAAGTAATAATCATGAGAAAAAAAGCCATCAACATAATTATAAACTTCAAATTGATAACTTAAATAAGAAATCAGGTCCAAAAACATTTAAACATCTCAGATTCCAGTTAACAAATAACAAATAAAAATAAACGCTATTCAGTCTACAACGAACATTGGTAGAGAACGGACGAACAAAAAATGAACAAAGTGAAAAAAATAAAAATTTATAATTGAATATTAATTTTGAAATAAATTATGGCATCAAATAAAGCTATGTATTCTCCGCCTGAATGGCTAAATGTGGAATTTGTGGCGAAAGTTTTATCACATTGTGAAAATAAGATCGAAATACAAGTTAAACATTTAGAAATAATACCTAAGACTCCGAAACCGAACCCTTTTGGAAGTTTAATGTTTAGAATAATTGTCGACTATCAACGGGAAAATGTGAATGAAACCAGTTCAATGTTAGTAAAAACAATGCCTGAACCTGTAGATTGCATTAAAGATTTCCTGGGAGAGTCGTATTGTTTCGAAACTGAATTTGGCATGTATACGGAAGTGATACCAAAGTTTGAGCAGATTTTACGCGAGATTGGAGATAATACAGTGCTTTGTAGACGGTTAGTTTGTGTAATCAGTGTAAAGTTTAATGTACAACGTTGTTTTAAAACTTTTTAAATTTTTTTTTTTAGATGTCTCTATCATTCTTCAAGTCCTCAGAAAGTGATAGTTTTAGAAGATCTGGATTCAAATGGATATAGTATACCTTTCGATCGTGACATGACTCTAACAGAAGTTAAAACTGCTTATATGAAATTAGCAAAATGGCATGCTGTCAGTCATAAGTTGTCATTGGAGGTTTATGTTTAAGTATAAACTCTTGTCACATAATTACTAACACAAATCTTCGTTTTGTTCTTTATTTAGAAACCTAACTTTTTTGATAGCTATCGTTACAATTACTTCTGTATACCGGATTTTGTTAAAAATGCCTTTATAACTGAGGGTATTGACCTTTTCATCGAACTATTAGATAGCGTGCCAACTTTAAAGGAATATGCACCATATTTTAAAGCCATACGTGGAAATTTGCTTCAAAAATGTATTGAAACATGTGAAGAGTACCGTAAAAATCCGCAGCCTGATACCATATATGTTTTATGTCATGGTGATTACCATTCTAAAAATTTTATGTTGAAAAATAATCCAGGAACAGGGAAATTAGAGGACATTCTGCTAGTAGATTTGCGTGTTTCATATATGGGGTCCATTGCAAATGATTTAATACATGCAACAGTTTTGCTGCTGGATCCCAAACTACGGGAAGAAAATCGTGATGAGATTTTTTACTTTTATATGTCTACATTTGTTCAAACTTTAAAGAAACTGGGTTTTACTGGACGTCTACCAAAAATTGCAGATATGAGAGAACAATTTAAAAAGCGTAAACACATGGGTACTTCCTCGCGCTTAACTTATTTTTGGATACTTGTATTAATAATTTTTTACTTTCAATAGTACTTCAATTGATGACTACATGTCGCCCTCTTTTAAATGCTTGGTTCAACAGCAGCACCGATCAAGAACAATTAATATATTCAGCAGATTACCGGAGGCAGATTTATCGAAACCAGAAATATATAGATGAGTTGCATATGGTGTTGCCAAGATTATTACATTGGGGATTTTTGGAAGATTAAATAGCTTTTTCTTCTTTTTTTTGTACTTATTACTTATAAACCATACAATTTTTTTTTATATAAATATACTTTTTTAAAAATGATTAGATAATTTTTTTTCTGAAAAGGCCGAGCTTCAATGTATTTGTTCTTTGAGAAGTCGTTGTCGATATCAAGAGAGATTCTTAATTTGAAAGTCAATGAAGCAATGAAGTAATTGTTGTAATATCTATAATACGTTATCTTTGAAATAATAAAATACAAAAAAGAAAGCTGATAAACAATAGATAACAACACTCAATTTTTATGGTATCAATTTAACGAAATCGTTTCAGTCTATAACGAACAGCGGTAGAGAGCGTAGAATTATAAATTTGTTAAAGCAGAAAGAATTGTTTAAGTGAAAATTTTAATTTGAAAACGATAATGGCCTCAATTAAAGCAGGAACAAAGGAAATATATCTTCAGCCTGAATGGCTGAATATTGATTTTTTAGTAACAGTTTTGTGTCATTATGAAAATTCCACTGAAATACAAGTAAAACATTTTGACATCATTTCTCAAACACCGAAACCATTTCCCACGGGATGTTTAACGCTTAAAACCACGGTCGAATATCAAAAACAAAGTGTGAATAAAACAAAGTCAATGTTAATTAAAGCAATGCCTGAATCTGAGGAACACATAAAAGAATTCCTGGGAGAATCATATTTCTTTAATACGGAGTTCGACATGTTTACGGATGTAATACCAAAATTCGAAAAGATTCTACGTGAGACAGGCGATAATACTGTACTCTGTCGACGGTTAGTTTTTGTATTTTCAAGTATGATTTGGAACGTGTTTTTAAAAATGTCTTATTACTATTTAGTTGTCTCTATCATACTACAAATCCAAGGAAAGTTTTAGTTCTGGAAGATCTTGAGCCCGATGGGTATAAAGTACCCCACGATGGTGATATGAATCTAGAAGAAGTTAAAACTGCCTATTACAAATTAGCAAAATGGCATGCTGTCAGCCATAAAATATCATTGGAGGTTAGCGTTCCATCGTATAAACTTTGAAGAACAACAAACGGATTTATTTAATTTTGCTTTGATTTCGGTCTAGAATCCACATTATTTTGATAAATTTCGGTATGATTTTTTCCATATACCTGACCTCGCTGAAAAAGGTCTAGTAAGTGCTGGTGGCCTTCATCTTTTTATCGAACTATTAGATAGTGTGCCGAGCTTAAGAGAATACAAGCCATATTTTGAGGCCATGCGTGGTAATTTTTTGGAGAAATGTATTGCAATGTCCGAAGAGTATAGTTTAAACCCGCATCCTGATGGTATATATGTTTTGTGTCATGGTGATTACAGTTTTATCAATTTTATATTGAAAAATAATCCTGAAACTGGTCAATTAGAGGATGTTCTTTTGTCTTGCATGGCAGCTTCACATATGGGTTCCATAGCAAATGATCTAATATATGCAACATTTATGCTGTTGGATCAGGAACTTCGAGATGATCACCGTGATGAGATATTTTACTTTTATATGTCTACATTTGTTCAGACTTTAAAAAAAATCGGATTTAAGGGACATCTACCAAAGATTGCTGAAATGAAAGAACAAATAAGACAGCGGAAGCATCTAAGTACCTCTTGTGTTATAAATATTTATTTCGGGCTGTATTGCATTTAAAAATATTTTTCTTCCGCAGTATTTTATATATTGACTACAGTTCGACCTATGTTTCGTGCTTGGCACGACGATAGCACCGATAAAGAAAAGTTATTATGTTCAGCGGATTACTGTATGCAGTTTTATCGAAAACAAGAATATGTTGATGAGTTACATAAGTGGTTGCCAAGATGGCTGCATGAGGGACTTTTCGAAGACTAAAACAATTTTATGTTCGTTTATATTCGTGATGGTTTTGTTGTGAAATATATTTTATATGTTTGAGAAATTTAAATGCACATGGTTTTACTGGTTAGGGTCAAGTGATAGGTTGTTATCATGAATCCCTGAGATTTTTGAATAATGGAGTAAACATCATCAAGTGTAAAATTAATTAGACGTTATTATGACGACAAAGCTGACTCAATTTTAAAAAAGCGAATATTGAAAAAGAGAGTAACAAAAAAAAAGCAATGAAATTTATAAACTTTAGGCAAGTAAATAAGCTTTGGTCTATACAAAAATGACTGTAAACAGTAAATGAGAGATAAGGATTCAGTCTGAAATGTGAAGTGCCAAAGAACGGGCGAAAAGCAACTAATGAAAATAATATTAATTTTTTTAATAAATTACGGTGGAATTACAAATAATAGTGGTGAAAAATTGGAATATTTACAAAAGAACAGATCCGCGGCACCTGAATGGCAAAACTTTGAGTTCCTTATAAAAGTTTTACTCCGAAACCTCTTCCCTTGGGATATTTATTATTTAGAATCCAGTCGAATATAAAGATCCTGGGAGGATCATATTGTTTTAATACAGAGTTTGATATGTTTACGGATGTAATACCAAAGTTTGAGTCGATCCTACGCGATACAATTTAGTTGTCTCTATCATACTTCAAGCCCAAAACAAGTTTTAGTTCTGTAAGCTCTTGAGCCTGATATATAAGTATATCATATATATCGATCGTGATATGAGTGTTGAATAAGTGAAAATAGATTTTTTTTAATTATCCAAATTATTAATAAATAGTAACGTAAATCACCTGGAAAAAATGCATGTAATTCGGATCGAAAAATTGAGGGTGCATATAAGTCGGATCGATGATGTATGTAAGTCGGATCAGCAAAATTTATAGCAATCTATCTTTAATTTGAGGTTTATTTAGAAGCAAAAGATAAATTTGGTGTTTAAGGAAAATATGAAACAAAAATTTTTGTATGTATGCGTATATACATATACACACATACATACACACACAAAAAAATTATTGTCCAAATCTATGTGTTTTCCTTATGCAGTCATACACTGTTTGTCGCTCCTAGTGAAATTTGGTGTGGAGATGCATTTGTGTGTATGTCAAGTTGTGGGCTCTAAAATTCGACCGTATCACAAAGTGGGCGTGGCATTTTCGCAAAAATCCAATATCTACGAATATCATATCTAGCTAAATTAATGCCACCTTCTGGTCTAGATTTTTCAAAAAATTAACTTTTTTTTATATGTATTTGAAAAGTATACTGTAATGTATTTTCGTATCAATATTTCCAGTATTTCGACTTTTACAGCCTATTTAGCAAATGAGCGCAGAAGCAGGTAAAAGGGCCGACTGAAGTTTAAACTCATTTATCTCGAAACTATATTTTTCTGCACGGTGGGAGACAAAAAACAAAAACTACTGGACCGATTCGTCTCAAATTTTACTATATTATTCAGTAAATAGATCAGTGGAAAATCCAAAACATGCCCCACCAGTAAGATCCGTTTTTTTGAAGAGGGCAACTGTAACACCAATTTTAGTTTACTTAAAATTATATATTTTTTTTTTTTATTATTTTTGTATATTGTTAAAATAATAAAATATATTTACAAAGTTTAAATACTATTGCTCATTATTTAATTTAAAACAAAAAAATCCTAAAAACTCGTCAAATTCAAGACCAGAAGGTACCCTTAATAGAATTTGATATGGAGACTTACTTGTTTCACACCGAACCAATTATAAAATGTGGGCCTACTCATGGGCGTATCAAAATTAGGGGAAGAAGCTGTGGCTAGTCGATAGATCCAAATATATTAAAAACAAAAGTATGGGACTGTGCAATCTTACGTAGGAGCAATAGCGAATCTAAGGGGTGTAGAAAAGGGGAGAGGCTTTGTGGTTAAATACACCTGACCTCCCCCCAACTCTCCCCTAACCTCGCCCCCCAACTCCACCCTAACCTCCTCCCTCCCTAACTCCCCCCAACGCCTCCCTTACTCCCTCCCCCCCCTTACTGATAAGAATTTCATATATTTGATCGTTGGCCACAAATAACAAAAAGGGATGAACAAATGTTAACCCTTGTAAGATAAATTTTTGGATCCGTTAGTCCGTGGCCATGCCCGTGAACTGATGAAATTTCATTCTAAAAAATTTCTGTATTAAAATTTATAAGTATATTGACATAATTAAAAATTAAAATGTAGTCTGGAATAAAAAAATACTAATCATTTGGCGCAGACTAGATTTTAAAAATATATTTCAAATTGAATATTACTAAAAATTACTTGTTAAATCGGATCGATTTTAAAAGTACATTTTTTTTCTAAGTATGTGCTAAAATGGTGCTTTTTTTTTACCAAACTATAACAAAATATTAAGTGAATAAAACCCTATATAAGTTATATAAATATACTTACCAGCACAAAAGTTATAATTGTCATAAAATTTATGGGTTTCTTATATTATTTGCTAAGGCTTTGTATGAAAAAACGCTCACTCTTTGTTTCTTCGCTCACAACTGAGTAATTTGAAATAAGTGTTGCATATCATTAGAAAGGGAAAATAATTCTCATTCGTTACAAAAAAGGGAAGTTATTTTAAAAAATACCAAAGAAAAGCAAAACAAAATCGATCCGACTTATATTCATTGATCCGAATTACCCTCATTTACGTTACCTAGTATTTAAATATATTTAACAAAATGAAAAGTTATAATTATACAAAAAGATTACTTTTTGAATAACAAACATTGGCTTTAATTGAAAAACACAAAGTAGTAGAAAAAAACCTCTAGTATAGTAGAGCGAATTCTGTGGTAGTACCTTAACTATTACGTAACACCCAAGCAAAAAAGGTTTTTTTTTTTACAAATGTGTTATTATTTTTTTTATTTTATTGAATTACATTTAAGTGAATTGATTCAGAAGAGAAAGTGGAAGCAATCGATAGAATTAAACTAGATAAGTCTATTCATTTCGACAATTCGTCTCTTATGTTAGCATTTCAAAGAAAACAAGCCAATTCAGTCTAAGACAGGGATGTTAACTAATTTTTTCTTTCTCCCCAATAGATCTCGCGAAATTTCCCGATTTTCGACCGAATTCCCCGCACCGGTATACTTTCATATTAAACAGTACGATACGCACTTTTCATATAAACATTTTATACAAACGAAAAATACCCTTTACATAGGCTTAGAGTTACTCTCGGTCAGAGTTATTTTAAAGTGCCCTGCACTTTCTTGGTAAATATTTTTTTATCAATTTTTCTTGGATTGATAAATTATGTAAAAATTAAAAAAAAATTATATAAAAGGTTTTTTTTGCTGCTTCATGGAAGACGTTTTGAAAATCGTCAAACGCAATGGCGTGCGTGATTGCTGCTCACTGGAACATCTAAAAAATACCATTGGAAAAATTATAACTGTACTCTCAAGACATACTGAGATTATTTTGTTTGATCAACAATTCACAAAATGGCAGACCGCAAAAATTAGTTTTTTCAAAAATTGGACTTTTTTCGTAAAAACAAAGTTCCAAATTGAGGAAAGAATTAACCAAACTTACATACTGGGGTCATTGTAATGTAGAAGAACATATTTAAATTTATAATAGCTGACCATAATTTACAAGTTTATAGGTTACAGTCACCAAGGACTAACAGTTATTATTTAGTAGGTGCTGAAGAAAGGCACAGCTAAGCCTTTCTAAACGGCTGAAAGAAAAACCGTAGCACTGCGCGTTGGACTGTCTGAATACTAATATAAACTGTGCTGCATAAAGCAATGTTTTTATGGTGTTGGTTACGAATGTGCCAGAATTGTATTTGGGAATATAAAATTTGGCAAAAAATATTCTACAGGCTGATTGAGGTATTTTAATATTAAAAGCTGAACGGTTTCAAATTCCTCGAAAAACAGCTAATTCCCCGATACCCCGCACTAAGTAAAATTCCCCGCAAATTGGCATCGCTGGTCTAAGATGAAGTGTTTAATTTCTAAAAAAAAGCTAAGAGAGATTTTTTAACTTAGTTTAAAGGCAAATAAGTGTGATAATTTTTAGAAGATCAGGATGGATATCATATCACACCCTTAGATTATGACATGACCTTGGAATAGGCTAAATGAGATGCTGAGAGGAAAAGTGGTATAACTTCTACGTTCAAAAAAAAATGGAATAATTTTACTTAAGAGCAAAAGCAAAACGAAATATGTTCAGAGCAAAAGTGAAACGAAATATGTTCAGAGCGAAAACGGAATAAAAAACTATGCTGTTCTTGCTGTGAAAGAATTGTTATACCATTTTTGCTCTTACTTTTGCACTGACACTAAATTATTTCACTTTTGCTTTTATATAAATTTTAGCCCGCTTTTGCTCTCAGCCTGTCATTTATCATTCGAAAGTGATATAAAACCGAATCGTCCTCATTTGAGATGCTGAGAGGAAAAGTGGTATAACTTCTACGTTCAGAAAAAAATGGAATAATTTTACTTAAGAGCAAAAGCAAAACGAAATATGTTTAGAACAAAAGTGAAACGAAATATGTTCAGAGCGAAAACGTAATAAAAAACTATGCTGTTCTTGCTCTGAACGAATTGTTATACCATTTTTGCTATTACTTTTAAGGCGTTTCATTTTCACTCTAAACCGTATTACTTATGCCATTCTTGCACTGACACTCTAAATTATTTCACTTTTGCTCTTATATAACTTTTAGCCCGCTTTTGCTCTCAGCCTGTGAAATCTAAGGCTATTAAATTTCATTGGAGATTCCTTTAATGTACATACAAACTATTGTACTGATTTTGTCAGCGTTCCTAGTATGACTGATATTCCCCATGTAACTAACAGTATTGATCAGTTTATCGAACTTTTAAATGAGGAGACTAGTTCAAATGAATATAATACAGGATATTTTGAAGCAAGTCGTGACAGTTTGTTTTAGGAATATATCACATTATTTAAAAAATATCGTACAAATCACCCGCCATATATTAATTGGCAATCAGATAATGTTATATTGTTTGAAATGCAGGTGTCACATTCGTTGCCTAGTTTCAAATCCAAATAAGTCGCTTTCTTGCCGAAGTTAAGATTTTATTTTTAGAACGCACCTCATAAGTTTCAAATTTCAAATATATGTAGTTCCTATTAATTTTTCATCGTGGTGAAATGTGAAGACTTTAAAGCCAATCGATTTCAAGGCGCTTCTATCAAAGATTTCTGAAATGAGAGTACAAATGGGACTTTTACTCCAATCAACCTATTTGTAAAGCTTGGTTCCGTTCCGCAACAGCAGTGGCAACAAACAATTATTGAATACAACAATTTTATCACTTGCAAACATTTATTGATGAATTGAACTTGAACTTTTGGAAAACTAAAATAACTTTATTTTGTTGGGGAAACATGGGTATTTTGGACCACGAGGAATTGCAGACCACGTCATATTTCCCTCTAGTAGTGGTTGACAGCTGCAAACAACTGTCATCAGCTCGCCTCATGTTAAGCTCATTGTCCTCTTCAGTACTCGACTTGTTACCTCTGTTTGATAGCAAATAGAAATATGATACTTCGTTAATTTTTTTTTTCACTTTGTGTTTCGTTTAATTTGACCACATTTTTCGAAAATCAACTAAGATAAATATGTTCATAATATTCGTGGAACCTTAAGTCCACGATGTTTGCATTGTGTTACTAATATGCTGCCATATTGTAAAAAAGAGCTTTCGGGGAATTACAGACCACTTTTGCGGGAGAATTACAGACCACTCAGTTCTTGACATTTGACAAGATAACTTCGTATATTGATGCATGTAAATGATTTTTCATGCAAAATTTCAAAACTGCGAAACAGTTTTCCGGCAATTGCTAATAGTTTTTTGGTACGAAATAATTTTTCAAATGTAAGTGTACAATTTTGATAATTTTTGTTACAATTTCTAAAAAAGCGAACATATTTATTATTCATATTTATAATTTCAAACATTCGGAAAGTTAATCGGTGATATCGCTTTGCTCTCAATAAAAATACACGGGAGCTCGACGCGATATTTTTCAAAAAGACAAATAAGTCAGAGACACCACAGAAGAAACAACCATCTCGATTTTTGCATAATTTGTAAGAAAAATATGCCAAAAAAATATGAACTGCCAAAATACCATATATTGCAATGTGTGTGATCGAGCTGTTCACTTGGCAAGCGCTGAAAAGACTGCAAGTTACTGAACTTGCGAACATTGCGTTACGGACTGATTTTGATTGCCATTCTTCACTTCATTTACTTTGATTCTCTTTAACCCTCTAGTAGGCCAATTTTTTCAGCAATAATAAATACAAAGATTGGTTAAAGTATAAAACTCGGAAAAGGAGTCGTAAATCGTATTGGAGTCTTTATTTTCGCACGATGTGAGAAAATAGAGAGATATTGAAAGAAAACTACCACTACCGTTCTATATACATATTTGTTGTTGTGTTTTTCTCATTACTACTAGTCTGAATAACAGTTCGTTATTTCAAAGTTTAATACGTGAGAGTGTGTGTGTTGTAGAAAATGATTCTAGATGACATTTTTCTGAATCAGACCCCATTCAATCAATTTATTGTTTTTTTTGTAGACTATGAAAATTAAATCAAGTTGTTAATTTTTCAAAGTCTTGACTACTTGTTTCATGTTTTAGTTTCATTAAAAGTAATTTATAAACAGGCTTAAAGAATTATATATGTAGTCATCACAACAATAGTGTATATAGAGACGGGCAAATCAGACGGCCGTTTCGGAATCCGCCACGATTCCTCATCAGTGATCTTAGTGCTAGTTCTTTTTTCGTTAATTACTCGAAATCTGACTTTCAACTGGCGATAAAATCAACTCACAGAGTACTGAAGCTACGCAACGTGTAGCTCCGGTATTCATCTATCGACTGGTCGGCATGAATATACATAAAAAAATTTTAAACACATTTATCAAGCGCTTACCCGTCTGGAGGCGGTCCTGCCTACTAGAGGGTTAATAATGAATCTTCTGTCATTTTAAATCAAAAACAAAGTTTGTCTATCACATTTTTCCATTTTAAATCGATTTACAAAGTGGTGCGTAATTCTCCACCATTTTTGCGCAAACTGATATAACTTGCATAATTTAATACAATTTGACTGCTGCGACCTAAAGAGAGGTTATTTTTTGTATTACAAATTCATGCTTTGAGGTTTTCAAAAAAAGTTTATTTTCTTGCGAGTCTCCCCTAAGAAGTGCTACTCTATCATAATATCAGTGGCGGTACGTCCATATAAGCCCAAAAGCCGGGTTTGCCTAAGAATTGTTAACTGAAAATTTGTACAATATGTACTTTCAAAATTACTACTTTTGTTTTAACTGAAAGAATAATTTTCTTTTAAAAATTTTTATTTGTATTACCCTGTTTTTCAATAACTCGTATATGTACTAATAAAAAATTAAATGTGGATTATATAAAATACACACAAGCATTCATGCTATCGCAGTTCATCAAGTTGGCTTTTACGAGGCTTTTAAAATTTGAAAATGTATGTTTTCATAACATGCTATCCCGCTTATTCTTATAGGAAGTTCAATAGTTTTTTTAGTATGTGCTGTTCCATAAAAAGTAGCAGCATACTAATTTTCTACTACTATGTATGATTTCATATAGAACTTAAAAGCTGGCTTTCAGTTTTTGTTTGGCATTTGGAAAGTATTTACTCCACTTTCTTTTACTCCTATTTTTTGCGCCATTAGTTTTTAGCAAAGTTTCGAACCGGTTAAATTTGGGTTCGTGTTCAGGTTCGGGTTCAAGCAAAAAATAACAGTGTGTTCCGATTCAGGTTCAAATAAAAATTAAGCAAAACAAGGTTTTTCAAATAATAGTTTTACTTATTTACATCCATACATTTAGTTACTTTGCAATTTGGATTTTTTCATTCCGTTGATATTTTCTTATATTTGATAATTTGCAGTTTTATTAATAAGGTTTATATTAAGAGAAATTATCGTTTAGTTTAAAAAATAGTATATCATTCAACGATTTGTTTTTTAAATGATACCTTTGCGGAGCCTATATCAATTTAAGCTTAAAAATGCCCTTTCTACGTTCACCTCCTGAATTTATATGCTCATTTTGTATTTTTAATTTCAATATTTTAGCACGTCTAAAAACGTTGGTAAAGTCCAAACAGAGCTGCCATATTCCTTCTTCAATGCTTCAATCGGGATCTAGAGCATTACATTCTTATTGTCAATTTTAGCCTTTTTGGTTTGGTAAAAAAATGCACTGGGCTTGCCTCATCAGTAAATGCTAGGCACGCCACTGCATAATATATATCAATTTGAAGAGCTTGGTGAGTAGGTTAGCCAAAAATTATTAGATTTAAAATCGGTTAAGCCAATTCCAAAATATTAGCGTCGGAAGTTTATTAAAATTTGCTCATTGAACAAAGCATTCCATTCATCGTTGTAAAAATCATTGCTTGAGCGGGAGTAAATAATAAGTAAGAGAGAGGGTGTTTTTCAAAATTATCTAACGAATTATCTGCATACACAAATGACAAAACAAACACCAACAAGTAGTTTGGTTCTCTTTTGATATTTGTTTTTCATAAACAGATTTCTTTCGCAAAAAACTAGCCCCAGTTCTTGGGGCCTTACCGACTAGTCTTATTTGATAAGCTAATTGACCTGATTCAATCTAAGTTGAATCTAATCTAGTGGCTAGCGTGTTAGACTTTCATCCGGGGGTTGCGGGCTCGATTCCCGTGGTGGTTAACTCGCATAACCTTATATTCACTGTCGATATGAAGTGAATGAGAATTATAAGAAAATGCACAAGTGCATCTCTTGGTAGACAATGACAAAATAACCAAGTGATAATAAATTGCCACACAGCGGAAAAAATCCAATTTTTCGAGTTGTTTTTTTTTTCAAAAATGTAATGATGTAGTTTTTTAGTTAAATATCTAAGAATTAAGAATATACATTTTTTTATTAAATTTTTTGTTGTTTAAATAGCAGTTTAAATATGCGTGATTTTGATGGAAATTGAAAACAATTTTTTTTTTTTTTAATATTTTTAGCCTTGATATTCAATGAGATTTGAAAAAATTTTGGGTTTATCTCTACTGAATCAAAAGTTATAAATATTTTTCCGAAAATTTCCTCTTTTTGACCACTGTGTGCCGTTTGGAACCGGCGTTCAACTGTAGATCCGACAATGTAGTATCACTGTAGTGTCCCTAAAGAGCTCTTGACCCAACCTAACGTTATTTTTAAATTTGTTTGTTATCAAAAATACATATATATTTCTTCCAGTATCTTTTTCGATAGTTCTTAATTGGTTAACAAAGCAAAAGCTACTAAATAAGGCTGTGAAATAATTAATGTAAAATAAACAGATATCATTATAATGATAAAGCGATATGCTCCAATCAAGCATGTTCGAGTAGTAAAAAAACAAAGAAGTAAAAATAAAAACAATCAAAGGTATTGATAAACCGTATATAGATAAGTTATTAGACTAAACATGTGAACTATTTATTCAAAAATTTGCAATTGAATTATATAGAGAACGATTCAGTCTTGAATGAAAATTAAAAGAGAACGGATGAATTGAAGTTAATGTAAAAACTTAAATTTTAAAAGAAATTATGGCACCACCGAAATTAGTTTTTAACAAAGAATATCCATCGCCTGAGTGGCTAAATAATGAATTTGTGTCAAAAGTTTTGCGCTACTGTGAAAAATCTAACGAAATACAAGTGAAATGTTTAAAAATAATATCCGAAACACCGAAACCCCTTCCCTATGGAAGTTTAGTACTTAAAATTACTGTCGAATATCAACAAGAAAGAGTGAGCAAAACAAAATCAATGATAGTTAAAGCAATGCCCGAATCTGAGGAACACATGAAAGATTTCATGGGAGAAGCATTCTTTTTCAATAGAGAATTCGGTATGTACACGGATGTGATACCAAAGTTTGAAGAGATTTTACGAGAGACTGGAGATAATACTGTATTCTGCGCACGGTTTGTTTGTGTACTTTTGAATTTGATATTGAAAAGCGAGTTATATGTATGCATGTTTCACCTTTGTTTATGTAGTTGTCTCTATTATACTACAAGTCCAAGAAAAGTATTGGTTTTAGAAGATCTGAAGTTTGGTGGATATAGCGTACCCTACGATCGGGATATGACTTTAGAAGAGGTTAAAACCGCTTATTTGAAATTGGCAAAATGGCATGCTATAAGCCACAAAATGTCATTGGAGGTTTGTTTGAAGTTTTGAAGACATTTTGCAAATGATAGATTCACTCTTTTTTTGTTTTCTTTTTTGCCTAGAATCCAGGATATTTTAAAAATTATCATGAAGATCCTTTCAGTGTACCTGGTATTGCTGAGTTTCCTCATATAAAAGACTCTATTAATCTTTTCATCGAACTTTTAGATTATGAGCCCAGTTTAAATGAATATAAAGCATATTTCGAAGGAATACGTGAAAATTTCGTTGAAAAATATATTACAGTTGCTGCAGAGTATAGTTTAAATCCAGAGTCTGATGCCATATATGTATTATGTCATGGTGATTTTAATGCTAATAATTTTATGCTGAAAACTAATCCAGAAACTGGGCAATTAGAAGATGTTATAATGTTTGAATTGCAAGCTTCATGGATGGGATCCATTGCAAATGATTTAATATATGCAACATATCTCCTATTGGATCCGAAATTACGTGAAGAACATAGTGACGAAATTTTTTACTTTTATATGTCTTCATTTGTGGAAACTTTAAAGAAAATTGGGTTTAAAGGATGTCTACCGAAGATTGGTCAAATGAGAGAACAAATTAGGAAACGCAAGCATATAGGTATCTATAAAATTATCAAACAGGTTATGATATTTTAGATTGCATTTCGAAATTTCTTTGTTTTTACAGCTCTGTTTCTATTGGTTGCATGTCGACCTTTTATGAAAGCTTGGTTCAATAACAGCACTGATAAAGAGAAATTATTAAATTCAGCAGATTATCGCAGAAAATTTTATCGAAGTGAACTTTACATTCATGAGTTACGTAGGGCATTGCCAAGATTGTTGTATACAGGACTTTTGGAAGATTAAATTTTTTACTTTTCTACTTTTTAAACTACATATACTATTTATTTTAAATTTTAATGGTCTGGATTTATTTTCTAGATGAGGTTTGATCATAGAAATAATTGTAAATCATCATTTCACTTTAAGCAAAAACTTCTACTAAAGGGTTTTCCATTAAGGACATAACAATTTTATCTGTTAATACAACACATTTTTTGAGATATTGAGTTAAAATTTATTGTGGGTGTAGTGCAAGCATTACATTTTGTGAATGAAATTCGATTTCGGTCATATGACCACCACGAGCCCGTTTACAGCGATCGATTCTTTGGACCCAATTTTCCACCACTCTCGCACACATTTCGACCGGAACGTTGGCAATTTCGCGTTTGATATTGTCTTTGAGCTCGTATAAAGTTGCTGGCTTGTTGGCATAGACCAGTGACTTGATAAAGCCCCATAAAAAGAAATCCAATGGCGTTAGATCACATGAACGAGGCGGCCATTCCACCGGACCATTTCTCGAGATAACACGTTCACCGAAGTTGCCTTTCAATAAATCGATTGTGACGAGTGCTGTGTGGCTAGTGACTCCGTCTTGTTGAAACCATACATTGCTGATGTCAAGTTCATCCAATTCTGATCACAAATAATCTTCCAACATAACACGATAGCGCTCTCCATTGACGGTAACATGAGCGAAAATTGGACTAAGCGCTCTTAAAGTGGCGACCACCGACTCAGAATTTCGGTAGCAATTTTCAATAATTTCCAAATGTTGCTGGTTCATGAACTTAACCATGATGAAAATTTTGACTTTAACTAACTTTTTGACATTGACAGTTCATTAAAAATGTTTAAAGGTGCGTTCATATAAAGATACGAAATTGTTATGTTCCTAATGGAAAACCCTTTATAATAGCATACAATAAATAACTTTCATTATAGGTACTAATAGACATTGGTAGTCACTGTATCTGCAGTACAACAACTACTAGCAAGTACTGTTACTGTTATAACATAATCGCTGTAGCCTAGTGGTTAGTGTTTTCGGTTTAATGCTCGGCACAGTCACCTCTGGTTGTCAATAGCAAACCTCCTAGAGTAAAAATTTTGAATTCGACCTAAGGCCCTTTCCAATTCATACAACATGAATTGGATACGAAAAGCTTGGTCTATGCCCTTCATGGGCTGTTGCGCAATAATAGTTGTAGTAGCCCATTAAAAGCATAGACACGGTAACCCATTAAAGACTTAACCCATTAAGACTTTCACTTTTTATCCGGTAGGTTGATTTAAGTTAAAAAAAAAAAATATTGGACATATACTTCTCATAGATATAAAGCATTTTTAATATATTGGAGTGAGTGCCTCATGACCCTTAAACATAGGGTCCAGATACAGTTTTGATTAAAATAATGTCTCCCATGCCTGTATGAAAATCTTACCG
Source organism: Toxonevra muliebris (assembly GCA_963691655.1). Classification (NCBI taxonomy): domain Eukaryota; kingdom Metazoa; phylum Arthropoda; class Insecta; order Diptera; family Pallopteridae; genus Toxonevra; species Toxonevra muliebris. Next base: position 47,345,724 of record OY829327.1, read on the forward strand.
GAATTTTAATGAAGATAGAAAATGGTACCATACTCGAATACCTTTTAATTTTTTATTTTAATATTTCAATTTGGAAAAAATTTCTTTTAAATTTGGCAGTTCATATTTTAATGAACAATAATGCCAAGAGAACAACAAAAGTCATAGAACAAGCAGATCCAACGATCGTTTCGGAGCCCGCTATGTTTTCTTATCGGTGCTCTTTGTGATAGCTCCCTTATTTCAACCATTCATATAAGTGAAAAATATTGTAAAGTAGATGAGAATTACGGGACAATACCTTCACTAAATAGTTTTATTTTATAGTATAATTTTCTCTTTAGATTTCCTATAAAATTGTGGGTTTCTTGCTCTCTGTAGGGCATTTATATATCGTGTAAATTGCTTTTGAATTCCACGACTTAACTTCTGTTACGTAGTAGTAGTGCTATATCGACTTGCCCTTTAAATGCAAAAGATAAGATAAAAAATAATTTCTTTTGCTACATATGTATTCGTTGTACATTTATTAACTAGCTTGCTATAATTATGTCTACCAAAAAGTGAGCTAATAATACCAACCAGCATACTTCTATTTTTGGATGATAAGAGTTTCCCACTCGCATTCATTTAGTAACCAAGAAATTCGCCGTGAATCATTTCGAATTTCATTAGATGTCAATATTTTACATGCTATATTAACTTTCCACTAGACAAATTCCAACAACGTTGGTGTTAAATAAAATACGAGGAGGCAGGCAGCCAAACCTTATCAGTTTTTGTAGATAAGTAGTAAGCTAAATGTGCCGAAATAACATTGAAGCGTTATGAAAATTATGGCAAATATTTACAAGATATGCATGCAAGTATATAATGTCAGTATGAAATGAAAAGCAGTGTAAAACGGGCGTTAAATTTAAAGAAGCATGTCATCAAATTGTGAAAATAAGTTTCAAAGAGGTAGTCTTATTCCACCAGAATGGCTTAACGACGATTTCTTTACCAAAGTTTTACAGCATTGTGAAAATGATACTGGAATACAAGTGAAAACTGTGAATTTGAAAGCGGGCAGTATAAAGCGAGGCTGTGATACATTTCGTGGTATTGTTGAATATCAGCAACACGACATAGCTAAAACTAAATCAATGATTATTAAGAAAATGTCAGAAATGCTTGCTTACAAGAAGAAACAATTATTCGATACGGAATATGGTGTGTGCACGGAAGTGCTCCCGAAATTCGAGCAAATTTTACGAGAAGCAGGAGATGAGACCGTATTAAGTGCACGGTTAGTATGAGTAGAAAATTGCATATTGTAGAGAATTACATTCTAATGTTTTTGACACATGCATACATACTTTACAGTCTTCTGTACCATACTACAACTCCAATGAAAGTGATTGTCTTGGAAGATTTAGTGCCGATGGGTTATGCAGTGGTGCGCGATCGTGATATGAATTTAGAAGAAGTTAAAACTACATATTACAAAGTGGCGAAATGGCATGCGGTCAGCTACAAGTTGGCAATTGAGGTTTGTAAAATTATCGTTTTCTTTGAAAACAAAAACTCTTGTAACAGCCTTAAATTTATCAGGATCCAAGTTACATCAACCACTATCGACATGTGTTTGAGTCATTTTCGAACCTTGCTACACATCCTTTTGTAGGCGGGGCCATTGATATGTTCATGGAAACGTTAAATGAAGTGCCGCGCCTGCAAAAGTTTGTACCATACTTTGAAGTGATAAAAAACAAAATTGTTGAAATGTGCATGGCTTCATATGCAGAGTATCGTCAGAATCCGCAGGAGAATGCGATATATGTTCTTTGCCATGGCGACTTAAATTCCAACAATATGATGCTAAAAAATAATCCAGAAACCGGCCAGTTAGAAGATGTAATGCTAATCGATTTGCATATTTCATACATGGGACCCATTGCCACAGATATAATATATGCCACTTCAATGCTGCTGGAACCAAGATTACGTGCAAATCATTTCGATGAAATTTTTTACTTTTATATGTCGACATTTGTGGATACTTTAAAGAAAATCAAGTTTAAAGGGCATCTGCCGAAAATTGCTGAAATGAGAGAGCAAATCATGCGGCATAAACATATAGGTATGTACATTTATTCAAATTGCAAGCTGTAGTGCTCAGAGAGAAAATATCTTATGAATGTTCTCAAATGTGAATTGTTGCTTGTAAATGTTATGCAATTTCGATCATAGCGAGAGTGGAAAGCCTCTTAATATATCTGTGGTAAAAAGGAATAACAGCTAAAGTTTATTTTCTTAATAGCTTTGAATGGCATTGTTTCAAACGACTCTGCGCTCAAATTACAGACCATTCTTGAAACGATATATAATTCTAAAAATTATTTAAAAATTCGTAACGATTTAATATTTCTAATCAAAAATATATGATAAAATATTTTCCAATTTAAGTGAAGTTAGGTTGTTTTACCACAGATATATGAAAAAAATAGGAACTCGTTTTTCACTCACTTAATATAATTTTTATGCTATTTTTTATTTTTTATTTCGCAGCATTATATTTGTTGATGACACATCGGCCCATGAAATATGCTCTAAGGGACAAAAGTATCGACAAGATGAAATTTTTCACCTCAATTGAGTTTCGTCGCAGTTTTTATCGCAAAGAAGAATATATTGACGAGCTTGTGCCGATATTAGAAAAATTTTTGTATTTAGGTTTTTTGGGAAATTAATGTAATAAATATAAAATTTAAAATAACTGTTTTAAGCATTGCAATAGTATCATTTAATTGGAAACTAATATAGACCATGAGTAAAACATACAAAACTCTGTCTTAAACGTGTTGATGCAAAAAGAACAGCTAAAAAATTAAAAAAATAAGAAAAAATAAATTGACCCTATTTCGTAATATTCAGTTATGAATTGTTGTTATCGATTCTGAAAAGAAAAGGCGGAAAATGTGGAATCTAGATTCTGAACAAGAAATGTTATAAATTAATCAGAAGTGACGGAGAAAGTCAGCTATTATTTAAAAAAAAAAACATCTACACTATTCTTTACTTGATAACAAATAAATTGGACATTTATTTAAAAACTAAATATAACATGAACTTTATAAGAAACAAAATTTATCTTAATGTAAAATTTATTTACTTGGTCATACTTTCCGACTGAATGATTGCTGGATCTCAACCATTAGAGTTTTAAACTTCCAAGTAAAAGTTCTACAAATAATATAAATTGTCACGCATATTCTTCCAACAGCTTTGGTATACCTGTCTAATTTGAAGTGTAATAGAATGCTTTTTGAGCTAGTTTAAGTACTACAAAGATGGACTTTTCATGAATATAGAGTTTTCTTTTGAATTATTTGTGTATTTTATTTGAAATAGACTACAATCTCACCCAAAAGTTTCTATTAGCTTCGATTGTTTTACAAGTTAATACCGTACCAGGTCATACGCCCCTTTTATTGGTAATGTCGCCCTCTTTTGCGACCTGAAGGCCACGAACTTAACACCTACTATATTACTGTTTATTTCAAATGCAAAATACATTTGAATCTATGTAATTAATTAATATACCTAAGCACAATGAATTAAAACTATCAGTTTTTAATCTATAAAATTCTGCTATTACGACCACAAATTATTAAAACTCATGAGAGAGCGCAGCGAAAGGGAATAAAAGAGTAAAGTGTAGCAAAAATTGTGATTGCAAAAATACGTGAAAGAGACTGCAAAGAGAGAACAGTAAGATAATATGCAGTGTGGCCAACTCAGCGCTTTTCCCGCTGATTTTAGTGGTTTTTGAAAATTAAAACGCGGAAAAAACTGATTTAGCGCTGACGGCGTTTTTTTTTTTCAATTTAAAATATCTTCGAAAAATCGAAGAAATTTTCATTGACTAGAAGTATCAGATGTGTGCCTGTATTAGTGAAAAAGTTTAAATATATTGAGTTTTCTCGCACTTTTATAAGGAAAAAAATTTAACGCTTTTTTAAAGAAAATACCCGTTTTATTCTTCATTTTAGCGGATTTTGGAAAACAAAAGTTGGCCACACTGGTAATATGTATGGAAAAGGTGACCATATTACCCCATTTGTATAACTTTTTCGGTTTTTAATTTCAATAAAAAATTATCTGTTGAATTAAATTTAAAAGATTTTTGGTTGACAGACTGTTTTGTTAAATGTTAAAATTTCGTTGCAAGTTTGGAGTATTTCATTAAATTTCTGTTCTTAAAACTGATTTTAAGTGTTTAAACGATTCATCAGTAGTCAGTAGCAAAATGATAAAACTACATTTCTCTTTGTTAGTTATAAAATCAATTTTATTTATCTATTTTTTCACTTTTCACTTTTTATTTATCTACTTTTTTTTATTTTTTTGAAGTATCTAAGTATATAATGATTAGAGGCAGTCTGTTTTTTTAATACTTTCTTTCAAAAAGTCAAAATAAATTCTTTTTAGTGGCTTATCTTCTTGTCAAAAGAGTATGATGTGTAAGGTGTGATCTATTTAAATTCTTTTATTGAAGAAAAAAAAAAACTATTAAAATAATTGATGGTGATGCTGATTGTGTTGATCTCTTAAGAAAATTATAAGTTATCTTGTTATAAGCAGGTATTCACACAGTGTGCATTTATTTTACAAATCTTAATCTTACATCAGTAAAAACATTTGGATAATTAAAGGTATTTGTTTAAAAAAAAAAACAATGACATTCATTTGACCTAAAAATAACTAGAAAAGTCTTTTCATTCCCCTAACAATTAACATATTTTTGTAGTTTTGTTTAAATGTTACCTATCTTCCAGAAATGAGTTCTTAGAATAAACAATTTTGAAAAATGTTTTCATATAAAGAGTTCCTTTTGTTCTACACACTGTTGAATGCAAGTATTTAGATGCTGAGGATGAACTAAAAATTTAATTTTTATATAACACAAAAGATTTTTTGGAACGGAGATTGGTTGACTAGACTTATACTTTTGAATTAGTATTATTATAATAATGTTTCATTCATTTACAAAATGTATTTACGACAGTTATTTTGAACCTTAACTATTTTAACAAGAAAGTAAACTTGTAGTAAAGTGTGGACAGAAAATTGAAAATTATGTTTACTACCTACAGAATTATGTTTTTTATTTATTTATCTAGTATTTATTTTCCGCCCAGAAATGTAAAATGTGTAAGAAAATGTGGTTACACTTGCGCCACAGCAGGTGTTTGGTTTAATGATTATACTGAACGATAACCCAAAAAATAAGAAAAGTGTAGATATAAAAATAAAAAGATTAAAATTTATGCAAACATTGAAAGAAAGTGTAAATAAAACTGTGTTAGAAAAAAAAACAAATCATGTATATAAAAATAAAAAATAAAAGACCTGACAGAAACACCTAAAAAGATATCAGTCACAAAACGCAAGCTCACTTTTAGTTGGGTAAATGATAGAACTCAAACTTAAGCTTATATATATGTATATACTTATACAGTATACTCATAAAGTTCAAAATATGTAAATATGTGGGTGTTGTTTGCTTATATTCTTTTTTTTCAGATTTTTTTTTGTGTTCAGTTAACAAATTGAATCAAGTAATAATCAAGTGTTGGAAAGATATGAATATATATATATTTTTTTTCAATATAAAAACTTGTTCTAAGCATTTGTTGTTGAAAATATTGAAAATACAACATCTGCAAAATTTAAAAAATTAACATATACACCATGTAACAAAATAATGGATCCAGTCTAAGAAGTAAACGCTTCCGTCATTTCTAATTTCATTAAAAAAAAAAAATATTTTACCAGGTGTTTCTGTATTCAATTGCAATGTATAAATGCGTGTTATGTATAAATGGTAAACATTTCGTGTTATTTGTAATGTTCACTCAATTTTGACCGTTGCAAAATTATGGATCTACCTATCTACAAGAAAAACAACCGATATTTTTTATTAATGATTTATTTGTGGTCCATTAATTAAAAAAATAAAACTAGCGTATTTAACAAATTTGAATCCAAGTTGTTCCATTCCTGGAAAACTGCTCTATCTTCTTATACTGACGATTATCAGAAAAAATCCTTTTAACTCAGATACCTCAAACGTTTTCCATAGGGTTTAAATCTGGAGAAAAAGCTTTATTTGATTCGATGTAAACCATTATTTTGTTCATCTGCGCGTTGTCCTGCTGGAAAATCCAATTTTTATCTGAATTTTCGCCTAAAAAATTCACCAAAGCTGCAAAGGATAGTAACGTAGTTCATACTATTCATACGAGTAGATCCAAACTGAATTTCAAGCTGTTTACGCGAAGAAATTGCTCCATATACCATCAAACTCCCTCCACCGAATTTGCGTCGTAAAAAAGGAAGGAGCCGCGAGGTTCAACTTTTTTCGTTAATCAAGGTTAAACTTTTTTCATTAGAAAAAATTACCTTCACTTCTGCAAATTTCATTCTGGAATCAATATCTCGCTGGATATTTGGATTACGTTTTAGTGCCCTCCACACTGTTTACCGGCTGTCTTTTTTGGAACTTAAAGCTGAAAGCTCTTTGCAACTTTTGGTGGAGTTACTTGCTGCTTTACAAATTCTTCTTTCGTCGAAGTCATAAAGCGTTTTTTTCTTCCTCTGCCTTTTTGTGGAACCATACTGGGTTGGATTATGCAAAAAATTGGAAACCACATAGTGGCTCCGATCAATTTTGCGAGCGATACAGAAACACCTGGTAATATATTTTTTTTAAATAAAATTAGAAATAACGGAAGCGCTTACCATAATTTTGGATCCATAATTTTGTTACAAAGTGTATACGACTATTTATAAGCACATGTTGCTGCTACGTTTGCACTATGAAACATCGGAGATGCTGCTGCGGGTATATTCTCAGTGTAATAATTTTTTTTAATTTTATATCATACCGTACAGAATATTAATATCCATAGTAATATAGTTAGTTGTATTTATACATCTAATAAACTAACAATAAAATATTATTTTTCATCATCCTACACACTCTTGTCATATTTCATTCATTTAAAGTCAAAGTCCAACCAGTAAAGATCATTAGATTATATCATCTCTGTTGACTGGTGAATTATTTGTTGTTTATATTGCTATCATATTAAGAAGTTTTGATTTTCAGGCATTTTTGTTGCAATAAAATTTTATTTTTGTAACTGTAATAAAATATTGTGTATTTTGTTTTGAATGTACATAGGTCGTTAGGAAGTTCAGTTCTTCAAATACCTATGCACTTACAAAATTTAAGTTGATCAGTACCAAATGAAGTTTTAGTTTTATGTGTATCTGCTATCATTGCACGCAAATCTTTGTTCATTTTCTAGGTTATCTTCACAGCATCCTCATCACAAGTTGACTTTGAAACAAGATACTGTGTTGGGAAAAATAAGAGAAATAGAAATTAATGATCGCACTATATTTTATGTTATCATTAATTTTTAATGGAATTGACTGTAAAGTTATGTTTTCTCACTTAATTTAACAAAATCGTTTGAATGAAAGCTTGTTTGCCCGGAAAAAATAATAGAGACAAAATATATTTTTGAGTTCCTACCACAAAGAATAGTTTAAAAGTATGTTGTCCTTAAGTAGTAAATAAATATTGTGTAAAAAATAAACTTCAACTTGGTAAACTTCGGGTAAAACATTTGTCTGAATTTGAAAAAAAAGAAGTTATTTATAAACTGAGAAAATCAGGGAAACTATTACAAAAAGTTCAAGTATTTAGGATGGGTTCTATGAATATGATTTGTTATGCTCTTAACTGAGTTCCAAAAATATAGGAAAAATGCTGTTTTGGTAATCGAAAGAAAATATATTTCTATCGTCGAATGAACATAAACTGATATCTACTTAAAGCTCCAGTTACCAGCAGCATATTAAGTAACAGAAACGATAAGAAACTCTGATATTTCAAGCTTCAAGGTACGTACCAAAGAAATATTTTAAATCCGAAAGTCACTAAGACTGACTTACTAATGCTGTGTTACAATCATCGTTTCAAAGGAGTTGGTAATTTGGCAAGGATAATGAATATCTCGGGATAAATTATTTTTGAGTGCTGTAGGTGTTTGTGTAAATGCTTTCTGTTTTGGGGGTTTTTTTAGCATAGCTAAATTATTTCATATATAAGTTCCGAAACGTAGACTATTTTTCGAATTTAAAAGAAGATAACTCCGATCGTAACAAAAAATTTTCGTTCCGGTTATTTATAATCACTTCAAAGTGTCCAGGCACAAAATAAATATATTTTCTTACTTAAAGTTTAAAACTTATTAAGTATGTGCCACACGCGACTAAGTATGACTAACTGTTGCTGTGTTTTCACAACCTTGAAATAAACTGTTAAAGATTTAAAGCCATTATGCTGACAAATTGGCATAATAAAAATTGTAAAAAAAAAAGAAACAGTAGAACAATATTAACATAACCTAATTCCATTTAATGTGTTAAATAAAATATAAAAGAAAGCAACGCAGTGAAAGTTTCAAAAAATACATATACTTAGGCACACAAAACTTTTATGGCTTACAGTAAAACGATTAAAGATGATTATATTAACATAAATAATTATTTGTTAATTTATGAATCATTTTAAAAAAAAACTTTGAGTAAGTAGTTCTAAATAAATGATAATAACTATATTTTCAGCTTAAATAATAAACAACAACGCAACACGAACAAAGCCAGATTTGCCGACATAAACTGTCAATTATAGGTATAGAGTATAAACAAGCAAAGACGCACACACAAACACACACATTCAAACAACATGACACAATTAAGTAACTGACTGAATGAAATTATTCGCCAACTAGTTGTTTTAGTTGTAAAGTAGGCAGGGTAGCAGATTTTATATTTGCAGTAAAGGTAGAGGTAGATAGGTATGTGTGCAGGTATTTAGTTAGGTAGCTTGCCATCGCTGTAAAGTACCCGCAAGATCACACTGAATTGAATGCTGTGCTAAGCTGCTGACATAAGCAGCTTGTACACAAACAAACAGCTGCAGGCTGCAATCAATTTGCATTATTCATTCGCGTTATATACTAAATACACTTTGAGTGAAAATTTGTAGATGTGATTTGTAATACACATTTATTTTCTTATTTATAGTAAATTGTAAATGGAAAAAAAGCACATTAAAAAAAGTAAAACTCGTTCAACAAAGTAGGCTCAAAAATTCCGAATGTATGGGTGGGTGAAAATTCAGGCTTTCATCTAAAAAATACAACTTAAAACTGACGATTTTAATTAGCATTTTACTATTAATTTTACGCACTTAAATTTTTCTTAATAAATTAGACTTTTTTTATAAGCTGACTAAAACCACTTGAAAAAAGTTTTACGAATTTTGAAAAAAATCATAATAAAAAAAATTTTATAGCCACACCAAAATATTTTCACCTAATCCGCTTAATGTAACAATACAAGCGAGCAGCAACCGATTTTTGTTTTTTTTTTTATATAGTTTTACGTCGTTTTTACATTGTGCAGCAAGGCAGGAAAAATTCAATTCAACTAATATTCGGTCTGACAGACCAACGAATTTATCTACACCTTTTCAGAACAGTCATTAAGGCAATACTTATGTGATAATTATCCCTTTCAGACCCCGAGTGCCAAAAATATGCCTTCTATTATCGGATTATCTCTATTTGATTTTATTTTAACATTGTTTTCAAGGTAAGATCATTAAATTTTTGTTTCTGAATTGAATTGTTCAAAAATCGGGGAAAAAAGTTTAAAATATCAGTGCAGTAAGCTACAGTATTTTTTTTATAATTATTAGTTTATTTTTTTATACATTTGATTCAATTGCGGATGAATTAGTGTCCTCCAAAGAGCCTCAAATAGTTGCTTATTATCTGGGCTAAGATCTCTCAGACGTTGTTACGCTTTCTTAGTTTCATACAAACTCATATTGATTTTTCGTTTGTAATTGTATTTTAAATGCCCAGATTCCATATAAAAATTTCACTTCCTTTGAGTTGAGTGTAGTGAAAATTAGTTTGATCTGTGAATTCTGGTCACCGTACCTATAATTGAATTAATTCAGGATTGAAAGGGTTAACAACATAAATTTAATATTATAGAATCCTGTCTCAAGAGAGCACACTGAATCTCTTGATTTTAAAATGACGTTTTCTGATTTTAAACTCACTACTTAGATTTTTAAATGAATATATGTATGTGTATTATGATTTCAAAATTATTCTTTCTTTTTTTGAATTGACATTTCGAATTTTAAAATAATGCTTTCTGATTCAAAATTGAAAAAGGTGTAGCTATAAATTGAAAACCAAAACTTTAGAAAGAGATTTATATTTTGTTGCACAGTGCTATTAGCTTTATAAACTTAAATAACTTATTAATAGCTTGTTAAATTTTATTAAAATAATTTTTTTTGTTACAGTTTTATGATGGAAATCCTAAAGTATAGCATTAATTTTTGAGTTACACCAAGTTTGCTTTGGGTTTTTTTAAAAATATTTTAATGAATTGTTTTGACTTTTTCGAATATTAAAAGAAAGTATTACCAATGACTAGTTGATCTCTAAATAAATAAAAATCAAATCTCCAAAATTTAATCATATTAAACAATTATTCCAGTAGTATTTGAAGTTTAAAATTTAAGCTTTTTTTAAATTATGTTGATTTGTTGAACGAAATAAAAATTCAATAAAAATTAGCATAGTAATCTATTTGTATATGTATACATAATATATATTTCAAACCAAGTATTTTATTTAAATAAATGATTCATGGAATTTACATCCGCCATATTTGTTATTATCAATTAAGCGTATCTTAGTTTAAAATTAATTATTGCAATAATAATAGTACAAGTTTTTAAAGTTTTAAACTTAAAATTACATTTGCTAGGCAATAACTTTTTTTAAGTTAGTTACAATGTAAAGTTTACAAATTATGTGTCAATAAATAAAATAATTAGAAAATCACAATATATTTATATGCCTACTAATTAAAAATACAAGATCTGACCTGTTGAAATCCAGAACTTTTCTCAAAATTAAAACTTCACAAGTGTTTTCATTTTTTTTTGTTGTTGTAAGAAAAAGATAATTATCTATGTGTTTACAGCTGACCTAATTTGGTGAAATTTCTCCAAAACCACGGTAACTACATACATAAATATTTCTAATAGTATTTTTTTTTTTTCAAAAATGCTATTGTTCCATTGTTGTATTTTCAGCCGAAGATAATGATTGTATTTGAATTTATTAGAAAATTTCTATACATACCTTGCATATGTTCAACATATTTATTGATATGTAGAAACAAAAACAACAAATTCATTTTCACAAAACGTAAGTAAAATCAATTTTATACCAAAAATGTTTAAAGTCATATTTATTCAAGCAAATGCAGGAGACTGTGGTATGTATTAATATAAGTATGTATGTATGTTTGTGTTTTAGGTACATTTAACCTAACCCGAAAAGCTAAGTTAATCCACACCAAATCAACAAGATCAAAGCACCATTACTATGTAAATAAGCTTTGCTTTTTTGTATGCCATTGATTTTATATTTATCTAACCTATAAATTCTTCCTAAAAATAACAAATAGAGAAACAAAACATTAGACAAAGTTTAAATGTCATTTGGAAATGTAAGAATAAACAATAAAATTAACGGTGAAATAATAGGGTAGGGCCATGATGGCAAACTGGAACAAGTAGAAAGAAAAAAAAAAGAAGAAATTGTATATATTTTTTAAAGACACATACAGGTTTGAAATTAATAAACGAGAAGTTCTTAGTTCGCTATCTGATAGTAAGTTAATGTTGGCCAACAGAGAATGGCTAATCAAACGCGCCTAATAATTTAATTTTCAATTTTCATATCTCTGAATTTATATATTTACGAGTATTTTAACTTTCTTTTAATCAACGATGAAATAAATTTGGCCCATTACAATCACCTGAAAAGTAATTAGAAATATAACTCATAGTAGTTTCATAAAAGCAACCATTTTAATTGCTGCTTTTATTGAAACAAAACACCACATACAAGTAATTTAAAAGTGTTAAAATAACACTCTGAAACGCATAAAGTACAGACGAAATAATTGGTAAAACAAAAGTTAATTAACAAAACGATTAAGGAAATAGCACAAATGCATATTAACAAGTTATAAAATAGTTACCCGAAAATAAATGAAAAGAGAAATGAAATGAATGGAAATATGAGAAATAAGTTAGAAAGAAATAAGTTAATAGTTAGAAAGAGATCAACAACAGACGAAGTGTGCACATGACGATCATTGCTTAAACTAGCATACATATATTGGAAGTACCTACAGTTCTGTTCATAAAAATAGCAGCGGCATTACGAGCAAGCAGAATGTCTTAAAAGTAATATTTTTTACCAATATATTGAAATAAAATTTAGTTGGAAAATACACCTTGAAGTTTTAGGTATACAAAACATAAGAACTTTTTACAATGGGAAAAAAACAACAACATAAGTGTATAGAACGGTAGTGGTAGTTTCTTTCAATATCTCTATTCAGTGAAGATATATGGAATCAAATCCGTAATTCTGGGTTATGATTTCAAATATTAGTAGCTTATATAGGATATTGAAAGATTAAGAACTATCACTAAGATCACTGAAGAGGAATTGTGGCGGATCCCGAAACGGCCGTCTGATTTGCCCGTCTCTATATACATTGTTGTTGTGATGACTACATTTGTTCATTAACCTGTTTATATATAATTTCAAATAAGAACTTTTTGTTTTTAAATTTGTATAAAAATTGCAAAAAATAAAAATTTCCAGTTTTAAATCAATTTTAGGTGTAGTGATTGTTGTAAGCTTCTTCGGTCATCCATTTTGGTACAATGAAACGATTTATCTGAGAGTTTACTTCAACGTTGAAGATCCTTGCTCGGTTGGAACGTCCGTTTGAGGACCACATTCCACTCAGTGTGAGTTAGCATGACCATGACCAACTAAATCTTATTTCAATATATCGAAAAATATCGCTGTAAATCGCTGTCTCCCCACAATAAATTAGTTATATACCGTCAAACCTCTTTGACCTTACGTCATTGATATAATTGAACGATTTCAGAATAAGGTTCTTAGGAACATAGTCAATGCGTCTCAGTATGTTAGAAACACCGACATTTACAGGGACTTGGGACCATAAATAAATAGCTAAAACACACCAACAGCACGTCAATGAAGAAGCACATGTGCTCCTTAATACTGCTGGGTTAATACGAAGATTTTGAATTGGTAGAAGATATCACTGACCATTAGTTATAATTTCTTTTAGTTGAACTCTAAGAATAAGTTATTATAACGAATTGAAAGGTAAAAAACAATAGCAATGAAAGAATATTGTTTTAATAAATAAAATAAGAAGATATTTCGCTGGCCGCTGCTATTTTTATGAACAGAACTGTACAATTTTAGGTACCCACAATTTGTCTGAGTAGGTACCTATACTTGAAATTCACGTACATACAAAACTACTTCAAATAAACCAAAAAAGCTATTAACTTGAATTATATTCACATATGAACATAAATACAACGATTTGGTAAGTATGAAGTGTAGCCCATCAGTAAAAACAATCAACAGAAAAAGCGCCAAAATGGTGGCATTAAACATTTATCAAATACAATTCATTCTCACACGATCATGGGCAAGATCAGTATTCGTATTTGCCCGTACATATGTTTCTATGTACTCACACGACAAGTTCATCGTTGCACACAACCCGTACATATGTTTCTATGAACGCGTACTTCTTGTCTGTGAGTATGTAGTTGTTGGGTACTTAATGCGTATTTAATTATTTCTATAGCTATACGATTTGTGTATTCTGTAAATGAATTGTACAACATTAATTTTAGATTTCTTTCTAAGCTGAAGAGTAATTTATTTTTTTATTTACCTTTCATTGATGATGGTAGCATTTTGGCTTAAAGACACATGTGTCTCTAGTTTTTGATTGATTACTTATTGGTTTGTTATTGTGTTACGGTAATGGCAATTAATTGTGTCTCTATGAAAATTGAAGGAAGCAATATAATTTGATGTGGTTTATTGTAAAGTGTGAAAAATTACTGTGACTTTTGATGACTTTTATTTTAGCAGGAAGCTTTAAAGGGCATAAAGTTCTTCCTTATCACCGATCGATACTCTTCGCAACAAATATATTTTTAATATATTCATCAATATCTCTTAATGTTTGTATAATTTGTTTTATATTATAATTAAATCATTATAAAATTAGTTTTAATAAATTATAAGTTATGTGTTACTAATAACGGTTATTAAGTCAACAATTCATAGCTTTAGATTCTAAAACATCTCACTGAATATTAAAAAAAAAACTTTTTGACTCTATTTGAGTTAAAAATTTAAATTTTGACTGAAGTAAATTAACTAAATGTTAAAAATTCTTAGGTTTGTAAAATTATGAATGCTATCAAGAAACTGACTGAAAATGACGTTAATGTTTTTATGAGAGAATATTCTGAGCAAAGTTTAGTAAATCAATTTAAATAGATTCTTTTTTGCAAGCAAACATCCGTCTTACTAAGGTTATGTGACACTTCTTCTGATAATTGAAGTTTTAACGTAATATTTACGTAATATTGCATCGAGGTCAAAAAGGGTCATCAAAGATTGTTATGTTCTCACAATTTCCTACAAACGAAATCTAATAAAAATAAATCGTGTGAAACGAGAACTGTGAGTGAAACGTAATTAATTTTTTTCATGTTAAATTAATTTTGGAAATTACTGTTTACAAAACGCAAACAACAACCAACAACAATAGCAAATCCTAGCAATTTCTCAAGTAAATTTTAGAACGCTGCATGTGGCAGAATATTGCAATGGAGCAACAAAGACACATGCAACTATAAAAAAAATGAAAAGAACAAAACAGAAACATTGCTGACTTTTGAACTGCAAAGTAGCAACAAAAAAAAAAAGAAATAAAAAAAAAATACTCAGCAACATCAACAATGAAAGGATCATTGTAAGTGTTGAAAAGAGAACAACAACAAACATATACAAAAAAACAATTGCTGCTTCTTTTATTTTTATGTTTTTACTGGTTCTTGGTTCTTTTTTTTTTGAAAGGTTATGTACACTACACTCGCAATACGTTGCTGCAGATGCTGTATGTTGCTGCCGTTGCACAATTGCAGGTTTGTGCATAAAGATACAAGGAAACAACACTAACAATAACAACAAGAACAACAACTGTAAAAGAACAAAAAAAACTTGCTGCAACAGCAATATGTTTATGTTGTTGCTGCTTAAACTCAAAGATCAATGACTTTGAAGTCAGCAGCAGCAGCAACACCACAGTAGAATTGTACTTAGTTACATACAACTATACAGTAAAGTTCGAAGTCACCACAACAACAATATCAACAACCGAAATGCTGTAACTTTCAAAGATGCAACTTTAAATGTTGACGAAGTGGCGATGATGACGACGATGACAACAACAACAACAAAAATCTCTTTGTAGAATATTTGTATGGTGTTGAAATAAAGATTCTTCTGTTTCTCCCTCGCTCTCCTTTAAGTTTAGCCTTTTTTGTTTGTTTGCTAGTTTGAGGAAACTCACAGCAGGAATAGAAGATAAAGTAACTTACCATCACTTTTTGTTTACATACATTCATCTTCAAACACACGTTTTTGTTTTGTTTTGTATGTGCATGTGTGTATGTGTGTATGTATTTAATTTATAGTTGTTTATGTTTTAATGCTAACAACTTGTGACATTGTTGTTAGGTTACAGTTTGTTGCTGTTAGTTGCCTTTGATGGGGCCCTCCAAATGTGAGCTGCGGCGGTTTGACTCTTTAGAAGATTGATCAAGTGGTGGCAGATACTCACAGCTTAAAAAAAACGACGTTATCGAAAAAGGGAGAAGTGAATTAAATTTGGCATAGCATATCGCTTGAAATCATTTAGGCTCTGGAAAGTAATATTGGTTTTTGATCTCCATGCGAATATAAATAAATATCTGTTGGTTTATACATGCTTTTTTATTAAAATTAATGTTGAAATTTATTAGAAATTATGAACTTGACATAAATGGCTTTTGTATAGAAACTGAAAAGAACAAAGGAACCTTTTTTTACGATATACAATATTTTAACTATCATGCTTCTTTCTTTGTAAGTCAACATAACGTCAACATAACTCGTAAATATCATGAGGTATTTCAATTAAAACCAATAAATCACAAGATCTAAACAACAGTTTTAACCATAGATCCTCACCTATACTTGCAAATTGCTTTCGAATACGATTATGTGTTCAAATTTTGTTGCTATTCTCATTCGTTTTAAAGTACACAAGACATTCATGGAGATTTCTGATATCGTCTATTGTGTCATAAATGCCCGGACAAATATGTGTACCCAGCAGTATTTCTCTGTTCATTAATTTAAATTTTTTTTTTTAATTCGATTTCTAACGAAGCGCCAAAAGGTTTTAAATTATGATTTTATACTTGAATCTGAATTTATGACAGCAAAAAACGCTTCATAAGCCATCATCGTGCACGTGTTTTTAACTACGCTCTAATTTCGCACTTTATGAGAAGAAAGAATTGAAGAATAACTGGAAACAATATTCAAAAAATTCTACAATAGTTTTTGCAGGTGTTAAATAAAACAAAAGAAAATTACTTCTAAGACTTTCTAAAAATCTTACAAACATGCGTTTTTTTTATATTTTGCTATTACAAAACAGCTACACCAACTGGCAGTCTAAAGAACCGACAAAGAAGTCAGTCACTGCAGTTGAGTCATGCTCACCCAATGTATTTATGTCCGATATTCATATCTTCCAGTCATGTTGTTAATTAAGATCAACAACATGACAAGACTACATACTTACTACATTTCTATAGAAATCTAAAACCAGTGTTACCAACTTGTATGTATGTGAATGAGTGGGCAACTTTAACAAGTTACAATCAATTATGTTCTATTTTCTTTTGTTGTTATGTGTTCATTCCCCAAAGGTGCGAAATGTTTGTTATTTTGTAATGTTTAATGTTGTTGATTTGTTGTTAGTAAAACTTGAGTATTGTTTACCGTAATGATTTCCCTAAAGACTGTCTCTAAAAGCGTTTAATTATTGTTTGAGCGTTTATTTGTTTGCTTTTTTTATTCTAGACAGTGATTACACTGCTTTGCGAAGCTCCAGTTTTTTTAAACGATTTTGAAAAGAGAAGAAGTTTCCTATATATATTTACACTCTGAATCCAAATCGGTCCTGAGAATTTGTCCAAGATTTCGAAAAATCGTAACTCAAAAGTGAGGAAAAAATCGTTTTTATTTAGAAACAGTTTTCAAACTATTTTTTATATTAGTTTCTCTAGAAACTGGTAATATGTTTCTTTCAGCTCATACTAGGCCAGTTTTTGATACGATAATTAAAATATAAGAACTTTGAAAAATTCTAGCCTATAAATGTTAAAATGAGTTTTTAAAATTAAACTAAAAAATATTGAAACAGTGAGTGATATGAAAGCTATAGAAAAGATCGAAAAGCATATTTTAAAAATCCATCGAAAACCTATATCAGCATTTTACATTCTTAAAGTTTTTCAAAATTATAATGAATTTCAAGATCAGATCAAAAAATTACCCAGAATAGTTCACAAGGTTATAACGCAACTAATAAAAATTATTAAGAATTAGTTTTTTGAATTTTAGAGATGTTTAAAAATACCGGAATTAGCATTTCTCAAAATTTTAACTATTTTAAGGTTCGGACCAAAATCTCGCCTAGTATGCGGAAAACAAAAACTACCACTCCTTTTTTTTTCAATAATCTAGAACCTCGCAGACCTGTGTTATTAACAGCTTCAGTTCTTGATTGATTGATTGTAAATGGTGTAGTGTACTTCGACCTTGAAAAGTCTATTGTACCCCCGATAGTAACCTGGTTACAGACAGTCAGTCCAGTTAATCTCAGTAATTGATGTGGCTTCAAGGCAACTACATTCCCACTTCCTGGGTGGTAATACCCCAATGTGTTCTGATGTTTCCTTGTCATCTTTGCTCCCACAAGTTACAATGCCCATTATTAGCCTCAGTTGACTTTTGCTTAGCTTGGGACAGAGAACTGTTCTTTTGGGGTCGAAATTCTTAATTAGTAGCTTTAATTGTCTTAACTGAGGAAGGAGGGCCCAGTTGGATGATTTGGTGTTTTTTCCTCTTATTTTGATGTGTTTTAAAGATTTGAATTCCTATACCTATCAAGGCTTCTGGACCTATGTAAGTCTTGGCCCCTGCGTTCCTTGGTAGGTAAGAGCTCTAGGCATTCCCATACTAGTTTTGAGGAGATCTCAACAGAATTTAATGCGCTGACAGCATTTTGCACACAGCCGTATGGCAAGAATCTCCGCTTGGATGATACACGGAGTTCCTTCCATATACTCGGACTCCGCTCCTTCGTCCATCCTTGGTTTGCTAAGTATAACTTTGAAGTATTTTCGAAGCTATATTTTTTGTTCCCATCATCTCAAGGTATGGTGACAAGGGGAAGGTCAGCAGAAATTCTTTCGCGATTTTTACTGCTGAGAACCTTCTCCCTGCGAGCTCTTTTCCTTGATATGTCTATAAGTGTGCTTTCGCTATCCGTCTTTATTACTATGTGTAGAGGAGCAAGGTCGAGTAGTTCCTCCATGTCTACCATGGGACATGTTCTCATAGGTTCTGTGATGCAAGCACAGGCCAGCCTTTAAGCTTTGATGATTGTATTTCTCATTGTGACTAGTTTAACTCTTTGCGACCAGGCTACTGCACCATAGGTGAGGATTGGCTTTATCATCATGGTATACATCCACTTTAAGATGCACGGAGTACATCCCCATATCATCAGTGAGTTAGTCGCTTTTCTAATTGCATTGGCTGCATATTCTTTCCGAAGTAGTTTTTAGTGTAGTGTTAATCCTAGATATTTGACTTGCTATGTAACATTAATTACAATCTCATTCAGCTTTATAGGCTTCATGAGCGGAAGTTTCCTTTTCCTAGTGAACGCTACTGGGGTTGTCTTGGATTGATTTATGTTTAAGTCTACCGACTAGTATGTATTCTTCATAAATCAGGATATTAACAATATTTTTTAAAACAAAACTCAAAAGATCAAGCTGCACTCAAACATTTTATGGGCAATTTAAATAAAACCATAATACATTAAGAAATTAGGCATGTTCTAGCATTTGTTAGGCATAAACATGAACATAAAATCAGAAATTTGTAAGATGTCATAAAATTTTACGTTTTAATATTTCCATCAACCACTTCTGTGATAGAACCTGTTTCTTTTTTTTTTTTGCTTGACAAATATTGGCAATGGCTGCACGACAAATAAAGAGAAGAAGAGTTATTTCGATAGTAAACACAGCAGTCCAAAAAAGTTTCTTTAATAAATTTTGTTTTGTTTTGTTTTTGGTAAAATTTCATTTCACAATAAAACTCAACATTTGAATTAAGCCAAAAAAAAAACCGACTCAAACAAAGACACTTTTTTCTGTTTGTGTGTTTCTGCGTTTTTTCGTCTTTTGGGCTTCTTTAAGAAGAAACTGGTTTCTGATTCTGCAACACGGTGCCGACTCCAACTATCATAAAAAGAACTAAAGTACAACAATACATGGGGCGACGAAAGACCATTTAGTTTTGGTAAGAGCATAGTAAGTATTTTGGTTAAAGGCAATTTCTAACCGCCATCATCTTTTAAGCATGAAGTAAGTTTTGCTGTTGCCGCTTTTTTCTTTTTTTTCACTCTTTTTTCCACTTTTTTTTTGTGTTTCAAGCATATTTTTTGTGGTTATTGCCGATGCGATCGTTGCTGCTGTTTTGGTTACTGCAGCAGCAACAGCATAGAATTTATTTCTAACTTAAGTAAATGTGACTTTATCGCAAAATACAATCCACCACTCGCCGCCAGTTAGGCAAGCCTGGCAGTCAGTTGGGCATTTAGTCAGAGCAGCCACAAAGCGAGAAATGCTGCACACTTTGTGCTCCAAGTTTGTTAGTTACACGCGAATACACTTTGAAGATTTCGACTTTTTGTATTGCTGTTGGTATTGACTTTTGCTTGTTGGTAGCTTCTTGGAGTTCGTCGTGTGGCTTATTTGGTTGGCTTTTGCTTTTTTTTTTTTCTTTTTTTTTTTGAGTTCCTCTTTTTTGGTTTGTGTGACTGGCTGGCTGCAGTTTGAAGACGAAGTGTTTGTGGTTATAGCTAAACAGAAAATATCAGAAAAAAGAAGAAACTAAGACTGGCAAGATGGTAACAAAAAGATAAATTAAATGCACGTACATGCTAAGTTTTTTTTATTTAGTTTTTTTTTTAGTTTTTTTTTTCGTTTTTTTTTTTTTAGTACTAACAACTACAAACAAAATAACAACAAAACTCTGCAGTTTAGATTTACTTCTTTTTTTATTTTATTTTTTTGAGGGAAACTCTTTCTCTATGTTTCTTTTTTCTTAATGTTGCAAGCGCAATTCTTTTGTAGATTTCTGAGGAAATGTAAATTAGAAAGACGTGCTTTGGCACAGGTCAACATTGATATTGTATATAGACATATTTAGCATTTGTTGAGTCTTAAAAATTTTTCAGAGAAAGATAATTTCTGTTAAGCAGGTACTTAGATATACTCATATTAGATTTACCATTATTTTGTAATATTATTAGTAGTAAAAATAAATACGCTTCCATATTACTTTTTATTAGTATTAGTTGTTTAATTTTGAGCTGATCATGCAATGATTGCGAATTATAGTGAAGCAGGTAAAAGAGTCGCAAACGTCTTTACAACCAACGTCTGTTGATTATAGCACCGCCTTCGACAACATATTTCGAGAAAATATATGAAACTCGCTCAGGGAAAGAGGCTGCCCAATACAACTGATATCAAATTTATATGTAGAGGCACTAGCTGATCCTAAGGGACAAAGAGGGATTTTAGGAATAAACCCCTTCACGTAGAGATATCTACGATATAATAAATTTCTTTATGAATTTTTCAGCACGGAAACAGATGTTCAAAAGGTTCCCAATTGTCGCCAATCTACCACCCAACTTAAAAACAGAAAATCTTCAGGAACTTCGGCGAATAGGTAGAAAATATTGACCCACTTTTGGTCAAACATTTTGACAAGCAATCAAAAATAATCGATCTTATTTCAGAGTCCAAAAGTTGGTCTAAAGTTGGGATTAGAAACATATCGATACTTGTCGACTATTGATCGTTAGGCAATAGTATCGAAATGTATCGACAACGTTTGTTGGTAGCGATAAATTAGCCATTGCGTGCAAAAGTGATATAAGTCAAAATCAGATTTTTGAAAATACATTGGTTTCGTAGAAGTGCTGTGCAAAATAGAGCTCTTATAAAATTTATTTTTCCCATGTACAGGCAGCTAAATAGTACACATGTTCAACCTAGATGTACACCTTTTTTGTAGGAAACTAAATGAGGCCAAAACTATTGACTGAAGGTGAAATCCTAAAAAAAAAAAAAACTAACTTACACCACTTTTGCACGCAACGGCTCAAATATCGATATTTCAAAAACATATCTAACATAACTGATTTATTTTGGGTAAACTCTGTCTTTTTTCCGTACTTTACAATTAAATGCAACACTGCCTATTTTCCATAAACATCTGTCCTCTTTCTGTTTGACGTTTAACCATTATTTCTTTCTTGTTTTCGAGCTTTAGTTGTGAACTTTCGGCGTCATGTAATTAGTTTTTTTTTTTTTTGTGCAATAAATTATATTTGTTCTCAATATATTCCAAATAACCATTTATTTTTACATTTTCAACGGGAATGTTTAAATTTTTGGACCAAACTCGCTTTTGTATCATCAAATACAATTTCTCTGTTCTCTCAAGTAATTGTACATTTAAACAACTATTTAGAAGAAGATATTGTTGATCAGAAAACGAACATTGTGAAATTTTGGCTTAAATTACACTGCTTGTGACGATTTAAAAGCAGTTGCTCGGAAATAATAATTCCAGCAACGTCAGTACCATCCCAGAGAGTAAATTCAATGGCAGGAAATACAATCATGAAAAAACGATCCCGATTGTCGCCTATTCTAAAGAGTTTTCTATTAGGGACATAACAGTTTCGTATCTTTATATGAACGCACCTTTAAACTAATTTAATGAACTGTCAATGTCAAAAGGTTAGTTAAAGTCAACATTTTCATCATGGTTAAGTTCATGAACCAGCAACGTTTGAAAATTATTAAAAATTACTACCAAAATTCTGAGTCGGTGGCCGCCAATTTAAGAGCGCTTACTTCAATTTTCGCTCGTAATACCGTCAATGGAGACCGCTATCGTGTTATGTTGGAAGATTTTTTGTGACCAGAATTGGATGAACTTGACATCAACGATATGTGATTTCAACAAGACGGTGCCACTAGCCACACAGCACGCGTCACAATCGATTTATTGAAAGGCAAATTCAGTGAACGTGTTATCTCGAGAAATGGTCCGGTGGAATGGCCGCCTTGTTCATGTGATCTAACGCCATTGGATTTCTTTTTATGGGGCTATATCAAGTCACTGGTCTATGCCAACAAGCCAGCAACTTTAGACGAGCTCAAAGACAATATCAAACGCGAAATTGCCAACGTTCCGGTTGAAATGTGTGCGAGAGTGGTGGAAAATTGGGTCCAAAGAATCGATCGCTGTAAACGGGCTCGTGGTGGTCATATGACCGAAATCGAATTTCATTCACAAAATGTAATGCTTGCACTACAACCACAATAAATTTGAACTCAATATCTCAAAAAATTCTGTGTTTTATTAATAGATAAAATTGTTATGTCCTTAATGGAAAACCCTTTAGTAAAAAAACTTGTGTTCTTGTGGCAAAACTTCGATTTTATAAAAATGTAATAAAATTTTGTACTTATTTTAAGTGCTTCAACATCAATAGTCGGAAAATTAGCTTTGTTTACAAAGTGCTCTCAATGTTAATTATTCGATATGAAAACCTAATTAGTATCACACATAATAATGTTTGAAAAGCTTTTCGCCGACCCGATAAATTTTTGGTTTAAAATACATACAATTGCATTCATTCAACTCATACCAATTTTACAGCTGATAAATTTACATGCTCATTTCATGTTACAAAAAATCCGAAACTGTAAAATCTTAAAATAATTTTGTAAAAAAATTCAAATAATTAATCTAGCAAATGCGAGTTTTTTACCTTTCACAATTAAAAATACTTTAAAAGAGGTTAAAATAAACTTATTTTCAACAAAATACAATATACGTACATATTAAGATATGTATAATTAAATGTATATTCGTGCATATATGTATCTAACTAGAATACTATAATGAAAAAATTCAACGCTTCAATCAACAACTTAATTCAATTAATTTCGAAATGCTTGCAATAGAAAACTCAACACACGATCAAAAAAAAAAAAAAAAAAATATATATATATATATATAAATCGACGATCGACAATTAAATTAAAACACATTAGAAAAACATTAGAATACAACCGCAGCAGCAAGAAAACTCACAAATACACAGACAACAGCAAAAATATCTAGTAGATACATCACAGCAACACATACCAGTGCATCTAACTATACAACAAAGAGCAAAAGCCTACAATTCTATTTAATTTGCCGCTAAAGTGTGTGCATAAATTTACAGGCCACAAATTCAATAAAATAGATTTGAACTAGCAACCGGAATGCACTAGATAAAGCAGCAGTAATAATAACAAAAGCTAACTTGAGTGATCAATGAAGCAATTGTATTTGCAGAGCAGTGCCGTGCAGCAGCAGTGCTCGGAACCTGCAGTTTTTCATCGCTATATACATAGCTGCATTCAAAAGTATCTCATTGATTTGTCTGTACTTGTGGATTGTAACAACAATTGCTGAATTGTATTATTTGGACGCAAGTTGTTGCTCACTCACTCCTCTCGTGTTTGTTGCTGTTGTTGCTGGTAGCTACGCATAAAATCTCAGCTATAAAGATTTTTATTTATTTTTCTTACAAAGTCATTAAAAATTTGGTGCTGCAGCGCAAAGAAATGCGATTAACACAGATTTTTCATTGGAAATCATGAATTTAAAAAACCAAACAACCAACAATAATAAAAATTTGTGAGTGACTTGATGTTGTTTATTATTTTTTCTTGGTTTTTTTTTTTTGAAGGGTGGTGTAAATTTGATTATTTTTTTTAATGCGCGCTGGTTTTTCTGTTTTTTTTTTTTTTAGTTTTAACCAATTATGTTTTATATTTGTATCCATACTTGCTTCAAATTAATTATTAATTTGGCTTAATTCTATAATAATAATATCACAATTATGTATGACATTGAATATGCCAAAAGAGTTGAATTACTTTGAATATGAGCGCACGAGCGCTCGTTCATCAAAATTCTGTAGTTTGCCAAAGAATTCTTGACTTTTTCGATGATTGCGCTTCGCGATTGCTGCGTAATTTATGCACTCAGGCATAACAGCAGCAGCAGCAGTAATGGCAAGAATTAATTATTACCTCTGGAAGATAATAAATTTTGTGTAGAATTAAAAACGCTTGATTGCGAACCAGCGCGCAAGCGAAACGGGTAAATTTAGAGTCGATTGCGCCGTGAGCGAGTGTACGTAAAGTCATTGCAATGATATCATCGGGCGCAGCGCACACAGCGGTGCGAATGAGCAAATAAAATAATTTAAATTGAATTATAATCAATTTAAAATAATTTATTGTTATTATTTTATTAATAATAGTGCGGTCGTCTTTTGGAGTGTTTCCGCTTAAGATTTTCCAGTGTTTAAATCGAGATCAACAAGTTTCGCAAACTTTTTATTTGTTCCGAGATTTGAGTCAATAGTGTGAAAAACTCGCCACAGCAGCATGCAGCAGCATCAAGGTATGAAAAACAAAACCGGGTTCAACTACAGAACTACGAAAAAAAACCTTAATCTAGCGTCTAAAACTAAAGAATGTTTTTCAAACAGATGATCGTGAAAGTGATTATGAAAGTGTCGTTAAGGAAACGAATTTTTCCCAAACAATTTTGAGTTTAATTTTGATGAAGTTTAGAGAGCATTCAAAATCTTTTTACAATTTTGTAAAACATTTAAAATTCAAGTTTCGGTACTTATTATTATTACTACGCTTGAGAAAATTATTGGCAATAATGAATAATGAACCAAATTCTGTGCTGGCGCCTTAATAATTGCAACAATAATAATAATAAATAAATTCCCAAATTTACCAAACAGCGCGAAAAATAATAAAAATGAAATGTATCTGTGAGATAAATTTTTTCGTCGGTTTGTGAAATAACATTGTTGTTTTATTGTTAAAATTATTGCAAGGTCTTAAAATTGTTAACAATGTCAGATCAGCACGAATATGATACTCTTTTGCATAAAAATATGCAAAAAAAGTTTATGAAAATATTGAAACAAGGCGCCGCGACGCACGTCTGGACGTCGCTGTTGAAATCGAAAGTTTTTGCAAATCATATTATTTTAATTAAAACAAAAATGAAAAATTAATTTTTAACTAATTATCGTAGTGTTTACTAGAGACTTCTGTAAAGGAGAGAAAGGGCGTGTTGACGGTTAGTGTTGTCCGTAGCGTTCCATAGTTGTTGAAATGAAATTACTTTGGTTTACTTTATAAAATAATTTCAAATAAGTGCATTATGCCATATTTGTATGCATTTAAATTTGGTTCTCTCCCATTATTCCATATACGGTGGCAATTGGGATTCACGATTCTGTATGTTGCCGTCATCTTGAAATTCAGCTGAGCTCAAACTTTCGTTCAACCCGTAACGCCGCAAAGCTCCATTTCCATCAACAATCATTCGTCTTGGTTTGAATTCATTACCGCCTAAAGTTATGCCAGGTGGTACTTTCTTACCGCGAAATGTTATCGTATCAAAAGATGGTGGCGGTGTTGGATACATCTTTGGCGGTGTTGACACACCTGTATGCCAAGCATCTATACGTGCTTTTTTTGGTACGACATCTAGTATTGGTTGAACTTTAATTATTTGC
Source organism: Toxonevra muliebris (assembly GCA_963691655.1). Taxonomy (NCBI): domain Eukaryota; kingdom Metazoa; phylum Arthropoda; class Insecta; order Diptera; family Pallopteridae; genus Toxonevra; species Toxonevra muliebris. The sequence goes on from OY829327.1 coordinate 47,371,836, forward strand.
TTGTTCTGCTTTTCTACTGTGGTATGTTTCTTTTTATAGTATAGCACTTCAAGAGCCAAAGTAATCATTGCCAAGCCCAAACCGAAGAGTGTCGCAATGAAGACCCCACCCAAACTCTCGAGTGTGATACCTTCTTGATCTTCGGAAAGTGAACAGTCCTTGAGGCGTGAGAAATTCCAATATTTAGCTTTAAGTTCTTCAAAGTAACGATCTTTCTGTAGCTCTAGAATTGCATAGCTGAATTCATCCTAAAAAGAGTTAAAGCAATTTGAATATAAATTACAAATTTTAAGAACGGCAAATCCAATATGAAATTATGATGCTCCCGACTAACTCAAATTGGTAGTACTGGGTCAATCTTCCTATTTGGCACTATACTCAACTGCTAAATGTGAGCCTTGCTGCACTGCTATAGCATATGGTTGCTCAGCAAAGACTTCACCAACTTCGGTTAAATTACAATTTCGCGTTATCTCATATTTGATCTCAGAGGAATCGTGTATGAAAGCAAAATCAGCATTTTCATGCTCGTTAACCTTACGAAAACCCTCCGCAGCATCACGTACTGGTTCCGAGCCATTAATAGCCAATAGTATGGTACCATATTGTTCCCTGATAGGATAATCCCAAATTCTGTAAAAGAGTTCGAATTTAGATCATGCTAAAATAAGCTGAGAACTTGTACTCACCTATATTTCTGAAAATCCGCCGATGCATTTAATGCCAACTCTTTCCACATACGATATAGCGTATCCTCAGCAAATTTCATATTAATAAAATAGTGATGTGTGTCGGAGCTGTCGACTACAGTGTAATTTATTCTCGATTGACGTGCTAACTGATCCAAAGATTGCACAGGCGTTTGCATACGTTCTACTGTAAGAAAAGCAGCAAGATTTGCTGTAAATGTAGCCAACATCAAAACAACAAAAAGCCAATAAGCGGCAACTAGTATACGGCCCGAGACGGCTTTTGGAGCCTCACCGCCTCCCTGGGGAGTGAAGGAGGTCAGGGCAAACCAGAAACTTTCACGTAGTGTAAATTCTCTAAGATTTCAAAAGTATTTAGTAAACTTTAATGAGAAAAAAATTCGAAAATGCCAACCTGCATGGATATGGATAAGCCTCGCGATTATTGCGATAACTATATGGTGAATATTTGTCCATTAGCCATATCATTATGGCCGTGGCAACCAGTGCTGCAATAATACTCAGCCACACCTCCAAACGCAGTACCGTCATAAATTTGAATAGCGATGTCTGTCGTACCGGCTTTCGTATAACAATCGATATGCCCGTTTGTTCAAAATACGGTGCAATGAAATCAATAACTTCTTCACGTTCCGAATACATTTTCAGAGCAGTGACTGCAAAATCTGTTTCTCCGCTCACAAGGTCCCCAACAATACCATCCCATTTCCCGGTTTTTGGGTCGCGATCACCGAATTTACCAGACGTGGGCGAAACAAGTTCATAATCAAAATTTAATTTTGTAGCGAGAGTATTAATAAAATCTATGCAGAAGCCTTCCCAAATTGGATTCCCAGTACTATCCAGAGCGGTTTTACCGGTACGCGGATCGAGTCGATAGTAATTCCATGGAGCGGACTAAAATTAAAAGATTTTATAGAAGATGAATACATACCATATACATATAAAGTATTTATTCTTACCTCCACCGTGCCTATACGAAAAAAACGATTAGCCGGGGTTATGGTTTCATTGATCTTACGTAACTCGCCAGCTTGCCAAACTGCTAAGTCGGTCTTGGCTTCATGTTCACTTGAGAAAAAATTTATATTTATATTGACTGTATAAGTAAGTGAAGGTATCAAGTCGTCGCCTTCTTCATTGATATTTCCAGCAGCAAAAGTCATAAAATTTGATAAACGGAAATTTTCTAGCACATCAAATTGAGCTTGCTGCATAATGGGCGGCGATTCTGTGCCATTACAATCGATATGACGTGGTTCCAACCAATTTAAATTCGATTGTCTTATATCGATAACGCTACGGAAAATATCCAAAATCATAGCGCGTTGAAACTATAGTGAATGGAGAGTAGTGGCGGATAAAAGAGTTTAACAGTTTCATATGCTTCTAAGTCATATACAGGCCAGTTTTGATTCACAGTGACTTAAATTTTTCAATCTTACCGTAAATCCACTCAAGCAATAAGCATCCTTCAGTTGTAGTGATCGGCAAAGCGCTTTGGCATTTACCGTAAATTTAGTAGCCCATTCAACTTGTTTCTTGTATTTAAAGACACGATCACGTGGATCGAGAAATACAAAATGCCATTCACGTGCTCGAGTAAATAGTTTACCCTTATTAATCTGTAATTATTAATCATTTCAATTAATCAGCTTTAAGCTCGAGGATAAAGTTTTAGTAGTTTAATTTTCCCACACACCTTTTCAAATATAGTATTCATGCTAGTACCGCCTGCGAAAATGGCAAAGTACGAAGGACTTGGGCGTAACTCTTTGAGACGTTTAACAAAATCTGGATCATCAGCTGCATTCACGAGTAGCGTACGAAAAGGAAAACCTTCGACCATGTGATATAAAGCTTCTTCTTTTTCCTGCAGTTTAAGATTAAATATTATTTTTAGCAAACCAAAACTAAAAGCAAAACTTTACTTTCCTTTGCATTTTGAAATATTAATACCACATCATTGGCGCCTTTTTGCCGCAGAAATTCACCAAACGCTTGTAAATATGGCGTTAAAATACGATCAACACGTAAATATGGTATGCCATGCGTTTGTATAATTTCAAGACCCTCATGCCATCGTTGATAAGTAAAATCAATGACGACCGAGACGCCTTCATTAGCTAGAATTTTACAAACTGAAAAATAGCAGTGGGAAAATTATAAGAAATTATCATTTTTAAACGTTTTTAGATTTTTACATTTATGCATATTCTCTGTCTCCAGTTCATTATCACGCTCTATAATTAACACCGAGTCTTGTATTTCAGTGTCCAAATGTAAATTTTTAATTTCTTTTAGGCTATTTGCAATGTCATCATAAATATCCTTTTGCAATGGGTCAATCCAGAAAGCTAAGAGATTGAATTTTTTAAAAGATCTGTACAGTATTATTATGTGTGTTCCCTGCTAGCTTAAAAAAGTGACTTATTCTTGACTTGTGCTGCATTTTGTTAATATATTCCCATACAAATTTAAATAAGCGACTTTAAGCGAGTAGAGATTGGTGAATCGAACACGACTATTTTGTTTCATAAATTTACTTATTTTAAGATTCTTTGCCTCAATCCTAAGACTACTTTTTATTAATATTAACAAAATTATTAATTCTTTGACTGCCAACATCTTTCACTTGCAAACTTCGAACGACTAGCAAAATTTTCAAAACTATGCCAGTGAAATATTCTAGTAAAGTAAATCACGGCGCAATTACAATGTCTAAAAACAAAAAAATCAAATTAACGTATCAATTTTATAACTAGATAGCTAGATAGACAAGGATACAAATAATTTTGCAATAATAATTTGAAAATAATTTGCATTGATTTGTAGCACGCACATGACAATATTGCATAGTTATGAATATCTTATAAAGTTGCAACTAAATGACAATAATCAAAAATCAGCGATACCTGCGGTTAACCCATATTTATACGTGGCTGAGTTAAAGCTACAACACATAATAAGAAACATGCTCAAAAATTTAATCGTAAATAGCGTCGTTGTTTTAATTTTTTTTAATGGATTCAATTCCCTACTTGAGAATCGAGCGAGTTGAACTGGTACTCCAGTCAAGAAATTAAGAACTAAGTCTCCGAAGTGTCTCATTTTATTAGAACAATCCATTTGGACATTTTTTTAAGCAATTAACGCCATCTGAGAATCGAACCTGAATGGTGATGGCCTGGAGTTTAGTCAAGTAAGCATCTTATCGATACTCACAGTGAGCATACTGTGTCTGGTGATGGTCAAAAATGAGTTAAATTACAATTACATATACTTCTTGGTGGGACATATTTAAATTTAAATAAGTTTTCTTTGAGTAAAAGTTAAAAATAAATTTATCGCTTAAATTTACTATGTTAAATCAATATTTTATACTTCGGTGCTGTAAGTTATGAACTTTGTTATCAATAGCGATCTCAAATAAAATAAACAGTTAGCCAGCATTATTCATAACTAAGTATGGCATGACTTTGCCACATGAAAAGTTATTTGCATTTGTCTAATAATTTTCCCATTGGGGCTTTAGAAACATTCCAATAAATTAATGAAATGTAATATAGCAAAAACTAGAGTAGATGTCATAAATAAATATTTCATTCATAAATGTTTTTCTTTTTTTATAGCAATTTCAATGTCAGATTCAAAACTTGTATATTTATTATGGTATAGCTTTTTCTTTAAATGGTTTGATTTGTTACACAGTCAAATCTAGGGCAGTATCAACCACCAGCCATTTCTGACTCTTCCTTCTTCGCTATTAAAAACAATCTCTTCCAATTATCATAGGGAGGTTTTAAAGTTCAAGTTCGCTTCATATACATGCATATATTTTATGACAGCCGACATGTCTTTAATAATATCGCTTACTCAACGTTTGACGTTTCTGACAGTTGTCGTTTTCAGCTTTCTGGTAAAAATGTTTTAGTTTTGTTACATGATGATCACATTTGATTTTTATTTGAATTTGATTTTTTTTTTCATATTCACAAAATTTAACTTCAGTTAATTTCGTATGCTATTAGGGAATAATTTCATAAATGTCTTTTTTATTAGTTATTTTAATCACATTTAATTGCATCAGCGTCAATACTTTTTAATTAATGAATTAATGAATAAAATATTTTTACTTTTTAATAAATTAGAATTGTAAATTGAATATGATTTTAGGTTTATTTCTTTTGGGATTTTCAATGAATGAATATAGTTTGTTAGGGATGGAGTTGGTTTATTTTTTCAGATTTATTTAATATTTTACAAGTTATACACAATTGTATCATTTAAAAAAAAAAAAAAAATACTTAATTTCATATTCAAGTCATATTTGTCAATTGACTCCACATCGATTGGCGCTGTATGATATCAACCTCCTCTTCAAAGTGGTCAGAAACTTAAACTTAATGAACTCAATTAATGACAATTGTGGGTGTTTTTGTTTTTTTGTTATTGTTTTTATTTCAACGTGCATATTGGAATCGAAGATGTGAACATTTTATTAAATGTTATTGTTTTTCTGAGGAGGTTATTTGGTCAAATTAGTTGAGTGTGTGTGAAGGTGAGTGCCAAAGATCAAAATATCATTTAAAAGTATTTAATTTTGCAAGGTCATTTATGTAAAAAATATATATTCGTAATATTATGTAATTGAAAGATTTGTAATTATTTCATGCACTCACGGTAGAAGTGAAACTTTGTTGTTTATTTGAAAATTATTAGAAACATTTATTGAAAGAAATCTCTTATTCTGTGTTTTCAGTTTCTATAAATGACACGAATGGCTAATTTATTCCAGTTGAAGTATTACATTGTTCAACAGCCAAAAATGAGCAAAGACGGGAGAAGTGTACTTAGGGTAATGAGGGGTCGCTGAGTCCGAATCCGTGGTCCGTTTTGCTCTGCTACGTCACAATATTTTCTTATTGACATCATACTTACTAAAATTGAAAAAAGAAAAAAATTAAAAATGCAGTTCATATTTTTTTTTCATCCAAACATCCATTTTTCTAAAAAAAAAATTTTTCGTTTTTTTTATTTTTAAACTTTAAATACAAAAAAAATAATTTTTTTGGAATTTTTTTATCCTTGTTATCATCGTTCACTTTTATCTCGTTGTTGGTTTAACCCAATATTGCCTAGCGGTGCTATATGGCTCAAAATAAGGTTCAAAAATAATTTTCTTCTCAAGTTATTTTCTTGATTTCTCTACTTTGTGTTCTTGAACAATTACATGCTAAAAATTAATATGCATATGTATATTGTTGTTTCCTTTTTGACACGTTCACGTATTCATTTTTGAACACATTGTAGATAAATATATAATATAAAATAAAAAACGTAAGTACCTATGAACATAGTTTTTGACAAGAGAAAGATTTATTTTTCAATTTTAGATTTTATTCATAATTTGCCCGAAGATGTTTTATTTTAGTTTCATACACGCTGGATTCCATTTTTGCACACATCGCTATTCTCAAACCACTAATCGGTCGCAAATAGTTTGAACAAATATAAAACCGGTGACAGCCTACTCAAAGCTTGCTTCGAAATTTAACAACAAAATCTAAATTCATTTTTAGGATTTAATTGTTCAAGAACACATTAAATAAAAGTCAAACTTTTATACTGATCTGCCTTTGAACATTGCATCGGCATTTTTCAGTGAGACGAAGGTTGTGAAGACGTAGTTTTGCAAACGCAGTGGCCTTTAAACATTCTAAAATCGGTACAACTTATGCTGTTGTTGCTTTCTTTCTCTAACTACATACTGAGCATCTTATTCAAGTACGCCAATCGCATTCTTACATACTATCGTAGCCTGAGGATTCATTTGGCGCATGTGTATATGTATTCGTATGCGATATGTATAAAGAGTTGTTTGTAATGTTTGGCCATCATTACTTTAACCCATTAAGGACGAGCGGGAACCAAAGTAGATAGATCAAGAAAGTAACTTAAGAGAAAACATTATTTTGAATCTGGCTCAGGAAAGGCTCAGCGACAAGGTGCCATATGGCACCGTAAGGCATTACTGGGTTAAGCTAGCAACGAGATAAAAGTAAAAAAACAATAAATTAAATAAAAAAAAAAAAAAATTTTAAGTTAAGAAATAAAAAAAAAAAATTTAAAATTTTTTTTTGTAAAAATGGATGTTTTGATGAAAAAAATATGAACTGCATTTTTAATTTTTTTTTTTTTTTTCAATTTTAAAAATTTTGATGTCAATAGAAAAAACTTTGACGTAGCAGAGCAAAACGGACCACGGATTCGGACTCAGCGACCTTACCCTATGTGCATTTGTCCCGCCTCTGCTCGTTTTCAAAAGTTACCTTTTATATTTAACGAATTATTTCATATTACTTTTTCAATACTTTTTGCCGCGCACGAAATGACGTAGTTTACGTATTTAACACATGAGAGGAAAGTTCAGTTATATGCAAAAAAAAGCAGAGACGTCGGCACTCTCACTAAAGCACCTGAGATAAAACTGTGAGAAGTCGACTCTAAGCTTAATTGTATATAGCCCATCCCCATCTCACTTCGTTCGCTAAACACTAATACCAGCATAACTTCGTTTCTTCTTAGTTTCGTATGAATGCAACAACAACGCGATCTCCGTTGCAAAAATTTCGATTCACTTGTAACGATGTAACTTGAAAAATATATATATTGATTGATTGATAAAGCAAAAGCTGGGGTTGGCAATTCCAGATTGAATACTTATTTTAGTTTTACAAACACTTTTTGTAGTTACAAAAGGCTAACAATACCCTAGCGCTGCCTTTTTATATTTCTTCCAGGTATTTGATGAATATATGCCTTAATTTGGAAGGTCTGAGCGGGAAGGCTAGACTCAGTTATGAACAATTTTTAATTTAACACAGAAACACATGTTGATTTTCATATCTATTTAAATTATTTACTGTATTTTTATATTGCTCTCTTTTAATAAAAACTTTTTTCGAATTTTTTTTTTCAGGTAATCTTTACATTACAGCTGTAAATTTTTTACAATGTAAACGTAAGTTTAAGCCTTAGTTATTTAAGTAACAGCACGCCGACATTCATAGAAATTTTTTATATATCGAAATTTAAAATTAAAAATATGTAAATATGTATGTTTCTTCTATCCTTCATAAAAAATTCGATATCCATCTTAACGAGATATCTTAATACTATATTTTGTTCAAATATTGAACACACCACGATTTCAGACTAGACCCACCTAAAATCACACTTGGGAAAAAAGCTTAAGTAGTATTTTTACTTTCTTCAAAAAAAATGGTACCTCATTTCATAAATAATATTCTACAATTCATTGCACAAATGCTTGCAACATTTCATTATTTCATAAGCAAATAAATGTGGGTAAGCAGCGTCATAGTTGCAGCAACATTTCTATCCAACACACACACCTCGGACTTGGACAGCAGCAGCCATTAAAAAAACACCCACGCTTGAGCGCATATAATCTACTATGAATAGAGTATGCCACAAGTACATAGTAATAAAAAAAATACTTGTTATTAAAGCAACAACAACATCAGAGTTGTTGGCATATTGATTTCAAAAAGAATTTACGAAAATTTCAAAAGAGTGAATGGCAATTTGTTATTAGTTAAGCAGCACACAACAGAAAATGTTGGCAAATGTTGTTGTAGGCATTTTTCATATTTCTTAAGTATTGCTGCAACTTAAGTATTATCTGGCAAGCACGGCAGCAAAACGGAAATTACCTTTTAGGCTACCAAAAAAAAAAAAACTAATCTACCGAAAATTGGAAAATCGAGTAGATGAATGTCACTTTTCCATGCGTTGCGTTGGTTGCATTCAACCATTACTACTGCTCTACTACATCAAGTGAAAAATTAACTATTGCGTTTATTGATATTGGTAGCACATTGTTATTTATAGCATTAACTATTATTTGTGTTGTTGTTATCATATTGTAATTGTAAAACAACAAACGGTGACATTGACTGACATAAGCCATGTACAAAAAAAGTGACATTTCAATTTTTGTACTTGCACGTTATGAAATGTCATTAAATGCGCGAGTGTCACAAATTCGAGTGTGTTGCATTACAAATAGCTAACAACTAACACCTTCTTGCAACACAATCACACAAACTACTATACCACATATTGTCCAAGTTTTAATAACTATTTTGGTTTTGTTATTTTGATGTTGTTGTTTTGGTTTCATATACCTACAGTACACCGCCAAACCATTAGAAACACCACAAATTTTTAAAAAGATTTTACCAAACTTTTTTTGGGGGAACTGTTTTCTGGTGACAATTTGGGACCGATGGAAAAGATTATTCTTACTGCGGACATTTAGTTAACTTTTTTTAAAAATCCAAGGACTCTTTTTTTTTTTTTTATTTGCACCATAATTGCATTTTCAGCTCACTTCATATGTATACCTTCAAGGATCTGCGTAGCCGTAAAGAGGAGAATCAAAAAAACGTAATTTCACCCTTATTTTATTGGTACTATTTCATCTTTCCACAATGTGTTATTGGAGCAAAAACCTTTGTCTTGTAATCTATTATCTTTATAGAATTAAAACCAGCAAAGTTTTTAAACAATAACATCTTCTCGAAGGACAGGCCCATGGTAAGAAAATAATAGAGGAAACTACATTTTTTGAGTCTCCTTTTTAAGGCGAGTCTGACCCTTGTAGGCTACTAAAGTCAACTGACAGGTATAGAATATTCAGAGTGCATTTATGCACTTATGGTACAAGTAAAAAAGAATTCAGAAATGGCCACTTATTTCTACAAAGAAAGTACAAAGAAGAGGGTTAAGGTTAAACTTCCTCATCATTACTTGACTAATCGGTCCCAAATTGTCACTAGAAAACAGTTCCCGAAAAAAAAGTTTGGCAATATCTTTTTAAAACTTTTAAAACTCACTGCATTTACAAACAAAATTAAAGAAAATTTGTGGTGTTTCTAATGGTTTGGCGGTATACTGTGTATGTATATGCATGTGTATTTTGAAATGTTGCCAACAATTTACGGGGCGCAGGCTGCTGGACTTTAAGGCACGTCATCGCTGCAGTCGTTCTTTTGTTTTTCCATTTCAACAAATATAGTAAACTTCAGTTAGACTTTACCTTTATTATTTTATTTTATTATTTGTGAGTGTGTGTGTGTGAATAGCATAAATTAGCACAGAAATTTGCTTTTATTTGTTTTTTACATTATTTCAAGTCCATTTGCAATTAGCCATAAAATAAAAAAAAATTTGTGTTTGCTATGTATGTGTGCGTATAAAAGTACTACATTTTTTGCTTGATAAATACTTACATATTAACATATGTTTCTGTCTCGCTGTATTGAAATTTCACATAGAAATGTTAATTTTGCACAATTTATAGACTCAGGCCCAGTTATTTTGTTTTCACTACACCCAAACCAATTCCATTTAATTAACTTTAATACGTATTAAGTAACTGTACATTATAAGCAGACAGACTGCTGGAATAATATTGAAGTAAGCAAACATTAAGTTATTAACAAAAAAGCACTAACTAAGTAATTTTATTAAAATTATAAAACTCAAATACTTGATTTTCTTGCATTCTTTCAAAATAAGAATGAAGTGAATAAAATACCCTAAGCTCGGCGTAAACGTAAGGTAAAAGTAATAGCTTATGGCTATCGTATTTAGCTATAAAGAGAAGAATGCTCAATTCATTCATAATTTTTATAGAAGAACTCAAAGAGTGTAAGCAGTGCCTCATAAAGCTCTCGAAAATCTTGATTTGCTGCGAGATTATTTATATTTCTTGATTAAACCCACTAAGATTCATGAACCAGCAACTAACTGCTATGAAGAATAAATGTTGGGCCCTAGAAAAGTTTCGGTAATACAGAAATTACCACAAAACTACTACTACTATTATGCCACAACAGCCCCTGGAGGACCAAGGCCAAGCTTTTCGCATCCATTCATGTTGTATAAGTTATATTTATACACGAATGGAAGTTTTATACCGAATCTGAACGGCGAAGTGAAAAGCTTTTCATAGGCATTTTTTTACTCTTGGAAGTTTGCCATTGCCAGTCAAGAGGTGGTGCCGTGTAGTTGAGCTGAACAACTTTGCTTAAAACATGAGATTCGTATGTGTTAAGCTAAAAATGTTTTTCTTCAGTCCTTGAAGACCGCAATCTTTCGACTCCAGTACCAGATTGTGTGAAAACTAGACGAATTACTCTAAGCAGATTCTTCTATAAAGCTGTATAGTTATGAATGAACGCTAACCTACGTTTAGTAGGTTAAGAAAATCTGTTGTTAAAACAATCTGTAGTATTGAATGCAATTTGTTTGATTCAACAGTTTTTTATTTTATATTGACAATTTTCGTCTGTCATTATATGTTGAATATTTAGTTCATAACCCCGCCAGACAGGGCTAATGGAAACTCCAATACAGTAAAAAAAATTTTGGCTTTCACTAACACAATTTCAAAATTTTATAGGTCTATTTTACCACGTTTATATCAACTCGCTTTCAATGGTGTCTCTGTCTGTCAGTCTGTTCGGTACAAATTTTGCAATCGATTTTAAACTAACTTCCCGATGAGCTAGAGACTTGAAATTTAAAATATAGTTCAGAACTGGAAGACAATGCAATATGAAATATCTAAAATATATATAAATATAATAATATTTAAAATAATAGCATCGGAAGTTTTTCCATTTTTTTCATAGATCAAAGCATTGAATTCATCGTTGTTAAAATCATTGCTTTAGCGGGAGTAGAATATGTGTATACATACACAAATTCAAAGACAAATGAGAGAGAGAGTACAAAAACAAACAATAACGAACTTTTCTTTTCGTTTTGTTCCGCTTACAAAGAGTATAGATTGTAAAGAGATCGCAATTTGCTCTTGCTGGAATCGAAACAAAAAATCGTAGAAATAGCAGCGAGGTGCAATACCGATGGTGTGACAGCGACGGTTGTCAACACATCCAGCAGACAAAAATGTATGAATGGATGAGTTTGACGTGTTTGATGAAATAAATATTTAACATTTCTTTTAGCAAATAACTTGTATGATTTAAAACGAAAAACGTGGGACGCATATGGATAGAGATAAAGTTGCTAGCCATTTAGGTGAACTATTCATCCATCAATTTCCTATGCGAACCACTTTTGCTGTTTTAAATCATACAAGTATTTTCGTCCTACTAAAATTTGCAGTTACAAATTTTCAAGGCAATCTGTATGGGATAAGGAATCTATATGTGGTTGTGAATCTGTATGGAGTTAGGAGAAATTATTTTATACTTTTTAGTCCATTTTAAAAACGTGGTATATTAAAAATATTTTTTATTTAAATTATTTTTAGAAATAATGATAAACAAAGACAGCCTATTTAAAATTTGTATATCTTACTCTCTCTTGCATAGTTAACTCTTTAAGGTTAGGTAGAGTATAAATTGCCCCAACTTGTGCATGGTTTTTTATGCATGGTGGGATATGTTTTAACCCACCTCGAAAAGTTAAAATTACTTATAGTCATATAGTTCAACATTTTATTTACAATCAATGCTATAAACCAAAAAAAAATTTGTGCAACTGGAGTTTTTATTTTCTTTAAAATCATGTGCGTCAAAGAGTTAAAAAACAGTAATTTCTGCTCGAAACATTGAAAGAGTAAAACAAACAAAATTCATTGGAAAAAAATTTAGTTATGTGGCACAGTTGGTAAGCGCGTTGTTCGACAGTCATTACGCGAATGTTTTTCGGACACAGGTTCGAGCCTGGGAAAAAACAATTCAAGAAAAAATAATTTAAAAAAAGGTAAAAAGAATATTTTGTAGTTCTGTTTTTCAAATCAACATCACATTGTCTGTTAATATATGGGATTTAATAGCAAAATTTGTTGGTTTAATATCCTTTCCGTTTGATATAACAGCATTTTTTCCCTCAGTGTATGGGAGTGTCCTCAATTAGAAGATTTTCTGTTTTTTGTTTAGAAGGAGAAAAAAGAATTTTGAATTGTTATATATTTTTATTCAGACTGGAACAAAAAAAAGCAGAAACAATTTTGAATTCATAAATTTCCCGGGTTTAAAAAATATGTGTTAAAAAAAAAACACTTTAAGGTGCTATAAAAATTATTTAAAAAGACTTTTTAACCAAATTTTTTGGTTCACTTAGAAGATGATTTAATATTGAAGAAAAAAAAATTTGGGTTTAATTCAATAGCTCGTTTAGTTTTTCAGGTATCACGCTCGCCAACTTAGAAAATTCGTAAAAATAAAAACTGGAATAAACGCATTGCTAAATTTTTAATTGCACACTAGAATCGGAGCAAAACTAACCGTTGATGCTTCGTTTTTTTGTTTTTAATATTTAGAATTGGCCTTTGTATCTTTGTAAATATATTCTCGATTTAGGCTATAAAAAAAACGAATTTTTTTGGATCTTCTAATTCAGGTAACCCCCTTAATAGACCTAGTATGCAGCTTCGGTCGATGAAATAGCAAACAATATTTTTTAGTAGTATATGATGTTTAAATTTATATAATCAATTATGTTGCAAAGCTTTTTGCAGTTTTATATCATTCATTGCTTGCATTCAAATTTATACTAAAATGTCTTACTTACTTTAAATAAATTACCGCTTCACACACTTGGCGTAATTTTTTTCATTTCAATTTTTTAAAATATGACATTCTCAAATGACATTAAACACTTGCAACATATCGCGTCAGCAACTTTTTATATGAATTGAAAAAAATTTTATAGCAAAATTTTTCGGCATTTTGTTTACTTCTGAGGTGCATTTGAAATACTTTTTTTTAAATCAATGAATATTTTGACAATTATTGCAACTGGCAACACATAAAACACAAATGCAACCGTTCGCGCTTTTAAGTGCAGTTGCATGTTGTTACTGCTGCGTGTGATGCTCAGGCAATTTTTGCTCGTGGTATGATTTTATAACAGGTTGTGTGTAAATTATTTCTAAGCATATTTTGTTGTATCGTTTGAAAGTATTTTGTTTAAAAGTTATTGAGAAATTTTCATATAATTAAACGCAATTACGGCAATATTTCTTTGAAAATAAAATTAAAAACATTAATAAACGCAAAGATAAAAAAGAAATAATGTTGCTGCTATATGTGTAGATGCATAAATGTTGACTTACAAAAACACTAATATTCTGCAATCATTGTAACTAACTGTGATCGTTATTTTCAAATAAAGCACACATTGGAAAATCATTGTCACTGATGTCTTCAGCTTAATCTGCAGCTACTGTATTAAACTATTGACTACTGTCAATTGTGTGATCGTTTAATCTGAAGCATCCTTAGTCATTCGCATATATTCGATATCAAATGTGCCATATTCCAGTAGTTGGTCACCACAATGTATTTACAATAATTTTCAAAGAACTCGCTATTATGCGTCACTAGTAACTATTACGCAATAAGTAATAAGGTTTTGGAGTTTCTATTTCATTATTTATTATTTTTTTTTTAATATAAAAGCATCATGTGCGCAATCGTACTTGACATACACCTTAACTGAGTTTAAAATCAAAACACTTGATATTACAGCAAGTGATTTTTTGACATTTACATAAAGATTCTTCATATTACATAAAGCAAAATAAAACGATTTTTTTCGATTGTTTTTTCAGTTGCTGTAATATGGTATATTTGAAAAGCAATTTTTGCAACGCATAATTACTTCAAAATAATGTAAATACTTCAGTTTTAAGTAGGTACTTCTTTTTTACAATTTTTTTTATTATTATTATTTTTATATATATTTTTTTTTTTTTGAGTCACAAAAAATGTTGCATTTGTTTTGACTTTTGACGCATCTCTCAATAATGTAGCACATGCATCACACTTCATTGCATTTCATGCATTTAAAACAAGAAGGTGAAAAATATTGCTTTTTGTTGTTGTTTCTTTTAATGTTTTAAAATTGGCTCACATGGGCTAAATTGCTGTAACAGAAAAATTGTTTTGTAATTATCAAGTAGAGTTGAAGATTTTCACTTTTTGTTTTGTTATTATGCACCAATATTCACTTTGTACCCGCTTAAGGCAGTAAAAGTAGGTAGAGAAAACCTTAACTTCATAATTATTTTTTTAAATATTGTAGTTAAGTTCATGTAAGTATGTAGCTAATGTGCTAAAGAAACTAAAGTTGATATTTCTGGCATTAGTGTAAACTTCTTCTTCTTTTTAACTCTTCATTCTTTGAACTTTCACTAAAATATTTTTGTATACAATTTTCTTACACTTTCTTAAAAAAACACCATAATAATGAATTGTTTAAGAATCGTTTTTCTATTCATATACAAACATGTACAATGGAAAAATAAATATTTTGAAGCTTATAATAGAGATAATTGTGACACTAATAGGATAATATTCTATCAGTAGCAACAGTACTAAACAACTACAGAAGCAGTTAAGCGTAACCAAATGGTTTAATGAAATAACAATAAACTAAAATTGTATCTGCAACATGCTGCTGAAACATGACAAAGGAAATTTTTTTGTTTTAGATTGTTTAAGCAACAGACCATAAAGTATTTTATCGCTATTCTAAGGTCGTTGAATATCAATGAGATTCTTGAATATAAAAATTCCTTTTTTTAAATCGGTAGTTCATAAAAATGTTGTAGCAGCACTCGCTAAAAATTGTTAAGGGGGAAGGCCACTGTGACGGCTGAAAAAATGAGTACTTAAACTTTTTTCCGATTTTATGTGTTCATTTTACATTTGTTTTCAGTAGACAATGTTGATGACGTATCAGTTTCCGTATTTAGAGTATTGTGAGAGCTGAGGACAGTAATCAAATTCAATTAATAACAAATTCCTTTCACTCATTCAAAAACTTACGTTAACCGACTTTTCTTTTCTCGATAGCAGTAACCAGAGCTGTAAAAGACTGCAATCAATTGCGATTTTAAATCACTGAAATCACATTCAATGAATAGCATTTTGCGATTGCATTCATTGAATAGCAAATTTGACTAAAGATTGTAAAATTGAAATCATTAATCATTTCGCTGTCATTGACTAATTAATCATTTAGTTAAATCATGTGTGAATACGCATTAAATGAAAAAATCATCTTATTCATTTTATTCATTAATACAAAAAAACTATTTATATATACGCAACAAAACTTGTAACAATTTTTCCAATTGCAACTAATAAAGAACATATATCTAACAAGCAAAGACAAGACTCTGCCACTAGCCCACAGTGTCGATGGCTGGGCCTACAGTTTAACGCCGATTCCGAAAGGCTGTGTGGCATTTTTATATCAGCTCCGTGGTTTTGCCATTACCAACCAAGGTGTGTACTTGAACACTTTGTTATAATTCTCTTTCACTTTATATCGATAGTGAATATAAGAAGTTTATGAGAATTAACCACCAGAACATGACAGGAATCGAACCCTCAACCTTCTGGGTGAAAGTCCTATGCACTATCCCCTAGACTATCGAGGTCGCCACTACTACTACATCGACTAATATATCTCAAAATATTTTGCACTTATTTCACCAGCTGATTTTGTATATAGAGTTTGACGTGAAATTCCACATGAACTTCAACAGAGTACAGTGATTTACTAGGAATAGGACAATAATTAAAAAAAAGTGGTTTTTTTTTAATAATATTATTTTTTATTTTATTTGTATTGTTATGTTTTATTACTCAATCACTTCCTCTCTCTTATTGGAGATCACAGATGAAAAAGCCGTAAACAGAAAAACGTAAGGAATCCGGATTCGTATTGTCTGACCCCAATTTCTTGTTACAATTTTTGATTAATACAGATATTTTGCGCCTCTGAAAGACTGAACTTTCAAAGGGTCACCGGTGACCCTGTGGTCCTTAATGGAATTTTTTGCTATAAACTTTTTCTGCACAATTTTATTAGATATTTTTTTTTTTGAAGATATGTAGACAAAGTAACTTAGTATTAATTTTTCACTTAACCCTTTCTTGATCGATAGAGCAAAATTTAGTCCAGATTC
Organism: Toxonevra muliebris; assembly: GCA_963691655.1. NCBI lineage: Eukaryota > Metazoa > Arthropoda > Insecta > Diptera > Pallopteridae > Toxonevra > Toxonevra muliebris. The sequence continues at coordinate 47,388,591 of OY829327.1, forward strand.
GTATTTTTCGGCCCCCATTTTATTGTAAAAAAGTACTTAAAAAGTTTTCATTGAAGATCTTAAGGTCAGCGGTGACTCATATCAAAAATTTCCAAAGAAGTAAACAAAAATTTGGAAATATGGGAAATCATGTTTGCGTAAATTTTGTAAAAAATTTAGCAAAATTTTTTCACTTTATTCCACTACAGTATCGTAACCAAGAAAATGTTTATAAATTTTTTTAATTGAAATTAAAGAACCATCAATTTTCTTTCTAAAAACCCTAAACTTATAAAAAATCATAGGATAGTTTTTAAAAAATTGCAAAAATTAATTTTGTGTGGTCATACAAATTATTATTTCCTCAGTTTTTTATTGGGGTCAAACTGCTTTAAAACTGATTCTTACTAAATGCATAGAAAACTAATGAAAATATTGTGACAATACAAATTAAATAGAATCAAACCCACAATCTAACATAACATTGTTCGCATATTTTTCTATCGATCCACCAGAGTAGAGTAACTTAAAATAAAATACTTTTACCCTTTTCTGTATCACAAGCACGAACACGGGCAACTAAGAGATGCTTTCTTGCTAGCCTTAGAAGAGTATAATAACATATAAGAATTTACCGCAAAATACAAGCGACTTTTGTGGTTAGGTTAGAACAAAAATGGTAATGTTTCGATAGCTAGATAGATAAATACATAGGTACAGGAGAATATTGCAAAACCACCATAAATTAACTTGACACAAAAGGTAATACTGTGAAAATGTGTGTGCAAACCAAGTGCTGCATTCATGCCGCCTTTTTATCTGTGCTATTAGTAAAAATAGAAAGAAAATATCTATGATGTGATGGCAGTGGCGTTGTAATGCAAAGAGTTAGACCTATTTGTAGGTTCTTCTAAGCTTTAGTTTAAACTCAATTAAGTTAACACCGTCTCTGTGCTCTACTAGAAAGTCAACAAACACTTCCTTGTTTGTGTACGTTTGAGAGACCCGCATTCTTAGCAACATTTCGTTTGCTCTAAGCAAGAAAAATAATAATTGTTTAAATACATACATACAAACACACACACACACACACATACACACCTTCCTTTCAAGGAAATCTTTGAGCTTTTTGTTGCTTAGATTTCCTCTTCAATTGCACGATCTTTTTGCGTTCATCGACACACGATCTCTTCTTGAATAAGCGTTGCCAAATGACAACAATTTCACTTCAGTCGACTCTATTGGATCATGTTTTGATGATGTAGCTAAAGAAAAATAAATTTTAAAAAATAATAATAAAACATGCTATGGCATCTTTGTGACAACTACTTAGAGATTATTATCAATGTATAATCCGATAGACATAAGACGACATCACATATGATGTCATTAGAGTTATTAATACTATAGACTCGTACACACATACATATTTATATATATTTGTTCCTAGTAATATTGTGTGTTTTTATTTAATTTGTAATGACAGATTTAGAGGCAACTTTTAACTTTTATGCAACTAATGATTACGATGAAGTTTTATTATGGATTCATTTATTTATTATGAGCAAACAGAGTTTATATTTCAAAATTTTTGGAAAAAACTTGACACACATTTATAATCTGCTCAAATTAGTGAATATTTTCTTAAACCTTCTTAATTTTGGAAATGTTTAGAAACAAAATATTACAAATAAGTAATGATTGATGTTTTAGTAAATTTCTGTTGGTAAATAATCACAAAGGATACAACAGACAATGTTCTGATATGTGCCACTGGTCACAGACTCTTAATCATTCTCTAAAATTTGTAATCTCAGGTTCAGGAATAATTTGTTGAAAAAGAATATTTCAAACATTTTGTTAATTTTTTTTTATTGACTGAAATTGTAATTTTTTTGAAAAAATATGAATTTATACACATATTGAGATATATATTGAGAATTGCCGGATATAGTCTAAGTAGTTAGTTCAGCAAACCTTTTTCTCACATCCGCCCACTGTGCTCATGCAATTGTTTGTAAACAAAATATTCATTATGATTTTAAAATAAACATTCTCAATTTTTTTTGGGGGGTAAATATGAAATTTTGTTTATAAACAAAAATTATTGAGTATCTAAATATCATTCAAAATGACTAACTATGTCTCAAACTATTTGTTTATTTATTTTCTCAAGTTATTGGCAACCTAAAATATAAGATCAAATCAAGAATTTATGAGCTCAATAAGAAAAATGCGCATATATATATTTATATTAATGTGTGTATATTTTGTAGATACGTTCTTTTTGCAACTTGAACATGTCTGCAAACAATATAAATGTCAAATAAACAAAACAACTGTCATTCATATGCATTGAAACATAAGTAAGTGTATGTTTGTTTGGCTGTCTGACTGTCTGACTATACAAAAGAACTCTATATTTCGAACCCCATAGCCAGAATTAGGAGGGCTACTCAGTCACAAACACAACACACAGTGTTAATAATTGTAAAAGTAAGAATAACATTACATGGAATTCGGTCAAGTACTCAACGACTAGCATTCACGAGAGAATTCCCGCACATGTGACATATGGAAGCTGTCACGAAGCATAATATTGACACTTTGTCATGCTTGTGTGCGCTGTGTTTTGTTGTGTTGCCAAAGGTTTAACAGTTATAGGCACAGTGCTGCAGCCGCAGTTAGAGTTATGCACAAATGTCATTAATTTAAAACAGTTTGACATTTTGCGGTATTTCTCTTTTCCTTGATTGTAAACCATAAAAACAAAACAAAATTCTTTAACGCTTTACTTATTTAAAGATTAATTGAAATTATTATCCAGCAATGAAGTAGGTACGCAAACTTTTTTTTTTTTAAGAAAGAAAATTTAAAGCTAAACCAACGATTCAATCGACAATAACGACGCTGACTTTCACACAACAACTTCAATTTGTTGCATTGACATTCTGTTTAACATTTTTTATTTAATTTATTTTATTTAAAACCATTTTACATTAAACATTAGCTAAAAACATTTTACCTTCTTTTTTCATTGCTGTTATCATTTCTTAGAAATTTAATTATTATTTGTAAGTTTCAGTAAAGAAAAGAAGCCAAATAGCTATTGACAAAAGAAATGTGAAACTTTTAAAACTTCATTGTTGCATTCATGATAGATACATGCATACATACATAGTGTAAACTACAGCTGGTGGCACTTTGCCAGCCTTAATTGACAACTAACGAAAGTTTTGACTACTGTCTTTTTTTTTTGTATTGTATACATTGTTGTCAACCTGAATGAAGGAGTGAATAAATGAACCTTATATTGTTTGTGTGTGTGTTGCATGCATTCATGTTGTTATTTTTTGTTTTCTGTTTGGTGTTGCTATTGCTGTCTTTACTGTCGCCTAATACCAATTTAAAATTTGAATTTTTGTCTATAAAGATTGACACTTACGGAAGTAGTTATAAAAAAACTGAAGAAAATTTGGGTGCGCTACTGTGTTTAACAAAAGATTTACATGTATATTTTTCTTCTAGTTATTTCAACCTTACGCAATTGGAATTTTTAACTAAATTATTGTTATTAAATTGATTTTCCGCTTGGTAACGCATAAACTAACCAAAATGGGTATGTCTAATTCATGTGTATTGCAAAAATGATACTCTCAGCAACTATTTATATTTAAGTTTGCCAAGAAATTGCTGGCGCTAAGAGAATGTCAAGTCTCTAAAGCCTTAACGAGCTGTTCGTCTTATTACCTATATGAAACTGAATGATAACGTTCGATCGTTTGAAAAGTTTTAGTATGGCCCTAGATTTAATGATCTCAACCCAGTAAAACTGAATTAGTTAATTCGTAGGACCGGATCTCAAATGTGAACAAGTTGTTAATAAAAATGTAACAATTCTTTTCAAAAACATTTAATTTTTTCTATTATTTAAGTAAACTAATGTCTTAAACACAATGGCGATGGATGACGGGAAACCTTCTGACGGACATCCGTTCTGACGGGCACCTACTTAGCCGAACCATGGGGATAAAGGACCTGAACTTACTGGTGAGTGTCATCACAAGCCACAACACATATGGTCAGCATTGGGTGTCATCACCGATCCAACTTGCCAATCATGTCTTGAGGTCGACGATACTTCGGAGCATTACCTTTGTAGCTGTCTGGCATTCACGAGAATCAGCTTAAGGCTGTTGGGTAGTGATGTCTTCAGTATGAATAATATCTATACTCTTCCTGAGCTTCTAAGTTTCACCAACGAAACAAAGAAGTTCTAGGTAGAGAGACCTTAGGCTTTTCTTCTTTTTATACCCACCTCACAATTCTTTCCTGTCTCTCTATTTTCTTATAGGGGCTCTTCGCCGGGTATAATACAATGTTCCTTAAGACTGAGTGCTTTGGTTTAGTTCAGCCCAACCTCAACTCTAACTTTTACTCTAACTAGCCATATGAAATGACACAGAGTTGCGAGGGGATGGGCTTCTCGCCGACGGCAGCGTAGGGTTACATATCTGATCGTTAATTTATTCATATAAATTTGGTGTAAACAAATTTATTTTAAAGTAATTGTGTGAAAACCCTGAGATATAGTAATAAATATTAATAGTAAATAAAATGGGTTTCAGTGAATCAATTACTTGCTTACCTTGATGCACATTTGTTACATCGGAACTTATGATGGTAGTAATTTGTATTATTCGAACTAGTCTTTCACTGCTGGCGTTCATTTTTTTTAAACAAATTACGCGCATGTACTCACAAACTAAAAAATTTCACACCCTCATAAACAACAGAATTTCAGTTGGAAAAACAATTTTCTGGTAAAAGTGGATTACCGTCGTCCGTCGCAATTGTGCTTAACCCTTTCGGGACTATTGGACCACCGTAACTCAAAATATATTTTTTCAGTTTATTTAAAAACTATTTAACCGATTTTAATAAATTTATATTATGTGACAATAGAATTGATTGCACTTCAGCGATTATCAAAAAAAAAAAAAAAAGTTGTGAATTGTACCATAGTACAGAAAACATTTTTTTTCTATTTATCTTGTTCATAATTTTCACAAAATTTGTCCGAATATGCCAAATTTTTAATGTGGTATGGGAAAAACTATTTACTCAAACATGTTTTCTCATTTTTTTTAAATTTTTGTTTAATCTTTTGGAAATCTAAAGTTTTGCTATGGGTCAACAGTGGTCCTAAGATCTTCAATGAAAACTTTTTAAAAACATTTTTATAATGAAATGGGGAGTGCGAATCTGGACTCGATTTTGCACTATCGTTTCTAGTTTCCTTACAGTCAAGAAATGGTTAAATGAAGAATTAATACTAAGTAACTTTGACTATCTTTAAATAAATAACTAATAAAAATACACTAAAAAATTTCGTAAAAAAAAAAATAACCATTAAGGGCCAGAGGGTTAGCGGTGGCCGATGGAAATTCAGGCCTTCAGAGCCGCAAAATTTTTATTTTGATCCAAAATTGTAACAAGAAATATCTGAGGATTCGAATCCGGATTCGATTTCGCGCTACCTCCTCTGGTTTTCTTACAGTCCCGAAATGGATAAAACACATAGGACTATAAAAAGAATTAATTCACTAAAAACAATTGAACTAAAAGATCAGATCATTCAAATGAACTAATATTCCCAACACTACAATCCAGTACCAGTAAATTAGCGTGAGTTCGTAATGCGAATTTTTTGCCAATTTAAGTTGATCGCATCGGGAGCCGATCGTTAGAAATGAAAGAGATTAGAACAATACTTGACGAGGTTGGTGTTTAAGGGAGAAGTTATAAGCACCAAAAAGGACGCAAATTTAAATTTTTCAATTCTTTTCATGAAAATTATGAATTGAAAATTATTTTTCACTCCCAATTACAGTTCAATTGCAAGTGAAGTGGAATTTAATTACTATCCACATTTTTTATTGTCACATTTCATCATTGATATTTACTTTCTTGTGAAGGAGCCAGAAATTGAAAATTGTGAAAACTAACAGTTCAAGCATGTTAATGATTGATGAAAAGTTAGATTAATTTTGATGAGGTTATTATGCCATGGGTTCATAAGCGACTAGTTATTAAATCAAAATAGTTAATTAATATCATTGACATAACAAGCTTAAATTATTACCTATTACCTAAACAAAATATTTTACATAAATCCCTAACTTTCATTTTTCATTGCTAGAGGCATTAATCTTTGAAATGTTTGGGTCACACGCAACTCCTTCCTCAACATATTAGCGCCAATTCGCTTTAAGCCATTGTAAAAGCCAAATCAATTATCATTGTGTGACCAACTTTAGCATACACGATTTGTCATAATTACAAATATATATTTGTATTTATGTATGTATGTATATTTGCATTTTTAAAGTAAAGCTAAATAAAAACTTGTAATCGGTAAAAATTATGTTATTACTCAATTATTTACACGCTGTCAACTTATATAGTCATATGCTTGCGAATGTACTTAGTAATTGAAACTATTGAAATATTCATGAGATATGCACATATCGTGCTTTACTTACATGTTTGGTGTTTGTGTATGAGAAGTTAACTTTAAAGTCAATACTTTGGATCAGTTACAACAACAGCAACATACAAATTGTTAAGTCAACACAAAACACACAGAGACAAATTTGTAAAATTGAGTGCCAATTCTGAGAATAGCTTGGCAATCTTTAAATTACAAACATTTTTACAACTAAATTTATGCTGAGAAAATTCAATATTATTCAGCTCGGTCTTGTAATGTAAACTCAGCTTGAAAATGTTAATACATTTCCATTAAAACCTACAGGAAAAAAATGAAGACGATAGTAGAAGAAAGAGAAAATGATTTAATTCACAATAAAGCCAACATTGCAGCAGCAATAGCGCGGATGATAAACACTTCAAAAGTTACAAGCCGCCAGTCAGACAGAGGTAAAAATGTCACATATGCAAGCGGCAGCGGCAACGACGCGCAAACGCACAAAATTAGCGCGCAGATGCCGCCCCATTTATCTTGGCCGGGCTAATCAAGGTAAGATAGACAGCCAGCCAGGAAAGCCAACAAGCCAGCAACGGCACATGCGTAAACAATTGCCAGCAACTGCAAACTATCACTGTAAATTGCTCATAATGCATGGGGCAGCAGCTGTACGAAGTACGTTCGTTTTAACCTCTTTGTGTATTTGTGCTTTTCGCAGCACGAAATTCCCCCACGTATCGTTTAATGTTTTGAAGTGGAGAGAAGTAGGGAGGAATTATCGCACAGATAAATACAAATATCTTACTACGTAAATGTATATGTATGTATGTATATATAAGTTGCATATCGTCCCCTGCTTTGTTTTCATTTTATTGCAATATTTAATCTGCCACAGATGATCATGACGATCAGGGAATGATGATAATGATGACTTATAAAATATCTCACGGATACCTACCATCATCAGCAATACACTTTACGATTTATGTACTCAGGTGCAATTTTTCATCTTCATCTTCTTTTATATAGATTTATTTATGTATGTAGAGTCTAAATTGTAGTCAAAAGTATAAGAGAATTGAATATCGAATTATTCGAGTATTATTGGAATTAACTTGTTTATTCGCTAATAAGCTGGAAAATTATCATGCACGGAGATAATTGAAATTGACGTACGTTCATAGTGCAGTGATCCTCTGGATGGAGCAAAGTTAGGCCCAGCTGTAATTGTTATGTATATGTAGCTATACTTTGTGGCTGTAAATGTTAATTGTTATGTGCTGAAAAGAGAGCTTTAAGGGTTTGTAGTTTGTATCTAATTGAGAAAATAAACTTATGATAGAAATTGCAAAAGTTAAAAAAATTTAGACCCATATAAACTATCACAACGGGGTTGATGATTTCATACATGATTTTTAATTTAACCTGAAAACATGTTTTTGTGCCAGTTCAGATTAGGCAAGTTTTTCTAATTAAAGTTAATACGTGTTGGATTCTCTTGTCCTTGAGTATCAAGACTTTTTTTTAGAAAAAATATTTAACTCATTTGAGCTCTTACCTTTAATGAATGACGTCGATTAGATGTCGAGGATTCAATTAGAGAAATGGGTGACCGATGTCTTCACTACATCTAGGCTTGTTTTTGACTGCCGATCTTTACTCAACTTTTTGTCGAGTCACTCGCAGGTTCACTTATATTGGGTACCAGGACACATAGATATTTCAGGCAACTGCTAGGTCAACGAGTTAGCTCAACGGGCTTACTGATATATCACCTTTCTGCACTAGTGAGGCCATTCTTACGTCTATTAGATTGGCCATCAAGCAAAACTACCTTGAGGAATCAAAAAGATCTTGGGTAACAGAGCATATGTGTGGCACAACCAGGCTAACATGGACAACTATGAATAAAACATGGACTAGACAGCTACTCAACTTAAGCAGAAATTCCATTAGAATTACGACATCGGTTCTCACTAGGACTGCCTTTCAATGACTTTTGTCGGGGTAGCGGCTCTGAGAAACAAGAAAAAGAGTCCTTCATTTCATGTGCGAATGCCCATCTTTAGCCAGGAGGAGAGTAAAACTCCTAGGCTCTCCTTTCTTCCTGAGTCTGTATGCGCTATTTTCCAAAAATCCTTATAGTTCTCCACACCGCAAATTGGGGAGCCAAGCCGTACTGTGGTATTACAATTAACAATGTGTGCTTTCAAACAGAAGGCTGCCACCCAAAACTAACCTAACCTAATTAGGGAAATAACATTGATACTTAAACCACATAAGGTAGGTATAAAAATAAAATACTAGTTCAAACTATTGTGAGGATGTGCCATCAAAACGGCTCCTTACAGCTAATTATGTTCTCCATAGTATAAATACAGGCAGCCGCTTTATAGTTAAAGTTAAGGGTAAGTTGGACAAAACCAAAAAAACTATACCCGCTATATAGCCAGTATAAGAGAGTAGATAGACAGAAATTGTGAGGGGGGTATAAGAAGAAGGAAAGTCTAAGGTCTTTCAACCCCGAAGTTTCTAAGTTTCGTTGACCAACTTTAGAAGCTCAGGAAGAGAAAGAGTATGGATATTATTAGTCCTCAAAACATCAGGAATGGCAGGTTGGATCGGTGATGTCGCCCATGTTAGTCATATGCTGACTACATGTGTTGTGCTCTGTCATGATACCCACCAGTAATCTTATGTCTTTTTTTTCTCAGAAGAAATTCCGTTGATTTTCTGTTATGTTGTCTCACGAAGCACTTTGCGGTTCTGCAGAAATCAAGCTCGGACCATCTTTCTCTATGCATAGAACCCACGAAATCGTTGATCCAACGCATGACCTCCCCAGAGCTTACGCCAAGAAAAGGTTCCGGACCCCAAGATGCAATTGCAGAACCTTCATTAGGTAGTTTATCAGCTAATTCAATCCTTGCAATACTACGGCAGCCGCTTTACGTACCTATTTACTGGTCTTGAGCCGAGATTTTCGTCTCCCTATAAGTATGCTGTATTCATATATTCAGTCCAAACGTTATTTTTTTTTTTTGTTTTGTTTCGAATTTTTTGTCTATAATGCTAAAAAAAAAGAGATAAATTTGCCTTGAAAACCCCGAAGACTATATAACGACACTGCTAAAGCTCTTAAAGACGGATCACGTGATTCAAGAGAATGCTTTTCTTAGTTCTTTAAGTGAAAATGTACTACGCATTTGAGTACGATTAAGGAACTCAACTAAAAATTATTACTTTGAATCGTTCTTTTTGTAGAAAAGTTGTAGTTGTTTATGAATCCCTTGGCCTGTTACATGTAATTATTGTAGAACTAAGTACTCACTCTTTAAATATAGATGTATTTTGATATTGGTTTCTTGCCGTCATACCATGTAATTCCAACCTCTACGGAAGTCATTCTTGAATAAGTCAAGAACTGATTTTTTAAGTAAAAATCGATCGTATTCTAAATATGGAGTGAAATTTAAATTCTTTCTTCTATTCTCTAAAAAGAATAAAGCTAAAATTAATTAAGTAAGAGGATTCTCTAAGTCTAATGTAATAAGAAAATACCTAATAGTGCGGACACACGAGAGGGAATTTCAGGCAAATTTAGCATTTCGTTGAATTGCGGAATTTCGCAATACAAAAACTGTCACATGAAATTATGAATTTCAGAAGGATTACATCGAAATGCATTTGAAATGCCAAAAGTAACTAGCAAGTAATATAAGGTTGTAAAAAACAGGAAAAATATAAGATCTATTATATTTTTCTAGACATTTTGGATTTTGTTTTCATAACTGCTGCTCTTGTAATATTTATAAAATGAAAAAATAAAATAATGGAGTCGGAGAGTAACTCATTGCAATTCCTCTAATTATCCATAATTGATATATAAATTCTTGATGTCCAAATTCAATTGAAGGCAACATTTTTATTTACAGAAACAAACACAAAAATTCTTCTTCTTCAAACTTATAATCTGTAAAAAACGAATTGGAAATTCCTTTTCTGTCGTGTGCCCACCTAAGTTTGAAATTCAAAATTTCAACGAAATTCACTCACGTGTGTCGTGTGTATAAGTAGAAAAACCAAAATGACTACAATAAAATCTGCAATTTGTTTTCTAGTGTGAGCTTTTCAAGCGAATTAAGACATTAACAAGTTTATTCAGCTAGTCGATGCGGGTCTCACTACAAGATAATAAAATCTAAATAAACAATGAAAGCTTTATACCTACAACAAATTCAATTTGTCAAATAAATCTGTCAGTGAAATGACAAACGAAAAAACAAACATATGTTCTACTGGGCATACATACAAACATAAACATTTTTTATTGGTTCTTTTGAACTGTTGGAAGTAACTGCGAATAGTTTGAAAAAAATCGCAACTTGTCTAATTTATTATCTTATAAGATTTTTGCAAACTTATTTAAGAGCGTTATTTCAAGGTCATATAAGTAAATGTAATTATTAATTATACACTGAGAGTATATTTATCTATGTAAGCACATCTGTATGTCTGTCACAACAGCATTCTTTGTATGGATGGATTTGTTTATGATAGACAACAAATAAATTATACACTGAATACGCTGCGATAAAGTAAGCAAAGCGTTTTATAAATTCTGTTGTTTTGTCATTGTGCATAAACTAAAAATTAACATATTTCGCTAATGTATGCATTTACATACTTACATACTTAGTTTGCATATGACACGATGAACAAAACGAAGATGAGTAAAAAAATTTGTGTGGGAAAATATGCATAAATGACTTCCTTATATAACAAAATAAAAAATTGTAAATACAGTAAAACACAAAAATATTTATATACAAATTCCCTACGCTTACTTTTGGCGCTAACTGTATAGCTTGCACTTTAATATATTAAAAATAATAAAAGGAAAAATACCTACGAAATTGAACTTGCGCGCTCATTCATACAAATACATAAATTGGGAAATTGTTATGAAATAAAATGTAGGGTTTCAGTTGTGTTCGTGTTTGCCCAAGAGCAAAAATTCAATTCAAAGTTACTTATATTCGCTGTGTATTTCTTTTCCTCAGTTGTTGCAAATCATTTTCAACTTGCTACAACGACGACTTGAAGCTCGAATACGTCGACTCCCTTTTGCATGTTAAAATAATAATAAAAAAAAAATACAAAAAATGTAAAAAAATAAAGAAATAAAGGTTTCAATATTGTGGCGAAAAAAGCAACAATTTTGCAAAGATCATTTTGTAGCGATTTGTTATTATAACGGTTTATTTTCATGGGCATTTAGGCCTCAAGCATGTTGGAGCAGTAGTGACGGCGGCAGCGGCGGTGGGGCATACACGCATTCGCAAGCGAAATGGGCGTTTCGAAAGAGACATGAATTTTTCTTTGCAATAAATTTTCCCCCCTTTTCTGCATTAGTATACAATTTTTTTAAGTATATTTATATTAAATTTTAGTTTTTATTAAAACTTCACGTTTTTGTGCATTTTAATTAAATACAATTGGGTGTTTTCCATGTTTTTTGTCGTTGTTGTTGTTGTTTTTATACCCTACCTTCATAGGGATTTACAATTCGCATTTGAGACTTCACTCTGCCCACCAAACAAATAAGCAAAAGTTGTGGACCAATTTCTGTGGTTACGTTGAATGTATTATCGCTTTCGATATGTGTTTGAAAAGCATGAAATTTAAGACAGCATAATACAGATCCATAGTTGCCGATATCGCAGGCCTGGGAGTTTTGAAATTGAAAATATCAAAAACTTCATACTTAACACGTCAAATCAGTTATGCTCTATGAGAGCGAAATATGGCTAGTTAGTGATTTGATTAGAAAATAAACTTCAAACTTTTGATGCATCATTTAAATTTGGTGACTCAATACAATGTCAAAGAACGAACTTCATCCGAAATGCCTTCATGTTCCCGTCGTTATCGAAATAAAGTGACACAAAATGTACTCCTAGAAAACCATCATCGGAAAACTGCTGCCAGGTCTTAGATTGGAGTCCAAAAAGCAATAGATACCGAAGTAAACTAAAAACTGCATGGAAACACACAATTGAAAGACAATTTCGGGAGTCAGAATGGTTATAAATGTGTTCGATGCCAATCAAAGCTTCGTGTTCCCCTAGGAGTTAAAGAGCATGATGATTGTATCACAGTCATCATGCTCCGTTATCACCATTATAGCCTAACTGAAAACATACGATACCATATGAAATCGGCTGAAAAATAAAAATTTCGTTGCTGCTCTATTTCAGATCTTGTTCAAACTTTGTGAAAATCTTCTTTAGGGTTTCAAAGAAGGAAATCCGACGTTATAAATTTTTCTTATGCTCCATTTCGCGACAGCTCGAATTAAAATATTGGAAAAGTGTAATTTTAATGCTTTCCTTTTTTAACTGTAAAATTGGTTTGGTTAAAGATATCTTCACGTATGAGATAGCGTTCTAAAACTAAAAGATAGCAGTTTTTGTAAATTTAATTTAAATCCACATATTTAATAACCACCATATTTTTCTGACTTTTCGTGGTTTTTAGCTGACTCCAGTATCCATATGGTTGAATGTAAGCAGCTAATGTTTCTCAGCCATCAAAGGCACATCTTTCAAAAGAAAATAAACCTACAATTGTCTGGTTCCGCCTGCTCTTTATAAAAAATAACGGTACTTGAAGTTTATGAATTTCAAAAACTTGCATACTTTAGGCTATAAAATTGACGTAATAGTAATTTAGAAACGATATTTGCATCACATAAAAAAATATTTTTTTCCCCCGTTGAACTATTGTGTACAGGGTGCATTGTACATATATATATAAATAAAATGTTTTTTCAAAAACAAAAACATTTCTGATATTTTTGCTTACTTTAACCGGCTATACACGCGCAAGCTATGAAAATAACAAAACGAGCTTGCAGGGTTTTGAAGTTTGGGTTAAGAACTAAATACTATGGAATTTTCAGTTTCGCACTTCGTGTCAAACACGTCCATTTTATAGCCTAATATATAAAGTATGCAATTTTTTAACTCGATCTGTCGCGAAGTGGAGCATGAGAAAACTTATAACGTCGGATTTCCTTCTTTGGAACCCTAAAGAAGATTCTCACAAAGATTCTTTGCCGATTAGACGATTTCATATAAAATGACTCATACACAACATTTCATTTGAGTGAGCATTATTAATATAACAAAGTATAGAGTACAAGCGTGAAAGAATTCTGAATTTGCGAGGTAAGAGACCATGTGAAATTTTCTGATCTACCCAAAAAGAAGGCATTAACCGTCAACTTATATATAAAACCCTGAAAGATATTCGAAATCGCGTACTATTGGTGCCCTTACTTGGGAAGAATCCTGGACTGCACACCAAAAAACTAGTTGAGGCGTGGCGAAGTAGCGAATTCGGCGAAATCCTCAACGTCAAGGAAGAAAACTGGCTAGGGAAATTAATACATCAAAGTCCACGGTGCAACGCATACTTCGCTATGACTTGCGGCTTAAGGCTTACAAACGACGCCAAATTCATGGCTTAACGGTCGCTCAGAAAAAAAGTGTTACGATAGATGCCGTAAGAAAAATTTTTTATGCTGCACCAATCCCATGACCCGCAAGAATAATAAAATTTATGCGCAAGTAGCGAGGACAATCCTGCCAATATTCGAGCAGTTCAAAGGTTTCAGAGCGTACAGGGCGTTATGGTATGGGGGACAATATCCAAAAAAAAAGGTAAATTCCCCTTAAAATTCATTAATCGAGGAGTCAAAATTAATGACAGATCCTACAAATCAGACGTATTGGAAGATCATGTGGTGTCACATGCCACAAAATTGTAATTTTCCTCCTCCCTCGTCACCGGATTTCTATGTATGGGGTATGATGAAGTTTCGTCTGACAAATGTTTAAAAATCACTTAGAAAAGATTTGGCGAGAGTTTTTCAAAATGTCTTCGCAGCCTTATCAAAGCTGAAGGTGAAAAATTTTAACTAAACACTTGAAATGTAAAGCAATGTAAACAATGGAAAATATAATGCAACAAAGAATTGTAAAAAATATGTTATTTAATAAAAAATATTAAATTTTTGTTGTGTAAGCTTTTGGATGGGGTACCCTGAATACTGCAATCTGAAACGTTTTCAGTTCAGGCTACTAACTACTACTACAGGCTAATGAGTTTTTCTAGCTTGAATGCCAAAATTCTTTTTGAATTTTCTGTATGAAAATGAACCTAATTCTAAGTTACTATCTATAAGCTACTTATTATATGCAATTTAACAGCAGCCGAGAAATATCTAAGCATTTTCTACCTAACAAGAAAGAAAATCATGACTATGAAAATAAATTGCTTAGACTAACACCAGCTCAACTCGCAACGGCTTGACTTTCATCTTAAGAAGATACTTAGATGAGGTATTACTTAATAATACCGTGCAATAATTGTCACTATGGCTGAATGAATATCAAGTCTGCATTTCATAACACTAATATTGAGCAGATTTCAACATTCAAACTATTTCTTTTGTTAAGAATATATTTGTATATGAAACTATTAGGTCAATAAATCAAATGTTGTGCATATTTTCCTTCCAATATTAGTGTGTAATGCAAAAAAAAAAATATAAAATTTATCGAATTAGAATGAATCCGTTTTAGAAGAAAAAATGTGCATGTAGTCACGATTTATTTAATAACTAAAAAATTTACAAAAACATTAACTTCTGGTTTGCCGAAAAAATACAAGTATCTTGAATTACTTTTAAACATAAACTTACAGAAATTTTGTGTAACCCTGACTCAAAACAATGAACGCGATTTGTTTTGGGTTTCGGATAGTTTTCCATTGAAATTTTTAGTTAGAAATGAAACGTTACACGTTTGTCTTTGAAAGTAAAAATAAAAAAAGTTAAGACAGACTTACCGACAGACGGTCAATCAAATAATGTGCAAATTGTTTTTGTTTTTCGGCTTAAATACATAATTTCAATGATGCAAAATTTTGTTGTTGTGAGCTGTAAGTAATTTGTATCTAATGGAATGTCAATGGCCATTCGCAATTTTGGTTTTATTTTGTTTTGTTGAGTTTTTACCATAATTTAATAATTCAATTACGGTAATTGCAATTGAAAGTTTATCTTTTAAGCACCAATAAAAAACAAACCCACACACACTTTAATCATTTATTATTGTTAAATCTTCAACATTTATGTCAGCAACATTTTGTCATATTTTCGTGTGACATGTTAACACTGAAATTTGTTTGCGAATAAATTAATAAAATAAATCTTTCAGATTCATTTAATGCAACAAAATTTTCTTAAAAAAAAAAAATGCTCTAAAAAATCGCAAAAAAATTGCTGCCTGCAACTTGCAACCTGTTGCTGTAAACGACGCATTCATTTGATTCATTTATGTTACACACTTGCGTCGCATGTTCGTTGTCGTTGCTGCTGATCGTGTCGTGTTTTATTGCATTTGATTGCATCTTTTTGTAAACTTTTTCAAGATTTTCTGTTTTTTTTTTGTTTTTTTTTTTCTTTTTTTTTTTTGGTACATGATTTTCTCTTATGATTTGCGCATTTCAATTCAAACTTACAATTTGGTTAATTGCAAATTTGCACAAATCAAATATAAAACTGAGTTTAATCATTTTTGATCAGTCACACACATATTCAGTCTTTAGTCAGTCATTCAAGGGGCTTTTTGTTGCTGTTGCTGTTTTTGTTGGTTGTCGCTGAAACAAGTTTTGCGGATATTCAGTTTTTGTGGCAGCACCTCGGCACCAGCAGCATTTATCTCACACCATAATCGCATAAGTTTTGCTTGGTTGTTGGTTGAACGTTTTCGGTTGGCGTGTTTACCACGTTTTGTAATGAATTAACATGAACGTTGAATGAAATGTGATATTAAATGAATGAATTATTGTTAATAATTGTGTGGTATAGATAGACATATGAGTGCCTTAGTATGACTGTGAATATTTGCACACACACGCAATTATTTTTTTTGTTAATTGTATGACATTTGCTGGTGGTTTTTGATAAATTAAAAGTTATTGTTTTTTTAAATTTGAAAATATGTTAGTACCCATACATATATGCTTAGAGGTTAAAAGAAATTAAACTTATACTATTTTTGATAGTGTAGTGCGTATCTAAGAAATCTTCACTTTAATAGTAAAATAGGTTAAATAAATAGTCTCAGGTTAAGTGATCCTAACCTTGAATGAAAAAGAAAAATATATTTGCATATTTCGAGGTATGTTAGTCGGGAAACCGTAAATTTTAACTGATCGATATATTTGCACAATACAGGGTGATTATTTTCATCCACTTACGAGTTATAAAGGTTTACAGATTTTTTAAGCTTGTTACAGCCAATTCGCAATAACATATAAAATTGACACGCCACAGAAATAGATTTTGATGCATTTGAAATTGTAATACTGAACAACATATGTCAAATATGTAGCAAAGTGGAAGAAAGAACAGAGCACATCTTGTGTGACTGAAAAGGTTTAATGAAGACCTGACTTCGCAACTTAGAGAATACTATCCCACAAGATAGCTCCCCAAATAAAGCAATCAAATTCCTCCAAGAAACGGTTTCATAGGGGACTTAACACATGCTCCTAGCTAGCAGCTTACCTAATGCCCACTTACTGTAGTAATCTGATCTCAAAAACCAGAGTTCGCTTTTATCTATATCTATTTCTACTGTACATTTACTTTTCATTAGTTCAAAAAATAAGCCAAGAGCGTTCAAGAAATCACTGGACAAACCGTTGACTCTAAATTTGATATTCTAAAATAAATTTTACAAACTTTTTTGTACAAAAATGAACTCAAGTTTCAGAACGTCATTACTAGATTACATCTAGAAATTCAAACCCACACACTCGTGATCAGTGTGGGGCCACTGTTTGCCGCTGTGGCATGTGCGTCAATAAATTCAATTATCTCAAATAATAAGAGGGAATTGAATTTAATTTAATTAAATAAGAGAAAAAACAAAACTAAAAATTTGCATAATTTTTAGGAATTTTGAGTGATTTGCATAATAAAACTAGCTATAACGGTAATTCTAGTGCACACAATAATAAAAATAATAATTTAAATTTGCGCACAAATTAAAATTAAAATCTTAGCAATCATTGTTATAAGTTTGCCGTCGTTCGCAAACACAAGCGTCACAGTTTTCCTACATTTTTATTTTTCCACACTTTTTGCCGCTAATTAATGCACAATGGTTGTGAGGCAAACGGACAGACGAACTTTGATGGCTCATTATGTTGCTGCTGTTTTTTTGCTAATTTATGTTATTGCTGCTGCTGTCGTTTAGTTGAGCTAAAACAATTTGCATTAATATTTTGTAGGCAGCAGCAGCATACTATGTTTTGCAAGTAGAGGAACAAAAAAAATAAAAATAAATGAAGCAATTCGCATAGAAATTTTTGTATAAACAATCAAACGTACAACAACAACAATATAAACAAAAATGCACCGGTAGCAGCAGCAACCCCAAAATATGCGCATATAAATAAGTGCGCATGCACATTGTGTACGCGATCTTGCCGCCGCCGCACAGTGGTTGAACTTCATACAAAAAGAGGACAAAAATAGAAGAAGTCGTCTTAGGGTCACACATTTTGACGCAAGAGTTGCTTATGTCAATACTTCGTCAAAGTGCAAAATCAAAGTTGGATAAAAATACAACGAGTAGTCGTAGATTTACAAATTTTGGTACAGAAGTTGCTTATGTCAATACAATGCCAGGGTGCAAAAATAAAAAAAATCCGATTGTAAAAAAAAAAATGAATACCTTTCCAAGAAATGCTTGTAGGCTGCATTAGTCGATTAGGTTTTTGATGCAAATAAAAGATTTTTATTTCATCTATTACCCGACGTTTCGCTTAATTTTTAAGCTTCTTCAGGGGTATTAAAGAGAGTTAAAAAAAATATAACATTGTACACAAATCGTTGTACATAGATATGTAGTATCACGGTCTTGGTTCTTACCACCGTCAAGTTAGAATTGTCCGATTATTATCGACTAATGCTTAAAATAAAGCGCGGTTCACGCCAAATTGGCACGCTTTATTGTGGTCACCATGTCGCCCCTAGTAATAAGAACAACAAATTTTTTACTGGGATTTGTTTACAATACCGTTACCGTTAGTTGATAAATTTTTCATATTAATTGATCGCAAGTTGGTGATTGTGTGCACAATGGAAGCTGCAAATAGAAAATTGATTGTGAACAAATTTATTGAAAATCCATCGTGGTCTGGTTCAAAGATTGCGAAAGTGTTAAATATCTCCAAAAGAACGGTATGTAGAGTTATAAAACGATATTAAGAAACTCTTAGTGTTGAAAGAGCTAAAAAAGTTGCGAACAAAACGGGAACCACCAACCTAAAATTAAAGGCAAATATCATGAGGTCCATCAAAAGCAATCCCGGACTATCGGACAGCGATCGTGCCAAAAAATTCAATACCAGCAAAAGTACTGCTAGACGAATACGCATAAAAGCTGGGCTAAAGTGCTATCGTGCTATATAATATCCAAATAGAACAGACAAACAGAATTTGCTGGCCAAAAAACGTGCTCGTCTTCTTTATAATAATGTTTTGACCAAATTCAATGGATGCATTATTGTGGATGACGAATCATACGTAAAATTTGATCTTAAACAGCTTCTAGGTCAAAAATTTTATATGGCAACAAATCTTGGTAATGTACCCTCAAAATTCATGTACATAAAAATGGATAAATTTGCAAAGAAAGCAATGGTGTGGCAGGCTATTTGCAGCTGTGGTCTCAAATCCACGGCATTTGTGACATTCTCTTCTATGACGTCTGATATTTATATCAAAGAGTGCCATTCGCCAGTGAAATTTTGGCCTGATTTAGCCAGTTTCCACTACTCTAACAAAACCATGGACCCAACAAAACAAAACCCAAATATTTAAATCCACCCAATTGCCCCCAGCTTCGACCGATCGAAAAATACTGGGCTATTACAAAATATAAGTTGAAGATAAATGCAGGTATTGTCAAAAATGTGAATTTAATGTTACTAAAATGCAACCAAATACCGCAAAAGTATCCAGAGCGGATGTTCAAAGGTTGATGGGGTCCATTAAAAAGAATACCCGGAACTTTTTGTACAACAAAAAAATTTAAATCTTTTAATATTATAGTATTAAAACACAATATTAAACTTATGTTTTAATACATTATTTGTTATTCTGAGTGTTCTGGATAAAAAGATACAGCAACTTTCCTGCGTGCCAATTCTGCGTGAACCGCGCTTTACTAACCATTTTCAAATATAATAGTCGACAATACCAATTAACTTGAATACTTTCCCTTTTATCGCTGAGAATCACTATAAAAGTTAATATTAATGTATTGTAAAAGTCTTTTTCCCTCCCATCTCCCTCCCTCTAACATTGATAGACTTTAAAGAATCCCATATAAAAAACTTAAGCAGATACAACCCTAATATTTTTAAAACACGACATTTATGTATTTATTAGTAAAATATGAAAAAAAAACAAAGATTTGAGCTAATAAAAAAAAATGATTTTTGTCCACTTTTCAACCACTGTGTGCCGTCGCCATCACCGTGCTTGCGTAATGCAACAAATGCGTTTCAGTTGCTTGTGCTTTACTTTCACGATGCAGCTAGAGCAGCAGTTAATGTTTTCAGCTTGTTATAGCTGAACATAACTACTTTGAAAATTATTTTTATAATTTATTTTATTATTATTTTTTTTTTCAAACATTTCCAGCAGCGTTTGATTGTAAATTGTGTCGCTATAAATTTGGTAGCAGTAAGTAATAAAAATAAGATCGTAATCGACATAAAAAAAACGTGTTGATAATTTATTTTTATCATTTAATTTGGATTTATTCAGTAGCATTCAGCAGGCAAATGTTTTGAGATATTTGTTTTTATTGAAAATTGTTAATTAATTTACTGAGTTTAATAAATATGAACTTGTTTGGTCACACTTATAATAGAAAAGTTAATATTACTGCAGTAAATGCGTTCAGTTTCCCAATGGAAACCAAATCTATGAACACATTAATTTCCGCTTAATTGAGCTTACAAGAATACACAGGTTCTGGTGCATCGTTTGGAAATCATTTATCCACTCTCTTGTTAATTACGAAACTGGCTCAATTAAAAAATTAAGTTGAAAGCGTTTTTAAATCTCAACCTGAACCCCCTTCAAGGTTCAGGTTGGTTCAGGCTCAAATGCTTTTCAAGAGAGCTTTAAATCAATATAGATTTAGTACAGTTCCGAAAGTATAAAATATTTTGAAATAGTGGCAGCAATATATAAAATTAAGCTACCTCTAGTGTTTAAAGTTCCACATGTGATTTTAGCAGTTCCGGCGACAAAAGCGAGTGTATTTTTTTATAAAAACCAGTTTTTACATTTTTTAAATACGGTTTGAAAAAACTTATGTTTTGTTTGAAAATTTTTTGCATTCGAACCCACTTTTGATTTTTACTTAAACCCAAACCTCAACCCGAACCCAAAATCTCGCGGGTTCGAATCCCTGAAAAAAAAATTAAACACCTGATCAATAGTGCTACCACATTAAAGCATTTACTACCCATCTGGGAATCGAACCTGAGGAAGCTGGTACTCCAGTCTAGCACTCATGCACCAGGTAACACTAGGTCACCTCCTAGTGTTTATACTTCTTTGAAAAGCTTTAGTTTAATTTTCGAGTCACTTCAAATGACACAATTAAGCAGTAATCGTTTATATGTACTTTTAAATTGAAATTACAACAAATGTAAGAAACAATTTAACAGGGAATGCCATTAAACGGGACTGGAGAAAAATTAAATATTTTTATATTAATTTTCCATGGTGCAAATTTTAGATCAATTGCTGTATATTGTAATCTTAAGTGCAATTGACAATTTGAATTAAAAAGTATTTACTGATCATTCTAATATTTTCCTGTCTTTGTTTTTTACTTTCAGGCTGTCCCGCCACTACAAGTTCGCACTGTCTGCGTTGCAACAATGAGGGCTGCATCAAATGCCCCATGTACCTTGTCACCGATTCACGTCAGTGTGTCGATCAATGCCCGTCCGGGTACATTGACCAATGGTCAGCGCACACAGAATTCATGGGGCGCGTTTGTGTCTCCACAGGCTATTCGGCACCATTAATGGCTGCACTTGCCGGACTACTCGGCGGATTCTTTGTATGTCTCACTCTCTTTGCGGTGGCAGTTATGCTTGTGCGTCGCAAACGCCGACGAAAGGCAATCAAACAAAAACTGATCAATGAAACAACAATGGATCGTTCCGATTTCTTACGACAATTGAATGATATGCGTCCAAATGCTGAATACTTTCTAGCAATGCTAAATGATACACGTCGTCAAATACGCAAGTTGTATTTGTCGGGGGAGGTAGCAGCTGCAAATTCATATCGTCCGATAGTGCGTGATCTTGCCAAAATACTCATACTGCTCAATCGCCCAATTGAGCTGATACCAGCAGCGCCACACGATTGGAATCGATTATTCGCGTGGTCTGAGCAGGCACTGGAACGTTATAAACCTCAAGTGGGACAATTAATTGATTTCTTTCAAGCGGATGGCAATCGGTCAGTAATAATTGATGACTTCGATGGTGGTACTATGCGCACAATGGTGTATCATCATCACCATGGTAAAGGTGATCGAAATATTTTTAGACAAAGTGGTGGAGCATTGCAGTCTGCGACAAATTTGACTGCTGCGACGACGACAGCGGCGGGCAACGCGAGCACTTTGCAAAAATTGCATATGTTCGGCTCGTTAATAAGCTTGCATGAATTCGAGGAGCCACGCCCTTCTGATCCATTCGGCAGCAGTTTTAATACGCTAAAAGGCGGCAATCTGATATCGGATCTCAATGCAAGTTCGCTGTGGCTTGAGGATGAATTCTATAAGTTGGGCTTTAGGCCACAAGATGAAATTACGACTGAGTTATAGGGTAGAAATAATGTTTAGTATGTAGTTATTGTAGTTATGTATAGATTTCCATTTTATTATTTTGTCTTTTTAATATGTAGATTTGCGTGAAGAGGAACAGCATTTTTACTTTTAAGTTAATGAATATCGATTATTAAAAAAGGGTCATGCGTTTAATCACACGTTCTGAGTAATTGGAAGTCTGATTAATCTGAAATTTGAATAATCAAAAGTTTTGATTAACCGGTAAATTGTGTTTTTGATGAATCAAAAAGTCTTTGAATAAATAGAAGTTGTTATATTTAATAAATTTTAGTAATAGACAAAAATACTGGCCAATTTCCAGAGAGAGTTGGGTCTAGAAAAAATTTTAAGTATCAAAAATTGAATGGGTTTTAAACCAAACATTCTGAACATTTAATCACATTCACATATGTACATATATTCAAATCAGCGTAAATCCATATTTCCAAATTGTTTATTATTCAAAAACACAACCTATACCAGAATTTGTCGTAACAGTTACGAACTCGCAATTACATTAGAAAATTTGAAAAAATTAAATTTTGGAGCCCCATTTAAGTTGAATTTAGTGCTGCTATGAAAATGGATAGTTATTCCATGCTTAGTTTCTATGTATTTCAGTAAAATATGATTGGAAATCCAAGGCAGCTAATCAGGAAATAACAATAAGTTTTCAATGAAACCACACTAAATTAGAATCCGATTGGATTCCAGAATGCGAATATTTTAAATTTGTAAATGCAACTACGAACTTATAACTTTTTTTCGACGGGTTAGATTAATCGAATAATCAGTTTCCCTATTAATAAAGTATTATTTTGTTAAAAATTAGGAATAAACGTTTTGAGAAGTATTCACAAAAATATTTCAAGTAATCGAAAAAAACTAAGTACCTACCAATGTAAAAATGTTAATAATTCGACAGACAAAAATAATTGGCATACAATTTTTCAGTTCCATTTGTTTTGGAACTGCTTGATATAATTGATAACTACCAGATTGAATATAATTTTTGATCAATTATCTTGACTCACATATGATATTGGTTAAGCTTTTAGTTGACGCTAGGTTTTGCTTGAAAGGCAACTGGTTGAGTGTATTAAGTAATAAAACACATTTTAAAGACTATAACAACTTTTAAATTGATTTTATATAGGAATTTTTCCAGCTATGTACACCCCAATAACCCAGCATGATTGAGGGCTTAAGTTAGGGTTTACACATACATTCATGATCCCAATTTTTTTAAGACTTCAGATCCCTGCCAGCTATTATTGAATACTTTCTACCTTTTTAATTGAATTTTCTTATATTTCTCGAATTTTCAAGTCTGAGGTTATAAATTTTTTTCAAAGAAAGTTTTAATTTTGAAAAAATGTTGAAATTAAAACGATCGAAAGTGAGCTTTGAATTTGAAACACACAAAATGATTAGTTTATATAAAATTCAAAACAAATATGTTTTAGATGTGTATATACAAAATAAGTAGCTCTTAAAAAATCTACACATTTTAGAGAGCGCAATATTTAAGAAAAAATTCCCTGAACTTTAACTCTCTATGAAGTTTTCCACGTTATGATATTCCTGAATTATAATACAATCTCACAATTATGTCTCAATTATTATTAAAAATAAGGCTCAAATCCTATATCT
The DNA here is from genome assembly GCA_963691655.1 of Toxonevra muliebris. Classification (NCBI taxonomy): domain Eukaryota; kingdom Metazoa; phylum Arthropoda; class Insecta; order Diptera; family Pallopteridae; genus Toxonevra; species Toxonevra muliebris. Next base: position 47,412,726 of record OY829327.1, read on the forward strand.
ACTGCTTATAGCTATGGGCAAAAATATTAATAAAGTGTAATATAAATCAGCGGGAACTTAAGTTTTAACCACATCATTCCAACACATGAAGAAAAACACACAAATTTAATTTATATACAAATACAGCAAATATTTTGTAACAAAATGCAAATGCAACAACTTCTTTACCACTACTTTATTTTTCTTTTTTTTTTTTAATTTAATTTAATTTAAGTATTTGTCAAACAGTAAATTTTTTAATGTTACTAGTCAATAAACTGATAAATGAATTCTATTAATTTTTAAGATTTTATAAAAATCGAGAACAAATTTACGAATACTATATATTTACATTTTAAGTTTATTCATATAGAAGAAATATTAAAACAAAATAGTAATAGTAATAATAAAAAAAGTATTGAAAAACAAAATATGATTTTAACTTCTTTGAATTCTGCCGCAGTTGAAAACGAACCATGGGTAAACCTAGAGAAAGGGGATTTACATATTTTTTCATTGACAACAAAACTTAAATCGTATTATGTAATAAAAGAGAGAAGTGTGCTCCTCCCCACCATCTATCACGAAAGTATGCTACTATTCTTACATAAAATTCAGCCTGAAAGTAAGCAAGCTTTATAACAACAAAAGTAGGCACAACGTGAATGGTATTGCAACGAAGAACTGAATTAAAAGTAATTTAAAAATTGAGTAGATTAGGATGTCATGAGCCTTTCACACGTTTTTACATGTTTATAAATAAAAAAAAAACAAATTTACAAAAAAATATGTCTTTAATATGCCAATGTATGTAATGAAATGCCATAAACGAAATATCAATAATGCACAAATCAAATCAAATCATAGTGTACCAATAAAATGAATGAAATGAAAAAGTTCATATGTATGTAAAAAAAAAGGAAACTAAAACTAAACGTAAACAAAAATAAATGAAGTTGAAACATAAACGCAATTATTTCGTTTTAATCGCCATCATATTCAAAGAACGGTTCAATTTCCAATGTGTACATTGGCGGCTCTTGCTTAATCGTAACCTCATGTCATTCGTCATCTGAGCCAAACAGTTTCTCCAGGCACACAGTCTCATTTAAAAATGATTTCTCATTCACTAGCCGCGACAGCTCTGCGGCATTATAACCAATCAACAATTTCAAATCACAATCGAATTTGTAAGCGAAGCGTTTACCCGAAACCTTCGATATCATATCGCCATCATAGTAATAGCGCAAGGCACGTGATAGTTTCTCGTAATTCATTGCTGGTTTATTCTTTTTGTCGCCCCACAAGCGTGCCACACGTTCTGGATCGATAAGTTTAAATTCACCCAAAGTGCCGACCCATTGAATGATATTGGAATGCTGAGGATCGGTAAGTATTTCGAGCAAGAATTGCCAAAGCTGCACCTGGCCATTATTACCTGAACCGACACCAAATGCACCGCCGTTGCTGCCTCCTCCACCGCCGCCACTGCTCGTGTTGTTGTTGTTGTTATGGTTGCTGTTGATGAAACTGGTTTGTATTGTCTCCGGATGTGGCGTCGATGGCACTGCAAAGTAAAATTAAAATACATTAAAATTGCACTCAAAGAGTATTGCGTTGCTTACTACAATGTTTTGCATAATTTACAGCTGGTTTGCGCATAATTTTTAACTCTTTTGGTGGCGCAGTTGCCGAATTGTTGTTGCTATTTTTCGTTTGGTTGACCCCGCCACCTTTTTGATTGTACATTTCAGGCACTTCTCCTTTATGCACAACTGATACGAATTTACACTCCTTTAGTAATTGCAAATGTGTCCAGAAGACATTTCCAGGATCCTTGGGTAATTTTTTGCGAAATTCCTCATGCGTCAGAGAGCATAATTCCTTGCCGGTGATGGCCCAATCGCTCATGATGACATCGCTCTGTGGAAATTTAAAATTTATAACAAGTTTGCAATACTATTTTACTAAAATGTGAAGAAAAGTTTCAATCTTTCTACTTTCCGAAGGTTAAAGATTGTATAAAATTTTCAAAATCAACCGCGAACGAACACTTTCGACACAAATCAGATATTTAAATTTAGTCGGATTTCAATCCCCAGATTCAAAGAATTTTACCAAATCTTCTGCCGCGAGTGTGCTCTGTGTAAACAAATTAAATATTAAAATCGCTCCAACTTCGTTCCTATTTGGTTGATTTTTATTTCGTTTGCTAATAATTTGGGAAAAGTAATTACCAAGTCAAACTGACGTACAGCCCATTGGAACCAATGTTTCACTTGTGGCACTGTCCAATTATTTGGATCTTCTGGTATCTTTAGACGTGTTTGTTCTTTTTTAAATTTGCTATCCAACACCCAATTGAGACAGGGTTTTTCCTTATTGTTTGTAGTTTCAGTTTTAATTTTTTTAGTAGCACATTCCTGCTGCTCTGAATCCTGCGAGTCTTCTTCATGAAATGCATTCCTTTCATTCTCCCGGTCATCAGCATTTTTATTGGCTTCCTCAAGCGCTAAAGCAGCTGTTGAGTAGGTATAAAATTACATAAACTTGAATTAATTGCGCTTTAGCCATACGTACCCAATGCAGCTTCTGTGGGCTTAAGCACATCTACAATATTTATACGTTGATTCACTGTTTGAATTTGGACATTAATCTGAACAAGACCTTCGCCCTTGACACATTGATCGACAAGATTTTTATGTGGCTCCAGCTAATAAGAAAAAAACAATCTAATTGAAGCAAAAAACTAATATATTTTAGCCTACTTCCTGTGCATCTTGTAACCAAAATGTATATCCTTTCAAATCAACACAAATTTTTTGCTCCACAATATTTCTAAAACAAAGAAACAAAGCAAATGAAATATATTTCAATTATGTACATACATGCAAGCGGATGTGCTATATCCGGTCTGTGCACTACTGTACTCACTGTAACGAACGCAATGGTTCCCTTATATCCATATGCAAAATAATAACATCATCTGGTTCGTTGTCTTCGCCATCCTGATCATCCAAATACAAGTTATCATGAAATATTTCGCTTGCCATCATGCCTTCTGGAATCATAAAGCATAAAAATAAGTTAAGTCTATCAATATTGCAAGTTTTATGTGTAGGTGCCTCACCCAAATCACCACCGCTCCCTAGACGTTGAATGAATTCTTCTGTTAAATCATCCGTTTCCATTCTTCGCTTCACACAGCCTTCTCAACCAATTTTCGCTTTATTTACAAATTAAATTATATTTTTTTCTCTTTTGATTTAGTTAATTTTCAGTAAAAATGTAAGAAAAATGCCAAAATCTTCTTAACCAGAAGCAACAACTTTTATTTGCGAATGTAAATGTCAAAACAAGTGAAACGTCAAATGCAGTTTTTTTGTATATAACAGGGTTGTATTAAAGTGCACTAGTAAAGCTAAAATAACGAACAGTATACAAAGAAAGAAGAAGATGTTCATATTTCTATTAATTAATGTTTTCTGTTTACTAATGAAAGGTTGTAATAAAATGTTTTCTACTGTGTTTCTATGTAAAAACCAGTTAACGAAACTAAAGCTTTTGAATTGTAGTCATGTTACATTGCAACCATGCGTGAGAGAATGAGTGTGTTCAAGTGTACGCTACAAGATATTTAAAGCGTTGTGTATAGAATATTCGAAACTTAAAATTATTTTCCCGTTTTGATTTACGAGTTAAGTTCAGTGCAGTATCGTCTAGTTGCGCGATCATGCTTCAGTATGATTTATTTTCAAGACGAGGGCACGATAGATTTGCTTATATGGTACAAAGTTGAGAATATTTTCTATTAAGCAAGATTATTTCTTTAAAAAATAAACATTTAGTAACCCGAATAATTGTATTATTTTATGTTTGAATTTATGTTTATTTAAGTCAGTTGGAACGTGGATCAAAGTTGATGAAAACGTATCATGCCAATAACTTTATATATGTAGGTTTATTAAATGATAAGTCAATTTTTTTTTAGTTCAATTCAATTATTAAGTTTAATTAAATAGTAAATGTTTAAGAAATTCAAAGATTGTTTAAAATATTTAATTCACTGATTATAAAAGTGTTTATTACAAAAAAAAGGCAATTTCCACGACTCGACGGATCAGTTTAGTTCCACGCTTTAGGACTGACTGGCTTTAAGTGAGGAACAGAATATGAAGGGTGAAGTAACAATCTGTCAAAATTAAAATGTATAAATTTTGATTGTAATGAAACACAACGTGAAGTTGTCGCTGCCGCTGAAGATGAAGCGCAAAATAAGAACATTTCAACTTTATCGCGCTTCAAAGCATAACGACTGATTGTCAAAATAAAAATACTGAAAATATTTATTTCACTGAAATATTTATAGAACTTGTAAAAAATATTAATTAGTTTACAATTTAAAGCACTTTGTTTGCAAAAATGTGGAGAAGAATATGATTTTTTGTGTTTCCAATTGCAATAAACATGAGCATCAGAAGATCACATTCCGTTCACATTTTTTTTGTCGCGCTGTTTGCTACGCTACATTCTTTGCTTCAGCTGCATACTTCACGCTTCACATTCTGTTTCAGGCTTTAGGAATCAGGTACAGACTATTAGCATAGGGTATTGAGTAGGGCTACCAAGTTGTTAGTTATTGGTGTAAAAAATGAGAAAATTTAAGTGCTTAACTCATTATTGCCCAACAAGTAAGTTTACTTACCAGCACTTTGCTCAAGCATACAGCTTCATATATGTGACCTATGACTTATCTCACAGTTTTATATTGTTAAATAATCTATTTTGAGAAAATAATTTGAAGAAAATTTTTATATCATTTGGGAAAAAATTTTGATAAAACAATTTGATACGTGTGATTGCATATGAGACACGTTTTCGTGAAGAAAAAAATAATATTTAAATAAAGATAACAGTTGATTTGAATAGTACTTCAAACGAATTTTCAAAATATATGTTCATATATATCACTCTTAGCATCGATATCACTACTAATGTCGGCCAGGTGGTAAGTGAGCTTACCATCTCACAAGTCGAGAACTGCGCATTCCATTTTTATAAAAATTTAAATGTCTTAATTTTAAATATGTCCAAATTGATTTTGGATTCGTAATCTGCAACCCCTAAAAAAACCCGGATTATCAGGCTTCAAGCAAAATAGTGCACTTTTAGTAAAAGTCGTACGCTATATTGGGTCCGCCATTTTGAATTTTTCAAAACATACTTCTGATTCGTAATCAGCAACTCGAAAAACTTTTTCCCTAAAGTCGCTTTATGTAGTTAAAAAAAGATCGACTAATCTCGAATTTTTTTTCTGAAATGTGTGATACTTTTTTTCTTTGTTTATAACAAAGTGTTTTTGTTAATACTGTACATTTTCGGTCATTTATTTTCTTTTTTTATCATCTTGGTACTATATATAGAAGAGAATTAATCAGTTTAAATAGAAAAATTACAGTTCTATTATCGAAAATACAAAACAGAAATATGTGGCCAATAGTGCTGACCACCGTGCTGTAAAAGGTTAACCAAATATACTGCAAATAATATTGGAAGGGAGTACGATATTTAGTTTTTACTTACCATTGTATAAGCGCAAGTATATTAACCCATAAGAGCTCAGCCATTTCTTCAGCCGTACGATTTTCTTTAAATATAAAAGGACACAGAAATTGCTTTGGAGAATATGACATTTTTTTTTATCGTGCCTAAGTATTTGTATCTCACTAAATTCCATTGGTCATTTAAGTACCCAAAAAGGTAAACTTGCCCCCTGGAGACAAAGTGGACAACCCGATAAGAGTTCTTTTGTTTTTATTAGACATAACACCTAAGAGCTAAATACATAAAAGGTTTCCCCGATTTTTCAATTTATCACAATACATTTTGTCTCGGTTTTCATTTTTGGTAAATTTGGCATTTTCAATCACAAAAATGACAACTAATGAACCAAATTCCTAAAACTTTCTAGGAAAGCTTTAAGGCCTCATTTTTTCTCTTTCTAATAAACAAAAATCGTCAAGATATATCTCACTGTTGCCAGATTGCGAAACCTATTTACCTCTAGATGTACAAAAAAAAACTTTAGTTTTGCCACTTTTAGAAAAAAAACCTCTAGATTTTGATTTCATTACAATATTTATATATATATCGCTCAGAGTGGGTTGAAATATGACGCAGCTGTTCACCAGGAAATTTTTTAGGCAATGGCGGACAGGCAGAATTTTCTCAGTTGTAGAAACTAATAGTTTATCGTGTGAAAAGTCTCTCAACCGAGGTTTTAAATACTGACCATGTCAGCAGTTTTAATTCTGAAATGCTCATATTTTTATATTTTTTTCTCCATTCAAATTTTCAATTATATGCACCTCAAATCAAAATTCAGCTATATTTGTTCCTTTACAAGTGGCACCAATGTGGGCTCGGTCCACAACCTATTTAGTTTCGAAATACACTGATCGATATCTTCAATAAAACTTTTAAATTGAACTGCATGAGGATAAATAACATCTGCATTACTTATCAAACTCATAACATTGGCAGGCCTAACATTTTTTACGTTATCAAAAGTTTCAAATTAATTAGTAAAAAATTTTTTATATCTGTTATTAGTTGTATTAGAAATATCTTGCACCTCTCTTTTACTTTAGTTCAAATTTATATCTAAAATGCATTATTTATTTAGCGAAAACGAAAAAAATTTGATAATCAGTAGACTTTATAAATTAAATTTTGTAAAAACACATTATCTTAAGAACTTTTTGCGGATTAAAGCGAACACAGCTAAAACTTTTGTAGAAAAGCAAAAATTTGAGAAAAATACACGTCAACTAGAAATTAGCATTGCCAGGTGTCATTGTGTAAAAAATGTCAAGAATAAAGTGTTGCCCATGAGTAAACTCTATATCTGTGATATAGAAAATCCACGTATAATTTTTTTAGAAATTGATAATATAAATATATTAAAAATATACATTTTCGGTAGATTTAATTAAGTTAAAAACTCTCTAAAAACCTTTAGATTTTATTGGGAAAATAAAAAACCTCAAAAATTCCTCAGTGGCTTCAAAAAACCTTCAGTTTTAGCGGGAAACTTCGAGATCTGGCAACAGTGATATATCTTACAAATACCACAATATGATTTAAAAAAATCTTTTTATTTAAATACCCTTTAGATTTTAATGGGTTACGAATATCGCTGGTACTGTATTATGGAACTATAAAATAACCCAGACTTATGTTATTTTTGCAAAAATAAAATTAATACTCCTACAATTTTAATATTATTACTTTTAATTTTTATTACTTTTTTAAATGTATTAATAGCACATTAATTTAAAATAGCTAAAATTTTAAATTCTGCAAATGTTTTGTACTTCTTCTTAGTAGTTTTCCTAGAAATTATTTATGACTTTCTTCAAAATAATTACAATTAATTTATTACTTTTATACATGTTTGGCTAATATTTGCATATGGTAGGGAAAAGAATTGGTGGCATTGGGGAGTGATAAATGAATGGTGGTTTAATGTTTGTTTGTTTAACACAGTCGCATTAACAATTAAGAAAAACAAACAATTTAAAAATAAAAAATTTGCAAATGGAAATCACGTCATTGTGGGTGCACACACGCCCAGCGCCACTAACTTTCAATGTCAGTGACTCATTTTGTTGTTGTTGTTGTATGTGTGATACTTTGATGTGATGTGGGCGTGATGTGATATTATTCAAAACACGGCTAATAAATAAATAATGAAAAGACACTACGAGCAGCAACAAGAAGGAGAAATTGCAATAAATTTTATTTTGTCACAAAAACATAGAGTGGGGTTTATTTTTTTTTTTTTTTTTTGCAGTTTCAATTATAATTACGCATTAACAGGGAGGAAGATACTTTAATGAATTCTAATGAGTCACGTTGTGACACTGAACTATCGTTCAGTTTCAATAATAAGTACCTAATTAGAACAATATTGCAGGCATCAAAAGCTACGAAAGTAAATAATATTATTTGGTCATTCTTAAATGTATCTAATGAAAACACAAAAACAAAAGGAAGCCGGCGCAAAGGTAGAGAACTATAGATACCTCAATCCTTATCAGATTGTTTATACATTTTTAAGATATGCAAAAAACAAAAAAAAACAAAAAAAAAAACTACACTAGAAGTAAAGATTGCCACCTTAAATTTGAAATTTTTTTTTAACAAATGCAAAATAAAATGGTCATCACGGGGTGGTGATAATTAAAAGATTTTACGGAAAAGTTTTGTATATTTGGCTATAACATATGAAAGAATAAATGACTTTAAAATAACAAATAAAATGTTCTATTTTTTATGAAAGCCTTGGTTTTTTGACTTTGAAATGAGATATATGAATATTATTACAATCTGATGAAGATTAAGCATGCGTTAAGACTCAAAAATATGAATGTTTTCGGAAAATGTTAAAATATTCAAATATTTAACCACCACTCACTCCAAAACGAAATAATCTTTTAACAAATTATTATTATTATTAATAGGTTGAGGCGACTCCATAGTCAGGCACTGCGACCTTAAAGATATTTTGTGCCAAAGCCCCAAAATTAAGACAAAAAATTATCTACTGTCTTAATGAGAGCTAGAACATATTTTTTGGTAGAGGTTCTGATATCGTTTGTTGATATGAACGGTTTTCTAAAAATACCTCTTCTTTGCCGAGCCAAGGCTGGACATTCACACAGAATGTGAAATGTCGTCTCATCATCCTACATACCAGGGATGCCAACTAATTTTTTCTCTCTCCCCGATAACCCTCGAGAAATTCCCCGATTTTTGATCGAATTCCCCGCATTGGTATAAAGGCTCTGGCACATAGAGTCCGTTGTGTACGTGACAACTACTATAAAATATATGAAATCGTATGTGGTGTGGTCCATACAACACGTATCCGCTGAACTAACGCAAGAAGTTGAGCAACTCCCAACTTTACCATAAGTTGAGAGAGTGTTGTGAGTGTGGCAGCTAGCAGATGATTAATTTTGTGCATGATGCATGATGTGTATGATTGTATATCCGTTGACGAAGTATGCATTGTGTTGCGTCTCCCCTTCACTTCCTTCTTGTCAGTTGTATACTTCGTTCTCATGTACACAACGGACTCTATGTGACAGAGCCTTAATTTCATATTATAACAGCGCTACACGCAGTTTCCATATAAACATTTTACAAAAACGAAATTGACCTCGGTGAGTGTTATTTTAAGTCGTCCCTTCTTCCCGTTCTTGGTCCAAAACTTAACAAATTTTTATGGGACTGGTAGATTAATAGAAACGAACTTTCTGACTCCGGAATTCTTAACGCTTATATGTTCAGCTCACTTTAGAACATTAAAGTTCTCAAAGGAGAAGACATGGAATTTCTTTTGACTCAAATAAAAAATGGCAAAAACTTTGTTTTTAACGTAAAAAAATTAACTTCATCTTCATCAATTTTTACAAAATACTTTCGAAAGTATGATATCTTTCAAATAGCACACTTTTTTAAAAATCGATTTCTCCAAACCAATAAATTGCAGGGCCTGCTTAAGAAAAGATAAAGATTTTAAGACCCAAAATATAAAATATTTCATAAGTTAAACGTTTTACATTACATAAAATTTGACAAAAAATATTCTACAGACTTTAATTACTAAAAGCTGAACGACTTCAAATTCCCCGCATAAAACAGCTCATTCCCCGATTCCCCGTACTAAGAATTCCCCGCAAGTTGACATCGCTGCTCCATACATAGACGACATTCTGTCTCATGTGATATATTTTGACAAAACTTAAGCGCGATTTTAGTTCTGTGTGCCAAACTTGAAGAAAATCGGATAAGGCCAATTTATACACACTTTCGAAAAATCTAAGAATAATCCGATTGAAAGATTAAAAAAACAATTCCCACTTTAGAGTTAAATTTAAAATTTTTTCTAGCTGATAAGAATGAAACACACTTCCATCACCGTTAACTTGTAGTTGAAAGCGTCTATGTACAATAAAAGTGTATGCACATGTGCGACAGTGTGTCAGTGGTGGATTTACGATACTCAATTTTTCTATTGCTTTTTCTTCTATTTCACTTTCATCTCAAAACAAAGACGCTATTTATAGAAGGAATTCCTTCAGTTGTTTGTAAATAAGTATAGGAAACTATTAACAAGTCGGCTTCACTTTTATGACAAGACAGATGCACAAACTTACAACCTATACCGTTAAGTTGTAAAGTGCTTGACACTTGTCGTTACAAAGACGCTTGCTTGTTGTTGTGGCATACACGGTAAATGAATATGCAATAAGGAAAAGTTTTTCATTAGAATAGTGTATCAACAACTACGAGTAGGCATCTATTTATGTGCTTTTTGGGATTCAAATGATTTTGTTTTAGTTATTTTTCGTTATCTGCATCCTACATCTACATGTCTAATTACTAAAACAATCACAGGTAAAAACAAATTGAAAGCAACTACAAAAGTTTGCAACATTATTGACACAACTAAATGGCTTCATATTTAGAATGTTCGTATGTATGTAAGTTTTCCGTTGATTGTTGACTAAACTAATGAAACACACCAATGAATGACTACATAAGTTAAAATCAAATATTAGCTCAAATTCACTTCCAGCTCGGTTATCTAATTCAAAATTGTAGCACTCACCTTTGCCGATGATGATAATGATGATGGTTGTTGATGATTCCATCGCTGCGGTATTGCCAATGAGTCTGCTGCATTTGATGAATCTAAACAAAATTCTAAGAACTAAACCAGTTGTTTTTACTTTTATTTTTTTTTTTACCTTTTTTAATTTTTTTAAGTATTTATTTTTTGTTTAACAGTTAAACAGTTAATAAATATAGATTAGTCATTTTTGTTGGCAATTCAAACACTGACACTTTATTTCTTGGTCGGTTATCTAATTCACTATTATAGTCTGATGATGATGGCGATTATTAATAATTCCATAGTTTGCGGTATAACCAATGTGACTGCTATATAAACAAAATGCTGAGTCTAACAGAAATTCTAAGAACTAGATCTCTTTTCTATTGACTTTCTTCTACAAACTTTTCCAACTTTTTTCTTAATCTTTTTTAACCCATTTTGAATATAAGTTGGAAACGGTGAGATTAAAAAAAAAAAAAACACAGTTTTCCTCAAATTATTCTATTTTTTCATATGTTTTTCTTTTAACTTTAAACCAGTTTTCCTATAATTTTAAGGTGGAGTTTGCTATTCTATCTAAATAAATTTACCATTTCAAATGTAAAAAAAAAAATTAATATTTTTATATTTGCTATTGTTTGTTAATTTTCATAAGCTATTCCAATTCATTAGTTCTTTTAGATAGATAAAACCTAATAATAACACTGCCCTACATGGGTTTTGCGAATATGATGATTCCTAGTGTTTCCGAATGAATTTTTCATGCAGAATACGAATCTGGGATCAAAAACTTCCCAACACGTCATGTTTTAGAGAAAAAAGGGGTTGAAATCCCTAAAACCAGAGTTTTTGGCCATTTTTGAAAGATTGTGGAGCTGAACCCTAATGTGCTACAAACTGTAAGTCCAACTATGAGGTATCACAATGGGCCATTCAGGCCTAAGATTATGAGTGCACTGAGAGGATTCGAAGTACCGGAGTACCTGTTGCAAATAATCGCAAACTACTTCGACAACAGAATTTTAATATACGATACTGATGACGGCGTGAAGCAGTATCGTGTCAAAGGAGGCGTTCCGCAGGGCTCCGTTCTCGGCCCAACACTATGGAACGCAATGTATGACGGCATCCTCAAATTGGATCTCCCGGAGGATACAACAATCGTAGGATATGCAGACGACTTCGCGATAGTGGCAGTAGCCAAGAACCTGGACTCGCTACAGGCTATATGTAACGATGTCATCTCAAGAGTGAGAAGATGGCTGTACAACTCGAAGCTGGAATTGGCGGAGCAGAAGACGGAAGTCGTGGTATTGAGTACCAGAAGAGCACGTGCAGAGCTGGTCATCACGGTTGGTGATCATAACATCACCTCGTGTCCACACATTAAGTACTTAGGAGTACTTATAGATTCTAGAATGACGTTCAAGGATCACCTGAAAGCTGCTAGTGGAAAAGCAGCACGAATAAACAGCGCATTAACACGCATCATGCCGAATATAGGACGCCCGCGTGAGGGCAGGCGCCGGCTGCTTTCAACGGTTACTACGTCAGTAATCTTGTATGCAGCACCTATCTGGGCGGACAGCAAGAAAACACACCAGAAGGATATCCGTGCGATATATAGGCTCAGTGCCCTGAGGGTTGCTAGCGCGTATCGCACAGTATCGGACGATGCTATTTGTGTCATAGCAAGTAAGGTGCCCATAGATTTACAGGCACAAGAGATGAAGCGGTTATATGGCCGTGACACAAAATCAACCGAAGCCATAAGAAGAGAAGAAAGACAGCGTACCATCATGGAATGGCAGGGAAGATGGGAGTCATCCGAGAAGGGTCGATGGACCTACAATCTCATTACGGATATAGAAGAGTGGATATCACGCAGACATGGTGAACTGAATTACCACATTACGCAGCTACTTAGTGGCCATGGGTGCTTCAAGCAGTACTTGCATAAAATCAACACCGGAGAAGAAGACCCGTTTTGCCCAAGATGCCCAGAGGAACGGGAGAACGCGCAGCATATACTTTTTATATGCCCACGTTTCAACAAAAACAGAGATGAGCTGGAGAAAGCCTTTGGAGAACCCCCTACAGAAAGGAATCTGACGACACAGATGTGTAACACAGCGGAAAAATGGAATGCAGCATGCAAGGTTGCTAAAGATATGATGACCACTCTGTATGATGCAGAACGTGCGCGCAAAGTCGAGCGCACGGCAAATACTACAAATACGGAGCCAGATATCGTCAACCGACGATAAAACCGAACAAAATTGGACAGAAACCAATACTGACGATTGAGCACTAAGCTCATTACGGCCTTCCGACGTAATACCTAACGGTGGTTCCGGGAGGAATATCCGTACGGACGAGAGGTGGTTTTAGCGTGAGAATGTCACGCACTGACTGGGTGGCTTTTTATGCTTTCCTCCTCGTTAAAAAAAAAAAAAAAAAAGGCCTAAGTGTGTCTCTCGACAGCCACTCCAACCTAACCTAACCTACACCCACGTCCATACATAATGAGGGTAGTTGGCTATACATCTGCAGTCAGATTTCAAACATTCAGAATGGTTTTATCAAATATAGAGGACGGATTTTATCTTGCTTATACCTTATACGGCCAGATAAGTGCAGTGGTCCGAAGTGTTTTAAGGGTCGCTGGTTACAAATCTACATTCAGGTTTCATAAATTCAAAATGGCGGATCAAATATGGTGGACGAATTTACGAATTTCTAAGATAAAATCAGTTCTGCGTATATTTTGTTCGTGCGTACATTTTAGCCCGTGACTTAGGGCTAATTTGAAAGGGCATCTTTTAGACTCTAATTTCTGATATTAGCAAAGTTTGTCAAAGCATGTCAGGGTTCAGCTCCACAATTTTTCACAAATGGCAGTGATAGTAAGTTTCTGACCACAGATTTGTGTTCAGCATGGGAAATTCATTTGAAATCGCTAGAAGCCATCTTATTCGCACAAGAAAAATTGAAATTTATAGGGCAGTGTAATTTTAAGTCTTAGCTGTTGTTTTAAAAGCAGCTTAAGCAAAAATATTAAATGGTCATTGTTTTTTGAATAAGTTTTAAATATGATGAATTTTCAAAGTTCCTGTATGAAAAATCATACAGATGTTCAAAATGGGTTAATAATGATTTTTTTTTTAACAGTTAAAAAGCTAATGAATAATAATTAGTCATTTTTGGTGACATTTCAAATACTGACTGTCAAGATTATAAGGCGGATTACTTAAAAGATGATGCACTGAAACTTAGTACTATTTTTTTTTTTAATTTTTATTATCTTTTAAAAATTCAATAGTTCGTCATATTAAAATTCTATGAATAATTTTGTCAATTGCGGTTATTTGTTTTTGTTTTTATTGATTACAATTATTTATTATTTGCTGTTTATGCATGAGTTTGGTCATCTTGAATAATTCAAATATTTAAATGCCACCACCCTCTAGTCTTAATTAATATTACGCGTACCTACTTTGAATAATTTATAAATTAGCGTTTTGTGACTCATTTAAATAATTGCCAATTTATGAATTGCTTTTCTAAAAAATGTTACTTACAAATATGGTGGCCTTGGTGCGCTATGTAGTATTTGATAGTGTGCTGGGCTGCTACACTGGATGCCCGGTTTCAATGCTCGGCACGAATAAAAACCAAAAATAAAAAAAAATGTTGCTATCGCAAACATTAAAGAGTAAAAATTGCCTAAGAAAAGTTTGTCACTTCACCTTTAAAAATATATCTCGCGCAACATAAATGGATGCGAGAAGCTTGGCCTGGGCCTTTCATGGGTTATTGTGCTACCTTATATAACAAGAATGAAGACGAAGTTAGTTACTAAGTGAGATTGAATTGAATTGAGACTGAAGCCTGTCGTTCTCACTTTTTCTTTTAATTTATGGCTAACTACAAATTTATATCAATTTTCAAAGAAATTATTCTGCAGTAAAAAGTAGAAATTATGATGCAAACATTAAAATCCATGAAAATTAGAACAATCGAAGAAACCACATCAAACATTACAATGCACTAATACTAACACTAAACAAAAACTGAAAAGATAAGTTCGGCTTGCCCGAATAAAAAAAGCGCTACCTGGTAAATATATGCACCTGCCATATGCAGGTGGTTTCATACGCAGAATTTAAAGTGAAGTTCAAACGTTTTCGAACTCCATTTTGATTGAAATCTATAGACTTACAAAATATGGTACCGATATTTTCATTGGAGAAAGTGAAAAGTGCTAAAATAAAAGTAGGAAGAGTAAGCAATCGATACTCATTCTAATTTAAATTCTTGATTGATCCCGTTGATTGAGTTAGTATTATCTATCTCCGAAATTCAGTGCACTGGAACATTATAATTAGGATAAAAGAACAAGGAATTAAGTTCTTGATTCAGATACCTAATAGTTTATGTAGAAATGAAAATATGAAAATGTAAAAATATTAAATTCCAAACTTGTGTGAATATTCTAAAATGACTAAGTTTGCTACAGTCAAAAAACTGTTTCAAAACATGCACCTGTATAAGTTCTGTAGTTTTTTCATGTAGTGTGGAGTTTAATTTGACTATTATAAAGGATATAAATAAAAGGCGCGGGTGGCGTGCAAATTCAAATAAAAAACGGGAACAGAAAATTTATTACTTGACCTACAAACGAGAGAGAGAGAGAGAGACGTTTGAATGAATGCATAAGAATTTATTTAACTTAATTAATATGAAAAAAAAAACATGAATTTTACGACAAAGGGGGGCACTGAAACCATAGATACAGGACGAATACAAACAAATAAAATATAGAACAACACATGTTTGTATGTGTTGGGGAAAACTATAGTTTTAAGCTAACTATACTTTAATTTTTCAAAAATAAATCTCTTTTATTGAATATTCAATTGGATTGAATGGGTGATGGGTTTTTTGAAAAATCCAAAAAAATTTTTGAGTCGATTGTATATGTTGATAAAGTGTATTCAATGCTTTTTCCACTTGAATTGATGAATAAGATATCAAGAACCATTAGTAAATAAACTAAAATTTTGAAAAAAATACAAACTGCAAACTTTAGCTATCGTCATATTATGACTGACACTTTGCACTTCACCCAGATATGCCGAATGTCCTATATGTAGTACACTTCAGAAATGTTTAATTTTGATTACATGAGAATAAATCCAATAAAAATCATTATTTTCTGAAGCATTCTGCATTTAGGCCATTGGGCATGTCTGGGTTAATGTATCAAATAGGCTTAAACAATCCGCATTTTTGGCAATGGGTGCTAAAAGGATAATATTCCGGGAATATGTATTATGTTGTCCTCTCTTTTTAGACAACAATTTGAATATTATACATAATAAACCCAATTTATATATAAAAGTTGTTGTTTTTTCTCATAAAAATTACATTTTGTACGAGAATTCAATAAACTGCCAAATCGCTATTTTACTTAAATTCGCCATATTTATGGAATCTTAACCCTTTTCCAATCGCAATTTCAATTCCTCTACTAATTGAGTTAATTATCACAACAAAAACATGCGACTGACCTAAATTTCTGACACTTCTTATGGCATTCCAACACACGAGCGAACATAATTTGCGCGTTTGGCTGTCATTATTCCCAGAACTCCTAAGAATGTTCGCCTTTCTTCCTGTTATTGTTGTTGGTATATAATTGTAATTGTGTGCTGCGCAGTATTTGGCTATATCCTGCCTGTTAAAGTTTTTGTTCTATTTATCCATTTGCTCCATTTATTTATTTTTATTTTGCGCGCACATAAAAGTTTTCTATTCCTATGGTTAGGGATGGGTAATAAGGGTGAGTGGGTGAATATGTATACATAGTATATGTTGTGAACTCCAGCGTTTCCTTGTAGACTTTTAGTATTGATTAAAATTTTGCTCGTCGTTGCCTCTGACGCAACTAAAAATTTTTATTTATATGTCATTGCAGAAACTGAGAAAATATCCTTCTTGTTATGCGTATGTATGTATGTGTCTGTGAATGTGTGTTTGTATTTTGGTTTGTTTGTATATGTACTTTGTCACATTTTGTGTTGTTTATTTTTGGTATTTGTTGATTGGCGCCAATGTGACTATGCATAATTTTATCGCATTATTTAATTTAACGATGCTAGATATTTTTTTATATTATTTTTATTTGGGTCTTTTTCGAAGAGTTTATTCACTGCTGCAAATTATTTGTGTCCAAGGTTAAAGTGATAAAAAAACAGAATAATTTCTTTAATCAAAATTTAAAAATTATTACTGGAGTAGGGGCATTTGGCCATTATTTTAGTCTTTGGTAATTGATTTTTTCGCATTAAATTTATGCGCTAAATGATTATGAGAGTATCTATCATAGCCAAAAATTAGAAAACTCTGGTCATAAGTATGGAACTTTATTAATATTATTTAGTATACTATGAAATATGATAATAAAGTTTCATATGCATGTATTTTCTCTCTATAGGAAAAGCAGACAATCTTCCTTTGAGCTTTTAACTTCTATCTACTTATAATGAAAAGTGGAACCCTTAAGAAGAATAAGAAATGAAACAGTCCTGAAAAACCGATACAACCTTCATCATGGTTTTTCATTAAACTAATCAGGGGACAGAATAGAGGACAAACAATTAAAAATTTGTCTTTCCTTTATTGATATTTTTTGTTGATAAATAAATACAAAACAAAAAATTATTGAAATTTCAATTCCAATGGGGGGAGTTTAACAACCAAATAAGGAGTGAGATTGAAAAAATCTTAACACACGTTTTACCTAATAATTTTTTTTGGGTGTAAAATTTAAAAATTCTTTTGGTGTAGTTATATTTGAAAAATATGTCAGTTGTTATTTTTAATGACAAACATGTTGATTTATTGTGAGTTTGATCAAAATGAGTGAAGAAAAAGAAGTACGTCTTAAAATTATTAAAAAATTTCCAAAAAATCCAAATTGTCCTGCATAAAATTGGCCAAAGAATTAAAGGTCTGCCGTCAAACTATTTCCAATGTTATTAAACAGTTTCAGGAGAATTTGACCAGCGATGGGAAACCTGGTTCGGGAAGAAAACAAGGACTACATGATATTGGGAAAGCCAAGAAAATAGAAAGCATATTGAAAAGATCTCCAAACACATCTGGTAGAAAAGCTGCCCGGTTAGCTCAGTGCTCTGAATATTTGGTGCGAAAAGTTAAAGCCAATGCAGGTTTGAAAACATACAAAGTCCAGAAAGTTCCAGACAGGAATGCCGCCAAAAGTAGGGCTCGGAAATTAAAATCGAATTTCATACAAAAATATTCATGGCAGATTTTACGCAGCTTCCGGGTCAAAATTTTTATGTTGCTGATGCTCCAGGAAATGTCGAAGAACAATCTAGAATCCGAAAGCAGACAAAATTTCCTAAACAAATTTCTGGTATGGCAAGCTGTATGCAGTTGAGGCAAAAGAAGCAAGTCATTTGTTACAGTGGGCTCTATAAATACCGAAATATACATCAAAAAATGTTTGAAAAAAATACTTCTTTCTTTCATAAGAGAGCACAATGTGTCCACATATTTTTGGCCCGATTTGGCATCATGTCACTATGGCAAGAAAGCTCTGGAGTGGTACCAAAGTAATAACATAGTTTTTGTACCAAGAGAGGCCAATCCTCCAAATTGTCCGGAGCTAAGACCAGTGGAGAGATATTGGGCTCTTGTGAAAAGAAACTTAAAGAGCACAAAAAAAGTGTCCCAAAATATCGAAGATTTTAAAAGGAGATGGGCAAACTGTTCCAAAAAGATATCTGAAACAACTATAAAATCTCTAATGAAAGGCTTTCAAAAAAAAGGTCCACGAGTTCATAAATAGTGGTTAGAACCATAAAAAATCAGAATTCTAAGATCAACCGTTTAAAAATTATTGAATTATATATATGTTAAGATTTTTTCGATCTCACTCTTTATTATTCAAAAATATATATATATGGGACATTCTCTGTCAATGGGAGACCCCCCCTCCCCTGTCCAAAATTGGTTAAGGTATTTTAGGGCATGTTTGGGCTCAAATAAAAGCTTATTATCTCTAGTTTCGAATGCAATAAGGCCTTTTTTGATTTTGCATGATGGCGGACCAATATGGTGGCGGCAAGTCTACCACCTCACCATAAAATAAGAGTTTCATCAAGCGTACGTTTACCCAAGTCATCATTAAAAAACTGATAAAGTTTTTTTCGTGTATTTTTGTTTCGCTGAATATGAATCCAGGATTATTTTTCACGGGGAATGTTACATGTTGTCCCTAAAATCAAAAAAGGTCCAAAAAGGCTGTTTTTCGGGTCTTACGCCTACCCAAGTCACCATAAACGGAAAAAGCCTATTTTTGTGTAGTTTCAGCTGATGAACACAAATCTAATATTATTTTCCACGGAAAATGTTACATGTCGTCCCTAACCTCAAGAAATTAAAAATCCCAAAATACTTTTTTACGTGTCTCACGTGTCCCAAGTCACTAAATCTACACCTAATGTGATCGCCTAAAAAACTGATTTTTTAGAATTTTTTTAAAGAAAAGTATTGCATCGAATGCTTGTGCATATTTGTGCATTAATAATGTATACATAGTAATTTTTCTGAATGAAAAAGTTTGATTTTCAGCAAGTTATTCGCCATCTACCAAGACTTCAAAAAAAAAAAATTTCCCCACTGCTGCAGCGGCTTTTACAGCACCTGAAATCAAAAAAAAAAAAATCATTAAACTAAAAGGTATCACCTATACAATAACCCAGGATTGTGCGAAAAAACTGAAATTTAACAAAATGGCAGAGGTTTAAAAAATTTTAAAATTTCTGAACAAAAATAAAATCGATCAGATGATTTATAATAGAATCAGAACTGCATCAAATTTTAAAAATGTAGTTTTGACAAAAAATACGTTTAAAGATAAAATTATTGATTTAGAAGGCTGTAGTTCAAAAACTATTTGAGATCTCCACTTGAAATTTTAGTATGTTTTTTTAAGGTATAGACTATCGAAAAATTTATCACACTAGGTGTGCCCTTAAGTCATATGAAGAAATACTCTTTAGGCTTTCATTCAAAAATTATCTGATCATAATTTTATTTGAGAGTTTAGTAGTTATGCCCCTTTTAGGTTCTGTTAACTCTGATATTTTACTTATAATTTAAT
Organism: Toxonevra muliebris; assembly: GCA_963691655.1. NCBI lineage: Eukaryota > Metazoa > Arthropoda > Insecta > Diptera > Pallopteridae > Toxonevra > Toxonevra muliebris. The sequence continues at coordinate 47,432,588 of OY829327.1, forward strand.
CAATAATATCCGATACAGAAAAAAATCAAATATATTTATTTTAAGATTTTGAAAAACTAAACTCCTTGTCAAAGTATTTTTTATTATCTTTACATTTATTAGTGTAACTACAATTTTATTCCAGAAGATCCAGAAGAGCTACCATATCATATTATATATCAATTTAAATAATAGCTTGACGAGTAGGTTAGCCAAAATTATAAGATTTAAAATCGGTTTAGCCAATTCCAAAATATTAGTGTCGGAAGTTTTTTAAAATTCGCTCATTGAACAAAGCATTGCATTCATTATTGTAAAAATCATTGCTTAAGAGGGAGTAAATAACAAATGAGAGAGAGAGAGAGAGAGAAGACGTGAGTAAAGGCATTTCTCAGAATTATCTAACAAAATATCTGCATACACAAATAACAAAACAAACTCCAAAGAGTAGTTTGATTCTCTTTTGATATTTGTTTTTCATAAAGAGATTTCTTCCGCAAAAAACTAGCCTCAGTTACTGGGGCCTTACCGACTAGTTATTATTATTTGGGATAAAATCTGCCATTCGTTTTGTACGGGATAAGGCAAATTTTTTTTTTGGTTTAAAATGAATTGATTGCAAGTTATAAATTGAAGCAATTAGCTACTTTGAGACAGTGGCTGATACAGAAAACATTGTTGAAGGGGAAATAAAAAATAAAAATTCTCCATATGAACCAAAACGCGGGCTGGACTGTTTTTTTTTTTTTTTGCTTATTCATAAACTTTATTTCGATGACTAACAATTTCAAAGGTATGGCCATGTGAAAACTTACTGGTACGTTACGTATTTTGGGGAAACCTGGTTCTTGTAGCAAAGCATTTCACAATTTCTATGATCTATTTCCAAGGTGAAGATCGTGGAAAATTTAACAATAGGATACATTAGTTCAGTTTTCGGTTTTAGATTGGTTTATAATAGGTCGAGAATTAGTAGAATTTTAAGAATAATTTAAGGTCGCTGATCCCTACCCTGTATTCAAATTTTTCCCTTTCAAATCTCAGATTTTCTTTATATCGACCCGAAACCTATTATTTTGTTTTTTTGGTGGATTTAATTTTCTACCTGAGGATAGAACCCGTTGAACTGGTACTTGGGTCACGTATTTAAGAACTAAATCACCGAAATGATCCATTTTATTAGAACAATCCTTTGGACATTTTTTAAGAATTTAACCCCATCTGGGAATTGAACCTGAGGCAGATGGAACTCCAGTCAAGCACTCATCCACGAAGTAACCATTGTTGAACGTCGTCAAGTTGTTTCTAAACTAGCAGCTTCTGTATGAGATTAATTTGACGCTAAAATGGCAGTATCGTCAGGATAAGTAGCTATAGTAACACCATTAGTTTCAGGCAAGTCGCAGGTAAAAACCGAATAAAGAACACTGCCCTGTGGCACTCCTGCTTTCACTTGACATTTGGCTGATGTTTCATCATTTACTTTGACATAGAATGATAGGACTTTAAGACCAAATAAAATGGAGCTGGAAGTAAATTTTTTAATTTGTATAACAGCCCTTGATGCCAAACTTTTTCGAACGCTTCTTGAATGCCCAAAAATATGGCAGAGCAATATTTTTTGCGTTCCAGAAAGTCCGTGCTTATGACGATTGGTGATGGAACTATATTCTTATTTTCTTGTATTATTAACAATCTACTACTTCGAATATTTTCGAGAATATTGCTAGCAAACTTATAAGTCTATATGAGGGCACTGAGTTTTCAGGTTTATTTGGTTTAGGTATCAATATTATTTCATCATATTTCCATTGAAAGGAAAGTGGTTTAATCAGCAAGATTATTCATTATTCTTATAATTGAAAGTAAATCGTAATAACTAAAAACAACAATAACTAATTAGGTTCACCTTTTTGCCTGTTTAAGTTATTAAATTTTTAAGTGTTTGAAAATCTTTTGGGGGGGGGGGGGGATTTCTCCCTTTTTCTGAGTTCTCGCGCCCACTACTTTTGACTGCACAAAATTGCATCGTTAATAACTCGAAGAAATATCAAAATTTTTCAATAACTACGTAAAATAATTTCTTTATTTTACCATAAAAATTACAGACTTTGTGTTTTTGTGGCTTTCCAGAAAAAACTTGCACTAATTTTCCATTTTAAAAAATTATTGAATCGAAAATTAAATCAAATATCATTAGTTGCATTTCCGGTGAAATTTTATTAAATTAACAAAATTATATCATCAAAAAGAAATAACATGCTAGCGTTAGCTTATCATTAACATTTCAAACATTTTAACATTTTCGATGATGTCATCAATTGAGGAAATGTATCTACATGAGTACATCACTGTTAATTGGTATGAAATGAAGTGAACAGCTGTTTGGGCTTCCACCACCACCAGCACCACTGTTACCATTACTACAGCGACTGTCATGCTGTTAAATTGTATCTATGTGTGTGTGTATCTGTATCTGCTGCAGTGCTGAAACATTTTACCGGCAACAGCACCAGAACAGCAGCAGCAGCAGCAGACTGACAGCAATCGCGCATTGCGACAATATTCCGATTTGAATTTTAGCGCCGCCAACGAAACGAACGAACAGTCTGCAAAAGTATCTACAGCACGAAGGTTGTAGAGTACACACGCGCTCAAACGTTTCATATTTAGATTCAAATTTGGAGAAGAGAAGATATTTAATTTGTTTACAAAAGTATAAAATTGTATGTGATAATAATAAAAAAAATTTTGAATACTTTGAATTTTAATGAGCAACGTGCAAAAAGAATGCTTATCTTGAAAAATTCTAAAAAATGAATAATAAACATATCTATTAGAAATTTAGCAAACGCAAAGTGTGGGCGCACTAAAAAAAACGCATACCTATTTCTATTTAGTGGTCGCCGTGGCGTAGTGGTTATGGGCTGGACTGCTATGCAGGGTGCCCAAATTCGATGCTCGACACGGTTTAACATCCAAAATAGAAAATAAAAATATTGCTGGACTCGGCATAAAATTTTAGGACCCATCCATTTATTTACAAATATAACTCGCCCAATATGAATAGATGCAAAAGCTCGGCCTGGGCCCTTCATGGGCAGTTGTGCCATAATATGCATACATACTTGTATTGAGGCAGAATATTTGTTATTGTTTTTCTTTATGATGAATATAGCTTTTTTTCTGTTGTCTGTTGTTTGTTTTTCACTTGTGTTTAAGTTAGCCGCGCGTAACGTGAGTGAATTTTAAGTTCTATGCAAAAAACAGGTATTAATAACAACAACAACTACCAAAAAATTATTAACAAATAAAACAGAGACACACACAAAAAAAAAAAAACGTTTTCCATTTTTTATAGATATTTTGTAGTTTTTTAATTTTAATTTTTTTTTTTTTCAATTTTGATTACGCGTAAATAACAAAAAAAAAAATTGAATTTGATTTCATCGTGTGCAACTCAAAGAAATAAAAACTTTTCGAGGGCAAATTTTGTTTTCGATTTGGTTCGATTTGTATGGAAATTTGTTGTAGTTGTTGTTTGTTAACTAAAAGCATGTGATTTTGAGTTTTTCCAATTTGGTTTTTTTATTTTTTCATTTGTTTTATGAGAAATTGTTGAAATTTTTTAATTTCGGTGTTAAAATTTTCAAGTGTTCCGAAAAATTACTTACATATGTACAAGAAACAATGTGTGTTTGAACTTTCTTCTAAAAGAAAGCACGAATATTGAGTTGATTTTAAAATAATTTGAACGATTGAAATGCATTCGATTTTGAAATTTGTTTGCTGCCAATTGAAGTGGCAATGGCAATAGTCACACTGATTATATCGGCAGCGGCAGCAGCAGCAATATTTTAATGAAGAGAAAGGTGAGCAAGAATTTGAATATTTTGTAATTTTATGATTTTAATAAATAGCAATTTAAAATATCAAAAATTAACTGAAATATACTACAATAACAAGTATTAAAAACTATCCCAGCTGTAAACAAAATAGTTATTACAGTAATTCCCGCTTAATTGGGTCGATATAAATTCACAATTGCTTAATTTACCGAGGAATGCAATTAACAGAGAAATTTGAGTGCTTTTTGAATTGCAAAACAGAAAATTTCCAATTTTCCCACAACTAAACGGGAAACGTAATTAAGTAAATTAACCAGGGATTACTGTACCAAGTTCCTGCAGTACTACTTGAAAAAATGTGCTTTTAAAAAAAGTTTTTGCTTTTTATTTTTGCTGTTGATTTTTGCCTGGAACTCTGTAAATTTTGATGGACTTCGTTTTGATATTGATATATTTCTTCAAAGAAGTTGCACATAATTGAACATACTGAAAGTTAGTTAAATCAAGCACTAGAGTAACCAAAAAGGGGGGGGGGGAGGGGGTTGGGTTGAGATAAAACCATTCTCCTCCTTCATGATAAATACTCCAGCCATTATGATCATTTTAAATAAATTAAATGAAATTTTGAAGGAACAAAAAGTCTGAATTCTTCTTAACCGTTCTTTGGGTGACAAGGTACCGGGTACCTTTTTCGTTTTTAAATCAAATGTTTTGTTGTTTATAACTCATAACTTTTTATTAACTTCATATTGTTATAATTTGTATTCCATTTGATTTCTTTTAGTGGGTCTGGTGGGTTAAAACCTTTTTAAACCTTTACTTGGGTGAAAAATTGTGTTTTTTTTGTCATCCAGAGAACGGTTAATCCGCTGGTAACTTCAGGTATCGACCTTTTGAATTAGAAATTTTTTTCAATTCCTTTCAATTCTACTAAAATTCCAATCATTCTCGAAAACATTCCTGAAATTCGCAGTCTTAATATCAATTATCAGCTTCTGAAATAGACTCCTGAATATTCTCAAAGAGCCTGGAAATGATAAAAGACATTGTCCACTTCTGGAAAAACTTAATGAAAGACTTATATAACGAGGTACTTTATAATACCGTAAACTAGATTGGAAATTGTTTTTACTGCAGGCATAAAAGGTACACCGAATTAACTTGGTTGCTTTTTCGTGCCCCTGGAATCGAAAAGTGATATTAAAGGTTTAACGATTTTATATCTGAATTCCAGTTATGTCAATGAAAGGTCGTAATTTTCTTGTAATTTCATATCTGAATTCAACGCAAATTAAGGGAGTTAACCTAAATTATTTTTTAATGTTGCTACTGAATTCGTGTCTACATATTTTGAAAAAGGCTGCTCGATTTTGCTACTGGGTAAACAATTTGAAACTTTAAAAAGCCATAAAATTAAAAGTTTTATTATTATTTTTAAATTTAAATTCCTCATTTTTATTGCTATTTCTGTTTTGCTCCATTGAAAAATATCGATCGAGCATATCAAAACGAATGTGTCCTTCGCCAAGAAAGCAACAACAACAACACTAAAAGTAATAAAAGTACAACTGCACCCAACAAAAAAAAAAAGAAACAAACAACAAATCAACGAAATCCTTGCACAAGGACACATTGCAGATGATTTGAGTTTACTGCAGCAACAGAAATCGAAACAGCAGCCACTCCTCATACTCTTTAGCACTAGCACTACTCAGATTTCTGCACTCAAAGGAGGTAAACGTTGTTATTTTAACAAGCGTAATCAAATGTTCTTGTTGACAGCGAATGGCTGGCTGCAATGCAACATTTTGGAGCTTGCAACACTTTGCACTTGCACATGGTTTATTTCTAGTTTGCAGCAGCAACATTTCTGTGCATTTTTTTTTTACAAGTGCTTATATTTAAATGCGAGGATGTGTGTGTGAGTGTGCGGGCGCAGATATCATTTAGACGCTTGTGGCAACACCTTTCGGTGCAGCATACATACACACACATACTCACTGCAACATTCGCTTTTAGCCGGCTACCTGCTGTTCGCTGTCAGTGGGTGTTGCGTTGCAGCCTCCTTACACTCCATGCACCGGGCTGCATATGGATATGCCCCATACAAGCACATATTTACATACATATGTATGTATTTGCCCCATACATATATATACAAATGTATATGCCTTTTGACTTTCTGTATGTGCTTTTATTTTGTTTTTCACTTTATTTTGTTTTTATTTTAAATAGCTTAACAACTGACGAATGTTGCGTTGTCGTCGTCTGTGTGGCTAGCTACTTTAACTTTTTTGTTGTTGTGTGCTGTTGAAGTTGCACATTACATATTTTTGTTTTTATTTTAAATAAATTTCGTGTTTGTTTGTGCGCCTTAATGATTTTTTCTTCTTTACATAAATGAAATTGTGCTGTGTGTGAACTTAATTTATTATGTTGACCTATTTTCACATTCATATCCCCTCGCACGCCTGCAATGTGCAACGAAAATTAGGTGCGATTTTTCCGTTGTTCGATGTTGTAGTAGTCTGTTTTTTTATTACATTTTAATTAATCCCAATTTGGCGATTCACTTTGCATACAAGTGCAGCCGCATTTGCATTTCGATTTCGTATTTTTCCCAAAAAAAAAATATTTAAAATAAAACAACGAAGCTGTAAAAAAGGAATTTAAAAATAATAAACTAAAACTAATTAAGTTCAACACTAAGTTTTTGATCTCTTGGGAGGAATCATTTATATTGTGCTCATTATTTTTTTAGTTGGGGTATCTACTTCATTATAATTATGTTCATAAGCATTGATTGCGTAGGGCGAGACTTTAATGATAACGTTGCAATAGAAATTGATAAAAAGAGCTAAGTTTCAAAGTTGAATGCAAGCGTGCAATCATTTAAATGCATTAAAAAGTAATAGAATTTAAATCATGTGAAATATTTGGGATAGTGTAACTGAAACTGAAACTATGTGAGGACATAAATTAACTCGGAATTGATTGAAATTAGCTAATAATAATAGACCATAATCGATCTGTTGCGCTCTATAGTAGGAAGCGTCAGTCATATTCACTGCATACAATATGCTGAAAAAATCGTAAAAAAATATTCGAGGAGCTCCAAATCAAAACGCAAGTTCAGTGTCGTTTATTGCGTTTTGATTTGGAGCCTCTCATTTATCTGCTGACATTATTTCTAAAGAGACTATTTCCTCATCTCAGGGGTTGTAATTTTTCAATTATTTTTCAGCAATCCCAAACAATAGACGATTACATACTAATATGTTAAATTTTAAATATTTAAGTCATTAATATTACGAGTATCATATTTCAAGATGAGGGCAGGGCTCACAATCATTTTTTGATCTTGTTTTCTCAAAAATGTATGTATTTGTTGTAGTACACAGCAACATCAATTTGCTATAAACATTTCAGTTGATGTTGCAGGAAATTACTTATAGGCACATATATTTATCTATGTATCGTTATCTCGGGGCAAACGTATGCTCATGTTCATTCTTAACGGCATATGGGTTTTTTTTTTTTTTTTTTGCGAAATCTGATAACAAATTAAACAAAATCGTTCTAGTGTTAAATGATATTTTTTATACTTTTATATGCTTATAAACGTAGAGGCCTATTTTCAGTTTGTGAACATATAATTTAGAAAAAGGTAATCGATCTTACACTATGGTGCAAAAATAAACAAATGAAATTCAACTTTTTGTTGCACAGAGTTCTGAACAACTTTTTAAAAGTCTTTTTTTTTTTTTTGTCCTACGCATGAAACGGAATTAAAAAAATCAGAGTTTATAGTCAGTCATTATGTATTCATCCCCAAATTCTTGATAACGAGTCTTCTTGGTCTTCATATCCTTTTCGTGCTAAAATCTAAGTAAATTCTTGCGATTCCCTAAGTTATGGGATGTAAAATACACATCAATGACTATTTATTAATACTAATTCATAATACTTTTATCAACATTACTTGTTCAATTTTGGACTTGCTACATATCATTGGATTTTAAAAAAAAATTTTAAATTTTTTATTCAATTTTCATGTTTAATGAAGGGTGTGAATAGTATATTCCAATATAATCCATATTGAAAGTCACTAAAATGCAGGGACCATATGAACAGCGTTATACAATGGAAGTCGGACTGTTTTTCTTTTTTTTTTTGTTTGTTTTGTAAATCGGTCTTTACAGCAAATAAAAATAGTTATGACAAAAGAGATCTTCTTAGATCTAATTTATTAAAATATATTGGTTTAAAGCCCATATTTTGTTATTTGATTTAACAGAAAATCTTCCGGTTTCTTGAGAAAATATGACTGCGATCCTATGAAATTTAATCGCATCTAACTAATCATTAAAATTATTTCAAGTGTATAAGCTTCGCCGGAAAACTAGTACTAGGGTGGAAAATTGAACAAGAAAGGCTGTGAACTTTTTTGTTAATTAATTAAATAGAAAATTAATAAAATTAATAAAGAAGAAATTTTTAAAAATTTTTCCCAAATTAAATTATTAAATAAATAATTGTTGAAATTACTTGCTGCTGCAAAAAATAAATCTTTTTCCATAAGATGCATTTCATGTGAAGCGGACAACGTAAAAAAATGTGAAGTTCTGAAATTCGGCTTAATTGAACTTTTAGAAAATATGAATGTGGACACATAATTTTTTTTTTGTATGAAGTCTATTTGCCAAGTTATGGGATCTGCATTAGTTTAGGAGATACATGAAATAAAGTACATAGCTACCACGCTCAGTGCGACACCTATGTATCTATCTCCTAAACTAATGCAGATCCCATTTTGAAATTTTAAGGGTATTATTTAAATACTTTTAGCTAAATTTTGAAAAATAATTTTTTAAATGGTCAAAGTTATTAAAATTCCGATTTTAAAGTTTTACTTCCGGTTTGGTGCACAACAAAAATTTTGATTTCCGGTCTGATTCCATAATTGAAAAGAACAGTGGATTTCCTATTTAAATTACCATGTTCAATATTTTATTGTAAATTTGCTTAATTCTAAAAATTACTTTTGAAAAGTCAATATTTCAAATACGTCAATTCTTTAAAAATCCATAACTTGGTAAATAAACTTCATACAAAAAGAAATTGCGTGTCCAAATTCATATTTTCTACAAGTTTCAATAGGCCGGATTTCAACGAATTTCAGAACCTTACTTTTTTTTGGTTGTCCGCTTCACATGAAATGCATCATAACTTTAGTATATTATTTTTTGTAGTGACTAGACTATGTATAAACATTTGTTCACTTTTGCTCCCTACTGTATTTGCAAAACGAAACACTATATTTGGGAGTAGTGAAGTGTAACTTTTATTATAAAAATAATAAAAAAATGTGCTCGTAATTATACACATACATAATTTTGTATACCCACAGAAAAATGATCATAAAAATAAATTAGCGTATGATATGAGAAGTGAGATCAAGAGCTAAATGGCTAAGTAGATATTTTATGATATTAATACACCGAGACTTGAAAAATATTTAGCAATCTTCAACCAGAGTTAATCCTTTAGAAACAGTTGCTGGTTTTTTCACTTCAAGAAAATCATTTCTTCCACAGACTTCAGTTGTTCACTTGTAGATCTTGAAAATTGATATTTTGCGTTCTTTCTAATCAGCAATGAAAATTTATCCGGACTATTTTAAATCAGTTCTATAATGGAGAGACAATAAATAACACACTAAGACTTAAGGCCTTTTTTTCAATGTCTGGTTAAGCCCTAAACTTTAACCTACCGTTAGCAGCATTAGCTAGTTCTGATAAGTGCTTTGTGCATTGAGAAAACGACCCTTAATATTGTGTTGATTGGCTCTTCTTTTCTACTTTTACCTAGGTTCTTTGAGCTTAAAAATGTTTTAGCTATAGACATAATTGCTTTTCCATAAAAATTTGATAAACATCTGTAGTAAAAATTTAGTTGAAATTAATTAATTGAATATGTGCAAATATTAATTTTATATAAAGTAAGTAGATACCTATTATAAAAATCACAATTACATTTATTTACCTACTTTAAATAGTATCGGAAGTCCCCCTCTCTTTCACGTGTTAGTTTTAATGAGTACAAAGGACTTGGTATTAAGAACACAAAAACCTATTAACAACAATGGCTTTCTGCTGCTGTTGCCAGCTAGATGCGGCTGAAAAGTGCAATTTTCCACTTTTGTAAACAATAATAAAAGGCACGTTGCAGTAATAACACAAAAAATTCAGGGGCAGGAACAACAGACGTAGGCAGACGGAAAAATTAAGTGCAGCTGTCCATTAGAGATGATGAGATAAGTTCAATAAAAATAAAATGAAGCGCAAAATTAAAGGATAAAAAAACAGAATGCATTGCGCACAGACTTAAATACATAAACACACATCATGTTCATGCGACAAGCAGGAGTCTTTCTTTGCTTTGCGTTTAACGATTTACACGAGTGTAATTTGAAAAAGAAAAAAATCATAGCAATCTTTTAGGCACACAAGCATGATGGATGGATGGATGATGACGTAGTTGATTTTTTTTTTATCCTCATGTTTTCTTCTTGTAAAATCACTGTGGCACTTTAGTGCTAAAGTGTGAAGTGCCTTTTCAATTTTGTTTACTTCTTCTTGCTTCTTCTCTTGTTTTCAACTTGTTATCCTTTTGCTGAGTGCTGTTCTGTTCTGCTCTTTTACTTGTTAAGTATTCTTATGTTTTGGTTGATGCCACAACTAATTTAGTTGCCATAATATTTCGTTAACCTATTGATAAGTGGCTTGTGGTTGTACTTAAGTCTTTTTAATATGGTCAGTCATTTGGAGATTTTCAATTCAATTTTGCTTTTTATATTACAGCTTAGGCCCTTGAACTTATTGATTAAAGTCTCAAGTGATTTTTGAAAAGGTAAATTCATTAATATTAGTTACTTTTATGTTTGAAATTCTAGAAAAAATGAACTAAAGCATTCCAAAACTTAAATATTTCTCTTTATTTAGCTTTGACTTTCATTTGAAATTTTCAAGTACCTAAACTTAAAAATTTTTCCATGACCAGCAAAATTAAATGTAAAACGAATCTGCAGATATTTTTTGATACCTTTTTAGATTTTGAAGTATTTTTGATAAAGCTCTAAAAAGTAAAATGCTTATAATTCTATCTATATAAACCTAGTTCAAGAGTTATAGCTTAAATTAAAAATACTAGAAACTTGGGGTTAAAAGCAGCGAAAACGATTCAAAATGAAAAGAAAAGATGAAACTTCGTAACCAGAGATAAGTTGTTTTATCCACAGTCCACAGATATGAATTATTATAACAAAAATCAACATATTCTTCATTTCGATATCGATCGAAAGTGTATTGAAGTGTATTTTGTTTGATTATTGAACATACTAAACCAAGTCTATAAATTCTCAACTACAATATCAGCTTAAAATAGATCGAGCTTTAGAATATCCCTGTATGTCTCACAAAATTTCTTAAAACTATCAATATGGTAACTATAGTATTTACGTATTCGCAGTCCTTTCAAATTCACCGCTTTCCTTGAATGCGAATATGTACAACGATTTGGTAGGTACGCTCCTTTTTTCCAGCTGTGCAGTGCGCTATCAATTTTCAACTATCGATTTCACATTATTCTTGATGTATACAGTTTAAATATGTATTCTTTAGTTTTTAAAACAAAAACGAATAAGATAAAGGTAAATATCGATTTATAGTTACCTATTGAAAAAGATTTCTGTTGTGACAGAATGCAATTTGTTTTTCCTGCCATCATAATTTATTGCTTTATTCTTTTTTCAAGAGTTTATTAATAACTTTTCATCATTGCCCATACATAAATATTTTCATTTTTATTCACATTTTTTATTTCATTCCCGTGACAAATTTTTATGGTTTTTTAATAACAATATCGAAGGGTGACGGCTTCTTGCTTCTTCTAATATTACCACCATTTAAATGGCCTCCCTTTCTTTTTTCGTTTTGCGCGCCCCTTTGTGCAAGTTTCAACTTTCACCTGGTTTGGATATGCGTACATACATAGAATTTTCTATTTGCATAGAAAGTAGCAAACCTAAAGAGTCTAACCTATAATTTACTTTTGTTAAAAGTTTTGTGGTTTCTAGGTATGCACATATTTGTTTACAAATTTGTTGATAGTATCCTTTTCTCCTTTGTTTTTTTTTTTTCTACTGTACATATATTTGTAATAACAGGAAAAAGGTGTTTACCACAGAAGCCACATAATTTGCATACATACTAGTATATGAAAAAGGTTTTTTTTATTTATGTAAAACAATTCGTCGAATTTTTAGTTGTAAATTTAATATTATGTAAGAAAAAGGGAGCACATTTCATAGAACTTTAAATGATATACTAGAAAATATGAATTATAATATCTGCATACATATGTGGGTATCTCAATTCAAATCCATTATATCGAATTAGCATCTATGTAAATATAATTGGTTGGTAGTTCCAATTACATATTCCCTGTTGCCTGCATTCACTACATTTTGGCACATTGTCTGTTTGTTGGTATGACGATTATTTGTGTAACTAATTTAATAATAGTACATTGGGTCATCAACCTATAGAATATGAATACATGAACTTTTATTTGAGTCATATAGTTTCAAATCCACTAAAATAATTATTTTCAGAAATTAAAAAATTAGTGAATGAAAATTAAAAAAAATGTATTATAATTGGAGTTAAGGGCGTTTGAATTTTATGAGGTACATGAGAACTTCGTTTTCCTTTGTAAATGTGGAACTTTGAAAAAGTGATTTATCTGGGTTTGAAACTAGACAACTCATTTGGAAAATTTATTTTAGAATGCTAGTACGTGCTACCAAACTGTTTTTTTTTATAAGGAAATACCTTTTTTTCTGGATATCACTTCTTTCAGCTCCTCTCTCGAATGAAAGGTAAATTCTTACAGATCTGAAACTACTGGGCAGATACCAGACTTAAATTTTGTTAATATTTCTTATGTTTCTTAAAATATTCTAATTTTTAAATCTATGAATATGAAGAAAATATTACTCCAGTGCCTGTTCTAAAATTCTTTTTAACAATATTTACAATTCCTTAACCATAAACAAACTATGTACCCAATTTGTTGAAGTTTACTTAATGTTAACCTTTATGACTTCTTTCTCTCATACTTTCTTCAATCTAACATAATTATGGCATCGCGTGTCATTGTGTACAATTACTTTACGCAGTTTGTGCTCTTTCCAATCGCCTCTCCCCTCTCCTCCCACTAAAAGATAAAGTGCATTTCCTATAAACATTTCCACGCTGCAACGCATTCTCCCAAAAGTAACGCTCCCTTTTTTTTTAGCGCCCCCACCACCATACCATTCACTTATATAACTACTTATTATTGTGCAACTGTCAAATTGTGCAGTTGACTACTGTCATGGCTGCGCTGCAACATGCAAATACAGTAGTGAACAAATAAAAAATTACGCATGCGTGTCAAACTATCAAAGGGGAAAAAAGAGCAGGTTGATAATTTTCCTTTTGATAATATTTGGTGTATACAGGAAATGTACAACAATATTGAAATGTCAAAATTTGACATTCATTTGACAGCTTCAGTTGATGACAGCTGATGTGTGTGAGCGTATTTTTGTTTTTTTTTTTTTGCATACGACTGCGTGCCTTCAGTAATAAGAAGTTGCTACTGCTTTTTTTATTTCCTTACTTTATTTGCTACAATATTTTTCGGGTTTGCGCAAGAAAACGGCACCCATTTGTTAAATTTAAACAAAATAAATAATATGCTAACATCATTTATCATTGTTTTTGGTTTGCATATCATATGCCATCTGTCAGTTTTCTACTTGTATGTAAGCGCGATCATTTGTCAAAACTCTATAAACTTTATTAAAATGAGTTTGCGTTTAATTTTTTATTATTAGTTGAATTATTCGCATTTCAATGTGGAGATCATAATCATAAAGAGGATTTTTATTTTTCTTTTTTAAATTATCTATTAAAATTTTTTTAATTTGTCAATCATCGTCTATCTGTCGTGACGTGACGTTTTTAATGTTGCAATTTACATTAAATAAAATAATGTTTGGTCATTTTTTAAGTTCAAGTGCTCGAGTACTACAACATGCTATTGAGAACTTGCAGATTACTGCTAGTTATCTTATCAAATTGAACTGAAATTAAGAATTGCTTAAATGTCTGTCTCTGTGTTTTCTAAAGAGTGATTAAAAGTTGCATATGTAAACATTTGTTTTTTTTTTTAAGAAGCAAGAAAAGATAATCACGTTAATGCAATTCAATTTTTTTGATAGGCACAGGAAACGAAATATTTCCATCCTTCCTCATTTTTGGCTGGCTCAAATATTCAGAAATAAGATCTACATCTAAAACCAAAAACGCACAATCTAAATTCTAATAAATTAACTCAAATTTATATTATGCACATCAATTATTGTTAAAACTCAATAAACAATTTTTCTAAATTGACAATTCTTTTATTATTTCATCATTATTTAATGTAAGAATCCATGACATCATTATTAAGTAAAAATTCAGGAAAATTTATTTGTGCCACCATTTAATACTCATAATTCAGCTAAAGCTATAAATTTTTCTACCAAAAAGCCAAAAACTATTACAACTATAACCATAAATCATAATTTAATTAACCAAATAAAAAATAATAATAATGAAGACATTTAGATAAACAAAAAAGAAAAAAAAAAACTAAATTCACCTTGAAATGATAAGAGAATTCAATAACAAATTTCTATATTATAAATACATATATAAACAAATCTCACCCACAAATATGTCACAAATGTCCAAAAAGCTTAACCCGAGTATGTTTTTTATTTAATAAATTTAGTTTGTAGTAAATTTAATTTATTTTTGTATATGTATATTTTTGTTAGGTATATAGAGATAAAAAGAATCATACTTATATATGTAGAGTGAAAAACGAATACCATTAAAATAATACCAACAATAAAATATATATATATAAATATAACATCATCACTATTTTTTAATAGTACAAATAAAAATATCAAGAAAAATATAAGAAATTTATTTAATACTACAAAAAAAAAAAAAAAAAACAAAAATGCACACATTTTGGAAAGCAAAAAAAATAAGAAAAATGAAATATTTAAATTTTTTTAACTGCTGAATTTTTAGAATTTATCTCACCTTCACCGAGAAAGCGAAAGAAAAATACAATAAGTAAAAGATGAAAGCGAAAATACAAAAAATTTAAAATATATGAACAAATTTACATATATTAAATATTATATGAGATTTTTTGTAGAATAGAATCCCAATTCAAATTAGTTTAGGTATGCCTAACGCTCGTATCTATACAGTTTTTCGCGGTAGTATACCGTTTTTTCGACTCCAAAACCGCATACCGCCTTTTTTTTTTTTACCAAAATACCGCGTTTATACTAAGGAAAAATAAAAAATTTTGAACGTTACGAAATTCAAATTTATTAATCGCAATGCAAAACATTTGAGAGAACATTGGCAACTCGTTGCGAGTATACTTTTGATATAAGTGGAAACATTGAAGGCGATTCCGATCGTCAAATGTAACTTAAAATATGCGTTGATTTTTATTAATACCTCATAGCAAAGCCGGAATCGCTTCGTCAAATTTCATCAAAGAACTTAGAAGGAGAACGAGGAAAAAAATTGATGCCGTGAAAAATACAACTTTTTTTCTATTTTTTGGTAAAACCATACAGTTCTTAGTCCACAAGGTGTCTAATTGGGTGTCGTATCCTCTCATTTGTCATAAATTCTCATTTTTCATACAAAATTATACGAAATTTTTCGTCACAAAATAGCACTTATACACATAAAAATAACTATAAACAACAACCGTGTGATCGCAGAAAGTACAAACTGACCACAAATTGTGTATTTATTCTTTCTCCAGGTCTGCCAATTAATTAAAAAATAAATAAATTTACACTTATCGATTAATTAAAATATAGTAATGGTTGCCTCAGGGCGGCCTTACGGGTTAGAGAATTAACCCTCTACTATATGACTTTTATGTCTTTGGTGACCCCTAATTAAATTTTCTGGCAAATATTTTTGTGGAATATTTTAATCTTTAAATGTCTTTTTTAAAAGGACTTTTCAGGTTTTCATCAAAAAAAGGGTCAAATTGTCACATAAAAAGAGGAACTAAAGGGTTAAAATGTTCCACAAAAATGACCTTTGTAAAATTCTACAACAACACTTTGTTAATAAGATTTTCCTCAGACATCAATTTATAACACTTTTTGCACTTGCTCCCTTCGACTAAAATCAGAAAAGTTTGACCCACTGTAAAAAAAAACTGAGACGTGCTGGACAATAAGTTTGTTTTACAAAAATGGTCTATATAACATTCCCTTTCAGGATTATAGGGTGGCTATTCTGTTGCACCCAAAAAGTTTTAATTTGTTGGACTGTGTTATTGAAAAAAATATTTATAGTTGTTTGTTAGCGTTGAAAAAGGTATTAGGAAATAGGGAATTGATTATATTTTACATTTATGCAGTTTGAATACATAATAATTTTTTAATTTTCCATTTATCGGACTACAAGCTTTTTGATGGACCACCTATTTTTTCGCCTCAAGCAAAAATAAAGACTCCAGTTCGATTTTCGACTTCGTTTCCCAGTTTTATGGATTAAAATCAAGCAATCCTCAAATTTTTTATTGCTGAAAAAATTGGTTTACTAGAGGGTTAACATTTCCAATCTCTCTGCAATCTCTACGTAAATTCAGGCTATATAAATAGGTATCTCTAAAAATTTGCTCGAACGATTTCTGATGCAATTTTACACGGAGACGTACAATGACCAGCAGATTCTATGAGGTGAGGAAATAGAGGAGGTTGAGATAAGCAAGCATACATTTCTTTATTTTGTAGTAATTATAGTACCATATGCACCATCATATGAAAACGATTTTTATAAAAATTCAACAAAATTTCGTAATTTTTTGTTAAATTTGTGAGCAGATTTTTTCAACATGCACTTTTTTTTACAATGAAATGGGATTTGAAGAATTCGAATCTGGACTCGTTTTTGCTCTATCGGTTCTATTTTCCCTACCGCAAGAAAGGGTTAATTGAAAAAATATTATAAAAAATTTTCAAATATAATAGTCGACAATACTAATTAAATTACTAGGTTACTTTATCTATCTTTAAAAAAATATCGAATAAAATTGTTTATAAAAAAATCCCATAGAAAAGTTCTTCTTTGATCAAAAATTGTAACAAGAAATTGGGGTCAGACAATACGAATCCGGATTTGGTTTTGCGCTATCTCCTCTGGTTTCTTTAAGGTACCGAAAGGGTTAAGGCAGAATGTTGGTAATATTAACTGAGAAGCATGTTGGCACTATTCGACAAGTGGGAGTAGAACTATACATGTAAATGATAAGAATGATAAGTCCAATAATTAGATTTAGATCGGAGATTGTCACATGTCATTTATTTCGCATTTTCTTTTTAATAATTTGCCAAGGTCAGACAGGGCGACTCATCCAGTATTTTATATTAAATGACCATATATTATCAGCATCTTTTTTTAATGTTATTTTTTTACATACACTTGAACTAAAAATTGTTTGTTTTGACGTTTTATTGTTTTCAGACACGTTTTTTTTTTTTTCTTGCTTTGCTTTTTATTATTTTTCAATATTATTTATTTTGCATGTTTACTTTGCAAAAACAGCTAAAAATTAAAAATAAAAACTAAAAGATTTATAAAGAAATATAGAAATATTGCCATAAAAATAGCCAATAGCTTATACACACATACAAACATACATACATGTATGTCATTTATAAATAAATGTATATGAATGAATATTTAAATAGTAAAAAAATTGTATTTATTTGCTGTTGCTTTGTCTTGTGCTATTTGACCTAGTTTTCGATTTTGCTTTCCAATATTCGTCTATTACTATCTGAGCTATTTCGATGATTTATTATTCTAAATATACTTATAGATAGATATAGTAAGTATCTACTAGTTTTGGGACAACGTCAGCCAAGCCACACACATTATCATGCAAGGTACTTTATTATAATAACTTGTTGGCATATTTTTTTTAACATAAATATTAAATTATTCGCAGTAGATATAATCAGCTTATTGTGGATAACAATTAGAAAACAAGTTCAGTTAATTTCAAATAAAGCTAGCCGTGATTTGGCATTAATGCACTCGACATTCATCTGAACATTTATCTCAAGTGTAGCGTATATGTATTCGTTCAATATTAAACAAATTAGCATATTTTTTTGCAACGATCTTCTCAGTTTTTGTTTTGTTCAATTAACAAGTCGCCGCAGTGTTTTGAGTTTGAAATTCTATGACAACTTATTTTCATTTTTCTTTCTATTAAGAATAAATTTTTTTTTTTTTTTTTTTTTGCGAATTTTGTTAAGAAATAATTTTTGTTTTTTTTGCGAATTTTGTTAATTGAGTTATATAATATTTAAGTATATTTGAACATTAATCATAAGAAATAGTGAACTATATAAAATAAAGAAGATGAATATGAACGAATAGTGAGCATATGAGAATCTCCATGGGGATTCAAAGTAAAAATGTCATTAATTTACAACACAGTACTCAGTGTTGGGAGTAAAAGTTCAAAGAACTGAGGCACACACATTACACGATTTTTTACAACATTTCTGCTTTTTGCTTCAAAAAGAATTGCGGAACTGCCATAGTTGGCATTTCTAATGCAAGAAAGCAACCAGCCAACCACAGATTTGTTTTACCTCCTTGTTGTTCTTTATGCCACAAAGTAAGAAGCCAACATGTGTCAACCACAAATAATGAAATGAATAATGGTTTTGCATTTTCTGAAGCAGAAACTCTACGTAAATTAAATACATTGTCAACATATTGTTGTTAGTTTGTAGAAAAATAAAAGAGTTTCAAACGTGATAAAAATTTACAATTCTGCAAAGAGATATGCATAAAAGAATAAATCTATCTAACAATATTTTTTGTGACAGGAAAACATAATGCGATTTTACGTGTTGACTTTGTCTATGATCATGGAAACCGCCACGCGTACATAAATAATATTTATTCGCAAGTTCATATACATAGTATAATAAACAAAAACAATGAACAATTTAAATTTTAAATGCTACCGGAATTAAAATTATATTGACACCTATCTCGTGTTACGTCGATGCGGGCAAATACTGTTTTTGTGTACTGACTTTCGAATGAGTATTTTTTTCTAGTAAATCAAAAGCGTATTTACGTATGTGTAGGGAAATGGTATCGGGGAGAAAGTATCGATACTATACTTATTTGAAGTATCGGCCGAAAAGTATCAGGTACTCAAAAGTATCGACACAAATATAGTCGATACCTAAAGTATCGATACCTAATGTAAAAAAAAAACATAAGATACGCTTAACAAATTTGCGAATTTTGTGTTTTTATTAATTGTTTGAAACATATACATAAGTACATATATAAATAATGAATACGTATATGCACCTATGTATATAAAAAAGGTAGATATTTATTTAATATAGATACATATAGTACCCTAACTACAAAAGGTGCACAAACTCTGTTCAACCAACCGATCCTCTGTTCAACAATTTCGCTACCTATATTCTACAGCCACGTATTTCCAAAAGTACCATTTCGCAGAAAACGGAAAAAACTAAAAGTTTCAAAAGCAACTTTCATGTTCAAGAGGAGATAGGAGGTTGAAGAACTGGCTCGAAATTTTTTTTATACAAACTCGCTGAGAACTTATTTCTATCTGGATTCTTAGGTGATTTTATACAATGTAAGCAATAAAATAATAATTTCGACCAAAATAGAGACACGTGGTTGAAGAATAGAGGTAGCGATTTGCAGTATGTATTTCTAAATATAAATTAGCGTCATCTGATTATACATATGTTCAAACAAGTACAAATCGAACAGTTTAATTTTAATTGCAATTGCATTTTAATTTTTTAGAACTAATTTTTGTACTGGAAATTTTGAAAAGTATCGAATTTCGATACCAGTATCAATGTACTCAATGAGTACAAGTACTCATAATAAAAGTATCGAGTAAAATAGTATCGGGTATCGGGATAAAAGTATCGAGTACTCAAAGTATCGAGTACCGATACCATTTCCCTACGTATGTGACAAATGCTGAACTAGTTCATAGCAAAATAAGACATTTGCCTTGTAGGGATGCTGAAGTCAACTGAAAGAAATATATTTGCTTTGCGGTATTTTTGCATATATGGTATTAATTAAAAAAAAAAAATGACATTTCCGACACTTATTCATTCCAAAATACTTAACCCAAATATGCCTGATGTCCTATATTTAGTACATCTAGGGACGTGTTTGATTTTGATTAAATAAGATAATACAAATTACAAAATTAAAACTTTCTTAAGTGTACTTCAAATGTACATATACAAAGGTCATTGGACATATCTGGATTAAAATGGAAGTGCGCGATACGAATTGATAAAGATACATTTGTTCAAATGTTGCATATTATATGCATATTTGTACTTACACTTAGGATCGAAACTCGACACTTTTCTTTCGAAACGTGATTTTTTTTACATTAGTGTGAGTATCGAAAGTCGATGATATTTGAAATTCTCGTAATGCAAAAATGCAATGCTGAAATATGATAGATAACAAAAAGATCTAATTATACTTTTAGTTCTATTTTAACTTTACAATTCATAATCCTGATTGATCAAACGGATCGAATTTTGGTAGTATTTCGACAGAAAGATCACAAAACAAGCAGTTTGTAAAATTTGTTTTAAATGCATAAAAACACATCGCTCTAAACCAGTTGCTCCCAAGAGGTGGTCCACGAAGCACAGGTAGTCCGTGAAAGTCTCAGGAGTGGTCCGCGGGAGCGACCTACAGCATATATAAACTAGTTGTCAATCATATATTGAATGAAAATATCTTTAAAATAATATATGTGGAAAATGAAATCTCATTTTAAATTCGATGTATATCCCCACAGAGTCTCAGATCTTTAAGAATCGACACGTTTCCGTATTGTTTTTATTTTTTGTAAAATATTCTCAAAGTTCATTTAAAAGAGGTATTACGATAAAATCAGTTTTACTTGCTAGATCCCAGTGAGTCGGAGGAAGAGAAAGCGACCGACGTCAAATGTCACGTACTCACGCAAGCATTCTTTTGTATTGCTCGGTTTTGTCAGTGATTCTGTTTTGCTGTTTAGTAATTCGTCGACTTCAGTAGCTTTATTGCGCGTAATTTTTCAATACTTATTAACCCTCTAGTTCTCAAATTTTTGATTGATAAAAAAAAATCGGAATTGATTAATATTGGCGTAAAAATCATAAACTGATTTAAAAACCCAAAAAACTAATGGGCTTGGTTTTATGATGTGGGAAAGTTTGAACGCCTAAAATTATTTGTTGTTAAATGAGCTTTTTATCAATTTGTTTTAAGTAATTAAATATTTTATATAAAAAATTCAAACTCTCATCTATCCATAGGTAGTTTTTTTTATCTGACGGGAAGTATTTTATTTATTTTTTTCACTTTTATCTCAAATACAATCAAAATAATTAATTTTCCTATTTTTCACAAATTTTTTACTTTGACTGTCGCTAACTTCTGTAATACGCATCATAGCTTATAACTCCCTTTTGGTGAAGGCCGTCTAGAAGCGGGCTTGTTAACTAGATGGTTAATTTTTGACTTATGTAATGATGACTGAAATAAATTACAATTGTTATGAAAAAAACAATATAGCTGTGACAGCACTGTATACTATGCTGTTAAACATTTTCAAATAAAACACTGTAATATATTCATTATTTTATTATTCTTGAACATTGTGGTCCCTGCTAACAACAAAATAATCAAAGTGGTACTTGGCTGAAAAAAAGTTGGGAGCCACTGCTATAAACACATAAAACTGCACTATGAATAGTACAATTTTCATAATAATTCGAGCATTTTATGAATTTTTTTTACTTTAAGTATCGAAACCGGATACTCTAGGTATCTAGTAGGTACATTTCTGTTGATGTTTTTGGGTACTCGATACTTTCCACTCGATATCGTATCTCTACCTTTCTCAGACTTATGTGTGCATTTCGTTGGTATTTCTTTTGTGTTTGTAAATTAAGTATGAGAAGAACACAACGCGGCGAGCATGACAACAACTGACATCACTGCGTACCAAAATAAAAAAAATATATATAAATAAGTAATAATAATAAATTAAGTATAATAAAATTGAAATGAAAAAAAAAAGCGAAATATTTGTGTGTGCGTTTGCTCGTAAAAAATGTGCAATAATAAAAATAAAAATTTAATGAAATTTATATTTACGTTTTCTTTTTCCGTTGTCGATAATTTATTTATTCTATTTTGTGTGTTGTTTTATTTTCCGTTTGCCAAATTTTTTATTTAGTTCTTAAATTTAATTTTGACATGCGCTCCAATAATAGAATGCAGCATTGGAATGTGATTCTGATTAGGCATAAAAAAGTTAAAAATACTTTACTGGGAATTTAATGGTCATTATATAATACAGCAACGTATGCTTATACGGAATGGAGGAGCAATCTGTATTCAGTCACTCAACGTCGTTATTAATTATATAGCACAACTTTTGTGGGTTTAAAATCACTGCTATATACCAGTAAGCGAAATGAACGACAGCAAGAAAAAAACCATCTCTAAAAAAATATTTAAAAAAAATTGAGGAAGCTAGAAGAACTCGAAAAAGTTAGGCATGAATAAGTGAAACAATCTCGTGTAATAAGAGATTATAATACATATCAGCAATAAAGGATTCCATAATTAAATGGGTTTAGATATGCATAACTAGAATATATAGTAGATCTAAAGAGTTTGAAACTAAAAATAATAGAGCTAAAAATGTTGGTAGAACTCCCGCAAAAGAATCTAAATCGAACAACAAAATATGGAGTGAATTAAATTTCAGTGCATGTCAAGAATGGAAAGGGATTAAATTAAGAACACCCCATTTTCAATCAGGTTCTCGAATCGAATCAGAAGTACGTCACAAAAAATCTTCTGCTTGAAAAAATATCTCAAAAAAAAAATAAAAAAAATTATGCCTGATGAAGGAAATATATCTGAGAAAATAAAATATCTCAGGAAGAAAAAAAATGTCTGTAAAGTAAATTTTGAGTGGAAAAAGATAAGGACAAATGCCTGAAACATTGTAAATACAAACTAACTAAGCAAAAATCAATTTAATAAAAATAAACTTTTTACAAAACCGAGGACTATCTACCTACGGAAAACGAAAACAACCCGAATTCTTAACAAATACAATTTAATAAATAAACAAGGACAACGCGAAAATGCCTTAAACTTGCGAATGTAACATTGACACGCAGTCTCATAAAAAACAAACTACTTAAGAGTATTTTTCCTTTTAGTGCGGCTTTATGGAGCCCTAAAACTAACGCTGTTACTGCTCTATTGATAAATTTTTGCATGAGTCATTGCTATTGCGTTTGAAATGTCGAACGTTTTTTTGTTTTTTTTTTTTGTTTTGCGATAAGATAAGAAATTTTTTTTATTTATTTTTTTTTTTTTTTTTGGTGTTTGTTTGTGTAATTTTCATGTACTCTCGCAATATCCTATAGATTTTAATCATATACATAGATGTGCGTGCATTAAAAGTACCCACTATAAGTAGCCACTGTAAAACTGACTCATAAAATAATGCTCTTAAAATGTATTCATTTTCTATTGTGCTTCTTCGTTTTCTTCAGCCTTAGAAAACAACAAATTTTTCTAGCCTTTTGTTTAATTAAAAGTCTTTTGTTTATTCGTAACACCTGTTTTTATTGTGCAAATTTTATAGGTTTTTAAAATCACATTTTTGAAGGTCATTGTGATCGTAATGCTGAATTTTATGATGTTTAGTTTTTTTGTTCGATGTGCAAAGTGAGGAGAGAAAATGTATTACTTAGTTTTATGAGTAGGTAGATAGTTAGGTTAGGTTTAGAAAGTTGGTTTTCAATTCATTTGTATTTTTTTTGTTAATTAAGTAATTGATATTTACATATTTATATATGCATGTATCTTGCACACTAAATTCTCATTAAATTTACAAATAAAGGGTGTTTCAAAATGAGTTGCTTGGTTGGAAACTTCAGTAATTTTGACTGTTGCATTCGTATAAACATCAGATTTGGCAGGCGTGCTCTATAAACGTGAGAAATTTACTATGCAGCGTTACACGGTGAAAAAACGAATCCAAATGATTCAAATTTAACACAAAAAATGCACGTATTTTTGCGGCCATAGTGCATAAATTACGCTTATATTTTCTTAAGAATCATACGTCAAGTGAAGGGAATGTATGGTATATATTGCAGAAATTCCAGTCAATCGGGTACAAGATGTGAAACCATCAACCCGTGCGCATCCAGCAAGGTCTGCAGAAAATATTGTTTCTATCAGTGAAAGTGTCGCGGAGAACGGTTACCGTCAATGCACCGTGGTATCTTGCCATGATGAATGGTTTTTTTCTTTCTAAAATTGGTTGACATTAACACGGATGACGTTTACTTTCAACAAAGTGGAGCAACGAGTCATACTTCAAAGGAATCATTCATCTTATTGAGTTCTTAATTCTCCAGGCCGTGTAATTCCACGTTTTGGTGACACAAATTGGCCACTAAGATCATGTGACTTGTCGCTGTTACGATTTTTTCTTTAGGATTTTTTTAAAAGTCAACTTTATTGCCGCCATAGCAGAAGTGGAGCCGGTTTGACGCTAAAAAGTCGTTGAAAATTTTGAGAAAAGGGTGCTACAGTGCAAAAGGAGCCGTGGTGGCTATTTACATGATGTGATATTCCATGTATAATTTTTCAAGTCTCTACTATCCGAAAAATAAAGACTTTTGGTTTTTCGCTAAATTTGTGAGTTTTATTTAATAAACAAACTTTGAAACTCTTATTGAAACACCCTTTATAGTAAAGTTGTTATCCAAATTTTAAATTAATCATGCCCAGTGCGCCCATTTTTCCATTGATTAATGCTTTATTTATTCGAGAATTATTTCTTTTCACCAAGTAGTGAAAATAAAGAAGCTATTGAGTTTAGCTGAACTAAGCCAACACTTAAGATATTCTGTTGAGATTATAGGTCTTACCAAATTATACATTAATCTTTACATAATCTCTGATAAGTAAAACTCTGGTGGGTTGCAGAAGAATTTAAATAAGGAAGATTCTGATTCCCCCCATAAAACTTTAATACGGTTGTTATAACTTATTTCAGCTCCCAAAATAATTAAGTGAAGTTAATAAAATTGAAGTATATGTTTATTATGTGACAAAATATTTCAATTTGGATAAGAATAGAAGAATAGAACCTCTATTGAAATATTAATAAAGTGTACGAGTAAATTTAAGTAAACTAATAATAGCACGCATATTCTAAATTATTCAATAATGATACTTTCTGTATATAGAGCAGCATTACGTGCTATATTTAACCTATATTTAACAATTGTGTATGGACATTGATTGATGACGTTGCAGTTAAATAATTAATAAATTTATACACGAGTAGCGAGTAAAAAATGATAAAAATACCAAAAACTTTACTGGTTTTTTTATCTAACTATTTACATTAATAAATAACCAGAAATAAAATTGTAAGAAATTAGTATTTTATTATTTGTCATGGTTAAGAAAGAAAGCAATTGATCGAGATACTAATAATAATTAAATAAAAAGAAGATACAAACAATGAGCCCTTTTTGTCAATAATCATATATGTATGTATTCTACTGTACTCGAAGAACTACAACAATTGAAGGTCAATTAGACACAGATTTGATTTGATAATAAATAAAAGGCGCAATAATAAAAAAAATTCATATCATACAATAAAAATAATATATTATGGAAATATATTTAATTTTTACACTCAACTTTGGAAAAAAAAGTGTCAAGTTAGTGTTCAATTGCTCACAAGGTTATCGGTGCAATTAAGGAGTTCAAACGCCCTGAAAGAGTTCAAAATTATTAAAAAAAATGAAAATAGTTTCTTTCTTTTTATTGTAATTTTAATTTGGTGGCTTTAATGTATTTATTTTTTTGGTTATGAATAAATTGAAAGTTAAATACTATAAAATTCATTATATATGCAAAAAAAAAAAAAATAGTATGGTATTTAATAAATTCTATATACAGGAAGCACTTGATTAAAATCGAACTTAATACTGAGAGTCTACCATTTCAAGCTTAACTATGAGTTCCAAAACAATATCCATGTTCACGTAAATCTCAAGCCACCATCGCTACCCTGTTTTCTTTCAGACTTCTTTTGCAAATGGTAAATGAACTTAGCCACAAATCGAATGGGTGTGCTTTATAGCGAGGCAATATAATTCTCTTCAACTAACCCTTTAATGCATGATTTTTTCTTTTTAAGAAAAAAAAGTATTTTTATATGTATTTTATAGCCCTGATCACGAAAATGATAAGAATTTTGGAAATTATTTACCTGTTTGCTAGCTATCGAGAAATTTCTATCGATTTTGAATAAGGTTTTTACATCAATATATTGTTCTTAAGATTGCAATGTTATATTATTCATTAAATTGTAATAAAGCCAAGCTAAATTAATCCAAATAATGTATTTAACATGATTTTATAATTGAATTATCACAAAAAACTCAAACGTTCACAGGGCTATGAAAACTAGTAAACGCGATGTTTGCAAACTTACAACCGTAACTATCAATGTAATGGGATATCTGAAAGTTGAATGCAAAAAAGGTGAACCAAAATAGAGAATGTACACAAAATAGAAGAAAGAATCAGAAATTATTTTCACAAAACAAAATTATCATGAAATGGAATAAGCATATCATATTTGATATGTCGTGCAATAAAGGGTTAATTTCATTTTCCAAGCACAACCTTAAGGTTGTTTTTTTCTGAAGGTCTTGGCCTATTTGACACAAAACTTTTCAACTTGTTCATTGAAAATTAAACTAAAACTAATGTTTTAAAAGGTTGAAAGATACAAAAGTGTTTTAGAAAATGAAGATAATGGTAGGTACATGATAATGTAAATGATACCGATTCTGAATCTCCAAATAAATCTTGATGCAAAGGCACTTTTTGAAATAAATTCCAATATGATTCCAACATTTTTGAGAATCTAAATAGAACTTGTGAAGGAATTGCAAAAGTGGCTGTTCAGACAAGTGCAGGCATGAATCATGTTTGAAAGAGAAAGGTAGAAGAAATAGGTAGAGAGAAAGAGATAGCAGTGTTGCACCGAAAATCCAAAAATAAAATAAAAGTCGGCGCATTGATGAATGTTCCATGTTCATATTGTTCCGATTTTGCCACTTTCTCTCATAAGTTTTTTGAAGTCGAATAGGCAACATGAACGCAAACAAACAATGCGCATCTACGGCACACACAGTCTTCATTTTCTTGCTATTTTTTTTTTTATAAACTTATTTTAATTTCTTAAGAGATTGTTGCTTTTATTTTTATTTAATTTTAAGTACATATTTAAGGCACATAATTTATATTTCTATTGCATTTTTTTGCGAACAAAAGAACCTATCTTAATGAGCACAAGAAAAAGTAACAAAATTCCAATTCCACCGTTCCTTTTTGATTAGAAAAAGCCCGTCATGGTTGCACTCATGTGAACACGACACGCCTGCCTAGGCTTTTCATGCTTGCTCCCGTCTGAACAGCCACAAAGGAAATGAAACATCACATAACTGGCATAACAATATGAAAAATTAGAATTTACGACAAATGAGAGGATACGACATCAAATAAGACAACTTGTGTATTACCCAAATATATCCTTATTTTTTGGCTTTAACCCGCCAGACATCCTCAGGGCAGTCTTTCGTATTTCTCACCTAACTGCTAAACTCAAAAACTAATCAAAAAGTGGACTTCAGATTCATTTTTCTCTCATCAATAATAACTGGAAACAAAAATTCTGGCGGGTTAAAGGGTTACGATTTGCTATTTTCTAATAGTTTTGGTCTACTTGGCACAACACTTTTAAAGTTTTTCATTGAAAACTAAACTAAAACTAATGTTTTGCAAGATCAAATGATTCAAAAGTGTATCATAAAATGAAGACAGCGGCAGGTATACCATATAAGAAAGTATCCCAGATCTAATTAAAAAAAAACTGTTAAAACCTTTTGAAAAATTACGGTTTGATTTCATTCTGAAATTGAATTTACAATCTTACCTTTAGATCATAATTTTGTTGTTGTTGCTTTGCAATGTTTTCTGCCAAGAAATTACATGCTCTCTTTTAAAAAACCTATCACCATAATCGAGAGTTAACTGTATAGCTTTATTTTCTGCTCTTTTGGTCTGCTACTTTAATTAAAAGTAGTTCCGCTGCTACCGTCACCGCCACCGCGGAACTCTTCTTTGTTTATTTAATTTCCTTTTTTTTTTATTATCGAAGACGATCGCATTTGTGACTGCTATGTCGTAGTCGTTGTCGATCACAACCCTCTCATCCAAATTGGGTATTGCGTCCATATTTCACTATGTAAAAATGTTGTTCAGTTTTTTTTTTTTTTTTGAGCAAAGTTTGTCATATTTAGTTTAATCAAAATTCAAGAATAAATTCATTGATGAATGCCATAGCGATCACTTGCGTTCGTTTGCGATTGTGTGTGTGTGTTCTTCTCGTGTTCTTTATATGTTTTGTTCTCTGGATATGCTTAATGACAGCCTTACTGACAGTATGTTGACAACTGTTGTTTTTCAGTTTTGCATATGCATACGAGTATATAAGTGGTGGGCGGCGCGAAGGGGCAAAATTTTAGTTTTTTTCACAAACTCCTGTGTGTATATTTGATTTCTTATATTTTTCATTTGCTATCAGTTTAATCGCGAGTTTAGAATCGTTCGGTTCGTTAATTTGGTTTGATGGCCACGCGCGGTATCTCTTTGTTCTTCTGAACGGCTGAGTGGTGTTAACTTTTGGATACATTTCTGTATGTTAGTTTCATTTTAATTGTGTGTCGATTAAAATTTTCTAGTTTTTTTTTTTATTTTTTAATAAAACGCCCTCATTTTTTATTTATCTGTTTTGTATTTCGCCGATTTGCTGTTTTAATAAAATATTAATTTTGCTGTTATTATTTTTGCTCTATTTTGTTTATTTTATTCGGCGTTTTATTTTTAGAAAATAAATGTTTGTTTACCTCCTGACTCATATCTTATTGATGTATGTGATTTTCATGTATATTTGATTTTTAATCGGATTAAAATTTGCATAATGACATTGAAAACGATATTAAAATTAGCAGATACCGAAATGGATTATGTGATTCTTTTTAGTTATTATAGATGTTTATTAATCAGAGAATTGTGGGTGTAAATTTTTTTATATGAATACAATATTCTCTATTTATTTCCATGTAGATAATAAATTTATCATAATTCTGTTATTTAATCAAGTTTATATGATTCATAAAGTACGAAAAAAAAGTAATTAATTCGATTTAACACTAAGCTAAATAGTAAAAAGGGATGGGATTAGAGCAAAAATATCGAAACGAAATATGCGCATCTTGGAAACTTTTTGGTAAATCAAAATTATTTTCACCTCCTTATGTTTTACCATCACTACTTTTTTAACCCTATTCATCCCACATTATTTTATAACGTAAAATCCCACGTAGTAACTTAGAGTCACTATATAGAATTACCTCAGCTATTCACATTTCATTTAACTTTTTTTCTCAAATTTTTCAAAATTGATTGATAAAATAACAAGATTAATATAATTCGGAAAAATATATAATCTGTATTTATTTTGAAAGCAAGTAGGGGAGCGAAATCTTCTTATTGCAGTTTTTACAGAATTGCTTTGAAACTCTTCCTTTCTCGCATATGCAAGGGTGGCACCTTACCACGCATCTTCGCAGGCAGACGGCCATTCTCAGCAGTAGTTGTTATTGAAGTTTCTATAGCTATATTTATATTCATTAGGACAAGATAAGATTTTAAAATTTCTACGTTTAATATTAGGCATAAGAAGGTCCTGTGCCAATTCTCTTTTTTTTTTTTGTTCCTGTCACCATGCCATCTCGTTGGTCTGGTGAACGAATGCTAGACTTTCCCAGATGGGAAGTAAATGTTTGTAAGGATTGTTCTAATAAAATGAGTCCCTTCGGTGACTTAGTACTTAAAAATTGTTTAAAAAAATGCTAAAATGCTAAATGTTTGGTGAACTAAATAAACTTTGATGCTATAGCGCATGTATCTTTGGAATTATAAAATTGATCAATGAGCCATCTGCGTGTTTTACGTTTTTCCGAAAAAGGTTCCTTGCCACACTTGGTTACATATTGATTTACATATCTGTGTCTTGTTCTTAGTTTCTCCATCATTGTTGCCTGAAGTATAATAGCTTTATTTTTCTTTGGTACATAGCTTATTAATTAAATGCCTCTTCTCTCTTCTTGTTAGGATGAAAATTAATTCGAATGCCCATTTTATTTTTCGCTTCGTACTAGCACAAGTTAATTGGTTTGACAACGGGCTTTATTGGAGCTCTAAACTTGTAAAGTATTTTTCGGAGGTCGTTCATATGGCTCACAAAGCTGTTCTACTACACGATGTGCGCATTTTTAACTCTTAGCTCTGTCTTCTTTAATTAGATATGTATCGCAAGTTCACCAAATCTTCATACCATATTTGTGTAGTGGTCTTCATTTATCAAGTTCCAAAGATTTGTTATCGAAGTAAATTTATAATGTAATCTAAATGGTCCTATTATCAAATGGCAAATAACGCGATAAGTCGGTAAATCTGTGTTTTGACTTACA
Source organism: Toxonevra muliebris (assembly GCA_963691655.1). Taxonomy (NCBI): domain Eukaryota; kingdom Metazoa; phylum Arthropoda; class Insecta; order Diptera; family Pallopteridae; genus Toxonevra; species Toxonevra muliebris. The sequence continues at coordinate 47,463,335 of OY829327.1, forward strand.
AACAAGAAACAGCAAATTGCCGTATAAAGGATCGTAAAGCTCTTTATAAACGACAATATCATGTTTTCTTGCATCTGCGTTTATCAAAAAACTCACAAACATCGTACCCTACTATATAGTACCCTACTATATAGTACCCTAGTATATAGTGACTCACAGTCACCAATAATCCATTTTTATGAAGATAACCGGTAAATGAAGGAATACATTGGGCCCTTCCCGTGAAATAATAAGAAATTGGAAAAATATAACGATTTTATTTTCAATAGTGTCTCAAAGTCACTGCGTGGGATGAATAGGGTTAAAAACAACCAGAAGCTGCTATCAAAATTTTTGGTTTTACTTAGAAAGTAAAAATATTTATTAAAGTTTATACTTAAGTTTTTGATTTGTGTAAATCAAATGGACAATTTGCTTGCCTCAACTCAGAGGATTTTCGTAAATATTTAGTTTTGATGAGAAAGACCGAAAATTTTTATCAGAAAGGGACGACTTAATAACCTAGTTCTTTTTATGGAATAATTGATGATTTACCGATCAATCATGATCTAGATAGATATTTTGTTTAAACAATTTGAAGTCCCTAGGATCAGAATGAGGAAGTCTCTGAATCCGCTAGTGCTATCTCCTATAGCACAAAGTTTGGCTCAAAGAAGAAGTTGCCTTAAAATGTACTCGATACTCTTGCATATCTTTATTGGACTTAAAAAATAATACAGTCACATCAGATTAATACTTGCGGTCACTTCGTGCAGCAACTTTACTCTTTGTAGTGCAGTTGCTAGTCAAATATCCTTAACACTTTCTGATTTTGTATAAAAACTATGCATAATATTTATTTATTTACCGAATTCCAAATACAAATTCTTTTTCAATTTATTTTGTAAATATTTTGCACACGCATTTGAAGATCATGATCACATTTCGCAAAGCTCATAATTCTTTTTACTATTTTCAAAAAACCAAAAAACTAAAAAATCAGCAAGCAGCAAGATGCTGCTGCATGAGCAACAACAACCAGAGTTGAGAAAAATCACTCTATATTCGAATTGTCTACATTTTGGTGTAAAAAATGCGCAAACAACATCGGCAACGTAGACTACGTCGACAACTCTGACAATGTGGACATTTTGAATAAAATAAAAATTACAGAAATCAGTGATGTGAGTACATATCAGTTCCATATCAAAGTAGATAAACGCAATTATGACATCTCTCTCATTCCTTTCACGAAAAAGAGTGTCTTCACGTAATTATCTACACATAAACAAGCCCCGTAATATACTTCACGTAGACAATTCACCCAACATTGACAGCAACAACAAACCACACAGCCACAGACTGATGATGTGTTTGAATTTTTTGTTAATGCTGCTGCGAATACAAACACAACAGATATGAGTACGAGTACTCATGCATAGTATCTGTATCTGACTTCCCAGACTCAGTTAGTGATATGAATATATTTGATGCGATGCGTTGTTGTTTATACCACATGTGTTTACTATATCTGTGATATATACACGTATATACATATGTATAATATACACACGTATTTTTGATGAGATTTATTGTGTATACTATACATTTTGCAGGGCACAAACAAAAAAAGGAAAAATTTTCGTGCTAAAATTAGCAACATTGAAATTTTTTAAATTGTACTTTGCATAAATAGCGCGAAAAAAATAGAATTTCAAGTATTTTCACTGTCTTGACATTTACGATAAACATTTTATGCGCAATTTTAATGAGGCAAAAAATTAGAAAAAAGTGAAATGTTCATACTACACAGGAAGCCAGAAACTATAGGTCTGACAGGCCTGTCTGTCTATGTGTATATGTACTTGTAGTGAGCTTGTGCACAGCTACATATAATACAAGCCTTTTCAAAACATGCTTGGAAATCGCGTTTATATAGGAAATCATTTCACAAGTTATGGTATGTAGTGGAATTGCATCTCGAAGACCAATAATGTAATTGAAGTACAATAATGCTTGGAGTAAGCTTAACGACTTTTATAGTTAGTGGGAGGTGCACTGAAAAATACCTCTCATTAGTATTGAAATGGATATCATGAGTCATTTCTTCGACAGTGTAAAAGTTATGAGCGCAAAAGTAAATTAATTTCCAATTAAGAAGCAAGCAAACAATTACAAAATTCCTATAGTAAGACATACTTTTCCGAGGGTTCCTTTTCTATAAATAGGCACCCTTGAAGTCCTTTACAACAATTTCGTATGCTTTTTTCAATGATGCTTACGCTTGCAAGCTTGCTGCATATTTGGTTTATTGAGCAAGCGCAGACACTAGGTCTCGTAAAGTCATAAGCCCTAAGTCGAAGTGAATAACCCTTCATACTTAATTGTCTGTGATGTATTTGCTTTTATGCACGAAAATTTACCTGTGATTTCAGTTTTCTAAATATTTTTTATTCTTTTGCATATAAATAACAACTTCTTAAGAGAAAAAATAAATTAAATTAAACAAAAAACAGCTAATGGATTATAACAGGAAAGGACGGGTCCAGGGGGAGAACTATTCCCTCCCCCTGAACCCGAAAATCTCGATTTACCAAATATACACGAAGACCAGTACATTTGTAGTAAACAGTGATTTTTGAGAAGGCTCGAAAATATTTCGATTTTACCAGAAAAGCTATCAGTATTGAAAAGCATTTGCTTTCAACAAACGAAGAACTTTAAGATTCAAAATATTATTTTATATTATATAATATTTTATTATTCATGTTAATATTAATAATTTAATATAAATATTAAAATAGGGTCGGATATTTGAATCATTTCTGATTAGGCGCCATGTTGGGCGTGCCAATAGAATGCACGTTACTGTGCAACTGGTTATTAAATACACTCGGGCTACATTAAATCTTCAATTTCAGCGCCAGTTTATAGTCTAGTTTCTAGGTTGAATTTTGCACTGAATTTTAGTCTGATAGTTGGTTTAACTTTTCTGATCGATCTGAATTCTGGTTTGATTGTATGTTAGAATTTTGTTTTGATTTCAGGCCTGAATTTTAATCTGTATTTGGATTGAGTTTTATTCCGTGTTTGGTCCAAATTTTGATTTGCATTTGGTCTTAGTTTTGGTGTAACTCTTAGTGTAAATTGTAGTCCAAATTTTGCTCAGACCAGCGTTTATTCAGCATTTGATCTAAATTTTTGTTTGCTTTTAATTTTTATTTGGCGTTCTTTTAGCCTCAGTTTTAATCTAACTCTTAGAGTTAGTTGTGATCGAAATTTTGGTCTGAATTGACTTGATTTTAATATGAGCTTTGTTCTGAATTTCGGTCCGAAACCGGTCTGAATTTTGTTTTAAATTTAGGCTGACTCCGGCTGTTCCAGTTTTTGTTTAATTTGTTGCCTGAATTTGGTCTAAAGTTGTGTATGCTTTTGGTGTGTATTTGAGTTAATATTTTTTGTGTGAATATTTATAAGATATTTAGACTGGTTTTTGGTATGAATTTTGGTTTGCTTTCGTTCGATATATGGAGTCCTATTGGCCTTAAGTTTTGTCTAGCTGTTAGTCTGAGTTGTGGTTTAAATTTTAGTCTAAATTTTGGTTTAATTTTTGAATTGGATTCGGTCTGAATTTTGGGTTCTTATTCTGAGTTTTGTTCTGAATTTGGCCTCTTTTTGATCAATTTTTGTTGAAATTATGGTCCGATTCGTGGTCTGAATATTGTTTTATTTCAATCAAAGTTTTGGCCTGAGTTCGATCTCATTTTTATCTAGATTTACGATCTGAATTTGGTTCTTTTCTTGGTTTGAACTTCGATCTGAAAAAAGTGTTTGAATTTTGGTTTGAAATTTGGTCGAAATTTTGGTTTCAGTTTTGTTCCAGATATCTCTTATTTTTTTGCTCAGTATTTTTTGGCGCTAACATTGATAACATTTGTGCAATAGTTTTTGGTCTAGGTCTGGGTCTTGGTCGATATTAAGTCTGATATTTATTCTTAAGTTTAGTAAAATCTTTCTTCCCCAAACCCTAGTCATAGAATCGCCACTGTGCACGGTATAATGCATTTTTTTAAATTATTGTGAGATTTTACAAAATTACGACAATATGACATGTTAAAACATTTTTTGAATCACCTAAATGACTAGGCATATTTTAGTTTTATGAAATTTTCAACGCAAGTAGTAAAAGCCTTAAAAACTTAACACTAGTTTTTATGAAAATATATATATTTTTATAGAAATTTATGTATACTATGTACTACTTTATCATTTTAGCATCTGATGATATTATTTGTGCTTCCATTCTACGGCTACAGTTGTTTATCTTATTATTTATTTATCTTCAAAAATAAAAAGCCACATAAATAACCTACAAAGAATTTATTTAACATTAAGTAGCTAATGTTATTTTATATTATGTGTTTTCCTATTGTTTTTGTTTTTCTTGTTAATTTCACTTATCACGTTGACATAACTTATAATTTATATTATCAACAAAATAACGCTACAATTATTTATGTTTAGATTTGCCAAATAAAAAAAAAATGTTCCTTTGCAGCATTTTATATACTTATGTAGATTTTTTTAAAATATTATTTTGACAAAATCTTAAGCAAATAAAACTAAAATTAAATTATGTAATTAGAATTATTATTTTAGAAATTTAATTTTTATTATGTGATTTGAATTTGTAGTCTTATTTTTACCTATTTGTAAATATTTCACCACGTAATTACAGTTCAAGTACAATTCTTCGTTTTCTGAAAAATGTTGATGATCAAATTTTTAGATGGAAAAGTTGAGGAACAATTGAGAGTTCTCTAAAAGCAGATATTTCCGTCGAAAGATTGGCACCTTAGAGCGAAATATTCTTTTATTTCTTCAAATTTTTCGAATGTTTTTAGTTATTACAAAATTTCTTTATTGGGTACATAAATGTCTGTAAAATTTAGTATTTTATTCACTGTAATATACTCTGATATTTACTGCATATGTAAAAATGTGTTATACTAATTAAATATTTTATTATTATTTTACTTTCAGATTTACAAAATATTCCATGCATTCAAATACAAAAAAAAAGAAGGAAAATCAACGAAATGCAGTAGGGAACTTAAAGCCAAAAGTGCAAGTGAAAAATACCTAGCAAATTTTAAACAAAAAAAATTAGAGGGGAAAAATATTGCTGTAATATACATATGAGAAAACGTTTGGTAGCTAAATAATAATAAAAATAATAAATGCAACAAACAGCATCATTCATCTAAAAGAAAATAAATAAATAAATGAATGAATCGTTGAGAACGGAGGCTGTAAAAGCAAATATTTTTATGCATTTTAAGAGTTTGGTAGCAGCAACAACAACAGAATGCAGTAGCAGAAAACGAAACCATACAAGAATTTTTATAACAACAGAAGATTCAAAGCGATACACAGATGCAAAGTTAGATACATAGCAAGATACAAATACTATCTAGATAGATAAGTAGAATAAAAAAAAATAGAAAAATTGAGAGGAAAGTGTAGGAAATATTGTGTACAGTAGCAAAGAATCTGAAGGAAAAGTTAACTCGGTAATAGGGGGGGGGGGCGTTCTATGTGCTATATGCATTTATGAAACTATTGCTGTGAACTTCAATTACGCTATACTGCAATTGCTTTGTACTGCAACTGCATCTTCGTCCCACCGCCGTTGCAGTAACTGAATCTGCTGCTTGTTAGTTTTCATTGCATTCATTGTGTGTGCAATGATTTCTTAAGCAGCTTTTTTGTTTGTTATTTTTAGAAATATTTTTCTTATATAATTTTTGTTTTTCTTCTTCTTTTTTTTTGTTACTCTTTAGTCCCTAAAGTGAAAATTATTGTGAAATACACAAAAAAAAAATTGAACTGCATCGCTGAAGTGTTTTTGTTTTTTTTGTTTTTGTTTTTACGTTTTGGAAACGATCTCAAGTGTGTGTTACTTTGTTCCTATTTTAGTAGTGTTTCTGCTGTTACTACTACTACTGTTTTAAGATTCAACGAAAAATAGTAATAATACGCTTGAATAAAAGTTTTGAAAAAGGTGTTGAAAATTCGTTTCGTCATTGAAGCAAAACTGAGTGCAGCTAAATAATAAATAGTAAAAATAAATAAGTCAACAGCAACTTTTGCGTAACACAATATTGTTAGCAAAATTAGAGGCAACAAGTTTTATACGTTCGGAACGATGGAGGGCAGCGGCTATGTTAATGAAGGTAAGCTGATATTTAACTAATTGCTTATAAAAATAGTAAATATTTTGTATTTTGTGGTATTTCGAGTACTTTTGTTTAGGAAATGTTTTTATTTAAACGATGTTTTATATCTTTAAGCACAAAATTTAATTTCTTTAAGCACAAAATTATATTTGATTTCTGCACTGTCGCAAAAAAATGAAGTTACCTTGCATTTTCACTTTCCACTTAGAACCATTAGCAATTCAGAGCTGGCACTCACCCTCGCCTCCCCCAACACCCACATAATTCTGGTCATTTGAAACACTGTCACTGTATTGTGCAGAAGAATGCATGTATAAATTTTTTTCAACTAAATAGTTTTTAAAAATATTTTTAAATATTTTTTCTAAAAAGAAAAATAAAACAATTGTCTCCTAAAAATGCATACATCGTTTTTAATTTTTTTTCCTTTTTTTCGTATTATTTTGTTTTTATGTAAATGCATATAAGCTTCGTCATCGTTTAAATGAATGTTGGCAACACTAGTCATTCATTATTTTTTTAAATTTTTTCTATATGCAATTTTGACTTTGAATTTTTAGATTTTAGTCTATTTTATTTTTAATATTTTCAAATGTTTTCGTGCCTGTCTCTTGTGTTGCAACCAACATGTGCTTTTGACACAATACAGCACCGGCACAGTGGGCCACAAAACACGTACACACACACAAACATGCACACATCTGTATACCTGTGTTTACATATATATTTCTTAATAAATACATAGATTGCTCATGCATGGGTTAAAGACAAATGAGCATTTATCCATCATTACTCACAAGAAATTACTCGAGGTATGTGTGTGCACATACAACAATTTTTATTGCATTTTCACAAATTTTTATGTAATTTTTTTTGAAAATAGAAAATTACGTTATTTTTTGTTTGTATATTTGTTTGTTGAATTAGAGCATTTTCTTTTTTATAAATATTTTGAAATATTTATTCTCGTAGTTTTTGTGCTTTTTGTTTTTATAGCAAAAATGTCTCTATAAACACGAGTACATCCTGCTTACTAATATTGACTTTTTGTATATACTTTTTCTTAATGCATACCAAAAACAATTAACTCTTTCTTGACATCTGTATCTATTTGTATATGTATATGTGCAGAAGATTCAGATGCAATAATGGGAGTGGAAAGTCCAGGTAATAATAATATTTTAACACATTTTTAACTAATTTTTGAACATTTTTCACAATTGCATTATTCTGAAACAAGGTTGAAAATGTTATGGGGAATAAAAAAAAAATATTTTTTCAACTGGAGGCATACCAAATTAATCTGACTTTCGGTAGCGAAATTCTCTCCGGTAAAGTTTCCATTATTTACGCACTTACATTGCCATTAATTAGAAAAACCCTTGAAAAAATTTATAATAAAATGTTATCTAATATGGCACACCTATGTATTTTATTTCAACTTACATAAGTATAATAAAAAATTAGCTCTAAGCTTAATTTATAAACCCTGTGCTTTTAAAAACAATTTAAATTAAATCTACAGAAAATTATTATTAACATAAAAATAACATTCTAACAAAATGAGCGAGACTATAAAATAAAATCAACCGCCCAACGTGTGCGACAGACAATAGGTACGTGACACACACAGCAGTGATGAAAAAGTAGGTACAATTGTACCCTTTTCCGACTTTTTCGAACTACAAGGTACATTAGGTACAATTGGCACATTTTAGGTACAATTTATCATTGGCCAGAATAGGTTCAAATTCATAAGAAGATTTTTGAAATTTAGCTGAAATTTTTTGAAATGTAAACTTCTTATGACATTGAACTTACTAATAAACATTATGCGATTTCAAAAATTTGTTTTTGCATTATGTATGTTGCATTTTATAAAAAGTAATAACAGATCTTTGAGCTTTGAAACAAATCTTGGGTGAAAATTTTTCAAAAATCTATAATCAAAATTATTTCGGAAAAAAATCTCGGAACTGTCATGACCAATGTGGGGCCTTTAGATATTATGAGTTTTAAAAATTTATTTTCCTCTTGTATTTATGTAGATGACTAGAAACTTATCTCCTCTCTTAGTTTGTCGATTTGTCGTGCCCAAAAATCTTACTTTTTTTTATCAATTTTGTGACTCACTGTATATGTGCTGCAATCATTTAACCTCATTTAACTAATTAGATATAAAGAAGCCAACTGCTGTAATTTCAATACAAACAATTTTATTTATTTTATGGAATATGCATGATATATGAATAAATCAATGAGAATGAATTACAATAGTTACTTTTTTCTATTTGCTAACTTTTAAATTAAAATTAAATTTCTTACAAAAACGATGAACCAATGAAGTATAATATTTAGATACATTCATTCTCATTTAGGTACAACTTTTTTGGTAAATTAGGTACAATTTGAAATTTCGAAATTTCATCACTGACACACAGTGTGAGAAGCGAGAAGCTGTGCAAATAGATAGCTAGATGTGGACAGACAAAAAAAACAGACAGATAGATGGATAGATAGACACAACAATTCCGAAGATGTAGGCGTCAAAAGTTGTTAAGAAGTCGATGAAAAAGAAGTGAAGCGAACAAACAAACAAAAAAAAAAACCACGTGCTGCGAAAACTTCACAGAACTCATAAACTATGCGACATAATGAGCAGGCAACAACAGTGACACTTGAAGTACAATGGGCAAACAATTTAAAAATGACAACATTAAAAATCAGTCTGAGATATGAAAAGAAAATTTCTTCAAAACGGTTGAGTTAAAGAAGAGAAACACTAAATGAGTTTAAAAAGTCATTTCGTCTGGTTGAACAAGCAGCGCATATGTTTGCCTGAGTAATAAAAATGTTTGTAAAAAAAGGGGGGCAAAAAGAAATATAAAGTTGTAATTTGATTTTTTTTTTTTTTTGGTAAAAAATATTTTTAAAGTTTATGTGGTTGCACCACAGCGTAGTGTTGTAGAAAGTCTAGGAATTGACTGGCCAAGGTAAATAAAAATACTTTTGTTTATTTGAGTTCTAGTCATTGTTTGAATTTAATTTGTAAAGCTGGAATTTCAGCATTCGAAAATCTTCTGTACTTTCTGGTTTATACATGAGCTGACTTTTTTTTTCTCCTTCCACTCTTCTTGTGAGCTTAGGGCTTCTACAAGGCATTTCGATCTAACTTTTTTTATGTAGCTGATGTTAGACTTTAACATATTCTAATTCCAACATCAATAATTTATAATTTTCTTCCAAATTCCGTAAAATATTAAGCAAATAAACTTTTGTTTCGCAGTAAAAAATTTTTTCAAAACAATTTCCACTAAAGGAACTTTTGTTACTGATTTCTAAAATATTTTAAATCAAATCTTAGCAACCAACTGAGGTCAAAATTACCACTTTTGCTGGTATTCTGAATATTGGCTCATGTATTTATGGGGCCAATAAAAATTTTCTTCTACATTTATAATTTTTGCTCTTGAAGGTTTGTCAGCCAACAGGTGGTTCCGTGGGTAAAAAAAAATATATTTCCATTCTGTATTTTTTTCCTGATTGAATCCGAGCATACTGCTACCTGGTCGGTCTATTTGCACGCCAACCACCATACAAATAAAATCTCGAAATGGTTATAAGCAGTGAGCGTACTTGTTCAACGATTTTTGCAATATTTTTTTTTCCTATCTTTTTCTTTCTCATAAACGACATAGTCAAAAATACTAACTATAGACAGAAAATTTTATTTTTCCCTTTTTCCGCTCCTTAATTACAAGTTATATACAGGGTGGTCAGGTTTAAGTTTACATAACTTTAGGGAGTAATTTTGTGGTTAATTCTGAAAAAAAAATTGTTGTGGACTCACATTCACAAAGCAGGGTTTTTAAGAAAATTGTTTAAGAAAAATACAATATTTATTAACAGATATAGGCATCACAACTTCCATAATATTGAACGTAGAGCAAAGAATTTAAGCTTCTTATGCACTTTCGCTCATAGTTAGTTCAATCTGCAGTTCCCCTAAGTATTTTTTCAATAATTATAAAGAAAATGATCAGAAGCTTCTTATTTCAGATTATTTTAACACAAAATCTTGAAACCTTGAATTTTCTATATATTTCGAAAAAGTTCAATCATAGTCGAATTGTTACAAAAAATTGGAATTTTAACAACTAATTGATAGAGGAGACAAAAATATGCACAAAAAAATTTTTTTCAATGTTAACTACGGAGAGAAAATGTTTTCTTGCAAATTTTTATCTGCCTTGTTAGTACCGATCCAGTTTCAAATAAAAAATCATATTCAATATCAGGCTTTATATTAAAATCAAATTAGTCTTTCGCATTGACTTGTAGCATCATTATTTTTCTGCGAAACTAAACAAAAAAGCACGAATCAACAAAATTAAATTCATCATATTTAATGCAATGAAGTTTTAAGAAACGTGATGCGAATATGAAATATGAGAAAAATTCTCATGTGTCCTTGAATAAGAGCCCAAAAATTCAGAAACGGCTGCAATAAACCACTAACAGAACAATGACTTTGACTTTAAATTCACTGAAAGATGACATCATGTGTCTACGATGCGATGCCGAGGAATTGAAATATTAAATCCAAAACAAAATCGTATATCAAAAATAATGCGAATTTAACAGGCAAAACTTCCTACAATTCCAAGAAACAAGAAGAGATTTGAAGAATTAAAAAAAGAAACCACAGAAAATGTGTACATACTTCATTTTAAAAGTGTTTAAACTGCAAACATATGTATGAGATATTTAAGATATTTAAGTTGGGGAATTTGAATAAGCTTTTTTGAATTTTGAATGCATTTCAGCTGCACTCGTATAAAGTATAAACTAAATTTACCATGAACATGACATCATTACATATATAAACAATTACATGCAAACAACGACATAGATATGTATGTATGTATATGTATAAAGTGTAAGTGTAAAATTGTAACCTAATTGAAAATGCACGCCTGTATTCGTAACCTCAAAACCTAAAGAGAAATGACAGTTGTCATTTTTTTTAATGATATAAATTATAAAATTCATAAACAACTGCACTGCTCATATCATATTGTTTTGACTTCATCGAAGTTGTTGTTCATAAACGTAATCCGACATCTGCATTTATAATAAATATGCTCAAAATATAAATAAATTCAATTAAAAATAATTCAATTTTTGTCATCAAGGGGGAAAAAGCTAAATATCGCTGCAGGCAATAGCCTAATTTTGTATGTTATTGTTAATAAATCATTAAAAATCAGTTATGACTGTCATTTAAATGTTTAATTTATGATATTCAAATAATTTTCAAAGTTTCTTTTTTCTCGTATGCCTTTAATGGATTTGTTTCTTTTTTAATATGGTAATGAATAAGTAATAATTAAGTAATTTAGAAATCATTGAAATTAATTTAATATTAATCAAATACATAAGTAACTCTATATTTAATACATCGAGTGTCAAGCGAGGTATTGGAATTTTGTGGAAATAGAATAAGTAAGTATTGCTGTTATACGACCAAATTTTTGTCAAATGCAAAGTATCCTAAAAATATTAACAATTTTGTTTAGTGTTACACAAAAACGAACAACATGGTCTAAAGTGAAACAACTAATATCGTAAGCTTTTGTACGACTTGCAACCCCAGAAAGCATTTGGTGTCATTTAAAAACATATGGCATGACACTCAATGTTTTAGTATTTGGAATTCACTAGATCCAAATATATTTCTTATTCAATGACGTACTACTTAGATTATATTTTTGATGATATAGTTGAAACGTATATACATACAGTCTTTTCAAAAAGAGCGTGTACGGTCTAAGTCCTTCAAAAAATGCCTCAATCAAAAAAAATATCCCACATTACTTTTAATCATTTTTTGTCCAATACGCTGTTATATCATTTATGTCCATTTACCATAATTTTGAATAATTTCGTGGTAACGCTTGTTCATACTATCAACTAGCTTTTCAGCGTATCGCGTATTGCGGCAAACTCTGCCATTTTAACTTAAGCTGTCGTTTCAATTTCTTTGCTCATCTTAAGATTGAGAGGCGCAGTCCAAAATTTTTATAGTATTTTCTTTTTTTCACTTACTACACAAGTGACATTGATATTTAGGGTTCTGCCCTCTTAAAACACTCAATTTCGATTTCCTTTCCCAAATCAGTTATTAGTAGAAGGTAAAAGTCTATGCTGATATAACTGGATCATGTACTGGATATACAAATTTCTCAATCAATATCCATATGTTCGACAGCCCACTCCTGTCATTTTTTGTATTTGTTTTGCTGTCAGTAAGGATTTGGTTATGGTAGCTTAGATCTCAATTTGGAATTCATTTAAACAACTTTGGATTGCATTAGGGGATATATTAATGACCTTTAGTACCAGTTTTTATTGGACTGCTTCAAGTGTAAAAGTAGAATTGATTTCAAAAACTCATGCTATCACCGAATCCTACTGCTGTGATGTTTCTCTAGAAACACAATGATTTAGTAAGTCGTAAACATTCTGCTGTCTTAAAAAAAGTTGGTTTCATTTCTTTGGATTTCTTTGGATTTCATTGGATATGAGCAAAGAATGGCAGCTTAAAAACGTTATGCATACACGGAGAACGATTTGAAAAATTGCTTATACAACGAAATTATAATTGCGATTGTTTGAAAGGTTATACAACTTGATACTCAAATTTGCTCGTACAATTTAGTCGAACAGGCTCTTGTTGAAAAGAATAGAAAGAATTATACAAACCAATCTGTGGAGTTAGTAAGTTTTGCAAGTGTTCATAGCGCACTGTTAAAAAGAACTTATACTTTTATGTATTCCCGATGATTTAACCCTCTAGTTCCCAAATTTTCGATTGATTTAAAAAAATTGGGATTGATAAATTTTTATGTAAAAAGCATAAATGTAATCTCAAAACCCTAATAATGTAATGGATGTGCTCGTCATACACATGCATTTTTTAAAAGCTTGAGAAATTCCATAAATGAAATGATAAAATGAAGTCACAAAAAACTAATAAGGTGGTAATTACTCCCGTTTTGAGACACGCTTGGGAACTAGGGGGTTAATATAATAAATTTATATAGAAATTCAATGGCCACTGAAATTATGTCGATTTAAATAAAAAATGTACAGTTAAGAGCTCTCAGTCAATATGACGTGCCATAATCTGTTGCATCTGCTATAACCACTTACACTGGTCACAATCGATTTCATAAGCATTAGGGTAATTTTCATATTTAAACATCTATTTTCTTATCTATGCTGTAAGTTTCCTAACATTCTTATGCATTTTTCAAAAATACACTTTCCACGAGATTTTAAGCCTAATAAAAACTTACTTGACTTTATCACAAAATGCATGCAACACTTTCGCTTTCTTTCAAAAGCTCTTTATTGAAGAATACTTCTTTAAATTCCAAAAAAAAAAAAATATCTATCTACATTTATGAACTATTTAAATTTTTTTTGACAGCACGACGCACATTGAAAATCATATTTACATTTATTTGGAAGCACGAAATTTTCTCCAACAAAAACTTCATTTCAGCTCTGCTTATGCCACTAAGCGGCTTAAAATCTTAGAAACCATAATCACCTACGAAACTGTTGCAAGCAATGGAATAAGAAATGCATGTCATGCAACATATGAATGACGGACTACTTTAAATGCGAAAATGACTGACATTTGATATTGACAGCCCAGCTGAGATAGTGACAAAAATGACAGCTTAACTTTGAAATATAGCGTCTAAAGTTTAATATTACACACATTGTGAAAATGTGATTTCCAACGCTTAGTGTTGGCAGCATTAAGTCAACTATAATGTTTTAGTGAAAGAATTCGATGCATACAAAAGAGAAAATATAAAAAAAAAAAGTATATTTTTAATCAATAAAAAATCGCAATCTGTCAATAAATTTATTTCTTTAATTAAAATATATTGCATTGCAGTAAATAATAATTTCGCTTTAATATAAATATCGAAAACGTTGACGGCATTTCTTGGTAAATAAAATAGGTTAAGTAGCTTGCAATGTCAAATTTGACAGCTTTTGTATGTTTGGCAAAATTCAAAAGAAACGCAAATTAAATAAAATAAAATAAAAAAATTAAAATAAAAGAAAATGTGTCAAAATCTTGCTGTGTTTATAAAAATTTAATATGCCTATGTAGTATAAAATTTATTTGTTATTTATTTTTAGTTTTAAAATTTATAAGGTCAATATAATAAGATATATAGCGAAACATGTGTTTAAATACCCGCAAAACATATGTTGCTTGACAATAGCTTACAGCTACAGCAACAACAATATCTATAGTAGCAACGCATGAAAATGATTTCAATAAAGTGCGAATTTCCGTTACAGAAAATTAATTTACTAATTTACAGACTAAAAAATATACATACATAAGTATTTAAGATATACGAGTTTGAGTTTGAGCATTTTTGAGTGGTCTTTACCGACTCAGAGATACTGTGCAAGTGAGGGGTGGCGAATCCATTTTTGAAACTGCTGAGGTAAATATTATTAATATATCAAGATTTTGGGATTAACAAAAGTTGGCTAAGTTTGTTTGAAAAAAAACAAACAAAAATTGTATTTCGCACATTTATATCCCCTAAACAATTTCAATTAATTTCAATATATTTCTTCAAAATATTTCGACATTAACTACATCAATTATTTCTTCATTACTACATACTGAAAACTCTTCGTCTCAATTTTTTTTTATTTGTTTTTGGAAACAACAAGAAATTACTCGGCTCTAGATCTAATATTCCTTGGTTTTGGTTGGAGTTTTCAATAGTTTCGCCTGCTCAAATTGCTAAACAAACTCGTGTAAGAAGAACGATTTAATTCCCCTTCTTTCTGGTTTTCCAACAGATTTTTTAAAACGTTTTTGTGTACCAGATTAATAGAACCAAGTTTCATCGCCTGTTACGATTTTATTAAAGGTGTTACACCCCCGTTTTCAAATTTTGTAAGAATATATTATGCAAAACAAACACGTGCCCTACGTGCAGATTTTATTCGAGTATACCAGATGTTTTTCTAGTATATGATACAGTCATTCCTTTCATTCCGTCATTCTTAGCCATCACCAATTGTATCGTCGGTAGAGAATTTCGAGCGGCATTTACGAAAGCCGTCCGTAAAATGTTCGGTTAAAAATTTTTAAAACTATCTGAAAACAGTTACAAGGAATGGCTCATTTACTCCATACAACTTTTGGCATTCGTGAACAAATTTTAATTGGCTTGAGTTGATGTCAAAATCCGTAGAAATTAAATTTCTTTCTGTGTTGGTAGTAAGATTTCTGCCGACCTTGTATTAGTAATTTTATTTATGCTCGTCTTTATTCTTTTATTGGAATTTTAAATTAAATACCGAAATATTATTAAAAATGTTCAATTAACTTTGTATTTTTCGAGAACTAATAAAATATTACAAATTTAACGAACTTTTATTAGCTTCCTCGACCAATAAAGAAATATTCTTTAGTTGAAGGACACTAAAGAACTTTTCTAGACTTTCTTCAACTGGTACGAATACTTTCAACATAATTTTTTTTATCGAATTGATTAATGGTTGAAAATGGTAAAATCAAATCTGGTTTAGACTCAACATTGAAGATTTTATGGGGAATAACTTCTTTTTTATTATCAATATTTCTACTTAATATCTGTATTGCAAATTTTTAAAAGTCACTCTCTTGTTGTCAAAGTTTGTTCTTCAAGTTTTCATGTTGATCAGTTTCGAAATTGTACCGAAAATGAAAAGGATATTACAAAATTGGTTCTTATATCCAATATATCACGCCGTGTCTGAGTATCTTAAAATTTTCTGCTCAAAATTAATGTGTCTTCGAAAATGTAGGGTACACAAAAAATTTAATAATGAGAATTTATTTTAAACTTCAAAAGAAACGCATAGATCATTTGACGCCCATTGTTGCTCTCCCCTACGCTATATATTATATGTAGTATTTATTGTTATACCACAAACGCTTTGCTAGTTATTATACATAGATAGCTACTTGTACATAATTATTTAAGTTTAGAGCATTCTCAAAACAAGGTCAATGTAAAAATTTGTTTGTAAAAAACGATTGAGTTTTTTTTTTAGTTTTTTAAAAAATAAAACAAATTTGAAAAGTTCATAAAACGCGCACATTTTTCAGCGCATAATTTATAAACTAGACCCCTAAAAGTTAGAGTGAACTTCATTGACGAAAAAAAAATAGTTCCAAAATGTATTTATTATGCTACTACAAAATGAATGGAACAACACTGACCCAAAGGGCTCATTACACAAAATAAAATAGTCAGCTGGGTTTTGTTTTTAATTATATATGGTTTATTTATTTTTTATTTTGTTTATATTATTTTTATAACACATGCATATATTCAACTAGAAAAGAAAAAAATTAATTATTTTCATTATTTGAGCATAAAATAAAGCTACATACATGCGAATACATGCATATAGTACTTCCTCGGAGACTATAAAAAGCTTACAAAAAACTTCAAGAATTTCACACATAAACAAAAAAATTTGTAGTTTTTTTCTTATAGCAAAATAAATTTAATTAAAAACAGTTTCTGTTTCGCAGCCTTACCAATATATTTATAATTATTTTTTTCTCTATAATATTCAGTTTTTGTTTACTTTAGAAACAGACAAATATATTGTTAAATGAGTTTTCATAAAAAAAATATAAATAAAAAAAAAAATATAGCACTTTTTCGCAATTAAATTTGTATATAGATTTAATGCAATTTATTAATCATTATGATGTAATAGCATGAAAAAAACAAAATTGCTAGAAATCTGGTAAACGACTCACCATAACAATTCTATAATTTGCCTGAAATACCCTTAAGAAATTTTGTTGTTAATACACCCATGGTAATACATATACTTCCACTCACAAAGTGCGATTTATTTGTAAGATTTTTATTTATTCCTAATTTATTTTATAATAATTAGCAAATACGAAGTTTTATTCAATAAATACGAAAATAATAAATATTATATATATAAATAATAAATGTTACTTAAATGCATTAAATTCAAAACTTTAATAAAGCTTCAGAGGAAATAATTATACTTCCATTTTAAGAATAATAAGAAAAAATAAAATTGAAATTGAATTCCAAGTACTAAAGTAAGTTTCAAAAAGGGATTATCACAAATTTAGTAATACATGTGACTACTCCAATTCTTTATATTTTCTTCTATTCTATTTATCGTTGAGCTCATAAGATTTCTTAGCTCTAATGTTGATATTTCCTTCTAATTCTTTTTTATTTCTTCTTGTAATTAATTTAAACTGGAAATCTGAATGCCACATGAATAAATCCGATTAAAAATAACACTTCAAAGATTTTCCATGGGGTTCAAGTCAAGGCTTGAAGTGGGTTACTTCATTAATTTTTTCTCCTTGAAACATTCAGTTTCGACTGCTACTTGATAGATAAAGCGCGGTTCACGCAAAATTGGCACGCAGGAAAGTTGCTGTATCTTTTTAACCAGAACACTCAGAATTACAAATAATGCATTAAATGATAAGTTTAATATTGTGTTTTAATACTATAATATTAAAAGATTTAAATTTGTTTGTTGTGCAAAAAGTTCCGGGTATTCCTTTTAATGGACCCCAACAACCTTTGAATATCCGCTTTGGATACTTTTGCGGCTATTTGATTCCATTTTAGAAACATTGAATTCACATTTTTGACCATACCTGCATTTTTCTTCAACTTATATTCTGTAATAGCCCAGTATTTTTCGATCGGTGGAAGCTGGGGGCAATTGGGTGGATTCATATATTTGGGCACTACATCTACTTTATTTGTCTGATACCAATCCATTATTTTCTTAGAGTAGTGGCAACTGGCTAAATCAGGCCAAAACTTCACTGGCGAATGGTGGTGACGAACAAATGCCAATAGTCGTTTCGAAAGGCACTCTTTGATGTAAATATCAGACGTCATAGAAGAGGATGCCCTGGATTTAAGACCACATCTGCAAATAGCCTGCCACATCATTGCTTTCTTTGCAAATTTATCCATTTTTATGTACTTGAATTTTGAGGGTACATTACCACGATTCGTTGCCATACAAAATTTTTGACCTGCAGCTGCATCCATTGAATTTGGTCAAAACATTATTATAAAGAAGACGAGCACGTTTTTTGGCCAGCAAATTCTGTTTGTCTGTTCTCTTTGGATATTTTATAGCACGATAGCATTTTAGCCCAGCTTTTATGCGTATTCGTCTAGCAGTACTTTTGCTGGTATAGAATTTTTTGGCACGATCGCTATCCGATAGTCCGGGATTGCTTTTGATGGACCTCAAGATCTTTGCCTTTAGTTTTAGGTTGGTGGTTCCCGTTTTGTTCTCAACTTTTTTAGCTCTTTCAACACTAAGAGTTTCTTAATATCGTTTTATAACTCTACAAACCGTTCTTTTGGAGATATTTAACACTTTCGCAATCTTTGAACCAGACCACGACGGATTTTCAATAAATTTGTTCACTATCAATTTTCTATTTGCAGCTTCCATTGTGCACACAATCACCAATTTCCGATCAATTAATATGAAACTAACGGTAAAGGTATTGTAAACAAATCCCAGCAAAAAAGTTGTTGTTCTTATGACTAGGGGCGACGTGGTGACCACAACAAAGCGTACCAATTTGGCGTGAACCGCGCTTTAAAAGTGTCATCTTATTGAATGTTATGCTGCTCTTATTAATTTTAACATGAACATTGAAAAGCACCTCTTCCAGAAGAGGTAGATAGTCATGGGAGTTCATTTTACTTCTGACGAAAGATGTTAATATTTTGTTTGAGAAGCAAATCGAACTCGTGTCATCAGTCTACCGCCTTGGTAATTTCTGCCTAATTATTTTTTAGATATATAGTACCAAAAAAGGTTATAACACTCAGGAAAATCTAATGTGAATGTTTTTCATTGCACAAAAATAATCGTTTCGCATTGACCGTTCCATTACAAATGTGATGTTGCAAATTCGAAACATTCATTTTTGTGATGAGTGTTTAGGGGAAGCTAACTTTTATTGTAAGATGTTTACAATCATGCAAAATGTTTCCAATACGTCTTGTGAAAATATTTAAATCCAAATCACTTCGAATTTCATATATAATAAGTTTTTTGAAGCTCGTAGCTTTGACAATCTCCAGTTTTTTTCAGTGTATTCATGATTATAAGTCGTCCAAGTCGCTTTATTTTGACATATATTAACTTCCTTTTTTTGACGTTTACCACACCTACATGTGATATGTTTCCAATTTCTTCCGCAGAAAAAGGTTACCATACCCCATTTTTCTTGACAATGACTTACAAGTAAAATTTTTCAAATAACTTGTGCAATGTCTACAATGCGTTGTCCGTATAATTTGTTAAAGTAAAGCTTATAAATAACACGATTGCATCATTTGGAAGTATAATTATTTCCTTCTGGTAAAACATTTAAATTAAAATTAAATCGAGACAAGGACATTAAGAAATGAAATTTTTTTGCATTAATACGTCACAGTACAAGATATATACAAAACAATTAATAAAACTTTTAATTTGTTGTAATAGTGAATTTTCAATGAATATTTTATAGTGGAAGTATATTTATTACCATGGGTGTATTTCTTTAAGTTTTGAAGATTTATATTCTCAACGGGATAAAAGCTTTAAACTTTGTAATATTGTTTTTTAAAAATGTATGAGAAATATAAGAATAAATATATGTTAAAATGTTAAAATGGATATAGAGTGAGTTGTATAGGAATACTTACCAGTTGAATACGACTCACTATGAGCTACTGTATGCCAGGAGCGTGAATAACTTAAATGCAATGAAATCATACAAATGCAAAATTCAATTGAACTTAAGCTTGTATTTATTTAATATTTTTTTTGTTTTTACAAATGAGAACTACATAAATTTATTTATTTTATGTGCAAATGATGTCATATGGAAAATTCTGTAATACAGTGCAGATACCTCAATACACACTCACATATCTTGATAAATGGAACAAACCCCAACCTGAAATTAAAAATAAATGACTTCATTCAATTGTGTTTAGTTTTTATTTATTTTTATAACTATTTAGTATCGATGGAAGAGATTTTTTTGCATTTATTTAAACAAATTGTTAAAATTATACAAAATAAATCTTGTTATTATTTAAGCGCTATGTTGCTCTGATCATTGAGAATTTTGTTAACATGCAAAGTACAGATTTTCAATTGTATTCAATTCTTTTTTATGTACTTTTTACAATATTCATGTTAATTTTATAAACAATTAATGTGTTTTTTTCTTTGTTATTTGAGAATTCAATTTGACTGTCAAATTGTTATAATTAAGTGTGAAAAAGTGCGATGATGTCACTTCACTCCGTTGTTATTATTACTTACCTTGAGTTAATTGGGTGGATGTAGCTGTGGAAATAAATATGCAATAATTATGAAATTTTATATCATTCAGTTATACTTTTTATTGTGATTTTTCATTTGAGTGATCAGATAACTATGAGTTGTTAATAAATTTATGCAATCCAATATATATATATTATGATGATGACTCACAACCAAATATTTTCAATATTTTGAACGAATGCCGTAATATACATGCAATAGGAAATGTACAATTATGAAAAGTTCACAAGGTATCTTATTTGGTGTTGTATCCTCTCATTTGTCATAAATTCTCTCATTTTCAATCAATAGTCAATAGTAAAATCATCAAGAAATATACTAGAAACGTTATCTAAGGCCCAAGCTAACCAAACCATTTACAAGATCTATCAATCCTAGACCTAACTAGATAAAGAGCAGATGTGCTTAATCGTAAATCATTTAGAAGAATCAATTAATTGTTACTCTCTGAAATCTAGAGGCAAACAAAATTGCATGAATCCAGTGAATAACTTTCATAGATTCCACAGATTGAACGCGTTTCATAAATGAATTTATTTTTTGTACGTGTACGCAAATAAAAATGCTAATATTATTGTTTTGTCTTTTATCTTAATACATGTTTTCGGTTTAAAAAATTTGATATTTAAATATTTGTTTTTATTTAATTTTTATTTTTTATTTTTTTATATGCCAATTGTATGAGGAATAATACAATTTACCATATCAAATCAAATATTTGTTGATACTAAAATGACGTCAACGTAATGGTATTTAAGTTAACAAATAAATACCACCAGCAACAGGGTGGTAGATTATATGCAGTGTGGCCAACACAGCGCCTTTCCCACTGATTTTAGTGCTATTTGAAAATTAAAACGCGGAAAAAAGTGATTTAGCACTTAGCCCATTTTTTCAATTTAAAATATCTTCGAAAAATTTAAGAAATTTTCATTGACTAGAAGTATCAGATGTGTGCGTGTATTAGTGAAAAATTTTAAATGTATTGAGTTTTCTCGCACTTTTATAAGGAAAAAAATTTAACGCTTTTTTGAAGAAAATATGCGTTTTATTCTTCATTTTAGCGGATTTTGAAAAACAAGAGTTGGCCACACTGACTATATGAAAATCAACAACACCAAAACTAGCAGCTGTAGCAACATTTGCAATGATGAATGTGCAACAACAAATCCCACTACTACAACTGCTGTATATGTGATTCGCATTTAAATATGTATATATTCACATTGAGTACGTTAACGTGTTTTATAACTTACAAACAGCATTTACAATAATAACAAACAATAATAATGAAAATTAATAGATAATTATGAATATCTTCAACAGAATTAATTTTAAAGTAAAAACAAAGAAAACACCGTAAATGCATTTAATTTGAAATAGATAAAACTGAACAAACATTACTACTCTGTGAATGCAATCACATGTGTACATTTTTTTTTTTTTTTTTTTTTGTAAACAACAGCAGCAAAAACAGCAGCAATAAAATCTAAACACCGTCAAATATTATTGGTTTTAAAAATGTGTAATTTAATGTTGCTGATGGCGCCTCAACATAAATCGTTATTGACAAGTAACATACATTCGAAAAATGCATATAAACATTTGTTTATAAACATTTGCCATTGAAATTGAGCGACGACTGCGCGCGCTCTCGTCTACGTTCACATGCGCCGAAATGTGCTAAATTTTCACGCAAATATTTATTTTATTTGTATGCAAATGAAATACACCAAGCGGTGATTGGAGGGAGCTGCTTATTTGTATGCTTAATAATAATGAGTTTAAAAAGCCATATAAAAATATGTTGCATGGCATATTGACAGCAAAATATTGGCGATTTTTTGCATACAAGCGCAGCGTTGATATTTTTGATGAAGTGACGCAGCACAATTAGAATGAGGTTAAGTGGTTTTTGTTGTTAAATTTTTTTTGTTTATATAAATAAATATAAATTATTTTAATTTTATTAAAATTAAATATTTAAAATAATTGAAAACTACCTAAAATTATATAAAATTGAAAAATTATAGCTATCATGCAAAAACAAAGTAATGACCCCAAAAAAAAAAAAAAAATATGATAAATTATAATGCACGGTTTAATAATTTTCCACTTCGTATACATATGTATAAAAGATTAAAATTTAATTATCCAAATTTGCTAGTAGCATATAAAAATTACTAAACAATTTTAAGATTATAATGAACTTTTAATTTGCCATGGAAATTTTTCCAGTTCATTTCACTTTGCACTCAAGTCATTGCGCCACCATAATATCTCACAAAAATTCATTTTTTTTGCAATAATTTTCATTTGAAAATGTCTTGCAGCTACATAACTTTAATACATAGAGATATACATGTACTCGTCGTATATGTATAAACTTTATAAATATCTTTGTTAGAATCTTCTAACTTGGATTTGCGCATAGTTGGCAGCAAGACAGACTGTGTAACATTTTCAAAATACGACAATGAGCACAAAGCACATCCATCAAATGCGAGTACTCACATATACATACATACATACAAACATAGAAAAGAAGGTATTGACTAAGCAGCAGCTATTGCTGCTATTACTGTGTTGTTGCATCTGAGTTAGGCTAAATACTACATGCATACATAAAAATACTCATAAGTTTTAATATCTGATTTTAAAATGCAACCTGAGGTGCATAATTCACAATATCTATGTAGAAAAAAAAAATGCAATAATTTATCTTTGGGATAATATCTTTTTTATGGTTTGCGCCTTCGGTAGTCGCTTGACTTTGTGATCTATGCGAATTGATCGGCTTTGGTAGTAGGTAATGCTTTTTTTTGTCATGAATTTATGTTTAATTTGTAATGATTTTTGTGATTAAATTTATAAATTTTTTAACGGGATTTTCGATTTTGTTTTTTAATGGAATATCTTGGTAGAGACTTGAAAATAGTAATTATTTTTTATTGAGATCAAAGAATTGTGGAGAGAGAATAGTCTGGAGAGAAGCTATCCTGATTTAGAATTCTGAACACTAATGCCATTATTGAGATCCAGGGTGAAGAAACACATCTTTCTTCCAACGATTCTTAGTGGAACCCTTAACTGTTTACACCAATCTATACCATCAGATTTCGAATCACTCAATACCTAATGCATCTGTGACTACAATTGAAGAAGGAAGACCAACTTTGGTTTGACTACAGCTTGTATTAAGTAAAACGATGTTTCTTCTATGTCACTGCACTCAGTATTGCTAATTTACTAAGATTATTAGATTCGGCTTCGCCAGACCAGAACGGTGAAAATTAATTACCTTTCATAGCACAATATTCTCGTGCGCAAATGCCCCCCAGCAGCTTACTTTACTTTCCTATTTTTATGGCTTTTTAACTGATCTGAAATTTGAATCTAAAACCAAACAAGCATTTCTACTATTATTTTGAACTGTTTGTTTTTTGCTAAACAAATTTCGCAAACTTTCATTTCAATTGAAGGATTGTAAGTTTAAAGGGTCTAAGCACCAAAAACATTGAACGGGAATATAAAATGAAAAGAATGAAACAAATAAATGAAACAGCTGCAATTTGTATTGGATTTAGACCTCAAGCAAATATTTTCGTATTTTTGTTATTTTGTTTTTTTAATAGATACCTTACCATCATATTAGGCTTGACAAACATTTTCGAAAAAATCTACTAAAAAAAAAATTGATAAATTTAATAACATTCTCAATGACAAAGAAATCAAAAAACATAAATCAATAATATTGTAATTATTTAAAAACATCGTTAACAACAAAGAGATCAAATGCCAAAAATAATACACCCCCTCAAGCTACATTCATACACATAAAACTACATACACACACACATAAGTAAATATCTGCGACTATTCTCGCTTATATCTGCCGTTAGAGAACTCGTTTTTGCCTCGCTTACCCGAAAACCTAATAACCTTCGACACCACAAAATGAAAAAAAAAAATATTGTATGGGAAATTGCGAAATATGAGAAATTTATACCCACATGAAGACAATGAAATTCTACATAGAATATTTAATAAAAGTTACTAACAGTACGAATTTTTTGAACACAAGATGTGGCATGTGGCAGGCCGCATGCGGTATGTGTCTGATGTTTGCTCATACTTGTCAAACAGCATAAAAGTACGCAACTGATACCCGTCGTCATCGTCATCGTAATTGGCGTATAGTTTAGCGTTTGAATGGCGCTCGTTCAAAAGCAATTAAAATACAAGCAACGCTAAAAACTAAGCTACTTTAACAAAAACTATAGACAAAATGGAGCATGATTTTTTGTTGTTGTTGAAACGGAAATTTAAGCCACACAATTTTTATGTACGAGAACAAGTATTTATTAATTTGCAAATAGACGTGTGGGCGATATTTGGGTAATATTAGATCAACTTCAGGCACCATCGAGCCACATATTCGAGGCGACAAGAGTGTGGGCTTAAAATTCATAATATTTTTAGTAACACAACATTTATTTAACAATAAAACAGTTTTTTTAAAAAATAAAATAAATATGTATAAATTTGTCTTTGAAACATCTTATATTCCAAATTAAAATTACAAATAAATCATTTCTCAATGGCATTTATTTGTATGATAACAAATGACGCGTTGACATAAATAGCTACTTAAGTAGTGTGCGTATTAATGTAATTGGGAATCTAACATATACGGGTATCTACTGTAAATAAATATTTATTTATACATTAAATAGTGTTGATTTTTACAAATTTTTGGTAGTTTATTACAAAATATTTGTCACTTATGTTTGACTTATGGTATGCGTATGTGAAAGTGAAAACGGTAGCTTATTTATTTACGGTGGAGTAAGACATGAAAAATTGTTCGAAGCCATGAAGTGTGACAAACTTTTTGTTAAGTAAATTGATGAGCACTTAGGCTTTTTTGTGTATTGTGAAGCTGAACACAAATACGCCAAAATCACTGATGAGGAACTGTGGCACGATTTGAAACGATTGTGTTCTACACTTAATGGCCTTAAACTCAATGAAAAAATGTTGGAAACGTGAATTGGTTTGGTACTGATGAAACAGAAACACCAGGAAGCTTCAGGCCATTTCTTTTCACTAATTTATCTTAAGTAAATATATTTTAACATATTGTTTACGACAGTATTTCGCCTGATGAAGACAACTATTGTTTGAGTTTCTAAGAAATACATTAAGTACCAGGTGGGGATAGCTGTTAGTTCTTTTCTATTTGTTCTAACACAAAAACACGTCATCCCATTTTTATTGCAAAAACTCAAAAATACACTATTAAAACACATGATTGAATAAAAATCAAAAGATTGTACAGTAAAAGTTGGCAAAATTATCATGTGATTTTCTTTGATGATACCCCAAAAACCGAAAAAATTTTTAATAGTAAAGATATTTTCCTGTTATTTAAACAAAAAAAAATAAGATGAAATGATTGGAATACGTTGTTAAATTATTTTTATTGAATGTGTCAAGTGAAATTTAAGTCAGTGATATACAATGTAGGTGCTATCTAATTTAACAACCAAATGACGGCATATCAAAGAAATGAGGCATGTATGAATTTACCACCCAGTAGTTGTTAAAACTTTCCGTTTAAAATTAAAGTACAAATTAACACATGTTTCTTTAATTATAAATAAGCACAAGTACAATGAACCACAATTATGCACACATTTAACCTAATTACGTGCATACCCAGTAGTAAATACGATAATGCATAGAGTAATCATTAAACACTCACACACTCACCTTAAATGACTCCCTATTAATATTGCAAGAAATTTCACAGAAAATAATTTTTTTAATTAAAAAAAGAAGAAATTAAAAATAGCATGAGCAATAAAATAAAATTCATTGCATATGCTACTCCTGACTCGTTCTCTCTATATTATTTTTAGCTTTATCATTATTTCTTATAGTTAAAATGTATTTCCACTAAAGCTTTCCCACTTTAAACAGAATTAAGTGCATAGTCGCCTTTTCCACAGGGCAAGTTTTCTTGTCGACTAGTTTCCAATTCTCTTTTGGACTTGCCACTTGCTTTTCCATACAGCAAGATTTCTTGCGCAATTCTGCTTTGACTTTGTCTGACATTCGTGTTGTGAAAAACTTTCTAAAAAATAAAAAGCTAAATAGCAAAAAATTAAATATCAATTGAAAAATGTTTCTTTTCTTCCAATAGATGCCAAAACCAATTCGTAGTCAAATTAAATTAATAAATAAGAATAAAAGGAAATGTCAAAGGACGAACAACACAAAGAAACTTGCCGGTACGAGCGAGTCTGTGCCCACCCCCTCTCGTCTTTTCTCTCTTTCCTACTTGACTTGCCGACAAGAAAACTTGCCGTGTGGAAAAGGTACATATAATATTCGTTGACTGCTCCTTTCACAAGTAATCGAAACTTTTTCCACTGGGTAATGAATATATTCTTACTTTCTAAAAATCAATTGTTTAAACATTTTCACAACGTTTCAGTTTATTTCGAACTGGAATTTTAATTTATTTTTAAATATTTCCGTCACTTTTTCTCTAAATATTAGAGCAAAAATATTTATTAATAATAACCGAAATAACCTTCAAAAGTGATACCGTGAATCATTTTCAAAGCACACAAATATTGACAAAAACAACACAGAAAAACAAATAAATAAAAATATAAATTCACAAATTTTCACTTTTCATATTAATTCTAAGAAAACAGAAATCCAAAGATTTTTTCTGAAAAAAATTTGTGCATCAAAGTTATAAAAACAAATTGCTCTGAATCCGAACCAATGTCACTGCTACATACTACACGTACGTGTATCTACACTACTGCCCGCATTTTATTTTGTTTGGCAAGTGACCAAGTGAAACACTCATAAAAGAAATGCGCCAAGTTCAATATACATACAAACAAAGATATACGGATGGATAGGTGGACAGATGGACGGACTTACATACATCTATGTATAATTTCACTTTGAAATCAGTTTTAGATTAAAATTTTGATGCGAAACTGTCATAAAGGCTAATTCTGCCACTCATACCAAGTAGAATCTTTATAAATTATGAACACTGGCAGTTTTGGAGAGATTTGTATGTATTTGCGCACAGTGGAATTGTGCTTATTAAATTTTAGTTAAAATTTAGCGTGCGCATACATGAGGAAATGGTCTTTAAATTTAACTAATAATGCATCATCTTTTATTATGTCATAGTGTTTTTGTTATAATTATTTAGAATTGATTTTATTACTTTTGGCAAATAAAAAAAAGCTTATTGTTATTGTTGTATATATACAGATGAACGCCTCTTAATTTCACTTGAAACCAAAAAATAAATCAACAAAATTAAGCAACAACAATAAAATTAAAATTAGCTAATTGTGTATGCAGACGCCTCTCTCCTGTGGTGAAACTGAAATGAAAAATGTTTAATTTTTAAACAAAAACACACTCAGCGAAAAATATTTACATTATAAAAATATAAAGGCTTTTCGCGCATATCCATTTCAATGATGATGAAAACGATATTGATGATGATGATGATGAAGGAAGAAATCGTTCTCAAACTGTTTACAATTATATTAAACAAAATCATATACTCTTGAGCATGGGCAAATTTGTTTACTATTTATAAACTCATGTATTAATTAGCTATATTAAATGTTTAATTAATAATCTTATAATGCTGTATTGGCGATAAATTTTAGTCTCGAAACCCATAAAAAATATTACGACCGCGAGGAGGTGAACATGAGGCGAACCAAAGTGCAAACAAACACGTCGACAATCGCACCTTCATTCATTATTAATTAAATATTCGAAATGCAATTTCATTTTATTCAATTTCATTTAAAAAATTCACAAATTAATATGTCAACACGTAGTGGCAAAAGTTTTTTTACTGGCTGAAAAAACTACACTGTGATATATAGTTTTGTCCCTCTAGAGAGATATGCAAGCTAGCGGAGAAAATAATAGCTGCGTTTTATTCGCCACTTGTTTCTAGTTATGTTTAACTAGCAGCGATAATTGTATGTGGAACAACAACAAAGAGGCAGAGATAACACATATAATTATAGCTGTATACTTAACGAGTACTTTAGCTACATCAAATTCTATTGTGAAAGAAGAAGCATGACAGATTGCAAAAAAACAAAAAATGTAAAGATTCGAAATGGCTGCCGGTGAAAATAAGTTAAAATTATCGTTAAATAAAAGATAAAAACTAAAAATAATGCCCACGATTAAGCGCAATGACTGGGATCCATTAAAATGTTTCACCTCTAGCTCCTGAGCAGTTCCATTGTGAATAACAATAGCTTTATTCGCCAGTCAGTTTAACATGTGCGAATAAAACGATCAAGTTGTTAAGTCCCTTCTTCGTTATAATATTATTCACAATGAAACTGCTCAGCAGCTAGAGCTGAAACATTTTAATGGATCTCAGTTATTGCGGTCAATTGCAGGTATTGTTTTTAGTTTTTACTCTTTATAAAAATATGTTAAAATCATAGCTAAATTTTAACTTATTTTCACACCAGAAATTTCAAATATTTTCTTTTTCCGTTTTTTTGCCAAACTCTCAAGCTTCTTGTCTCGCTATTAGCAGTTCACAATAATTATACGTGTTATCTCGATATTTCCCATACAATTATCGCTGCTAGTTATACATAACTACAAGCAAGTGGCGAATAAAACGCAGCTAATATAACGAAGAAGAGACTTAACAACTTGGTCGTTTTATTCGCACAAGTTAAACTAAACACAGCTAATATCTGATGGTGATCATAAACTTCTCAATATCTTTATATTTTATTATTTTTTTTTATTTATTCGCAATTTATTTACAATTTATTTGCCATTAGATCGTCTTCTTAAAAACGTCTCTTCTGTGCCAAGCCACGGCTGGACATTCACATAGAATGTGAGTTATCGACCCGTTATCCTCCAGATACAAATTGTATATATCTAATTTTCTTCGGTAATTTCTAAAGACATAGTGTGTAGATATATAGCCCTAAGATCCGCTTTAATGTAAACGAAAGACCGATTATGGGCAAGGAGAGCGACAAGCTTCTGGGTTCCAGGTTTCGATTTCGAACAGGCGCAGACAGTCTCCGAAAATGGATCGGGGCCAATATGCAGAGTCTATTCTATTCAGTTTATCGTCTGCCTGCAAAGCCACAATGGTCAAAGTGCTGAAAATTATCAAAACACTCTTTTACAAGTTTCGAAGAAAAATTCCACGTCGAAAGTACCTTAAGACCCACCTGGCTGTTATAATATGCCGTATTGAGACAAAATTTGTTTATGTGCTGCATAGTGTAGACACACATATAGAACTCTTATTTGAGTAATAAGTGGAATCAACAAAAATAAATAAATACAAATTAATAATTTCACTAAATCTTATAAATGAATATGTATGTCTCTAAATGTATAGTAAATAAAGCTCGTTCGTTAATTCACGCCCTCAAAAGATTTATGAATGAACAAAGCCACCAACAGCAACAACAAAAATAAAATTATTAATTTAAAAATATTAAATACGAAAGCGAATGTAGACGCACGCATTCATGAAATATAGAAATAAATAAAATATGTATATATACGGATATATGTAGAAATGTGTAACATATGCACTTTTATATACACATATACCTATGCACAACATTTTTATAAATACGTATGCACGAGTTTACAAAGAAATGCATTGAAAATGGATTTTATGAATGAATGCAAAACATTTTTCTTTTGTGAAATAAGTATGTCTATTTTTTAAATTATACATTTAAGTAAACATGCGATCACTAGCGGATTTAATGGAAGGGGGTTTTGAGTAACTTAAACCCCCTTTCCCCCTCTTACTGATGAACAAATTTCCATCGTTGGCCATGTTTTAAAAAAAAATTGTACTGGATGAAAAAATTAAACCCCCTCCTTAGGAAATTTTTGGATCCGCTAGTGCATGCGCTTATGCCCTTATGCATATTCATGCCTCTAAAAAGCATTTAAGAATTACACAACTCACATTAAACGTGTTAATTTCGTCAGCGATAAAAAAAAAGACGGCAGCAACAATAATAAGCTATTAAGTTTCAAGTGTACTGCTCGTTAAAATCTTTCAAAATTCGAGCACTCTATCATAATAAAAAAATACATGCATAGATACAATAAGATGCAACGAAAACATTACGAAAGTACTTTAAATTTAATATTTTCTTGATTAAAAACAAGTAAAATAATTGAAGCGGGATTGGTGAAAACTGAAATGCCATTCATTTATTGATTTAGACTCAAATATACGAGTATGTATAACACCAATTATGAAGCTACGTGAATAATAACAAAATACAGGATTTTTGCAAATTGAAGAGATATTTGCGTAGAGAATTCCAATAATCGAGTTTGCACTGTAGTCTTTTTTTAACTCTAACCTTTTGTTAGTCCCCAAGTCCAGGTAGTTATAACCTGTAGCATACTTATGCATGCATATTATATAATCACACATACACTAAAACTACTGTTGTATTTACTTATTATTAATTTATGAATAATAAATACACACGGTTTCCAAGTTTATTTACCTCTTCGTTTGTTGGCCATAAAAAATATTAACAACAAAAATAATAATATAGCAAACTAAAGTTTTATTGTTTTTGTGACATTTTTTTTTTGTTTTGTTTTTATTACTGTTAATTTGATTCCAACATTGGAGTAAAATTTTATTCTGATTCACATGCAAAGTCATTTTTTGGGTTAAGGGGGGGGTGGGGGGGGGGGGGAAATAAATGTTCGCATATACTTCAGTTATAAAATATTCCCAGAAGCTTTCAATATACCTATATAGTTAATAAGAGTTTTGAACTGAACGAAACTAGTTTATAAATATTACATATGCAAATTCATGGGATTTGGATTTAATGTTGTCATTTAAAACAAATAGGAAGATTATTACTTAATTTTTTAGTCAACAAAAAAGTTTTGAAATTATAATAGGTCCAAAATCAGTCTGTCACAAACTTATTTTGAGATATTCCAACGTAGATCATATTCGTCCATCTAGAAAATAAAAGGTATATCATTCATTTCACTTTAGACTCTAATTGAAGTAGTCCAAAATATAGCCTTTCCATAGAAAGTTAATTTTGTTTTTAGACTCTTAGCAAAAGTCAATTTTGTGCTATCGTACTTAGTGTCCTATATCCCCTATTTTGCATATTCCAAAAATACAAAGTATATAAGGAGTGAGATTGAAAAAATCTTAACACACGTTTTACCTAATAATTTTTTTTTTGGGTGTAAAATTTAAAAATTTCTTTGATCTAGTTATCTTTGAAAATTATGTAAGTTGTTAATTTAAATGACAAACATGGTAATTATTGTGAGTCTGATCACAATGAGTGAAGAAAAAGAAGTACGTCTTAAAATTATTAAAAATTTTCAAAAAAATCCAAATTGGTGTAAAATTTAAAAATTTCTTTGATTTAGTTATCTTTGAAAAATATGTCAGTTGTTATTTTAAATGACAAACATGGTAATTATTGTGAGTTTGATCAAAATTAGTGAAGAAAAAGAAGTACGTCTTAAAATTATTAAAAATTTTCAAAAAAATCCAAATTGGTCCTATAAAAAATTGGCCAAAGAATTGAAGGTCTGCCGTCAAACTGTTTCCAATGTTATTAAACAGGTTCGGGAAGAAAACAAGGTCCACATGATATTGGGAAAGCCAAGAAAATAGGAAGCATATTGAAAAGATCTCAAAACACATCTGGTAGAAAAGCTGCCCGGTTAGCCCAGTGCTCTGACTATTTGGTGCGAAAAGTTAAAGCCAATGCTGGTTTGAAAACATACAAAGTCCAAAAAGTTCCAAACAGGAATGCTGCAAAAAATGTAGACGCCAAAAGTAGGGCTCGGAATTAAAATCGAATTTCATACAAAAATATTCAAGTTGTATAATGGACGACGAAACGTATGTACTGGCAGATTTTACGCAGCTTCCGGGTCAAAATTTTTATGTTGCCGATGCTCGAGCAAATGTCGAAGAACAATTTAGAATCCAAAAGCTGACAAAATTTCCTAAAAAATTCCTGGTATGGCAAGCTGTATGCAGTCGCGGCAAAAGAAGCAAGTCATTTGTTACAGTGGGCTCTATATATACCGAAATATACATCAAAGAATGTATGATGTATATTTCATAAGAGAGCACAATGTGTTCACATATTTTTGGTCCGATTTGGCATCATGTCACTATGGCAAGAAAGCTCTGAAGTGGTACCAAGGTAATAACATAGTTTTTGTACCAAAAGAGGCCAATCCTCCAAATTGTCCGGGGCTAAGACCAGTGGAAAGATATTGGGCTCTTGTGAAAAGAAACTTAAACTTACCAAAAAAGGTTCACGAAATCATAAATATTGGTTAGGACTATAAAAGTTATATTTTTCGGTAATTTGTAAAATATTATCAATTAAATAAAAAAAAATCAAAACTCTAAGATCAATCGTTTAAAAATTATTGAATTTTATATATGTTAAGATTTTTTCGATCTCACTCCTTATATGCATAAGTATGTATGTAGTTAAACATTATTACGTTGCGTTATTTTTGTTGCTATTCCAGAATTTCTTTGAAATATTTATGTACCTATAAAAATTTAGGTTGATTGCGACTTAGCATTATTCTGAAATTCAAGTAGGTGGCGCCACACGTAATTGCAACCTTTTTAATTGAAGTGCGAAAATTATGAAATGAGGAATAGATTATAAAAATAGATATGTACAGATTTTGTATGTATATCATGCGCTTGTGGTTAATGAACTTTTTGATATCGGAAAATAGAGGCAATTACGTAGATTGAAAATAATATATTTAAATGTAACAAAAATATTAATAAATTCAATTCATTTTTTATTAAATATGCTCTTGAATTGCCGGGCAAAAAACTCTTTCCAATGACAACTATGAATTTTAGGCTTGAATATTGTCTACACGATTATATGAGTAGGTAAGGTTGGATAATGTTTCGAAGTCTCGTGGAGAAACAAAACTACAAATTACT
Organism: Toxonevra muliebris; assembly: GCA_963691655.1. Taxonomy (NCBI): domain Eukaryota; kingdom Metazoa; phylum Arthropoda; class Insecta; order Diptera; family Pallopteridae; genus Toxonevra; species Toxonevra muliebris. Next base: position 47,497,118 of record OY829327.1, read on the forward strand.
TTGTATGTATATCTTCTCAAGCCAATTCACGTTTAATTTTCCAAAGGTACTTAAAATTTTATGAATGTTCCTTAGTACAAGGCCACATTGACCATGAACACGCCCATTTCACATATAGTATGAATACCAATTCCGTAAAAACGAAAACCAAATTTGTGTTGTATCGTATATTTGCAGCAGCAACTTTCAGGTACTAGAGTTTTATGCTAATGATAATTGCATTTAAATTACCACTAACTTTGTATAATTTCAATCAAATTTAGAATGCAGTGAATGCATTGTGAATACCCAATATGGACTGACTCATTTATGAAGAAGAAGTTAAGAAGTAAAAACTCATTTGAATTTTTAAAAGATTTTTTGTTTTTTTTTTACTTATGTACATTAAATGGAAATAAGTATTTAAAATTTTTAAGTATGTTTGCTCAAAGTTAATTTAACCAAAAAAAATATCGCTCAAAGGCTAAGACTCATAGAATTAAGATAATTTTTCATGTGCAACAAAAAGTATGTTTAATTATGTGCAACATTCATGGTAACACTGTTGTGTGTGTGTGTGCGAGTCCATAAGTTTTCATAGAAATCTACTAACGTATTGTTATTGTTATTCTCGTTTGTGAGTTAAAACCTAAAATTGTACGAAAAACGATTTTTCACAAAAGTGAAAAATCGAGATGGATGAAGTAATGAAAAAGCAGAAGAAGCAACACGCCCACATATTTATATTTCTACATGCGAATACATCCTCAATGTACAAAACACATTTTAAAAATACGCAGTAACATGCGTCGTCACGCATTTTAACATACGCATGTATAAAATCTACTACAGTAGAAATAAATTGGCATCGTATGTAAGCCCAGCAAAGAACGGTGTGACTAACTACTTTTAATTTGTACACATATGTTGCTCCAAAACTGTGTACACATATTCTGATTCAAAAACAATTTTTAGGTTTTCAAAAACTGTTCAATTCCAATGACATCAACTTGTTAATATGGTCAAATTGTAATGCCACAGGCAGTTAACTTGTCGACATATGTACTACGTACATGTTTTGATTTCTTGTTGAATAAATTCTTGTAGGTTTTTTTTTTTGTTTTAAAAAAGCAATGAAACCTTTTGCTGGGTGAGCATATGTAAATTTTTTGTCTTGTCAGTGCTAGCAACATGAACAAAACTTGAATGTTGTATTAATTACATACCTATATAGACTTGGCATTACTTACTTACTTGAGTCATGAATGTAACATTAAATCTTTATTAAAATTGTTGTCATTTTTAGCCAGAAACTTCAAGCTTTTTCTTTTACATCTTTTAAAGCTACTTTCGTCTTTCATCTTTGGCACTTAATTCTTCTGTTATTTAATTATAATTATTTTTATTTTCTCTGTTATCATAAATTTTGTTGTTGTTTCTACCTTAGGAAACGTTTGCGTTCTCACATAAACTGAAATTTATATCGTGACATTAAATGCAAATAATGTTGCAGTGTCTATACGTAGCTAACAGACAGACAGGCTGACAGACAGACATACATATGCCTGTACAATTATATATCTACATATGTATGTCGTATGCATTACGAACGGAAATGTGTCATGGTAAAAGTGACAGTCATGTTTGTTATGTCAACAAATTTCAAGTTGCTGTTTAGCTGTTACTGTTTTGAAGGCGTAATATAAATGACCTTTTTTTGTATTGTTATGATATTAAATGAAGTTGTAAAGAGGCTTTCCACTTTTAAATTTTAAGCGCAACGTAAAAAAAAAGCTCTTTAGCTTTACACTGAGGGGTAAAAACAAGAGTCTGTTGAGTACAGCAAACAAATTTTGTATCTAAATATTTTGTTATTTACGTTTGTTAAGATTAATTTTCTTCAACAATAGTATCGATTGTTATGGTATAACTTGTATAATGTATTACCGATTTTCAGTGATTAGTGCGTTGAACTGTATGCCGCTTTTCCCTTTTCGTAGACTTAGGCACATATAATATTCTGTATAACCTCTTCGCTGAAAAACTATACATATGTTTACACAAGTTTTTGCCTATTATTTAATTTTTTTAATTTATCGTGATTATTTTTCACAAGTTTTAGTAGAATAAGGAAACTAAATAAGATATATATTTTCTCTGAACGCCATTAGGATTTAAGAGAAGTAACTAAATAAATTAAAAAATTAAAAAATAAGCAATAACTTGTAAAAAATATTTTGAAAAATGCCTTTGCGGTGACCGCGATATCTCAAAAACTACTTGACCAATTCATCTAATTTTTTTTAGTTATAATACAGAGTACTTGAACAGTCATTTTTTCATGTGCAGTGTTTGTCTTAACTAATATTTTTTTTTTAAATACATTTTTGAGACTCAAAAAATCGGCTGTTTTTTGCATCATGGTTTCCGTATGAGAAAAAGTTTTTTTTTTCAAAATTTTTCTTTCAAGTACTCGGCGCTGTAATACAAAACTATAGTTCATTTGTTGTCAATTTCAGAGGTGATTGTGAATAGACTGGAAGTAAACTAAAAAATCTTTGACCAACCTACGATTATTTTTTTTTTTTTATATTCCCTATCATCCCCTTTCATTTTCACCATCGGGAATGAATCACCCTGTATGTACGATAACCGCTTATAAACATTACTCTAATTCAATGGGCGTAACTTAAAATTAATAAAATTAAGCATTTAAAACTCGTCTTTAAATGTTTAAGTATACAATTTAATATTATAGCTTTAAACAAATTAAGAAACTTATGCATAACAGCTTAAGCTGTTATCTCTTAATTTAATCTGCTTAATCTTGTTAATGCGTTGAGTTTTTTTAGTTCATATACAAAATATTTTGTGGATTGATTAAGTAATCAGCTTATTAGCTTCATATAATTATTGACTTGCCAAATTAGTTTTGTTTTTTTACTAAAATTTATGTATTTTGAGATAAATAAAAACTTCAAGTTATGTACACAAAGCTTAACCAGTTTATGGTTAATGGATAATCGATTTCTTCAAAGCTTGATTTCAACTACTTGACATTCTGATTTAACATCATAAAGTAAATTAATAGATATATCATTGTAGCTTATACAAAAATAGTCCAAATTCAAATATTTTTACCTGTTTTCTTAAAAATTTTTGGTTTTATCTAAACAAATATACCCAAGTTTTTCCCTAACTTACTAAATACAAAACTCATTGGTTGCAATTAAGAATAAAGCTTAAATTGTTTTTTTTTTCTAAAAGAAGAATTCCAAAGAATTGTTAAATGTTGTTTTAAATGTCAGCAGCATAAACATTACCTACATAAATTTAACAACATCATGAACGAAATTATCATCGACAGTGATGTTATTCTTTGTTGAATTAAAAACCACAAAGAATTCCAATTTCACATTTATTCTCATTTTGAAAATAATATTAACAAATAAACAAAGAAAAGTTTATTTTTTAATGGAACATAAACAATTATTTTGGTCGTCGTTTGAGTAATAAATGCAGCTCGAAATCTTTATAAGATATTTTTTTTTATGGGGGGTAAGATTTTTTTGTTTGCTTGTCTTTTATTATTATTTTATGAGCAGGGCCCTATTTTATGTGATGGAATTTTCTGAAGAATATTTTTGTTTATGTTAATTTTTTAGTTTTTGAAATCAAATTCAATAAAAATATTGTTTAGAAAATAAATAAACAAACACATAAAAAATTTAAGAAAAAAAATATTGTAGACTATACATACTTTTCATTTACAATGTAATAAATGTAGTAATATTAATGTTAGAGAAAAAACTTAAATTTTATTTTAAAAGTAACACTGAATAAACAAAATCTTCTAATGTTGGTAGAAAATGAAATACTTTTGACAATCATTCAGATGAAATTAAGTTCTGCCATTTAGAATAGAAAATTGCAGAAATTATAGAACTGCAGGAAATGGTGAAAAGGAGATCTTTAAAATCCTTATTGATTTTGTTTTTCGAATGTGTTCTTGTGAAAAAACTTTATTTATATAATTGAGCCAATTATTGAATGAATCTGTTTCCGGAGATTGCCTGGTGTAGGTTGATACTCAATTGAATATTTTCTACAAAAACTGAGCAATTATTGATTTCTCAATTAATCTGTCTGAAATTCAGTAATCTATTCAATAGAATTTCAGTCCGCAACAATCGGTAGACAGTAACGTATTCAATAATTGGCCATAATTATAACCTCTATATTTTTTTCAATATTTTATAATTTGTTTTTAATAAATTTTATTTCTTTTTCTTTGTAGGTAATTTAAAAACCATTTCTGTACAATCAACTGATAGTAAGTTACAACTATTTTTTGTTTTTTTGTTTTTTTTTTGTCTGTAAATTATAACTAAAATTATTATTATTTTTTATGTACTTATTGTTTATTATTTTTTACCTAAATGGCGCCAGCTTGTAACAAAAATACAAAACACGCAAATAAATGTGGCAACTACGTTGCTGTCAACTACAAATAATAATTGGCAAACAAACGAAAAAAAAAGAAAAAGTATTGTAAATATCAACAACAAAAACTATTATGCAAATTGAAGACACTCGTCTGGCACTCCTCGACATATAAATACGAATATATGAAAGAAGTCAGTAAAAATACAAATATTTTGCCAGTAAAATTATGCAATTTATAAAGGAGATGAAGAAAAATCTAAAATTTAATGTAAATATTTCATGATATTCTTTGATATGGCAATCGATTTTTAATACTTTTCGTTTGCAATAAAATATTGAAAATATTTGAAATATTTTTTGTGGCATTAATCCGGAATGGCTTCATTTGAATTTTATATAGCAGAAAATTTTTAGGAATTTATGTCAATTTCTTAAATTAACCATTATATTTATAGACTATTATAATGACTTGATCAACTTTCCTTGCAGTATTCGTTTTCATTGAATAAATATTTCAAAATTATCATAAATTATATAATATTTTGTATCGTTTTGCTTACAAATACATTCTAAATCTTATTGTGAAGAAAAATATTCATATTTAGTGTATTTCTAACGAAAATATATCGCACAACATCGCTGCCAGTCACTTACAGCATGTTTTTCGTTCAATCAACTCAAAGTTGTGAAAATTGTTGTTGTTGTTGGAATTTTTGCTGTAATATTTTTTTTTATCAAATGAATTTATTAAATTCCTAACAAACCTCATAATTAAATAGCAGACGATTTTTTTATTTTTATTTTTACATTTGGTCGCAAAAAAATACTCACACTCATACACAAATACCACAAAAGTATTTAACAATTTAATTGACAGTTGTTATTGTAGCTGTTGTTAAATGCATATTGCATGCAAGCGATATGTTTCTTACGTTTTTAATCTGTTAATTGAATTTTTATTTTTAGCATTTTGTAAAATTTTTTAATTATGTTGGAGATTTTGCACGTGAGTGTATTGCGAATTGGAAAACAACAATATTCGAAAATTTAATTGGAAAATATTTACAATTGGAAATTGTTGAAATGTCTTACTTTTCGCAAAATAAAAATATATATATATCGTTGATGATAGCAGTGTTTCCGGTATTTGCTCATTTTTGTGTCACATAAATCATTTTGAAATGAAACAGTAAATATGAAAGTATTAATAACTTTGTAAAGTGGATTTTTGTACAGGAGCATCAATGGAGCGCTAACGGAAAGGGCGAAGCTGTGAAATTAAACGATCTTGAAGTTTTAATTTTGTTCAAAAATAAAAATATAAAAAATTTTAAAATCAATTTCAATCCCATTTATTTCCGTATATGAAAATAATGTGGAGCGCTCATTTTCGTTCGTTTTGGATTCAACGCAAACCCTAATTGTTTTTCGATCCTGTAACAATACAACCCGCACATCATTAATAAATGCAAAAAGCACAGCCAAAACTCTCAAAAGCGTTATTGTGCCATATAGTAGTGTAGTATAGTAGTGATATAGTAGTATCCCCTTTCAGAAAACTCTTGTAAACGCTACTGTGCAGCACAGTTTTACAAATGACAGGAGCATGTTCATGCATTAAATGCAGTTGCAATAAAAATGAGGCCAAAAATAAAAGCAAATCGTAAAGCAAGAAAGAAACAGAAGAGTTGTACTCATTCATATTGTTTTGAGAAAGGGAACTTGTTAATTAAACAAAAAGTATTTGTAGAAAAAACAACAACAAAAAATGTCGCAGTAAAGTAAATCAAACTTCAGTACAGAAGTTTAAATGGAATTTAATCTCCAAATATTTGAGAAACACTTATACAGTCTAGAGTGAAGAGGAAGAGCTTCATACTTTGACATACATATTCTAAAACTAGGCAGGTTTAAAGATTTATTAAAGCCAATGCTTTGCTTTTTATATTAATTTGTAAGTATTATGCACTACTATTCATTGGGGCACGATAGCCAATTGATGGCCTAGACCACCCAGCTTTTCACATCAATATATGTTGTGCAAGTTATATTTGTACACAAATCGAAGGGACCTACAGTTTTGTGCCGAGTCCTAACGGCGAAATGAAAAACTTTACTTAGGCAATTCTTACTTTTCGAGGTTTACGATTATCAGCCACTAGAAAAGTTGTATTTTTTTATTTGTGATTTTTCGATCGTGCCTAGTATCGGCCTCTTGCACCCTGCTTAGTAGTCAAGTTGCCACTACAACCATTAATAACACTGTGCTTTAAATTCGTACTCAAAAATAGAGATAAACGGGAACCTAGGGAGTGACTTTCGTATGGTTATACTGAGTTCAGATCTATCGGCCCTTTGGCTAGATTGGCTCCAGTTTAGGAGAAATCCGTCTTTGAATTTTGCTAATTTCAGTCAGGTTCGTAACTAAAGTCTTCAAATATTTATACATTCAAATAGTGTTTTCAAACAAAATGTCGAGAAAACCCCACTTTTTCAACGATTTTATAAAAACAAACAAAAAAGTCTTTTTCCCCACAATTTAATAAATAAATTAAACGTTCAATTATGATTTGAACTCAAATTTTAATTCAAAAAACTTTGGAGTTTTCTCGACATTTTAGTCGAAAACACTATTGAATATATTTATTTATTTTTTTTTTTTTGTATTAGTGTGTTCAGCAAATTTATTGGCCGTAATAATATTTACAACTTTGCTGAAGACAGTAAAGTGAAACTTTGAAAATCTCAATTTTATTCATAAAACATTAGCGCTGCTCCTCGTCTGTTTTTCACTCTGTTTCTTCTTCTTTGACTCCGCTTCCAACGCGTTGCGAAAATCTAAGCTCTCACATTTCTTTCTGATTTCGTTTCCTCTCACAAAATATTTTCACGGACGAAATGAATTACGTGAAACATTAAAATTTCACCCTCACGATATTTATTGAGTTTCTTTCCAAGAACCTACCTAATTATTTGTAAATATTTTGAAAAAATGTTAAAGTAAAATATGAAACATGAAACAATTTTACAACACCATCAAATTTTAAATGTGTGATAAATAAAAATAATATATTTTCAAATAGCACTGCGATAAAAATTCTAGGAATCATATTTTCCAAAGAAATTAAAACTAAAGCATTTTTCTAATTCAAAAAACAAGTTAAATGAAAAGAAAACAATTTTTTAATTAATTTTAGTGTACTTTCTATATATTTATACATATCTCTAAAATTGATGTCAGATTTTTTACGTTGAAATTTCTAGAGCTATAAAATGTTTTTCCAAATTAAACAACCACTATGAAAATATCTTAAGAGGTAATTAAAAATGTTAAATTGGAACAATAACCCAAATTATCAAAGTATCACAAAAAAAAAGTTGTTAACAAAAATAGGTTATCTCGAACAAAACCAGAATAAAAGAAATAAAAAACAATCAACAGTTAAACATAAAAATTAAATAAAGTGCATTGTTTTGATTTCAATTATTAAGATAACAAATAAAACAAAAATGCAGTCAAATTTACTTTTACTACATACATAGAGTGGAAAAATTTCTCCTACTTTTACGTAAAATATTATACAATGGCATATTTTTCTCAGAATTTTCATTCATTTTGCAATTGACAATCGTTCGTTATCATTTTATATTGACTTTATAGGTACCTCAATGTAGTTGCAGATAATATTTTTCTGTAGCTTTTGTTTGAACAATTTCTTGAAAGCATTTTTCATATTGGTATATGAAAAAAATAAGGCAATTCACTTTCGGTTCTTTATAATTTTTGTTATAGCTTATGAAAGAAAAGATCGTGAAGTTGTGATTGTGAGCTGTGACTAGGTTAGGTTAAGTGGATGTTTACGGGCACACTTAGGTCAGAGTGACCCTATGTGATACCACATAATTACCACGTGGCGGTTTGGCCAATGCCTACCAAGAGGTGTACTTGTACACTTTCTTATAATTCTCATTCACTTTACATATATCGATAGAAATATAAGAAAGTTATTATAATTAGCCGTAACCTCCCTGATGAAAGTCGAGTGCTCTCGTGCGCTTTAGTTCACTAAACTATCGAAGTCGTAGAGTTGCAACTAACTTCGTCATTCGATACTCCAGCAAAAAGTGCTAGTACAAAACATGAATACCCTTAATATAAAATATATTTATGATTATTTAAGATATTGCATTTATTGCATTGTATTGACTGTGACATTTATTTGATGCATTTTTTAAATGCGTTACACTTCCTCATGACCAACGATAACATAATTATGATATTTTAAACGTGCTTAATATGTCAAATTTTTGTGATTGATAATATATGGTATATTTTTAACACAGATATGACTCATATAAAAAACATTATTATGAAATATAATGTAATTTAGATTTGATGATATCAGCGGCATAGAAATCTATAGTGAAACAAGTTTCTCTATATAAGACCTATTTTTAATTTTCATAAATCACATTTATAATGACATTTTTAACAAAAGATCAACACAACAATATTAACGCCTATAATTCCAATAATTACATACACATATGAGCATATAACCAAATCGACTACTACAAACTTCGGCTACCTTAACCATAACCAATTTGTATCGAGAATTCTTAAGCTCACATTCTACATATAGTTAAATAACAAACCAACATCATAAATTGACCTTGATTTTTCTCTTCTATAGGTACAGATATCTACTTCGATATTGAATTTGAATAAAGAGTCTCAAATAATTTTATGTAAATCCGAAAAACGAAAATGAAACCGTCCACAAAAACTTTATGCTTCAGCGATTAATACACAATATAAATTGTTGCTTACCTGCAATCGATCGTTCCATCGATTGAGTTAATAATAATGTAGGTTTCATCTTCTGCTTCATCTTTTTAATTCTTTTTTCAAGTTCAAAGTCAAGCTTTAAAAGTTTGCCTCAAAAAGAAATACATATAAGTATCGGTTAAGCAAAAAAACAAAAAAAAAAGCAAAATCTGTCATATAAAATTTATAGAAAATGTCTGGCAGACGATGAGGGTTTGCTTTAAAATTATACCAATCTTACATATTTAAATGCGCACAGAAAGACTGCAAAGTAATTCGAATACAATTGATTTAAACTCAACTCAAGTAAAAAAAGGATAGTACGAGTACTCATGACATTTTAGGTCTAGGGTAATTCCGCGAGAGACTGAACGGCGGGAGTGATGGAACCCATGCGCTGTCTCTTGAAGCTGCCAATCATTTATTACGAATTTTGGTCTGCGGTTGTCAAAATATAAAGCGTGCTTCTGTCAATCGCAAACTAGAAAATCAAATTGTTCGCGATCGCTCGTCCGAGTAAACGCTGAGAGAGCCAAAACTTTTCTCCCACTAAGTTGGTGACCTATTTGTTATCATTTAATCGCTTTGGGATACAGCTTTAGTGCTTATCGTGAGGCCCGTGTAACTTTGGAAAATTAAATGCATTTTTGATTTGTAATGAATTTTTAATTTTTCCCTGACAATTGGGAGAGATGGAACCTTTTTTTCGGGGTGGGAATACTCGCGGTCTAACAAATTGTCTTTTTTTTATATTACACTAAAAAAATCGTAGTTGGATGAACGAGACGTGTTTCTTTATGATATTTTTTTATTAACAATCAAGTTTTATGTGAGCAAAATTTTTTTTTATTCAAAAAGTTTGTTTTCATGATAGTTTTTTCTTAATTTTATCGAAAATAAATGAAATCTTCAGGAAAAAGTGATAAGGCAAAAGGAGTTAACGTGTAAGAGAGAGAACGCAAGATCTTGCTGCGATGCAACAATTATAAAATTGGGTGTATGCAACTTGCTATATTTTCGATTCTAGTTGCCTTGATTGAGTGAGAAGCTCTTTAAAAAACGTTCCAGAATGCTTTTTAAATTATTTTTCGATTGTTCTTAAAGCTTTCAAGAATTGTTCCAATTGTTCTCAATATTCTTAAAATTATTTTTGGTCAACTTCTTGAGGGCCAAGACACGTAGTTGAAAATTTTACAAGGATCCACATGGATATTAGTTATAACTGGTATCCTTCTGGTCAGGGGGAAAAAAAAATCGTGCTAATTATAGTATACTCTAATGTGACTGCGGCCTAAATCCATACAAATATTATGCTTAATTTTTATGAGCCGATAATGGTAATGGTACTTTTAAGTACCATAAGTCGGCAAAGGGTTAAAATAAACGATCTGAGATTGCAGTATTTAGTTCTTACAAATCAATTTCGGAGCAAATTGTTCTTATTTTATGGGGGATAAAAGGCGTTTTACCTCAACAGCAAGATTCCATCTCTCCCCGAATCGTCAACTTTTTTTATTAATTTGGAAAAATATGATAAAATGATAACACATAGAAACCGCTCCGCGTACTTATAAACAATGGTTCAAACTGAAGTTTGGAAGATTACATGGAATAAAAAAGGTTTCCACTTTTTCGACTTTAATTTAATTTAATCCAAAATTTTAAAGTTCGAAGCAACATAATTTTTTTTTTTTATATAATGTATCTCCATGATATAATTGAATACTAAGCAACTCAAATAACGGTTATCCGTTTTGGATTATTGTCTTTATTTATATTTTTTTTTTTTGGTTTCACTTTTGCCTCCTGTATAGAGGCCTGACATTCTTAGGACATTGGTATTCTTAAGTCATCTCTTTTTTCAACTTTATTTGTCACATCACTCGTTAAAATTATTGTACAATATGTTAAAATAAATTATATAAAACTTCAGGAATCGTTTTTATACAATAGTAATATTTGAAACAAAGAGCTACTAGAAAAAGTCTACGAACAATTTTATGCTGTAGTAAAATAAATTTAAAGAGGTTCTATGTACAGTGCCAGTCATATCATTTGCAACCAAAATCCCTTGCACTTTAAATGACTTCTTAAGCTCACTAAAATAATTTTTAACAAAAATCTTTTTATTCAAAACAAAGTGCATTTATTGCCATTTATTGTCATTTATTATAAAAAATTAAATTTACAAAATTATGTTGCAAATAAAAAAAGAAAGAAGCAATATTACATTAAAGTCTGAATTGAAGAGGTCAAAACATTTGCAACTAGAAAAAGTTAATGTGAAAATTGAAGAAAAATTGAAAAAGTTTTCAAAACTTTGTCGCGATCACTGTTGCACGTCTACGTGGCATTGGCTCTATTAAATGTTTCGTTCCAACTCGCTTCCATTGCTTTTGAACATCCTCATACAGATCCTCCAGTTTCTTAAACGTTTCGTGTTAATTTCCATTAAGTTTACATCGGGTGACTGTGCTGGACAAATGAGAAGTTTTACATTTTTTTGCGACAAGGCAAGCTTTTACCAATTTAGACGTGCGCTTTGGGTGATGATCCTGTGGGAACGTCCAATCAGGCGGCATTTACAAGCTAGCTTGCGTAAGTATAATGTCTCTTAAAACGTTTTTATAATCATTGTATTTCATAGTTCCCCGAATGTGATGTGTTGGATCCATACTATTAGCTAAAAAGAAGCCTCAGACCACAACACAACCTCCTTGGTGCTATACCGTACCCGGTGTATGTCTACGGTCGACTCTTTTACACTGTGGCCTTCTTAAAAAATTGTTTTCCGTCAATTAATTTTGCTCTCACCTAAGAACAAAACGTTTTGCAAGATTGAAAGGTCCAAGTTTTGTATTTATGACTGAATTTTAAATGAGTTAAGCGATTTTTCTTAGAGTCAACGCTTTTTCGGCAATATTATATGCCCTTAATCCACTTTTCCTGGGTTGTCGCTTCATTGTCGATATCCAACTAAAGTGTACTTTTTACTTCTTTCGGTTTCACTTTCAGATTCACTTTCATCAATTTTGTGATTTCATTAGTTTTTCTACAAGTTTCTTGGCGAGGTCTTCCACCTCTATGACTCAGATCAGCGATACCGCTGTTAACAATTCGCGAAATCGACGACTTGTGTATTGAATATTTTTTCAAAATTTCTTTTTGAGATATTTCTCCCCCATTCAATTTAAGCCCAATTGAGTTCCATTGATTACGTTTCAGAAACTGGAGGATCTGTATGAGGATGTTCAAAAGCAATGGAAGCGAGTTGGAATCGGTCAGACGAAACATTTAATAGAGCCAATGTCACGTAGACGTGCAACAGGGATCGCTAATAATGGATATGCGGCAGAATTTTGTAAAATTTTTCGATTTTTCTTCAATATTTACATTAGCTTTTTCTAATTGCAAATGTTTTTACCTCTTCAATTCAGACTTTATTTTAATATAACATTTTTTTTTTTTATTTGCTACATAATTTTTTTAAATTAAATTTTTTATAATAAATGGCAATAAATGCACTTTGTTTTGAATAAAAAAGATTTTTGATAAAAATTATTTTAGTGAGCTTAAGAAGTCATTTAAAGTGCAAGTGATTTTGGTTGCAAATGATATGACCAGCACTGTATGTGTGTGCTTTGCTCCAAAAAAAACTGAAACAAAATAGCACACCATACCATTTTTAAATCTCATCGTGAGTAATTTTACACAGCAAAATGGATACCACCAATCAATGTGATCGGGGGGAAAAAGTTATCAAAATCATATTGTAATTCAATCGCTGACACTCTAGTCTAACTTTTCTTATAGAACATTGAACTTATTGTTTTTCCACACAAAAATTAACTTAAGTTTATTTATTTTTAACATCGCTCTTGTCAAAGTAATCGGATATCTTTTCTTACTACATATCGTAAAAAGTGTAGTAAAAATTAAATTGTTATTTTAATTATTTTGCAATTTCTTTAGCGGTTCATTGATCCTAAAAACCGAGATCGTGAGTCACACGATCTGCGTGTGAGTGATTACTGCAAATGTTTTATTTTTGTTTTGTTTTTATTGTGTATAGTGTGGTTCAGACTTTTTTTTACGTATACGCCTTCTGACTACTATTGTCTATAATTATTTTCTTGTTAATTGTACAATTACCAGTTTTTATTGTTCAAGTACATATATCTGCTAGATCACTCGATCATTCATTGTGATCTTGTTAACATTGTGGTTTTTATTTTCTACTTCAGACAAATGCTACTCTACGTTTCTAAGTTCCTAGGTAATTAATAATTTTGGTTTCTTGCTAAAAATAAATAAATAAACCTAATGTTTTTGTGGTCCAAATGTTTTATTTTAAATTTTCGCAATACGATCTATGTACTAATGTGATGACATAAGTTTGCGGTAATACACACTCTGCATGTAATATTTTTCTATCAAATATTTTTATTCAAGTATTTCATAAGATTTTCATACGCATGTAAACGATTCAGTTTATTTTCGTCACGCTTCAATGATCTATGTATGTATAAAAGTAAGTATACGATATTATACTCAGCCATGTGTACAAATACATATTTTCTATATGATCCATGGCTCATAGCATATCAAATGAGATAATTTGTCCTATTTGTTATGGCTCATTAGTGATTTTAATAAATATAGCTTGAAAACAAACACTTGTCTATGCATGCGTGTACATATATTTGAGATCTATTTTCCCATTTACTTTGATATTAATTATTTCATAAGAGTAATTAAAAATAAAATTTTTATACTGATTTTGAAATTTCTTTATTGCATAGTGGAAATATTGATTTTTCAAGGTTTAACGATGATCTGTTTAATGCAATATTTAGTTTGAAAACTAGATACAGTTTACTAGCACACCATAGGGCAAGATCATTCCTTGTCTACACAGCATAGCTGCACTATTTTTCTTTGGCAGGCCAGTACGATGACAAGATTATTACAACATAACAAATATGAACCGCATTTAACATAATTTTAATGTTATTACGATAAACTTTAAATAATATAAAAAACACATCATTGCCAGGTTTTTTTTAATGTTAAGAAAAGCTAAAAGTAAATATCATCCCCAGAATAACACTATATTCTATATTTTAATAACAAATGTTATTTTTGCAATCACTTTTTTTCTATTAAAAAAAATGTTTGAACAAAATTTTAATTAAAACAAAATATGAAAATATTTTTAAAAAATAACAGCGTTCACTCAACACACAAAGAATTCAATTAAATGAACTTGTTTCTTTTCCAATCGATAATTGCAAAATGTGCAAAATTTTAAAATTTTTTCCAAGGTATTTCAAGTAATTTAAAATAACAATAAAATTGTTAATAATATGTAGTAGAGACATTTTTTCGCTTCTATTTCGATTTAAAAAATAGAACGCGAATGCTGCCAATTTGGCGCTATCGATTTAATTAGAATTAAAAAACATTTTTCGGAAATTAATTTAAGTTTTAAGAAATGAAATGGCAACCAACGCATACATTGCATGGACGAGCAACTTCTTTGCAACAACATTTATTTGTTGATTGACAAATAGCACATTTACTTTGCAGCAAGTGCTCATTGCATGTTGTTTGTATGTGACAGAAAGTGACACGAGCCGATATTCTTATCCCAGTGAATAAATTGAATATACAGTTTCTTATACTTAGGATCACATGTCTTCACGATTTTTCTATTTAGACCTAGCAAAGGTTTGTTAAGTAAAAAATTCTCATACATCGGTGCAAGAAAATTGTCAGATTAAAAGTTCAATTGTAATTATAAATTTGATTGGATTTTCATTACTTATAGCCGGGATTAGGGAAAGGCGTTTATATTAAATTTCATTTTGCGATACTATTTTGCTATTAGAAAAAATTATTCAGAAATTAAATATGGGAGCCACTATTGCGCTATGGGACCAAAAATCGTTTACTTTCTGAAAAATCTGTTTTTAATGAAAATTTTGCACACATCATCTTTAATATATAAACGATAATCTAAATATAATTATTAGGAATATTTTCCCCAAAATACAACGAGTCCCTTCTGCACTCGTCACATAATGTGATAACATACTTTTCGCATTGTTGTTTACTTCATTACAAAAGTTTTCGTTTTTATGTTCCAAAAAGTGCAACCACGGGTTTTTTTAATTTTTAATTTTTTTTATTACAGTTTTATAGTTTTTATAGTAGACAAAGGATTACAGTCATCTTGTCACTTTGACACATGTTGAAAATTTCATAACTTCGCTCATAAAAACTTAAATAGCAAAAGTTTGTGTGATTCTCCACATAACTTTTTGCCTATTGCACGTTCCGGACACTGTAGAATTCTCTTGAAGCTACCTTCTTAATATTTTCTTCAGTTGCTTCAATATCAATAAGTGAAACTCGTGAGTGCACTCAAAATATCATATTGAACGTATAGTCATAAAAAACAAAATGCGCATTTTTTTTCAACTGTTGGCGCATAAACTTAAGCAAATTTTGGAATCAATTTTTTTGCTGGTCACGACTGGACAATATAACTAAAACACTAATGTTTCCGAAAAACACTTCGAAATATACATCAAACACTCAACATGGAGTTAATATAATCATTAAATACCGGTTTTTCAATTAAAAATTGAATCCGAACCTTTGGTTTCTAAATCCATTACAAATTATTCCAATTTAAAATTTTCAACACCCGCACGAAACGAATAAAAATTACGTTAATTAAAATGAAATTCATAGAACATATGATTTCCATCTAGTGTTAACGGTTTTAGAAAATCTGTAACTGTAAAATTTTTCGGTACACAATGTCAAATTTATTGCTCTTTATGGGATAAATTTGTTTTGCACATTTACTAATTCTTTAGTTCTGAGCTTTGGCCTGGTTTTTCATATAAATACTCCTATGTGCATCACCTAAGGTTGATATTATTTTACAATTTCAATTAGGAAAGAATAAACAATAAACTAAAATAAATTATGCAATAAAACAATACAATAAATAAAAACAATTTTTGAAATGTTCCACAACCGTTTTTGTCATAGAAATTATGTGCTGCATACCTTTGGGCTTAAATTAAAATATATAATAAAACGCACACTTATAAACTCGCACATTCTATGAAACCTCACACGACACCGACGTGACATTTGATTTTAATTTCTATCAATTCAGGCCATTATCAATTTTCCCTCAGCCCTGAGTAAAGATATTATCACATCTAAAATATTTATTAAATAAAACAAAAATGAGGGTAAATGCGGTCAGTGGTGTTTTCTGAATAAAACGAATTGAAGTAATTTAAAATTTTTTTTATAAATATGTATTTTATTTATTAAAAATTTTGAGCAAAAGAAAAATAAATGAAAATTTCTACTTTTGGAATCGGTAACCTCAAAATGCAGTGTATAAGACCATTCTGTTGGTCTTAATGTTTTATGAAGAATATGTTTGCGAAGAATGTTTGTTACTTTTTTCAACTGTTTCTTCTGTAAAGTCTTGCTCAAAAACTGCTTATTTAAAGCTCCGAAACGCGGGAAAAGAGTGGATGTAAAAAAATATTCAGAATTTCATGGCGAATAAATTTCTTAAAACGTTATTATTTTAGGTCGATTTTGTTTCCCAGATATGTACAATTTAAACTATTTTGAAGACTTAGAAAGCTACGATAATACGGACCTCTGACTTGTGATCAGAATTTAACCCTCTAGTTCCCAAGCCCGCCACTAGACGGCCTTCACCAAAAGGGATATAATTACCACCATAACAGTTTTTTGTTGCTACATTTAGGGAATTTCCCAAACATTCAAAACAATGCATCAGTTATGAGCTATGAGTATTACAGAAGTTAGCGACAGCCAAGATCAAAAAATTGTGAAAAATTTTAAAATTAATTATTTTGATTGTATTTGAGATAAAAGTGAAAAAAATAAAAAAAAATATATAAAATACTTCCCGTCATACTATCCAGATAAAAAACTAGCTATGGATAGCAAAGACTTGGAATTTAATAAAATATTTAATTACTTAAATCAAATTGAAAAAAAGCTCATTTAACAACAAATAGTTTTAGGCTTTCAAACTTTCCCACTTCATAAAACCACGCCCATTCGTTTTTTTTTTTTTTTTTTTTTTTGGTTTTTAAATCAGTTTATAATTTTTACGTCAATACTTATTAAACAATTCCGATTAGTTTTTTATCAATAAAAAATTTGGGAACTAGAGGGTTAATCACACAAAAACCAGCAAAATTTTGACTTAAAGCTTAATCAAAAATTTCGTCGTATACATTATGACGTAAGTGGATCCAGAATAAAGAAGGGCAGACTCTGTTATTTTTGATTCGTTAGGGAATAAACCACAATAAATATCTAAACAGCGGTAAACAGCACTAACAGTCTAATCTTTTTTCAAAACATTAAAAAACTTGATTATTTTCATTTGCTTCAAAAACAATTTTTATTTTATTATTATTTTTTTTCATTCGTTTTCTGTTTGCATTTTTATATTGGGTCAAAATGGGGGAAAAAAAATACGAAATAAGAGGGCGTTACAACGAAAAGAAATTTAGAGAACTTAAAAAACAGCTTGATGTAAGCACACAAGTAATGAAATGTTATAAATAACATACATAAATGAAGACAATTACGATATTGGAACATAAATTTTTGTGACGTGCCGAAATTGTATGCTTTGCAGAATAGTCGCAAAATTCTCGTAAGACGCGTGAACACGGAAAAAAGGAAAAGTTGGCTGTAAGAAGTTTTACTTCACCCGCGAATTCCTAAACTCTATCTGGTTTTTCCTAGGTGATTATTTTTCGTCCTATTTTTTCGTATTTGGAAAGCAAAAACCATAAACAAAAATATGCAACACTTATGTTTAAATACTGGAAGATAGATACTTTAGCGATTATAAATGATGGATATGTTCAAAAGTTAATTCCCAAAACTACTAGAGCAACCTGATTTCCTGATTTTATGAAAACTTTCAGCTCATGAAATCGTAAAATCTTGTTGAAATCAATAACTTAGATATCCATTTAGTCGTTTTCATTAAAAAAAAAAAACATTGAAGTCTTACCTTAAAAAAAAAAAGGAAACCATTTTGAGACTGTAAATGCTTATTGGTCCCATGTTGCATCGCATTACATCAAAACTTTCTGTTCAATAAACTGTAAAACTGATTTACTGGGTTGAGTTTATTCATTGCGTTTGTTAATATTTACGTTTCGTTTTGCGTGTGTGTGGTCCACATTTTATTTGTAATTGAAATTCAATTAAATACACTGACGCTAGTCCATTGATTGCAAATGCATTCGCAGCAACAATGTATACATGTGCGTTCAGGTGCAACAACAGCAGCAACATCAGCGTCAACATCAACAACATTTACATTGTACACATCTGCAACTTACAATTATTCATTCTCTGGGGTTTTTCATCGTTTTGTTTCATTGCATGGCATTGTTGAAAACAATAAACATTTATTTTTGCTTTATATGTATGTATTGATGTGTATATGAGTGAGTGTGTGTGATGAAATGCTAAATTGAAAATTGTATGTTTATTGGTGATTGTGCACGCGTTGCGCTTAATGATGCGGCTTGATATTGTTGACAGTTTTATAATTGCTTAGGAAAATTTCAAAATAAAAATTTGATTAGATGGGAGAAGTGTTGTTAGAACGGTGACAGCAAAAATTACTTTGTTATTTTTAGATACAGTCATATAGGAAAGAAATGCATTTATAACTCTGCTTAATTATAGTGCAAACCAAATCTCTTGAGTATAGACTTCAGTTTGGTCTGAAATTTCGTTCTGACGAAGTGACTATATTATGTATAAAGTAATTAAAACTCAACTAAATTTCGACTTCTCCTTCGAATATTGAATACTCCCATAATTATCATTTTTTTTTTTTTATTTTTTTTTGTAACTAACACAAAATTAACATACCGTTTTCACTAATTTCATTTCATCATTTCTTTTTCAAAATTTATGTAAACTAAAACTCTTACAAAAAAACTATTCGGCAAATTTCATTACTCATTTTATGTGTTTTTTCCAAATTTTCCCCTTCATCCCCTTCCATTACAGCTACCATAAATTCTAATACTGCAAAATTGCAAAATCCACTAATGGCGCCAACATCATCAACAATCTCATCATCGTCATCATCATCACCACCAACATTACCAACACAAGTAAATGCGCCAATGTCGTCATCTTCATCAACAACAACATGCTCACCAACAACAGCACAAGCTCCACCACAAGCACCAAATTTAAACGCGATACCGCCGCGTAATTCTACGGCATCTTTTCAAGGATTTACACAATATATACGTAATAATTTCAATTTTAATGATACGCAAAAGTTTAAGGAACGTTTTCATTTTGAATATTATGCAAAGGATAAATTTACGGGTATGTGTTGAAAAATTCGCAAAAACAAAAAACGTTTTTAGAAATATGTAATATAAAGTAAAAGAATTCCATATCAAGCCAATAGAAGTTGTGTAGTGAACTTGGACTGATTTTGTTAATATTTAATTCGAACATATTTGTTTTCAACTTCAAGGTTTAAACATTTCAAAGAATTTCATTCATATTGTCGAAAATTATATTAAACTTAATTGAGTTCGGCTTGATATATCAACGGTATTAGAGTGAAGAAATTCGGAAGAAATGCATTTCTTGAGGGGGACTTCAACTTCAATTTTTAAAAATATTTTTTTTTTTTGTCTTACCATATTCTTAAAGCATAACATTTCACGAATAAACAAAACAGCTGGTGAGCACAATTTATCAAGAACCGCTTAACCGTTTGAAACATATATTTCAGATTGAATATGTTGTTCTCCGATGTTTGCATCTATAAAAAATGTTGATTGAAGTTAATTTTTTCTATCGAAAACAACTTTTTCAAAAACTAATATTTTCAAAAACGTGTTACTTGTCCGGTACATTTACCAGAGCTGTAAAAGATTGCAGTCATCTTGAGCTGCATTCATTGAAGTCACTGGAAATTAATTTAGTTTTCTGATTACAGTCTTTGATTTCATTTAAGACTTATGACTTTAAAAAATTAAGTTAGCAGACTTTTTGAAATCAATGAATGCTCATTAATTACAGCAATCAATTTGAGACTTCAAGACAAATAAGTCACAATCACTCACATGACTTCACATTATACTTGAAGTCAAAGTCATGACTTCAAATTGGTTTGAAGTCTTGCAATCAATTGAGACTTTACCTTCACTAAGTGAAGTCTAATATTGAATGATATAGTAGTATAATTATTTAATTAAACAAAAAAAAGCTGTTCTTGATTTCAATGACAATAAGACAGTTGTGAAAAAAACATTCAATACATATCAGCTTACATATAAGTACCTACATCGAATAACACTAGTTTAAAAATAATTATTTTTTTTCGGACAATGAACACCACTATCCAGTTCCTATGTAAAATTCGTCGCTGAGCCCGAAAATCTATTTTTAATTCTATGGTGTGGTTTTGTAGATATCGCTAGTTGAATTTTATTTATCGCAACAGAAAAGGTTTGTCCACATAATTACAAATATCTTGGAAACTAGGTAGGTAGGTAAATAGGTTGGAGTGGCTGCCGAGAGACACACTCTGACCTGAATGGCCCATTGTGATACCACATAGTTGGACCTACAGTTTAACGCCGATTCCGAACGGCGGTGTGGCAATTTCTTATCAGCTTGGTGGTTTTGCTATTACCAACCAATGTGTGTACTTGTACACTATCTTATAATTATCATACACTTCATATTAATAGTGAATATAAGAAAGTTATGAAAATTAACCACTAGACGAAGACGGGAATCGAACCCGAACCTCCCGGATAAAAGTCTAATCCACTACCCACTAGACTATCGAGGTCGTCCCACAATTAAGTAAATTATCAAGAAATTTTGAGTTTTTTTTACAAATTTTTTTAAAAAAATTCTGAACTACAAATAAAATTAGGAAAGAAAAAAATTGGTGAATTCAATTGACTTCATTGAAAAAAATTCAATTGACTCCAACTGACTTCAAATGACTTCAATTGACTTTAAGTGACTTCAAAATGAATGACTTCACGTCAATTAATATTTTGTAAAGATCAGGACTGTATATAAGAAACTGATCATTCATGACTTCAAAAAAATGACTTCAAAAATGAAGGATAAGTCATTGACTTCAAAATGACTTGCGACTTCACAGCCTTAATTCTGCATTCACAAAAAGACTGGAATATTGCAATCCTTTTTTTTAGAAGTCAATTGACTTCAAACTTAAAAAGACTGCAATCTTTTACAGCTCTGACATTAACTAATAAATTGATGAAATAACTTCTTTCCATAAAACGCCTATAACTCTAAGAGGAGTTAAATCTATTTTAACATTTTTTTTTCAATATTCCTTAAATTAATTTAATTATCAAACTTATGAAAGTTTTTTAGAAAATACACACACACACATCTTTTGAAAAAATTCTTGAAAAGTATGTGTTTTCTGCCTTTCAAGTGGACGTCCCTTAATACTCTTGAAGTTTTAAAATCACATGTTTAAACTTCACCTCCATATCTTATTAGCAGCGGAAAAACAGAATCTAAAGAAAACTACGTCTTCATACTGAAATTTTAACTTGGTAACTCACAAATATCATAGAATACAGTTTTTGAAGCAACTCAACTTTATTTTTTTAAATTCGTTTTTAATATTAATACTGAAGAAAGTCTTATCTTTAAATGATTGAAATTTCGTGTTTAAATTTCCACATGGTATCTTAACATTATCAGAAAATACAGGTTCCTCAGTAATTAATATGTAATAAAATATGTAATTTTTTAACGATTTAGATGGAACGCCTCAGCGGTAGTTAGAAAGCAACACCAAAAGTTGTATTAAATTGTTTTGAATGTTTGCTTAATTTTTTTTTTAATAAACGTTTATGCATTTTGATTTAAATTAACTTTTTCTGTTCATGCATATTCAAAATTCCAATCTTTTTGTTATTAAGTTTTTATAGATTTACAACGTAGGCGTTGTCTTCACCATCTCAGCGTGCTCTCCCACATAAGTATTTACCCGGCAACTAACGATCACCGTTTCCCAGCTGCTTTCTTCAACTACTAAAGCTTTTTCTTTTCTTCTACATTTTCTCAGTAAGCTTATTTTTCACCTTGCTTTCATAACTTCATAATGTAAATATTAAAAGATTTTAAAAAATAAGATACAATTAATAAAATTCAATCTTATGGCTATAGCTGTGCTATAATCAATCGAACACTTTTATATCTGTAGGTATCTTAATTTGTATCTGTGCAGCTACTAAAAAGCAAGCATCTGCAATATTTTTGATTTATGTGTCTCTCTGTGAGACTCACAATTAATTGATGCCGACCGATCGCCGCAGCTCATCTTAATTTTCTTTGTTGTATTTTATTTATCTTTTTGTTAAGCCGTCAGAAAGTATGAAATACTAAAAGTATAAAGTGTGTGATGGTGTTGCTAATGCAAGCCATCAACTGAAACCCTGAAAAACGCCAACGCTTCATCAGCTACACACAAAAATTCAATCAATTTTCAATTTGATGTTAAACATAAGTTCACAAATCAATTCCAAAAGAGAATTACATTAAAGTTTTTCCATTTTTTCAAAAGTTTATTGGTATGCCGTAAAAATTCCAATGAATCGAAATGCACTACAGTTTTGCTTTTACGTATTTTGAGAAATATATGGAGCAAATCTTTTTCTTTGTGGTTTATATTTTTTATATTTTTGCAGTGGTAGTGCAGTGAAAAAAGATCAAAGCACCTTTTCAAAAATCATAAACATTGTGAAATGTCGCACAACTTGTGCGGTTGCATTCAAACATAATTTCCTCTGTGGTTAAATTTATAACTTAAAAGCATAAAACGTAATTTTTCTATAAGTTTTTTAAATTGAATTGCCGCTATCTTATGGCAGACAATAACAAGCTTCAGGCATTATAGGCTGTCAAGAGAAGTTTTTAATTTTTGACACTTGAATGTGGTACACCATTGTATGTTCTTCCCCTTCGAAAACAATCGTAATCGAGTTCAAGTGTTTTTTCTGGTTTGAGGACCTCTAGTTAGATAATTTAGTTGTAGAAAACTTGTAAAAAGGATTCCAAAATATTTCAGTATATTTGGCAATTCGCTAACAAAAATAGTGTATATTTCTGCGGCAAAAAGGTAACAGCTTAGGATTTTTTTCTTGTCAGATGAGTTTGATAGCTTTGAAGAGAAATATTATGGAAACTATAGACCAATTCCAAAAGTTTTTTAAAAGTTCGCAACAGTTTAATATTTATAATCTAAAATATATAATAAAATATTTTCCATTTTAAGCCGAATTGGGCTGTTTTCCCCTTTTAGCACAGATTTATGGACATCAAATATTCGGTTGATTTCTACTGTTGTTCAAAATTTAACTCGACACTGCTTATGTGCTTTATAGTTTTAAGAAATTATCTGGAACAATGAAATTCAATGAGACAGTTCGTTAGCTCGTCTGTCTTCCTTGATCTCCCTCATAACTAACCTGCTTCACTCACTTTCCAACTAAATATTTAACTAAGAATATTAAAGAGACAATTTTTTGCTAATTTCGGACTGCAGACTTCAAGTGTTTTTAATTCCTCTCAAGGCCTATGAAGGGGCTAGACCGTGCTTTTCACACCCATTCATATTGTGTGAGTTATATTTGTATACGAATGTAGGTCCCTTACACTTTTATACCGAATTTCGAACGGCGAAGTGAAAAGCTTTTTTTAAGGAATTTTTTTCTTTTGGAATCAAGCTAAGGTGGTGCCCTGTAGAACAACTGTTATTTTCTATTTTTGATTTTTGACTATGCCAAGCATTTAACCCGTGCACTCTGTGTAACAGTCCAACCTCTAGGCCAGGATGTAATTCCATTATTAATCCTCAACTCTTTTTTTGTGAGGCCCCTTAATATCCATATGTATACCTATAAGAATGCATAAAGCTCCTGACAAAAAAAAACGGGATTTGTTGAACACCTTTGCTGAAACAATGATTTCCAAAATATTTCGTCTCTAGCAACTAACATTTGTGAGATAGATTATTTTGAAAAATTACATAATAATCTACTTTAGTATGGGAAAATTTTTCTATAGGATACTTTTAACCAAATAAAAGCTTACGAATAAAAGATATTAAAAATTACTAGTTTCTGCATTAAAATGTTTGAAAATAAAATTCCAAAACCACTAAACGTTTAATGGTAATGGAATCTTATTTCCACTACCACTAAGGGTTTAGTGGAAGTTGATTTTTATTTTTGCTACCGCTAAATATTGGGTGGTAGTTGATTTTTATTTCCACTAACACTAAATGCTCAGTGACAGTTGGATTAGTGACTATATCGCCAGTCTGATTTGTATCTTGGTTTTCCACTGTTATATGTTCATATTAACAATTTCGGTAGTCGTTCGTATTTTACCGAAAATTAAACCGATCCATCGTCATCGGATTCCATAATTTTTTTTTGTTGGTATTAAACAAAATATTATGTTTTTAATATAATTTTTGCATGCTTAATATTTTTGAAATACTTAAAGTAAACAATTGAGTTGGTTTGACAGATTGCATCGACACATTTTGATATATGAGGCCGACAACATTGTTTTTGCAAAAAAATAAAATAATAAATGTATTTATTTTGCAAGCTATACAATGAGAAGTATTCCTTGCCATTTCTTTCTATGTCTTATTGAAAACAGTTGGTATTGACGGAAGTAGCACACATTTTCGGGGAAAAAGTAGGAGCGATGTCAAAATTGTGTTTATCATGAGTCAAGCTGAAAACGAATGCTTTGATATGAGATTCATATGCACATCACTGATTTTTGCCATTTTATTCAAAAGCTCCTTATTTTCAGAGTTGTCTACTTAGTTTTCATACTATCTACATTGCTTACGCGTTGCTTAGACCAAGATGTAGACAATTTAAAATTCTGTGAAGTCCACAGAAGCTTCAACAAAATTTATACTGACTTTTGCCGTAAATCAATAGTAGTCTCTGAATGTGAATACATGAGTTCGAAATGTAGCTGAGCTATTTTAAAATTTCTAAAAAGCTCTTTGCTTATTTTATTTGTATTAACTTCAGTTTGTGAAGGTATACAGAATATAATTTTGTTTCCGTAAGTTGACAGATGAAAAACTTTGCTCAGTTTTTTCCCTCAAGAGCCTTTGATTTCATTGAATACTAGATCAAGTTTGCAGTGTGACCCAACTTAACATTACCTGACGCAATTGTTCTTACTCATTTCAGTTTACATTTATCTATGTTAAGGTACATAAATCTGTGCTGTTCCATCACTCAATTTACTTGAACTATTTATTACACGTATGCAATTAAATTTTATTTAGACACTTTTTGTAGTGATTAACCTAATTTAACAAAGATGGAGATCAATGTTCAAGACACATTCACCTAGAACTTACCATAATAAAGCAATAAAAAATAGTAGATACAATCTATTTGTAGTAAATCAGTACATAAATGAAAAATAACAAAAGAAACTACCGTACTTCATTATAATGAAGAAAGAAAGAAAGAAAGAAAGAAAGGCTATCTTCATTGAATCTATTACTTATTTTGATTTTTATTATCCTCTTTAGCAAAAGTGACAAATGCAAATCTTCCCATAAAGAAAACAAAATTACACTCGAATTGTAATTAAATATGCGGAAAGCGTGTGCGCTTCTGTGATTGTTATCACCAAGTGGCTAGTGACTAACAAGACGAACGAAATGAACGTGCTGTCATAAATATTATACTCAGTAGATATTTTGAAAAGAAGCAACAAAGATCGCATAGATTTTGCCATTAAATGTAAGAGTTTAATGATCTTTTGCATGTGATACAATGTCCATCATAAATACATAAATAAATGTATGAACAAACAGCTCTGAGGAAAGCGAAAAAAGGAAACTGATTGCTGAATGCTGTTAACACCTCTTTAAATTAGTTATTAAGTTTTATTATAATTTTTAACATCAGCTATAAATATTTTTTTCTATAGTTTTCATGAATACATACATAAGCATTTCATTTATATTATATTTTCTTGAAATAAAAGCCGAAACCATGTTCGAATATTTAAGAAGTAGAAATATCTCATAATAATATTGGAACATTTTCTTGTAGTTTTCTTGTAATTTTATCATAAATTTGGGAAAATACGCCTTAAAGATGTTCATAAATCATAAACAATAATGTTTTATTGAAACGCTAGTATTTTACAATAAAAGCTTGTATAGAAAGAAGGTCTCAGATATCGACCCAAAAGTCAACTGTCAATTGACAACTGATGTTTTAAGAGATAAAATTCTCCTTTCTTCAAAATGTTTGTTAAATTAGTCCCATAAAATGTTCAGCTAAATATTATACATATGTAGTTTTGACGCTGCATCGATAAAACAGACAGACTAACAATAAACAATAGAAACATTTATGACATTTTTAATAAATGTGAATTCAAAAGAAAAATAACACCAACATTTTTTACCCTATTATTAATAAATGACATAATTGTGCACAATTCATTGTTGTAAAAAAAAGGAAAAAACACATAAATGGCAACACTGTCAGTTTAACGTTCGCTATAGTTCCACAAGATCTTGCACAATTCGGAGCGAAAATATATGACACTTTTAATAATTTTCCTCTTTTTTTATATATAAATTTTAATTAACATTGATTGAGAAATTATAGCATAAGTAATTCTGTCTTTTTTCCAGAGTTTTAAACTATAAATTTTTATTGATTTTGATTTAAATGAATTGCTATTTTTCTAACTCAGTATTATATTTTTCTTTCTTTCCCTTTTGTCAATTTTGCAGGTGGCCAATTAAAAACAAAAAATGGACAAAAATATGTTTTCAATGGACCATCATCGGGCATTTACGTGACAAAGACATGTGCCATATTTACAGCTATTATAGCATTATTAGCTATACTCTTTAGCATATTGATAACGTATTTTGTTACAATGCATGCTATGAGCTCAACGGGGTAAGTAAAATATTAAAATATATATAGCAAGCAAAATCGATTCACAAGACTGAAAAATTAATTAATGGGAGCCGAAATTCCGATGTTAGAAAAAATCGTTTTAGTTGAAGAAGACAGTGGCTTAGCTTTTTTTTTTTTTATTGACAAATATGGAAAGAATTAGGTTTTGTTCAGAGAAATATATTTTGGTTTCAGTTATTTGCTTTAATTTCTTTGGTTGAAAACTAATCTGGAATAAATTTAGAACTTTTTCGTAAAATTAGTTGGATGTGATTTTCTGTAGATAACAGCATGTTTACAAAAATTGTAACAACTGGAAATGTTGATGATATTCCAACTAGAGTGACGAAATTCATCTGTGGCATGAAACCAAAACAACAGGGGAGATCGAGACAAGTATACATTAGAGGTGATCAAATTTTTTCGAGACATCGGTTACCCCCTAGAAGATACTATATTTAATGCTGATCCACTTAGTCTTAGCCAAAAATGTAGCCTGAAATGTCACCTTTCAAGCGCTCGTTTGTCTCGGATTAGTGGTGCCAGATTTATTACCATTAACACAATCTTGTGAAAAAAACCGAAATTACTTTTTATATAACCCAATATTTAAATATTCTATAATCGATATTAAGGATGCAGAATTCTTCAAAATGTCGAAAAAAAAATGGTTACGTTACTAATGGGGGGGGGGGGGGGGGGGGCGTTTTGTTACGATGTGTTATGACCAGGAAGGGAGGGGTCAAAAATTGCGTTTAGTAATATGTTAATGGCCTCTAATCAGCGGCGTGTTTACGCATATATTATCGGTTAATGTCTGGTACATAAAGGGTGTTTTTTTTTTAGAAGTGTGGTTTTCAATCTGGCAATACTTTTTTCGGAGTTGGTCTTTTTGACAGCTGTCATTTGATTTCTGCTCATTTTGGTTTACCATTTCATAATGAATAGACTTACTCCTGAACAACGTTTGCAAATCGTGCAAATTTATTACCAAAATAATGGTTCGGTTCGTGCGACGCATCGCGCGCTGCGGAAGGATCTTGGTTTGCGGGCTTACAAAATCAAACTCATACAAGAATTGAAGCCGAACGCCCATCAAGCGCGTCGGACGTTCGGTGAATGGGCCCAAAACGAGATGGCCACCGATTCCGATTTTCACAAGAAAATTTTGTTTAGCGATGAGTACGTTAATAAGCAAAATTGTCGTATTTGGAGTGATAATAATCCACAAGCCATTGTTCAGACGCCGTTACATCCTCAACAAGTCACTGTTTGGTGTGCTCTATGGGCAGAAGGAATCATTGGTCCATATTTCTTCAGAGATGGAGCCGGCCATAATGTTACAGTTAATGGGGAACGCTATAGAGCCATGATTAATGACTTTTTTGTGCCTGAATTGAAGGATGTTGATGTGGACGAACTTTGGTTTCAACAAGATGGTGCTACATGCCATACAGTCAACGAAACAATTAATTTATTGAAGGGAACTTTTGGTGAGCGCATTATCTCGCGTCGTGGGCCTGTGGCGTGACCTCCAAGATCGTACGATTTAACACCGTTTTGCTATTTTTTGTGGGGTTATGTGAAGTCGCTTGTCTACGCAGATGAGCTCGAGACGATTGACGCCTTGGAAGAGAATATACGGCACGTTGTTACTGACATACGGCCCAATTGCTGCAAAAAGTGGTCGAAAATTGGGCCTCTCGGCTGGCCACTTGCTCGAAATCATTTTTAAAACATAATGGCAAACACTTATCTTTAAAGCTAAATTCTTCTTTGAAAACCACACTTCTAAAAAAACACCCTTTACATAGTGTGATTCAATTGTCTAGACGAGAATAGCTAATAGGGGAGGTCGGGAAAAGTACACATACATATACTCGTATTAACATTTCAAATTCTTTGTTAGTTGTTCAAGAATTAAAAAAAAAAAAATAAGGGAAAGAAAATACTACTTCCGCAATCTCTGGATCCGTATGTTAGGGCCCACGAAGTATTTAATTTTTGCGTTTTACTCTAGTACTTTCAGTATATGTAGGCATTAAAATAGATAGATTAATTCATGGTTAAATTTTATCTGAGTGATTTTCGTGATATAACCAACTTTATTTTAAATTATAGTTCCAGAACTCTAACCTAAGATACTATATCAAACCTTTTAAAATTTTCTCAATTTCTTTGAATATAAATAAATTCCAATGTGCCAATAAATATATAAAGTCAAATACTCGTAAAAATACAGGATAATCATGCGCCCTAAATTTTAGCAATTAATGTTAAAGGGCTTTACAATATACAAATAAGATTTTCTCTAGCTTAACCCATTCTATTTTCTTTTGTACGTATATCAAAATGTCCAATTATCTTTGGAAAACTAGATTATGAGGAAATTAATAACCTCGAAATTCTACATTTGATTTGATTGGCTACGCGGGTGTGTCCCCTTCATATTCACACTTTCATTGAACAATTAAACTGTCATTTTATAATGAAGTTATAACCTCGATTTGTGAATTTATAGTTTTTTTCTAGAACATACTAATATTTTGAGTATGAGAATTCCAAAATGGAATAAACTGAAACGCATTAGCGACCTAAATTTTTTAAAACCAAAAGTGCCACACAGCATACACGCCTTGTGGAAAGTGAAAACAATTTCCATTTTTAATGTTGAAAGTTAAAAATGAATGAATAAAGGTGTGTGTGTGTGTGTGTGATAGCCTTCGTGAAACGGAAAGGGTTAGAGTTAAGGTGGTGGCAAATAAATTGACACGCTAATTGTGGGCAAAAACGCAAAAAAAAACAAAAAAAAACTTAAAATCAACTTAGAAATGATATAAGGCGTGTTTAAAATTAAGTAATATACTACATATGTCTCATGTATTTATATACCATATATTTTTAATGCTTGTTATTTTCTTTATAGCAGTAGCACAAATGGCAATACTGGCACGACAACCCCACTTCAACAAGAAGTGGTGAATGCAAATAACGTGCAAAATTTAAATGCAACACCAGTGGCCACCGCTAGCATGCTGGGCATGGCGCCTATAAGCCGTTACCCGCCTCAATCAAAATATGATTCAACATCATCTATTGCCGTCCCGATTGGAGATATCAGCATACCCCCAATTATTGAGCATGATATCTTTACCGATGACAAAACTAAATTTATCGATCGAAAATTGGAATTGTTCGAGGGATGGCAGCCGCTGCACTATAAGTAAGTCCTAAATTGTTCACTTAGTTTACATTTATTTCAATATAAATTTGTAGTTTTATAATTTGTACTTTAACTCAAGTTTTATTGTTTGGCTACGATTTAAATTAAATTTAATTGAATTGCTGCAAAGAATTCAATTAAATTTTTTATTTAAATAAGTTTGCATGCAAAATTTCACTTAAGCTGAGTGCTTAAATTTATGTCGGAGTGAGTTGCTCAGATTTTTTAATCAGCAAATCAACCTTAAATTTTTATTTTTCTAACGCGATTTACTTGATTTCTCAAACATGTACTACATGGCTGACACTTTGAGTTACGTCACTTGCATATTTGCTCGTACTTTTATTTTTCAATATTTTGCCAAATGACCAAATGAACTTTAAAGTAGGTCAAGGATTTTGGGTGTGTATGAATTTGAAAAGTACAAAAAAAAGTAGAGCTTGATTGTTAGGATATGTGTGAGAGATTATAAATTGTAGAAAATTCGTATGGCATTTGTAATGTTATACGAATTTTCAATCAGGATTCTTATTTTGTATGTACCAAAGGACTTTGAGCTTACCTTATAAATAGTCTTTAGTCCTTTAGGAATTTAATGGTGATAAGACATTTGTTAGAGAAGCTGAATCAAACCTTGATTTGAAATAGCTATATGCAACTGATTAACATCTAATAGTATTATATTAATGCATTTTTCTACAGAAATAAATTCAAACACAAAATTCAACCATACAATCAACGAAACCCAATACAGCATCAGCTATCACACATATTAAATCATAACTGAGCTATTGTAGTACGCCTAATTGATACCAATTTATAATAACTACAAAAAAAATGCAAAAAACAAAACTTCTAAACGTCATATTTAAGCAGCAATGTTTATTATGATCAAACGTCACGTCGTCGTCATCATCAGAACACTTTTGAAATGCCCCACATTTTATAACATAAACAAGAGATCTTACATTGCAGTTGCATTTGTATGTATGTATGTGAATGAAATAGAACAACGCCAGACAAGTGATAGCAATCGATCGAAGAGCAAAAGTGCAATATTACAAGTATGCAGTACGATGATCATGAATGATCGACAGCAGGAGTAGCATGTGCCACAGCTGTTAGCCATTGGTTATTGACTACTTAAATGAAAAAAAAAAACTACATACTATTAAATTTTACAATATGAAGACTTCGATTGCATGCGAATGCATAACGGTTTGTTTTGTGCAATTTTCATGATCGTCACACGATCACGACGAGTATCATAAACTGGTCCATATACATACATGCATCCATACATACTTATAATGGAATGCAAGCGCGTGCGTTCATTGATGTTGAAAATTATGACATGCACATGCGCTTTTATGATCACACATACAAAAGTTATCATCAATGGTCAATTTAATTGTACGATCATGTATGTAGAGAGTCCCAAAGCAAGCAGTGCAACACAGGAAAAACAAATCAATGAAAGAAAATTAAAGATCAATTTACCACAGCCACTTGCAACACGCAAGTGTAGCCAATAAAAAATAAAAAATACCGTATAAATCTTGCGTGATACCACCGCGTAGTGTGATTTTTTTTTTTTTTTTTGATGATAGTGTTTAATGTGAACATAAAGTCTTTAAGAATATTAAAAAGTCAACACTAGAAACGACGAAACGGCATGATCGCCACAACTGTCACGATCAACATCGACAACCATCAATAGCTTGCTTCTTCTTCTTCGGTTTTTTTATTTAATTGATGCAATCACTTTTTTACAAACCAGGAAATGTTCTTATGACTATTCTCTATATGCGTAACACTTTGTTGGAATCATCTTAATGATTTTCAAACATTGGAATGCAATCGCATCCTTCTGAACTTTAAAGTGAGTGTAACTCCGCAGTACAGCTGGGTTTTGTTTACTAATACACAGCTGCTTGGTCTAAGCAATGGCGGCACGATCACAAATGAGCAAATAACATTATTTTGAACGCGATCATCATGATCATCATAGTTGCATGCAACGTACTTCGACTGCGTAGACCAAGATGCGGTTACTTTGAAATATATTAGCTTCAGCTGCGTTTTCCATGATCTAATCACTGCAGCAAGATGTTACGATCATAAGCTTTAAAACGTCATCGATATATCTAGTATTTATCTAACGAACCCAACAACCAACCAACCAACCAACTAACCAGTTTTCCGGTAATGACGTTTCTATTCTATGCATTGGCTGACTCTTAGTCGAACTTATACTGGTGCTGTGTTTCCTCTTTCACTCCCAGTGTACTATCGCGATCAATTTTAACTGATCGTCTCGCTTCACTTGTTGGCGTGTTCATCACAAATTAATTCAACTATTTGTGTGTCAATTATACTCGTACTCTTATGGTATAATTGCATGCAATGTTGCTACTGTCTGTCACGATAATGTCAGTCATTCAGACAGCCAGTCAGTCAGTCAGCCTGGCCCGTCCGTTTTGGATCGTGCTTCATTCATGTTCAATTTTGGTTTCTTTTTTGATCTTTTCATTCTTAGCTTAGACATATGTACATAAGTTTGTACAGACTCATCTCTATTGAAGATCATTTTATCAATGTGAATTGAGCAGTTGAGCGCCGTAAATGAAGGGGGTATGTGTGGAGGGTGAAGGGGCCTTGATGTTTTGACGC
The DNA here is from genome assembly GCA_963691655.1 of Toxonevra muliebris. Classification (NCBI taxonomy): domain Eukaryota; kingdom Metazoa; phylum Arthropoda; class Insecta; order Diptera; family Pallopteridae; genus Toxonevra; species Toxonevra muliebris. The sequence goes on from OY829327.1 coordinate 47,530,377, forward strand.
TTCTGCATTTTGTGCTGTTGGCGCTTTGTAAGCTATTATGTCATACGGTGTTTTTGTATGCCGTCGTGTGATGTTTGTGGATATGATTTTTTCATGTGATAAGAGAATTAAGATTAATTGTAGTGGGTGTTTTGCTAGGCACACATTCATAAGTGACTACATACATACATATGTATTTCGAAAGTCTCATATGTATATGTGAAATATTAGTAAACATTTTTGTATACTAGATTTGGTATATTGTATGTAATTAGGCTTAGAATGCCCAAATGCAGATTCATTTTCGATGATTCCTTTTAGTTTCAGGTGAAATCCACAGTTAGTAATACTGCGGTGTTTGTGACTCACAATTATCTCATCTTTTAGGGTATTTAATTTTTTCTTTTTTGAATTTATTTTTTGTTTGCATTTATACCTGCAAATTTTTATTGCTGCTAAGCAGAAACTTTTTCGCTAGCAAATATTTACACACTGATTATGTCATTCATATCACTTTTTGTTTTGTGATAATCATTATTTAAATAGCTGCCTTAATTCTTCTAGTTTTTCTTTGCTTTTTTGTTGACAATTTTTTTTTTTTTTTGCAATTACAGAACTATTTACAGCACTTAAACTTGTTGTATGTTTGTATGTAATTACTTATACAGTAGAATCGCGATAATTCGTACCCCATTAATTCGAAAAACTCAATAATTCGTAACAAACTGTTGGTCCCTTGAAAAAATCGCTTTAATTCGTAAAAATTCCATACACTTTGCTCCCCTCGCTAATTCGCATTTTTTTTTCAATACAAGGTCTGTTTAACCTCTTATAAATTGAAATTGGTTGTTGACAACCTCTTATAATTCGTAATGCAAAGCAAAATTACTATGTATGGCATTATGAAAAAAATCAATCATAGTAGATAGCTATGTTCACTTTTTTTGATGGAGTTTTTTCTAGTTGACAAGATACGCGAGAAGACCCTTTAACTAAAAATTACGGGCTTTTTAGAACATAGTTTTTATTGGAGTCCAATATGTGTACAAACGTGCATACATATTTCAGTTAAATGAATAATTGTTTTTTCTTTCTATTAAAGTAATTGAAAAAAAAAGTCAATTCGTATTTTTTTTATTTTAACATCGTTATCCCTGGGAATGTATGTCCCAATAATGTTCGAAAACTCAAGTAAAATGAGAGATATGGTTTCCATTTTATTTGAGTTTTCTTCAAAATACTGATGCTGGTTGTCAATGAGTGGATTGTATACATACAGCTTCATCAGCGTAAGTTGCCTTCGCTATAATTCCTGGTTACAAAGGTTATAGTAGACATAAAACTTAAGGATTGTAAGGGGTAAGAGTACCTGACATATTTTTTTTTTCAATTTATTTTAATATTTGTATAAAATTTTGAAGAAATTCAACCAGATTTTGAGAAAAAACTCCGAGATGAAAAAGTTAAATCAAAAGCTCGTTAAATCTCTGTAATTCGCAAAAAATTTTGCTGATCCCTTGCTATTACGAATTATCGGGATTCTACTGTATACAACAACAACTAAAACACTTCATAAATAATTTTTGTTTAAATGCTAAAATTATTGTACAAACAAATAAGAGAAATAATTAAACACTTTGTCAACAATTCCACTTAATTGTATTCATATTCCGTATATCTTAAAAGGAAATGTCGATCTATTTCGTATGTAAATATTTATAGAGCTTTTTATTTTTATACCTTGTTATCAATGTGTTGTAAATAAATTTGAAGAAATTTCTTTTGAAATACATTCATAACAATCTGGTCAGGCCCACTTTGTGGTTCCGTCTAGATCTGGCCCTTGTGAAGTTTGGATATAAATTTTTGGTGTCATAAAAACATAAAATTTCATAATATAACGAAAAGATTGAAGAATGAAGGTATGCCATTTAAGGGGGAGGGCCACTGTGATGGCTGGAAAAATGAGTGATTTTCGGGAATTTTTTTGATCTGTCAAATAAAGGAATATAGGCATCGTTTAATATTCATTTTACTAAGTGCACTTCCAACAATATTTTCATAAATTTTTATTAAAATATATTGAATAGTTTTGAAGATATGGCCGTTGCCGTAAAGCCAAAAAAAAATTTCGTCGATTGAAAATTGAAAATCGGTTAATATTTGATCGAGTTATCGACGCGAACAGTTCGAAAAAAGTCGTTTCAACAAAAACGCGTTTAAAGTTTTCAGTCCATTTACTTCGGTCGGTCTACTTACTATCACTAAAATGGTTGTAGCTCAGGCAATTTTGGAATTCTGACTTGATATTTTGTATTTAACCCGTCACAGTGGCCTTCCCCCTTAAGTGGCTGTTCACACGGTCGCAAACAGGAACACCAGTCTGAAAGAGAGAGGTTAACAAAAGGTAGTAAGAAAGAGATAGAAACTCGCCAGTCTTTTTCTAACTACCTCTTTCTTTCAGACAGGCGTTCATGCTTGCGCCCGTGTGAGCAGCCACTAAAGCATTTTATTTGACCAAAACCTGACACATTTTGCCCATTTACTATTACTTGCATCCCGGCATACATAAGATCCCAATAACTTCCTTTATTTGGTGCTTCAGATATATCGGTTCAAATATTTCGTTTGTATCAAAGATACCATGCCCCTTTGCCTAAAACCAGCCAAGCCCCTTGCCCTTTGACTTTCCTTTTTCCTTTAATTTTCCGTCGTCAGACATAAAATTTCATTGCCTTCCTTGCTTTGGCTCCTTAGCTATGTCATTTCAAGTATTTTGTTTATATGAGAGGTACCACGCCCATTTGTCCGAAATCAAAAAAATTCTGATTAATGCCTACTTAAAGTATTCTGTTCTCAGACAAACAATTTATTTCTAATACTTGTTATGGTTACCCTGATACGAAGCTTAAGGAACTCCGCAAGTCTAGGATGCCCGTATGCCTAATGGGTACGGTCGTGAATAAGGAATTACTTTTTACTAATAAATATTATTTTAAACTATGAAACTTGGAGTAGAAAACGAGGTTTTGCTAAATCTATACTTAGTCAATATTTCTAGTGAACCAACGATATAGTGTAGATTGATAAAATAGTTCTGAGGTAAATATTTTCAGTCATATAAGTATAAAAATGGACAAAGAAAGTCACAGACTGTTTCCAAACGTTTAAAGTATCAGTAACTGTTAGTAAAAAGCGGCAATTTAATAAAAATTAAACGTGATTTTCGTTCACTAGTATCGCTGGATCGATCATTTTAAGTATCTACTTGGCTTGTTATTTTTGACTATGATGATCATTGTTAATAACAGTTGGCTGAAAAGTAGTAGTTGAACGCTCTATGTCCTTTCTAAATTTAAGATTCACTTTCCTTGAATTCAACAACAATTTCTCTCGCAATCAATAATAACAAAAATAGCACCAATCCAATTGCAAATTAGATGATTCTTACAAAAGGAAAGTGTAAACAATTAAAAATGTTTAATAACAATTATAAGAATTGTGTTGGTGCATCAACACCATCAATTGGCATTTTACCACATTCCACGGTACTCAATAGTGATTGACAACATTTTGATAGATCGATTTATTGAGTAAACATTACTTGGCATTGCACCACCACTGCACATAGTAACATTCTTTGAATATTCTAATGAAAATCGACATTTCCGACATTGCATCTAAAAATTCACTTAAAGCAATTAAAATTGATTTAAAAATAATACTTACCTTAATAATTGATTTTATTTCAATCGAAATAAATTGAAATTATTTTCAGCAATGGTATCAGATGGGTTAAGCAACATTTTCACTTTTTCTAGCTGTTATTATTTTTATTTTTTTGCTTTTTTGTGAGCAAAAACAAATGGTCCCTCTGCAATTTTTCACTCTGCTTGCAATTGTACATCATCCTCATCCATTTATCTGCAGATTTATTCTTTGTTTATCTAACAATCTAACAATTGCGTTTGCATTTGCGTTTGCTTGAATGAAATTGTTAAATAAACACAATTTTATAGAAGGAAAAACTCTGCAGTCTTGCCTTTTCTAAAAAGGCACATTAATTAGCGTATGCGACCCATGAAAAAAGCATTGCAAAAATATGCAAATATTTATTTAGAATTATGAAATTGTTGAATATGAAAACAAAAAGTAAGTAGGAAGTGTTAAATTTTATTGATAAACAATAGACGCAGACTTACTAATTTCATAGAATAATAAAACTCAAGTATAATTAGTTGAAATACTTAGGGAACGTATTGAAATATATATAAATTTCAAGCACCCCTCGTTATAACCCAGTACAATAAATACAAAGAGCTTGACTTTGAAATGAACCTGTGTCTAAGTGAATTAATGTGGTGGGCACATGGAAATATGAAATATTTACAAAAGAATTTAAATTAAGTGGCTGTCAAGGCGCACATTTAGGCCAGAGCGGCCTTAACTTGAACTTAAAGTCTGAATGGTGGTGTGGCAAGTTGTTATCGCATGGTGGTTTTGCCGGCTCCAGTAAAATTCGGCCCCGAACCGAAACAACAAAAAGAAAGCAAAATTGGGGCATATTTTTATAATGAAATAGAGCTCCAATTATTAAAATAAAATATTGCCTCAAAATGATGAAAAAACACCCCACAAATTAATGAAAAAAGACCCCAAAATAAATTAATGAATAAATGAAAAAATGGCGTCAGTGGTACTATGTAAGTAAAAGCAAATACTGACCGGAATCCAACATTTCCACATTCCGCATCGTTCTTCATAATCTGTTATGAAAGCAGAAGTAGCTTATCAAATATATTTTCTTTTATATAAATCAATAGCTTTTAATAGCTTTACTCTGATATCTGGTCTATCAGTACGAAGAAAATTTGAAATATATACAAGCAAAAACTCATGCAAGATAATTTGAATCATATTTAACATTTTGAGACCAACGTGGCCTCCCAGATCAAAGGAGCGTGGCACAGTGTCGCAAACTCACACATTTTTGGGACAAAAATGGAAGGAAGCTTCGTAGAGTACGAAAATTTTGCACATTGCCTTTTCTTAACGCAATTCAAAAAACCGCTAACCCAAAAAGAATTTGCGTAAAAAAATGTTTCTTTGTTTTTTTAAATCTTACTATTTTTTCTTAAATATCATTTTTACATTTTAAGTTTATTACTGTAATCGAATTGAGAATGTTTTTAAAAAAATCATTTTTCAAAAAATAAAAAAAAATCACTCTATGGTACACCAAAAATTAGTGTTGAAAAAGTGATCATTTTTGATATTAATTGCCAGTGGATGAAAAAAAAGTGAAAATAAAATCTATTGAACAGTTTTTAAATATTTTTTACTTCCATCGGTTTCTTTCAAAAAAGTCAAATATAAAAAAATAAACTTGAAATCTTAGTTAAACTATGCGACCAGATCCGATTTGTTTTCTTTGACAACAAAACTTGACTTTTGATACAAAAAGAGAAGATGATGCTGAGCAATTCTGCATTTATAGTTTTTCTAGGTCAGTAACTGTTTTTGATTTACAGTTTCGGGTTTAGGGCTCATTTGGAAGGGCATGTTTCAGCCTATAATTTCTGGATTTTGAAGTTTGTAGCACGACAGTGTTCAGCTCTCCAATTTTTTTAAATGGCCAAAAATTCTATTTTAGAGTTTTCCACCCCATTTTTTTTAAAACGTGGCGTGATGGGAAATTTTTGACCTCAGATTCGTGTGCAGTATAAAAAACTCATTCACAAACACTAGGAACCATTTTATTCGCAAAGCCCATGTAGAGCAGTAGTAGTGGATCAGCTCCAAAGTTTTAGGAAACAATCTTAAAATGTAATTGATTCTTTAACCCATTATTGCTCAGAGCACCCCGACTCGGAAGACCTCTCTCAATGCAGTAACTGCACGAATTTCGGGAATATAAGCCAACCTCATCCGGATTCATTATCATGGCCCGAATTCCCACTGATAATCATTTGAAAAAATGAGCCTCTGACTATTTTTAGTATTTTTTTGAGGTCGGGCTTATCATCAGTAATGACAAGTCAATGTCAATTTTCTTCGAATGAAAACCTCCCCCGAAAAAAAATCCTGGCTACGGTCCTGCTTCGCCCTCTTTGAGCCATACTTTTTTTTTTAAAGATATTGCATCTGAAAATAACATAATAAAAAATTAAGTGGAACCCTTAAGAACTTTAGATTTGCTGCATTCCGAAACTTGCATATTTTAATTTTATTTTCTTTATTTTCTGAGAAACGTTTATTTAATTGATCAAATTAACAGGCAATAAACATTGCCTTTAGTGAAAGACAAAAAAAGACAATAAATTCTGGTGAAAAAACCTAAAATCGGTTAAGAAACAAAAAAGTTATAGCATTTTAAAGTTGAGCCTTCCATAAGCCAATTTTGCCCATAAAAGAAACAAGCCCAAAACTCTCGACTTTGAACACACACACAAGCCACAAAAATCTCCTTTTAAAGCTGTTGTAATTCGAGTAACAAATCTGCATCGAAAATATTAATTTTTCAGTTATCACTTTTTGTATTTTTGTCCATCTTCGCGACACTGTGTGAGATACCACCCTGGTCTCACTTCATCAAGATTGTGATTTTGTGATTTGTTGTGTTATATTGACTTCACAGGAACCAAATAAAACAGAGTATTCATGAAGTATTCAATCTATTTGACCGTTTATACTTCTTGGGCTGCAAAGTTTTGGACCAGGGCATCATTATATGGCCTGTTCAAAAATGCTGCAACTTATAGCTTTTCTTATCATATTTTTTATTTATAATAAGAAAAAGTTCTTGGATTATTTATAAAAAGAAATAAATTATTTTTAGTTTAATTTAATTACTAACATGGTACATTAATTCTTCTGGTTTTGAATCATTATGTGAAAGTCGAAGAAGCATTTAAGGCAGTAGTATTTTTAACAAGCAATACATTACAGTGGAGTTTGAGGTGTTTTTCTGACAGTCATATTTTTACCTGATTCTTTGGTTATCCTTTTGTAGCACATTATACATATAGCGTCGGCCAAGATCTTACAATCTATGGCTTCTCTGTGCTGTGGCCTCGTGAATGAATGCTAGACTGGAGTTCCAACTGCCTCAAGTTCGTTTCCCAGATGGGAAGTTAATGCTTTAAAAAATGTCCGTTCTATCAATGCCATTCAATACAATGCCAACAATTTCAGTTTTAAAACAGCGTTATACAATACAAATTCCAGAGTCCCAAACTTGGTTTTTGAATGGAACCGGGCCGGGAGTTGATTGTAAGCGCATTTTCACTGACGGCTCCAAACCAGAATTCGGTTCGGGTTCTGGGGTCTTCATTGAAAATGATGGAATACACCTTCACTTCTCTCTTGGGTTGTATGATTCTGTTTTTCAAGCAAAAATTTTTACAATCATCAAGGCAATGGACCATGTTATTGATAATGGTTGGAGAGAAAGGAGTATCTATGTATTTAGTGACAGTCAGGCTGCGCTTAAATCCTTGCTTAATCTTCTAACCACATCTAAACTGTTTATGCATTGTAAATCCAAGCTTGATTGTGTTGGAAAACACAATAGCCTGTTGTTGATATAAGTTCCTGGACACTCAGGAATTTCAGGAAATGAACCTGCTAACCTACTTCCTGAGCCCAGAACCAGTACTTTCTTTGTTGTCTACAGCTATCAAGGCTGTCAAGGGATCGATTCTACCCACAATCGTAAACGGAAGGAACTGAGAGGCTTTAGACAGGCAAATACCATGTTACCTGTTATTTCGAAGCGTCTAACAGACTTTCTGTTATCACTTAACAGAAAGAGCTGCAGGCAGCTGGTGGGATTATATTCATTTCTCTTCGGCCAAACATTTGCATATGATTGGCCTAGGAGCTAGTGCCTTCTGTGCTTCCTTTAGTTTAGAGGACCACTTTCTTAGTGTCTGCCCCGCTTTCTGCCAGATCAGAGTAAGGAGGCGAACACCTGAGCTCTTGAAATATCATCCACAATTCAGATCAAAATTTGTTTTTGTTGCTTTCCATACAAAATTGTTTGGGCTTTTTTTTTATTTAGGGTTATTTTTCATTGGGGCCAAATTTCATGGAGCTGGTTATGCTATTATCTACCAACTAGGTGTACTTGTACACTTTCTTATAATTATTATTCACTTCATATCGATAGGAATATAAAAAGATTACGGGAATTAACCACCAGACCATGACGGAAATCGAACTCGCAACCTCCTAGGTGAAAGTCTAGTGCGCTACCCACTGGACTATAAATCAGTGATTTATGCTAAATCTAATGAGATTTTAATTTGCGTGAAAAAATATTGAATTCATTACAAAAATTCACCCTTTGTATTCTAACTGGAGCCCTAACTAAAACATAAATAGGTCCCAGTGTCACAGATATTTTACTAAAACATATAAAAAATATTTAATCATGTTCCTCCTCTACCTCGTCTCTTTTACAGGTTGATCATTGAACCGAATCTCGCTACGTCTTCCAACAATGGTAGCATTTCAATTGAAATAGAACGTGATGCCAAAATTCCAGCACTTCTGCCCATTGTGTTAGACGTTCATAATATAACGATTTCGAATGTGCGAGTTGTACGCGCCAATGTCAACGATACAAATGGCGATGACGTTGATGTGGAATTCGATGGAAAATATGATGAAAATAATAGTACATTTAGTATTGCTTTAACTAAAACAATAGCAAATGAAAAGAATGCGCAGCTTGTGGTTAGCATAGATTTTGTGAGTGAGCTTACCGATATACTGCAGGGTATTTACAAAACTAGCTACACAAATTTGGAGACAAATCAGCAAGAGTAAGTGCAAGTGCAGAAAAAAGATATTGAGGAATTTCTTTAATATATGCAAGAAATTTTATTTATATTCAACAGATGGATGATTAGCACACAGTTCTCACCGATCGATGCTCGACGTGGATTCCCCTGTTTCGATCGTCCGGACATGAAGGCCAATTTCACAATCAGTATTATACGCGAGAATAATAAATCGATGGCATTATCTAACATGCCTGTTTATCATAGCTCGTAAGTAACTATTTCAATACTTCCTCTACAGTTTCATTCATATATATATATATATATATATATATCTATACTTTTAGACCCCACCGTCCTGGTTATACCAAAGATGACTTCATGACCTCACCCAAGATGCCAACTTACCTAGTCGCTTTTATTGTCTCGAATTTAGTGAAAGCTCATTATTCCGACTTGGATGCGAATATGGTGCCACGTGTTGAAATCTGGACACGCCCTGAAAATAGTGAAATGACCAATTATGCTTATAGTTTGGTTAGGAAGTTCTTGCCATTCTACGAACAATATTTTGGTATTAAAATAAGTTTGCCTAAAATTGATTTGGTTTCGGTGCCTGATTTTGGTTTCGCTGCTATGGAAAATTGGGGTTTAATAACATTTAGGTAAGTATCAATTGAAAAATGTAAAGAAAATAGGGGAGGATGAGTACGGTTCAATTTGACATATTTATGTACAAGAGACAAATAAAAGTTTGTAGAACAACCGCAGACAAGATGCGGGTCTTGTCTGATTTTGAGCTGCTTTTTCTTCAGTATTATGAAAATGCAATTAACCCTTATGTGGTTTGGTGTAAGACATGAAGTTTTATTATTTTTTAATGATGTAGTGGGATTAAATTTTCGGTTTATCTTTTTATTAATGACGTATTTGTTTCAGAATGAATTTTTTTTTTTTAAGCTATAAAAATTAAAAAAACAAAAAGGTTCAAGTGCTTAATTGACGTGTGACGCTCCGCAATGCATATGCATATATTTGACAGTTTAAATTGTCTGTATGAGACATTTGAGTAGTTGTCAAAGCTCTATGAAACTCAAGTAGATCGCGATTGGGGTAAAATTTAAAGTCATATTTAGTGAGTACTAAACAAATTTAATTTGACACTTGAAGATTTGTCAATTGATTTTTTTCGAAAAAATGTACATATATACAAACATCTACATATATAAATTGGGTACAAATTTATTTCGTTCTTGTTTGAGAAAATACAACAACAATATGGCCAACCTCTTTGCAATAATTAAGACTGACAATGGTTACTGACCTAAAGCAAAAGAACAGTCCATTGAACTCAAGTGTAATTGAATTATTAGTGTCGACTAGTAATTGAGAACTTATCTAACTAAAAATTTTCATCGATTATTTGTATTTGCTACAGATAAACTATTTTTACTGAAAGTAACTTAATTTTTTGTGTATAACTCTAATTTTCAGAGATTCTTCATTGCTCGTACCCGAAGATCTGGAAAGAGCCTCTTCCTCCGAACATATGGAATTTGTTGCACAGATTATTGCACACGAATTGGCTCATCAATGGTTCGGCAATCTCGTCACACCCAAATGGTGGGATGACATTTGGTTGAAAGAAGGTTTCGCATGCTATATGAGTTACATTGCTCTAAATGCAGCACATCCTGAATATCAAGTTATGGATACGTTCACCATATTCGAATTCACGGCATCAATGATGCACGATGCTGACAATAGTTCACATGCCATCGCTTTCGATATTAAATCAACTAACGACATTAAACGTATCTTTGATCCGATTACTTATTCGAAGGGCACCATTCTACTGCGCATGTTAAATTCAATTGTTGGCGATGAAGCATTCCGTGGCGGCACTCAAGATCTACTTAAATCATATGCTTATAGCAATGCTGATCGTAATGATCTATGGGAATTTATGACACATCACGGACACTCCAAAAAAACACTACCCGAACATATGGACATAAAGGCAGTCATGGATTCGTGGATTACGAAACCAGGTTATCCAGTAGTAACAGTAGAACGAGACGGTGCTGATTTAAAATTGACGCAAGAACGTTATACGCTGCCATCAAAAAATATGTCCGATCTTAGTAAATGGGTGATACCGATCACCTTTGAAACGGACGAACTGCATAAGGGCGATAGCATACCCACACACTGGATGACGCAAAATGATTATCAGATTACCATCAAAGATGCATTCACTTCCCTAAATAATACCGAGAACGCATTATATTTGAATTTGAATCGTCAGGGTTATTATCGTGTTAACTATGATTTGGCTTCTTGGTTGGCGCTGAAGAAAAAATTCACCACCTTGCCTCGCATAACACGCGCACAACTGTTAGATGATGCTCTGCATTTAGCGCAAGCGGAGTACTTAACTTATGACATACCGCTAACGTTCCTCATGGAGATCTTTACCGCTACCGATGACGAGCTGCTGTGGAGATCTGCACAGCAGGGATTGAACTATTTGATACACATGCTGCAACGTGAACCGGCTTATGAGACATTTAGGGTATGATTTCTGTGGTATTAGTCTGATTGAATCTGCGATTAATTTGTTCCTCATCTTTTCACAGGCTTTCATGAAATTCATTGTGCGTCCTGCTTTCGATCACTATAGCTTAAATGAACCAGACAACGAATCACATTTGCAGCTGCAACATCGCGCGAATGTTGCACGTTTAGCTTGCAAATTCAATTACGATCGTTGCACAATGGCAGCACATTTCAAGTATCGCGAATGGATGAGTGATGCTAAATCAAATCCGTAAGTGTTGGGAAGTCATCATTGAATGATTACAGTCTCTAGAAAAATGGTTTAATTTTTTATAGCATCAAACCAAATTTGAAGTCGACCATTTATTGTACTGCTTTGGCCGAGGGCTCATTCCAAGAATGGTATTTCGCATACAAGCAATACAAGCGGACAACTAGCGCTTCCGAAAAAGAACAAATCCTAACATCACTCGGTTGCACGACGAAACCATGGTTGTTATCTAAGTGAGTATAGCTAATTCAAACAAAGATTTCCTCTTATTTCGTTCATTTTATTTTTGTAAATGTTTTGCAGATATTTAAATATGACCATCAATCCAAGTTCTGGCATACAGAAACAAGATGGCGCTCGTGCATTCCGTGCAGTCGCACAAAATCCAATCGGCTATGAAATCGCTTTCGATTTTCTTCAAACAAATATTAAAGAAATTTCAGAATAGTAAGTTGGTTGAGATTTCACATAATGTATGAACAGAGTTTGTGAAATTTATAGAGAGTACTTAATTCGACCTCAAGCAAAAGTTTTATTTTTTAGATTCATGTTATGAAAAATGTTTTAAGGAATTTATTTTGAGATGATCCTTGTTTCAGCTACGCTATGAATATTATTTTAAATGGAAAGTCGACCCACCAGATTTCTCAGTTCTACCTGAATAGAAATTTTCGAATGTAGACTATGAATTTATTTTTTGGAGAAAAAACTTCAAGATTCATCAGTTCTGTTTCAAGTTGAACCAGATTCATTAATTCTAACTCAAAAAAAGTTTTCTATATCTATATGTACTCGTAGATGCTTGTTTTCTATCCAGGCTTGAGCTCAAAATTCATATTTGATATCGAGTTAATTATTTTTTATTATTTTCTTTTCAGTTTCGGCGATGGTTTCTCCACACTCTCCGAGATGATCACATCCATCACAACCTACATGAACAAGGATTATCACAAGCAACAGCTGCAACAATTTTCCGAGCATGCACATAAATTGGGATTGAAATCCGTTCAAACCGCCATCGAACTGGCAATGGAACAAGTTAATAATAACATCTATTGGAGAAATCGTTCTTATTATAGTCTGAAAGGTTTTCTGGAGGCAATTGTTAGCGAATTTCATATAAATATTTTTTAAACAAAAAATACAGACATACATAAAAACGAACTCATTAAATTTAGAAAAAAAAATTTAGCAGAGAAAAATTATGATTAAATGAAAATTTTGTTTAAAACACAAAACAAATACTTAATCAAAATTTAAACCGAAGAAACGAAATTGAAGTGAATTGAAGAAAGTGGAAAGAGAAAGAAAAAAGTTAATTATTATAAGTTTATGTTTGCAAAACGAAATTTTTATTTTGATTTACTTACTTTTTGTAAATTTTTAATTTCAATTGAAATAATTTTGCAAACAAAGTGATATAATTGTATAAGTGAAGCCAATTAATTCTTGGATTAAGAAAGTTTTGTAGAGCGAGCGAGTAGATCGAATAGAGCGAGTATTTTGGCCTTGTAAAATTATTGCTTAATTTTCTATTAATTTATTTAATTATTTTTTCATTATCATATTCGTATGCATAATTATTATTATTTTTTTTTTTTTTTCAATTTAAAGTCAACACAAGGTTCTCAAGAATACAAATGCACACATTTGTGAATTTTGCGTGCATATTATTTATTTAAAAATATTTAATAATATTTTTTAATATTTGTAGTAACGTTCCTATGTTAAAATTATGAGTATAGGCCTATGTAAATCATAATAATTTATAGTCACTAATATTTCATATAGTTTTAGGCTAAAACTTACAATATACTTACTTTAATTTTCATTTTAATTTTTGTTTTAATTATATTTGTCATTTGTCATTCCTTTGTCTAAAAAAAAAGAAATTTATGAATATTAATTGACACAAAACGAAAGAAACATAATTTTGTGAATTTCTATAGTAAAAAGGAACCTCAAAACAATAATGCTGCTTATGTAAAATGATTTAATAATTTTAAGTTATTTAATTGAAATTAAGATTAAGAAAAATAAAAAAAAATTAAAAGAGAAAACATATTCAAGAGAAATTTTAAACTGCCGTAGCAGCGCCACTCTTTTTAGGCCAATTTTAAACAACTTAAAAATTAAATTAAAGAGAGAAGTAATAGAAATACAAAAGTAATTTAAAAATAATTACAATCATTTTATAACAGAAATAACTACTACTTTAACTACTATTATTACGATTACCACTAGTACTATTTCAAATACTTTTCTCCAAAGATTTTTTCAAATATTTAATTAAAAGTATGTAGCGTTTCACTACTGGGTAATGGAAGTAAAAGGATATACCTACAGTTAACAACTTTTTCTTGGTTCCATGACTTCTCAGCAAAATAATAATATTAAAACTAAGCATGAAGTTTAAGATTAATAATAAATTTTAAAAATTAAATTTGCATCGCTTCTTTATAGTATTTTTTTAATATCTATTTTTAAATATTATTTAAAGGAATAATCCACTAATTGAAGCAGTTTCGTTTTTTGTATCTGTACATGTATAAATTTTTATTGAAACCAAAGGGAAAATAAATAAGCAATCGCCTTTGTTTGGTTATTTAATGATAATGGTAGCCTTAAAAATGAGTGTCCTTAAACGAAAAAGAAAAGAAATTATGCTAAAGTTATAAAGTGAGGAATTTTAATGTATACATTAAAAGAAATAAAGCAGAATTATTTTATTAGAGCCTCATACATATAAAACTTTTGAGTTTTTTTTGTTTTTTGTAGAATTAATGCACACACATTTACATTATTATCGAAGTGTAAAAGAAAAACGTACATAAGTATATTGTGTATTTTGTAAATAAAACTAAAATGGCGCATACAAAAATGATTTAAAAAACATAAATATAATAAATGTGTAACTTAAAATAAAACTATGAGTTTTGAAATTCGATTGAAAGGAAATGATTATTAACCAAAAACTTGCACCAAATTAAGTTGGCACTGAAAAAATTTCTGCGCTCTTGAATTAATATACAGAGTGATGTTTCTGCTGTTTCTGCTGGTTTTTCAGCGTCGAATTGTGATTCGTTACATGTGTCAAAGTTAAATATGCCCTGTTAGTAGTGCCATTTTATCTTGGAAAAACTTACACTCCAACAACGTTTACAACTTATTTTAATTTTTTATTAAAAGACGTGTTCTGTGAGAAATGTTTTTCGTGCACTTCGACCATTTTATCATCGTCATAACCGGCCCAATGAGCAAGCAGTCCAAGCCAAGCAGTTGAATTTGGAATCATAGGCAATGCAAAAGTTGTCAATGTATCCAGTAAAATGCACTGTTTGGTGTGGTTTTTGGGCCGGCGAAATCATCGGTCCGAATTTCTTTAAATATGAGATGACGCCCGCTATCGTTCGTTGGTTTTCATTTTTTTTTGCTAAAAATGTACGAGCTGAATCTGGTCGACATGTGGTTTCAACAAGTCGGCGCTAGTGATGATTCGATACAAATAAATACAAGTAAAAACTCGATACTTTTCATTCTTTTACTCGATGCTATAACATAAGTATTTTACTTGGTATCGGAAAAAAGGTTCAGTATCGGATACTCGATACTTTTGGAAAATATTTATTTAAAAAACTGAAATATTGCTGTATAATATTTAAAATTGTGGATCATTTTACAATATTTTATAGCAATCAATAATATATTTCAAAATACTACTGCAGAATTATTTAAAATATTTCAGTCCATATTGCAATATTTCAATGTATGACAATATTGCAGTACAGTATTGAAGTTCTAGAAAATATTTCCGGCCATGCGTGTAGAACATAATGTTTTTTGAAACCTTTCCATTAAAATAAAATATGTTTAACAAGCTTTAATCTGTTGATTAGTTTTCCCTTTATTATAAATTTTCTAGCGATTTGCTAAATTAAAGTTATTTCTATATGATTCACGTGTTTCCAGTGGAAATATCTCAAAACCATGATTTATTGGTGCGATTTGGCGGTGCGATGGGTTAGGTTAGGTTAGGTTGGAGTGGCAGCCTTCTGCTTGAAAGCACACTTAAGCACAAATTAGGCTCATTGTGATACCACAGTACGGCGCGACTCCCCCATTTACGGAGTGGAGAACCATGAGGATTCCATAATGAATCTGGCTATGTCCTTAATATTTATGGATGATAGCTCGGACAGACTAGTGAAGAAAGGTGAACCCAGGAGTTTTAGTCTCCTCCTGGCCAGGGATGGGCATTCGCACATGAAATGAAGGACTGTTTCTTCCTCCTCCTCAGAGCCGCAGCCCCGACAGAAGTCATTGAATGGCAGTCCAAGTCTTGCAGCATGTCTCCCCATTATGCAGTGTCCCGTGAGCACCGAAGTCGTTATGCTGATGGAGCTTCTGCTTAGGTTGAGTAGCTGTCTAGTACGTCTATTGTCCATAGTGGTCCATGTTAGCCTGGTAATACCACAGGTATGCTCCGCTACCCAGGATCTTTTTGCTTCCTCAAGGTAGTTTTGCTTAATGGCTAATTTAATAGACGTAAGAGGGACACCAATGGTGCAGGTAGGTGATATATCTGTAAGTTGCGAGCCCTGTTTTGCTAACTCGTCGGCATTGCAGTTACCTGAAATATTCATATGTCCAGGCACCCAATATAGGTGGACCTGAGAGTGACTCGACAAAATGTTGAGTGAAGATCGGCAGTCGAGAACAAGCTTTGATGTAGTGAAAACACCGGCAAGGGACTTGATTGCTGCTTGGCTGTCCGTGTAGATGCGGATATTCGTATCGAATGAATCGTTGCGAATAAGCCACTTGGGCGCTTGATAGATAGCCATTACTTCCGCCTGAAAGACGCTGCAATGGTCAGGAAGTCGGAAAGAGAGTCTGAGATCTAGCTTACTAGAGAAGATGCCACAGCCGACTCTTTCCTCCGATTTGGATCCATCTGTATAGATGTCAATTAAATTGTCAGTGACCACCTCGTCATTAACCCATTCCTCTCTACTGGGGATATGGGTGAAGAAAGTGTGGTTTAAATTAGGGGTAGAGCAAATGTAGTCTACGTTAGTTGGTACGGACGTATCGTGGATTAAAATCTTGGCATGGCCCAGGTTTGACCGGGTCCAGCGAGTTAGGGCACTGAGTCTGACAGCAGAGCACTTAGCTTGTTGCTTGACCAGAAGTGAGGTTGGCAACCAATGAAGGATTGCGAAGAGAGCTTTCGTGGAGGTAGTACGGAGGGCCCCAGTAATCAATATGGCTGCCGTTCTTCTAACCTTATCCAGTGGTTTAAGGTTGACCGCCTTTGAAGTAGCTGGCCACCAGAAGACGGATCCATAAAGAAGATTAGGCTCGACCACTGCTGAATAGAGCCAGGAAGTGACTCGAGGTTGAAGACCCCATCTTGTTCCTAATGCCCTCTTACAGCAGTAGAGAGCGCAAGAGGCTTTCCGTACTCTCTCTGCTATGTTAGCTTTCCATTGAAGTTTAGGATCAAGAACAAGTCCTAAATATTTGACGCGCTTACTAAGACAAAGCGAGATACCATTAATTTTGGGTAGGGCAAAAGTTGGTATTTTATACTTTCTAGTGAAAAGCATAACCTCTGTTTTGGCAGGATTAACATTAAGACCGAATTCACGGCACCAGTGAGACAGAATGCAGATGACTGCAATAGCAATGTCATCTGCATAAGCTATTATTTTGCAGCCGGTTTGATCTAATCTGTTTAGCAGTGTGTTCACCGCCAGATTCCAAATAAGAGGCGATAATACACCTCCTTGTGGTGTGCCCCTATTGACAACCTTTTTGACTTTATCATTTCCGATAGAGGAGCTGATGATACGTGTTTTAAGTAGTTGTCCTATAAATTTAACCAGATTAACATCAAGATTAAGATTTATTAAGGCATTAACGACAGCGTCGGGGCAGACATTGTTGAATGCCCCCTCGATATCGAGAAACACTGCAAGTGTGTACTCCTTGTTGGAAAGTGATTTCTCAACTTCCTCAATGAGTACATGTAGCGCTGTTTCCACAGACTTCCCTTTAGTATAGGCATGCTGTGATTTGGATAAAAGAGTAGGATTGATAGAATTCCTGATATGAAAATCAAGAACCCTTTCTAATATTTTTAAGAGAAAGGAGGACAGACTGATCGGTCTGAAGTCCTTTGGGTTGATATGGGACGCCTTCCCTGCTTTGGGTATGAAGACTACACGAGCCTCTCTCCAGCTTTTGGGAATGTACGAAAATTTTAGGCAAGCATTATAAATTTGCAATAGCCATGATGTTACGTGTTCAGCCCCTTGCTGAATATCCGCGGGAATGATGCCATCTGGCCCTGGAGATTTGTAGGGGCTGAAGGATTTGATGGCCCACTTTAGAAGAGTGTCGGTCAATTGAAAAGGGGAGGTGTTACTTAAAAGATGATCGGTCACAGGAGGACTATGATCAACGAAGGTTTTACTCCCTGGAAAATGAGTATACAGGAGGACCTCTAAGGTCTCGATCCCAGAATCAGTCTAGTGACCATCGGATTTCTGGATACAGTCGAGAGCCCTAGGGGTCGTATTCAAGAGTTTTCGAAGTCGGCTAGTCTCGGAGAAGCTTTCTATGCTACCACAGAAGTTCCTCCAAGACGCCCTTTTGGCTTTTCTTATAGCGTACTTAAGTTCACTTTGTTTAGATTTAAAGAGAATTCAGTCATTGAAAGCCTTGGCTCTATTAAAGAGTCTTCTGCATACTTTTCGTAGCTCTGCAATCTCCGGGGTCCACCATAAAGGTTTAGTCTTACCTCTAGGTTTGGAGGAATTGCATGCCGATTTAGCAGCAGTATTAAAAAGTGCTGTAATGGAGTTTACCTCTCGATCAATATCGCAGTGGTTATTTATAGTGGCTGGAGCAGGCTGTATGCCAGACTCGATAGTGGCATGGAACTTTGTCCAGTCAGTATGCTTCCTATTGATGAGGCTAGTAGCACCTGCAGAGTCTGTAGGATCTAGTTTATCTATGGTGAAGTTAATGTAATTATGATCAGAAAAGGAGCACTCTTGCGAGACACTCCAGTCTTTTAGTAGATGTGACGAGTTTTCACTTACTAGAGTGATATCGAGAACCTCCCTTCTATTTGAAGTAATGAAGGTTGGCTCGTTCCCCCTATTAGCAATAACTAAGTCATGAGTAAGGATAAAATCAAAGAGGGACTCACCTCGTTCATTTGTGTCCGTGCTGCCCCACATCTCGTGATGGGCATTAGCGTCGACACCGATGATAACCGGGGTCCGTTTACGGTTAGCCTCTGCAACCAGAAGCTTCAACGTATCGTGCGGCGGTGATGTACCGTGGTCATGTGCCATGTAGCTGGAGACGATCCAGGTGGCCATGGCGTTGATCACAATAACCATGGCCACGTTGTCTTTATCGCTGAACCTGGAGAGTAAAAGAGCGTTAATGGGTTACGTGAAGTCATTCATCTATGCCGATAAACCAACGTCAATTGTAGCCTTGGTAAACAACTTTGTATGTGTTATTCCCTATCTCTCACACAACCCATGATCCAGATATGCCTTTGAGACCCTGCAAATTAACTATATGTGTATAGCCAAATGTTAACCCACCGATGGGCAATTTCGATTATTTCGAATATTTTGTTCGCCCATTGACTTTTCAGCAAGCGGTTAGAATAAACTATACATCTCGGCAAGCTGCGTCTAATGGTGCTACTGCCGATGAGTGGCTTAGAAAGGCCACCTCGCATTTCATATTTTTATTTATCTGGAATGTCGTTTGTCTTGACACCAAACATCTTTATTACTATAGTGATTAGCACAGAGGACAAAAATATGCACGAAAATGCTTTTTATCTGTAGATGTCACCGATTTTTTGTACGAAACTTTGTTTGCTTTTCTCAACGAAAATGTGACAATGTTGTAGTACGTTGGCAATGTAGAAAAATATGTTCGATTGTTGTAAAGTCAACACTATACGCAAGCCACTGAAACCACTGATAAATGTAAGTCGGATGCTATCTTGGACTACAACGCTAATAAAGCAGGAGGGATCACGATGGACCAAATGGTGTCTGGATACAGTTGCAAAAGATAAACGAACCGTTGGCCATTGTTCATGTTTCACAACATGCTGGATATTAATCTGATGATGCAATGGTGAAATACCATACTATTTACATACCTACTTATTTAAAACTACTTTCAAGGGCCAAACCTTGTGTGTGGCCTGACTAGGCCACTTTGCCCATCTAAAGCGGTAAAAATACATTACCCATCGGAGAGTTAAACATAGTTAACCACTGGTAGCAAGAAACGCACACAAGCTCCCATACCAAATCAATTTGGCCATCCTACAACTCTAGGAGGTCAGAAACTCTTGGTTGTTTAAATAGATTATTTATTAGCAACATAGTTGCAATAATTATAATTATTATAGTTACCGAACATTGTTTGATTGGTAGACATGCCAGTAGATTAGGAGTGCCCACAAACCACTTTTGCAGGAGTTACCTTGATGAGGAGGAGGAGGAAACGACTTTTCACCTCTTCTGTAACTGTCCAGCTCTTGCCAAACATAGAATAACATTTTTAGGTCATCCTTTCTTTAGCAACCTAGTTGTCCTCGAACCCGCTGATATCAGAGATTTAGAGAAGTTTGTAAAAACTAAAAATTGGTTTAACCCTTCTTCAGCAACCTAGCTAACTTCGAATCTGCTAATGTAAGTAATACAGAGAAGCTTGTTAAACCACATAAGGTTCAATAAAATTTAGGGTAACTGTGAGAACAGTGAATGTGATATTATCACAAGCCTTACTGGCCTAAGTATGTCCTATTACAGGACACCCAACTAACCAAACCTAACTATTAGCGAGATACCAGCCGCTATGCTCTAAAAAGTGATTCAAAATTGGACTTCTTGCATGGATCACTTACAACGTAGTCATAATTAATATTTACATGGAATAATCTTAAAAAATTTCAAAAACTTTTGTACTTTTTCTGTGTTTTTTTTTTTTTTAATTAAGAACCAAATGCTCAAAAATCACCCCTTATATACCAGCTAGCATTACGCAAAGATTGGATCGCTTTTTCGAGATATAACAATATGGCGATTTTTCAAATTACAGTTTCATTGAGAAACCATTTTCTTCAGCAGAATGAATTTTGAGATAAATTTCAAATTTTCGAGAATATTTTCTTTTAACTCAATCTTTGATTACCTTGTCATTTTTGATCCGATTGCTATCAATTCTGTGAGAAAGAAAAACTTAGCCCACGACTTGTGTGAAAATTTCTCAAAAATCGCACCAAAATTGAACTTTCAGCTGGCATATCTCAATCAGTTATAGTCCAATTTAAACAGACGTGGTAACATTAGACGCGTAATTAAATTATATTTCCAATGATTATGGCCCAATAAAAACTGTAACCTGAAAAATCGCCATTTTGTTATATCTCGAAAACTTATCCATAAAAGAAAAACTGAATGTGATTTTCGTGTTCAGCGACCTTAAATTAGTTTAGAAAAAATTAAGATTGAAATTTTGTATTCCAGTCTACAGTACAGAATTTAATAATAGTTTTAAAAATTAGTTGTTTTAAATTTTCATTTTTGATTTTATCTTCAAATTTACTGTCTATCATGAACTTCGAATTTTTATTCGACTTCAAAACTAATAGCTATTCAGGTTTGCTCTATATACTTTTTATGTGAACTTTTTCGATCAAAAATAAGCTCATTCTTCTAAAACTTCCAACAAATCGAAATGTAAAAAAATAATTGATGCTTGTATGTCGAAAACTTTCAACAGAAGGTAAAAGAACGAAAAATCTTCCGAATAAACGCATCAATTTATTACGTTCTGTAATTTCACCTCAACATGAACATGAAAGGTTAAGTTGTAATTTGAATTGAACTCGTACTGAAAAACCGTTTATAAATGTGTTAATTTTTCAGTTCTTAAGTACGCGTTTTCCAAAGTAATTATCATTATTCGCCACTGTAGCATACATTAATTGAATGCTTTTGTTGCGTACTGTACTTTTGTACTGTACAAAAGAAAACCTTTTAAAATTTCTCGTCATATTTTTTACTCGTTATTTTTTTCGTTTGATTACTCGGAATAAGGTTTGAGTTTACACTAGAATAAAATTCCGAAACAGTGCTGCCAAGTTATTATTTTATTTCTGTAACTTTTCGTCACTTTCTTTGATTTTCTGTGGTTATACAAAAACAAGGATACAATTTGAAAATAAGGCATTAAGAGGCCTAATCTTAAGAATCATGAACCACTTTCACTAAAATTAATTGAAAAATCCTATTTATCATATGGAAACTTGCACAAAATTATTGTTTACGTTTATAGCTGTAAGTTAGAATTTGAGAATATGTAGTAGAGTTGGAAAGTAACAGAAAATATTATAAAATGGCCTTCATATGGAATCGGCAACGACAACGTGCACGTGTAATGCATTGCGCCTTTTAACAATGAACTTGGACTATTCCCAACAAGTGGAGATACTCTTGCTGTATATTATGACATCCCAAATGTCCTTGATCTCCCTTGGTTACAATAACAGGTGTTGTTGAATTATTGTTTGATCAATGAAATGAAAAACTCTTAAAACTTGTCGCACAAAACTTTTTTGTCAATATAAAAACAACTTTCAATAAATTTTACAAATAATAAAGGAATAGAAGCAGAAGCAAACTCTAAAACAAACAAAAAAAAATGGAGCGCGAACGCAAAAGAACGTTACTGGAAAAGTATGAAATGCCTATAAATCACTTGGATTTTGTCTACATCGCCAACTGTAAGGATGCACGTGAAATGGAGAAAATCGTACAAATATTACGTTCCGGCGAAGAAGGTTACTTTCCGGATTTAACGAAATCCGCCGAAGACAAATTGCGAGAACTAAAACCGAATAGTAAATTATTTCGATATGAGGAACAATTACGCAGTCGAGATTATTTGGAAGCAAAAGAATGGAAACCAATTTATGTATGTACAGGTGACAAGCAGAGAAAATCAGCCCTATTCTAAATATTCGCGAATGAAACTACCCTTCTTTTCGTATAAGAATACGGGGGAAAGAAACAAATTTTCGCGGGGATTTCATTTTGGGAATATTTAGAATAGGGCTGAATAAATAATCAGTTAAACCATATAGAAATATGTATAAAGATTAACAAAAATGTTTACAGGATTGGACGCATGACATAAAGACGAAGGATCATAAATTGGCAGAATTGAAATCTGCTGCTGAAGAAATCGGCCAGGAATTTGAATTGCAACTACCATCCATTCGTAAAGCTGGCAAAATTACACAAAATAATTCAAATGATGAAAAATCAACTCCCACTAAAACCGATTGCAGCAATGAAAGCTCAACTACTCCGCCGAAATCACCTCACCATCGAATAAAATCAACAGATTATCGTAAGTGGGATCAATATGATCCAGATGAAGAGATATTACGCATGGATTTGGCTGAAGAGCGCATTAAAGAAGAAGTTGAGCGCAAGAATCGTTTAAATCTACAAAAGTCTACAATAGCGCCACCGAAAATTACCGAAGTTGGGAACGAAACGGTTAAAGAGCCAAACAATTTGAAACAGCTTACAGATGTAGAGCGTGAAAAGTTGGCAGAAGAGTAAGCTTATTTGGAATTTGCTGTTAATAGAGCTTTAGAGTTGAAATCGTAGAATTGTAGTCACGTGTTTACATTACATCATTAATTGAGACTATTTATAGATATCGCTTACGTGGCAATGAAAATTTTCGCGCCAAAGAATATGAAAACGCTATTGACGAATATACGCGCGCTATCGGTCTAAATCTGGAGAGTGCTGCTCCAGCATACAACAATCGAGCCATAGCTTGTAAGTTCTTGAAATAATTAACTCAAATTTCTAATATTTTAGTATGTTTATCTTAAATGTCTACAAAGATATCAAGCTGCAAAAGTTCTTGGATGCAATCTCTGATTGTGAGGCGTGCTTAAAACTAGAACCGAATAATTTGAAGGCGCGTTTAAGGCATGCAGAAGCGACATTTGCATATGGTAGAAGACGTGAGGTAGGAATTAGAGAATATCAAGAATCTGATGTAAAAAAACTTATTATATTTTAGTCCTATGAGTTATATCAAAAAGTTTTGGAGCTGGATCCCGAGAATATAGTCGCTCTAAAAGCTACCGCACAATTACGAGCACAGCTTGGGGATTTACCGCCACCGAATGCAACAAGAATACAAATTGAAGAAGATAACAAGCCTACTACTTCAAAGTGCTCCAGTGATAAGAAGAACTCCAATGCCATGAATATCAAGGTTCCGAAATCTACAGCAAAGCCGTTGCCAGAACCACCAAAAGCTTCACGCAAAGAATATGATCTCGCTGAATTAATAGTACCAAATCGTGTTGTCAAAAACAAATTCGCTACTGCTGCAGAGGCATTGGGCAATTTGAAAGGTACAAGCACCACCCAGCGAAAACCATCTACGACCCACAACACTGAAGCTAAATCACCTACACAAGCTGTAAATAGTCCAGTAGAATTACGACTTCCAACGGCAATGACACAGCAGACATCTTCCATGGGTGGCAAATTACTAATTGAAGAAATTTGAATGTGCTGTGGGTGCGGTATAGTTGATATTTTTTTATTTACAATTTTTTTCGTGTTTTGTAATTATGATATTAAAAATTTCATTTGCGACTCTACCGCTATAACCCAAAATTTTGAATTTTTCTGGAAAAGCTTTTAAAGTTTTTAATTTAATAAATTCTGTATAGCTGTGGGTGGCTTTTGTAAGTAGATCACCGAAGTTTTTCTAGTTAAAGGCTCGCCCAATGGTTGAGTCTGCATTAATAACTCAAAAATTATTATAATTAATATAATTATGGCAGTATAGTCGCAAATGTATGATATTTATGGAATCTAAATGGATCTCCGTAAGTTTAAATTTGCCATTAAAACATTAGTTACTACTCCGCTTTGGTTAAATGGATTATGCTCAGCTAGTTATTAGATTTCTTTTTTAGATTGATTGGTCTTGTGGCAGCTGCTCTCTTTGTGGTTCTTCTGATTCTCGTTGATACGTTCGTACTGCTTCTTCTTGTTCCATTTTTCGTTGCTGTGTGTGTGTGGTTGTGGTTGATCTGATTTTCGTGGTTCCGTTTATGGTTTTTATTGGTGTTGCTGTTTCAGCTGCTTCGTTAAACGCTTAATAAATCGTCCTACTACAAGCAGAGGACGCTTTTCGAATTCTTCCAACTCTTGCTTTGAAAGACCAACCTGTATTTGTGAATGGAACGAAATATAACAATGCATACATACAAATGGGTAATCCGTAACGAATTTTCACCTGATCGCCTTTTAATCGATCCAAAAGTGTCACACAAACAGCGCCCGCCTTAATGCCAACATGTCTTGTTAACGATGAAAACTCTGCAATTTCCATTTCAATATTTCTAATGTTGTAATCATTATAGCATTTCTGTAAAAAATTCAGTTTATCCTTTTCAGTGTAATCACAAGAGGCACCATCTAGTCGTCCTTGACCTTGGATTGATTATTATATAGATATAAATACACTACATAAATTATTAAATTATAAAAATATAAGTCAAGTTGTTAGAGCATTCGCTTTTTCATGTCTAACGCAGCACCTGACAATATCTTCCCGGAAATCAGTTCTCATAATTATAAAGCTGGGGTCAAATTTTCTGATCCGTGAAAGTACTACTCGTCTCGTAATTCACACAAAAATTCTTGCATTCTTTCTTCTTCAGTTTTACGTGGCGATTTGTACGTTCACGCATCAGACATTTCGACCACTGATAGACACATTCGTTAGATGGGGTAAGTCCTAATTTCCTACTGGATATGTGTATTTGGACAGTAAGTAAAATATTTTACCTTCATAAAAACACTCTGTTGACATGGTATTTCCTGCTACAATCAAAAAATTGTCGGTTGCCTCATTGCACAGCATCAGACAATCCAAAACTTTCGAGTCACATTTTGTAGGTCGCACAACTTTTTTACCTAAAACAGCCTAAAAGCAATTAATTTTATATTAGCTGAAATACTACAAAAAAATCAAAGAAGAGCTTACAATTTCATATTGACTTTCCAAATAACCATTAAACACATCTCTAGTAACAACTGCTGAGCCCGGTGGAATACCCAAACCGCCACAGGTGCCAATACGTATGAATATTGGATCCTGGCATTTAGCATAGTACATCAGCTTAATCAGCTCATGTAAGACAACACTCATGCTGGCACAACCGATACCATGACTGGCACAGAGCACTTGTCCTACCTATGGAATCGATATAGAATAATGAACTACCAAGTATGTACATATTAAGTGTGGCATTCTACCTTGTATAGTGCATAACGATTGCCCACCACGGAGATATCCTCGTATTCACCCTGAACCGCTGCTCCATCATACACTTCCGCGTTGATATGCTTAGCTAATTCTAGCATACGTGATTTGGTGCCTCCCATGCAAACAACCTATATGTAATTAATCAGCCAGACATTTAAAAAAATGTTTTTTTTATATTTATACTTAACCCTAACATCTCCAAATCTTTCCTGTATATTAGTTGTGTCCCTGGTATCGTCAATTGTGATATGCAAATGATAAAGAATGTCTGATTTCATATTAAAAAGGTTTGGATTTTTGGTAGTGGAGCAAACACAAGCAGGGCTATATTTATGAAAAAAATACTTCTATATTTCGAAAAACCAACGCTTTAGCATAATTTTAGATACTCACCACGTGGCGGGCATATTGTTTATTTTGAAAGCAGTATCTAATCTAAAAGCAAATTTTTAATTTTGTATTGAAATGTGTAATTTTGAAGAAATCTAAATTGAAATAGAAATTTTAGAAAACGTCATAGCTGGTTGAGATATTGCCTTCTTTGATTTTCAGCTGACAGGCTGTGAACATCCTTTCAAGATTTTTTAAATACTGGGCTAGAGTATTACACCAAAGGGGGATACTGTTTAATGTCGTATTTTGTACGAATCTCTTAGGGATTGGAAAAAGGAAACTTTTAAATAAAAAGACAAGAGGTTTCGATTAAAATACACATATACGATCAAATCCTCAACACTAATCATATTTAATTTCATCATTAGATGAATGTTCACCGGCATAAGATGTACTTAAATGGGTTGAAATATCCACTGGAAGATTTTTATGATGGAATAAATAGTAGAAGATCATGTAAATCTTTTTTCTTAGCTCTAGTAATAGTTCTTCTCAATGAATAGAGAGGTGCAAGTTGTTACTAGTTCGACCTTGCTTCTTTTTACTCTAGCTCGCTTGGTAAAACGGTGCATCCTTGTTGAGTGTTTCTTAAAATTTCATTTGTGAAGGATGAACTTTTTTAAATCTTACACCCAGAAAAATACCCATTTCTATAACAAAGAAAAAGTTTCCTTAATTCAAATCCACGAAAATGAAAATGAAGAAAAATGTGCTCCTTTCATGAAACCATGGTGTTCAATTTGAAGTAAGTTTTTTCTTCATTTTTGGACATTTAATTGCGGTGCTGCCCACCAATTGAAATCAAACCCCAAGTTTCAATGAAATTGTTAAAACTAAAATTAAAGAAAAGTAAGGTAAAAAAGTAAATAGACCACAAGAAAATATGGGTGTGGTAAATGGGCATCTTCAAATATAATTTTTTTCTAAAACTTAGTCCTTACAACGCGTCTCTGCATAAAATTTTAACTCAAGAGCTTTTATGAATTACTTTTTCTATTGTTAACATAAATGCGCATGGAACAATAGACATTTCCATAAACCTGTTTTTTCCAAAATTTAGTCGCACCAGCATATACAAATTCAAGCACCATTTGGCTGCAAAACAAAAGTATCAAAATACCATAAAAGAACAAATTACCTTATTTAGAATAAAATATGGTAATTAAACTTACATACTATTTTTGCATAAAAATGAAAATGTAAGAAAGAGACGAATATACCAAAAATGTTCTCCATACAAAATTTTTGTATACACAAAAAACTAGCTTTACTCTTTTGGCCTTAATCAGATAATCGCGTACGCTTTGTTTTTCTTTTGAATTTTTAAGTCGGCGTCTCTATTTCAAGCGAAGTGGTTTGTGGCTATATATATTATAGTTTTTTGGTGGCCATAAGGATCTTTTGATCATTTCAAGGCGACGATGCCTGTAGTGTTTGTAAAAATACGTATGAATGTAAACCTTAATTCTTATTAAAAATAAAATAATAAATGAATACAAGTATTTTATTATTATTTTTATTATTATTATTTGAAAGAAGGACGACTCGAAAGTCAGGCACTGCGACCTATAAGATCTATTGTACCAAAGCCCCAAGAAAGAAAGGAAGGCAGAGAGAAAGAAAGATAGATAAGAAACATACCCAAGCCGAGAATCGAACTCCGGTCTCCAGAGACAAGAGTCTGGCACTCTGCCACTAGACCACAGTGGCGATGGTAGGGCCTACAGTTTAACGCCGACTCCGAACGGCTGTGTAGCAATTTTTTATCAGCTCGGTGGTTTTGCCATTACCAACCAAGGTATGTACTTGTACACATTCTTATAATTCTCATCCACTTTATATCGATAGTGAATATAAGAAGTTTATGAGAATTAACCACCAGATCAAGACGGGAATCGAACCCGCAACCTTCTGGATGAAAGTCTAGTGCACTATCCACTAGACAATCGAGGTCGTCACTGAATACAAGTAAAAAAACATGATTTCTATGCCTTTTAATTAAAACAACATTGTAGAAAATATTCCATAAATTGAGGATTTCTTTTGCAAAAAGTAAATTGACTTCAATCTATGGAAAATGATTCCTCAAACTGAGGAAAATTTTGCCTAAATTATATACAATTTCTCTATTTGAAAAATATTTCCTAAACTCAAAGAAATTTCAAATATCTGAATGAGGAAACCGTTTCTACGGCGCCAAATCATTCCCATTTTTCCTCAATTTTATAGCCGTTTTTCTTCGAACCAAGTAAGTATTTCTCTGGGTGTAGGGATCTAATTTTTTAATTAAAATCATAACCACAAGTTGGCTTTTTTCTGTTCGTTATGTAATGGGGCTTCATTACGAATTAAATCAAAATGTTTCTATTGATATTTAAAAAAAAAAAACATTGTTAGAATAAGTTGATTTAGGCTGTTATTGCTTGAGACCACAGATTTGAAGAAATTTAAATGAAATATGTGTAGCAAACGCTACTAAATCATGTAGTCAAAATTCTTTATTTTATCGGGGCATTAAAATGTGTAATTTCTTGTCTAATTTAATTAAGATTCCTGAAATTTTTGTTAAAGTTTCAAAGTTTGTTAAAAAAAATTATGTAATAGAAAAATTTGAATGCTGTATTCGTTAGAAAATCGTTAAATGTGTAAAGGTTATTTGAATTTTTTAACTAGTACAACGGAAAGTTTTTAATGTAACGCAGGATGAAGAACGTGTGTTTCATGTAATTTATTGAATTAATAATAGCTGAATGTTATATTTTCATTGTGTTTACTTCCTAGCCTCCGCAACTTAGTGATGTGTCGCATTAAACGTTTTCTGAATTCGCGCTATACCACGTTAGGCGTCGCGAAGCACATTCTTCCGTCGTAATTAATGAATTTTATATAGGCAATATGAATTTACCATTCTGAAAAAATATGTTTTCTATAGGAAATTTTCCGAGGAATACGATAGTATTTTTTTAATTTTTTATTCCATCGCGAACAAATAGTAAACTGAATTTCAATTATTTAATTGTTAATAACAAATACTATTCTGAAACAATTTTTACAATTATTAATACACAAATATAGAGCTTTTCAATACCTTTAAAATGGTTGTTCATTTCACTCGACGCGATGAACAGAAGTGGAGTTATCGCAATTTCAAAAAGGCTATAATTGGCGAATCACGTAAACTTTACCTCTCAGTATTTTCGAAAACATTGATCGAAAAAAAATTGCGGGCTATAAGTATGCTTATTTTATATAGGAAACGCGTAAAAATATTTGAAGCAAATCAAAAATGTTGACCAATAAAAGTGTTCAATTTTTAAAAGAATGCCTCATATAGTATTTAGAAAACCAAACAATTAGAACACGATTATCCTCCATATTTTTGTGTTAATCTAAATTACTCACATATTCTTACACGTATGCATAAAAAAGGTATTCAACACTTGTGAAAATATTAAGTTCAATTCAACATTTGTTAAGTCTGCCGCTAGCATTCGAGTACTAAAGTGTAAAAATATTATTATTTTAAATGTAAAAATTAAAAAAAAAAACTCAAATAAAAACAAGCGTAAACAAGCGTAGAAAATTACTGGGTCCAGCAATTGATAAATTCAATTTAAATTTTACTATGAATACAAATTTTACTATAAGACAAACACACATAATTATGATTGATATTTGCAATATATTTGATAAATTTACAAGCTTATTCTACGATGTCGGTAAATTTTGAAAGAAAAATGAGAGGATACATGTAGGATGTAGGAGTATGTATATATTTTTTAATATTTGATACAGTTTTGGAGATAACACAAATTTTTATTAATAAGAAATCATTTCAACTAGTTTAAGCATCGTTTAATATATCGCCCAACGATAGTTAAGGGACGCGTCTCGAAGTCTTCTTTTTGCTCCTTTGTAATAGTGACCTACAGTAAAACATAAAACGTTCAATCATATAAATGGTTAAAACAATAATTGGCCCCTCCAAACATTTTGATAGAAACACTCGCTATGATTAACAACTAGCGAGAGAAAACATATTTACACTGAATAGAGAATAGTGAATCGAAAGCCACCAATATTCAATATAATATTACCTGATCCCCATTCAAGCGATTTAATAATGTAACACAAACATCTGCAGCTTTAACACCAACATGTTTAGTTAAGGAAGAGAACATCGGTGCTTCCATTTCGATATTTTTAATACCAAGCTGTGCACATTTTTCCAAAAATGCCATTTTATCACTTTCATCATATTCACAAGAAGCACCATCTAAACGTCCTTGACCTACAAGTTTTAAGCAATTGATGAAATAAAATGAATATTCTCGAAGATAATAACAACAAGGCTCACCCTCATAAAAACAATCTGTGCCCATAGTATTGCCTTCGACCACATCAAATTTATCTGATGCTTCATGACATTTAATAATATCTTGTAAAACGCCTTCATCGAAAATAGCAGGACGTGTAACTTTATTACCCAGTATAGCCTATAAACCATTAATAATTTGATTTTATAAATATCGAGAACACATAAAATGTGTATCTAATTACAATTTCATGCTCACTACGCAGATAACCGTTGAATGCATTCTTAGTTACAATAACAGTGCCCGGCTTTACACCCAGACCACCACAAGTACCAACGCGTATGAATATTGGATCCCGGCATTTAGCATAGTGTACCAGTTTGATGAGCTCATGTAATAAAACACTCATGGTGCTACTACCGACACCGTGACTAGCACAGAGCACTTGACCCACCTACAATGGCATAGTATGTGTTTATATTATTAACCCAATAATCCCTGATCTTTTATTAAATCTTACCTTATACAAAGCATAACGATAACCAGCTTCACTTAAGTCTACAAACTCTTTCACAGCTTTTCCATCATACACTTTTTTATTGATGTATTTGGCCAACTCTAGCATGCGTGGCTTGGTACCGCCCATGCAAACAAACTTAAATCGAAACAACAGAAAATAATTAATTTGATTAAATATAAATAATTTTAACTTTTTCTTTGTCGCCTTACCCTAACATCTCCAAATCGCTTTTGAATATCAGTTGCATCCTTGGTATTGGGAATGTTTATATTCACATGATATAAAAAGTCTTTCTCCATCTCAGAGAGATTTTTGTTCTTGATAGGGCTATTTTATAAGTGAGATCAAAAATTAACAGAAACCACAAAAATACTCGTATATCTAACCTCAAAGCAGCCATTTTTTGATATCCAAATTCTATTTAAAAATCTGCACTAAAAATATTAAGTCTGAAAAATAAAAAGGAAACTAAATATATGGTATAATTATATAAGTATATTATTTTTTAATAAAATTTAAGATCCATAAGTAATACAGTAGTACAGTCCAGAAATCTTAATCAATTTTTAACTAGTATATAACTTCCCAAAATTTTAAAATTTGACTTGAGTTTTCTGAGTAGGTTTGAAATTAATTTCTGTGCGATTGTTCTGCTCGCTTTTAGTGCTTTTACCTAATAAAATGCTACTGTATACAACGTACATTTATGTATAAAAATTAAATTATGTTACTAATGTATATATGTATTACTTTAATATTTTACTCCTATAATTATTTAAAACGACCATGAAGCATAGAAATTTATTTATTTAATTAATAAATGTAACGGCTATGTAGCGTTGTAATAAAAAAGTTTTTTTATTGAAAAAATAGTTGAGGGAAACCGTCCAGAAATCTTAAGAGCTCGGAATTCTTAAGTACTTTGTTCTTGGGTTACTTAAGAATTCCGAGCACCCACTGCAACAAGAAAATCTCATATCATGTTCATACTTATATAAAAATACACTCAAGGTAATAAGTATACTTCCAGTCACAAAGTGCTATTTATTTGTAAGATTTTTATTTATTCCTAATTTATTTTATAATAATAAGCGAGTACGAAGTTTTTTTCAATAAACACGAAAATAATAAATATAACTCTGTTACTTAAATGCATTAAATTCAAAACTTTAAAAAAGCTTCATAGGAAATAATTATACTTCCATTTTAAGAATAATAAGAAAAATAAAATTGAGAGGTTCCAAGTACTAAAGTAAGTTTCAGAAAGAGATTATGACAAATTTAGTAGTACATGTGAGTACTCTACTTCATTATATTTTCTTCTATTCTATTTGTCGTTGAGCTCATAAGATTTCTTATCTCTAATGATGATATTTCCTTCTAATTCTTTTTTATTTCTGCTCTTAATTAATTTAAACTGGAAATCTGAATGCAACGTGAATTAATCTGATTAAAAAAAAATACACTTCACAGATTTTCCATAGGGTTCAAGTCCAGGCTTGAAGTGGGTTACTTCATTATTTTAAAAATTGTCTCCTTGAAACATTTAGTTTCGACTGCTGCTTGATAAATAAAAGTGTCATCTTATTGAATGTTATGCTGCACTTATTAATTTTAACATGAACATTGAAAAGCATCTCTTCCAGAAGAGGTAAGCAGTCATGGGAGTTCATTTTACTTTTGACGAAAGATGCTAATATTTTGTTTGAGAAACAAATCGAACTCGTGTCATCAGTCTACCGCCTTGGTAATTTCTGCCTAATTATTTTTTAGATATATAGTACCAAAAAAGGTTATAACACCCAGGAAAATCTAATGTGAACGTTTTCGTTCACGTTTCCAAAAATAATCGTTTCGCATTGATTGTTCCATTACAAATGTGATGTTGCAAATTCGAAACATGCATTTTTGTGATGAGTGTGTAGGGGAAGCTAACTTTTATTGTAAGATGTTTACAATCATGCAAAATGTTTCCAATACGTCTTGTGAAAATATTTAAATCCGAATCACTTCGAATTTCATATATAATAAGTTTTTTGAAGCTCGTTGCTTTGACAGTCTCCGGTTTTTCAGTGTATTCATGATTATAAGTCGTCCAAGCCGCTTTATTTTGACATATATTAACTTTCTTTTTTGACGTTTACCACGCCTACATGTGATATGTTAATACTTCATACGATTTCGCGATTAGACATTCCCCATTTTTTATGAGGCGTTATTTTTCCAATTTCTTCCGCAGAAAATGGTTACCATGCCCCATTTTGCTTGACAATGACTTACAAGTAAAATTTTTCAACCGTGCAACCGTGATCGCCGGTAGCTTTTATTTTTGCATGAGTGCAACAGAGATGCAAATGGTAAACGTCAAAAATCGCATGAAAATCGCAGTGTCTAAACGGGGAATTCAGACCAAGATTTACATTAAAGTCAAATAACTGGTAAGCAAGCACTTGTCAAAAAAACATTTTCCTGACGCACAAAGTTAAGTTTTCTTTGAAAACTTCATAGATAGAGGTTGAAAAAATCTGGAAAAATCAGTTGAGCATATTGAGATGATAAATGGTTTCAGGCGGATATTTCTTTTGGACTAGTGTAAACTACAACTTTGCTTGGCTTGGTCAAAAGTTTAATAATATCCAAATGTTAGTGTATTTCCCTATAGAGTGCTCAGAACTTTTAAACGATTGTCAATGGACTGACTTCTTTGTTAAAATTGGCATGAAGGAAACTTTTCTTATGATGAAAACATGTATACATTCAAACACATGACGAATATTTACTATTCGTATTTTTATTTGATTTCAAATTTCAGGTTTATATCAATTAATTTATTTCATTAATTGATAAAATTCGAATTATTATCACTTCTCCAAAACAGTGATTAATTAATGTGATTGTTTTTTATGTACCTACATGTATAAAATTATTCATAAATAAATTAACAATTAAATCACATTCGAAGCGACCCATATGCGATTTTCATTTTGTTCTACATTACATGGTCGTAAATGAACTTGAACTTGTATGTATTCATTATTTTACGAGTATTTCAGTTATGTTTTCAATTCAATCAAGCACACATTTTTTCACACTTTCCACCAATTTTATGATACTTATGTAGATGAACTACAAAATTAGGTATATTTTTCTATATTATAAAAATATTGTATATACTAAAGATATTTATGATTGTGTATAAATATATCTTAATTTATTTAAAAAACACGCGCGCGTATTTAAATCCATGCCTCTTTTTATATTCTGTAGCTCGCTTTCTTACCGATAAAACACTTGTTGCTTCGAAGACGGTACTATGAACAATGAACCTCAAAATACATCACAACTATATCACAACTATGAAATTCGCTTTAAAATGCAGATATATGTACATATATATATATATATATATATATATATATATATATATATATATATATATATATACATGCGTACATCTATGCATTAAGAGGCCTCAAGTCCCATGCAAAAAAAATTGTTGCTACCCCCTCCTAAAAATTAAAATTGGTTTATTTTATGACGATTCTAAGAACATTTCGACTCCAGCGGTAGCTATGGGGATCGTTGGATTGTTTTGCAATAACCTTTAACTATCGTCTTTTTTTGTTAAGCTAATTTTGACTAAATAAGATTTCACAAATTATAGAAATTCAAAACTTATAAGAAAAATATTTCTAAAAGTCTAATCTATAACTCGAGATGAGTTTATTTTATTTACTTATTTATTTATTTTTTGTTTTTTTAGTGATCTTTTTATGTGATGCATAGAGCAATAAAATATCTCTCCAAAGTTCCCTACATCTCACGTGTTGAACAGAGACCAAAGATTGTATGAATAAAATTATCTCAATTTTCATGGAAATCTCATGAAATACACTCTCACTAAAATTTAAAAATGTTTTGATGCAAAATCTTGTCATTGGTATTTTAAGAGATTTTTTCAAAACAAGCTCACGACAGCTTATCGCTAGAGCCCGAATATTTTTTGGGTATAGCTATAAAATAAACTAAGTTTTACTTTTAGGAAGGAATAGCATTCAATTTTTTTTCGTGAGGCATCTTAATACACACACAATATTCTTCAAAGGAAAAATTATCATTGGAAAATAAAACAAACAAAAAAAAAAAGATTATTTTATTTGACTATTGGGCAAAAACGTATTATACAGTGTCACGTTTTTATAGCCCAACAACAACAACAATAAAAATTGAATAATTTTCTTCAGCTCTCACTCTAATTTCTTGGACAAATATTTGTTCTTTTGAAAGCGTATTCGCGTTTTCCATACTCACTCAAAATGCTTCTATTTGATTTGAGGAGTCCGCGGAAAAGTTTTTCCTTTTCATCCTCGAAATATACAGACGTATACATAAATGTACGCATCTTTACAAATAAATATACGCAACAATTAATGTTTAATTTAGTCAAGCAATTGAATTGAAAATATTCATGAGTTTTGATTGATCATCTCAATTCAATTGTTTTATTTTTCATTTGACAGATAATATATTTTCAATTAAGTTATTCAAAAACTAGTGGACAAACATGTAAACAAAAATCTTTTTTTTTAAATTAAAATAAATATTTAATTCCATTTGTATTCATAGTTGAAAGGCTTCAAGTGGAAAACAATCAGACAAAATTCGAAGTCTACGAATCACAAAAATCCCTCGTCTTGAATTATTTCGGTAAAAGCAAATATTTTTACTAAAAAAAAAATGAAATAATTGACACAAAGTTTTTTCTCTAAAGTTTTTTGAGATATTAATTTGCAAGCAGTTTAAAAAGCTTTAAATACTAGCTGCGTTTTATTCGCCACTTGCTTCTAGTTATGTTTAACTAGCAGCCATGGTAGAATTATTTAGAGATAGATTAATTTTTTCAAAAAGTAGCCATTTTGAATTTTTGACAAGTAAGAGGAACATTTTAGGGATGCATTTTTTGAAATTTTACCTCTAGCTGCTGAGTTTTTTTGTGAATAACAATATAACGAAGAAGAGACTTTATAACTTGGTCGTTTTATTCGCACAAGTTAAACAAGCTGGCGAATAAAACATAGCTACTATTATGTAAATTATTATAATATTATTAAATATTTAAAATTTGAAAGAAACATAATTTTTTATGTATTATATTAAGCGGAAAATACCTAACATTACCCATAAGGGCTCACGTAGAAAATTTCACCATTAGGGGCCGTTCACATATTACATAACGCAATTTTAGCACTTCCCCCCTGGTCGTAACACATCGTATAAAGACGCCTCCCCCCCTAGTAACGTAACCAATTTTTTCCTCATTTTGAAGAATTGTTTATCCTTAATATCGCTATTGATCAAATATAATTGAAATTTTTATTTGGTATTAACAACAACCGGAAATTTCTAGCTCGATAATTTTCAAATTATAAAAAAGGGAAAAAAATTACTAAAAAATTTTAGCCATGATTTTCGAATTCAGTGGGAGAAAATTTATTTTATAAACTAGTGTAATTTTGAAGTCATGTATTCAATAGTGTAAAATCGACATTACGTAACGCGGTTGATGATCCCCCCCATTAACACTTCGTAACAAATCGTCCTCTCCCCCCTCGCTCGTTACGTAATATGTGAACGGCACCTTATAACGTGGATGAGACCCAACAAAATACGTTTCCATCAACTACGACGCATATGGGTGTAGATAAAAATGCTAGCGACTTAGGTGAACTATTCATCCATCAATTTCCTATTGCATGTGACCCACGCTTTTTGTTGAAAACCATGCAAGTATTTTCATACCTATTAAAATTCACAATTACATAAAAATTTTCAGGAAAATCTGTATAGTGTTAGTAAAGAGAAATTATTTTTTACTTTTTAAAAACGTGGTATATTAAAAAAAAATGTATTTAAATTTTTTAAAAGAATTTTCACTACAATACTCGAGAATAAATCATCTTAAATTAAAAAAGCGAACTCTATTCGTTGGTTAATTAGTTAATCTGGGAGATGAATGAACAGTGTTGTTAACTATTTATTTTTTTTAAAGCTAGATTTAGTTTAAAATCCTGCTAAAAACTGGCAAAAAAAAAAGGCTAGAAAAATTCAAACAGAATATGAATGGAAAAATTAATTTAAAATATGATTAAATATTATTAGGAACGCTGGAGAATATACTGCCGTAAGTAAAAGAATGCTGAACTAGACAGTTTTTGGCGCAAAAACAGAAGAAAAATTCCCGAGTTTAGGAAATCGATCGATGTTTTTGTTTATTTTCTTATGTCTGAAAAATTAAAAAAAAAAATTATTTTTAAGTGTCTTTTTAGATCTTGGAACGTAACCCCCATGTTAACCCTTTAATACGCAATACGACCGATTTCAATTAAAATGTGTTTAGAGTTAGTATCTGTAATTCTGAACAACGTTTGTTCTACAAGTTTTATAAAGTAGTTTAAGGTGCAGTAATTTAGATTTACATACGTTAGTTGTCATTTCCCCATTCTTTAAATTGAATTTATAAAAAATTATCTTTTCGGAAAAAATTTATTTTGAAAAACAGTAAAACTTTCTATGAGACTTTCTTCAGACAATGCAAATGCAAATGGATCAAACCCCATTTAAGGGTTAAGCGAAGTCTATGAATGAATACACATTTGCATTTACTTTACACTGTAGGAGTAAAAGCAACTTTCGATTTTAAGCAATATACACCCATGGTAATAAATATACTTCCACTATAAAATATTCAGTGGAAATTCACTATTACAACAAATTAAAGATATTGTTAATTGCTTTGTATATATCTTGTAGTGCGACGTACTAATGCAAAAAAATTAATTTCTTAATGTCCTTGTCTGGATTTAATTTGAATTTAAATGTTTAACCAGAAGGAAAAATTATACTTCTAACTTAACTTTTACAAATTTTACGGACAACGCATTGTAGACATTGCACAACATTCTGCCACAAGTTATTTGAAAAATTTTACTTGTAAGTCATTGTCAAGAAAAATGGGGCATGGTAACCATTGTAACAAGTTTTGAGTTTAATGCATTTAAGTAACAGAGTTATATTTATTATTTTCCTGTTTATTGAATAAAACTTCGTACTTGCTAATTATTATAAAATAAATAAATTAGGAATAAATAAAAATCTTACAAATAAATCGCACTTTGTGACTGGCAGTTTACTTATTACCATGAGTGTATAGGATAATAAAGTTGGAAGAAAT
This sequence comes from Toxonevra muliebris, assembly GCA_963691655.1. Classification (NCBI taxonomy): domain Eukaryota; kingdom Metazoa; phylum Arthropoda; class Insecta; order Diptera; family Pallopteridae; genus Toxonevra; species Toxonevra muliebris. The sequence continues at coordinate 47,568,862 of OY829327.1, forward strand.
TAAAAAAACGCCAAAAAAAAGCCGGATATTTAAAAAAACCGTCAAAATTCCCGCTACCGAGAATCTCAAATATTTCCCCGCTAAATTGATCAAAAAAACAAAAAAGCCTAATCTTGCGGTAAAACAGCTTAAAATGAGACGATTTTGAAAAAAAAAATGGATATTCATGCGGCGATTGGAAAGTGCGACTTTTTTTTGCACTAACGTGTGAGCGTTCTATGCAAATATGACCCTATTAAAAAATAATGAAAATATTTTAGATTTTTCATACGAATTTAACCTTTTTACCACGTTTAATCAACTCGCTTTCAATGGTGTCAGTCTGTCAATCTGTCAGCCTGTCAGTCTGTCTGTCTGTTCAATTTAATTTCAATTTATTAGGTGAAGCAAGTACAACAAGATTAATATTTTCCAGTGCAAAAATAATGAAAAATAACAATAATAAGAAAAATACAATTTATATAACTAGGCAACAGATGTTGAAATTATGCTAATCTATGTGATAATGCGTGAATAAGTAAATAACGGGAAGCCGTGGTAGAAAACATGTATGCAAAACAAAGTATTAAATATTAATATATCATAAACGTTAAGATAATAATTTACAATGATTTAGAAGAAAAGAATTTAAATATTAACAGGTTAACATTATTTAGATTAAGTTTTCTCTTAATACAATTAAGAAATCGTGTTCCATAGTCTAATGCCATTAACAATCTAGATGTGTTAAGGTACTTGAATTCAGGAACGATTAAGTTTTGCGATCTAATAGATCTTGAAAATCGCAGCTTTTCGAAAAGATACTGTGGAGTTTTGCATTGAATTAACTTATTTAAAAATATACAATTCTTAGCTTTGAGATAATTAGACATACTGCAACCGAGAATGCTATTTCTCCATGAGGTTATATGATCATATCTACGTAAGCCGTAAACGTATCGCGTTACATTGTTAAAAGATACATCAATTTTGTTGGACGACTTAGAGCCAAACTGGCTGTAGACTGGATTGCTTATTTCTGTTTAATCTAGTAAATGGTGCAGTTATTCTTAATTGTTAACATGATCAACACAATTGAGGTTAGAGTTTATACAAAATCCTAGACTGTTCCGGTGGGATTTTGTAATCGATTTTAAGCCAACTTCCCGATGAGCTAGAGACTTGAAACTTTAAACATAGCTCAGAACTGGAAGACAATGCAATATGAAATATATATAAATATAGTATAATATAAAATATTAGCGTTTATTTATTTACTGACACAATAATTATAGTACAGCATATTTTCAGGCTGGTGTATAAATATTATTATTATTATCCAATAATTATAGTACAGCATACTTTCAGACTGGTGTATAAATATATTTTTATTATACAATAATTATAGTACAGCATACTTTCAGGCTAGTGTATAATAAGGACTACTAACATATTAGCATAGCTAATGTATGTCGAGGATAAGTAATGTGGCGTTTTGGAAAGTAGATATTTGTCAAGTAAGATTAATTGCAAAAGCATTGCATTCATAGTTGTAAAAATAATTTTCCTATATGGTCGTAGTTTTTTCAGTACACTTTAACGTTCGGGAATACGTCAGTACATAAGCAAGATTTTTAGTACACTTTCGAAAAGAAAAATATAACTGTGCTGCTTTTCTTATTTGGTTGTTATCGATTACACAGTGCAACACGGAAAATTTACAAGGGCTTAGCCTATATAGATGTTGAATTGGCAATACAAAATTTTACACACACAAGACTAAAAAGCACAAAAAAAAATAATCATTTAACTAAAAAAAAAAATTTTAATATACCTCAATTTTATAACGGACGAAAAAGTATAAAATAATTTCTCCTAGCCCCATAGATATTCTTAACTCCATACAGATTGTCTTAAAAATTTGTAGTTGTGAATTTTAGTAGGTATGAAAATACTTGCATGATTTAAAACAAAAAACGTGGGACGCTTATGGATAGAGATAAAATTGCTAGCGACTTAGGTGAACTATTCATCCATCAATTTCCTATGGCATTCGACCCACGTTAGTTCGGCCAAAGAATAACCAAGTATTTCGCAGACTTATAGTATATTTCCATGCACAAATGCATTTTATTTTAATGTTTTATTATTATGATGATTGGAACCGTATTCAATCGGTATTTTTCATATTATTAAAAAAAATCCAAAAATACCGAAGAAAGATAGAAAATTAAAGTTTTTTTATTGATTGTATCCCTGAACTCAAGTTCTGTTGGTATGTTAAACCAAAAATTGATTTTTATCGTACAGAGTATTAGGTACAATAAATTTGTACTTTTTTCTTATATTATATTGTGGAATTTTTAGAATATATGTATTTCATTTTGCTATACATTTTCTATTATTGAAAAGACCGGGCCGGGGACAGTTTCGGTCAAACTAAAAAAAATATGTTCGAGGATCGGGTTCGACTTTAACATATTTCGATAAATAAACTTAAGGTTTTCTGATCGCCAAACAGATTTAAAATTTCCAAGGGATTTTAATGTATGGCAAACATTTTAAAAGTCACAACATGATAAATATTCGAAAGATACAAAAATTTCTAATCGCCAATGTATCCAAAATCCATCCACTATCTATCACTTATAAATTTAACACATTCGCGGACACTCAAAATTGTATCGAGGTGAAAAACGAAGCACAAGCTTAATCTCTTAAAGTAATCGTAATAAATTTTAATTATACACGTTTTTTTCAAGTGCTAAGAATAACACATTTTACCAAATATATACACTGTATACTGAAGCATTGGCTTCGATCCACAGATCAGTTCAGTTGTGAATTATGTGGATGCTATATAGAATTGAATCCGAAATTTGTATTATAGATTTGAATGCTATAGCATTCATGACATATTCCGACATCATAAAAATAAAGGTTCACGAACGTGTCAATGTTCTTAATTAAATCTAATTAACCACAAAACCAAAAGTATCAATTCGACTTACATTCGCACGATGTAACAATTAAACCGGCTCGACAACAACTGGGTTTGTCTAACGCATTTGCACTTCATATATTTAAAATTGCTTATCTCCATATCTGCAAGCAATGTTGTCAGCTTTCGTATGCCCCTTTCCTAAAAGCTCCTCGCAAAATTAATAACAACTCAATATGTACTGTGACTGAAATTTATGAATTGCATTCGGTGCTCATTTTTTACACCCATCATCGTTTTCATATTATATATTTATATACCATATGTATATGCATGTATGTATACAATAATGTATAGTATGTATGTACATTAGGCCGGGGCGATTTGGCAACCGATACCGCGTCGTCGAAATTATGATTCCTCTTGTCCTTACGAACAAAAAATCCTTCTACGACATAGGTCTAAGATGAATTTCGAGGCTCCGGAATTTGATTTTTTATAGAAAATGTTCGAATTATTTAGGACTAATCGGTAAAGCCCCAGTAACTGGGGCTATTTTTTTTTTTTTTTTGTTCAAGAAATCTCTTTATGAAAAAACAAATATCAAGAGAGATCCAAACTACTCGTTGATGTTTCTTTTGTTATTTGTGTATGCAGATAATTCGTTAGATAATTCTGAGAACTGTCGTTACTCATGTGTTCTCTCTCTCTCAACAATGAATGCAATGCTTTGTTCAATGAGTGAATTTTAAAGAACTTCCGACGCTAATATTTTGGAATTGGCTAAACCGATTTTAAATCTGATAATTTTTGGCTAACCTACTCGTCAAGCTCTTTACATTGATATTTATATAATATAATAGTGTACCACTTCTGAATCTTCTGAAATAAAAATGTAGTTACGCTAATAAATGTATAGATAGAAGACAGATTTTTAAGACACTTGGAATTTGTTTAATTATTTTTTCTGTGAGAATTGGTACTCGTGGGTTTTTTCGTACGAGAAGTTCATTTTTGATAATTATTTTAACTCAGGAGTCAGATAGAGGGCGCTATCAAACATTTTTTAAAATTTATTTTACGTTTTTGAGTGCTAATTTTATCCAAAAACACAAATTTTTCTTTATTTTCTTACTTAATTCATTTATTACACTGTGCAACAGCCAAAATCGGACTGGCGATTTGACATATAGTTTTGAGTTAATTGGGGTCGTTGATTTCGAATCTGAAGACCATTTTGATTCATCACGTCAGGTTTTCGAGATAACGGTTCATGAAATCATGAAAATGGCTTCAATAAGACTGTACCAGGACATTCTTAATTTATGTCTTATCGTTGTTGGTGTCTATAGAAAAGTTGTTTAGTAGAAAAACAAGCACATTTTTTGTGAATACAAGAATCTTCCATCTAAGCTCCATACCCCAAATTTTGGGAGTTTTTTAAGTACAGCTTTGAACAATATTGCCTACAGGCTTAAGAAATGATAAAAGTATTATAGCGTGTTTGAGAAAAAGTTTGCTTATCAAAAATTATGGAGGATTCTACAACATCAAAACACCCTCCACACCCTTATTCTTGGAAAAATTACCTCACAAGGTATGACCAGTACAAAGGAATTATATATAAAAAAAAAAAAATTTTCAACGGTTAATTTTTTAAAAAATGTTGGACCTAGGTAATTTTAACCTTCGGTGATTCCTTTTCGATATGGAACATTTTTTACCAAACCTAATGATAGGTTTCGCGATATATGACTGGTATAGTCATATATCGAATAGAGGCTTCATATAACACCCCAAAGGGCGGATAAGGAGGGTTGGGGGAGTGTTTCTGTCCCAGTAATTTTTTCCTCCCTTCCATAATAAACAACTTTCTGTTAGCTATGAGACATGTACAAAGTAAAATAAAAAAAAATTTGTATTGGTCCCACGTATACCAAAATTATGGGTTTCGGCCCCCATATTAGGAATCTCAAACGTGATAGAGAAAATTTGAGTACAAAGTTAAAAAGTTATCCATTGGACAATAGAAACTTACTGTTGCACTATGCAATTACAAAAATTCCAAGTGCCTTGAAAATTCTACATAAACCGAACATTTGTCATAAAAATCAAATTCCGGAGCCTCGAAGTTCATTTTAGACCTATGTAATGGAAGAACTTTTTGTTCGTAATGACAAGATAATTTCATAATTTCGACGGCGCGGTATTAAAAAAATTTTAGTCCATACAAATCGCCCCGGCCTAATGTACACACATCGCTGCCTTGATTTGCTAAGGTCCTAACATACAATTTTTCCATATCGAGTTTTAATAAATTATGATAAAGCACGTCCACTTTCATCTGTACTGAAAATTTTGGTGACTCACACCAAAAACTTACGACCTTTACTTTTAGTTTAAATTACGAATTTTCGAAACAGTACTCCAAATACCAAAATATTTTTTGTTTCTCCAGTAAAATTTGAAAAATGAGTGTTAGCGCTTTAGCAATTTAGGGCCGCGAAAATTAAGACAGTGATATGTTATTAAACTCTTCTCTCTATTCACATTACAGATTGTGTAAAATTTTACTTTGAGGAAGATAATTCAATGGATAAAAATAATAAAAATATTTGACAGAAAAAATGTCACGATTGTAAAAAAAACAGTATTGCTTAAGTTTAAAAACCGTGAAACAGCAAAACCGTGTAAATCGAGGAATGAGTGTATACGTGTGTAGTGGGTAAACGTGAGATCGCGAAATGGAAAAATGTAAAAAAGAATTTAAATTTTCCGTATATTTTGCCCTTTAACTCCGGTATTCCTTAAAATATGTTACCAATTTATATACTGTTGTTAGCAGCTGAATGCTCTCTTTTGAATGACATATAAAAACTTACTCATTGGATAAATAAAAATAAAGTTACGGGCTTTAATCTATCAAAATGGGGTTTTTGACCTTAAGTCCAGATTTTGAGGGTTAATTCAAAATTCTGAGTATGCAGTTTTTTTCTGCTTGACTAGACTTACTACACGTCCAAACCTTGAAAAAAGTATATTAAATTTTTTTTTGTCACACTTTGTTATTAGTAAACCTTATTAGACAAGTAAAGAAACTGTAAAGAAGTTGTTAAAATATTCTTCTATATTCATAATTTAATTCGAACTTATAAGTTTTCAATAAGAATATTTCATTTTTTTTTTTAAATATTTGGTCATTAATGGGTAAAATAATCGCTGTTGTCTTAAATAAAGACAGGTTAAAGTTCTCTACATTTTCCACACTTCACGAAATGAATATAAGTCAGAGTGAAATTTTAATTCTAATATTTTTTTTGTTTTTTTTTTTTTGCTTTTTATTATTTTAAATTATAATAATTTTAGTTAAATTTTTAATTCGATATTTAATATAGTAGGTATACAATATTCATTCATATGTGTTTGTCTTTTACAGCAGATTACAGTATCTGTATGGTATGTATGATAAGTAAGTATGTGGTATGTAGGTTTTGTTTTTTATTTCAAACATTATCAATAAGAGTAACTTGTAGTTAAGATATTAGCAACATTAACAATTTCACTTTTTTTAACATTTTACAACTAACAAATACAAAGATATTAAGGAATAAAAAATTGAAGGAATTTCTTTTTAAACTTATAAATTAACAATTTTTCTTAGCCGTGTGCTGCAAAATGCTTACGATCGATATTGAAATGCATAGATAGCAGATTTCAATTTCGATGGAAAGTGGAAAACAGCACAAAGTTAAATTTTTTTTTATTGAAATATTTAAATTTTTTATTTTTCTATATAATTTTTCATTTCGTTTTTAAAAATTTGTTTTTTATTTGATTATTTTTTGAGATGTGTGTGTATAAAAGTTGTTTGTTTATAAATATAATAACAATAAATGCAAGTATGTATGTCATGTGTAATTAGCAAAAATAACATAAATTTAAATAGTTTATGCTATTTTTTCGTTGATTTTACGATTTTCTATTTAGAATTTCACTATATAATTAAAACAAAATTAATTCAAACGCATAAATTCTATGTATTCTATGTATATGGTATTGTACTAGAAATACACTGAGAAAAAAATTATCATCATTGGACATGTAAGTCTACATCACAAGAAACTAACATAAAATTACAAGTAAATTATTTTCTACAAAATGGAAAAAAAAACAAAGAATCATAAAAAACGAGTGGCATTTGTGCAATTAAATATAAAAATAAGTTTTAAATTATACTAATGTCTTTTCCTGATTCTGGCTTATGCGATTTTTGCCAAAAATGTTGTGTATATATGTATATATTTAACTTTATAATGGAATGTGTAGGTATATGCGTGTATACAAGTATATAATAAGTAAGTAATTTACATAGTATTTCATGTATATAATGTATATATGTATAAAGACGTTGTGATCAAAAAGTTGGTGAAGAAATTTTCATATGATACTGCTACTGATAACTCGTAATTGATATGCAATGTAGGCTTATTTTGAACAAACGCTGTTTGCTGAATTTCAAAAATGTAATTAAGAATTATTGAATCATTCGAAATATTTTATAATTTGAAAACCCTACATTATTTGTATAGAAAACTGAATAGGCATTATCATCAAAGGCAATGGATTGCAAAAAAAATTAAATCTTTTAAATCAAAGGCTTGCTAGGTTCATCTGTTTCCGTAGTTCCTTCACCTACACCGTTTGTTCACAACATAATTACAGATGAAATATGCTTGGGTACATTTGACTTTTTGTTTCTGAATATTTTTTGGTTGACTTATATTTATGTTTGTAATAAATTTATTCATGAGCCTGAGATTCTTGCTGTACCAGCTTGAAACGTCTTGGTGATTTTATGGAACCCTGATGGCCGGACAAAAATTGCAGCTGTCCCTTTTGGGCAAGTACTTTACGTATATAACGGGAAATCAGAATTTGTGGTCTTTGCTGCCATTCGTGCATAACTTCTTTGGGAGCATTAACCTGAAAACAAACAAACAAACAAAAAAACAAAATTTATAAAAACTATAGTTCTTAGTTTTTATTTAATCACAAACCTGATCACCATTTAGACGATTCAATAGAGCAACACATACTACAGCCGCCTTAATGCCAGCATGAAATGTGAGTGCGGCAAAGATTGTGCTCTCCATTTCAATATTAACGACGCCATTATCTTGTAACTTTTGCAAATATTCTAATTTATCAGCTTCAGTAAACTCACAGAAAGCGCCATCCAAACGACCCTGACCTTTAAATAAATAATAATTAAGAAATTAAATATTCTAATCTCTTATATATTGCATAATAAAAAATATCTTCGTATACTTTGCTAACCTTCATAGAAATCATTTGTGCACAATGTTTTGCCAATGATCGTGTCATAGGGATCATCTGGACTTGCTAATGCTTTCAATTCGCGTGCCAATTTCTTATCCAATTTAGCTGGACGATGTACAGTTTTACCCAGAATTGTCTAAAATTTAGAAATTTTCACTATACAAAGTATTAAGTTTATGTATTTTGTAAACTCACAAACTCATGTGAATTCCTTAAATGCCCATCGAGTGCATCTTCGGTGATGATAACTGTGCCCCCCTCAACTCCGACACCACCACAAGTGCCAATACGTATAAAAACGGGATCTTGACACTTGGCATGATACATGAGCTTTATCATTTCATGCATTAATATGCTAACAGAGGGTGTTCCCATGCCGTGACTAACACAAAGCACTGGACCAACTTTGTACATTGAATATCGGTATGAATATGCGCTGATATCTTCCAATTTTGTGCCAGCTGGCAATTTATAACCAATTTCAGCCATCATAAAGTGTGCAAAGTTTTCCATGCGCTTCGGTGTTCCGCCCATGCAAACAAACTGAAAAAGAAAGCGAAAGAAAAAAAGGAAACAATTTAATATTATAAACAATTCAAGAAGTGTGTATGTTTTAAAAAGTTGGTTAAATACAAATTTTAAAAATGTTCAAAATCAAGTTGAAATTGCGAAATTCGAATTGAAATCTCAAATCAAACCATAAATATATATATATACGATTTCCTTTAATTAATTATACGTTAAGAAACCGGAGGATCTGTATGAGGATGTTTAAAAGCAATGGAAGCGAGTTCGAATCGATCAGGCGAAACATTTAATAGAGCCAATGTCACGTAGATGTGCAACAGTGATTGCTAATAATGTCAATGTGCGACAAAGTTTTGAAAATTTTTTCGATTTTTTCCCAATTTTTACATCAATTTTTTCTAGTTGCAAATGGTTTGACCTCTTCAATTCAGACTTTACTTTAATATTACGTCTTTCTTTTTTTATTTGCAATATAATTTTGTACTTTTAATTTTTTATAATAAATGGCAATAAATAAACTTTGTTTTGAATAAAAAAGATTTTTGATAAAAATTATTTTAGGAAGTGAAGAAGTCATTAAAAGTACAAGTGATTTTGGTTGCAAAAGATATGACCAGCACTGTATAAGATTCCAATTGGAAAAAGATTTGCAATCAACAGCAAAAAAGTATCCTAACCTATAAAAAATTACAAATCTATAAATTTTGCAATACATATCTTTACCTTATAGATATTGCGTCTTTTATTTATTCCCCCCCCCCTCCCCCCTAGGTAGGGGCTTAGTTTTTAATAGTATGTAGGTATACATGAATTATTTATTATTTATTATTGAAACAATTTTGCTAATCAAACAAATCAAAATCTGCAGAATAGAAAACGGCAAAAATAATAAAACGCTAATTTCTAATCTTTAATAAAAGATTTTAAAAATATCTTTTATTATGGATCTAATTCAAACTAGATTCTTTATAAATAAAATTCAAGTATTCATATTTTTATTAATATGCGCATAAATTAAATAAAATAAAATTAAATAAAACAACTGCATAATAGCAACAAAATGAGAATATTCATTATCAAGGTATATAAAAGAAATAGCTTGATTCTAGAAAATCTTCAATATTTAATTAGGATCTTTTTTGTAAATTTCACTTTTATGCATACTATAGCATAATAAAATAACAATCAAAACTTGTTTAATTAGCATAAAAAGCACGTTTCATATTATGTATGTATTTAAGATGAAACCATATACAAAAAGAAAACAAATACTTTAATAAATAAATTACAATTAGAAAATGATACGAAATCGCTTTTAAAATTTATGCTTAAGTCACAAAGAATAATTTTAAAAATTATGATAAGACTAAATCACTGACGCAACTCTACATTGACAACGTCAATCATCTCTGAATTAGGTGCTTCTTATATTAAATAGTTAATATTATTATTATTATTGTGATGTATAATTATTGGACTTTGAAATATTTAAGAGATTCAAAGAAGTGTAGGGAAATAAAAATAAAGAAAAGGACATTATCAAAAGACATCCACTTTAACCTAACCAATAAGACATTAAATTCATATGAAAGAAAAATCTATCAAAAACCTTTTCCATAACATAGAATTTCAAAAATTGTTTCAAATGGAATCTCAAATAGCTAAGAGCTGCCGCCAAAAAGTTTTACATACATGGTTTTGTAATTTTTGTGCATATTGAATAGAATTTTTAAACAAATATACCGACTTAAGGTCTAAGGACTAACAGTGGTCAAAGAAATCGATTTTTTAATTTTGGAGTTTTCTTGAAGCTTGAGGTCTTAAAAATGTCTGGTGAAAATTTCAAGAAAAAAATCGAAAAACTAACGGTCAAGCAGCCGGATCAGACAGGAAAAACAAGTCAGTGCTCAACTTTAAAACGTGTTTTTAACGAAACCATATTTTTCCAATCGCTGACCATAATATCCCGACAACCACTTAACCGTTTGAGTTAGAATTTATCGTTGGACAAAGTGGCCTAGTTTTTTTTTTATCGGCATAATAGTAACAATTTTTTGCCTTAAAATCACTACTTTAAGTTGAAACGCCCTCCATTTTTTCAAATAAAAAAGTTTTCAAAATCCCCTACGACAAAAACTAGATTATAGTGTCAATTTTAATAATCTTTTTGTTTTTTTTCTTTTTTTTTTTCTGTCGATTACAGATGAAATGACAGTTGTCATCGAGAATGATCTCTTTTTGCGACAGTTGAAAGAGTACACGAATAATCAGGCAATATTAAATATTTTTAAATAAAAAAAAATTAAGAATATTCTCAAAAGTGCTTTTATTAAAAAAAAAAAAAAAATCAATCCCATAATTTGCTTAGGTTTCCTCAAACAATTTTTCAAAAATTGCCTTTTTCGCGCTTCCAGGTGTATATTCACCCTTAAATGAAATGGAAGATGCTCAAGTATTTTCCCTTATTTTTGCTAAGCCCTTTCTAAATTTCTAAATGCATTTAATGGGTTATACGCAGTTAGAATTTTCAAAAAATCGATTTTTTTATTTCATTTTTGTAATATACCTACATATATTTAAATATATTTTCTGGAAATTTCGTATTGATCCGACAAATATTCTTGAAGTTGAAGTAAATTGGAAAAAAATCACTATGTGTAAAGAGCTTTTAAAGCTTTGAATGCGTTTTTCTCAAAATTGTATTTTCAAAATATGTGAGCAAGAAACGGCTCAACCGATCAGTCTCAAATTAAAACAAGCTTTATAAATATATGTTTTAGTAATTAATCGAAGATTTATTTTTCCGATAAATATTTATCATTTTATAAACAATTTTAGGACAAAATTATCATGGAAAATCAAAATTTTTTTCGTAAAGTCGCCCATTTTCTTAAAAATGGATATTTTGATTCGATTAATTACTAGATAATACCTTGTTTTAACTAAATCTTTTCGGTTTTTGATGTGATAACATCTTTACTTAGGACTTAAAGAAGATATATAGAGGAGTTAATTGATAGAAATTAAAATAAAAAATCACGTCGGTGTCGTGTGAGGTTTCATAGTATGTGTGTGTGTACAAATAAATAAATAAATGTAGTAGTGGTTATGGTACACTTTCGTACCTCCAGGTGAAAGGTAGTGAAGTGCCGATTTTGTTAAGCTTTCGTACCACTTGGTGAAGGGTGGTGAATTACACCCAGTAAGTATGCTGTCTCATTATTAGTATAAACAGTTTGAGAAAGGCACATTTTTAATATTAAAAATAGGACCCTAAAAGTATACCGCACATTTATTAGAGTTCTTGTTGTGTTAAGCTTTTATACCGCTAGGTGGAGGCGGGTGAATCACACCTCGAAAGTATGCTGTCTTATTATTAGTACAAACAGATTAATAAAGGTTAATTTTTAATATTAAAAATGGATCCCTGAAAATATACCGCACTTTTATTATTTTGTTTGTAAAAATATTCATACCGCCAAGGGTAGTGAATTGAACCCAGTAAGTATGCTATCTTATTATTGGTATAAACAGATTGAGAAAGGTGAATTTTTATTATTAAATATAGGACACAACAAGCCCAAAAGTATGCAACCCATAGTTTATGTATTAAAACTGGTTGTTGTGGAATATACTTATACATAAAGAAATTAGTGGAATATCTAACAAAAATTGTTTTTATTTATTATATTTTGTATTGTATAGTTTCTTTTATTTTATATTAGGCGATGTAGATGTGCAAAAAGCGAGAAAGTGCGTTGAAAATAGAATATGAAAAAATAAAAAAAAACACATGTACTTTGCCCTTTTTGGAATATAAAAACGAAAAATTTTTAGAGGGCTTCACTGAGATTATCTACAGTAGCTTTAAAAATCATTATTTTAAAAGAAAACCATTCTTTTCAATAAAGGTAACCAATAAATTTTTATATTAATCCAATAAAATGCCTTTTCAGAAAAACTTCTTGAAATTCGCTTTTTTTCGACATCCTAACTGCGTACAACCCATTAAATATTTTAAAAATAATTTCAAAATTCATGTTATAGTCCGTCAAATTTTATTATTTTATACATACTGATCGGAATATAAGAAAAACAAATTTATAGTTTCTGCTCTAAAATGGTTTTTGTGTACTAATTTAAAATTGCGCACATTAATTACTACATATGTTTGAAAATAGATTTAAACAGAGAGATACAATATTATTTATAAGGTCTTAAACAATTTGACCTTAAAATAAATGTATGTTCCAACTATCAATAAAGCAAAAATTAAACAAAATTAGTAATCTCAAAGCAATTATTATTTGTAATATGTATCAATATCATGCACTATTTCTTTATTTATTTTTATTATTTTTTACAATAATACTGATTATGCAGCCAGTAATTTTATTAGTCTTTGTTTAACTTAAAAATTAATTTGTATCTGCTCAATGGAAATTTACATATTTTCATATGCTCAAATTCCCCTTTGATATTTAATTTAACTCTTAAAAACATTTGCACATTTTTGCTGCTTTGTTTTATTCTTTTGAAATTTAAATAATCTATTTGCATAACAAAACCGCTTCATTTATGAAAATTTATTGCTGCCTGGAAATTTGAAACTTGAAACTCTGGCACATACATTTGTTTTTTGGTTTAATGTTGCCATAGTTTTTCACAATACAACGATACAGTCGATTATTGCGATGGTTGCTAATGTTCCATACAATATATACAAGAGGTAAACACTTCATTTTGTTAATATATATGTGCTCATATATTGCAAAAAGTTCTTAAAACTTTCATGTAAGAATAAGAATAAGCAACAAAAGGAAACTAAATAAAAACTTTCAAACAAAATACTTGTCGGGAACTTTAAAAAGTAAACATCTCGAAGGTTTACTTTTACTTTTCAAAACAAGTGTGAGATTTGTTTTTAGAAATGCTGATTTAATTAAATGATAATAATGGAATACTTTTTAATTTTTCAGATTGAAAGCTGTTTATTTTTAGCATAGTGTTCAAGGTTTTTGAGTTAAACTAAGAGAATGGTCTAGTTTTATTGTCATTATTTCTTTTATTTATTATCAACATTACTCACTGTAACATCACCGAACATTTCCTGTAGATCATGACTTTCACTGCCCAATGCCAAATGATAAAGAATATCTTGATCCATCAATTCAATATTGGAATTGCGTAGTTTAACTGTTCCATCGGAATATCTGTAAATAAGATAAATGGAAATATAAAAAAGAAGTTTCGAAAACAAGTTAAAAAATTTTATAACGGAAGCAAATATTAGGAGCGTAACATGTAGGAGATTATAAATATTTACACCAAATTAAAAATAGCAAATATTTCTGTAGATTATTACAATTTAAAGTTTAAATTTCATTAGTGATAAAAATGCATGAAATTGATTTATCCGAATTTTATTTATTTACTTCTTTTTATGTTATATTTAAATCAAACAGAAGGCCAAATAGAGAGAATTTCAAAAAAACTAATCACTGAGTTAAAATTAAATTAAAATAAAGTACCAGGCACATTCGAACCTACACACTGTTTCCATTTAATGCCGGGTAGTATTCTCAAGTTTGTATGGGAAGACTCGACTTAATTATCGACTCTGCTCTATTTAGCTGCAGAATTACCATAGAAACTTGAGTAAAAAACATTTTAAGCGAGAATAGAGTGTCGAAGCGAATGTGTTTTCTTTGAATTGAATAATTTGGTTGAATACATGCAATAACTAACTATTATTTATTTATTTTTTTTTTTTCAATTTAATCACGCCCAATCAATGAAATATCTGAAGTTTATTACATAATAATTTAGTTTTAATTGAATTTCTTTGGTTTATTTTTGTTATCAGTCTTATTTAGAAACGTCTCCAATTTTCAATTAATCAATCAATTCTTATTTTTGTTAATATTTCCTTTATTGATAACAGCTAAAAAACAAAAAGTATATTATTCTATTAATTAGTTAAACGCAATATGTTTTAAGAATATTGAAAACAATTAATAAACACCTTACCTTCGGCTTTACTGAAAAAAACAATCCTACTTTATTTTATGGAGTACATTATAATGTTTATTGTCAATCCAATCTATGAATATTTTATTAATGCCTTGGTTGGTAAAGGGAAAAAGCAAAATCGGAAATCTCATTTTTGGAAAAGAATGTCAAGATCGTTCAGTACCAGTGCAAAAAATCAGCTTTTATGTAAAAAAAACACTTCTTTTGTTGGTAATTGTAATTAAGTACAAAGAAAATACTAATAAAATAACACATTATGAATTGCAAAAAAAAAAGTTTTCAGAAAAAAATTAAAAGTAAATAAAAAAAATTTGAAGATACCCGCTGTCAGGTGTTTTCGTTTTTATCATATAATGAATTATTTGAAAAATAAAAGCACCATCAATAAGAACAACACGGGATAGCAACGTCAGCTATTTTTTTATACACGTACACCAACTCACACTCTCCTATGTAGTATGTAGAGATATGAGGAGTATGCATGTACTTGAATTTGACACACCTCCCTCGTTTGTATGGCTGTGTGGTGGTGTGACGCGTTGGACGTTGACGCGCATTCATCTGATATGAATACCAAATTCCGTTAAATTGCTTAATATTAGTATTGCCAAAATGTATACATATATGTATGGATGTGTCTTTTTTTTCTTTTTGCGTGTTGCTTTTTGGTATTGTACATGGACAGACACTTAAGTATATATGTATGTACTTCTATCCGAATTTCATTAGGAGAAATTAAGTTGTGCTGTTATTATTTCGACACTTTACTGTCGGCTGTTTCTATTATGATTACATACTCATCACACTCACAGAACACTTCTTGGATTATTATTGCGTAATTTCACATTTTTGGCGTTTTAGTCATCAAAATGAAAGTATCATAAAATTAGATTAGAATAATATAAAGCTTTTCAATATTTAATGCATTTTTGTTTTTCTTCTTTTTGAAGTGTTATTTATGAATTTATTTATTCTTAAAAATATTTATAGCTGTGATAATTCGTTTAACTTATGGTAAGTAAGTGAGAGTTTTTCAGAACAACATTGAAAGAGTGCAGAAAAACAAACATGTTTACTTTATTTCAAATGGAAATATTTTATTAAATCCCTGAATTCGTACTTGTGCCTCATAGATCTAATTTTCTATACTTTCTGGCGTAGAAATTTTGTGTTAGATGTAAATAAATTACGTTTTTGAATTAAAACTTTTGAGACTCTGTATGTTTTGGTGGTGTTAAGCCTGCATAACTTTTCGGATTTATATGGCGACTTATTACTTCTCTTGAAAACTTGAAAGTGCTTGAGATTTGAATGTCGAAACCTCTAAGCCTTAACAGGCTATTATGGCATTATAATAGAAAAAATACAAAAAAATAGATTCAGTTAATAAATTGAATTTTTTTTTCATTCATGGAACTTTCTTCACTCATAAAACGTTATAAAAATAATTCAATAGTTTTTCTACATTTTGTAAATATTAAAATAAAAATATTAACATACGACTATGACATTTTATGTCGTCAGTCGATGCTTGATCTTTTATTTTAAGAACATTTTACACAATGTTAAAAATTTTAATAATTAAATTCGTTAATTAAAAATTCTATATTCTACATTTCAATAAAATAAACTAAGTTACAGATATTTTTCTCTCCATTTAGTACGCTAATTACATCAATCTGTGTAAGTTAATATTTGTAA